>JANEYF010004857.1:452500-2865852 GCA_029963845.1 Rhamnusium bicolor | reverse complement strand
ACAGTGAACATAACTCACTGAGACAACCATAGAAACATACCTGATGCTGGAAAGTGTTTACAGGTCTTCTCCAGTTTTTTATAACCAAGCCATTTCATTAAGCTAGTTAAGGGGTACAGTTGTGCATACATTGTTATAAATTGTAACACTTTATTACTTTTGTTACTAGTTAATTTCCTTTATTATATTATAGTCATAAATACTTTTAGTATAAATATGCAATTATTTTTGTTATTAACTCTCTTCAGAATCGTCCGAAAATGGCACGTTAAGTGTCGAAACTGCAATAACCTGAAGTTACAATAAATTAGTTATAAAAGACAAAGTAAAATGTATTTTTTTGTTATATCACCATTTATCATAATTGATTGTCACACATTAACGGTTTACACAATTCAATATTTTCTTTTAAATTTAAGTTCGCTCCGCCCCCAACAAATCATAAGTCGGAGATGGCTACCATCACTTTTATGATTTTGCGCTTCATAAATAACAGCATAGTAGCATGTAGCACCCCAATACTATAATAAAATTGTACACGGGACATATTTACTAAACCCACTAGTATATTTCATTTGTTTAATAACATGCAATTTAGTCTTACATGAACTTACCAAGATTTAATGCATCTTTAGAGCAGTCTTATCACCGCTTCATGAACTGGGGTAAAATCTTTGGCGACCATTCGAGCGATTAATTAAAATTACAGATCTTTGCACTGGAGTGCCCTTTAACATTCTTTGCTATCTGATACGAAAGATAAAAACCCTTCCAGCAGATGGCACAAAACTCTTTGAGATTAGAACCAATTATAGTCTTTTGTCTGTAAAGAGACAATAATCTTGATGTTATAGAGTAAATGGTCACGTTTATTTTAATATAAAAAACTTTCTGTCATTAGTATATTATTCAGTTAATTTTGTTATTGTTTCTATTAAACTATTATTACTTATTTGATCAAGGGCGCTGTTAGAAAATTTTCCATGAAGGGACAAAAATAATATGCGTTTTTTTGAATTTGTTGAAAAAAAAAGCATAAAAAGATTCTAATAAATAAATGTTAAAATTGATCCGTGTTAATAAGCAAATAAAAAATCAGTCAATGCACTTTTTAGGATGCCACAATGCAGTGTATTGTGGCATCATGTATAAAACGAAAATAAACTCTAAAAAGGGTCCATCCTCGTTTCCTCGTTACGTACACCAAATCATTGGCATTGAAATATAAGTAACCTTCTAAAAACAGACACACAACTTTGGTAACATTAAATCTCAAATAATGTTATTCTAAAACTCACACGCATGCGCATACACTGAGATCCTTCGCAATAAAAAATACACAAATTAAGAGAAAAACTGAACATGTCCTTAAATGCGCGCTTCAACCGGCGCATTATATGACGCAGTCTGTCTTAAGTCTATGGCGAGAGTATGAAAACGTGGTTCTCAAATGTTGTCACATTTGCTTTTTTTGCTATATAAGAAACACAAACACACTTTGGCTGAATTGAAAGCAAGTCACTTAAGGTGTATTTCCAGTAATTTATCTTGATACTTGATACATTTCGACATTTTACAGGAGGAGAAACTGTTCACTCTTGCCCCTCCTTGGCGGCGCCCATGTATTTGATGAAGCCAAATGCAGTTAGATGCGACATTATTGCATTTTCAGTATACCGTTCTTTTTAGACATAAAATGATAGCAAACATTGCATAGGATATAAACTTTTTTGCCTGTAAATTTTTTTATTTTAGAGAAAATTTTAATATTTTATAAAATATGAGACAAAACTACCTTTAGTATACTTAAAAAATTATCTACCCTTTACCAATATCGTATGTTTTATAAGTACCAGAGGTTTATATACAAACATTTGAATGTTTGTATATCTAGGTTACAAATAAACAGTTCATTTTCTAGTCTAATAGTTAAATGATCTAATGCTGATGATTTTTCCTATGGGTTTTTTACCACAATCGGAAACTAATACAATTTTAAAATAACAGAATACAGTACCTATATTCGACATGTCATGGACTCTTGATGTATTTACTGTTAATTTTAAATCACAATTTTCTAATTTAATAGAACATAAAATTTGTAATGCAAATTGACTGTCAACAATTTCTGTATGCACAATTTAATCCTCAACTAATTGAATATTTTAATTGTGTTTTAGTCATTATCTTTCCGATTCTCTTCTAAATTCCTCATTTAATTTAATTTACATAATACTAAGATTTGTTCATTTTGTGTTTATGCCTATTATACTTATTTGTCAAAGTCACAGCCCGCTAAATATAATTTTTCTTCAAGCGTATAAAAAAGCGACAAGGCGAAAATTATAAACTTAAACAGTCAAAAGTTTTGTCTAAAGAAGAGTTTGATGAATTCCTTAATAAAGCACCTAATGATAAATATTTAGCAACAAAGGTATGTACGCATTTTAAAATTATATATTTAACCCTTGCATATCTGTAATATAAAATTTTGTTATAATTTGTGAAATTCCAATTATTTTATATCTACCCGTTATGAAAATAATACATAAAAATAATTGAATGCTTTCATTAAGTCCGGATATAGCTCAGTGATCACAGTGTTGGATTCGTAATTTCAAGGCCCGTGTTCGAATTCTGTACTTTCAACTTTTCTTTCACTCTTTCTAACTTTATTTTACTTTTATAAAATTAATATAGTATATTTTTTTAGGTTGTACTAATATTTGGAGTCACAGGAGCTTGTAGATGCGATGACTTGTTCATATAAAAGTTAATGATATAAAAGATTTGGGAGATTTAATCTTAGTAAATATTCTCAACACAAAAACTAAAAAACATCGCTCATTTATTATATTGGAGATTTTTATTTAAATTTGTACAGAAAATATGCTACTCTTCGGCCAAAAGACATAACTTTTAGTAGATTTTTTATTAAATATCAAAATGATCATTGTCATCGTGTTATGATAGGCATACATAAGATTTCAAACGTTGCAAAAGATGTTGCGTCGTTTTTAAAGTTGCCAAATTCACATGAATATACGGGCCATAGCCTTAGAAGAACCTCGGCAACTATCTTAGTTGATAATGGTGGCGATATAACAACCCTAAAGCGACATTGTGGATGGAAATCCACCAGCAGCGTTGCTGAAGGATTCATTGAAGAATCTGTAAACAACAAAAACCAGATAGCGATGAAAATACTAAACCCATTAGAGTATAATGAGCCCAGTACTTCAAGTCAAACTGAAAACATTTTTACTGAAGAATTTTCTGCCAACAATGAAAGAATTTTGATTAATCAATCTGACAATCTAATTATAAGTATTGTATTCGACAGAACTATGAATCTAGAGACAAACACAGCCAGCAATGCTTTAAACGTAAGCAACTGTACTATACAGAATTGCACATTTAATATTCATATTAATAAATAACGGTTTTTTGGAAAGACCTATAAGTAATATGGATTTTGATGTTCAAGAACTAAAAATGTGATACTTAATTATAATTCCAATTAAAAAAAATGTTACCTATGTTTAATTTATAAATAAAGTGGTTAGTACTATGTTATGCTTAATTAATAAATAAAATGGTTAGTATTACCAATATTTTATTTTTTTGCCAAAATTGAACATATTTGATGTCATTTTTAGAAATTAAAGTCGCAATTTTTTTATTTTGACGTTTGAAGAAAAAAAGTATGTCACTTGGAGTAGAAGGCACATTATATGTTTCGCCCAGAGCAAACTTGTGGGCTCAACATGTAATGTTCGCCTTCTCTTCCTAGTAACATAATTATATTTACTACTGTATATTCGTTTTGGTATATAAATAATAATATGTAAAGAAAATTGTTAGTGTAAAATTATTTGAGTGTACAGGGGACGAAGCCCTACATTTAATAATTGAGTCCGAATTACAAAAATATGTGAACATATAAACACATTAAATCAGATTCAGAATAATTGTTTTATTGCTGTTAGAGATTTTTTAAATGTAATACCCTATGTATGTATATATGTATTTGTTTCTCCTAGTTGCTCTGATTTGAGGTTATTAATATACACGTTACGATAAATGTGACATCCCAGTTAAACATGAAAAACCTCAAATATTTTGTAATTAATTTTTTTTTGAATGATCTTATAGTAAAAAAAAAAAATTTTTTATTATATGTGAGAAACTGAAAAACCGAGCTATAAATTTAATTTGCTTGGTAACATCGAAAGACAATCGACTTGCGACAATGTAACGAAGCCGCAAGTCAATTGTCCTTTGACGTTAACAAGCAATTTAAATTTCTAGCTCGCCTTTTTCTGTTTCTTATACAGGGGTTTTCGCTTTTATTGTTACAAATTGAAACAGGTGATAGAACATGTAATTTTTAAAGCACAAGTTTTCTATAAGTATGAATCCAAAAATATTTCGTAAGAGAGCTACAGCCCCTCAAAAGAGGTGCTTCTGTTAATAGTTTTTTCCCAATGTTTCAGAAACCCTTATAGATAAAACTACGAAAGAAAGAGAAAGATCTTTGTGCGTCTAAACGAATTCTAAGGTCAAAATTTAAATAAAGAAAAAGATTTCTTTATTATTTTGTAGTTTTTTTTGTAGTATATTTAAAATTGATGTTAATGCTATTTATGGTCTGTAATATAAATTTCAAACTGATAAACAGTAAGTTGTATTGAAAAAAATGCAAGAGCCCTTTTTTTTATAGAAAAAAAACAGCTGCCAATTACTTGGGGATCAGAACTTCCTCACCGTAGTAAAACTCAACGTGTGGTGAAGTTTGTAATAAAAGTAATTTTTGACGTTTCAAAAAAGTCACATTGGTGGAATGTCAATAATAGTGTTTTTTAGACATTTCAAATTTTAAGAAGTGTCAATCAAAATTCAAATTTTATGGTGTTGCCAAAATGTGTGTCCATTGCTTATATAACCACATCTGGTACCTACTATAAAACTATTGTAAAATATGTTTTTATAAGTTGATTATTACTTTATTTTTTAAATCTAAATTGTTTTATTTAAAATATGGTGGCCGGTAAAAATTTGTTGTTCATTCGTTAAATTTTTATTATTTTTAACAGCCTTACTCATTTCTAATTGTTCTAATAGATCAAGTTTCTTTCCTTTCTTTTCCGAATGGAGTAATTTGACATTATTTAAATCTATAAAATGACTGTTTTTTATACAATGTGTTGACATGCCCGTACTATATACATTGTTTACAATAGTTTTCCTGTGTTCCTCGAATCGCTTTTTTTACATTTCGTCCAGTTTGTCCAATGTATATAGCATCACAGTCACTACATTTTAACTCATATACTCCTGTTTTTTGTAGTTTTTCAGTTTTGTCTTTATTATTAATTAACATTTTACCTAAATTATTTTTATTTACTGAAATTGTTTTACATCCCAGTCTATTCAGTTTATTACTAACTCTATTGCTGATCTTAGGCCTATAATTAATACATTTATATCTCTTATTGCATTCCTGAGAAGAGTGGCATAAAACTCTTTACGTTGAGGTTTGTTTTGTTTGTTTTTTATTAGTTTATCTATTAGGTTTTCTTTATAGCCATCGTTTTTCGCAATTTCTTTGATTACGTTAACTTCTTTTTTTAAAATTCTCTTCGCTTAATGGAAATGTAAATAGACTGTATGTAGCTGTGGAATGTTCCCATTTTTATTTGCAATGATTGTTTAGATTTACTATGAATTATTGTATCTGTGCAAGTAGGTTTACGATAAATGTCAAACTCTAAGCTATTATTGATATTTTTTATATTAATGTCTAAAAAAGTTTAAACCCTTGTCATTCTCCATTTCTAATGTGAATTGAATTTTCTGATTAAGTGAATTTAGAAGACCTAAGAATTATTTTAACTGCCTCTCCGTACCTTTCCAAATGCAAAATACATCATCTACATAACGGGTCCAGAAAAATATGTTTTCAACTAAAACGTTTTTTGTATTAAAGAGTACATTTTCAAAATCGGACATAAAAATTTCAGCTAGTAAGGGAGATATGGGTGAACCCATTAGTAATCCGTCCAATAATTTATAAATTTCCCCGTTAAATTTAAAATAATTTTGGTTAGTATTTGGTTAGTATTTATAAGCATGTCAACACATTGTATAGAAAACAGTTATTTTATAGATTTAAATAATGTCAAATTACTCCATTCGGAAGAGAAAGGAAAAGAAACTTGATCTATTAGAACAATTAGAAATAAGTAAGGCTGTTAAAAATAATAAAAATTTAACGAATGAACAACAATTTTTTACCGGCCACCATATTTTAAATAAAACAATTTAGATTTAAAAAAATAAAGTAATATTCAACTTATAAAAACATATTTTACAATAGTTTTATAGTAGGTACTAGATGTGGTTATATAAGCAATGGCACAAATTTTACTGGTCAGTATTCCCTGTATTCTTGACAAAGGCCTAAAAAGCCGAAACACGTGTAGAGTTTCTAATAAAATATTTTTGAAACATTAAAAAGCAAATTTCTTTCATGTATTTAAAAAAAAAAAATAAATTTTTTTGTAAAGTTAGAAATAGAAATGTTGGGGCCCAGTAAACCTCGTTCCAGGGGACCGATTTTGCTCATCAACGACCTTGACCTCTAGAATGTTTGTACCAAATTTGAAAGCTTTATCTGAAAAACTGTAGCTGCTATCGCGATTCACACACACACACGCACGCACGCACGCATGCACGCACGCACGCACGCACGCACGCACGCACACCACACGAGACACAGACACACAGACAGAACATTTTTTCTGCCTGAAATTTTATGTATCGTCATAATTCGTTGAGATTCGTCCAGAAATGCAATACAAATTTTCTACATTTTTTTCACGAATACCTTCCTAAAGTTGTGAGGAAGTAATATGAAATTTAGATGTTGTTGATAAAAATGGCAAGAAGCTACACTCGCCCCCATTTTAGGATGCATCTGATTAAGATTTTTAAATTTCGATCTTAGAATTCACTTATTTTATACAAATTTGTCGTTTTTTCTTAATATCTGTTTTTGTGGACTTATATTAATACGAATACAAAATGGGGAACTCAAAATATTTACATCTTTATGAGTTAAGAAATATATAACCAATTATTATAATAAATTACAGTATAGCACTGATATTGAGACTGATAGTGTAGATAATTGATATGATCTTATTCTTACCTTTGCAACAAGCTTTTCTTGCGGGAAATTCTTTACAAAGGACTTCCTTCATACTCAACTACAAACACACTTTTGAATGCCTTAGACTTTTTCTTTGTGTAGGCACTACGGTCAAAAACTAAATAATTGACAATATTCTCATGAGATTTGAAAATACATCAATATTGTAATGGTCTTCTTTATCAAAGTATAAAAGCATCTAAACCAATGGCACTTTTTCCATGTATCACGAGACAATTCCGTAAAATACAAACTCATCTCTATCTTGAGAAGTGTTTTAGGTATTAAATAACAAATATTAGTTTTGAAAGTGCAAATTACACTTAAAACTTAAAACAACACGTTCTGTTTTCTTTCAGTCTCATAAGCCGTGACGCCAACACACGTGACCTACTAGAAAAATTGCTGTAAAATTTCGTATCAATGAACCCGAAAAATGTTACTTCACATCATGAGAAATGATTAAAAAGTTTCCAAACAAACACAAAAATTTAACTATCATAATTAAGTATTCTCTTGATTATTTCATTTATTTAAATATATTGATATAGGTACCGGTTTCAAAGAGAATTTTAATAAATGTTTTCGGTAAGTATGTGTATCGGCGATAAAATTAACTGTTGATGATAAATTTATTAATTATATGCATATATGAATATAATGTTGACTCTGTTGTGCTTTTATTTATAACCGTAAGCTTTAAAAAAAATATTATTCCTAATATAAAAGTAGCTACCTACATATTCAGGTATTATATTACTAATAATAATTACATAATTTGATGCTTTCGGAGATTAAAAGCATTTATTCTTATTATCAAATACCTGTATATAAGGTTGTGTTTACTTCATTGATACCTACTTCATCAGGCAAAATGATTGATACCACAAATTTATAAAAGCGATGCGAGACACTATTTTATATTCTGTTTTATTAAAACTGTTAGAAATCTTTTGATGATTTTTTAACCACAACAAACCTAACCGACTGTCACTTCAACTTCTCTGCCTAATTTATTATCTACGATATTAGAGAAGACAAGTTTACGATAATCAGAATACATTAGATAGGTAGCTGATCGTCTTTTGTTTTGTTCTCGGTTCTTTCCTCTCTCCGCTCTCCAGCGTTTAGTTCTAGATTTTGACTTGTTAGCGTGTGTTAGTAAAAAAGATTTTACAAACTTGTGTTTTTTTTCATTAAATATTAATTATATGTATTTCTATGTAAAATTCTTAAATTAAGTGACTGTGCATCGACCATTGAATTATGGCTTCAGATTTTAAAGGTAAATAAAATTAATTCATATTATTTATGTATATCGTCAAATTAATAGGTTTCTTGCTTGGGTTTCTGGTGCATTCTAGCTTCTAGAGAAATTGACAATTTCAGCTTAAATGTACAATCCTGATTATATCTAAAACCTAAAACTACATTATCTTTGCTTAAACTATTAAATTAACTGACTATGCGTATCATCCGTTGGCTATGTCTCCTGATTTTAAAGGTAAACATAGAGGAAGTTGTTTTCGAAGCAAATAATTATAACATCGAATATTCTATGTACCTATGTTTTGGAAAAAACTTAGAATACGGCTGAAAGAAACACCTTCTTTTTAGTATAATGTAGAAAAATTAGAGCGACACCTTGTTTTCGAGAAAAAAATTATCGATTTATCGAATTTCTGAGCGTTGTCAGCGTATTAAACATAAAAATACAGTAGATTGGTACTCATATAATAAATTAAGATTTATCATAACTATTTATTTGTATACAGTAAACTAAGTAGGTTAATATCTAAAATAAATATAATGCTCTAGGTACGTGAAAATAGTAAAATCTTTCAAAATATGTTAGACGAATTTGATTTGACCCTGGATATTCCCAACCATGAACTGATTTCAAAAGATTTGGAATAATAAATTTAATATTGCATATGTTTTATCTCCTCAGTTTAGAGTTGTGAAAGTAATCACTGCGTTATTATTAGCTAGCAACATTTTTTAAGAAAAAATTTAAAATTAAACTTGCCTGCAGTACGTAGACTACCTTAATTGTGTAACTGTAGCCCTATACTTGTCATCATAATCTCCACGGTCTAATTTATTTATTTATTTGAAAGTTAAGCATTGTTTTTTCTTTTTCGGGATATTCATTATTTATTAATACTTCTTTAATAATTTTTTTCTCATTATTTAATAATGGATCATTAGATGAAATTATTTTAGATAAACAAAGAAAATTTGCTTTTAAATGTTTCAAAATTGTATTTTCACACTTAGTACACTGAAAAACCGACAAAAACGTTTCAAAAAATTTTTTTAAGGTACAACCACATGGGACCTTCACAGAATAATAGATTAGGCCTTTGGCCATCTAAAATGGCCAATTACAACATTTTTTTGGGAGGTCCAACTTTTTTTATTATGAAAAATGTCATAAATCTGTCAAAATTAATTTTTCGTACTTTTTCACACATCCCTCACGATATCTCCGGAACCAATTGAGATAATCAAGTTTTTTTTTTTTTAGTCGATAAAGGAAACATGAGCGGAGGTGACTGAATTAATTTAGTCTTTATGGAAAACCTAGTTTTTTATAAAATTAGGTAATACTTTAACATTTATTTTTCTTGCAGTATTTTTTTCAGTAAGCGTAAAACTTTTTTTGTTTTAAGGAATTTTGCCACAGTATATGCATACGAAATAAAATTAACACATCAAGGAAGTTTTTTAAAAAAACGCAATACTCTACGACTTATACGTTTCAAGTTATTGTTATTTGAAATTAAGTTTCTACGGGCAGGATATTTCCCCCGTTCTACTGTGCTTTAATCAGTGTGCTATGCGTGTTGTGGGTGCATATTATAAAGTATTATTTTTGACATATCTTTAATATAAATTTTATTTTCATAAGCACTTAGGTTTTATTTATCATTATTTACATTGCACATTATTTAAAATCCATTATATTTATACATTAAAACCTAAAATCGAATTAAAAAAATACGAAATAATTATTTATTTTAAAATATAAATTTAAAACTTGTTATAAAAATATTTTAAAAATCGTCAACGTCGGTATCTAAAAATATCTAGACAGTTCCTTGGTTGCAGCAGTTTGCATATTTGCACTCACTCACTGCAGCATTTCAAACCTTGAGCAAAACAGGTACATCTGTTGTTACAGACCCTGTCGGAACATCTTATTGACAAACTTTGCCTTACAATATCGGGCACAGATTTTTGACAAGAAAAAGTTGCCTTCCAAACATTTTCTTCAAATGTCCAACCGTATCGAGTTGGATCTTCCATCTGTATGTATTGTATATGGCTATTGTACTAAATTTTTAATTGATATAGACACCTGGCTCCGTGGTCTAGAGGTAATGTAGTTGCCTCAAAACTTCGGGGTCCCGGGTTCGATTCCCGGTCGAGGAACTGGGATTTTTCTGTGAGAGAGATTAATCGTAGTATACTCGAACATTGGGTGTGTGTCCATTGTCTCTAAATGTGTAGCCCTCTCCCACACAAGGTCATTCCAGACCCTCAGGGATAAAGAGGGTTGTAATTTCATGTGGTGTTATTATTATTATATTATTATACCTAAAAAGAAAATAATTACATGTAGGTGTTTTGTTTCTTTTTTAATAGGTATGGGCGATCTAGAAAAATAATTATTACCTTTTTAAATGTTGTCTAAAAGCATGGTCAGTAGGAGGCAGCTCAGAAGCTGGCCGATTTGTACTTGTTGTTAAGTCCCATCGCAGTTCATTTAGGGATTTTATATTTTTGTTTTTATTCTTATATAAATAAAGCGTATATTTTACCACTAATTCCATCGCTTTATCCTCTGACAGAAAAGGAAGGTTTTCTAAATCTTTTAAATTATTTAAATTTTTATATAAAACATCGAATGCCGTTTTCTTCCCTATTTTATACATGGCATTAGTTGTGTCACAACCAGTTAGGCAATGAATCGTTAATACTTTCTTGCAAATTTCCTCTCCTAAATTTGCCACAATATTGTTAATTGACAAAAAATGTATATTCTTACTATGTCCTAATTGTATAAATATATTCCTTTGGGACATATCTGGTGTTTCACAGTAATAATGTAAAAGCAAAATCAGGACATCAGTATCAACAGATTTTACCAGAATTGTATTACCTGATTTTAATTCTGATAACATAAAATAAACATTCCATTGTTAAGCATTAAATAATATGTAAAAACTCAATAAAAATAATACTCATTCGCATTCACATTACACAAAGAAAAGTTTGTTTCTGACAATATATGTATAATATAAGATTACTTGTATTCAATAGTCTACACTCTACACACTTGAGTGGCGCCGCAGTGAGGCGCATCTAGGATCGAGAAACTCGTAACTTTAAAAAATAAAATCTCGAAAACTATAAGTCGTAGAGAACTGACTTTTTTTTTTAAAACTTCCTTGAAGTGTAAGCTTTATTTCATACACATATGGTATGACAAAATTCCTTAAAATAAAAAAGTTTTTCGCTTACCGAAAAAAATGCAGCAAGGAAAGTAAACGTTCCAGTTTTACCTAGTTTTACAAAAAAAATTAAATTTTCTATAAAAACAAAATTAAAGCAGTGACCTTCGCCCACATTTCCTTTATCAATTAAAAAAAAATACCTATAATTATCTCGATTGGTTCCGGAGATATCATGAGGGATGTGTGAAAAAGTAAGAAAAAATTAATTTTGACAAATTTATGACATTCTTCGTAATAAAAAAAGTTTGACCTCCAAAAAAATGTTGTAATTGGCCATTACAGATGGCCAAGAATCTAGGCTATCATGCTGTGAAGGTCCCAAGTGGTTGTACCTTAAAAAATTTTTTTTCAAGAAGGAAGCTACTTTTTCCCCGTTTTACGGTGCACTAACTACAGGTGTTACGGCTTTTTAGGCCCTTTTCAAGAGTACAGATGAGAGGTACCTCTCATCTGTACTCTTGAAAAGGGCCTAAAAAGCCGAAACACGTGTAGAGTGAAAATACAATTTTGAAACATTTAAAAGCAAATTTTCTTTGTTTATTTAAAATATTTAATAATGTTTCACAAGGAGCCAACCGCAGAATCAGTACAATGTATAGATGAAATTATTTTCGCCCTGCAGGGACCGCTGTGGTGTTTACACCGCCCCGGACAAAAAACAAATCGCAGCTCCTTTTAAAGTTATTTTTTTCTTAATAAAAGATGGTATTAATTTGCAATAAAAAATGTATATTTAAAAAGAAACAAGTATTACAAATTAACAATTGGTACAAAAGAGTATAAATTAAAATAAAATAGAGTTGCAGTACCTATAGATACCTAGTTGTTATATTTTAAATATATTTACTTAGTTTTAAACATACAGGGTGGAATTTTACCGCTATTACGATTTAGATTTTTTTCTCACATACCTAAAACCTAAATAGAAAACAAAAGGTAGATACTTAGAATCACAGTAATATATTGTTTGTTTGAGTTATAATCAGAAGAATATTTTTTTCTCTTTTAATTCTGCAAATTTTTTTATTACCTCTGTTAAGTTTATTTGATCAGCAATTTCATGTTCAATTGCTAAAATGGCCAAGCCGTTTAGCCGATTTTGCGTAGTAGTTGAGCGTAAAAAGGTTTTATTAATTTTAATTTGGAAAAAACTTCTTTCTCCACTTGCTACTGATATTGGAATAGTCAGTAGTATTCTTAAGGCAATACTAAGATTTGGAGCAAAATTTAGCATTGTTATTATTTTAAGAACATCACTTAGACTTTCTTTTTTGTCCAAAAGTGCACAAACTGCAGAAATGTCCTCTACTAATTCTAGACCGTTAATGTTAGCTGATTTACCATCAGACAAAATATTTTCCAAATCTTTGCAAATCCTTATCATTGTCTCTTTAGGCATGGTTTGCAAATCATATATATTATATAGAGATTGAAAATGGTTTTCCTTGGGATCTTCGATTGGTTCGTCGCTTGCCTCACATGAAAAGTTGACATTTTTTCTTCTTACTCGGTGTCGCGGCGTTGTTGATTCAAAATTGGCTTTAATGTTAATTTCATCAGCTAATTCTCTTTAGTCAACAATAATTTTATTGAAAGACTTATCTGATCGAAGATTTTTAAAGAAATTTTTGCAGTTCTCTAGAATATCAAGTGCTTTTTTCAAATCAAAATCTTTTGTTTGCATAAGCTTGCTTATGGGATTAATACAGTTTAAAATTTTATACCGTATGACTATTGAATATACAAATTTAAATTGTTTAATGCAACTTAACAAACTCAAAGCCTCGTCTCTTATTGAGACATCGATGTCTTGGTTTTCATAAATTCTTATATTAGCAAAGCGTAGTATATTTCACCAAGTTGAAATCTTAAAGGCGTTAAAGCTTCTATCCTGCTTTCCCATCGAGTGTCACTCAAAGGTTTTAATGTTAATCCTTGGACATGTTTTAAAAATATTTCCCATCGAAAAGTAGAAGAAGAAAAAAATAAATACATTTTTTGGACCCTATTAAAAAAATTTGCGACTTTCAAGGATGCTTTTGCCATATCATTTACCACTAGATTGAGCGAGTGGCTACCACATTGAACGGAGAATGCTCGTGGATTTAAATTTCTAATTCTAGATTGCACTCCTGCATTGTTGCCCCTCATGTTAGTCCCGTTATCTATCCCTGCGCCCTTATATTTTGCACATCAAGTGTCATTTCATGAAGCTCTTCAATTATTATTTCATATAGTTGTCTTCCTGTAGATCTTTCCACAGGTAAGAAACCTAAAAAGCTTTCGTAAATTTTTATTTCGACCGTTTGAATCAGAATCAGACTTATTGATGGAAACATATCTAATTATCAGGGTCATTTGTTCCACCTTACTAACGTCAGAAGTGCAATCTAATATTATGGAATAGTATTTTGCATTTTTTATTTCAGCAATAATATGCGATTTTACACTTTCGTAAAGCTCGTTTTGAACGTTTTTTCCAAGATAGTGAACTTTGGTTTCCCCTTTTTTTAAGCACTCTACGCACGTGTTCCTCCATGATGGGGTCAAATTCAGATAGCAATTCAACTATTTTAGAAAAGTTGCCATTATTATACTCAAACAGCTTGTCGCTTGTACGTTGAAAAGCTAAACAACTTTTACCGAGCATTTTAGTAATTGCTACAATCCTTAGAAGCACCTCGTACCAGTGATTCGTTTCAGCGTTAATAACTCTTTGGGCAGCTGCATCTGTAGTTGTACCAGAATTTTTGAGCCTGAATATGATTTTTTAGAAATTTCGTGATCCTTTAAAGTTTTAACGATGTGCTTCCAGCTTTTAAAACCTTATTTTGAAAGGGAACTTGACACAAAGCCGTAAATTTTGCAGCTAAAGCAATATGCAGTTTTTTGAAGTGATGTACATTAGTTAGACTCTTATAACTGGCTCTCCATTTCTTAAAATTCGAAAATAGTAATTTGCGCTAAATTTTCGACCAGTGCCATCATAAGAAAATTTGTAATTAAACGATGGTTTAGGTGTACCTAAAGTTTGTACAGTGCATTCCGTGGGTGGTAGGGTGGGGTCAGTTTGTAGAGGTAGAGTGCTACTAGTGCTAGCCAGGGTGCCTTCTGTAAGTGCCAAGGCGGTGTCAGTTGGTAAGCTGTTTTCATTTGGTGACAAAGTTGGTTTAGAAATATCGTGTATTGATTGGTCTTGGTCACCAACACTCTCTGATGATTCCGTGTTTTCCTTTTTATCTGAATTTTTGGAGATATTTGTTTGGGTACTAATGGTACCGGTACTATTCTGCACAATTATTTACAGGGTAGGTCCCTGTAAATAATTGTGCAAAGCACCAGCTTGATTTTGCTTTTGGGTTTCCTTCTCTAGCCTTCGCGTTTTGTACTGATGGCCAGACAATTTGCGCGTCAGACATTCTAAAACAATAAATTAAACAATACAAAATACGCTAGTTAAAATCAGCCACGGCGTTGCTAAAAATAAAAATTGGAAGAATCTTCAGATCCAATTAGTCAGTGAATTAGTCTGTCTCACAGTTTTGAAAAATAAAATGCTTAGTTTTAATTACCTACTTAAACTATTTTTAAATATTAAACCGAATTTCTTAACGTTTTGGGCTAATTTTCAAAACCCCTTTTGGAAAAAATAGTTATCACTTTTAGTAATTAAAACAATAATTCCTTATATACAAGATTTATCAGAAAAACTGTTTCGTGTCGGAGATAAGTTTCATGTTAAGACAGTAATACATTGCTAAAAACTTCATTAAAATTATATTATATTATTATTTTTGTTATTATATTTGCCAAAGTTGACACTTCACCGATATTTTTTTTAAATGGCAACGTATATTCTTGATAGAAATAGGCCGACGTTAAACGTGTGATTACAAAAATTAAAAAGAAATTAAATTAAAATTTAATATTGAAGTAACTAGAAAAGAACTCGGAAAAATGTTGCAAGAATTGTCTGTTTTACCTTATATTGCGAAATGCCAAGAATCTTAACTTTTAGTCAGTCGCCAGTAATCCTGAACTTATTTTATTAGAGAAGTTCTAATTACTTGTGAACAGATCTTAGAAATAATAAATAGATTCTCCCAACGCGATCATCAGAGCTTAAATGAGACCTAGTATTTAATATAAGTTCTTGGGTTTAATCACATCTGGAAGCGTGGAAAAATAGTTCTATGAAGTAAATTCATTGAAAAATCCTTCTCCATTTTGCGATATAATATTGAAGGCAATCTCATTTTCCAGACGTTATTGAGTAATTTGCATTTTTCGATTTTCCATTAATATTTACCCATTCGTTAAATATTATAAATCCATTTCTCCCTTCTGCTAAAGTAAAATCTTTATTTTAAAAAGCCTAACGGCATTATATTATATTTTTATCTTGTAACGATTCAAGGGAAAATTGTAGTACCTAATATCAATATTTCTAAGGGATTAAATTTACCCGTTTTTAAAAAATGAATAAATTAATAATAACACTAACGAGAAAAATATTTCTTTTATTTATTATACAGTCCCTAGAGAAAGACTCCTCCTAGACTTCTCCACTTACATTTTATGGTCGTCGGTTCCCTTTAGTATTCTTTCCTGGTACATTAAACATCTGTCGTTATATTTTGAACGTGCCGTCACCCTTTACGGAAACCATCCCTAACACCATCTTCCAATAAAATAATGCAACACGCCATACAGCAAACAATGCCAGAACATTCTTAGAAGAAACGGTGTTACAAATTTCGCTTTGGCCCACCAGATCTCCAGACTTATCGCTCATTGAGCAAATACGCCGTTTATTGCCTTAGCCACTTAAATGAACTGCGCAAATATCTACAATTAGCGGGATAAGATCACAAAACCTGATATTTACTACTTAATTTTTGGTATTCCCAGACGAATCCAATGAATATACAGTGTGAAATCATATAATGGAATACATTCTGTATCTCGATAATAGACATTTTTTAGAAAAAAATCGTCTGAGAGGTCAATTTTTGTATTTAAAACGCCAATTTTTGCCACAAAAATTTCCTATTTCAAAACTTCTCACGAAAGAGAAACAACCTCTGCGCGTGTTTTAGTTCTGCCTCCATCTTTTTTTACTAAAATTCGGTTTTATCCAAACCGAGTGAATTTGCTGTTATACCTAAATAAAGCCGTGGCAAATAGTATCTAGTAATAATAATAGACCTAGTTGACAAGGTTTAAGTAAAACTGCCATTTTGTATTTTAAATACCTACGAAATGAGGATTAACGTTTTCAGGCTCACCAGCCACCAGTTGGCGCCATTGGTCGAGTATGGTCGTGTCAAAAGTTATTGTTAGGCGCGGGAAAAGTTTATAGTGTCTTATTATAATTATTTCGTACACCAACAAATAAAAAATCTTGTTAATTGTGCCTTAGTGTTGTGCAGTTCCATTTTGTTCGGAAACAAAAGGCAGACATATGCTTCCGAGAGACAAAACTCGCCTAAAACAGTGGTTGATAGAGATAACTTTACTCCTTCGAAACATTCGTGTGTTTGTAAGAAACATTTTATTCCTAACGATTATGCGTTACCAAAGGATTCTACTATAGAAAATCGTGAGTAATAATCATGTACATTTCATTGTTTTCATCATACTCATTCTTGATATAACCTAACTTTAATGACATAAGACACTTCTGATAAGTACAATAATTTCCCTACTGAGCAACTAAATTACTATTTTCCTTCTGCCATCATTGTGTAAAATGTTTTTCAACTAATTTTTGTAAAAATTACTAAAGACTAGCGTTAAAAAGCCATAGTAAACATTAACGTTCAGTAACATTGACCTTTCCGTACATTAGCACCTCTCGAGGTGAATTCAAGCTCGTTAGCCCTCATTGTATCTCAGTTTTAGAAGTGAGGTATTCGCGATTTCAAAGAAATTGAATTAAGAGATCATCTTTAAAACGCTCATCTCTGACAAGGATTAAGGCTGTGTTTTCACCAAGTATCCAATTTAAATTTATAAATCTCCGTTAAAATTTTTCTGTTAGTAATATCGAAGAACGAAAACATTCCGTTCATTCTAAATACCATATAAGTATATTTATTATATAAAGTTACAGGTAATAATACTGATGCGTATTTTTTTTCATTAATAGGAAACGCGATTATTTAGTTTCATAAAATGACACCAAATAAAATATTCGTATTTAAAAAAAAATATACGCATCAGTATTCCCTGTAATTTTATATGTTAAATCCATATGGTACCTATTTAAGATTAATTATTTGTATTCATTTTTCGTTCTCATCAATAGAAAAATTTAGTTTTATATTGTCAATCCTGTCGACGAGGGCGTGCTAACATCGTCTTAACCAAATTCAAAAAACAAAAAGAAAACAGTGTACCTATAGAGAATTAAAATACCTTTTAGGCAAGGTATAACTCAACCCCTTGTGCTAATTTATTATATAATAAATTCCTGACCAATTTCATAATTGTAGTCAAGAAATTCTCTTCGTTGGGGGCGGCATTGGGGTGGTTTAAACAAAATGTATTAATATTTTGATTCTGACTTATTGTTAATCTTATAAATATTTAATTTCAATAGTTGGTAATAACCTCTTCCCCCAGCCTGTCTAAAAATGTTTGGTTATAGGTATTCTGGGCTCTCAATCTTGTTTTGTCTATTTATATATCTGCACCTTTCCAATACCAATAATTTTCAAGTAAAAGTTGTTAACTATTCATGTCTACTGATTATGTTATTTATTTTTATAAAACATTACACCTCCATCCGCTTTGTGGAATATAGAATTAGACGAAATAATCTTATACTAACCTATAGAAAAGTAAAACTATACACGTGTGTATCACTCGACTCGACCATGACATTTTATCACGAATATTAAATATTTTAGTACCCGAATAATTTGGGGTTTACTTACATAAAAAGAAAAATCTATTTGTATACTAAGGTTGTTAAGATATAGCATTTTTTTTAGTCACTGGTTATAATTAAATATATTACTAGAAAATTATAGCCCAATGAAATAAACGTTAAGAACTTGAATCAATTTATTAATAATATAATACATAGAATTATTTATTTAAGAAATCTTTTCTTTGTTTATTGAAACAAAAATCCTTTTCTAAATCATATTATATTATGTCTTTCATTCCTAATCAAAATCTATTATGTTGCATCCACTGAGGTAGCAAATAAGAAGAGGTGACGCCCCAAGTAACAATTTTAGTTTTAAAATGCTGTATAAGATATCCTCAAAGCTTATTTCTAAGACTAATTATAGACGTAAATAGTCTGAAAGAACTCCATAAATTTGATTTAAAACCCTTATAAGAGTACAGGGCCCAACTAGTGAAGGGCCTATGTACATGCCTCTTTTTAAAACTACTATTAACACTTTCAAGTTTAATGAATTATCCAAATCCTTACTCGTAGAGTACGTGAAGAGTATGATAAAACTATACTTAATTTAGAATAAGTGCCGTATTAAAACTTAAAATGCATACGAAAATGCTTTGGGCAGACGTTTTGTATTTAATGAAGTAAACATATATGCAAATAAATTTAATGCTACACCTACATGATCCACGCACGATGTATATGAGCCACATGCATAGTTGTAAAATGGACATATGGCGACTACAGAGAACAAATCAGGTTATATGTAGATGGACCACTTATAATGATGTGTTAGGACTTCTCATAGTGGGCTAAAATTTTTAACGACGCTAAGTTTACTGTAAAATATGGGTTAGAGAGTTCTTAAAAATTCGTGCTCTCCCTAAGAGCACAAATTTTAAAAATGTATGTAATATATTTTTTTAGCCGACTTAAAAATAAATAAATCGGTAGCATCCGCCCATAATATGATTCAGTGTGAGTAAATTGTTATTAGAAAACTTTTCTATTAAATACAAATTACATCTTTTTGTTCAATCCGGAACATTCCCAATATGGCTGACTGTTATACATTGAGTGATCGCTAGAAATAATGGTGGCTCTTATTCGTATAAACCCTATTAGTTTTGAACAGTTCTACTTCAAACATGTTTTGTCTTAAAATGCATATTTTACCAATTGCTCTTTAAGTATATTGATTTTCTCTTGTAGAAGTATATTTTAAGCCTCATTGGCCTTATTGTATATCTTAAAACTTGTAGGCTTGTCTTGAAACCTGTTTTAAACCTTTTGATAATATAACAAAAGCTTTAAAACCGATAGGATTTATGGTGCCCGGCTAACATAACCTAAAAATTTAGTCTTCGGGTTTTGGTTCTGCCAGTGGTATTTTAAAACGTTATATTCTGGACACAGGCAAACCAAATCCATTTATGCTTAAGACTGTTTTGTTACAAATTTTTGCCTGCTTCATTAGAACTCTAATAAGTAATTAGTATTATAAGTATTTCACCTGAAACTCTGTGATCTCAAAGCATAATAGATTTAATACCCGGTATTAACAACCACCCAAAGATGATTCATAAAGAATTTATAAAACACAACAACTTCTAAATGATCTACAAAACTCAATCCTCCTAACTTGAACTTAATAGTTATAAAGTTTTATTGAAGGCTTGACAAATGCCTGGATAAAGACTAACAGATAATTTAGTTTTGATGTAAATTCTTGAAGGCGTCTTTAAAACTTTCTTTAAGACAAAACTGAAAGGGGCACGGGGGGGGGGGAAAAAAACATTTTGGGGGGGGGGGCCCCAGAGAGGGCAGGGAAAACCCGAAACAAACCGAAAGCGTTTAGGGTTGGTTGCGGGGGGGGTGTATAAAAATTCGGGGACAAAACGGGCCACATATCTTTTATGCCCCCTGGCCAGGGGGGTTGTTAAGAAAAAATATCATTATTTGATCTGTCTGGTGGAGCGCTAAGGATATTTGCCTCAGGTGGTGCAGCGACCGCAGAGCGTTGGCGGCGACGAATTTGCGCAAATTGTTTTGGAAAACAAATATTTACTCCTCACCTAGACGCGGGACAATTTCCATGTGTATAGGGCCGTAACGTGAGGTAAGAGACAATAACGATCTAGATACCGCGAGTGTATTAACATTTAACATCGACTTGTAATATTTTTAAAACGGATTGTACTTACTGAATAGAAACTGCTGTTCACGGTGCTCGGAGAAAGACTGTTTCCACCAGTGTTGCCAACTATGTCTCATAGAAATTCTCACAGTTTCCATTAAAATTTTCTATTTTTTTCGCACTTCATTAGCTAAAATTCCCAGTTTTCCCAATTTTCGTAAATAAAACCAAAGATATTTAAAAATGCACATCTTTCTGGTTCTTTTTTTAAACAATTATGAGTCCTCACTAGCAAGATAATTTATTTCCAATGCTAAACAATTTGAAACATATTTTAAATTATTTGTTGCACCAATTTACCGTACTTTTGTTGGGTTATCAGTCCTTTTGGAAGTTTTTTTTTTTGTTTGGTGATTCAGAATTTCTGTCGGTCCTTTCAAAGTCTTGTATATCCCCCATTTTATTGTCTATTTTATTTGTGTAAAACACTTTTTTCGGCAGCAAATATTACGGCAATTCGAAATTCTTCGACCAATAGATCTTCTGTAAATGCTATGCGATCTTAACCTAAATGCCCATTAATTTTTCGTCCTGCTTTAAAAAATTTAGAACATATATAGTATCCATTGGAATTGAATTGAAGATCCAAGAAATAAATTGGTCGAGGGTGACAAGGTTCTCTCAAATTAAATGCCATTTCCGATTGGAGTGAATGTTTTTCATTATCAATTATCACCAATAGGTAAAATGTTTTAATTTCAGCTGTATAGAAATTCCCATTTAATGTTCCTCCTCTTTTCCTATTCCATTACAAAAATACCACGATATGGGAAAATTCCCATGGGTTGGGAACACTGGATTCCACTTTCTGCAATTTCCCTAGTAATAACAGCATAATAAGAGAAAATTTTACAAGTATCAAAAGCACGGATATATTCTAAGTCTTTATATCTAAGTAACTACTTAGACTACTTACTTGTAATATTTTTTAAAATGAATTTTATTTGAAATTTCTACAAGTCGATGCTAACGTCATTACTAAGCCTGGCCAAGCGATGATAGATTCAGGGTCGGGCGCAATACCAATGCCATCGCGCGCTTGTTTACGATGACGATGACACGACACACTTCAGTTGTTATCTGTCGGTCGATGCATAGAGTACTAATAAATAATAAATAATGTTGAGCGTAAAGAGTAGAAAACGACCGTACGCTGATAAAGTGAATAAATTTATCGGTGAATTTCCGGATTTATTCTATGATGGATGTAAAATAATTTGTAAAGTTTGTGATCAAGACCTAATGTGCTGGAATACATACGGCTGCAAAATTCATGTCAATAGTAACCGGCATAAAAATTAAAAAAAGTGGCGTGTCTTCTTTGGAACCTCAGTTTATGTTTGATTTACTGTTAATGCTGATTGCCTGTGATGTTCCCCTGCGCATATTGAATAAACCAGCATTTCGGGAGTTCTGGAATAAATACAATCCCCAGGTGAATTTACCAAGTAGTTCATCGTTACGTAGATATATACCAAGTGTTCGTGAAGATATTGTAAATAGGATTAAATGTGCATTAAAAAATACACGGCTGTGGTTATGTGTTGACGAGACGACAGATTGTAAAAAAAATTCTATTTTAAATGTTATAGTACGTGTACTCGACCCTGTTAAACCAACATTTCCACTTTTACTAGCTAGCAAAAGACTAACTGCGTGTACTGGCGAGACAATTACGCGGGTGATGTTGGAGACTTACGTAAAATTTGAACTGTCAACAAGTCAAGTGTTGATGTTTGTGACCGACGGTGTTGCGACAATGCGTTTGGTGGGCCGTTCTCTTCAAGGAGACGATTGTAGTTTTTTACATGTTACGTGTAAAGTGCATGCGTTCCATCTTGTAGCAGAAACGATTCGAAAATCTTTTCCAGAGGTAGATGCATTAATAGCAAATACAAAAAAAGTATTTCTCAAATCTCCTAAACGGCTTCGAGCATTTCACACACTGTGTCTTGGTATTCCGGAACCACCAGAGCCAATTTTTACACGTTGGGGAACGTGGTTGAAGGCAGCTTTTTATTATGCTGAATATTTTCAACAAATAAAAGCTGTGATACTACAGTTCAACCCTAACGAGGCTGCAGCTATTAAGGAAAGTCAGACAAGCTTTCAAGATGTTTCCCTTGAAACAGATTTAAAAACTATTTATAACAATTATAGAGGACTACACGACGCAATAGAAAAATTGCAAAATACTTCGTTGTCGTTAGTGGAATCGCTGCTAATAGTAGACGACGTAAATACACAGCTACAGACTATAAATGACGTAAAAAATAAGCCCGTTATTGAAAAATTCGAGAGCGTATTACAGAAAAATCCTAATTTTACCAAATTAAGACAAATTTGTGATGGTGCATCTACAGCTGCGTGAAGTGAGTTCACAGAGTGTTTTACTTATGCCTGTATTACTTCCGTAGATGTCGAACGGTCTTTTTCAAAATACAAATATATTTTTTCACCACAGCGAACATCGCTTACTGAGACAACTGTAGAAACATATCTGATGCTACACAGTTATTATAGAAGTGCTCCAGTTTGTGATAACGACAACCAAGCTACTTCATAAATCTGCTTAAGAAGGTGAGTTTTGTATATATTTTTATAAAGTGTACCAGTATTAATAAAATTTATTTCCATTTATTTTATTATTTAGTTATCTATTATTTTCCTTAGATATACAATGTACATGTGTGAACGTCATTTAAGAGTTTAATAATAATGTGCAGCACTAAGCTTACAAAATATAAGGAAATACATAAAAAAGAATTTAAAGCGAACGAAATAGTACAAAAACATACATCACAATATATAAAATATTTTTGTTCTTATTATTGTACTTATTCAAGTATTATGATATGATGCATACCCAGTACGTCTCTGTAGGATTAATGACCTTGGCCAGGCTTAGTCATTACTGTGGGATATTGAGTACTCATTTTGCACGGAGGTCGACTGTCACGGTCAGCGGCTGGCCAAGGACTGATTTCAATATTTCAACTTAAGGGTAGGTAGTTCGATAACCAACAGAATTACCCAGACTAGGGAGTATAACGCACCTTTTCAAAACACAAATTACCTTACCAATCGTTACCAATCTTTTGAAAGCCTATTTAGATCCAACCCCACCAAAATTAAAAATTACTTCTTTCTTTTTGTTCTCTTTTTACCTTCAAAATTCTTCATCCAAAAACTACTCAACACCAACTAGGCTAAAATCTTGACATCTTTATATAAAAAACCTTTTTATATATTCAACTAGAAGAGCTTGTGCTGTGCAGTATTTTTTCTTGAAGATGACTACCTCTAAGTTGTTGAATATTTTATACTTAAATACATATTTATATAAGTATTGCAACAAAAAAATCTTCAAAAACAGCACAGAGTTCTAAGCCCCGGTTACTGACTGGATTCATTTAATTTTGCCTCGATAAATATTTGTTCGTAATATGTCCGAGACCGACTTGAAATCATCTGAACTTTTCTAAGTAAATTTCCTCCCACGTGTTTGTCATTCGATGTAACAAGCAAAAGTCCTGTATTTCTGTTACATAACGACAATAAATGTGGCCTAGATATTCAGTTCTTGCAGGTAATATCACTACAAAAACAAATCGTAAATCGATAAACGTACCTTGGTTGAAAATTACATAGATTTGTGAAAACACAATAAGCTCGTATATTGTATTATTTGTTTTTTGGTCGGTAGGAGCTTGCTAAGAGGAAAATATCAAACAATTTTTTTTCCGTGTTTCAATATTTTCTTTTCATTACATCGAGAATAATGTTGTTACAATTTCCGATTTATTGCCACAAGAGGATAGAAATTGGTCATAAATCCCATCAAGACACATTTTTATTTGCGAGAGCTACTAAAATTCTATTGAAACAAACTGCTTCTCAACAACACACTTTAACCTGGTTTATATTGTATTTGATTTTGTCCTCCAGTTTATGCTGTTATTTAATTTTGCAGAGTAGTTAATATGTCTCAGTAAGAACAGCTACTATATTTATTTTGCCAAAAAGTAGTTGTAAGTTTGGTAAAAAATGAATCGTCTAGACAATATAAATATTTGTCTTGAATTATGATTCATTCTGTAATAAAACAGTATATCAGGGATTCACTATTCGAGATGTCCTATTCCCCAGTTTTATTATAAAAGTCGTCTTGGGAAATTTGTACCTGCGCCAAAACTCCCGATCATGACTTCGTAACTAGATAAAGGTCGAACATTTTATGTTTTATATATCTTTTCACGGTTTTACTAATTTATGTTTGGTTGTTTATAATAAATAATTTCTTTTACATTTATGAAAATAATGAACAAGTCATTGAAGATTCCCTAATTTGAAATGAAGTGATTATGAAGTTGTAACTTTTGATTCTTTTAGATTTATCCAATGCGTTTTACTCTGTATACTACGGCTTGTTGTACTCAAAATTAAAATATTTGGATTTTAATGAGATGTATTTGAATTTGTTTAAATCATACTTTTTTTGAAAGAAGGCACGAAAAGGAGTTGTTATTTCCAGAAAAAGAATTCTCAGGAGTTCCTCAAGGATCGGATCTTGGTCCTCTACTTTTCGTAATAATATTTTAAATTTCAATTCAAACAATATATGTAATCAGTATCAATACCATATATACGCTACAAAGACATGGAAATACATTTTAATTGAAGCAAGAAAAATCCTGAGCGATCACTGGCAGAAAGCGATACTGAAAACGCACTGTCATGGACTGCCCTTAATTTAGACTTTTTTGGCTTTAATTACAGCAAAGTCTATTTTGTAGTATAGTACATGTCACGCTTGGTGTTTTATATGGTTCAAGTGGACATAGGTAATGGTAATGGTGGGGAAGGCTGACGTCAGGCAGGTCCTTTTTACCAACCCTCAGCTGTCCCCTCAGCCATGTGCTTCTCTTGATCATGCACACGCACGCACGCACGCACCCACATACATACACACAAATATACGCACTGACAGACATCATTCGGAAAATAGTCAGAATGAATTCAGGAGGGTTTAAAATGAATAAATCAATAAAAATCTCTAGGTCGAAAAAAATCACGATTACTATACTTCCTTATACTAGGTATAAGAAAATAAACGGGACAGATACATTATTTACGCGCATATTTTGGTATTTGGATATAATAATAATACAGTTTATCTAACTATCTCACAAATGTAACTTTACTAAACCTTAATACAAAAAGGAAGTCAAATGACATACAAGTGAGCATGCATAATAAAAAATTATCTGATGTAGCCAGCACATAACTTTCTTATACGAGTATATATTATCCTGATCTAAAAAATCATTATATTTAATTCTACACTTACCTCAATTAACTTGTTTAATTTATCCTAACTCCATTTTATGAGGCCAAATGTGTAAAATATTTTAGCTTACATCAGCCTTATCTAAATACTTGGAAAATATATTCTATTCGCTTGATACAGTAGAGATAATTTATAATCTTTCATCAAGAATATATTTTTTTGTAAAGTCAAATAAAAAAAAATTTGGGTCCCGAGGACCCCCTTTCAGCTGGCCAATTTTGCTCATCACCGAATTTTTCATTGTCTTTGGCCTTTTGATCAAGTGTACCAAATTTGAAAGCTTTATCTCAAAAACTGTGGCTGCTATCGCGATACTATAGACATGTGGACAGATTAGTTTTCATAAAGTTATGTTTTTTCATTATAATTCGTCGAGATTCGTCCAGAAATGCAATAAAATTTTTTTAATTTTTTTCCCGAAATTGTACCCTTTTCTTCTTTCATTTATTATGTCTCTTCTGGTGGTACCACATTCACCAAATTTAATGTGTCAGCTAAAATATTGTTGACAATCTTAGCTGCCAAATTTGGGAAGTCTCCCATAAGTATGTTTTGAGTTACCGCGGATAAACATATACACACACACATCCACACACACGCACCGACAAACATCATTCAGAAAATAGTTAGAATGGATTCAGAAGGGTTCAAAACGTATATGTCAATCAAAATCTTGAGGTCGAAAAAAAATCACGATTACTATACTTCCTTATATTAGATACATATAAAAAAGTAACAAAAAATATGGCGAATCACTCACGTAAAAATAAGTTTGTTATTATTTACCAGCAAAATTTTTATCCCCTTTTTCAAAAATGTGAACAGTCGACGGAATTTTTAGTTTTTACAAACAAATTGCCTCATTTACAACGCAATACACCCGGAAAGTGTCTTTACTAAACTCACTGGTTCTCAGGGCTCGTCCTGGAAATTGCCAGCTCGCCCAGGAAGGAATCACTTTTCGGTCTTGTTACGTGCGAGTAGAATGCGAATCACATTGTAAATTACAGTAGAAATAAAGTCACACACTTTTTACAAATTCAGACAAACTGTTTATGGCATTTATATTTTCAAGAATATCCGAATTCGTTGAAATTGTTTATCCGCTTTCAGAGTCAGTTTATCTTTGTCCACACACCTTTATTATGGAAATCTAATAAAGGTTGTTTTGGCTGTGACTAATACAGTTATGTAGCCAGAGTAACAAACGAGGTGAATGAATGAATATCTTTTAAAGAATAAATTGTTGGAATAAATAGTAAAAAAGTGGGCCCAAAATTGATCCATGTGGTACCCCTTAAAAATTTTTCAGCCATTACTTGAACCAAGCTTTAACAACTTAACAAGTGGATAGCTCAAAAAACATCAAACTTCGGGTTCATGCTTGATCATTAGAACAGCTGCTTCCCGTACCGGGGCGTCAGCTTAACTTTTGTGGCAATTAAAGAAATGTATACAAGTCCTATATGTCGTTCCAACTATAATAAAAATTGATGTTGGGAGGCGACATGGAATTTACATCACGGAATAATATTCCACCAGTGGGATTTGCTTTAATTGTTAGTCAGTGCAATAATAAATAGTTTAATTGCTTCATTCCGTTCATGTATAATAGGAAATATTAGTCTAAGGTAGAATTTTTCCCATGAATAAAAAATTTCAAGTCGTGTTTGGCAAGGGTCTAAAATCAAAATTCAGCATTTATATGAGAGCGGGTAGAATTGAATTAAAAAAACTACTGAAACTGGACAACGGGCGTAATTCCACAGGGGCTATATTTGCGTCACTTTAAGAGTAAAGGGACGTCGAGGATGATTTTATGCGTATAAATGTCTATGAGATGAAACTTCAGAAAGGCTTACGGATGATGGTGGGTGATATCCTTAAAATTCCTACTTTTAATTTTTTTTTTTTTATATAATTTAAATCTTTCAATAAATTTATATGTTTTATTTTTAAAAAAGATCTACTATACCTCACGAAATAGCTGGAAAAAGAGCTGAAAGTCCTTTTAATAAAGTTAAAACATTCTGAAACGTAAATCGTTATTAAATTTATCGAGACCATCACAGATCGAGCTAGGTTAATAAAAAAATCAGAAAGAAATGCAACATATAGCTAATCGACCTCGACCAAAGTGGACAATGATGATTGATGAAATGATGATATTATGAAGCAAAATTTAAATAAAAAAAAATGTTATAAAATGGATTTTTGTGACAAATCAAAGTTGTCATTAATAAAAATTAAACTAACCAAAGGACTTTATTCAACGTATGTGGTATACAAAGGCCAAACATTCAAGATTTTATTTTGAAACTTATTATTTGTTTTCTTTATAAATGACTCCATTTATATAGGGTGTCTCTGTTTTAGCAGGACTTCACCAGCATATAATAGAGGTCATATTAAGCAAAATATTCTCAATGAACATACTCCTCAAACCTCTTCGTTTTCGAGATACAGGGTGTTGAAATTTCAAAAAAAAATTGTGTTTTGCGATTATCTTGTGAATGTAAAGAAAGAATAATTTTTTGCATGGAGGAAATATTTGTTGAATTGCTTTCTACAAACGTGCCAATTTTTACGTTGACAGAATCACCAATGGCGTACTTACTGGGTGCATTTTACTACTTTCTTAAAACAAATAATGACAGACCAATGTCTTAACGGCAATATTCCACTATTTTTGGAATCCTCAGATATTTTAAGAAGAATAACTATTCTTTAACGTTTTTCCTAGGTTGCACGGGTTTCGAGTAAAATTTAATAACTTTGCTGTGTCTACTATAATAGACGATATTGGAGTAGGCTATGGTTCCTTTATTTTGGACGAAATTAAAATGGCTGAAAGAGAAACTCGATGCGAAACTAGGGTAAACTAGTCGAATTTGGCCCACCCCACACACAACAATAATAAATAATCGTTTATTAACGAGAACTTAAGGTAACATAAAAAATTAAAATTTGAAAATGAACCATTTTGACTGTACAAAACATAAATCAAATAGCTGGTTTCTAAACTAAAGATGTTCAAAGTGAGACCCATTTTCTTGAATACAAACTCGGCGTCTCTTTATAATTGGCGCTTAATAATTGATTTCGTCGTATTTCATTACAAGCAGTTTCTATTCTCTCACTTAATTATTCTGTGCTGCCAACTGGGGTAGAATAAACTTTATCTTTTATAAAACCCCAAGCAAAAAAATCGAGAGGAGTGAGATTTGGAGAGCGGGGCGGCTATGACACTGGCCCACCACACCCGATCCATCGATTTGAATAAGTTGCATTAGCCATTCTTGAACTATTCGTCTGTAATGAACTGGACAACCGTCAAGCTGAAACCAAGCATTTTGCCTTGAACCAAGATCAAAATTATCACACATATCAGCAAATTCCAGAAATAATGCTGATGTTAATCTGGGAGGTAGAAAATAAGGGCCTAATATTGTTTCCCCATAAACCAAGCCATTTACTCTGAATTCATTCTATAAATTTCTTGGCCTAATTCCATGTGGATTTTCATTGTTCCAAACATGCAAGTTGTGAAAATTAACCATTCCTCTTCTGGTGAAGCAGGATTCATCAGTCCACTATATTTTGAATTATTTCTTACAGAATTCAACATGATATGACAAAAATTTAAACAGTGTTCACTATCACTTGGATGTAAACCTTGAACAGGTTGCAAATGATATGCACGTCTCTTATCTTTTCGTAAAGTTCTCTACGCTGGTGAAGTCCTACTCATTAAAACGGAAACACCCTGTATATAATTTTTATCGATAACTGTAGAAAAAATATACGATTTTTAAACAATTAGTTTCATTTCTCTAAAAGATAATCCTCCTAGTTATTATGTCAACTTCAAGATGAGACTTTATTTCATCTTCAATTGCGACGAGAGTCACGTCGGATAACCTTTGACTGTACGCGAACAAAAAGTCCTACGGCATCATTAATCAGTCGGTTTTAAGTACTAAAAGAAGGGTATCCAAGAGAACCTACATAAAACTGACGTGAGGCCAACAATTGATATTCAACCCATGCAGAAAATTTTTAAGGGTGTAGTCTTTCGTCTGGTGATTAATATTGCCCAAGAAAATGTTTGATCGATTAAGCCCTCAGTGGTTTACTTATTGTCAAATCGTGCTCCGAATAGTCTTCCTCAAGATCACGCAATGAGATTAAAGATTATCGCGTATTATATCATTTTGTAGCGAAGAGTGAGAGAAAGCAAGTATTAAGTTAAGCTTAGGTTATAAAATATTCATTTCTATCCTGCAGAAATACACGCGCTACAGGATAAAAGTTTTGAACTAATAACATTATTAATTGGAAAACTAAGTAAGGAACATATAGACAAAATAATGGAACTTTTAATTTTTTACGAAGGGAAGGAAAATAATGGCTTATTTTTTTTTTATTCTGATTAATTTCTATCCATTTAATTTTAATTAAAATTAATTTGCGAGGGACAAAATCAGGAATAAAATAAAGTACTGTTAAAGAGAGTAAAACTTTCAAAATTGTCTTAATCGTAGCCTGAATGCAGTAATAGAAACGAATCTCATTTGCATAAGCAACGACGTTTATGTTTTATCACTCGTTATACAGGGTGTTCCGCTTTTATTGTTACAGAGTGATACAATACATAATTTTAAGACAGACGTTTTATAAAAAAAAAAAAAAAAAAAAAAAAAAAAAAAAGGAAAAAAAAAAAAAAAAAAAAAAAAAAAAAAAAAAAAAAAAAAAAAAAAAAAAAAAAAAAAGAAAAAAAAAAAAAAAAAAAAAAAAAAAAAAAAAAAAAAAAAAAAAAAAAAAAAAAAAAAAAAAAAAAAAAAAAAAAAAAAAAAAAAAAAAAAAAAAAAAAAAAAAAAAAAAAAAAAAAAAAAAAAAAAAAAAAAAAAAAAAAAAAAAAAAAAAAAAAAAAAAAAAAAAAAAAAAAAAAAAAAAAAAAAAAAAAAAAAAAAAAAAAAAAAAAAAAAAAAAAAAAAAAAAAAAAAAAAAAAAAAAAAAAAAAAAAAAAAAAAAAAAAAAAAAAAAAAAAAAAAAAAAAAAAAAAAAAAAAAAAAAAAAAAAAAAAAAAAAAAAAAAAAAAAAAAAAAAAAAAAAAAAAAAAAAAAAAAAAAAAAAAAAAAAAAAAAAAAAAAAAAAAAAAAAAAAAAAAAAAAAAAAAAAAAAAAAAAAAAAAAAAAAAAAAGAAAAAAAAAAAAAAAAAAAAAAAAAAAAAAAAAAAAAAAAAAAAAAAAAAAAAAAAAAAAAAAAAAAAAAAAAAAAAAAAAAAAAAAAAAAAAAAAAAAAAAAAAAAAAAAAAAAAAAAAAAAAAAAAAAAAAAAAAAAAAAAAAAAAAAAAAAAAAAAAAAAAAAAAAAAAAAAAAAAAAAAAAAAAAAAAAAAAAAAAAAAAAAAAAAAAAAAAGGAAAAAAAAAAAAAAAAAAAAAAAAAAAAAAAAAAAAAAAAAAAAAAAAAAAAGGGAAAAAAAAAAAAGAAAAAAAAAAAAAAAAAAAAAAAAAAAAAAAAAAAAAAAAAAAAGGAAAAAAAAAAAAAAAAAAAAAAAAAAAAAAAAAAAAAAAAAAAATTGGGGGGGGGGGGAAAAAAATTGGGAAAAAAAAAATTTTTAATTTTAAAAAAAATTTTAAAAAAGGGGGAAGGGGGGGGGGGGGGGGGGGGGGGGATTTTAAAGATGTCCTGAAAAATATTTCGTAAGGAAGCTACCTACGGCCCCTCAAAGAGGTGCTTCTGTTAATGTGTTTTCCCAATAGTTCAGAAACCGTTGAAGATAAAAATTACAAAATTTGGTACATTTTATAACCATTATGCGTTTAAACGAATTTTAGGATCAAAGTTTAAAAAATTTAATCAGAGTGTTTTAAATTGTGTAGAATTTTTTAGGGAATTTTGTCTTACACCCTTCAGTTTAGGACGCCTCTGATTAAATTTTTTAAACTTAGAATTTGTTCAGACGCATAAAGGTTATAAAGTGTACCAAATTTTGTAATTTTATCTTTAACGGCTCTGAATTATTGGGAAGACCCATTAATTGTTCCTTACGAAATATTTTTCGTAACGTTTATAGAAAACTTTTGTCGTAAAATTACCTATTTCAATTTATAACAATAAAAGTAAAATATCGAGTGCGTCAGAAACTAAAATAGTTAGCCATTTCCGGTGAACCCGACAGTTTGACAACTGAATAACATATTTTTGCTAAAAAAATTGCTTACTATCAGCAGATATTTGTAAAGAAATACAGGGTGAAAATTTTTGTATAAATCAGTTTTACAGCGATATTTCTTTCCTTTAACTTCAAATTACTTTTCTTTTAGTACCGGGTGACGAATCATATTTAAACTTCCATAACTCCGGAGAACATTGAAAGGCTGAAAGGTATTCCTAGCAAATTTAACACATTTATTTAGAAAAACAAGAGAATAACGATTTTTTATTTTTAGTTGAAAAAAAAAACCAGTAATATGTAATCTCAAAATTGTAATGGATATTTTAATACTACTACTACTTAAAAACACGTTGTAATTGACTTTCCTTCTACAAATTTCCTACTCTTAACCTATGTATAAATTTTAAAGTAGCCTTTCTGATTAAATTTAGGGATACTTCTGGCCACACTTCTTCTATTCGATGAAGCAGATCTTCCAAGGTGGCAAACTGTTTCGTGTTTTTGAGCATACACTTTTTCTTGTACTGCATTCCATACGAATATTCCAATGGATTACAATCAGGAGAATACGGTGGCCGCTGATTTGCTAAAAAAAAGGATGGCGTGCTTTCTGTTAAGAAATGTTGTGTTCCTAGAGCCCGGTGTGTAGAGCCGCCATCCCGATTAAAAATATAATCATTGTTCGGGTACAACCAACGCATTTCAGGTATTAGATCCTCTCGTAAATGGTGGATGTAGTTATCTACATTCGTAAACTTTCTAAAAAGCCACAGGGCTCGTAATATTAATAGACGCACACGGAAAAAAATCTAAACTATTTTTAAAATTACTGTTCTTAAATTAAGACATTATTGTACTCATATATCCGCAAGATTAGATATTTTTCCATAAAAAAAAAACCGTTATTCTAAAAAGTCATTATCTTAGTTTTCTTCTTTTAATGATAACCAATTATTAACTTTAGCTAAGAGGAAGTTTCGAACAATATTCAATACTAACTTATACTTAATCTAAGATTTCATTTATTCAGTTCAAAAGTAGAGATATTGTGATCTGTTACATTTAACACTTAATGTAAGAAATATGTCATTTCGATCAACAACTGTATTATTTAAATAAAACTGATGAATTACTTGAATCAATAAATATTTGATGTTGACTGAAATCTTTTCTTTCTCGATTTTATATTAATTCTTCGTTATCTAAAAAATATAGTTAGTTACCCAGTATGTTAATGGAAAATAAACCTCTGCGCTTGTGACTTTACATTAAAAGATTAGTCAGAGAGTGTTTTTTGAAATGTTGAGGAATTATATTATTATTCTTTTGTCTCATATTAGTTGTCAAAAAACACCCTCTGACGAATCTTTTGACGTAAAGTTACAAGCGCAGAGGTTTATTTTTCCAGTAACATACTGGTAACTAACTATATGTTTTAGATAACGAAGATTTATTCATGTGGTAGTAAGTCCCAAAAAAGAAAAGGAAAAATTTAGAGAACGTCACAAATAACGTTCAGACAATATTTAAATAAAACTGATAAATTATTTGAATCGAATTTGAATTTCTGTGATTGGCTAAGGACTTTTCAGAATTAGAAGAAGTTTTTGTGAAGAATGACGTTTTATTAAGAAACCAAAAACAAAAAAATGTTACAAGTATAAGTCCATTCGTGAACACACTGTATATGAGACTTCAAATTTACCACGGGAAGGCACATTCTTTGTGATGTGCTTCTAAGTGTTTTATGAATTTTATTCTGTTTCCGATTTGAGGAAGAAGTTCTATAATCTGTTCTTCTGAAATTTCCAGTAAATTGTCCAACGTTAGTTAATTTTCTAGAAAACAATTATTTATTAGCTAAGGAGTTTCGTATCCACAATCTCTTAATGTAGTTTTATTAGTCGGTTTGGATAAAAAATTAGTAAAGAAAACCTCAAATTCTCATTTAGTCGACGTTTCGACAAGGAAGACCTCATTAGTCCTGAGGAAGACAATAAATTTTGTCGAAACGTCGACTAAATGAGAATTTGAGGTTTTCTTTACTAATTCTTTATCCAAACCGACTAATAAAACTACACAATTATTTATGTTATTAAAGTATAAATAATTTAAACAAATCATTGTTGCTAACAATATAATAGAAAAGTATGCTCGAACTTTCAAACAGGTATGGCATAACAAGTTTTGTATATATGAAACCGACATTTTTAAGCCCATTTGAATATTCACAAAATTTCCATGCATATATACAAACTGTAGATAGGCAGCTAAAATACATAATAATTAATATGTTAGCTTAGCATTTTTGGCAAGAACAAAGAACGTCAATCCGACACTGATAATAAATTAATATCAATCACTTCAGAAAATCATTGATTAATAATATACACAGATACACATCAGGGTGCATGAATGATAAGTCTCCGTATTCCTTTCAAGGGATGTTAGTAGAGCTCATTTGCAACTGATTTAACCATAATATGCATAATGCAAAACCTAATAGTTTTTGAGATATTTTATTTTTTTTTTTTTTAGAAACTTCCCTTGCCCTTATATGTTTCAAAAAACATGCGTCATCGTTTAAGCGGAGATTTCTCACTCAAAAATAAGACAAATAGTTACTATCAACATGGGTACATTGCTGTTTCGTACTTGAAATACAGAATGTTGAGGTTTTATTATTATATCGGTTAATTTTCTAAAAAAAATGTATACACCACTGACTTCTTTAGTTTTAGATGGCACAGTTATGTAGACAGTTAATTGCTGAAAGGAAGTCATCTCTTGATTTTTGTTACATTTAGGTTTCGTGTAGGAGATAAATGCAATTTTTGTATGTAGGGTGTATCATTTTTTTAATAGACTAAAAATTGCATTTATCTTCTACACGATGCCTATATCTAAAAAAACGCCAAGAGCTGACATTTTTCGGCAATTAACTTTCTACATGATTGGGCCATCAAAATCTAAAAAAATCAGTGGCGTATATATTTTTTACAGTTAATGCAAAGAAAAATAAAACTTTAATATCTCAGAAACGAAGCAAAAATGGACCTATGTTGATAGGAATTAGGTATATCTGTCTTATTTTTGAGTGTAGAATCTCCGTTTAAGCGATGGCACATGTTTTTCGAAACACCTTGTATCTCTTTAATTTGAAAACAATGGATGCTCTACTTGTACCTAGTATTTTTGTATTATTTACGGAAGTAAAATATAGTTTTTAAAACTTCATATAAACCTCATTCGAAAAGTAATATATAAAGTATAGAAATTTTTAAAAATAATTTGCACGTTTAATGCATTATCAAGTTTTAAAAATAAATTCCTATGAGTGTACGATTGGGTTGAAATTTTTTTCATAAATGTAGTTTTTTAGCTTGACTTTTTATCTTATTAAAGTATTTAACCTAATTTTTCTTACATAACTATGTAAACTAACGCAGGAAACTGGAATATTAAAGAAAATTTTATTGTTTTTTTATTTTAAACATAAAATATCCCAAAAACTATTAGATCTCTAAATCAATTGCAAATGAGTTCTACTAACCCACCCTCAAAGGAATAAGCCGACTTACCAGTCACCCTGTATATGTATTGTATAATAAAACGCCACTACAATAAAAGTGCAGATCTTGACTATAGATTGTATATAATACACAAGCAAAAATTATCAAAAAGGAAAATAACTTGGGAAATCTACACACAACCATTAAACTTCAAATGACTACCTTTTCACCTACAATATAGTGACGTTGTGTATCCATTTCTTGTAAAGTATAACATAAGTAATTAAAATAGCTTGCATGCAGTAAAACCAGAATTATTAAACACCTTCTAATATTGAAATTAAGAACTCCTATTCCCAACTTGCTAATAGCTCTTCCATCGTAGACTCATTAACTTCTATTTCACAGTTCATACTGTTCATATACTTCTTTTTCAAGTGTAACTTTATAAATATAAATTATTTCATAATCAACATGTATGACGCGTAGTAGGTAAGGTATGTCTTTATTTGGCAAAGGCATAGCTTTCTACCTCCCACCACTGCGCGATTCACTTGTTCCAACACTTCACATTGAGATTAGTAAGTATTCAATCAAGGATAGCAGTTATTGGATTAATAGTATGTACAATTCTTCCAGCAAAGTTGTTTGTAATTTTATTCCAAGAGTAGTATTGTTATGTCAAGAAAAACATTTAAATAAGAATTTACTTCAAGATGCCCTTATACTTACTCTCTCGGTTAACAATACTCGAAAGAAGTGTACTAATAAGAGTATATTTAATACATACTTATACTTCGAAGGAATCAAACTTACATTGACTTAAACTCTTGCGCTAATGAAACTCAAAAATATATCTGTTCTTGATTTACAATTGGTATATTATTGACACAATAATAATTTATTATGCCAAGTAATTTTTTTCTAGTGACAAGTATAAAAATTCAAGAATAATCGATTACTTTGATATAGAATAGTTTTCTTTCCATGCATTTTTGGATTTTTGTAGCATTTAATGCCTAATCATTTTTGAATACTTTGTACAGACTTGCGACTGCTTCTTAATCTGTTTTCTATTTTACATTGTGATAAATGAGTTCCTGGTTCATTTTCTTGTGACAAAGACAGCTCATGTACAATTTTCGTTATTTTTAACAGTTATAGGCCTTCCACTCTCAGGTTTTCTGAAAATTGATCTGGTTTCTATCATTCGCTTAATAGAACGATTTATGCTACAAAGTGGCTATCTCTTCCCTGGAAATTCTTCCGCAGTTCTGCCACGCTAATTTTTTTCTTGATAACAAGTTGCAATGATCTCTAACTCAGACTTAGTTAAGTAAGGTGCCATTATTACAAGAAATATCAAGAAAAATGGACAAAACTTTACACCTATGAATTTTGCTAGGAACACCTTTCAACGTTTTGTCTGTAAGCGAAAAAAATTTCAAATCGATATCTAAACGTATTCCGAAGTTGTGGTGCTTCAAACAGAATTCGTTTTTTAATAGTCACCCGGCTTGTTCCGATTTGTGGATACCTACACTTATGTACAGTCTTTGATTTTATTTTTAGTCAAAAAGCAAGCCGTACAACACACTATCAATAGATAAAAATAATATAAAATCTGACACTTTAATTCGTATTCAGTGTTTGTATCTGAGTTTACCCTTTATTTTTTAAATGCGTTTTATTATTATATGTCAGGCCAAATGCTACAATTAAGCTTACTATATATAGCAGAACCTCTAACACATATTATAAATTTTTCATTTGAAACCGGAACAGTCCCCCTAATCTGGAAACAGATATTAGTTAAACCAATACCCAAAAATAGCAAGATAAGCACCATCTTGGACCTTAGACCAATTAGCTTACTTTCAGTTCCCTCAAAAATAGCGGAGGCGGTTATCCACGGGCAACAACACCTTATTTGCTAGACAATAATGTTATTCCCAAAATACAGTCGGGCTTTCGAAAGAATCACGGAACATCCTCGACCTTGATCGCTATTCTCGATGATGTTTTGACGTCAATTAATTCTGATAAAGTAACTTCCTCGACCTTATTAGATATGTCAAAAGCTTTCGATTCCATAAATACTGAACTGCTAATAAAAAAGTTAAAATTCTACGGCATAGAGGAAAATATCTTAATGTGGCTCACGTCTTACCTACTAGATCGTTTTCAATATACATGTCTTAACACCACAAGTGGAAGAAGACTCTCTAACGAACGTTTGCTACTCTCGGGAGTGCCCCAAGGCTCGATCTTGGGGCCCTTGCTTTTTAACATCTACACCGCAGACTTGCCACAACAAGTCACGAAGTACTGTTTCCTGCACATGTACGCTGACGATATACAACTTTACCTTGCTTTTGATGTGACGAAGCCTGAGGAAGCCCAAACCAAAATTAATCATGATTTAAATGAAATAAAAAATTGGACTCTTCATATTTACTCCTATTAAATCCAAATAAAAGTAAAAATATAATCTTTGGCACTGCAAATAAATTAAGAGTTCTTACTCACTTTCAATTATCAATTGACAGTATAATTATAGAACAAGTTGACAAGGTGAAGAACTTGGGGCTAACCTTTGATAAAAATTTAAACTTTATTCCTCATATATCAGAAGTCCTTAGAAAATGTTTCTGCTCTTTTAAACAGATTTCAAGTTTTAGAAATATCCTTGATAGGGCCACTAAACTACTGTTATGTGAGTCCTTAGTCTTATCACACGTCAACTACTGTGATTATGTTTATGGGTCTTGCTTAAATTTATCAGAAGCAAACAAACTTCAAAAAATCCAGAATATCTGTATTAGATTTGTAACAAATAGTTCTATCTACGAGCATATAACACCACATATCAGGGTGTTACAACTACTAAAAATAAATGAGAGGCGCTTCCTACATTTCACCTCACTATTAAATAATGTCATCCTAACGCAAAAACCTATTTATCTCTATGATAAACTAATTGCGAGAAATGTTATGCATAACCGAAACTTGAGATATACAAACGACCAATTGCATACAATTAGGCCTAAATATGAAACATTTCGATCATCCTTTACCTACCTCTCGACTTATGTCTATAACAATCTACCTCCACAGCTACACTATAAATCAACAAATGTACTAAAACGTCAACTAAAGTCTCTGATTTTGAGCGGCGAATTAAACATAAATTTAAAATTGTTTTAGACGGTGATAAAATAGTGATAAAATCTAGACATCATATAGATAAATACTGTTTTTGATATATATTATATGTTCATATACTGTAGATACATGTACTTAACTAGATATACGTTAGATATACACATATTGTAATATTGCATATTATATACTGTACTACTACTATACCAATGATATCCTAGGTTAGTAGTTTTGATATCAGTGTATACTGTACCACTAACCTTTTGTGTTAAATTCCTTCTATTTTACACAATAAAGACATTTATTATTATTATTATTATTATATGTCTGAAATTAATTGTATACTTCTCTGTAAATGGTAATGCTGATTAGCAATAAAACTAATATTATTATTATTTTTATTACAACGGAAAATAGTCGTACGTTGGAAATTATTAATAAAAAATTCAAACTATCCTGAATATTACTACTGATTCTTATCTGAAAATCGTGTTTCTGTTGGAATATTATTCACCTTCTGTTTTATTAAAGCTGCCAAATGTTTCTATGCCATAAATTCTTATTATGACTGTGCCATTTTATTTATAAAGTAGGTATATGAAATATGTATATTAACTTGATCATAATAATATAGTCTGTGAAGCAGTATATTGATTAATAATAGACCAATGCAACAAGTTGGTCATTTACATTATTGATGTACGGAAGAAATAGTATACACAGGGGTTAGAAAATAAGCAAAAAAAATAAAAAGGAAGCAAGGTATGCTATCTACCCTTACAATAGAATATTAAGAAATCAAAACATTGAATTTGTCGGACATAAGATACAAGTAGGTATATTGGAAAAAATATGCATCCAGAACAAAATGATAAACGATTAAAAATAACCATTTATTTTACGTAAATAAATAAAATATCAGTTAAAAAATAAAACCAAGCGTTCGAAATGTCCACCACTGACTTCTTAGCATATAAAGAGTCGGTTATGAAATTCATGCCTTACATTTCCAAAAGTTTTGGAGTGATATTTCTGCAAACATGTTATCAGGGCCCGCTTTAGAGGCGTACAACCCCTGTCCGGGACGGCGAACCTGAGGGCGGCATTTTCGCCCCTCTGGATGTGAACCAAATATTGATAAATTAATTATTCTCAATTAATATAAATTTTACACTAATTGTTGACTTTTTCCCTAACTAAAACTAAGTACTATGCAATTTACATTTGATCTTTGTGGTTTGTTATGTTTCAAAGCTAGAAAAATATTAAAACACCTTTTCAAAAAAAAGCTTATTTATTTTTGAAATAAAACAAGACGTATAGTTAAATGACGCGCATGACCCTGCATTAACTTGTAGGTATATAGTTACTTGTTTAAAATAGGAACTGCAAGACATAACATGCATGGACATGTTTTCGCGCCTTACTATATACAGAGTCATCTAAGCGCAATTGTGTTATTATTGCAAATGCGTCGGTGCCGGTGATAACATATCCTTGAAGTAAGTTTATAAATATTAAAAATATTTAACAGTTTAGTTTGGGATAGTGACTTTTGTGTGTTTTGTCAATTTCTAAAGGTAAATACTTCTGCAAATACCTATATTAGGTATTAAATATTTTCCACAATACATACTGATACATTTTTAAATAGTTTCTGTATGTTTGTTGTGACGCATTTTTATTAATTTATTTGGGATTTTCGCCGCAAAAAAAAGAGCAACAAAAAAATCCATCTTAAAAATTCAAATATTTTAGATAGGTAACTATTTTAAATGTTTAGTTTTTTTTATGTTTGTTGTGGTGGTTCGCAATTTGTCCATTTTGTTGGGATCCACCACACCTAAAAAAAATCTTTGAAAAAATTCTACTAACTAATAAATTATAATTTTTTGTAGTAATAAGCCAATGCGTTGCATAAAAAGATAAAAGAAGAAAAATCTTCAAATACGATTAGTCGGTGACGGTGGATTAGTCTGTCACACAGTTTTAATTACCAAAAGTATTTTTTCCATATGGGGGGTTGAAAATTAGCCCGAGACGTTAAGAAATTCGTTTTTATATTTAAAAATAGTTTAAGTAGGTAGGTAATTGAAACTAGGCATTTTATTTTTCAAAACTGTGAGACAGACTACAGTGTCTAATTGGATTTGAACATTTTTCCAATTTTTATTTTTAGCAACGCCGTGGCTTATTTTAACTAGCGTATTTTGCATTGTTCAATTTGTTGTTTTAGAATGTCTGACAAGCAAAGAAAATTGTCCCGTCAGTACAAAAAGCGAAGGCTAGAGAAGAAACCCAAAAGCAAAAACATGCTGGTGCTCTGCACAATTATTTACAGGGTATATCCGGTAGTATCATTAGTACCAAAACAAATTTCTCCAAAAATTTAGATAAAAAGGAAAACACGGAATCATCAGAGAGTGTTGGTGACCAAGACCAATCAATCCTCGATACTTCTAAACTTTGTCACCAAATGAAAGCAGCCTACCAACTGACACGCCATGGCACTTACAGAAGACATCCTGGCTAGCACTAGTAGCACTCTACCTCTACAAACTGGCCCCGCCCTACCACCCACGGAATGCACTGTACAAACTTTAGATACAGATCTAGCATTATGACCCAGAATTTTTGAAGATGCCGATAGAAGTTTTTTAGTACGGCATTCTTTAATTACAAATTTCTTTATGATGGCACTGGTCGAAAATTTAGCGCAAATTACTCTTCTCGAATTTTGAGAAATGGAGAGTAAGTTATAAGAGACTGGCTGGTGTACTCCACTTTAAAAACTGCATATATTGCTTTCGCTGCAAAATTTACGGCCTTGTGTCAAGTTCCCTTTCAAAAGAAGGTTTTAATAGCTGGAAGCACATCGTTAAAACTTTAAAGGATCACGAAATTTCTAAAAATCATATTCAAGCTCAAAAATCCTGACTAGAACTCAGTCAAAGGTTAAAGTGTTGTACAACTACAGATGCAGTTGCCCAAAGAGTTATTAACGCTGAAACACATCACTGGTACGAGGTGCTTCTAAGGATTGTAGCAATCACTAAAATGCTAGGTAAAAGTTTTGTAGCTTTTCAAGGTACAAGCGACAATCTGTTTGAGCATAATAACGGCAACTTTTTAAAAATAGTTGAATTGCTATCTGAATTTGACCCCATCATGGAAGATCACGTGCCTAGAGTGCCTAAAAAAGAGGAAACCAAAGCTCACTATCTTGGAAAGAACGTTCAAATCGGGGTAATAGACTTGCTTCACGAAAGTGTATAATCGCATATTATTGCTGAAATAAAAAATTGCAAAATACTATTCTATAATATTAAATTTCATTTCTGATGTTAGTAAGGTGGAGCAGATGACTTTGATAATTAAATATGTTTCCATCGATAAGTCTGATTCTGATTCAAACGGTGTCGAAATTAAAATCTACGAAAAATTTTTAGGTTCCTTACCTGTGGAAAGATCTACAGGAAGACAACTATATGAAATTATAATTGGTGAGCTTCATGAAGTGACACTTGATGTGCAAAATATAAGGGGGCAGGGATAGATAACGGGGCTAACATGAGGGGCAACAATGCAGGAGTGTAATCTAGAATTAGGAATTTATATCCACGAGCATTCTACATGTAGTAGCCACTCGTTCAATCTAGTGGTAAATGATGTGGCAAAAACATCATTGGAAGCAGCAAATTTTTTTTAATATGGTCCAAAATATATATATTTTTTCTTCTACTTCTCGATGGGCAATATTTTTAAAACATGTCCAAGAATTATCATTAAAACCTTTGAGTGACACTCGATGGGAAAGCAGTATAGAAGTCTTAGCGCCCTTAAGATTTCAACTTGGTTAAATATACGACGCTTTGTGCATTTATGAAGACCAAGAATCGATATCTCAATAAAAGATGAAGCTTCGGGGTTGCTAAGTTGCATTAAACAATTTAAATTTTATGTTCAATAGTCATATGGTATAAAATTTTAAACTGTGTTAATCCCATAAGCAAGCTTATGCAAAAAGATTTTAATTTGAAAAAGCACTTGATCTTCTAAAGAACTGCAAAAATTTCTTTAAAAATCTTCGATCAGATAAATATTTTAATGAAATTATTGTTGACGCAAGAGAATTGACTGATAATATTAACATTGAAGCCAATTTTGAATCAACAACGCCGTGACAGCACGTAAGAAGAAAAAAGGCCAACTTTTCATATGAGGCAAGGGACGAACCATTCGAAGATCCGAAAGAAAAATACAATATAGAATTTTTCTTCTATCCAATGTCACTAGCAAGTGAAGAAAGAAGTTTTTCCAAATTAAAATTAATCAAAACCTTTTTACACTTGTTATGAAATGCGCGAACACGTTTAGGAGAATTAAGAAACACTTTCTTTGTACTTGCTATTAATGCATCTACCTCTGGAAAATCTTGTCGAATAGTTTCTGCCACAAGGTGTAAAGCATGAACTGTACACGTAACATGTACCAACCTACAATCGTGTTCTTGAAGTGAACTACCTAACAAACGCATTGTCGCGGCACCATCGGTCACAAACATCAACACTTAACTTTATCCAGATAGACAAACAAGGCGATCTAGAAATTTCGACCGTAGTAATTATATTTTTTCACAGCTTGTGTGGCAAGAAGTGCCATCTTATTGAAGTAAAGATAGTCCAAGTCCACTTTTTCCAATTCGTGCCATAGGAAGTTGTTTATCATGGAACGATCAAAATTTAAAAATTGTTCACCTTTCTCTTCGTTTCTACATACACAAAACCTGTGCTAGCTAGAAACAGCGTAAAAATTTGTCGCTTACTATGTTGTGCAGTAGCTTCCAGTTGGCGCATAGTCAACCATCTCGTTCAGCGAACTGCTCCCGGTCAGCCTCACAACTGTTGTGTTCGCTAATCGCGCCCACTGACGTTTATCGAAAACTGCGCGAAATTTAAAATGATACCTCTCGTTGGAGTGTATACATACCTCAAAATTTATATGAAAACAATTGAGTTTCAACGATATTTGAATTATTTGTGACGTAATAGGCTTGGCGTAAAGTTTTTTTAATCAATTATTCTTGTAGAAACAGCATAGATGTCTAAATAACTCCAGTTAATTATAGCTACTAAATAAATACCACGGTCGTGGTGGTGCTCAGGTTACTAAAAACGTACTATTAATTTGTTAATTAAAATAAAAAGTGAAATATAATCAAGCCGCCCACGAGTAATTCCTGGCACTAAATTAACTTAGTATTTCATATTCTGTTCTACCTACAAGACTTAAAGGGCGATACCAAGGATAATTTACACGAAGAAAACAAAAAGACATGCAATGTCAGTATTGACACGCTGTGGGTAAAAATAACTGCGACTTATTACTTTTTTATCGACCATTTATTTCAATAGGCAAGCGTAATTTACGAGATTTATGTGCCACAAGTGATGATGTGGGATTACACACCTGTTCCTTTCGATACGTAAAAATCATGGAGTTTATAGAGACATTTTTAAAAATTATTTCAGGTGACATCTAAATGTTGTTAATGATTATCCTCGATAATTATTTAGAAGGTCGATTGTCCATTATGAACAGTTTCAGGATTTGAACAGAAATTACAAGACAGCGGAAATCTTTGCAATTTTTCAGGGCCGGCAGTTAGATAAAAAATCCTATTACAAATATATAAATAAATACTAGATAAATCTATATTTAGCGAAAAAAACGTGTTTGATTTTATCTTTTTTTTTTAATATTAGTATTTTCCATTCAAACTGAAATTACAATTGATCTAAAAAGTCTGATAAAAATTTCCCAAGATCGTAGTAAAAGGATTTAACCTTGTCCTTGGTGCATGTGATCATAAATACAAAGCTTCATTGATTGGAAGTAAAGTTTCTACTGTTCAAGGAATCTATCGATGAACATTCTTCTGAATAAATGAAATTTTAGCCTTAATTTTATAAACTCAATTTAGCTTTAGCAGAAGTTAATTCTTAGATAGCCCTAAATTTTTTTTGAAATAAAATAAACAGAAACCTTTACATTTGGCTGTGTAAATAATTTTCATTCATGATATTTAGGCAGGATATTTTTTAACGATCATTGAAAGCCTTGCTTCAAAAATAATGTCTGTAATAATTTTGCTTGCCTGTGAAGTGACAAGATGTATACACATTATGTGAAAATGGGTTCGGTACATGCAAGAGGTAAATGTTCGTTTTAGGACGAGCTTATAATTTGTTAGAAATCAATATCCTTAATTTTATTCTCCTGCGATCAATATCAGATAATCTGATGCCAGACAACAATAGAGCTTTTCTTCTAATTTGTTGAACTTAAGTAAGTTTTAAGAAATTCACAAAGTTACCTAATTTTAAATGGAATCATTAAGTTTGTATCTTGGGTCGATGGTGGAATTATATCACAGACTCAACTTGCATTGAGAAATAACAAAGGTTTTTTTATCTCTATACTGTAATTTTTGGCACTGCGTAAGACAATTTTTTTTGTATGATAAAAAGACACTTAAACAGGAAACAGTTTTAATTTCATTACTTTCCCGATAAGATCAAAGTTAGAGATGACGGTACCTCGTGTTAACTGTGTGTATCCACTAAGCAAAGTTGGCAGGAGATTTCAGTGACCTCCTAACAAACTACAGTATAAAGTAGTGATGGGACTCGAGTGTGAAAATACTCGAGTGACTCGAGTCAAAATCTTATTCGAGTGACTCGAGTCATATGGCTGTTCAATTCGAGTAAAGTTGTTACTCGAGTCGAGTTATTGCTACTCGAATCAAGTTTTAACTCGAGTCGAATTGCAATTCGAGTAAAGTTGTTACTCGACTCGGGTTATTGCTACTCGAATCAAGTTTTAACTGGAGTCAAGTTGCAATTCGAGTAAAGTTGTTACTCGAGTCGATTTATTGATATTCGAATCAGTGAGTTACTATGATTCAAGTTTTAAATCGAGTCGAGATGCAATTCGAGTAAAGTTGTTATTCGAGTCGAGTTATTGCTACTCGAATCAGTGAGTTAATATGATTTAAGTTTTAAATCGAGTTGAGTTTGACTAGAGTCTAGAGTCAGGGCAGAGTCGAAATCAAACTCGAGGCGAACTATAGAGTAAGTAGTTGGAGATGATTCAGTGGTTTGCTAAACGGTAAGTTTTTAAAGTGTATTTAGGTTTTTTATTTTGGTAATCTTTCAGCATTTAAACCACTATCATCTAATTCCAACATAAGTTTGAAAAATCGAAAGAATAAACATAAATCATAGTAATTGAAATACAAAATAATAAATGGACCCAGGTCAAATATTATTTTTCCGGCAAATCAACACATTTCAAATACAAAATTAAATATGTAATTAACATTGTATATAAAATGACATTTAAAGAAAACCAACATAATTTTTCTTTGTATTAAATTAACATTAAATTAAACTCTTGTTTAGCACAAAATATTAAATAAATACAGTATTTAATATTTAATACACACCGATTACGGTTTTTTATTTATTTCGAACTAACTGAATCGAAAAACAAATCTTTATGAACATGAATGTGCCAGTTTGATTGCTACAGTCGTGTGAGTCTTGATTTTAAAGAATTCTAAGTTCTAATTTCTAATTTTCTAATACGTCGTAATAACGTCGTATGTAACAATTATAGGTTTGTACGTAGAGGCGATTTGATAGTTTTCTGACTATAGAGATGCGAGTATTACGAGAGCTCTGCAATAACAAACGTTCTGATTGAACAAGCGCATCTCTACAACAATGTGCGCATGCTTCTGATAGTTTCAAACGGTTGGAAACTGCTCTACGAACAAACCTTTTAATTAATAATTATTATAATAATTATACAATCTGACCTACAAACATGAAACAACATAACTTGAAGGGGAATTCCCGATCCCGATGACCCGATGATATAGTAATTGATTAGTGATTTCATTCATGGTTATATGTTTTCGTCTTTATTAGTTTTACAAGATTAGTGCCTTCAGTGCCTTCATGTAAATAATCTTTCATATATTTATATTATATAAACAAATCACACTGGCACTAAAGAATATTTAAAAATATTAATAAAACCATAAACAATTAAATTAAAGAAACTTGACTCGAGTCAAAAAGCGACTCGAGTCTAAAGGCGACTCGAGTCAAAAAGCGACTCGAGTCAAAAAATCGACTCGATTCAAAAATCGACTCGATTCAAAAGTCTACTCGAGTCAAAAAGCGACTCGAGTCAAAAGTCGAGTCGATTTTTTTGAGTTTTACTCGACCTAACTTTTGACTCGAGTTTTATAACAATGAAACCGAGTTTCAACTCGACTCGAGTTTCAACTCGAGTAAATTCGGAAACCTACCGAGTTATTCGAGTGAAAAAAAGTCACTCGAGTCCCATCACTAGTATAAAGGTCAGTACCTCAGAATATCAGACGAAATGAATAAATGAAGAAGTATAAAAAGTAAGACAAATTATGACAGGTGTACTGGGATTTGCAGTGCCAATGAACTGTGCTTCATACAGCAACGAAAATAAATGAAGGGCTCTTAAAACAACTTCACCATAAGTGAAGTTTATAAGGCAGGAATTAACAGATTTTGTACACATTTAAAAAAAAACATCAGTAGCTCAAAGATATCTTCTTTATGCATATTTGATAACTAATTCAGAACTTCAGATTTGGCGTAAGTATAGTCTGTTCAAGTTGATGTTTCAGCCTTACATATTTTTCATATTAGGTTCATAGTTTCAGTCACTAAAATCACTAGCTCACAGAAATCCAGGGGTGTCAGGTCTGGTGATCAAGGCGACCACTCAATATGTCCCTGTCTCCCGATATATCTGTTTGGGAATACTTCATTTAAGTAGTCATAATGATGCGGAACGTGTTCTTGCTGATACTAACTGTAATTGTTAAGTAGAAAGGGCGGACCTTGGTTATTTGGAAACAAAGTTGATGCTGAAATGACGTCATACCGCTTTCTATTTAAAATTTGTTCGAGAAAATATAAAAAACCAATCGCCGACGACTCCTATTCATACGTTAATTTTTTGAGAGTACTCTGTGTAGATTTGCTGTAGCCTAGTAGCAATAATTCTTTGTATTTACGTTGCCATTGTTTTGACCGTTGTTTAAATTGTCTTTTTTTGCCAATGACGTCTAATCTGTTTTCAATATGTGAAAATTTGTGAAAATATCTCAATAAATGTGTTTTTACTTAATTTACTATACGAATTTGAGCGATCTTCAAAGAAACTGTTATTACGAGTTTTATTAAATTTATTTCATACTTTACAACTGATCATATAGAGGGTTCGAATTTATAAAAGTAACTATGAAAATTGTGGAAAATATTATATTGGTCAAACCAAGAGACCTCTCAATACATGTTTTAACAAGCATCTATTTCATTTAAAAAAACACTAGTAATACTTTATATGATTAAAAGGTAACTTCATCTGTGTCAATTTAATAAATAAAGAATACAAACATAGGTGTTACTGGTCAGATGATGAACTAGGTGAATCCTCATCGAATTTATACGTACATTTTTATACGCGAAAGTTATAGATTAGTATTTTTAAAAAATCAATGAAAAAATACGCATTTATTTGTCTTTTCAGAAACTGCGCCTAAAATATAATCATATACTTAGTTTTTTATCTACTGCATTTTTATTACCAGGGAGTATATTTTTGGAAAACTGTAGCCACACCCTTGATATTACTGAACTTCCACGTTCTCTAACTTGACATTAATATATGCATTAAAAAAAATAAGTTAGGAATGGTGAGTATAAATTTTGTCAACGTGACACAGAATTAACATTTTGTCCAACCCAATAAGTTTCTTTTGTTCGCTTTAGATTAAAAAACTTCTGAATACGCTAACTTCGGTAACGGTATTAAAAAACTTCATGTGACATATCATAAAAAATGGAACCATTTATGAACTAAAGAATAATGACCTTATATTTTTTGAAAATTACAAAATTCTGATCGAACTGACATTTTTTGTAAGAGATTCCGTGATTTCCCTTGATTTAAATAATGAGAGGTCCTCACTGATCCTCAGCGATGCTGAAATTTACGGTTCACATTTACAGAATGATTTAACACTTCAGTTATATAGTTTATGTGGAAATAATACGTTTTTGCTCAAGATGTTTCATTCCACAAAGATATTGAAATGAGTCCTTTGTAGCCGGACACCCATGGCCACAAATTCATCGATTTTAATTCGTCTACATAGTTACGTTACAGGAAGTCTATTTTCAGAGGAGAGTATCTCTTGGAAATTTAAGAAAACTGTCTGAGAGAATTGACCGTATCTGGCCAAAGGTATCGATTGTTTTAATTAGAAGAGTCATTTTGCAATTTAGCAGACTTCTGTTGAATCACAAAATTATTTAGTAATCTTGTAGTTCAACGTATGTACAGGAGTGGTCCAAATAACTCTCTCACCCTACGATTATTTGGAAAGATATGAATAAGTGAAAGGAGACCTTTTACGATTTTTTTAAATGAATCGCATTAACACACATTAACAGAAAAACAATTCAATTGTTAATGTAAGTGGATTTGAATTCCTTTTTAAAAACCTCACCAAAAAACATTCTTTAATTTTTTTCACCCTTCCATATAACCAAATAACAGGCGGTGGGGTATTTAAACCAAGTAAGTACACTTGATTTAAAAAAAAACTGGTACAACTCTTGTAATCGAAAATCTTAATAGTTTAGTTGTGTGCATATGTCTGTAAATAGGGCTGGCCAGGCATGTCGAGAGGGGGTGGAGAAGAGGTGATTTACCCCGGACCTGGGTTTTTTGGAGGAGATCGGTTTTCTTTGTGTTTTTTAAACTTATTAAACCTTTCTCTTTTATTTTATTCAAATGGAATTTTAAAAAATAATTAGAAAATAACTTTTTCAAAACATTTTCAAGCCTGCCATATTATTGTTTAAAAAAATAATATTTGTTACTGATAATTCTAATAATGGTTGTAATTAAAATACTAACTGAATAATGATAATTCTATTTTTAAAATAAGAACACAAAAATACCACTTGAGATTAAAAAAAATGTAAACAATGCAAACTGAACATAAAAATACAATAAAAAAAATAAAATAAATGAACTTCAATTACGTAATACAGAATTAACTAATATTTTGTCATTGCTCCATTAGCGTCTAAAACTGCCTGAAGTCTTGTGGGCATGGACAAAATCAGATTTCTTGCAAGGTCAACTTCTTGCGACAAGTTCTCCCAAGCATCTTCAATTATCCCTTCTAATTCTTGGGCATTATTTGGATGGTTATTTAATTTTCTTATATGTTTCACCATTAGTCCCCATACATTTTCAATTGGATTTAAATCCGGACTTTTAGATGGCCACGGTAACAACTCTGTTTTTATTAAGAAACCATTGCCTGACACGATGGGCCGTATGTATGGAGCAGTTGTCTTGTTGGAAAATAAAATTATTTTCCGGAAACACCTCTATTACTGACGGCAACATAATATTGTCTAATATTTCAATATATTTAATGGAATTGAGATGACCACTACTGTTCCAACACACACCTAACCCATTTAGGCTCATCCAAGCCCAGACATTGACTGAAAACCTTCCTGATAATTGTGGATCGAACGTATATTTTTTGTCGTATCTAGTGGAAGGAGGCCTATATACGCGAACATGTCCATCGTTACAGGATTTAAAAACCTTTTCGTTAGAAAAGACAACTTGTCCCCAGAAGTTTTCATCATTCATTATACAGTTGAGTGCAAAAATAATCCTACCCTGCTTCTTTTCTTCTGAAAGTTTGTATTTTTTAGCCGCTGAACAACTCTTCAAGTCGCTTTGTAGTTTTATTCTTCTGCAAGCAGAAGATACCGAAGCATGGAAATTTGTCTCTGAACTTGCATTTACTGCAGTCTGAAAAGGGTTTTCTATTAGGTAATTTATAAGATTTTCATCTTCTTGATTATTGCTCTTTCTGGGCCTACCGGAACCAACTTTACGGGATACCATTTGGTTGGTTTCCCATTGTTTTTTAACACTCATTATCGTGGTTTTACTCACATTGTATTCAGCAGCAAGTCTTGTTATGGACCAACCATCATCAATTTTAGAAACAATTCGAAATTTTTGAATATCTGTTAGATGTCGAACCATTTTTAATAATGACGCGACTGATTAACGTCAAAGTGACAGTTGTAAGATTATTAATATCAATCAAAGAACGAATGATTTACATAGCTAAAAGAAAGTGTACCACTTTTTATTGAAATCAACTGTACGTGGTAACATTGATTACCCTGTAACTAAATTGAAGTGAAACTTTTTTGTCGATAATAGTAAATAATTGATCTCTCAATATTGTTCCAGCTAATTACGGCCATTATTGTGTGTGGTGGGAAAACAACATTAATATGTCACAAATTTATGTAGGTACTTAGAGCTCGTTCCTTTTATTAATTCAAGAACTGCTAGAGCGTGGGTTTCTGATTTTAATTATTTCATTTTGTGTGAGGGATGTACAAGTAAGTTATACGTTATTTTCGATTGATGAGACTGAAATTAAATTAGCAAAATTAAATAACAGACTCAACAGGTACGGCTGAAATAATAATAAAAGTAATTAAACAAATTACAATATCAGTCTGTAAAAAGTATTGAATAAGTTGTATACAATGATGTCACGACAAACTTCGAGGGGATTTTCGTTTTGTTGATTTGGATGCACCATGTTTAACTAAAACTTTTGCCATTCAAGAACTAAAATCACGACTTTCCGATGATTTTTTAATTTTTACTCGTGATATACGAAAAAAACTGAAAGGAGGCAAAAGCGTTAGTTAAAGATGATGTATCCAAATTAATAAAACAATAATCCATTCGGTTACAAATATCTATTTTAAAAACAAATTAAGTTTCTCTTCTTGGTAAAGGTTTAAAATATAGAGTGGAATGAATTAAAAATAACATTATTGAGTCAGTTGTACTGAACATAATGTGCATATTATTTTTTTATAATCCAAGTTTCAGCGTTTTGGCAAATAGCCGGGAAAATAATTGTTTAAAAAGATATATGTTATACTTATCTGTGATAAGATTTGTAAAAGTTAGTAAATAATAATTAGCAAAAAAAAATTTTCATTCCACTCTATCTTTTTTTATGTAAAATTCTATCACCCCAACTCTGACGCCACTGGTTAGTTTTTGATGAAACTCGTATACGTAACTAATATGAAAACGATTTTCCCTGCCAAGTTGACACTTTCAGCCACAACAAAGCATCATAGAGTACTTAGGAAGCATTTTAGAAGAAAATGATATTCCTGTTTTCTATTTGCTTTTGATGAGACGAATCACTCGAAGTTTGTCGTGACATCATTGAAGCACCCTGTCTATTTTTAAATAAAATAAATAACAAACATTTTGAAATTAAAGAAAAAAATAAAAATAAGTATTAACAAATTGCAGCTGGACTTTCATAGACATTCACAGCGTAGGTCTCAATCCGGGCGGTGAAAGAACAATTTGACGCGTAGGTACCTCAATGGACGTTCGTGTGTCATATACCCACATTTCCACTTGTAGGCTACAGTTTCGACCTTCTATTCTTATCAGCACAATCCAGGTGTGCATGTCTAAATACGGAAACAAGTCATGCTTTTGAAAAATAAATATTTTCTCTTCAAACGTCACAAAAGTCATCATTTTTAATGGTAGAATCTGACACAAAAATTGATGTTTTTTGTTACTAATATAAAAATGTCAACACTTTTAATCCTAGGATTAAAAGTATTTTTAATCCTAGTATTAAAAGTATATTTAGATAAAAATTAAGCATTTTCATATTAATTCAGTTTATTTAAATTAAAATATGAAATTCTTACAATCCAAAATTATTAAACAATGAAATGAAATACAAAACTTATTGATTAGGCTAGATATGAGTAGTGGTGAGAGGTATGTGAAACTTCTCATATGGTCCAAATGCTACTATCCGACCGACATCATAGATGTCTCTGTGGCGGATAGTGACTTGCGAAGCAAGTACCGAGAATGGCGACCTCTAGCCTAGGTGGACTAAACTACTGTTATTAAATATGATTTGAACGAAACAACTACTCAGCGGGCAAATACCCCGACCTGCATTGGATTATACCTTCAAATCATGATAGATCGGTAGCCAATATCATTTGTCAAATCCTAACCAGACATAGACCGGTTTCGAACTTATTAGTTCTCCTCAGTATGCCATAGGTTATGGAACAGACAAATGATAGTGGCCAACCTGCTAGTAGCTGTTTCGTTCAAATCATATTTAATATTAATAGGCTAGATATATAAATTCATTCAATTACTATCATTTATTGATAGTAATATTGAAAGTGCAGTTTGAGCAAGTTGAATAAAAATTAAACAAACAAGAAGAGTTGACACTGTTAACATTTTTAACGGTGGTGGTAGCAATATCTGAAACTGTTACACTTTTAGTTGTATCGTGGGAACACATTTCTTGATTAATTTTTCCTTGATTTTCTACATTATTGCAAGCAGCTGTATTATCGAGATTTAAGGGATTGATACTATTACACGTACTAGGCCCATTGGTGCTAGTACTAGGTTCATCGAGTCGAAATATTTTTCTTGCTGTACTTTTTTTATTTTCTATAGATTCTTCTATATACCTCTCTGCAACAGTGTTCGACCTCCAACCCCCATGTCTTTTAAGACAAGTGACATCACCACCCGAATCTACAAGAAAATGGCAGAAGTTCGACGTAAGCAGTGTCCAGTATATTCATTTGCATTTGGTAAATTTAAATATTTTGCCACTTCCTTTTGCAACACTACTAATTTTATGAATACTGACTACTGACCGTTGACATCTTCCATTTTGATACTTTATAAAAAAACGACTTTCTTCAAAACCTCTTGGCCGAAGAGCAGCGTATTTTCTGTAAATACTCAAATATTTTTCTCCAAGAACCGTAAATGACCGACCCTTACCGGTCTTAGCATGAGGAACTTTTATCAGTAAAGCAGACTTAACATCTTCAATGTCATCAGTTTTTAAATGAATTAGTTCATCACAACGACATGCGCCCGCAATTCCCATTATTAAGGCAACCTATAAATAAAAATTCACAAAATTTGCGTACTTCATTCCTTAATTTTAAACATATGTACCTTCATCATTAAATAATTTATGTTAGGAGCAACATCCAAAAACTGTTCAACTTGGTCCTTTATTAAAACCCTAGCTTTTTTATGGGTATAACCATTACTTTGCCTTTTTAAAAATGCATTCAACTTGGAAAATTTACTTATATCTACGCCATTCTTGAGAATCAGTGTCGATTTCACCATTGAATACTGTGACCACAAAGTGGAACATTTCATTTTTGAGGACAGACTGGCAAAATATGCCAATAAAACACTTTCCGAATACGATTTTATATTCTTTTCAGAGCACCATTGCATAAAACGATTATATGAGCACTCGTACACTTCACGCGACTTTAGTGGTAGAAGATTTAAAGTCACTTCGTTAGCAATTTCAACCACCTCTGCTGGTATACTCGACAAATCTTCACAATCAGGCATTTTTTTCTAATAATGGACTATAATAAATCACAATTTATTTGCTTAAATAGAATGTTTGTTTATATTTATTGGCATCCCTAGCAACCACACAATATCCATAGCAGTCACATAGTGTTTGTCACAAGCAACACGATGAAACTGTTATAAGTCGTATAATCGAAAATAATTATGTATGTACTTAATGTTTAAATATTTCGAATTTTTTTTTGCGTTTGAAGAAAAAATAACATGTTTCATTCGGATTAAAGTGCCTTTGTTTGACTCGCAATTTTTCCGTTCGTTCTGCTACGCTGCGCTTCGCCTCGCAAATACAAACATAATTGCTCGTCAAACAAAGTGTCACTTTTAATCCTAATAAAACAATATACTATTATTGGCAATGGTGAAATTTCCCTGGAGAACTATCCCTTAGATAATAAGCGAAATATTAATTAAAGCGTATAGTGCAGATAATAATGTTTCGAAACATAAGTACTTTTTAAGTGTAGAATGAGAGAAGACCTAGTACAGAGCCTTGGGGTATTCCGTGCTGACATTTGACTTTTATTTACACAATGGGGATAGTACAGAATTATTAAATCAATAAATTAATCAAATATTAAAATTCGGAGAAAATATATTGAATTTCACAATTTTGCTTTTTGTAGTAAAAAAAAATTCGTGTCACAGGTATGAAATTTAAGAGCATGCGAGTTGAGTTCCTCTATTTAACAATTTAAATATGACAGAAAATAATACAAGGGAAATTCCATTTCTCCTTTTTGTGTATGATTTATTTAGCTAAAATGAAAAGCGTTTGAAATAACAATAATTGCATATATCTCGTCCAAAGCTCGTGTGCGTCAAAGGGATACTTTGTACCTCGATGGATTAGTTATTATCATATACTACCATATGTACTATACAGTTGAGGATAAGTTTTACGTTTTTGTGAATAACAGTTTATCCTTTATCCGAAGCTTACCACATTCCATAATTCAAACAATGAAAGACAAATAATAAGGGAAATTTTTATTTGTATTTTTCACATACCGAATTATTAATATTTATATGGCAAAAGTAAAATATCTTCTGTTATTCGCCGAGGCAATTAGAGAATGCTCACATAATGATGCGAGCAAGTTTCAACATAAATATAACTGAATTTTATAGATCTTAAATTAATTACTAAACACACACAGTAACAATAACATTAAAAATAACAAAACAATACCAAGTACATTTTCTTGTCTTATGTAAAAAAATGAACATGACAATGACAGATGTGAAGGGGACGAAGTGCGGAGTATTTACAATATAGAGCGAGTAAATTTGTAAATTTGTAAATAAAGATACATTCCAGCAGTGGCGGTTCGTGGGCCAAGAGGGGGAGGTCAATTAGAAAAGTTTACTGTATTACCTACCTTTTAAAGTGATTTAAATTCCAAGTCGATCCTCCTGCCTTTTTGAGATGCAAAGTGGTCAATTACTTTTTCATTAAAGTCTTTTATCTTCTTTATTAATGCCCTTTCTATGGTAAGCATAGCTAAAGAAGATAACCTTTCCTGACCCATGGTATTTCTTAAAAATGTCTTTATTCTTTTTAAGGTGGAAAAACAACGTTCAGTTTCGACGATAGTCATAGAGAGAGTACACAAGATTTTTAACAGTTTGACACTTTCAGAAAAAGTATTGCACAAATTATTGTTAATAAAAAGTTGTAACAAAGCAACTACTGCACCTTCACTATTGGAAAAATCTTCTCGGCTATATAATACTTCTAATTCAGTTTTAAGTTTCAAATGATTTATGACTGGATACTCCGTTTTAACTAATTTAAACATATCTTGAGGAAAGCTTTTTTTTTATAATATTTAAATCGATATGCGTGAAATAACTGAGACACTGCTAAATGGTTACTGAAGCCAATCCAGTTTTTGATCTCAGATGTAATTATATCACAAACTTCTAATGAAATTCTCCTTTTTGATTCTTCCGTTTTACATCTCTGGGCAGACTGCATGGATGTCTCCTCCAAATAGTTATTCAAAATTTTATTTCTGATGTCTGATATCAATTTTACTATTAAAAACGCCAATACACTTATTTACTGTTATGACGTCGATATTATATTTTGGTAATTGATTGAACAATATACCACAATGAGGCATAACTAAATGAAAAAAATTTAACCAGTAAAGAAAATGTTTATTTTGTAAGTAGTTTTTTAAACCAATAGCTTGGTTTAGAGTGTTGTTTTCTGATTCATTATCAATGATTTTTTCTAAACAATCTAATAATTCTGTTCGATAGGTATAAACAGTCTCTATGCACTTTGTAATTTTATCGTGTTGGAGCCGCTTTAGGTAATCTCACCTTAACAACATTAGCTAACAGGGCTGTTCTTTTTGGCGATTTTCCAAAGAATGAAGAAAAGCTACGTAAATTAGCAAAAATAATTTTTATGCTTTTATCCTTGCTGCTTTTTGTAAAATTAAATTTAGTTGATGAGCGTAACAATGAATAAAATATATTTTGTACCACACTCATATTTAATAGTAAACACCAAAAACAGTGTTTTACTTAATTTCACGACAAGCAGAGATTTACTAATAAACTGTTCACAAATAAAAACATTAAAAACAACGCGACAGAATTTACCGACCAACGCGTTCCTAGTCAGCATTAAGACTGACTGCTCACTGCTCTACTGAACCTCGTGCGTTACCGTTTTCGTAAAATGTGTCAGGGACATTGTCCCCGCCAGTGTTTTCTGTCTCTTTTGCTTTCTGACGATTCGCGCTATCTATTTCACTTTAATTCGTTGTAAATTTGGTCCGTATCTAGCTTTGAGGACAAGTTTTGGATTGACCCAAGATTTTTAAATTCTATCAATGAATAATGTAATGAATATGAATGTAGATGCTCGGTGCTCGGGAGGGGATACGAAATCCTGCGATCTAGATATTTGAATAATATTGTGCATAGAATGAACTAGAAACTTTAATATATTTTTTAAGAATATTAAATATATATATATATATATATATATATATATATATATATATATATATATATATATATATATATATATATATATATATATATATATATATATATATATATATATATATAATATATATATATATATATATATAATATATTTTTAAACTTCAGAAAATGAATAGCTCAATTTTTTATTTGTATGTTGGAGGTCATTGACCAAATGACCCTATAGATGAACTACCAGTGCACTCCAGGAATATAAATTTGTAGCTAAAAATGCTTAGTTTTCGAGATAGAGGGCGGTAAAGTTTTATTTTATTTTAAATTTTTCCCATATTTCTTCGGAGGGGGATAATTGATATATTGTTATGAAATTCGGAAAGTGAACGTAGCATACATAGTATATTTTTTATCATAATTTGCATCTTTCCATTTCAACCAAAGATGACGGTGACGGTGTCGAAGATATTCCTCACAAAAAAAACGGGACGTCACTGATCTAAGCTATTTTTTTCTCTATTTTTCGACATTTGCTATCATTAATGCACAAATAAGTTTTCTTACGAAGGATTCTTTGAGTTAAACTCATTTCAAAATCATTCGTTCCCTATTTGCCAATTAGCTGTTAATTGAGAATCGTTTAATAAATTACATAGTTTTGCATTTTTGAGTAAGAGTAAGATTAATGCATAATTGATAATCTGAATCAAAGCAAGGCGTGTGGCTCTTGTGTATAGATTTAGAAATGGAAAGTGTTTGCCTAAAATTCTAATCTTATGCTTATGCACTGTTGCACAAGTTACATTTAGATGCATAATTGCTCGCTCAATCAGCATTTCCATCTTAAATCAATTTTACTGAGTGTCTGGGGCGGTAGTATATTGAAGAGAATTTGATAAAATCTGCATATTATGAGATTCTTAAATAAACAATTCATTCTTTGCTTTGCTATCAACTAAAACACTCGAGTCCAATATAGATTGTTCAAAGACTTGAAAGTTGGGATATGGGGGCACATCCGTATGATGTGATTACAATAGCGTAGGTGAAAAGGAAGTCTTATGCGGGTTCGACATATGTGTTGGATGTATTATTAAAATTAAGTTCTGGGCGAGTGAAAAAGGGACTCCGAGTAATCTGTGTTGTTGTAATTCTCTGCAATAGGACTGTGTTAACAGATAAGCTTAAGATTGTCTGTTAATACTGCATGTTTCATCAATTAAGTTAAAGTTAAATCTATTTAACAATAAACTGTCGTCACAGCCTCTAATCATATACTTATCTTCTACTCGAAGAATTAGAAACTTTAAAATTGATATATCAGTCATACATGGTGATCCCAACGAAAGAAGAGTTATCAAGCTTGGAAAGGGAAAAGGCACAAACAACTTAATGCTGACTTCGTTATCTGGAAAATCTTGACTCAGTCTAAATATAATTCCAATACTTTCATAGAGGACCAAATAGTTTGCTCAATATGTGGAGAAAACTTAATTTGTTTTCAAAGTGGACACCCAAGTCTTTAATAGTACGAATAGTACCTCAAGGGTCCATTTTGGGCCCCATATTATTTGTGCTTTTTATGTTCGATCTCCCCTGAGAAAATGAAGTTCTGTAAATTCCATCAATATGCAGACGACAGTCAAATGTATATTTCGTACAGTCGAGCTGACGTAGAACAGGCAATCGTTGACATTAATAGAGATTTAAATTCCATATGTAAATACTCAGAAGATCACGGTTTAATGCTCAATGCTCAGAAATCCGTCGCAATTAATTTCAAATCCATACGTTTTACATTCTTTGAAAACTCTTGTAATTTATACATAAATGGCACCAAATTATCTTTCGTAGAATCTGCAAAGAGCCTAGGAATTATTTTTGATACCCATTTAACGTTTGAAACTCATGTTACTAAGCTACTACAAAAATGTTATGCGAAGCTGAAATCATTATATCCATTTAAGCATGTCTTACCAACATCCACTAAATTAAAACTATCAGAGTCGCTTATAATATCTCAACTTGAGTATGGAAATGTCATTTATGGACCATATCTTACGGGTGTAGAACAATATAGACTACAAAAATTACAAAATTCATGTATGCGGTTCTCTGCCGCGATATCTAGGCGTGATCACGTTACTCCTCTTTTTAAAAAATTTAATTGGCTTAATCTTAAATCTAGATGGCAACTGCACCTGGTCTGTCTTGTGCACAATATATTAAAATATCAAGAGCCTAAATATCTTAGCAAGAAGTTAACTTTCAGGGGCTCCTTGCATAGTTCTAATCTACGTTTCGTAGATACTACACTAAATATTCCAAGTCACAGCTCCAAAAAATATGAATCCTCTTTCACTTACTTAGCTGCTTCTTTATAAAATGCAATCCCTGATCACATCAAAAGCCTGCCTTTTCAAGAATTTAAAAAAAATGTTAAGCAAAAATTTTTAAGTACGTAAAATGTTTTTTGCCCTAAATATTTTACATGCATACCACAGCCTTCTAGAAAGCTGTGATTCACATTAATGTAGCAAATTGTGTCTTATGACCTCTGATTTTATTTTATTTTATCTTATTCCTATCTTTTTTATATTATCGATAATTGTTTTTTACCTTTTTCTCTATTGTTGTATTTACTGTTTGTCATACTGGTTGGGAATGATACCAGCAACTGCTGACACCCCGCCAGTTTAAATAAAGTTTATTATTATTATTATTATATTATTATAACTAGAAGCTGCAAATCGATTTGATAGTAATATATAATTGGGTTAACCTTGCGCGAATATAAAATGATTTGCAAAGAACAGTTTATGGCATCCGATAAGATCGTTCAGATCATTTAAAAATGAAAAATATAATAGCAGGCCTAGATTTGATCCTTGCGGAACCGCTAATGTAATTTTATAACAGCTAGATTTAAATCAGTTACATCGAGGGCATCATATCAGAAGGATGTAAGCGCTATGATTATACGTCCTTCTGGGGATGAATTATTTTTAAATGAGTTTAACTCAAAGAGGTTTGTGCCTATCAAAAAAATTATAAGAAAGCATATTTGTGCATTAATGACATTAATAATGTGGAAAAAATAGCCTAGGTCAGTGGAGTCCCGTTTTCGGAAATATTTCCGACACCCCCTCACCGTCATGCTCCTGGTTGAAATGGAGAGATGAAAACTGTGTGAGTGTACTGATGTACATCTTTTGAATTTCATAACAATATCTTAATTTTTAGCTAAGGAGTTTCGTATCCACAATCTCTTAATTTATTAATCGTTTTGGATAAAATTAGTAAAGAAAACCTCAAATTTACTGTCTTCCTCAGGACTAATGAGGTCTTTGGTTTTCAGTCAACATAATCATAATCGTCAAATAAATAAATAACGCCGCTTATAATAAAAAGGATTCTTGGGTCAAACAATGACCATTGGGCAATAAATTAATGGTTTTTAACTAGTTTCAATGCAGATCGATATTAAAAGAGTGTAAAGGCAAAACAGAAAAAACCATTAATTTATTGCCCAATGGCCATTGTTTGACCCAAGAATCCTTTTATTATAAGCGACGTTATTTATTTATTTGACGATTATGATTATGTTGACTGAAAACCAAAGACCTCATTAGTCCTGAGGAAGACAATAAATTTTGTCGAAACGTCGACTAAATGAGAATTTGAGGTTTTTCTTTACTAATTTCATCCAAACCGACTAATAAAACTACAATATCTTAATTATTTCCGGAGAAATATGGGAAAAACTGAAAATAAATTAAAACTCCAACGCCCTCTATCTCGAAAACTGAGCATTTTTAGTTATAAGTTTATATGAAAAATCCACATTACTATGACGTGTTCTTTTGATTTTTTAAGTTTCCTGACTAAAATCTGGCTCACCTTGTATTGTCATTGCTTATAGCAACCGAACTACGTTTTGCATTATTAATGAAGACTTATCACTCTTACTAAGAAACAATTATTGATAATTTTGTGGTTTGTCCACCAAATTTTTAATAAAAATTAATTTTCTACAAAGAAGGTTTAGTGCCATATCCCCCAAAAAGAAACAAGTTCTTGTTCCTGATCTATCCCATCGTAGATCTAATTCCTTAGCTACGCTACGCTGATGAGGGGCAGTAACTCCGAAACACGTGTCCGTGGCTGCATAATTGTTTCTTTTTGGGGGATATAGCACTAAACCTTCTTTGTTTTATTTTGAACCCCAATAAATCTATCTTGATTAATTTTCTAGTTACCATCTACCTATGTATTTTTTTAGAAACGCACATTTCTTATTAGTTTGATCTTTAGACGTCAGTGTTTTCTAAGTAAATGAAGTTCTAGAGGAAATTGAGTTACTTATATAAAATATATCCGTTTCAGATCGTGTCAAGTACAAAAGACTCAGCAAGACACGCTGAAATTGACATTCACGTGGGTAAGTAAAAACAATTCCTATATTTTACGTTATTATTTAGACGATAAGCTCTATTGGGTTATATCCAGAAGTTTCGTGTTAATAAATAGTTATATAATGTAATATTATGTAATTTGAGAAGATTAGATTATTTTGGTGTATAAAATGTGTGTGTATTATAATTAGAGCTGTCCGAGGTTACCTGGCCGACAGAGCCGTCATATGACTCATATGTTTACATCATATCATAATACTTGAATAAGTACAGTAAATGGAAATAAATTTTAACAATAATGTTACATTTTATAAAAATTTGTATAAAACTCACCCTTTTAAGCAGATTTATGAAGTAGTTTGGTTGTCGTCATCACAAAGTGGGGAAGATCTATAGTATAATAGCATCAGGTATGTTTCTACAGCTGTCTCCGTCAGCGATGTTCGCTTTGGTGAAAAAATATGTTTTGCATTTTGAAAATGACCATTCGACATCTACGGATGTAATACAGGCATAAGTAAAACAATCTGTGAACTCACTTAACGAAGTTGTAGATGCACCATCACAAATTTGTCTTAATTTGCTAAAATCAGGATCTTTCTGTAATACACTCGAATTTTTCACTAACGCGATTATTTTTTGCGTCATTTATAGCCTGTAGCTGTGTATTTACGTCGTCCACTATTTGCAGCGATTCCACTAACGACAACGAACTATTTTGCAATTTTTCTATTGCGTCGTGTAGTCCTCTATAATTGTTATTAATAGTTTTTAAATCTGTTTCAAGGGAAACGTCTTGAAAGCTTATCTGGTTTTCCCTAATAGCTGCAGCCTCGTTAGGGTTGAACTGTAGTATCACAGCTTTTATTTGTTGAAAATATTCAGCATAATAAAAAGCCGCTTTCAACCACGTTCTCCAACGTGTAAGAATCGGCTCTGGTGGTTCAGGGATACCAGGACACTGTCTGTGAAATGCTCGAAGCCGTTTAGGAGATTTGAGAAATACTTTTTTTGTATTTGCTATTAATGCATCTACCTCTGGAAAACATTTTCGAATCGTTTCTGCCACAAGATGTAACGCATGCACTTTACACGTAACATATAAAAACCTACAATTGTCTCTTTGAAAAGAACGGCCTACCATGCGCATTGTCGCGGCACCATCAGTCACAAACATCAATACTTGACTTGTTGAAAGTTCAAATTTTTCGAATGTCTCCAACACCCCGTAATTATTTCGCCAGTACACGCAGTTAGTCTTTTACTAGCTAGTAAAAGTGGAAATGTTAGTTTAAGAGGGCCCAGTACACGTACTATAATATTTAAAATAGAATTTTTTTTACAATCTGTCATCTCGTCAATACATAACCAGAGCCGTGTATTTTTTAATCCACATTTAATCCTATTTACAATGTCTTCACGAACAGCTGGAATATATCTACGTAACGATGTACGTCTTGGTAAGTTCACCTGGGGATTATATTTATTCCAAAACTTCCGAAATGGTTGTTTATCCAGTATGTGTAGCGGAATATTACAGGCTATTAACATTAACAATAAATCAAACATAAACTGAGTTGTCAAAGGCATGCCATTTTTTTTATTTTGATGTTGCACGGTGTTGATGACGACGACAATCTGTTTTGTGCCAGCACATTAAGTCTTGATTACAAACTTTACAAATTATTTTACATCCGTCTTAGAATAAATCCGGAAATTCACCGATAAATTTATTCACTGTGTCCGCGTACGGTCGTGTTTTATCATTTGGCGCGTTTGACATTATGTATAATTTATAGGTACAACCTCACGTATTAACCTTTCAAATAAGACTGCAGCGTAATTCACTTCTAAATCGGCATGTGTGACGCCATCGCAAGACCGTGGCTGTACTCCAGCCACCTCGGACAGCTCTACTTATAATTTTAAACTGTAGCTCGAGTCATCCCTATACAAACGCTTATTCTTTGCAACTGCCATTATTTTCCGAATAACAAAAAAAGTTACAGAGGACCTCAAAAATATGTTTCACTAGCCTTGTACTCATATCTTTCATTTATGATTTACTTTTTAAATAATAATTTCGAACTGATAAATATTGAAAGAAATCTGATTTCTTTGGGACTCTCGGTATATTGGAAAAAATCATATGGCATATCTGGTCCTATTTGTATGTATATAAGAAGTTTGTATAAGACCTACACTTATCTTATTCAGTGGATATCGTGAAACACACGTTAACATTTATAAAATATTCCTATTGAAAAGGAGAAATCGCTGGAAAATACTTTACAGGATTACATAAAATATTTTCCTTCAAAACCACACCAAATCGTTTGCAGACACCACCTAAAATAAATACACAAATATAGGAAATTAATAATAATAAATAAATTTTATCTAGTTAGTGGCAATGTCTTAATCGGGCGTTGTCAAATGCGAAAATCGATTCAACTACCGCTATCTGCGTTATTGTTGATGATGTAAATAGACTGCAAAACAGCGGCAGATAGTACAGTCTACAGTATTTACCTGGTAAATACCTTTACATAAAAGCTCCTCCTTGTTTCATCATCTTTGTTTGTCTCGTCAATTAACGTTTGGTGTTTTTTCGACGACACATGTTTTGTCACAGTGGATCTACTAATAATTGGGCTGGATTTACATACGACAGTCCCACACTTTACATAACAACACACATCACATCACTTTCTGACGACACGGATTGCCTCATCATTTTTTACGTCTACTAACGCACGAAACTAAACAAAAAATAGCTAATAAATACAAAATGTCTTTATACTCAACAGATCGCTATCTAGAGTGTTTTCGAACTGAACAAATTATAAACTGCATAGAGCAAGGTGTAAGCTAAATAGAAGTTCATCCAGCAGGTAGTCGCCTAGGGACGCAAACGATATTCACCCTAATATTTTGCAGTTAAAAATTTTAATTCTTAGTGCATCCAAATTATTAGCTCTGGTTTTCTCAACACCATAAAATTGTGATTTAACGTACACCCACAAAAAATCCTTTGGGGCCAAGTCTGGTGACCGAGCAGGCCAGGGTATTGATTAGATACCCAGAAAATATTTCATTTAAATAGTCTCCTACTTCCAGGGTATTGTGGACCGCACAACCATCCTACTGAAACTAGATATTCACAACGATACTGGTAATTGCTGGGCTGCAGGAATGATACTATTTTGCAAGAGATCTAAATATGTTCTGGAATTTAAATGTCTGTTTTAGTAAAAAAAAGGACCCACAGTGGCTTCATGGTAGAATGGTAAGAACACTTGCCTCTCACTCTGGAGTCCCGGATTCGATCCCCGGCCGAAGAGCTAGGAATTTTTCTAAACTAGAAGTTAATCCTAGCATACTTGGATATTGGGGCCAAATCTGGTGACCGAGCAGGCCAGGGTATTGATTAGATTCCTAGGAAATATTTCATTTAAATAGTCCCCTACTTCCAGGGTATTGTGGACCGCACAACCATCCTACTGAAACTAGATATTCACAACGATACTGGTAATTGCTGTGCGGCAAGAATGATACTATTTTGCAAGAGGTCTAAATATTTTCTGGAACTTAAATTTCCGTTAATAAGAAAAGGACCCACAATGGCTTCGTAGTGGAATGGTAAGAACACTTGCCTCTCACTCTGGAGTCCCGGATTCGATCCCCGGTCGAGGAACTAGGATTGGGTGTTTGTCCATTGTCTCTAAATGTTTAGCCCTCTCCTGCACAAGGCACTCTCAGGGATACAAGGGGTTGTATTACATGTGATATTTTAATATTGCCACCCAATAATTGGTTCACACGTTTATTTTTTTAGAATATTGAACGAGTCGAATAAATACGTCGTCGCTGATTTTCCTGCCAAGAGCTCCCCACTCTAACGAGTGAACTTGCGTTGCTCTTATTTGCTATAGACTAAAACGAACTTGACTTTACCACATACATGCGAAACGTAAGGTTCCTTTTTTGAAGTTTATTCATTTTTATTTGCATTAGTTTTCTAAATATTCGATCGGAGACCTCAAAAATCGCATTTTTTTGTTATATATACGTATTATTTATCCCACACAATTACTTTTGGTGGGAAAAAATGAAATCCATATAAAGGATCACTATATTTAAAGGTTTTTCATTGGGTCTGTCGTTAACAACATTTGTGGATCCTAAAAATGTCTATTGAACAAGTTGTCAGATGCGGTATTAATGTGGAATTATAATAAAATTTAGAATAAAAGAAAATGTAAATTATATTAATTCTATACCTACTTCTTTCCGGGCTGTATAAATAAGAGTTGGTTTTACCATTATTCTCTAGCAGTTGTGTCAAGAATAAGCGTATTCTAAAATGAACCTCAGGGTTCAAGTGCAGTATAAACATGCCATAAATCATTCAAGTTTTAATAAATATAGAATTTCATTCACTTTGCCCTTCAAAGCTGATATTAACTATGATTTATTTATTATTATTTTTTTCTCACTAATCAATTTGCTCGTATATAGTAATCTCGTGAGATTGCTTAACCCTTCAGAAATTAATTTAATCTTGGCATGCTCCATCCGCCTTTGGGGATTGTCTTTTTTTTTTGCTGTTTAAGGCTGAACAATCGTGGAGACCTACACTGTGGGCCAAAAGCCTTAGAATATATCAAATGTACAGGGTTCTTCATTATAAATTACCTATTATTATTAAATTGAGCTATGAAAATGACAAGTATTATGTTTGATAAGTGACATTTCTTTAATGAAATAATGAAAATGGTTTACAGTGAGGAAGAAAAAGTCCAAATATTTACTTGTTACATACAAAATAACAAAAATAAACTTGCAGCAAAAAGAGCATATAGGGTGTTGTATCCACATCGTCCAACACCATCAGAAAATACGTTCAAAAATATTTACCGAAAGGTGAGTAATACCTCCAGTTTTAGTAGAAAAAAGCGTATAGTTCAAGCAAACCAGGAAGAACAGCTAGATATACTGCTTCATTTCGAAGGTAAGCCCATTCATATTTATTCGCGAAAAGATTTTTTTTGAAACTTTGTATTATATTTTAGAAAATTTTGTATGTAATATAAATAATGCAGTCGATCAATTAGGTAAAAGTTATTCCAAAATCCAACGTACGTTAAAAAATAACAGCTACAGACCATATAAAATTTTACCCGTACAAGATTTAACAGAGACTCATAAAAGGAAAAGGCTGGATATTTACCGCCAGATGATTCAAAAGTTGGATTAAGCTCCCGATTTTTTTTACTAAAATATTATGGACTATATATTTTTATCCTTTTCTACGGCAGGAGTTTTTAATAGGAAAAATCGAAGGTCGTGGGAAAACAAGCACAACAGAAAAAGAAAAAATCAGGAAGAAAAACTGTTAGCGTTTGGTGTGGAATTTACAGAAACAAAATTGTTGGGCCAATATTTTATGTTTATACTTTAACTGGAGTTACCTATCTGGAAATAATTATCTCAGAAGCAGAAAATATTCTTTTGCAGAATTTTCCGGAAGCCGACCTTGATGATATGATCTGGATGCAGAATGGGGCAACTTCGCATAGTGTCCTACCTGTTCGAGATCATTTGAATAATGTATTCCCAATATGCATGTTTGCCGATGATACTATTGTAACGATTGCAGCTCCAACCTCTGAGGAGCTTTCAGTTAGTACGATGCGTGTACGTGAAGAAATTGAGGCATGGTGCCAACGCAACGTAATAAATTAATTTTAAATAACGAAAAAACTGTATTCTTAAATTTTCATATAAGAAAACCATTACCACTAAATTTTGAAACGATAAATAAAATGAAATTATCTGAGTGTAAAATTTTTAGGGACGTATTTGGAAAATAAACTATCTTGGCATAAACAAATCGATTATGTGTGTGCTAAGCTTAATTCTGCTTTTTTGCAATCTTTAAATGAAGGCATGTTTAAACACAGATGGTCTATTAAATATTTATTATGGGCTAGCTTACAATCACTTGGCAAATAATATTGTCTCTTACTTGGCGAGTTGGAAACCCGTAGATAGGGTATTAATACGACAAAAACGTATTGCTGGATTAACCTTTAATATACCACCGATGGGTAGTTGTAAAGATGTTTTCAAAATTAAAAATATTCTAACTGTTCTCTCAATATTCTTATGAAAATGTGCTGTGTATGTTTTTAAACAAAAATCATACTTTAAATGTGTGGGTGAATATCATACCTATACCACCAGACATGGAAGCAATTTGATTATTGCATCACATAAAACTTCTTTCTTTAAAAAGTCACCTGTATATAATTTTACAGTAATTTTTAATAAACTACCATTGCATTTAAAAGAAATAAATAGTTATGTCAAATTTAAAAAACAAACAAATTTTATATACAACATATACAGGGTGAGTCAATAGTGTGTTCTCCTTCGTTAACCTTTGAACCGTTAGTGATACAACAATTTATCAAATTCCTGTTTTTTTGGGTCGATAAGATCTATCATTTAAAATTATTGTGAAATCCACAGGGTGCTTAAATTTTCTGTTACACACAAAAAATAATTTTCTTTAAATGGGATACCCTGTATATTTTGCCACCATTTTATTAAATGAAAAGAGTATTATACAGAGATATTTCGTTTTTTGGATTTCCATGTAACGTTGCCAAGTTATTTAACATTTTCTGGAAATTTAAGGATTTATAAGGGTCCGTTTAATATTTTTTATTTACCTATGAAAACAAGCTGGGTAAGGAAATATTATACTATTATTAGTTCATACTAAACGCTAAGTATTAGTACCTTTTTTACATTATTCTATTTTACAGGGTGCCCATGACGGCATTTCAATTAATGCGAATTTCAAATGGGAAAAACTCGGTTTTTTTAAACGGAACACCCTGTATTTTTACGTGGTTGGATTCCTCCTTCAAATTGCTTTTTTTTTGTATAACACTTCCTATACCTAACTGTTGAAGTTTTCGAGAAAATTAAGGTTTTCTCTTTAACCTCACAATCATACTAAAAATTTATACAATTTTATCAAGAATGGCTTTGGAAAAACAAAAATTGCGGTCAGGCGAAAAATTATTTTCTATAAAATCGTAAAGGAGATAGTAAAAGTAGCAAATTTATTGAACTTGAATGACAAAATTTACACCTCACCACATAACAAAATAAAAGTGTAATTTTGAACGTAAACAGTAAATAGAAGAGAAAAAATAAAAGAAGTTACAAAATATGCTCAACGTGACCTCCTAGTTGTAAGTTACAAATTCTGACTCTATGAAGTAATGAGTCACTTACATTTTGCAACATGTTAGGCGTGATGGTGTCGAACGCTAGTCGAATTGTCTTCTCTTGTAGTTGGTGATGTTTTGTACACTAATCCTTTAATGTACCTCCATAAAAAAAAGTCCAATTTTGTCAAATCTGGCGACCTTAATGGCCATTGAACTGGTCCTCCTCGAACTATCCAATTGTCACCAAATGTAACATTTAAAAAGTTTCTTACGGCAATACTATAATAGGATGGAGCTTCGTCGTGCTGGAACCACAGCCTTTGTAAAACATTTTGAGGACACCCGTTTAACAATCCTCCCAGTACATTTTGTAAAAAATCGAGGTACATATTCCCAGTCAAGTGACTATTAAAGAAATGCGGTACTTCACCTTACTATCCCTGCCCACACATTGAGTGACCATCGGTGTTGATTATCTACAGTTCTCGTAAAATGAGGGTTCATGGTATCATAGTAGTGTAAGTTATGTCTATTAACACAACCATTTTTATGAAATGTGGCTTCATCAGTGAATAGCACGAAAGTAAAAAATTGCGGCTGCTGGTGAATCTTATTGAATGTCCACTCACCTGGTGAATCTTATTGAGTGTCCACTCACAAAATGTTACCCTACGTTCGAAATCATTTGGCTCTAGTTCCTGAAGCAGTTGAATATGATAAGGATGAAAGTTTTGTATCCTCAATATTCTTGTTACAGAGGATTGACTTATATCAAGTTGTCTATTAATTTCTCTCGTACTTTCATGCGGATCTTCAACGACACTTAATGTAACTTGAAACACTTTTTCTTTATTTGTTGCTAGTTTTGTACGTTCATGTTTTTCATAATTTACATGTTCAGTTCGTTCAAACCTTTCTCGCAACCTTTCAAATACAGAATGGTGAGGATGTCTTCATTCTGGATAACGCTGAAAATAAATTCTTGATGCCAATAGCGGATTTCTCTCTCCTTCTCCCAATGCATAAATCATGTCGATCAACTCTTCGTGTGAAGAATTCATAATTTATTTAACAAAAATAATTAACTCAACTAGGAAATACAGAAGAACCACCACCAAGTAAAATTAATTACGTGTAAACCACAAAATATCAGTTTGACAGCACAAATTTTGTTTTTCCAATGCCATTGTTGATAAAATTGTATTAATTTTTAGTATGATTGTGAGGTTAAAGAGAAAACCTTAATTTTCTCGAAAACTTCAACAGTTAGGTATAGGAAGTGTTATATAAAAAAGAAAGCAAGTGGAAGGAGGAATTCAACCACGTAAAAAAATACAGGGTGTTCCATTAAAAAAAACAGAGTTTTTCTCATTTGAAATTCGCATTAATTGACATGCCGTCATGGACACCCTGTACTGAATAATGTAAAAAAGGTACTAATACTTAGCGTGTAGTATGAACTAAGAATAGTATAATATTTGCTTACCCAGCTTGTTTTCATAGGTAAATAAAAATTATTAAACGGACCCTTATAAATCCTTAAATTTCCAGAAAATGTTAAATAACTTGGCAACGTTGTATGCAAATCCAAAAAAACAAAAATATCACTGTATAATACTCTTTTCATTTAATAAAATGGTGACAAAATATATAGGGTGTTCCATTAAAAAAAAGTATTATTTGTATGTAACAGAAAATTTAAGCACCCTGTACATTTCACAATAATTTTAAATGATAGATCTTATCGACCCAAAAAAAGTTTTGTATTTAATAAATTGTTTTATCACTAACGGTTTAAAGGTTATCGAAGGAGAACACACTATTGACTCACCCTGTATATATATTTATATGAATGTAAATATTTAGGTATTTATTTGTACGTGTCGTGTATTTATATTTTATAGTTGATTTTAAATTAATGTGAATTTGTTTTTTAAATATCGTGTCAAACTGATTAATCTTTATATATTTTTTTATTTGTCTATAAACATTCTCTGACGAACCATATGTACTTAATTGTATCTTGAACGGTAAATAAAGATTATTATTATTATTATAGGTGGTAATGGATATTGCTCTTGTAACCTCCTATGTATAATACAATAATTGAAATTTATAAAAACCATTTGCTATACAATACTTTTTCTGAAAAATATATCAGCAAATTGCAATTTATTTCTTCTTTGCCACTACATGTTTAACTCGTGTTTTTAACTTTAGTCCATTTTACACATGATGATTTTTTACGGCCTCGGTATTTTGAAACGTCAGTACATAATCATTTATTTTATATAAAATTCAGCTGGTAACAACGATACTACCCACAGAACTTATCTTTATGTGTATAATTGAGCGCCAAGCGATCTACCATAAAGATACTATTAATTAAATCATGAATGTTAGTAGCTTTACTCATTCATTTTGATACAATTGTTAACCTATTCAATTTACATTAACGTATTCCGTGTATGTGTGTGTTTGACGTAAATATCAAAGCAATTTTATTAAGATGATATGATCAAAGCTTAAGCCATGATCTAGAGCAATTTAAATAATATACTTACCTAGTTAATTAATGTTGGTAAACTAAAACCAAGACCATACAAACAATTACCAGATAGTAAATATTGGATGTAGCCGTTAAGTCTATTTTTAGATGAAGATTTCTCTGTGTATATGCGCATATAAATAAACTTATTTTTATAAAATACGATATGAACCACACATTTAGATATGGAAAATTTGTGTCACTATCATATTGATTATTGAAAAAGGTAGAGCAGACGATGTAATACAAGGTGAGTGGAATAAAATTGAGCCAAAGTAACTGGTTCTTATCTTACAAAGTGACGAGTGTTGAAACTGTTTGCATCTAGAAATGGATGAATTCGTTTTATACCATTAGATTAGTTTTTTGTAAACTGTAAGGCGGTTTCTTAAATAGCAGTTGCAATGCTCCAAGACTGACATGTGTAGACAAGTTTCCTTGAAACGAAAAATTACGGCAGTGCAAATCAGGCGATCTAAATGGCCACAATCACGTAAACATAATCCACACAAACACATATACTCGTAGATTCGTTGATAGAAAGTCTAGGTAACACTTACTCACTACTTTATTTACTAATTAACAATTAACAACAATAGATTAATTACTGTCTTAACTATAATCACACTTGAACACTTATAAGTCTCTTTCTTATTTCTTCTTTATTCGTTCACGTTCAACTTAAGACTGAGTCTCGGCCTACTGTGCGTCTTATTTATACATCTATTCACACGGTCTAGAACATTCCAGAATATTCCCGGCCGTTCTCGTACAATTCCAGTCTCATCTATCCAGTCTACACAGTCCACTGGCGTAACAATATATTCTACTAAGATATTTACCTAATCAGTTTAGTGTCTCCTCTATTGCGAATAATAATTGTCCTTTATAGTTGGCTGTCTACGTTTTATCTTCCAGCTCATTAATATACAAGATGTTCCGAAATTGGAGTTCAATCTTTCTACCTATGTAGAAAAGATAGGACCGCCATAGGCGTGCCAAAAAAATGGGGTGGGTTAAAAGATAACTATCTAGAATCTACCATTAAGAGAATGACCTCCAATTTCGGGACAACTTGTGTTATTTAAAAATCAATTGGATGTAGTTCTTTGATTTGATACTAAAACACTCGATGTGCATTTTGCTAAGCAAGTTGTCATCATCTGAAAGTGATAAAAATTGAGTTTTAACCACGTGCGATTCTTTTGTCAGCTGAAGCACCTTCTTTATCGGAAACATTGTGTGCCGACAGTAAATTAATCGGTTAGCTGTGGTGTTAATTTGTTTCGTTTATCTTTAATTTTTATCTTTTCATTACATACCTATGAAATATTTGATATAGTATTTTTACAATACTATCTACTGGGTTAATAATATATTTACAAATGTAGGTAATAAAAATAATCTTTGGCATAATTAACAGTAATGTTTGTTTGAGCCGTGGGCGCCGGTCATTCCAGTTGATCAAAATAATCTAAAAGGAAATTATTTATTTTCTAATTCCTTTCATTGCGTATGTATGGCACCGATATAAAAATAAAGTATTGTATAATTTTATAGGTGATAAATTTCTACGATGGCGAAATCATGGATATCGAAGACCAGAACCACGTTTAAATAATATTGCATCTATTTTATTCTTTTGACTATTTAAAAATATCTGATGTGGCCAGCACATAACTTTCTTATACCAGTATCCTGATCTAAAAAAATCATTCTATTTAATTATTCACTTACCTCAATTAAATTTTAATAGCGTATCTTGAAATGTTTCATTAAAATTTTTAAATAATTAATTTTTAGCGCTATTCGATACTGTCATTAATATTCATGTCATATATTTTAATAATTTTTTGTTGTTGACATTGACATTTTTGTAACTAAATTAGACCTTTCAAACGTCAAACTGCGAAATTTATCCTAACCCCATTTTATGAGGCCAACTGTGTAAAATATTTCAGTTTACATCAGCTTTATTTAAGTACTTGGAAAATATGTTTTATTCGCTTGGTATAGTAGACATGATTTATAATCTTTCATCAAGAATATGTTTTTTTGTAAAGTCAAACACAAAAAGTTTGGTTCCCGTGTACCCCCTTTCAGCTGGCCAATTTTGCACATCACCGAATTTTCCATTGTATTTGGCCTTTAGAACAGGTGTACCAAATTTGAAAGCGTTATCTCAAAAATTGTGGCTGCTATCGCGATACTACAGACATGCGGACAGAGTTTTTTCATAATGTTTTTTCATTATAATTCATCGAGATTCGTCCAGAAATGCAATAAAATTTTTTAAATTTTTTTCCCGAAATTGTACCTTTTTTCTTCTTTCATTCTTATGTCTCTTCTGGTGGTACCACATTCAACAAATTTAATGTCTTACCTAAAATATTGTTGACAATCTTAACTGTCAAATTTGGAAAGTCTCCCATTAGTATTTTTTGAGTTTTCGCGGATACACACACACGCACGCACGCACGCACACACACACACACCACACACACGCACCGACAGACATCATTCGGAAAATAGTCAGAATGGATTCAGAAGGGTGCAAGACGTATATGTATATCAATCAAAATCTCGAGATCGAAAAAAAATCACGATTACTATACTTCCTTATATTAGGTATAAGAAAGTATAAAAGCCAAACTAAGAAATTTGTTTCTATATATTTATCAAAAGATTTATTTGAGTTTTTCAAGACTGAAATTATTTTGGAAAAACAATTTCGATTTTGAATGTTGTCTGTTTATTCATGTATCCACTATATAGGGTGATTCATTGTTAAGTGTACATACGATTCCATATCACCTATGCCTAGTGGTTCAATAATTATTAATTACCAAGATACAGGGCGTTTTATTGATTTTGCCTATTTTTGTCTTGGGCCATAATTTTAGAACCACTAGGTACAGAAATGCAAAATTTGGTGCGTATGTTTTACTCAATCAGCCATACCGATTTCTCAATTTAGCGAAATCAAAATACAGGGTCGGACAGAAAAAGAGGCCGAATTGTTAAATGTCAAAAACAACACCCTGTATCAAAAGTTTTAAAAATCTGTTTTAAGATTTGGAAAGAGCATAAAAAAATAAGGCAGATAAAGTACATTTTCAAATTGAACGTCTCACTTTTCTATGCACTTTTTTTGAAAAAACTCGAAAAACTCGAGTTCGAGTTCGTTTTTTCTAAATATTTTTGGTTTAAGAAATAAAAAATTTATGCCATACTTTACGGACACACTATATACAGACACTCATGTATGCAAGACAAAGGATTTTCAAATAAATGAGAAACATTGCCAGTAATCTTCTGAATATAACTAAAACTTAAAGAGATTATAGGCATGACAGATAGAGCACTTAATCTTAATTGAGACCCATAGGAAAGCTTAGTCGGTACGTTTTAGGAATGACATTAAAACAAGTGGGGTGATGATAAGAAATAAGAACCTTTTCAAGGTAGAGAGCAAGAATGAACAAAAGGACTTTCAGTAGCCAACCTAAATTTGATAGCTGCTGTGATTGTTATGGAATGGTGTAATTTAATTATAGTTATTAAAATTATCAAAAACCGAAAGAGTTTTTCCGATATAACTGCTCGTCATATGTCACGTTTTCTTGTCTAATTTTCACTTTATTTGTTATTTTACAACTAGTTTCATCCTATTCGGACATTTTCAAGCAAAGTAAATTATACACAGATTTTACTTCCATTTAAATATAAACTGAACTGAATCAAAATTATCATTTAATCAGGCACTTTACTAAAAACTTTTATAAAGAAAAAAAGGATGGGTCACTTTATGTTTGATAATATAATTCAAATTTGTACAGATGTTATGTCTTTAAATGTAAGGGTTTTTTCAAGATAGTAAATTATATTATGATGTGATTTTTATTAGCAGCAAGTTATCTGAATAAGTTTAATAACGGAGAATTATTTCAATCTATTTGGTCGTTTAATATGTTGTAATTTTTATTCCTATTTAATTTATTAATTTCTAGCACTTCTAATAAATTAAGTTTTTTACTTTTCCCACAAATATGTAATATTTTAGGTTGATGGTCATCAATTATTGTATGACCAGAATCTGTTAGGTGTTTATAAAAGTTGGAATGTTGTTTTTGTGTGTGAATATGTTCTCTATATCTTACTCCGAACGATCTACCTATTTGACCTACATATGAGGCGTTACATTCTGGGCAATCTAACCGATATACACACCACATTCTTTAGAGATATCAGTTTTTGTTTTACGTTGAAAAGATATCTGCTTATATTTTTGTTAGAACTAAAAGATGTTTTAATATTAAATTTGGAAAAAGTATTACTAATTGAATAAGAAAGTTGACTTGAATATGGTAATGAAATGTATGTTTGCACTTTTTTTCTCGTTATAGTGGGATAAAGTTCTTTCAAGAGGGACTTTTTTTTGTAGATTAGATTGTTGATTATATTTTGAGGGTAACCGTTATTACGTGCTATAAGTCTTATTGTGTCTAAATCTTCTTTTAAATCTGTCTCAGATAGAGGTAAGCTGAAGGCTCGATGTGTCATAGATTGATATGCGGCTAATTTGTGGGAGAGAGGGTTATAGGAATTAAAGGGTATAGTGGCATCTGTAAAAGTTGGTTTGCGGTAAATATTATAGGAAAATGATGTTTTATGTATTTTTATAGTTAAGTCGAGAAAGTTTATTGAATTATTATCATTCTCTGTTTCTAAGGTAAAAGATATATTATTATGTGTGTTATTGATAAAATCGAGGAATATTTTTAATTGTCTGTCTGTGCCTTTAAAACCTATTAGGATGTCATCAACGTACCTGTACCAAAAGATAATATGTTTTTTTGATATTGGAGAATCCAATATAGTTTTTTCAAGATTATCCATGAATATATCGGATAAAAGGGGGCTAAGTGGCGAACCCATAGGGAGCCCTGTTTTTTTGTATAAAGATGTCCTCATTAAATTGGAAATAATTTTAATCTAAATACAACTTGAATGTTTGCAGTATTTAATTATTTTAATTTTGGGATAATGTTGTATTTTTCTAGTATATTTGAAATTAAAGGAAGACATTCGAAAGGGGGGATATTAGGAAACATATTCGACACATCAAACGATACTAATTTTATAGAATTGGGGTCAACTTTTTGAACACATGAGTTCATAATACGATGGGTTCACGAGCGATTGTTGCATTTTAACAAGTCCGTATAGGAAAACAAAAGATAATAGCAAGCCCTTAGTTATTTGACGTTTTGTTCATTTGCAAATTCTGACAGTCACTGCGGAAAACTGATCTGACTCAATAATTAATCAGTGTTAATTATCCTCCCGTACTAAAACACACACGCACACACATACACACACACGCACGCACGCACGCACGCACGCACACACGCACACACGAACCGACAGACATCATTCACAAAATAGTTAAAAAGGAATTTAGTAGGGGTCCAAAACGTATATATCAATCAAAATTTCGAGGTTGAAAAAAAATCACGATTAATATACTTCCTTATATTAGGCATAAGAAAGTAAAAATTGTACGATTGTGAATTACAACAATTAGACCAGACGCCATCATAACATTTTTACTAGTACACTGAACTTATTCTGCGGTTGGCTCCTTGTTATATATTGTTAAATTACGATGGCTCTAAAGGACCACAGCAAATAGAAAAAAAACTAGAAATTTCTACTTTAAAACTAGAAATTCTACTTTTAAAATAGAAATTTCTACTTTTGAAATTAGAAATTTCTACTTTTAAAGTATAAAATTCTACTTTTGAATTTTTGATCTTCAGAGGAGCGGCGCCCAAAAGGTTTTTTTTGCCAATACCGCTTTACCAGTGGTTTCTAGGTAAAAAATGGCCTGTATAAACTCTTTAGGAACATAGCAGTTTTACCCGAACATTGGTTTGCAAGTCGAATAGACACCGAGCTATGGAGCTTCAAAGTGGGACGGATCATTGAAAATTCAGGACATTTTTTACCTAGAAGCCACTGGTAAGCCTCAGATTAAAGTAAAACGATATTGGCAATAAACTTGTTTGGGCGCCACGTGCCTCTTAAGATCAAAAATTTAAAACTACAAATTTCTACTTTAAAACCAGAAATTTCTAGTTTTTAAAGTATAAATTTGTATTTTTTTATATTTGTTGTGGCCCTTCAGAGCTATCGTAATTAAATACTTTATATATACATATAAATAATATTTGCTTTTTAATCTTTCAGAATTTATTAAAAACTAAATTAAACACTAAAAACTCGAAAAAAAGTAAATTTCAATTATACAGGGTATTTCAAAAACATGTGCCTGACTTTTTTTATTTTAGAGGTAACTTTTTTAGGCATTTACCAACTGATAATCAAATAGTAATAAATCAGTGGCGTACATATTTTTTTAACAAAATTATTAAATTGCAAGCCTGTACGCATGCTCCTGATGAAATTAACCACGCCATTTTCATTTTAATACCAAAACATGTAATATTTTAAGTACGTTACAATCTAAATATCATTCAATTAGCGTTTCAGAGATATTTTGAAAGAACTGAAAATATAAGAAAACTTTAACACCGTGTATCTCAGACACGAAGCAAGAGTAAACCCATGTTAATAGGAACTATTGGTATTATTTTTGGATAAGGAATCTCCGTTTACACGATAGCACAGGTTTCCTGAAACACCCTGTATATTTAAAGTATATTTAATAGTATTTATATATTTAACCATTAATAGGTCAAAGGCAAAGCTAGTTTGCATAACTGTAGGTGAAAAAAATTTCTGTAAAATGAAGAAGTTAATGTTTATTAATAAATTACTCGAGTTATAAATACCCATTTTTTTATAAAGTACATTTTTATTTTTTTAGTTTCGCTTAAAAACATGGAGGGGATATATCCCCCCTCATCCCTCCGCAAAAAGAGACAATAATAAAATATCCATAAACTTCTGATTATGTTATCGTTATTGTTATTAAAAATAACTAACTGAAACTTACAAATTATTAAGAACAGCGCGAAAAAAAATTTACACACGAAGTTTTACTTTTTCTTTTTATGTCCATATCGGATCGACCACAAAATGTAATCATGCGAAGCGAGAGATAAAACAATAAAAAAACAAAAGTAACAAATCTGTTTTTGGTATGAAAATAAAAGAGAATCTAAACTTCAGCAGTATCAAGATTTATATCATATATTTATATCTGCTTTCTTCTTATAGTTTCATTAAATTTGCAAGCTTATAACCACAATATAACTCCAAACACAGCCATAAAGAGCCAAATCAATGTGTCTGATATCAATTTCAGAAACATTGTTGTCTCTTTTTGAACGTTTCCGGTTTAAGTTTGCATGCTGTGTTGTGTAGAGTATAAAATACGAGAGCTTGTCAATTTTATGTAGGTTATGGGGGTCAACAAATTGGAGATCAACTGATATATATATATATATATATATATATATATATATATATATATATATATATATATATATATATATATATATATATATATATATATATATATATATATATATATATATATATATATATATATATATATATATATATATATATATATATATATACTTTGAAACAAAAGTTATTTCAATGATTTCAATGCCTGGCACATGCGTGGTTTTATTCAGAACTGAATATCATCATATAATATGTTATATACTTATTAACCTAGGGCATATTCAGTAATTTCCAGTATTTGTACATTATAGCGTTTATAGAATTTCTCATACATATTTGAAATTCTAACTGTTGCATATCTTAGCAGAATTCCATGACACCACACTGTGGACCCAACATGGAAAGGGGTGGATTTAGATATTGGGTACCTTAGTACAGGATCCTTGTTGCAAAAAACGGGCATAAAATTATCAAATATCAGTTTTGAAACTGTGTTAAAAGTGGCAACTTGACTGTGATGAAATATCAGTTTAATTAAAGAAAATGTTATTACACAAAAAAGGTGTCATATTTACTACTGTTCTTCATTTTATGATCGGATTTAGTCTCAGACTAATGCACACGATGCAAACTAAAGATAAGCCATACAAAATATAAACATAAATAAATAAATAAATAAATAAAATCTTCATTGTTCAAAAGAATATCAAAGTAGTATAAAACTACACGGAAAGAAAACTATTCTATATCAAAGTAATCGATTATTCTTGAATTTTTATACTTGTCACTAGAAAGATATTGCTTGGCATAATAAATTATGATTGTTTCAATAATATACCAATTGTAAACCAAGAACAGATATATTTTTGAGTTTCATTAGCGCAAGTCTTTATTCAATATAAGTTTGATTCCTTCGAAATATAAGTATGTATTAAATATACTCTTAATAGTACACTTCTTTCGAGTACTGTTAACCGTGAGAGTAAGTATAAGAGCATCTTAAAGTAAATTCTTATTTAAATATTTTTCTTGACATAATAATACTACTCTTGGAATAAAACTACAAACAACTTTGCTGGAAGAATTATACATACTATTAATCCAATAACTGTTACCCTTGATTGAATACTTACTAATCTCAATGTGAAGTGTTGGAACAAGTGAATCGCGCAGTGGTGGGAGGTAGAAAGCTATGCCTTTGCCAAACAAAGACGACATACCTTACCTACTACGCATTCATACATGTTGATTATTATGAAATAATTTATGTTTATAAAGTTACACTTGAAGAAGTGTATAAACAGTATGAACTGTGAAATATAAGTTAATGAGTCTACGACGGAAGAACTATTAGCAAGTTGGGAATCAGCATTTACTAGAAACAGCTCAACATACGCTGCACAATTTTATAAAAATACCAACTTTCGTGACGATTTGCTGTTTGAATTTAAAATTGCCGATTTAAACGAAATAAATAAAATCGTTTCATCTTTAAAATGAAATGCGTGCGGTGAAGATCAAATATCTCTGGAAATTATTATATTGTGCCTTCCAGTTATTGCTCCGTTTTTAGTACATATATCAATATACTTTTAGAAACAGGTGATTTTGCAGCAAAGTGGAAATATCCTCTTATTCGACCACTGCCGAAAATAAATAACCTTAAAACACTTTCTGATTTACATCCCTAAGCTTCTTACAGGAGCAACTTAGCAACGCATACATCAAACACGATTTACTTTACATGAAAATTATGGTTTGGAAAAATTACAAGCCAACTGGTTATCTTTATCCAAATGATTTGAAAAAGTGAACAGTGTAAATATGACGTTACCGACGTTAACAGATGATACTGGTGTTCTCGTTGCCGCTTTAAATAAAAATCCGGAAGTTACCAAATTGCGTAATATTAATGGATGGGCTGTTAGCCGCGTTTTTCTACTGCCGAGACGCGGTGTCACGTTTCCAATTAATAATAAGGTTTTGTGATTTGGATTCGTATATTCAAGCATGTATTTTATAATAGTTATAACACAGAAAAGATACAGGAACTTTTAATATGAATATGTACATACGTACGCCATGATAAAATTTAGTCGAATGTCAATTGTTTGATCGATGTCGCCATCTCAGCCAACAACTTGGAGGGAGAGTTCGGTGTGCTGCGTTATGTATTACAGGGCGGATCACACAGACACATGAAAGAGGTCGGAGCATAAATGTTACAATTAACAAGTGTCTAAATGATGGAGCGGTATTATGTGTATGCAAATATTACGTCTTCAGATGTAGAACGTTCATTTCTAAAACACGCCTTAATATTTATATCCCGGCATAGAAGCTTAGCAGAGCATACTATAGAAAGTTTATTAATGATGTAACTGTACGTTGATAACAATAAACAACTGTTAACGGATATGATATAATAGGTAAGTCTTTGTAAGTTACACCATGCCCCTCGCCGACGCCAGTCGTTATTATTATTATAATTTGCTGACAAGCTGCAGAAAACGACAACATGTAAATAAACATTTAATATGTTCTAAGAGTAATCGCAAAGTGAATTACCGTTGTTTTGCTGTTTTATTTATATGCATGAATGGGCGCGAAAAATAAGTGCTCAGTGATTGCTTGACGATGCACTGCTGGCTAATATGTTACTTGGAAACCTGCCAATTTCAACACTTGCATCCAGTAAGTAGGGAAGCTACTGTGAATGCCGTGGGTCATGATATTAACTCTATAGCATAAGAACCTTCCATGTGCTTTATCATTAGAACGTTTAGAGAAAAATGCGCCGGAAATGTTGAAAAAATATATCACGACGAGTTGCTAGATCTACGTCTTCTAAAAGAAGCGCAATTCGTTTTTTTAAAAAATTTAAATAACGTTTCATTGAAAATAAAAGGCCCAATTATTTGTCCACCTAGAATTCCGCACCACACATTTATAGACCAACGACTCTGAGATTGGACCTCTCGCATCCAACGCGGATTCGTCTCAGACCAATAATGCATATTATGGCGATTTACAGTACCCATCACTCTTAAATGAAGCCTCATCTGACCACAAAATACGTGAAAGTAATCCAGGATCTTCCTCTATTATTTGCAACAGCCAGTTACAATAGTCCAGTCTCTGATCGAAATCGCAAGCATTTAAACTTTGATGGAGGACTATGTGATATGGATGCAACCTAAAAAAAATCAAACAAATCTATTACATTTTGTAAAAGTTCTTCAGAGCAATGTATGAAAAATGTTTGTTTTTGCATGTCATATATTTTCTATACTTTCTCTAAATTATTGATAACACCGAGATACAACAGCATTACATAGCCGTAAATCAAAAACTTTATACGCATACTATCATTATCTTTAAAATATAAATATAAACTTTATAATATTTTTTTTTGCATAAACCCACTATGTTTCTAATTATGATTGATTATGAATTAATTCGTTATAAATAAATACTTACTTATGTTCTCTCAGAATATTTCGAACAGTGGTTCGACATATTCCCAAGTCCGTGGCTATTGCTCTAGTACTTAAATGAGGATTAAATTGCACATATCCTAATACATTTATAACATTTTTCTCGGTGCAACCTCTACGGTGTTTCCGATGCACAGGAAGTTGCACAGATCCTATTGTACGTAAACGATGTGCCAGTCGAATAAAACCTCTTTTACCGTGATGACGTCTTTCAGGGTACTGCAACACATAGACTCTGGCAGCAACAGTTACATTTCTAATGCATTCGAAGTAAATTGCTAACATGTCAAATGCTTCTTCATTTCTAAAAATCATTATAATTTTAAGAACTAATTCCAAAACGTAAATAAATTCAATTAGAAAAGTAAATACTACACAAAATAGCAACAAGGACAAGTTGAATATTTTTGACATATTATGTTGTTTCTTCATTGTGTCATTTTCATAGCTAACTTGTTTTCAACAGCTACTTTGCAAATTTCATCGCCAAGATCTGATAATAATTTCAACTTTGTTTGCTAATATCTACCGTTAGACAAAAGTTATCGAGTTATGGTTTTCACTGACATCTGAAGCGTTTAATTCTCTATTTTACTGTGTAAAAATAAACATACCATTCCATTCAATTTTTTTAAGAAAAAGCACGATATTTGTTGACATGTCAGATAACGCCCTCTAGCGGCGACAATAATAATCAAATGAAAACACGTAAAGCGCACTCGATAGACTAAGAAAAGCCTTTTGAAACGAGACTAAGTTTGTTAAATTCCGTAAAGTCTAATCGGAGTAATCGACATTTAAAATTTAGATAAGATAGAAAAAAATTGTAAAACTAATAGGATTCGAAATTCTCCCAGGATTACGGTGCATATATTTTTTACATGATGTCCATAGAAAGAAGAGGAAAGGAATTAGCATTTGTAACCAATTGTAACATTCTGTATTTTTAATTTGTGCCACATTTTCTTGAAAAAAAAATGCTATGGCTCCATGTTTACGTAATCCCGCTATATTGTCGTATACACAGTTTTTAGTAATGGTATTATGAAATAAAAAAAATGCATGAATATTATTATTTAACGTCTATCTCAGAACCACCCGAAAATGAATAATAAGATCTCTTTGAAGAAAAAGTGTCTTTCTGTGTAATGTCGATGGAATATCTTTACCCTCCGTTGTATCTTGTATCCAATAAAACTATAGCGGACAAGTACAAAATGAAAAGACGGAAACCTCGCTCCAGGAGTGTTAGATAATTCCAAGTCAACGCACATTCTACAGGGGTGATAGGGTGCGGAATGTATACGATGTGATAAGAAGTTCTGAGAGAGTGATGGTTTTTACCTCAACGACGACAGAGAGGAATTTGACTTATATACTCGTATTTCACGCTCTATATTGCACCTTTAGGACCGTAAAAGGTGTAAATTATTAAAATACTATTGTTTCTTTCACTACAGTAGCTTAGTTTCCTTCTAGTTGGCAATACTGGTTTGCCAGAGGTAATGAAGGTATGTGTTTCTAGGGAATATAATAATTTTAAAACCTACAGTAGTAGTTGAATCGTAAAATATACGGAGTGTTTTAGATTTAAAGTGACATGGTGTTATGGGATGTAGAGCACATTTACTGAGTTCAAAACACCCCTAACCCTTGAATATTAACCGTTTTTGAGATACAGGGTGTTGTATGGTTTTTAACTAATTTCACTGATCTATCAATCATTTCCAGGTTATGTCATCACATATTTTATTATTTGTTTCTGGTAACTGTTAGTTTCCGAATATCGAATTCTTCATTGTACACCTCTGACTTGAGGTAGTCTCATAAAAAAATAGTCCAGAGTTGTAAAATCAGGAGACCTTAATGATCAGTTAACCGACACATTCATCCTGTTGGGGCAATGCTTATTCAGATATTATTTTGACAAAATAAAGCCAACAAATAACGTATTAAGCAACAACTTATAACACAACAAAAAAAAACAAGTTAACAGATGCAATTACTTAAAATTAAAACAGATTTTCAAAAGGAACACCCCCTCAGCGTCAATATATTTTTAAGAACATTTTTAAAGGGTTTTCCCTGATTTATCAATCATATCCGGGTTATATTTTCACATACGTTATTAATTCTTTCTGGTAACTGTTCCCGTATATCGAATTCTTCATTGTACACTTCTGACCTGAGGTAGCCTCAAAAAATAGTCTAGAGGTGTAAGATCAGGAGACCCTGGTGGCCGGTTAACCGGAACTCCTCGACACATTAATCTGTTGCGGTAATGCTTATTCAGATATTATTTTGACAAAATAATGTCAATAAATAACTAAATAAGCAACAACTTATAACACAACTAAAAAAAACAAGTTAGCAGATGCAATTAATTAAAATTAAAACAGATTTTCACAATTAACACCCCCCCCCAACGCCAATATAATTTTGAGAAAATTATAAAAGATTTTTCACTGATCTATCAATCATTTCCCGGTTACATTGTCACATACGTTATTTTTTTTCTGGTAACTGTTCCCGTATATCGAATTCTTCATTGTACACCTCTGAATTGAGGTAGACTCATAAAAAATAGTCCAGAGGTGTAAGATCAGGAAACCTCGGTGGCCAGTTAACCGGAACTACTCGACAAATTCATTTGTTGGGGTAATACCGATTCAGATGATTTCTGGCTGGTACAAAAAATGGGATCCAGTATCATTATACTGAAACAACATACTCATAGTATTGATGCCTTGTAATGAATATGGCAAAATGTCTGTAAGAAAATTTAAATAAACTTCATCAGTTAACATTCCTAGTCCAATATTTTAGTTTTATTTTCTATGTATACACATTTATATACAAATATAAATATAAATATGGAAGAACATGTGTTAACAAATTACATATTTTCTCGTGTAAGTAATCCTTTGGGATATACGTCTTATTTGTTTATTTTAATTTAAATAATTACTTACCTCAATCACGCTATAGTTAAACTAAGTGGCTCGTGAGTCATGTCATGACAAAAACAAGACTAAGGTTTACGAATAATGCAAGAAAAAAACATAATTGTTTGGTTTCACGTTAATAAAAACCGAGTAATCTTTGTTTATATCGTTTGTGCATTGCACAGACTGCAAGCTTAAGTTAAAATTTATTTTATTGAATAGGTTTATTGAAGTAGTGAATTATGATATACGAACATGATTCTTGGTTAATTAACATTGAAGGGTCATGAGGTAGATGTGCACGGTGTCCGAAATTATCGTGCAATAATTCGTCAGAGAATTTTACGACCAAAAATAAGAAAAAAGTCCCCATAAACATGGATGAAAAATACTTCCTAAGAAGGTAGAATTATAAATTTTGATTTTTTTTTTACAACTGCGAGTCTTGAAATATTTCCTGTGCCTGGTGATTAAGTTATGAAAACCACCTTTTGTTAGCGTGAATTAGTGTGTAAGATTAAACAGTGACTTGTACGATATCATTAAATTTAATTTAAATAAAAAAATGCAGTCTTTTATTAGTAGAGTTAGCGGATATTCATTTTGTATATGGATTTTGTTACATGAGGGCGTTAACAGCAAAGGTAAATGTCCAAACCGGAGACAACCTGGGTGAAGGTTATTTTCTAAAGTTCATAGAACTTTAATAGAAAACGGATCTTAAAACGGAGATTTATTTGAATCACTCTATACCTAAACGGTGTTTTTTTTTCAAAACTCCCTTTACGTATTTTTTTCTGGAAAAAACTAATTCAGTTTTTACAAAAGTTTGTCTTACTTGCTGTCATTTTTCTATATTTAATCAACAGAAAGGCTTAAGGATGTTTTGTGTAAATATTGTTGTTTACATTCAACACAAGTAATATCTTCTTAGTTTTGAGGAAAACTTTAGCAAAGCATCCACGGCAATAAGATTTATTGGTTTTATCTTCTTGTTGACCTTTTTCTTTGCATAAGTTAGAATCGACTGTCTGGTCGGCTGTTGGTATCCACTACAACTAAAAGATACATGTATAACTATTGACGTATGTTGGTAGCCAATAATGTTTTTTTGTTGTTTCAGACACTCACGGAGAATATGAACCATAAAAGGTGAGTTGAAATATTAAAACATTAATTTTTTTGTAAGGAAAAAAATTATAGATGTTATAGGTGTTTAAAAGAAAGGTTTTAAGAGAGTGAAGTAGTAAACAGTCATCATAAAGTATGAATGCAATAGTCATTATTCCTTCAATAAATGACCTACTGCTTTTAATAATAATAATAAAAATAATAATAATAAGCTGCGAAGTAACTCGTCCTCCGTGAGAGGTCAACTAACACTTTAAAACACGGTCGAGAAAGCCAAGCGGCGTGTACAAAAAAATCGAATGCAAGATACAGTCGGTTAGACAACACGGAGTGTGGTGGAATACACAAAAAATGGTAGAGTCTTTTTTTCACAACATCCAACTCATTACAGTCGGACTAAGATGACAACACACTCTAAATCTGGCAGTGATGCTTACCATCAAGCAGCACTGTCGAGATAGGATCCGAACACACATGACAATAAAGAAAACGTTGAAGAAACAGGTGAGGAGTATGGAGCAATACATGTTATACCGTGCGAATCCTTCTCACCTCTTTCAAGATCCACAGCGTGTTGTTGATAATCCGCCTACTGTAGAAGATGTCGAAAACTTTTGCAAGGGAATCTACGAAACGACGCGTCCATTCAATGGCGCCACTCCAGCAATTGCACACTTCGAGGCTCTGTGCCACAGGCACATGGAAGAGCTGGAAGAAGTGTGCCCGGCAATCAGTACGGAGGAAGTCCAACAAGCACTTGTTGGTACCAAGAACTTCGCTGCCCCGGGCCCAGACGGCATTAACAACTGGTGATGGAAGAAATGCCCTTCCACCCACCGCCGTCTGGCGCGAGTTTTCAACTTATGGTTGAACGAGGGGCAGCAGTTTCCGGACTGGTTCGTCGAGAGGGGTACTGTGCTAATCCCCAAAGGGGGATCTTTCCGACTCGAAGAATTTTACGTCGATCACTTGCCTTAACTCCTGCTGTAAGATATTATTTACACGTGTCTTGTATGCTAGGGTACTGAGGTCTGTTGATTCGGTCTTCCAGCAGATACACGAGCAGCGTGGTGCCAAGAAGGGCATGGCAGATTGCAAGGACGGCCTGCTCATAGACTGCTGTATTACACAGGATTCTGTGCAATACAAGCGAAATCTATCAATGGCCTGGATTGATTACCGCGATGCATTTGATACAACATCGCGCGTGCTAATGTTGCACTTGCTCTAGTGTCTTGCGACACCAGCACCACTAGAGAGTTGCATAGAACAGCTGCTGCCGGTCTGGAAGACTCGCTTCACCATAGATTAGATGCACAGAGGGTCACGATAGAGCAAGTAGCATTTAGGAGATGAGTTTTCCAGGGTGACTCCCTGAGTCCTCTCCTCTTCTGCATCTCACTGCTAGCGTTGTCTGTTGGGCTTCGCCAAACCGGATATCAATGTGGACCACTCAGCGACCGGAGGCAGAAGGTCACCCATCTATTTTATATGGATAACCTTAAACTTTATGACTCCGGAGAGCGCGAATTACAAAATGCTCTTATGTTGGTCGAACAATACATATGGGTCATTGGTATGGAGTTCGGGTTGGACAAATGTGCAGACGTCCATCTCAAGAGAGGACGATGCGAGAAATTCTTTGAAGATGCGCAGCTCGTAGACAGAAGAATCCTAAGACATCTGGATGCCGGCGAGACCTATACATATCTGGGTGTGCAACAAATGCACATCCAGAATGTAAAACAAATAAAGGATTCTCTCCACGGCAAGTACAGACACCGTCTCCGAAAGATTTGGTCTTCCGAACTTTTGGAGAAGAACAAGGTGTCCGCGACTAACATGCTTGCCGTTCCGGATCTGCTCTACTCGTTTGGAGTAGTGAAGTGGATGGTAGACGAGCCAATTAGATAGAGATACCCGCAAGATGATGAATATTCACAGAAGTATTCATCCTAGATCGTCCGTTCCTCGTGTGTACTTCCCACGTCAACTGGGGGGGCCGAGGAATCTTGAGCCTGGAGTGTACGCATGACAAAGTAGTAATGAGTATGGGATGTAACTTTCTCAGGAGCTCAGATCCCCTCTTACAGTTTGTAAAACATCACGACACTGTAGGAGTGGGAGCAGGATTGTTCATGGCAACAAAAAGAGCAGCAGATTCGCCTTTCTATCAACCACGCTTAAGTAGAAGACCAAGAAATTCATTATGACCTGCCAAGATAGTATTATCAACACATTGGTCCACCGCAGCTGCGTGTGGCGTGTAGAGGTTCCTGATATCAACTGCAGGACCTACCGTCAGGCGCCGGAATCGCTCATGCACATACTATCTGCATGCCGGAATACGCGATTTCAGCTTACATCCACCGATATAACGAGGCGTTGCGAGTGCTATACTACCATCTAAGATACTCGTACGGCACAGACCAGACACTAGTGCTGCCTTACGTCTCCGGAGATATTTAGTCCGTTGTCGAAAATGAGAAATGCCGAATTTACTGGAACTACTTGTTCCTGAGGTCAGGCTAATCCAAGTCAACAAGCCTGACAGTCCTCCTCCACTCAAGGTGATGTATGTCATCGAGTTCTCGGCACCTGCGGAGAAAACATCACCTTGAAGGAGGAGGAGAAACGGATCAAATATTGCGATCTCTTTGATGGACTCTTTCACTAGTAGCAAAAAATTCTTTAGCATTTGCCAATTAATAAATATCTTGCAGCATATAAATATTTTTCAGAACTAATTTGCAAGCAATTGCAAACCTCAGGAGATTTCGTGAAACACCCTGTATGTACCAAATAAAGTATCTATTTATTATAAGTACGTACCATAGTAAGTTGAAAACATGCACTAGAATTTAAAATTAAAGATAACTCAATGGTAACTTTCAATACAAGAGAAAGGATGATTTTCTCTAAAAAGTCACTTATAAATAATTAAAATTAATGGATCAATCGCTGAACCTTGTGCCACACTAGTATTCACGTCATATGCATAGGAAATTTCTCTAGCTTATAGACGTATTTCTAATGTAATAAAATTGTCCGGTTTTATTGGGCCAGATCATTGCTAGAAGTTAAATCTACTTACAGTAATCAGATTATATGTGAAATGTCTGATTGTGTCCTCAGAAATGTATTTAGCCAACTACGATGTTTTACACGCACATCCTTTACACATCTAAATATAGGGACTAGGTCAGCTCAATTTAAAATAGCAACATCACCTTAATTTTACGTTCAATTTGCATATATTATACCCTAGGCTTAATCTGGGTACTTATTTCAACTCTGCGTTTACCCGAAAAACAGTTTTCAATTAAGTTTTGTGTGAACTTCTGACCTTTGATCATTTAACTGAGGCAATGCAATAATGTGACTAAAGATCCTCGCTTGTAATTTGTAACATGTTTTACATACTTATCTATTTTGCGCGGCGCGTTTCCAAATTGTGATAAAATCTGGCGAGTCTTCAGCTACATAATTAGAATTGTGACAGTCGGACGCGGACGTGTCCTCCGTTGCGATGTGTATTTCATTTATCAGCGAACGACTCTTAATTAATTAATAAATATAGTTTAAAAAAACACGCTTTTAAAAGCACATCAAACTAAAAAGTGAAAAATAATTATTAATATAAACTGAAAACAATAATGAACGAAAAATACTAGTATTTTTCGTATTGTGAAAAAAAGCGTGGGTTGCTCGATATACGAAAAATATTGCACAAAGCGCCCCACGCTTTTTTTCACAATAATACTAGTATTTTTCGTTCATTATTGTTTTCAGTTTATATTAATAATTATTTTTCACTTTTTAGTTTGATGTGCTTTAAAAGCGTGTTTTTTAGTTTTTTTAAACTATATTTATTTTTCACTTTTTAGTTTGATGTGCTATGAAAGCGTGTTTTGTAGTTTTTTTAAACTATATTTATATTGCTTATTGATGCTGATATTATAACATATTACGATCCAACAGATATTTCTGAAAAAAAAATATTTTTTTATTTCAGCCATGGGATTTGAACTCACGCCCGAGGAGTCTGTCGGTTCGCGTCGACTGCCTTAGCCCGCTCGACCACCGACCTAACTGACAATCACCGAATATACTTACATATTAAGCCTTTGCTCTTACGCAGAGGATACGTGAGGAAAGGACTGGCGATCCTAATCAGGATAATGATATAAACTTATCAAATTATTGTATTTTAATCGATATTGAACACAGCTATAATACTAGATATAGACAAAATGCTTCGCAGATTCCTAAACCAGAGAAAAATATTTTACTAAGAAGTTATATTTATCTAGGGCCCAAACTACATAACTTAATTCCACTCGAATTTAAAGAAATAAACTCGATTAATGTATTTAAAAATAAAATAAAAAAAATGGTTGCGCCAAGTTCCTAGATTGCAAATTCATCAATATGTAGATTGTAAAAATATTTATATTGTATGAAAAAAAATAGAATTAAAATATGTACAGTCGTATGCATGTATATGTGTGTGTATGTATGTATGTATGTATGTGTAGTTGTGTGTGTATGTATATGTGTGTATGTATATATGTGTGTATATATGTGTGTAAATATATGTGTATATATGTGTATATATGTATGCATGTGTATATGTGTGTATGAGGATATATGTTCATATGTATTGTATGTATATTTAACACTGTTTTTTTTCTTTTTCTTTTTTTTACTTTGCTTTTGCTTTTACTTTTAATTTTTTGCATAGTTTGCTGACTGGAGAAAACTTTTCCACTTTCAAGGTACGCCTTCTGTGGAACCATTTTCTTCATTTGCTTACCATAATAGGATTATATTGTTTAAAATTACTTTTACTTTGTATTTTCTGGGTGGTGAATAAAGAATATTATTATTATATATATTATATTACCGGTTCTTCGTAAGTGTACAAAGTTTCAATTAAATCTGTCCGTTTAAAGTGGGTCAAAATCGAGTCCAAAGAGTCGGTTACAAACAAACAAACAAACAAGCAAACAAGCAAGCAAGCAAACATACAGGTGAAGCTAATAAAAGCGTGTTAAAAATGATTCTCAACTTTAATTTGGTTGAGAAATCACTTTGCACTAAAGCAGAAATAGTTTCAGTACATTTCATGATTTCAGATTAGAGAAAAATTTTCATTCAAACGTAAAAAACCGCGTTAAATTGAACAAACCATCATCAAAAAGTCTGATACTAAACTTGACCTAATTTTTCGGGTGGCTCGATTCAATTGAACAGCGTGACATGTTTCAAATGTGTATGGAAAAACGCTATATTTTACTTGAAACATTTATTTATATACATACATATATAATAGATGCATGCAGATATAACCTATTTTTGAAATATTGATTTTGTTCAACATGTATATTGTTTTCATAATTCGCTGCATATAATCAATCCATGACAATAGATTTGTATCGGTAGTCATGCATTTTTTATTTATACATGCATACTGACTGGGATTTATTTAAAATATTTACATATATAAGCAAAATGCAGTATACACATCCCCCACTGATAATATTCGATAAATTGAAATTATTTCTACTCATACTTTTACAGTGTTTTTTATGGACTTTTAAAGAAATGTTAAGTATCAAAAGTAGAAATTGTTGTTTTATATTTAACACACTTAACACTAATTTTAAATATGGCAACGTATTTTTGTGAGGAAGAATCTGTAAAAAATGTGTCTGAAATTGTTGCGAGAAATCATGAAAAACTAACAGGCAAGAAATTTTAATTTTGCTTACAATTTTTTTCTTTCGAGGAATATGTAGAAATGATATATAACTCCTAAGGATAGCTTAAAGCACAGAACAGAAAAATGCTTATAGCGCGGATCCAAGGGGAGCAATGGGTGCAAATCAATTTTGCAAATATTATTGCGGTAGATACTGAAATATCATTTTCGCGTTACACACGTGTGTTTACCTCACGACGGATCCGTTTTTCAACACAAAACTTAGAAACTGCGTTATTCATGCAAATCCTTGCTGTTGCGCAATCTTAGCCATTGTCCCCCGTACGTGACATATAAAAGATAAGCAATTTTATACCAATTATACCTGTAGCTATTTAAGTAGTAACTGAAGGCAGTGTTGCTACTGCCAGAGTTCGTCACAAAATTATCCTATAATTGCATGCATTGCATGAATTGCAAATTTTGAATTTTTAAAAAAATTATTACCCTTTTTTCACGGACATTTTGTGAGACGATATTAGACTTAGATTTAGTATCACTGTAGACGCCGCACCAAAACAAATGCAATAGTTTATAAAACATTGAGCTCTTTTTAAGAAAGCATGATATCTGTACGCACTGGCCGAAAATAAGAAATAAACTTCAAGGCGGCCAAGGCGCGATTGATTAGTCCTTTGTGGAAAGCGACACTTGTCACTTGTAGCTTGCTCTTAAAATAAGTATTAAAAGTATCTGTTTATCTATTTTTCCTTGTAAAATTAGGTAATCCTGAGACTTTTTTTATAAATAAACAGAACTCGTCCCGTAATCACCAAATATTAAAAATATGCAATACTTTTTCTGTGTATTTTAAATTATTATTATTGTCTCTAATTTATAGTTTAAGTTTAATATGGTTCATTTCTAAAAATGATTCAAAGTTGAAAATAATCATTTTAAAAGACGCATTTACTTTAAAAGAACGAAAAGCAGATTTGTTTACTTACCTAATACAACAGTTACCACTTGAATATATCATATGGGCTTGACGTTTGGATAGCATTCCATAGCCGTTTAGCTTGTCTAGCATTTTCATCTACTTGAAAATATGCCTTTAACATATCCAGCATTAAAATAATAAAATTAGTCGCTATGGTTAATCACTAATTTTCACAAAATGAACCACCAAAGGAACAAATTATAAATAATAAATTTCGGTAACATAGTAACTCAAAACTTTGAATCACAAATTTAATCACAAAAAACTATAAATAAGGGTATTAAACACATTTTTGTAAATTCTAATGCACAGGTACGCGAACTATCAAACACTGGTTTTTACATGGGGAGTAGTGTTGCCAGATGTGTGAGATTTTCACATAGGTTATAAATTTCATCATAAACAAATCATGATGCTTTTCAAAAAATTTCTATTGACCTAACTGACGGTTAATTTAGCTAACTGAGCATTGAAAGAACGGGTCTTGTCATCGCAACAGAAACAACAGAAAACAGCAAAAGACTATTATTTATTTGGGCTTGCACAACTAGCGCTGTTTACTCGAGGTTCCGATTTATAAAGATCTATGTACACGGTGTAAAATTTAATTCAGTTTACTCTTTTTTAATGGAAGAACTGACAGAGATCGGGGGCTGACAACCTAAATTTAACTTTTTAGCAACTTTTGCTAATATTGGTGTAAAATGGTAGACATTTTTAAATAATAGTTTTATTACTTAAAAGTACAGGTACACAAGGGAAAATAATGGTATAAATACCATGAAATACCATGTCTGGCAACACTGATTAGGTGCGTGGTTAGATGTGTGAAGATCATAGGTTACATATGCGACGCTAATATCTCAGTTCACATTATGACGTGGTTGAATTTTTAGCATGTAATGGCCTATCCCGAACAAAGTACTGTTTTTTTCAAGAAAAAATTGATCTTTTTTATAAAAAATGACGTATACTATCCACCTAACCGTCCAGAGTATTATGGGGGAATAAAATGCAAACTGTTGGGTATGACCAGTGTAAAAAGTGACAGAAGTGTGTGAAAATACTGCAAATTATTGTGTTGTACCTTCAGTGTTTTACTATTAGAGGCCAATTGAAATAGTAGAGAGCTGATTATTCCTTGAACACCTACACATTTCAAATTATTGTAATAGCAGAGGATAAGTACCTACTTCTTAAAAATAATAATCCTTTTATAAACTTTGAAAAAATGAGATGGAAACATTAAATTCCTCTCGAGATTCCCTAAAAAGTTTACTGTTCATCGGAAAACTTAGTTTTAGTTGTACATTTCATATGAAACGATTGCGTTTGACACTATTAATATATCATTTATTGATAAAAAAATTTTCAATTTGGGTATTAGAGAGCCACTTAGTACCTGGATTGAATCCTACTTATCTAATCGTAAACTTCGTGTCAAGAACGGCAAAGTTATATCTGACGAACATGCCATTAATGTGGGTGTACCCCAGAGATCAGTTTTGGGTCCCTTGTTGTTTCTTTTATTTATTAATGACCTTCCTCAATTTGTTAATCAATGCAAAATTGTTATGTTTGCTGATGATACATCTATGTCACTATCAGCAACTGACCCCATTATGTTGAATGAGACTCTTGCTATAATTATAAGTGACTTTCAAACTTGGTGCCATAAAAATATGCTTATGCTAAACACTGACAAGACTAAATGTATATATTTTTCGGCCAGAAAATCTATACCCCCGAATATTTTGCTTGACAATGATGTATCATTCTCTGGTAGCACTAAATTCCTGGGTACCCACTTGGACAACAGGCTAAGTTGGGATACTCACATTGATGAACTTTGTAAAAAGATTAGAAAAGCCTACTTTGCCATCAGCCAACTGAGAAATACCTTAGATGGTAAAAAGCTTATTAAATGTCTATTATGCTCTTGCTTATTCCCATCTGTCTTACAATATTATGCTATGGGGTCGATCTGTATATATTAATAGAGTGTTTGTATTGCAAAAAAGGCTTCTAAGATTAATGTATAATATAAACACCAGGGATTCATGTAAGCCTTACTTTATACGCAACAAAATATTGTCATTACCCTCAATTTACATATATAAATTTTACTGTACATTAAACGTAACCTTAGTCAAGTCCCCATGAATTCTGACTGTCATAATTATGCCACAAGACATGGTCACTTGCTTAGAACGGATAACCATTGCACTGCTCTTTACGAAAAATCACCGCTTTATTCAGGTACTAAATTATTTAATAAACTTTCCATGGATATCAAGAGTTGTACCAGTTTTCCTATATTTAAGAATAAGCTAAAAAGCTTTTTGATAGAAAACTGTTTTTATAGCGTTCCTTTCTTATTAAGCAGCTCCTACCTGTTTTTGTTTGTCTGTAACTAATGACGTGAATTGTTATACTCTATATGTATTGTAGTTTAATTTTTAGTGATCTATATATTTATTTATTTTTTTTTGTTTTTTTTTATGTTTATATTTCCACTCTAATTATGTTTGTTATTTCTATGTATGTTTGTTATTTACTTACTGTTGACGACCACATCTATTCATTGTAATAGCCTAAGTGTTAATAAAGGAATTGAATTAAAGGAATTGAATTGAATTGAATTGAAAGAGAAATGTTGATTGGTGCAAGAAAAAGTCAAAATTGTACATTTCTCACATTGAAAGGTATTTCAAAATGTTTAAAAATTATTTCAAGTCGAGCAATTAATCGTTTAAGTAGCTAATTATTCCATCCAATGTTATTATAAATTCGGGAATGAATTTAATGCTAGGGCTTGGTTTTTTAATCGTGGGTTAGCTCACACTTTTAGAATTCGAATTTTTTCAATTTTACATTTGTTTTGGAAGTGCTTATAACAACAAATATTTTATGCTAAAGTAACTTTTAGTTGAAGTGGTTTGTATTAGAATTTCATCGATTTTTGTGAAAATATAATGCTAGGTAACCTTCAACTTATGTTAACTTACGATTGTAAAATCGCGCCTAGGTGAGAGAATTGCATAAGATATGCGGCAACGTTGCTTCAGTCCATTACATCATTTTAGCTAAGATATAGAATGTTTCCAGTAACCAGCAGTTCCAAAACAATTTCATCGTATTTTTTTGAAAGTCGATAACTCAGTTACACGTGTGAATTAAAAAAAATGTGTCAGAAGTTTTCTACAGATGTAAAGAATCGGTGGCTTAAATATAACTACACACTTAAGACTCACCCTATATTACATCCCATTGGGTAGTTTGGGAATGTTTTAGCAGATGTTTACAGTATATTATTCTGAAAAGCCACCCTTGAAATCCCATCGGTAAATCTGATCTCTGGTTATAACCAATATTAAAACACGGAAACAAATTATTTCTACAAAGTGTATCATGGGTTCTTAAAAATTTTTTTAACGGTGGGCCTAACCAGAGGCATTTGTTACAATTATCCAAAATAAATCTAATTATTATAGGGTATATTAACTCTAACGAATAATTTTCATACAAATTAATATCACAACTTTGTACTTTATTTGGTTCACAAGTTTTAATGGACTCATCCGACTTTATGATTTAAAACGTTTCACGTATTAAACGAGAAGTGCCTTTAGATTTATTAACTAGGTATGAAATCAAAATATCCACAATTAAATAGAAATTAAAGGTCCTGTGTAATTAAACGAATATTTATTCATGTTTGAATTGCTTGTAAAGTTTAATATACCGAATTATTTGCCTTTTCTTGACAAAAATTAAGTGAAAACGTATCTGACAATTTTTTTTTCAGAACAAGAGAATTGTGAAAATTCATTTCATTGTGATAAATATATTTATCTAACCCCGTTATGAAATGTCAAGTTTTAAATGCATTTTTGACGTTACGAAACGTCACATTTTTCATAACTCGGCCCCATTACATAACTGAGTGATGTAATGAATTTTTACGTAACTGATTATTATCATTTTGCTATTTTAAAGCGGGATTAGATAAAATTTTGTACTTAACACGTTATAAAAAGTAATTTTACTTGACTCATGTAATTTGCAAAACCCCGCTCGCTTCGCTCGCTCGTTTTGGCAAATATTACATTAGTCAAATTAATCTTTTCATAACTGGTTACGTAAATAACTATTTTAACACTCACGCTTATCAACGAAAAACTGCTTATAATATGCATCTAATGACTAGTTGAAAAACTGTTTTCTGCCCCAAAGCACTAAATTCTGATACTCTAATACAAAGCATGTTTCGCCATTGATAAAGCCACTCTTTTTTGTGAAAGTGACGATATTGTGAATAAGATCATTAACATTGTATCTTGTGAAATAATTTAGGGATCACGAGGTTCTCTTATTATTTAGGTTTCATTTTGAAGATGCTTCACACTTATTCTTAATATATCCAACTTTGTAGTAATTTAGCCTTAAGAGTCTATATCAGATGCAAGTGAAATATAGTCTCGATTTTACCACACCCCGCGCAGGCCGCGGTGCATATATACAGCCAAACCGAAATTATCGCGGCGAATGTTGAAGGTGGCCGATGTTCTAGTTACAGAACGGCATAGTGGAACATTTCAGATCGGGAGATGTTGAATTATCAGAGGCGGAGTACTAGAGGTTTCGTACGACATAAACCGACGAAAAAGTTGTATTGCGTCAAGCTTATAAGCTAAGCAGTAGCTAACCTTACCCTTCATGCGTCCTTGTCCTGCAATTAATATGTAAAAACAATAAAAAAAAACCGAAATTATTTTATTTACTTTGTTTAAAAATAGCTAAAGAACTAAACAACAAAACAATTAAATCGTTAATCTACAAAAAAAAATTTCCATTTTACCGTTTCTTATAGTATTATTTTAAAAATTTTTCCTATAAAATGGAAGTATCAATGTGTATCATATCATTTAACTCAGAATGGAAAAGGCGATGAAATAATATGAAAAAATGTATTTGTGTTATTTTAAATTTAAACTCCAATATTTTTATCAAATATGAAAGATTATGATGATGTTACATATATTGCTGAATTCAGAAAGAAATTTTTTAATTGAGCCGAATATACAGGATATATCATTTAGAATAAAAAAAATTAAGGCAATTTCCGGTCAAACCGGAAGTAAAAGATATGTATGTGACGCGCATATTTAATCAGTATTCGGAATGTCATATGTCCATTTCCGCATATTAATGCGGGGTGTAATTTTTTTATTTGTCAGTTTTTCGGCGTTTTCTTTTTATTTGACATTCAATTGTTTTTAATTTTCGGATTCCTTAGGAAAAAGCACATAAGTATAATTTTTGAAGTTTTTTCCTAGGTTAAAAATACAGCAGAAAAATCGAGTAAGGTGCACTTAAAATGATCACCCTGTACATGAGGTTACTGCGCTTAAAATAAATCAAAAATAAAAATTATCGTATTCACATTTCATTGAGCCTTTCATTCCCCATATCAATATTTAGAGACGGCAAAATGGGAAAACTTTCATTTATATTAGTCTCTCCACAGAAATTACCGGAAATAAAAAAAAACGAAAAAAATTCAATTTTCACTAGTACTTACTTTTTATATTTTCTCTTTTGGGCTAATGTTCGATTTTTTCGGTTTTCTGCTAGGGTATTTACGCTTATGATATGTTTTTATTTTTCCCATTGTTCTTTCACTGCACTAATAATCACTTTCAATAACACGTCTACTTAGGTGTACACTTGATTTAAAAAAAAACTGGTACAACTCTTGTAATCAAAAATCTTAATAGTTTAGTTGTGTGCATATGTCTGTAAATAGAGCTGGCCAGGCATGTCGAGAGGGGGTGGAGAAGAAGTGATTTACCCCGGACCTGGGTTTTTTGGAGGAGATCGGCTTTCTTTGTGTTTTTAAACTTATTAAACCTTTCTCTTTTATTTTATTCAAATGGAATTTTAAAAAATAATTAGAAAATAATTTTTTTCAAAACATTTTTCAAGCCTGCCATATTATTGTTTAAAAAAATAATATTTGTTACGGATAATTCTACTAATGGTTGTAATTAAAATACTAACTGAATAATGATAATTCTATTTTTAAAATAAGAACACAAAAATACCACTTGAGATTAAAAAAAATGTAAACAATGCAAACTGAACATAAAAATACAATAAAAAAAATAAAATAGATGAACTTCAATTACGTAATACAGAATTAACTAATATTTTGTCATTGCTCCATTAGCGTGTAAAACTGCCTGAAGTCTTGCAGGCATGATCAAAATCAGATTTCTTGCAAGGTCAACTTCTTGCGACAAGTTCTCCCAAGCGTCTTCAATTATCCCTTCCAATTCTTGGGCATTATTTGGATGGTTATTTAATTTTCTTATATGTTTCACCATTAGTCCCCATACATTTTCAATTGGATTTCAATTCGGACTTTAAGATGGCCACGGTAACAACTCTATGTTTTTATTAAGAAACCATTGCCTGACACGATGGGCCGTATATATGGAGCAGTTGTCTTGTTGGAAAATAAAATTATTTTCCGGAAACACCTCTATTACTGACGGCAACATAATATTGTCTAATATTTCAATATATTTAATGGAATTGAGATGACCACCATTATTCCAACACACACCTAACCCATTTAGGCTCATTCAAGCCCAGACATTGACTGAAAACCTTCCTAATATTTGTGGATCGAAAGTATATTTTTCGTCGTATCTAGTGGAAGGAGGCCTATATACACGAACATGTGCATCGTTACAGGATTTAAAAACCTTTTCGTCAGAAAAGACAACTTGTCCCCAGAAGTTTTCATCATTGATTATATAGTTGAGTGCAAAAATAATCCTACCCTGCTTCTTTTCTTCTGAAAGTTTGTATTTTTTTAGCCGCTGAACAACTATTCAAGTCGCTTTGTAGTTTTATTCTTCTGCAAGCAGTAGATACCGAAGCAGGGAAATTTGTCTCTGAAATTGCATTTACTGCAGTCTGAAAAGGGTTTTCTATTAGGTAATTTATAAGATTTTCATCTTCTTGATTATTGCTCTTTCTGGGCCTACCGGAACCAACTTTACGGGATACCGTTTGGTTGGTTTCCCATTGTTTTTTAACACTCATTATCGTGGTTTTACTCACATTGTATTCAGCAGCAAGTCTTCTTATGGACCAACCATCTTCAATTTTAGAAACAATTCGAAATTTTTGAATATCTGTTAGATGTCGAACCATTTTTAATAATGACGCCACTGATTAACGTCAGACATTTGTAAGATTATTAATATCAATAAAAGAACGAATGATTTACATAGCTAAAAGAAAGTGTACCAGTTTTTATTGAAATCAAGTGTACCCACTTTGTAACAAATAAGTAAATTTGAGATATCTCTAGAATACACACGCCACTGTTGTTTACGCAAATCGCAACGTGGTCCCTAAGTGCCCGATTCCCCCTCCCGCAAACGAGTCCAGTGTATGCAAGTGCATCCGTGTTTCCGAAATATCATGCGAGATGGCAGCTATTATCGGAATACAGATATGCAGTTTTTAGTTTTCTAATATGTAAATTTATTTTCAACTAATCCAAGAGTTGGGTCACATGAATATAAACGTTACAAACAGTGACTTATATCGGAATGTTAAAAAATTTGGATACAAAATATTTAAAATGCATGCGAAAATTTTTTTGACGACCCTAAAAAAAAAAATTACATTCCGACATTTTATACATATTTTTGAAAAATCTTGTAAAAATCGCACTCAAATCGGATAAGTTTTAAACGAGATATTCGAGAATTATGTTTTAATAGGGTATATAAGACTCTTAAGACTATGTTGAAAACAAGTATACAGAAAACAAACGCACACAGACAAATGGTTACGTTTCGCATTACTGCAAAGCATATAAGGTGTCTCACCAGGAACTGCATATATCGATATAGGGAAAAGTACGCATCAGAAAATCTTGATAATGTAAGGAGCTACTAACGGCAGTGTGGTCAATCCAACTAAAATAATTACAAGCATCTGGCACTTCCGGTTATACCGAAGTCGATACCAACTTGCTTATTTTAAATGGAATACCCTATATATTTTAGGGTTTTCGAAAAGAGCATAAAATTCATGTAATACCCAATGCCTAAATCCAGCTGTTTCAGAGATATATGCCATTTTAAAAAAATTTGACAGGTGTAATGGTTTACGATAACCTTTATAACTTTCTTCGTGTAAAAGATACTCACTTGCCTCTTGGCATGCAGAAAGACCATAAGACGAGCTACGCTCTACAGTTTAAAGAAATTCAATAATAGTATACCAAGTGTTCCATTTTGACGTTACATTTTGTAAAATTCAAACCACGAAAACTTGCTCAAGTCCAATGGAACACCCTGTATTTTTTTTACATCAAGTTATGTATAATTAAATTCCTTTTTTTTTCTGATATGAGCATTGTGGGGGTTTAGGTTACAACTTTTTGAAATATTTGCGATTTTCTTAGATATTCAAGAATTTTTAGGAAAAATTTTTATCAAATTAGCCATGATTAGAAACAATCAATAATGTCAGTCATTCTCTAATGTCAAAAAATGCCACCGCGTTTAAATTACACCCACGAAAACTTTTTGAATTTGTTTATTATTTATGGAGAATGTGATAAAGTAATCTCAAGAAGCAAATAAGTATTTTTTTCCAATCATATTAAATAAACTGGCCATTATCCAATAGTTTTCGATTTAGAAAATTCAAATTTTTTCAACCTGTGTAGAAAAGTTTACTTTCTCAACACTTCTCGACCAATGAGAAGCCGGCATTTCCACTTCGATGTTAAGAAGTACTTCAAATTTAAGCAATGGAGTGAACATTGAACAATATTCAAAATTGAGGGCCCTTTTGAAACGCAAATCGGAGGGCTACCAAGCTAAAAAGTCCAAAACCTTCACAGATCAAGAGATTGATAATTTTATAAAAAAATGCACCAGACAAAGTGTATCTTGCTATGAAGGTAAAAATGTATACCTATGTAGTTCCTGATAGGCAAATTGTGGTAAATTTGATTTTAGGTTTCCCTCATCATGGGAGTAATGGGAGCATGTCGATCATATGAATTGAAGGCGATGAAAATTGACGACTTGGAACATTTAAATAATTCTGTGCTTGTGACAGTTCCAATAACAAAAACTAAAACTGTTCGAAAATTTTCTGTAACTGGCGAGTATTATCAAATTATCAAAAACTATATAAGTCTCAGACAACCGAATGCATCACAGGCTCTCTTTTTAAATTATCAAAAGGGCAAGTACACTATGCAGGAAATTGGAATTAATAAATTGAGTGGAATGGGTAAGCAGGTAGCAAAGTTTTTGAAACTTCCAGATCCACATCTATACACAGGACATAGCTTCCGCAGGTCGTCTGCGACAATACTTATAGACGCAGGAGCAGATATATAATAGCTTTAAAGAGACACGGAGGCTGGAAATCATCTACTGTAGCGAGGGTTACATAGATGATTCGATGAAAAACAAAAGGGATACTGCAAATAAGATTGTTAGTGCTATTAACAATAATAATCCCACCACAAGTGCAAATAACACAAATGTGATGACTAATAAGAATCTCTATGTTAATATAAATTCTCCACCTCTCAGTATTATCAATTATGGAACTATTAATATTAATATTAATATTGTAAAATAGAGAATTGCAATATTTTTCCATTTTATTTAATTTGATTGGAAAAAGTATAGTGTTTAACTCGTGAGAATTGGCCATTTCTACTCGGATGAATTGCTCTACGTGCCTTCGGTTTGTGTCGCAAAAATTTCATCCTCATGGAAATGGCCAACTTTCTCACTCATTGAACAATATACTATTTTACACGAAGAAAGTTATAATGGTTATTGTAAACCATTACAGCTGTCAAAATTTTGTTAAAAGGTCAAATATCTCTGAAATGGCTGGGTTTAGACATAAGACATGTTTTTGATTCAGAATTTTATGCTCTTTTCGAAAACCGTAAAATATATAGGGTGTTCCGTTTATAATAAGCAAGTTGGTATCGACTTCCGGTATAACCGGAAGTGCCAGATGCATGTAATTATTTTAATTGGATTGGCCACACTGCCGCTAGTAGCTCCTTAAATTTTAAAAATTTTCTGGTGCGTTCTTTTCCCTATATCGATCGATGCAGTTCCTGGTGAGACACCCTGCATACAAAATGTCTCTGAACGATCTCTACAATAAACTACCACATTTCCCCAGACCAAAATAAGATGTTTGAACCCAACTAACTTAACTCTATCCAAAATTATACAAAATATAGAAAAATAACTTTCATATAAATTTTAGAATTTTTTTTTATTCTTTCGTTTGGCATAAAGACGAATCTATCCCAATATATACTTGAAAGATAGAGAAAGCTAGTATCGACAACACGCAGCCGTATCCCGCAAAAATCTTACATCGGCAAAAACATCTTTACTGATAAAAACGATTATCTGATAATAATAATAACACAAGCCTACAAAAAAAATTCTGTCTTAGAGATCAGACCCAACTTTTCCCTTGTATTTTGACACGCTGAAACCGAATTTGGCAAAAAAAATTTTTTGACGCGTCAATTTTTCTCTACGGCCCCCCTATACCCCCTATAATCCCCCAAGGGTGAAATTTTTTGAAAAATTTTTATAAGGGTTTTTTTGGGTCACTGATCACGAATCTGAAGTCAAAACTGAATACTGACATCATGACAGCTGTCAACAAGGTGTATAATTTCATGATAAATGTAAAAAGTCAATATGTCAAAGTTCATTTTTGCCCGGCTGTTTTCAGGAGCTACTACAATGAATTCAGCTTGGCTTGGCACTATATCGTATTAGCTTCGCGGCGGAAAATCATATTAGCTTGCCACATTTCAAGTTAGTATCACAAAGTGAATGATTTTATTATTATTATACTTTTCTTTAACCTGACTGGTTGTATAAATATAGTCCGGTACCTATCGCCAGCAGGCAGACACTCCAATCATCGTTGTCGAGTATCTTGTTGTTACAGTTTGCCGTGTATATTTTTCTTCAGATTTGGGGTTATCGGCGACACTCGAACACTGTACCTAATTGGATGCTTGACACGATTGCACGGAATTGAATAACAAGGGGATCGAGGGCTGACCTTTAATTAATTCTATAATAACGTAATTTGGCGGATGTGTTACCGCAAACGACGTGTTGTTATGGTATTTTAATTATTCGAAAAAAAAAATTAAAGAATAAGTGTATCACAAGACAAGCAGCGAGATACAGGGCGGCGTTGAAAGATGTTTACAAACAGTTACCTAAAGATGTTCAAACTTATCTCTATCCAAAAATGTTTCGGCAAGTCGCTGTTGAACTGCCAACGTCCTATTTCTGGGACCGCTAGTTTTGAACTTTCATGTGTAAATCACTATGTTTAATGTATGTTTTTTTTTTAAGACAAAATGTTGACTATATATACAGGGTGGTCCAGTTTCCGAGCCACAAACTTCAGCAATGTGTAGAGCATGTAAGAATAATAGGAGTCTCTTCATAAAAGAAAAATTTATAATTTAATATTTAAGGGAAGACAAAAGCTATCGGTTTCAAATTTGGTACGCCGCCTTTCTAATAAAGCTGCATTCGAGTCAAAAATAGTAACAGAAGGCCATTGGCGTAGATACGGAGGTTACAAACACTTTTTAAAAAATACGTAGTACGCCATTGGAGATTTCTAAAAAAATTTTAACTGCTAATTTCCCCATGACATTCCTAAGACAAAAGTGTTTTTGTACGTTTGGTGGGTTGAGATGTAGTGACCTGCGTGGCCAGGTCACTAATTAAACACCATTAATCGTTCGTTTCATTATGCATATCATTTATTCCTGAACAAATAGTCCAACGCTGTGGATAATTTGCATTTAACCATTTTCTTTCATTTTACACAGCAATCATAGCATTGATCAAAATCATGATCCATTTGAGTCAGGCTCAGAGCATTAGTCTGTCTGTCTCTGTCCCTAGGATAAGGTTCCCAAGCCCAAAATCGCATCGAATTTTTGCTAGACACAATTTGGCAAAGCAAAGCGAATAACATATTTCGACAGATGACGAAAATACTACAAACACTGATAGCGATGCCATCACTCTTCATGATAATACCTCGGCTAACAGTGATTCAACAGATTACAGTTGTTTGCTATAAATCTTATTAAGTATACAGGGTGGGGCAGTAGTGCTTACTACTTCGATAGCACGAGTTCTACGATAGCTCGAAATTTAAATAAATATAGTTTAAAAAAACTAAAAACACGCTTTTAAAGCACATCAAACTAAAAAGTGAAAAATAATTATTAATATAAACTGAAAACAATAATGAACGAAAAATACTAGTATTATTGTGAAAAAAGCGTGGGTTGCTCGATATACGAAAAATATGGCACAAAGCGCCCCACGCTTTTTTCACAATAATACTAGTATTTTTCGTTCATTATTGTTTTCAGTTTATATTAATAATTATTTTTCACTTTTTAGTTTGATGTGCTTTAAAAGCGTGTTTTTTAGTTTTTTTAAACTATATTTATTTTTCACTTTTTAGTTTGATGTGCTATGAAAGCGTGTTTTGTAGTTTTTTTAAACTATATTTATATTGCTTATTGATGCTGATATTATAACATATTACGATCCAACAGATATTTCTGAAAAAAAAAAAAATTTTTTTATTTCAGCCATGGGATTTGAACTCACGCCCGAGGAGTCCGTCGTTTCGCGTCGACTAAGACTTGCCCGCTCGGCCAACGACCGAACTGAGAATCACGGAATATACTTACAATATTAAGCCTCTTGCTCTCACGCAGAGGATTCGTGAGGAAAGGACTGGCGATCCTGATCACGATAATGATATAAACTTATCAAATTATTGTATTATTACCGGTTCTTCGTAAGTGTACAAAGTTTCAATTAAATCTGTCCGTTTAAAGTGGGTCAAAATCGAGTCCAAAGAGTCGGTTACAAACAAACAAACAAACAAACATACAAGTGAAGCTAATAAAAGCGTGTTAAAAAAAAATACAAATAAACTAGATAAATAAGTCCAAAATCCGAAATTATTTTCGAATATACAGTGCGAGCCAATTATGAAATTACAGGAGACTTTTTTTTAATGGAATGCTATATATGTATATATATATATAATTTATATTTATATATATATATATATATATATATATATATATATATATAGATATATATATATATATATATATATATATATATATATATATACATAACAGTAACAAACAATAAGAATTAACGGGTACTCCCGCATAAGGAAAACAATTGCACGGTGGAAAATGCAAAATTGCAAATGGCAGAAAGATGCAAACCGTGGACACGTGTTTCTGACTAATTGGTCTTCATCAGCACGGTGTAGCTGAGTTAAAAAGATGGACAAAACTCAAAAAAGACACTAAAGGAATACCACTGACAGGGAGCCAGTCGCACCTTTGTGGCTTCCACTTGGATGGCTCCGGTATGGGAGCATCGTCCAAGCATCGCACACGCGGGCAACTATAGCAACCTGCGTGGGATTCAGGACCCAGGAAAAGAATTATGAACAGTGAAGGAATTTGACGCGGGTTTAATTACATTACAGTAACAAACAATAAGAATTAACGGGTACTCCCGCATAAGGAAAACAATTGCACGGTGGAAAATGCAAAATTGCAAATGGCAGAAAGATGCAAACCGTGGACACGTGTTTCTGACTAATTGGTCTTCATCAGCACGGTGTAGCTGAGTTAAAAAGATGGACAAAACTCAAAAAAGACACTAAAGGAATACCACTGACAGGGAGCCAGTCGCACCTTTGTGGCTTCCACTTGGATGGCTCCGGTATGGGAGCATCGTCCAAGCATCGCACACGCGGGCAACTATAGCAACCTGCGTGGGATTCAGGACCCAGGAAAAGAATTATGAACAGTGAAGGAATTTGACGCGGGTTTAATTACATTACAGTAACAAACAATAAGAATTAACGGGTACTCCCGCATAAGGAAAACAATTGCACGGTGGAAAATGCAAAATTGCAAATGGCAGAAAGATGCAAACCGTGGACACGTGTTTCTGACTAATTGGTCTTCATCAGCACGGTGTAGCTGAGTTAAAAAGATGGACAAAACTCAAAAAAGACACTAAAGGAATACCACTGACAGGGAGCCAGTCGCACCTTTGTGGCTTCCACTTGGATGGCTCCGGTATGGGAGCATCGTCCAAGCATCGCACACGCGGGCAACTATAGCAACCTGCGTGGGATTCAGGACCCAGGAAAAGAATTATGAACAGTGAAGGAATTTGACGCGGGTTTAATTACATTACAGTAACAAACAATAAGAATTAACGGGTACTCCCGCATAAGGAAAACAATTGCACGGTGGAAAATGCAAAATTGCAAATGGCAGAAAGATGCAAACCGTGGACACGTGTTTCTGACTAATTGGTCTTCATCAGCACGGTGTAGCTGAGTTAAAAAGATGGACAAAACTCAAAAAAGACACTAAAGGAATACCACTGACAGGGAGCCAGTCGCACCTTTGTGGCTTCCACTTGGATGGCTCCGGTATGGGAGCATCGTCCAAGCATCGCACACGCGGGCAACTATAGCAACCTGCGTGGGATTCAGGACCCAGGAAAAGAATTATGAACAGTGAAGGAATTTGACGCGGGTTTAATTACATTACAGTAACAAACAATAAGAATTAACGGGTACTCCCGCATAAGGAAAACAATTGCACGGTGGAAAATGCAAAATTGCAAATGGCAGAAAGATGCAAACCGTGGACACGTGTTTCTGACTAATTGGTCTTCATCAGCACGGTGTAGCTGAGTTAAAAAGATGGACAAAACTCAAAAAAAGACACTAAAGGAATACCACTGACAGGGAGCCAGTCGCACCTTTGTGGCTTCCACTTGGATGGCTCCGGTATGGGAGCATCGTCCAAGCATCGCACACGCGGGCAACTATAGCAACCTGCGTGGGATTCAGGACCCAGGAAAAGAATTATGAACAGTGAAGGAATTTGACGCGGGTTTAATTACATTACAGTAACAAACAATAAGAATTAACGGGTACTCCCGCATAAGGAAAACAATTGCACGGTGGAAAATGCAAAATTGCAAATGGCAGAAAGATGCAAACCGTGGACACGTGTTTCTGACTAATTGGTCTTCATCAGCACGGTGTAGCTGAGTTAAAAAGATGGACAAAACTCAAAAAAGACACTAAAGGAATACCACTGACAGGGAGCCAGTCGCACCTTTGTGGCTTCCACTTGGATGGCTCCGGTATGGGAGCATCGTCCAAGCATCGCACACGCGGGCAACTATAGCAACCTGCGTGGGATTCAGGACCCAGGAAAAGAATTATGAACAGTGAAGGAATTTGACGCGGGTTTAATTACATTACAGTAACAAACAATAAGAATTAACGGGTACTCCCGCATAAGGAAAACAATTGCACGGTGGAAAATGCAAAATTGCAAATGGCAGAAAGATGCAAACCGTGGACACGTGTTTCTGACTAATTGGTCTTCATCAGCACGGTGTAGCTGAGTTAAAAAGATGGACAAAACTCAAAAAAGACACTAAAGGAATACCACTGACAGGGAGCCAGTCGCACCTTTGTGGCTTCCACTTGGATGGCTCCGGTATGGGAGCATCGTCCAAGCATCGCACACGCGGGCAACTATAGCAACCTGCGTGGGATTCAGGACCCAGGAAAAGAATTATGAACAGTGAAGGAATTTGACGCGGGTTTAATTACATTACAGTAACAAACAATAAGAATTAACGGGTACTCCCGCATAAGGAAAACAATTGCACGGTGGAAAATGCAAAATTGCAAATGGCAGAAAGATGCAAACCGTGGACACGTGTTTCTGACTAATTGGTCTTCATCAGCACGGTGTAGCTGAGTTAAAAGATGGACAAAACTCAAAAAAGACACTAAAGGAATACCACTGACAGGGAGCCAGTCGCACCTTTGTGGCTTCCACTTGGATGGCTCCGGTATGGGAGCATCGTCCAAGCATCGCACACGCGGGCAACTATAGCAACCTGCGTGGGATTCAGGACCCAGGAAAAGAATTATGAACAGTGAAGGAATTTGACGCGGGTTTAATTACATTACAGTAACAAACAATAAGAATTAACGGGTACTCCCGCATAAGGAAAACAATTGCACGGTGGAAAATGCAAAAATTGCAAATGGCAGAAAGATGCAAACCGTGGACACGTGTTTCTGACTAATTGGTCTTCATCAGCACGGTGTAGCTGAGTTAAAAAGATGGACAAAACTCAAAAAAGACACTAAAGGAATACCACTGACAGGGAGCCAGTCGCACCTTTGTGGCTTCCACTTGGATGGCTCCGGTATGGGAGCATCGTCCAAGCATCGCACACGCGGGCAACTATAGCAACCTGCGTGGGATTCAGGACCCAGGAAAAGAATTATGAACAGTGAAGGAATTTGACGCGGGTTTAATTACATTACAGTAACAAACAATAAGAATTAACGGGTACTCCCGCATAAGGAAAACAATTGCACGGTGGAAAATGCAAAATTGCAAATGGCAGAAAGATGCAAACCGTGGACACGTGTTTCTGACTAATTGGTCTTCATCAGCACGGTGTAGCTGAGTTAAAAAGATGGACAAAACTCAAAAAAGACACTAAAGGAATACCACTGACAGGGAGCCAGTCGCACCTTTGTGGCTTCCACTTGGATGGCTCCGGTATGGGAGCATCGTCCAAGCATCGCACACGCGGGCAACTATAGCAACCTGCGTGGGATTCAGGACCCAGGAAAAGAATTTTTAACTCAGCTACACCGTGCTGATGAAGACCAATTAGTCAGAAACACGTGTCCACGGTTTGCATCTTTCTGCCATTTGCAATTTTGCATTTTCCACCGTGCAATTGTTTTCCTTATGCGGGAGTACCCGTTAATTCTTATTGTTTGTTACTGTAATGTAATTAAACCCGCGTCAAATTCCTTCACTGTTCATAATTCTTTTCCTGGGTCCTGAATCCCACGCAGGTTGCTATAGTTGCCCGCGTGTGCGATGCTTGGACGATGCTCCCATACCGGAGCCATCCAAGTGGAAGCCACAAAGGTGCGACTGGCTCCCTGTCAGTGGTATTCCTTTAGTGTCTTTTTTGAGTTTTGTCCATCTTTTTAACTCAGCTACACCGTGCTGATGAAGACCAATTAGTCAGAAACACGTGTCCACGGTTTGCATCTTTCTGCCATTTGCAATTTTGCATTTTCCACCGTGCAATTGTTTTCCTTATGCGGGAGTACCCGTTAATTCTTATTGTTTGTTACTGTAATGTAATTAAACCCGCGTCAAATTCCTTCACTGTTCATAATTCTTTTCCTGGGTCCTGAATCCCACGCAGGTTGCTATAGTTGCCCGCGTGTGCGATGCTTGGACGATGCTCCCATACCGGAGCCATCCAAGTGGAAGCCACAAAGGTGCGACTGGCTCCCTGTCAGTGGTATTCCTTTAGTGTCTTTTTTTGAGTTTTGTCCATCTTTTTAACTCAGCTACACCGTGCTGATGAAGACCAATTAGTCAGAAACACGTGTCCACGGTTTGCATCTTTCTGCCATTTGCAATTTTGCATTTTCCACCGTGCAATTGTTTTCCTTATGCGGGAGTACCCGTTAATTCTTATTGTTTGTTACTGTAATGTAATTAAACCCGCGTCAAATTCCTTCACTGTTCATAATTCTTTTCCTGGGTCCTGAATCCCACGCAGGTTGCTATAGTTGCCCGCGTGCGATGCTTGGACGATGCTCCCATACCGGAGCCATCCAAGTGGAAGCCACAAAGGTGCGACTGGCTCCCTGTCAGTGGTATTCCTTTAGTGTCTTTTTTTGAGTTTTGTCCATCTTTTAACTCAGCTACACCGTGCTGATGAAGACCAATTAGTCAGAAACACGTGTCCACGGTTTGCATCTTTCTGCCATTTGCAATTTTGCATTTTCCACCGTGCAATTGTTTTCCTTATGCGGGAGTACCCGTTAATTCTTATTGTTTGTTACTGTAATGTAATTAAACCCGCGTCAAATTCCTTCACTGTTCATAATTCTTTTCCTGGGTCCTGAATCCCACGCAGGTTGCTATAGTTGCCCGCGTGTGCGATGCTTGGACGATGCTCCCATACCGGAGCCATCCAAGTGGAAGCCACAAAGGTGCGACTGGCTCCCTGTCAGTGGTATTCCTTTAGTGTCTTTTTTGAGTTTTGTCCATCTTTTAACTCAGCTACACCGTGCTGATGAAGACCAATTAGTCAGAAACACGTGTCCACGGTTTGCATCTTTCTGCCATTTGCAATTTTGCATTTTCCACCGTGCAATTGTTTTCCTTATGCGGGAGTACCCGTTAATTCTTATTGTTTGTTACTGTAATGTAATTAAACCCGCGTCAAATTCCTTCACTGTTCATAATTCTTTTCCTGGGTCCTGAATCCCACGCAGGTTGCTATAGTTGCCCGCGTGTGCGATGCTTGGACGATGCTCCCATACCGGAGCCATCCAAGTGGAAGCCACAAAGGTGCGACTGGCTCCCTGTCAGTGGTATTCCTTTAGTGTCTTTTTTGAGTTTTGTCCATCTTTTAACTCAGCTACACCGTGCTGATGAAGACCAATTAGTCAGAAACACGTGTCCACGGTTTGCATCTTTCTGCCATTTGCAATTTTGCATTTTCCACCGTGCAATTGTTTTCCTTATGCGGGAGTACCCGTTAATTCTTATTGTTTGTTACTGTAATGTAATTAAACCCGCGTCAAATTCCTTCACTGTTCATAATTCTTTTCCTGGGTCCTGAATCCCACGCAGGTTGCTATAGTTGCCCGCGTGTGCGATGCTTGGACGATGCTCCCATACCGGAGCCATCCAAGTGGAAGCCACAAAGGTGCGACTGGCTCCCTGTCAGTGGTATTCCTTTAGTGTCTTTTTTGAGTTTTGTCCATCTTTTTAACTCAGCTACACCGTGCTGATGAAGACCAATTAGTCAGAAACACGTGTCCACGGTTTGCATCTTTCTGCCATTTGCAATTTTGCATTTTCCACCGTGCAATTGTTTTCCTTATGCGGGAGTACCCGTTAATTCTTATTGTTTGTTACTGTAATGTAATTAAACCCGCGTCAAATTCCTTCACTGTTCATAATTCTTTTCCTGGGTCCTGAATCCCACGCAGGTTGCTATAGTTGCCCGCGTGTGCGATGCTTGGACGATGCTCCCATACCGGAGCCATCCAAGTGGAAGCCACAAAGGTGCGACTGGCTCCCTGTCAGTGGTATTCCTTTAGTGTCTTTTTTGAGTTTTGTCCATCTTTTTAACTCAGCTACACCGTGCTGATGAAGACCAATTAGTCAGAAACACGTGTCCACGGTTTGCATCTTTCTGCCATTTGCAATTTTGCATTTTCCACCGTGCAATTGTTTTCCTTATGCGGGAGTACCCGTTAATTCTTATTGTTTGTTACTGTAATGTAATTAAACCCGCGTCAAATTCCTTCACTGTTCATAATTCTTTTCCTGGGTCCTGAATCCCACGCAGGTTGCTATAGTTGCCCGCGTGTGCGATGCTTGGACGATGCTCCCATACCGGAGCCATCCAAGTGGAAGCCACAAAGGTGCGACTGGCTCCCTGTCAGTGGTATTCCTTTAGTGTCTTTTTTGAGTTTTGTCCATCTTTTTAACTCAGCTACACCGTGCTGATGAAGACCAATTAGTCAGAAACACGTGTCCACGGTTTGCATCTTTCTGCCATTTGCAATTTTGCATTTTCCACCGTGCAATTGTTTTCCTTATGCGGGAGTACCCGTTAATTCTTATTGTTTGTTACTGTAATGTAATTAAACCCGCGTCAAATTCCTTCACTGTTCATAATTCTTTTCCTGGGTCCTGAATCCCACGCAGGTTGCTATAGTTGCCCGCGTGTGCGATGCTTGGACGATGCTCCCATACCGGAGCCATCCAAGTGGAAGCCACAAAGGTGCGACTGGCTCCCTGTCAGTGGTATTCCTTTAGTGTCTTTTTTGAGTTTTGTCCATCTTTTTAACTCAGCTACACCGTGCTGATGAAGACCAATTAGTCAGAAACACGTGTCCACGGTTTGCATCTTTCTGCCATTTGCAATTTTGCATTTTCCACCGTGCAATTGTTTTCCTTATGCGGGAGTACCCGTTAATTCTTATTGTTTGTTACTGTAATGTAATTAAACCCGCGTCAAATTCCTTCACTGTTCATAATTCTTTTCCTGGGTCCTGAATCCCACGCAGGTTGCTATAGTTGCCCGCGTGTGCGATGCTTGGACGATGCTCCCATACCGGAGCCATCCAAGTGGAAGCCACAAAGGTGCGACTGGCTCCCTGTCAGTGGTATTCCTTTAGTGTCTTTTTTGAGTTTTGTCCATCTTTTTAACTCAGCTACACCGTGCTGATGAAGACCAATTAGTCAGAAACACGTGTCCACGGTTTGCATCTTTCTGCCATTTGCAATTTTGCATTTTCCACCGTGCAATTGTTTTCCTTATGCGGGAGTACCCGTTAATTCTTATTGTTTGTTACTGTAATGTAATTAAACCCGCGTCAAATTCCTTCACTGTTCATAATTCTTTTCCTGGGTCCTGAATCCCACGCAGGTTGCTATAGTTGCCCGCGTGTGCGATGCTTGGACGATGCTCCCATACCGGAGCCATCCAAGTGGAAGCCACAAAGGTGCGACTGGCTCCCTGTCAGTGGTATTCCTTTAGTGTCTTTTTTGAGTTTTGTCCATCTTTTTAACTCAGCTACACCGTGCTGATGAAGACCAATTAGTCAGAAACACGTGTCCACGGTTTGCATCTTTCTGCCATTTGCAATTTTGCATTTTCCACCGTGCAATTGTTTTCCTTATGCGGGAGTACCCGTTAATTCTTATTGTTTGTTACTGTAATGTAATTAAACCCGCGTCAAATTCCTTCACTGTTTATATATACATATATATATATATATATATATATATATATATATATATATATATATATATATATATATATATATATATATATATATATATATATATATATATATATATATATATATATATATATATATATGTATATATATTGTCCATGAAAAAAAATAAAAATTTTATACGGGGTGTCCAAAAATTTAAAAATTCAAATTTTTTACAAGAGTAAAGTACCCTTATTATAATTTCTTTAGCAAAATGCTATTCAAGGAAAATGTTTCAAATCATCACATCTTATAAGATAACAACATAACAGAAATAAATTATTACAGTGTCAAACGTCATTGTCAGTAACTTCTAAAGTCAGACAGAAATTGTTTGCTTGCCAGAATTTATAAGCAAACGTATCCTGAAAGAAGGATTCCTGATGTTAGCAGCTTCCAAAACCTTCTCGATAGATTTGTGGAAACTGGAAATGTCGAATATAAAAAAAGTGAAAGAATAAAACGTGTTGTGAACGAAGAAAATGAGTTTTCTATGGTGTTGGCAACGGTTGAGAATCCCCATATTATTCGGAGAGAAGTGAGCTCATTAGTAGGAATAAGTAAGTCTTTTGGTCGATTCTTAAAAACAAATAAGTTTCATGCATATCATATTCAAATGCACTATCTGATGACGATTTTCAAACTTGTCTACAGTTTTGTAATTGGGCCAGAGATAAAAGCAAGATGTCACCTTCTTCAATAATGGTTTTATTCACTGATGAGGCAACTTTTCATATAAAAGGTTTTGTTAATAAGGCACAATTTCCATTATTATGCTTCGAAAAATCCTCACTTTTTTAGGCAAGTTAATAATCAGCACAGATGGTCTATAAACGTTTGGAGAGGAATTATTGGAGAACATGTAATAGGGTCACATTTATTTGATGGTACATTGACTGGAGCTATTGATCTTCATTTTCTGTAAAACTATCTACCACAATTATTGGTGAATCTTCCTGAAAGGCTTCGAAATAGGATGTGGTTTCAGCAAGATGGTACTCTACCACATTATTTAAATGCAGTTGGGGACCACTTAAATACCCACTTCAATGGATTGGAAGAAATGGACCCACTAAATAGCCTGCTAGATCCCCAGATCTTACAAAAATGGTTTTTTTTTATGGGGATACGTGAAGGAACTTGTTTTTAAACACACCAACAACAGTACAAAATATGAAGGAAGGGATAATAACTGCTTTTAGATCTATCACATCAGCAATTTCTTAGGAATAGTAGAAACCTCGTTTCAAAAGCGCATAGAGACGTGTGTCAATTAAAATAGGCAACATGTGGAGCACTTATTATAATTTTTTCTAATGAATTATTTGAGGAAACCTCTATTTTTTAAGTTTATTCTTGAATTTCGTACTTATTGCTCAATAAAACAAAATGGTTGCAATTAGCCATAGGGAAGTACTTACAAAAGATGTTCGATTTTCATTTGAAAAAATTGAAAAAATTCAATTTAAAAAGTTCTTAATTGAAAAATAATTTTTGGCCACATTTTTAGGAAGTAAACATGATTCAAAAACATTAATTAGATATCTCGTAAATAGTATTCACGTAAGTTTTTCTTACAACCCATAATTGTGATTGGTGATTTTTTCAATATGCATCTGCAGATGGCCATTATCTCAACAAAAAAAATTCATTACATCCGAGTGCTTGGTAGATACATAGCATTCCATTTTAAAAGAGGCACTTGATCCTGTAATTGCGTCTCGGCTCGCCCTGTATATAAGTAATTTCCGGTTATAGACTTTTTTTTATCTAGTTTACTTAATTTTTTTTTTAATTTCTAGCTATTGTAGAACTCGAGATATCGAAGTCCGACGACACCCTGTATAGTTTAGCCCACCAGGGTTAGAAGTCGCAGCTTTTGGTACCTAGTTTGCAAGTCGCTATCAGTTACTAAGACATCAGTAATGTCTGACTGGTACTAAAGGGATATACTTATCACTTACTCCATGAGTTAAAAACTTATTATTTCTAAAAATTTATAATCTCTAAAAGTGTGTTGTTTAAAATTGATAACTATACTCGTAATAATGAAAATACTCAATTGATGTTCAACAATTATTGTATTTACATGATTTACATCTCAACAAATCTCAACAATACTATAAAACTTAACTTTTCCAACTTTTCAGAACTTTTCATGAAAAGGTGGCTGAACTTTTCAACAATTTCAACTTTTCCGGAAAAGTTGCAACTCTGCTTCATTTAAAAAATATAAGCGCAGGTTTTTAAAACACCCTGTATGTACAGTTGTCACTATATTTGTTGCAATATTGACGAAAATAGAGAAGTGTCAACATGTTTTGTTACATGATCTACAATTATAGCCGAAACGAAAAAATATAGAGACGAAACCATTTTATTCGTAGGCATTTGTTCAGTACAAAGTGAAACTTAAATTTTGTTCACGTTAGATTTTCGTCTTCCTGGTTTTATGGCATCTGCCTTGCTATATTTAGTGACAACGAGGAGCTAGTAAAGCCCTACAAGTGTTTTACAAGCGGAACTGTGGTACACTTCTATTCCTTTCCACCCACGAAATGTTTAACAGAACGGGAACTATATCAGACTCGAGCTTAATGATTAAAATGAAAAGTTAAAACGTTCCTTGCCGCTTACATTTTTAATGTTAAACATTAAAATCAAAACGAGACCTTACAGACGGTTACGCTGTTTTTACTTCAAAAATAAAAAGGTGCAAAGGCTGATTCGCAAAAGTAACAAATTAAGAAGGCATGTTTTCTAGAGACTATAAAGTATGTTTTGAAATTGTGGCGGAGTCGCCAGTTTGAACATATATTTACACGCTGTAGTTGTTCCATCATTCAATTATTTATTTGTTTGAAATTTTTTATCATATGAATTTGCTAATACGTATTTTATTTTGTATCTGAATGAGTATAAAAAGCTATAGTTCAATCAAATAAAGTAATTTAAAGTTTCAACTGTATGGATACAATTTACATAGTTCACACTACTGTTTTATATTGTTTATCGTATCATTGAAAATTAAGGTTCCTTTAAGTTAAATCTTTATTGATAATTATTAAAATCATAACATTACAACAACTTCACAATAACTTAGTAGCACATAATACGTTAGTTACAATATATAATACATTAGTTACCATATCATAATACCCTAGATACGAATTTTATTTTGTAGCTATTATTTATGAACATTGACGTGAATATTTTGACAGTTTTCAAATTTGATAGATACACCTGATACACCATTATTGTCCAAAATGATGGGCATGTCCACTGAATCTTGCCTAGCAACATTCTTTTTTCAGTTCGATGGTCTCTTTAGTACATTATGCAGTGTTTACAGAAACGTCTCCAACTTGAATTTTTCACGCAATGGAAACCTTCTTACTCACGTTATCTTCTAAATACCTTCTTGCAACATTGCTCGATTCCCAACCACCAAGTTCTTGTAAATCTAATATGTCTCCACCAGCATTAACAAGAAAAGTTGCTGAAGATCTTTTAATACAATGACCAGTATACATAACTGGATTATAAGTTTGAGATACATAGCAATTTTCTCAGATATTTTAGAAAAGAAATGGATACCATAAGGCTGAACGAGTGCATTTTCCGTTTCTGATACAAACAAGCTTCTATGCGGAGTATGAGTTGGATGTAATGCTATATATTTTTTTTAAATAAAGCCACATGATTAACGTCTCCGACAGATATCACCGCAAAAAACCTTTTCTTGTGGGTTATTGAGTCAGGAATTGTGATTACTAGCTTGCTCTCTAGAATTTCAACATTTTCCATTGACATTTTCGCTAATTCATTGGTTCTACAAGCTCCGCCAATTCCAATTAAAAAAGCTACTTTCATCATTATGTCTCATCTGCAGCAGTACAAACAAATTCACTAACCTGCTCTTTCGTGATTACTTTTGATTTTTTTAGTTCTATGTCCCACTTTTTTTTTCTTAATGAATCGTATCAAAACGCCATACTTGTCGATTTCCACTCATTCCTTCAACTCCAAACAAGCTCGTAACATAGAATATTTAGGCCACAAAGATGACGGGGAGTATTGATTTGATAGTTTCACAAAATAAGCAAGTCTTACCGTTTCTCCAGCACCTTGAACCTGTTCTCTATCTCGCCACTCACAAAACTGAAGATATTCTTTTTCGTAATGGATTTTTGATTTATCCGGAAGCAAATCTAATCTTACAGTGTTAGCAGCAGTAAGTATATGTTCAGGAATATCAATATCTGATGATTTCGCCAAAGTTTGTCGTAATTAAGACTATCTTAATTTTTATGGCACGCTAAAATGACAACCAAAGTTGTTGATTTTTTCACGTCATCGTTGTCTATGATACGATAAAGCTTTGAATGTAACTCATTATGTGATTTAAACCATCTCGGACGTTGCCAGGCGACTCGGCTGTCCTCGATTATTATAAATCACATAATAATCTCGTTATATTAGTAGCTATAATACCTCCCTGTTAACTGAAAATATATCCAACAAGTCCTAATACGTATCATTTTTGTGTGAACACTATAGACCTTATTGTATTGCCCGGTAATAAATTTTATGATTGGTCGGGAATTTTAGAACAGTAGGTTAAAGTAAGGTGGGACATTTTCAGTATCAGACTTGTGTCCAATTGTCTCTGTTAGAAAGCGTTTGTCTACATAATTCTGTTACGACAAAAATGTTCAGTCAAACGCGCAGAAGTTACAAAACCTCACCTAACAAGTTTTGTTACATTTGTCGAGAATTCCTTGTGAAGTCACTGAAAATGTGAAAAAAAGCGTATTTTCTATATTTTGGAGTTTTAATCAGAGATCACGACAAGCAATGGGCTCCCTTACGTTTGTTGTGTAAGTTGTAGCGTGTAACTATTGTAGTAGGTGAAAGGGAAAAAAAGATGCTTTTTGCAGTTCCAGTGGTATGGCGCGAACCCGCCAATCATTTCGATGATTGCAAGTTTTGTGTAACAAGAACTGAAGGATATTCCATAAAAGAAAAACAAAAATTAAATATCCGATTCTGCTATCAGCCCTCACAGTGCATCAGACTTACCAGTGCCAACTGCGCCTTTAGATTGGCAAAATATTGTTTTGGCAGGTAATGGAATTAGTAAGGAGTCTTCAGACAGACCAGACCAGTGGGCCGATCCTTTGTGTATTCCAGAAAGTAAAAGTGACCCCACTTAATTGCTAAAAATGAATTGAATGATTTAGTACGTGACTTTTGGGGCTGTCAAAACAAGCAGAAGTTCTTAGTTCCCACCTTAAGGAATGAAACTTATTGGCTCAAGAAACAAAGATTACGACTTTTAGAAAAAGAAATGCAACGTTTTCCGCATTTTATAATATGGAAAATTCACCATGCGCGTGTATTGCTATTGATGGTTTAATGCAGGAACTTAATATCGAGAATTCCCCTTGTGAGTGGCGCTTATTCCTCCAAATACAGTTTAAAATCTGTATTACTACATAATGGAAATTTAAAACCATCTATACCAATGCTCATTCAGTAAGATTGAAAGAGGATTATTTTAAATAAAATTAATTACAACAAATACAAATAGCAAGTGTGTGGGAATTTAAAATAGCCATTTTAGTAGAGATTCAAGAAGGCTTTACAAAATATTGTTGTTTTCTTTGTTTGTGGGACATTTGTGCAATAAAACATTATGTGGAAAAAATTTGGCCGGAAAGGAAATAATTTGAACCAGGAACTAGTAATGTTAAGTATATGCCCCTTGTAGGCTCTAAAAATGTTCTTTTGCCACCTCTTCATATTAAACTTGGACTAATGAAAACTTTTGTGAAGGCTACGAATAAAGAGGGTGAAAGATTTAAATACTTAAGAGGACTTAAAGAAGGCATTCTTATTGGTCCTTAAATTAGCAAATTGCTTCAGAATGCAAATTTTAAAGGAACACTCAGCAGACAGGAACTCAGAGCTTGGAACTCATTTTTAAGCGTAGTCAGGGGATTTTTAGAGAACAAGGATGAGAACCACAAGCAACTACTAAGCGAACTTTTAGACCATTACCTTTAAAAATTCACATTCTGCATTCTCATTTAAATTTTTTTCCTGAAAATTTGGGTGCAGTAAGCGACGACCAAGAAGAAAGATTTCATCAACATATCAGAACAACGGAAACTCGTTATCAATGACGATGGAATCCAGCCATGATGAGTGGTTACTGTTGGTTCTTAAAGCGAGACCCCTGCTTGCCGCAGGGATGAGCTGTATAAAATAAAAATAATTGATTTAAAATATTTAGATTCGGCAGTTTTAGTTGATGTGCCTAATACAAAAAGCAAGTTTCTAAAAAAATTTACAAATGGAACTTTTTTGAGATTTTTAAAATGGTAATATTGTTTATATCGCCTAGATTCGATCCTGGTTTTGATGTCATGACGACCTCGGATCCGCATTCTGATTATTTGTCTCCTTTGGGGGTATTTGAAATAATGATATTTATGAAAACATAAATTCCATCAGAATTGTAGAAGACATCAGGACAAGGGTATTTAACGCTTGTAGAGCAATAAGTAGCTGTTTTTTAAGAAACATTTGTGCCATAAACTATTATCTATACATGTTTGTTTTTGTGCAGAATAAGAAAATACGGTTGATATGTTTCAACCAATTTTTTTTTAGTCTACTGAAAAAAAGTGCCTTAGGAATGTTTTTTTCGTTATATTACCAGACACTTGGTAATTGATATACAGGAATCAGCCAACAATGCCAATTTTTTATAAACGCTTTGTAGCTCAAAAATGGAAAAAATAGCTGATTTCGGTTTGATCCACTAATTGTTTCTCATAACTCGAATCCAGAACACCTACATCAGTTTATTCAATCTCATGTTTTTGGAGAAAAACCCACCGAATTTAATCCACCCTGTATTACCTAATTGAGAAAATAAAATCTTATTTATAAAGTAAATTTAATACTTACTACTTAACCCCTTGGCAGTAGTTTCTAGAACAAAATGGGAAATGCACTTAACTCAATTTATCAGCTAATTTGTCTTGTTAGCCACTTTAAATTTTAATTGTGTTAGTTTCAGTGTTATTTTCAACGGGAACACCAGCAAAAACACTGCATCTTTTAAATAAAATACTTAATAAAAAAACTAATAGGCATAATCCTTTTTATGGTCCATCCTTTATTATTTTATAAATGTTTCCAAACATAATACAGTTTTAACAATAACAAAAATTCACATTCATTGAAAAAAAAAATAAAATTTAATCAACAAGAAGTGCAATACAGTCAGTTCTTTCGATGGCGTATTGGAAAGCTTCCCTGATGTATTTTTCTAATACCGGCAGGGCGCTATAGCGGAGATTTCCGATGACCCATGACTCCAATTTAGGAACCAACCAACTGAGAGAAGCCAATCCTGAAGCGTCCACATCAATGTCCCTGAAAGAAAAGGAAAACTGTGAAAGGGATCCTAAGATGCTATAAGAGGATTTTTTTTACGAAAGAGAATTAATTACGCAACAGGATCGAAATTAAAAACATGTTGTCCAAAAACGGAAAAGTCATGTTATTAATAAACATGTTTTGTTTGTTGTTGTTTAATAAAAAAGATACTGAGCGGTCGAAAAGTAGGTTTTAGCGTGGGAACATACTATCTTAAGAATTTATAAACAGTTCTTATAACTGCTATCTTTTTATTTTCTATTTTCTAAACTAATTTTTACAACTGTTATTAAAACAAAATATCACCCTGTGGGCACATCGGGGTTTAAAATGGTTTTCACCATGAAAAATTATCATATATCTATCTGAGGATTAAACCAGCTTGGTTGTAAAAAAATCATTTGTCGCCGAGGTTTGGTGGGGGTTGTTTTGTGAAAACACCCCTTTTCTAATTTTTGCGTTTTTGGATCCTAGAATAACATACCTACCTTGTTATTAGGAATGGGAAATCTCGAACTGGAGGTACTAAAGACCAGAATATGACGATTTTGCTCAACGTGCCTTGTTGCTGGTTTAAGAGATACATGGTGTTCAAAGTTAGAATTTTATTTTGAAATTTCTTAATAATTTTGAGACATTTTACGTTTTTTCGCATGACAAATAAGAATTTGCAACTAATTTCCTATTGGTGGAAAAATTTAGTTTTTGAGTTCTTTCATCGTTCATATTTAAATTATTAGAGGTAAACCATTTTTGAGCCAGTTGTATAGTTTGATCTGAAATCTGATGTAAGTTTTCTATATTGGAATCAGAAACTAGAAGAGATGTACCGTCTGCATAGACGACACATATATTGGGCTTCATGAAATGGAATATATCGCTAACATAATGAACAGGAGTGGGCCCAAGACGGAGCCCTGAGGCACTCCATGTGTAAATATGTAGGTTCTGAACAACAATTGTAAAGTCTCACACACTGGCTTTTATTTTGTAAATAAGATTGAAATAAGCTGAGAGGCAATCCTCTGACTCCATAATGATATAAGCAACTCGCTGCAAATGACATAATGACCCAATTTATTTTACTTATTTATTTTAAATTATTCTAACCCTTGCGTAAATTACGACTTGTATTTGTTATAGATATTTTTGTGATTAACTTGAAAGTTTGTGAGATGTCATGACTAAAACAAAAAAATGTATTTCACGTAATAGATCTTTTGAGTAAAACAGCGTCAAACTTTCAGTACACTCATAAAAACCTATGCATTTTGTTTGAGAAAACAATTTTTTAAACAGATTTATAATGATAATAATTTAAAATTGACAGATCTAATGTAGAATTTTCTACAGAATGTAAAAACATTTTTTATCTTTTTTTATATTTTCACCCCCTACCCCTTAACTAAACGATTTATTACGACCAAGTCATAATTGACTCCTAGAAGATATTTATTGATTTCCAATAGTTAAAACATTTTAAGCATAAAAGTGCCCACGGACTTTTTATTTAAGACTTGTAGGATGTTTTATACTAAGGCTGGGAATCGAATACGAATAATTCGATTAATCGAATATTTGAGTAATCAAATTCGAATTAATTCTATATTAAATGTTCGATTATTTGAATATATTCGATTATTAAACTATGTTCGAATATTTGATTATAGTCGAATAATCGAATATATCGAATATTCGAGTAATCAAATGTTAACATTTTCAAAGAAGTTATATCCAAAGTAGATAGATGGTAGGTATACCTTCAGAAAGGGCTTTTTCTAAGGCAGTTATTGTCACCGCCAAATGTTCCTGTCCTTAAACAAATAACGTAAAAAAAAATTGTTTTCAGAGCGGCAACTTATCTAGCCTCTAATTTTGAGGGCCCTTTTTTAACTGTATTTATTTATAAAATAATATTGTTATACTTTATAGTAGTAGTAGTTGTAGTTTGTCTAGTTTGTTTGTGAATTACATATTCACATATTAATAATAATTAAATCATTTTCTGTGACCAATTCCAATTCAGTTTTATTTGAATATTTTTGTTGTTGAGTTTAAAATCGCTTTAACTTTAATAACTCTAGTTAAAAAAAATGCACTAAAAAGTAACAACTCTAATATATACCAAAATATTCATACATATACCTATTTGAATAACCGAATCAAATTAATAAAAATACAATAATATTCAAACATTCGGATTATTCGAATAGTTCGAATATTCGAATTATTCGAGAATTCAAAAGGTCGAATAGTTCGAATATTTGGATACTTCGATTATTCGATTAATTAATTCGATAATTCAAATAATGTTTGGAACGAGTATTGCTGAATTTTGTAGTTATTTATCAATAAATCGAAAATGGTTACAAATAGCCATAGTGATGTTTGTACAAAAAATGTTCAGTTTTCATATCTACATCACTTTATCTAAAAATACAGAGGGTGTTCCATTTGAAAAAATTGAGAAAATTCCGTTCAAATAGTTGTAAATTTAAAAATTATTTTTTGGCCACCCTGTATACTTTTAGGAAGTGGAAATGGTTGAGTGTCATCACACAGATGTCTCATAGTTGGTACTAACATATTTTTTCTTCAAATCGATAATTGTGACTATAGTGATTTTTTTAATATACATGTGTAAAAGGAATAATTTCAACAAAAAAAAAATCATTACATCCAAGTGGTTGGGAGAGAGTCAATAATAATAGAGGAGTGGAAGCAGGTCACAAAGAGGTTTCAAGAAATGTTCTGATATGCTTGGCATTCCATTTAAAAAAATATTAGTTGACCCTGTAGAATGGTCTTGGCTCACCCTGTATAATCGAAAACAATTTCCGATTATAGACTTTTTTGTCTAGTTTATTTACGTTTTTAAATTAGGTTTCTAGCTATCATAGAACTCGACATATCGAGGTAGGACGCATTATTGCCCCACCCTGTATATCATCCTCATCTAAAGAAATCATTCTCATTAATTTTTCACTTACCTCAATTAATTTTTAATAATTAATTAATTAGCGTCATTCGATACTGTCAATAATAATTCATGTCATATGTTTTAATAATTTCTTCTCATTGACATTGACATTTTTATAACTAAATTAGACATTTCAAATGTCAAACTGTTAAATTTATCCTAACCCCATTTTATGAGGTCAAATGTGTAAAAAGTGTCAGTTTGCATCAGCTTTATTTAAATACTTGGAAAATATATTTTATTGGCTTGATATAGTAGACATGCTTCCAAATCTTTCATCAAGAATAAATTTTTTTGTAAAAGCAAATACAAAAAAAGTTTGGGTCCCGTGGACCTCCTTTCAGCCGGCCAATTTTGCTCATCACTGAATTTATCATTGTCTTTGTGCTTTAGAACACGTGTACCAAATTTGAAAGTTCTATCTCAAAAACTGTGGCTGCTATCGCATGCGGACAGATCTTTTTATCATAAAGTTTATGTTCTTTCATTATAATTCGTCGAGATTCGTCCAGAAATGCAATAAAAAATTTAAATTCTTTTTCCCGAAATTGTATATTTTTTTCTTCTTTCATTAATTATGTCTCTTCTGGTGGTACCAAATTCACCAAATTTAATGTGTCACCTAAAATGTTATTGAAAATCTTAACTTCCAAATTTGGGAAGTCTCCTATTAGTATTTTTGAATTATCGCGGATACACACATACACACGCACGTACGCACACACACACACACAAACACACACACACGCACACGCACACGCTCACGCTCACCCTCACACTCACACTCACACTCACACTCACACTCACACATACACACACACACACGCACCGACAGACATGATTCGGAAAATGGTCAGAATGGATTCAGGAGGGTTCAAAACGTATATATCAATCAAAATCTCGAGATCGAAAAAAATCACGATTACTATATTTCCTTATATTAGGTATAAGAAAATAAAAATGTTAAAATAAATTGTTCATGTATTAAAATAACATGAGAATAATTTACATGTTTAAAATTGATATCTAAATCGAATATTGAATTTTTCAACGACGTGCATGATTTTACTCTTATCTCAAACATTTTACGACAATCCGATACCTAAGAATCAGTCAAAACAGTTTCTGTTCAAATCCGAATATAACCCTCTTGGTATTCGTTGTAAACGATTACTTTTATTGGCGTCACGTAACGTATACTTTGCAATAGTAGAGGTTTATTAGGTTGTAATGAGAGAATGAGCTAAAAATTAACTTTTTCATCAATTCTGTAAAGGAAATTATAGCAACATCAAACTGCTAGTTAGCGATCTAATATGTGAAAGGAGATTAAAGATTAACACGTTGACTGGCCTGTATGAATTCATCAAGATCGGGTACCAATTAAGGTGTCACATCGCTTGCCATGGCATAATTACAACGTTACTCAAATGCACGTCTGTCTAGGAGTCATGTTACAAATTATGTTAGGCACTTTTAGAGGTCGTATTAGGGATATAATTTAACATGTATTTTTAAGGGTAATCTAAGCTGTAGTACAAGTACAAAGCTGTTTTCTGTTTTACCTAGAGGGAGAGGCAATTTAGAATTACAATAACATAAATATTATAAAGTTTTATATTTAGAAACACATGCCTTTAAACAGTCTGGAGCACCCCCACATAATTCTAGATACAATTTTTTTCGAGGAACAAACGGATCGACAAATGTTTCGAAGCAATGACCACTGAAGCCCCCCGATCTTACTCCTATGGATTTATTTTTATGGAGGACTAAAAATGATAAAAATATAATAAATTATAACAAGATATATTTATTGGGGTTCAAAATAAAACAAAGAAGGTTTAGTGCCATATTCCCCAAAAAGAAACAATTATGCAGCTACGGACACGTGTTTCGGAGTTATTGCCCCTCATCAGCGTATCGTAGCTAAGGAATTAGGTCTACGATGGGATAGATCAGGAACAAGAACTAAAATAAGGCTGGAAAATACCGTAGATCTAATTCCTTAGCTACGATACGCTGATGAGGGGCAATAACTCCGAAACACGTGTCCGTAGCTGCATAATTGTTTCTTTTTGGGGAATATGGCACTAAACCTTCTTTGTTTTATTTTGAACCCCAATAAATCTATCTTGTTTTATTTGTATGTGCCAGGTGGAAATGAGCAGTACACATAGAGCTCTGTGTGTTGACTGTGCTCATCGAGGCCCCAAGTGTGGCACATGGGAACATGAAGACACTAATTGAGTACTGTGTACTGTATTTTCCAGCCTTATTTTAGTTCTTCTTCCTAATCTATCCCATCGTAGATCTAATTCCTTAGCTACGCTACGCTGATGATGGGCAATAACTCCGAAACACGTGTCCGTAGCTGCATAATTGTTTCTTTTTGGGGAATATGATAATAAATTATGTTCCTCCAGTCTCCAGACTATGCTTAAATGACGAAAGGGGAAACGCATTATTGTCTGTAGCTATACCAATTTGAAACTGGGATGTTAGGATAGTAGGATTATCGCCATCATTAAATTCGTAAAATCATTTTGTAAAATAATCAGACATTTACAGTTTCCACCAGTCAGTCAGCAGTAAGTACAAAATTATGTATTTTAAACTTCGCAACGCTTAGAATCTGTTCAAGAAAAAATGTTTTTATGCAGTACAAACAGACATTTATAAAAAACGAGTGGGGTGAGATCCGGTGAGCGAGGTGGTCAAGGATCCGGCAAGTCCCTTCTTGGAGTTTATAATTTTTTTGTGACATATGCATGGTAATTTTTGCTTTTATATATAATATTTTCGATGCCCACTATGCCAATCATTTTTGTGACTATACTAATCGTTGTATCTTGACAGGGCGTGCTTTTGTTATTTTTAAAAGCTAGTGAATATTCGACACGAATTACGTAATTTGAAATCATTTATGAAATCACCGTAGTAACAGGTTGTAGTTACAGCCAGGTAAACGGAAAAAAAATGCTTATGTACGGAATTTATGGGTGACATCTGTGACATATTTTAAATTAGAAAAATAGGAGTAAAGAAAACACAGTGGGATTCTTTCACAGAAACATTATTTATGGCTTCAGTTATCTTATTCACAAGCAAAATAAGCCTACTGCATATTTTTTCTTTAGTGGGACATGCCATCCATATTATTCAAGATAAAGGGTGTAACTTGTAAATGTTTCATAATTAAAATGAAAATTTGCTTTTGTTAATGTTATAACCACACAATTTTACTGCCATTGCACGCTCAGATTTTAACGGATATACACGTATTAGGGCTTTACATACACTGATAAAAGTGTCTGTATATTTTTCATCAAATAGAAATTGTTGAAACTGACAATATCTTTGTGAGTATATTTTCTTCAAATAATGTCTAGTTTGTGTGCAAAGTCTATAATATGATTGAAAAAAATATATTATTAACAAACAGGTTTTGTTTGTTATATGACCATATTTAGTCATTTAAAAGCTCAAATTAGCTCTAACCAGCACAGATTTCTACAGGGTAGATCTACTACCACAAATTTAATGAGTGTCACCTAGTTTCTAACTGACACTTTAGATCGGGGAGGACAGGGTGAAGTTATTTATACGGACTTTTCAAAGGCATTCGTCAGACTTGATCATGGATTATTGCTGCATAATCTATGCGAAGTAGGACTTAGTGATGGATTCCTCAAGTTTTTTTATTCCTATTTAAACAACTGAAGCCTATATGTGCAGAACCAGGGTTTTAAGTCTGTTGAAATGACAGCAACTTCAGGAGTTCCGCAAGGATCCGTTAGAGGACTTCTTTTTGTTCATTATTTTTATAAATGATATCGTCTATAAACTTAGTTGGAATGCAGATGATCTAAAACTGTATTCGTCGATTTACAACTTTGAGAACTGTCTTAGTCTGCAGGAATATTTAAATAATTTGATTCTTTGGTGCGAAAGAAATTTATTACCTCTCAATATTAGTAAGTGCAATATCATGAGTATTACCCAATTGAATTCACATATTCAGTTAACGAGGCTAATGTAACTAGATGTTATAAGTTTAAAGATTTGGGAGTAATCTTTGATTGCAGATTAACTTTTACTGACAACAACAATGATATGGTAGCGAGTGCTTATAGAAATTTTGGTTTTATAATAAGAAACATCAAGCAGCTTGTGGAAACTGCTACACTAAAGATACTCTTTATGCTTTCGTTAGATCTAAATTGGAATATGCTTGCCTAGTCTGGAATCCGGGATACGAAATTCATATAATTCATATTGAGAAAGTACAGAGGAAATTTGTAAAGTTTCTATGGTTTAAGTCAGATGGTGTTTATCCCCCTCAAGGCATTTTCAACAATCTATACATATATAAAAGCTCAAAAGGTTTTCTTCTCCAGTTCCTCAAGCGGCTACCGCTTCACCAATTTTGAAAATTTTTTTTTTCAATGAAAGGTCTCTACCCTCAGATGAATCATGAGACATTTTTATATTTTTTAATCACCATTTTCATATGTAAAACAAAATAAACAAAAACTAATGTATGTTAGCGTATGCTAAGCGCGGCGTTACTTGAAGCGACCTCTACCACCGACCTCTTAAGAAATGGAACTAACGCATCTTAGCCTCCTTGGCTTATTCTTTCTGTGCCACTGTCACAGACAGGTTCTTGGAATGACATGTTGTTCCTACTGTAGGTGACGGAAATTGTTTATTTCGTTCTGTTTCGCATTGTTTATTTAATAATGACCAACATCATCGCGAGATACGCATGCAAGTCGTCGAAAAAATTAAAAATGAATGGGAATATGGTGAAGGTTTTATTGTTGGAGATCCATCGTATCGGTTACCGATTAAAAATTCCGCCGAATACGAAAATTTATTGTCTTTAGATGGCGAGTTCGCCGGCCATGTCGAATTGCACTGTATTAGTCAGCTGTTTCCTGATCATTTGTTTAGAGTGTATAGAGATAATAATAATAACGAAACTCTTGATTATGGTACTGGAAATATTATTTCTAATTTACTTTTTTCTGATAATGTTGATGCAGAACATTATAGTGTTTTAGAATTTCGTCCTGTCACTAATGATGCCGATGTGAAAAACGCACTCTGCAATGTTGTGCAACATAATATTTCAAAAAAAAGGTAAATTAAGAAAGACGTTGACTGGCGGCAGGGAATGGAGACGCGAACGCACACAAAAATGTCTAAAATACGAAAAAAAACCTGCTTTACAATTCAATATAAATGTGCCGTTTCTGATACTATTTCAAATGTAACTCCATTCAACTTAAAACAACATATGTAGTTATTGCTCTGCCCGGTACTTTTCATGTGAAAAAAATTCGGCTGACTACTTTGGTCTTTGTTGCTGTAATAAAAAAGTTCAAATTACCGGAATTTCGGATTCCTGATAAAATGGAAGAATTATTTACAGGGAATGACGAGATATCGAAAAATTTTCAAGATAATATTCGACAATAATGCTTTGTCGTTCGTGTCATTCGGGGCAAATATAAAATTACCTTCTGGATATGGTCCGTCTTGTTTCAAAATTCTTGGTGTAGTACATCATAAAATTTCGTCATTATACCCTCAAAATGGAGGATGTACTTCTTATGGACAGTTATACGTTTTAGACTTTTTCGAAGCCAATTTAGACTTGCACATGCTGCGAACAGTTCCTTGAGAAAAGACATTCTAGAAATACTAAATCGTGTCGTAAATCAATGTAATCCTTATGTAATGTTATATAAGACAATGCATCAGAAGATATGTGAAGAAAAGGAGTTAGCTTTAAAAGAAAATCGTGTACCTATTAATTTGGTAATGTGTTTTTATCACGAACCCAAATCAGATCCTCGACGGTATAATGATCCTACATGTTCTGAAGTTGCAGCTGTTTTTGAATCAGCCGACGGTGCTCCACCTTCTCATAGACATATTGCTGTTTACGCACATGACGGTGGAATAAAAAATATAGATTTTGACAGTATGCATTGCGATCCGATGTCATATGGATTAATCTGGCCGTGCGGGGAACCAGGATGGCATATTTCAATGCCAACTGGAGGAGAGCGCAAAACTAAAATTCGCCAAAATATTTCTATGCGAGAATATATATCTTACAAACTTATGGTTCGAGGTTTAACTCCTGTAGGAGACTTCAATCCAATAATTAATGCTGGGGAGTTAACGCAGCAGTTGATTGTTGATTATTACTGTCGCATCGAAGGCGACAGATTGAAATTCATCCATAACCAACAGGTGAAATTGCGAGTAGATACATACGTTGGTCTTGCAGATGCTTTACATGTAAGGGCCGACAACGGAAACTTAAAGGCTGGACGTGTTGTTATTTTACCTTCATCGTTTACTGGCAGTCCTCGAAACATGATGCAAAATTATCAGGACGCAATGGCCATTGTAAGAAAATTTGGTAAGCCAGACATTTTTTTTACGTTTACATGTAATCCTTTATCGCCAGAAATTACAAATAGCATACATTCTTATGAAACTGCTAATAATAGGCCAGACGTTACTGTTCGCGTGTTTCATGCAAAAGTAAAGGAACTCTTGCGTTTAATTAACCAAAAACAAATATTTGGCGAAGTACTAACATATCTGTACACTGTTGAGTTCCAAAAGAGAGGTTTACCTCATGTTCACCTAGAAAAGTCTAAAATGTATAACTGTCCATAAGAAGCACATCCTCCATTTTGAGGGTATAATGACGAAATTTTATGATGTACTACACCAAGAAATTTAAGGAGGTGCTGTAACATGAAACTTTCGTCACTCACTTGCATTTTCCAATACACCCGCCGTCGAATTTCGACGGGGTTACGCTAGTATGTTATTACAAAGATTTCACATGAATGACTTGATTACTCGACGGAAATATTATTCAATAGTATCCTTATATAAAATTTTAAATAACCAAATTGACTGTTCAGGATTACTTAGTTGTTTCTCTCTCCATGTTCCAGATTTTCAAACTCGTTCTAGTAGTTTATTTTATCTGCCAGTTCCCAGAATAAATCTGTTAAAATTTTCACCTTTATACACCATGTGTTCAAACTATACGTCGGTTCAAGAAAACATTGATATTTTTAATTGTAATATTAGGATTATAAAAAATCATGTTCTTTCTGTGGATTATGTTAATATTTAAGTTATTTTCTTAAATTAATTAGTATCGTTTATGTTTTATAATTTCCTGCCCTGCCCGTTTGTTGGGTAGTTGTAACTATAAATGAATATTCAAAGCTGAATATTAATTTGTATATGAATTAAATCGCTTTTAAATTATTTATTTAAAAAATAACACATGATAAATCCGAAATTAAAAAAAGCCCTCATAAGTATAATAAATAAAACTGCTACTCGATATCTTAAACACTTTTCCAAATATTAGCCTTAGATACTTAACATTTCTACAATACTGCGGACCGCCTGGTGATGCTTACAGAAAAGAGCATGTCTCCGAGTTGTTAAAACCATCCTAAATCAACAGATTTCACTTGTTAACCCGCCGGAACATAGAAGCAGCTTAATCCAATAAAAACGAAACAATTGTCTAAACGAATTCACACATTATTGCTTTCCTCTTGAACAAACGAATCATTATTTTTCTGAACGCTCCTGGGTTCAGATTTTAATCACAGCCTATTTGATTGAATGTCAACAGGGAACGTGCTTTGGGGAAAATCGGGAAAATTTGCTAATAATCGAACTCATTATTGGGCGAAGCTGAATACCCGAGTGGCAATGCAGAATATCTCAGTAAAGAATTTAGTACACTATTAAAACGTAAGTGCCGAACAATGAATCTGAGTAGTAATTGGCTAACAATGTATTTTGCATAATTTATGAACGAAGACTGCACCTCAGTTGGTCATTTCGCAAATATTAGTTACCAGCTAGTGTGCGAACACCAATATTTTCATGTGCAAAAATGATACAATACAAAATAGACAATGTCTTACCTTATACTTTTGACGGGTAATTTTTATAATGTCAAAAAATACAAAAAATCAGACAGAATGCCAACAGATTTACTTGACAACTAATCTGACATTTACAAAATTGTCTTTTAGTAGAGACAAAGCAATCAGAGCATGCTTGTCAAAACGAGAAATTTGGGACTGGAATTTTTTTCATCAAAACCTCATTTTTTTTTTTAGAAGTTAACTAAACCTCGGAATCAGAGTTTTTGAATGATTTCGAACAAGTTTTGTTAATAAAATTTTTTTATTAAAAAATGCCTACTATGATTTTTTGATTTCTTTCATATAATTTAGCATCGTAGATGGCCTTGCATTTAAAGATGGAAAGTGATTTTGTGGTCTTAAATTGACCTTGATGACTTCTATTTTTTGAGACCAGTTTGATTTAAATCGGACAAAAAAACAAAAGAATTATTACGCTGTTACACTCTTAAGTGAGACACACTGTATAAGGATATGCACATATATATAATCTATATGTACAAATTGTTTAATTTAAGGCAAAAAAGATTTCAGAGGGTCTATTTTACGTACTAGCAAAATAAATATTTTTCCTCCTATTCATTCAATTCGACATGATATCTAGATATGTTTTTTTGTGGAGTGAATAAAAAAAGAGATTAAACGGCGGAAGCCGAATCACTTCCTAACACCTAAACTTGATTAAACAACTAAAACTAAAAATTAGGCTTGTCTGATTTTTTGTTGTTGTGGTTTGCAACAATTTTTGAGTGCAGAATGAAAGGGATGATACCTCTAAGCGGGTGGACGGCTCGTGGTAAAACCAGAGAGTAAAATGTGGAAACGTTGAATTGTGTTATTACTATTTCAAACTCCAAATTCCAATGCTCAAATCAACAGTGACATAAGTTTACTTTTCAAGATTTCTAAAACTGCAGCTTGATAACAAAGCGGCAGGGTGAACATACAGGAAAATACAATAAATTCAAGAAAAAGAAATTTCAGAAATTCCAGAAAGAAAAAGATCAAATTAAAAAAAAATCTGAACTAACACGAATTATAAGGTACAGTTATATAATAAAATAAAATATACATACTTAAGGATGGATGGCGGCTTAGTCGTGGCCCAGGACACACAAAGCTGGTATACAATCAACAGAATCCTAATGAAAATCATTACAATAAATATGTGAACACGGGGTCTAATGAAAAAAAATTGCTTACAGAGATAACAGCAAGTTCTGGAATCCGAACAAGTCGTAAATTGTGAGGGATGATACACAGAACCAAATATCACAACTTAAATTTGTGAATTTCCAAAGAATCCCGAAAATTGGGGTGCTAAATGGCACGTTTAAATTAGAAATATCATAAGACAACTCTACTGTTCAAAAACTGAGTTTTAACTGATGTTTTTTTCTTTTCTTTAATAAAAAAAAAGATAAGTAAAAGGAGATAAGTAGTATATCTTCTACGAAAGGAATTACTTATTGAAAATATAGATAGGAAGAAAACATTTTCCTTGAATTTAATGCTAGACCAATATAATTTAGGATAGTTACTGAAATTACTAATAATTATTAACTTTTAAAATTTAAACGTACTAGAACAATATCCTGTGCATATTGTCACAATCCTAGTAGTGTTACCACATGAAGAAAGAAATAACCCATTCTAAATATATCTAAACTTGGAGAAATAATAAAAATATACCCGATTAATAAATATATAATTACATAATTTGCCATTTTGTTTTTTATATACTCACAATGAGCATTGAAATTCGGCTCAGAGTCAATAACTACTCCTAAATATTTAAATTTGATAACCTCCTCAATGCTAACATTATTCAATTTTATATTAATTTTTATTTTATTTTGCTTAATTTGCTTCACATTATTTTTAGATGCAACAATCATAAACTTAGTTTTATTTAAGTTCAAATTTAGACCAATATCACATGTCCATTCATAAATAATGTTCTTTAAGTCATTTAATTTACTTTCAATATCTCTATATTTTAATTTACCTGTCACATATAACATTATATCACCCGCAAACAATTTAATGTTACATTTCTTACAATGATTACTAATATCATTAATATACAATAGAAACAATATTGGAGCAAGTACTGATCCCTGTGGTACCCCATGTTTACTTGAATTTTTTTCTGAATAACTCTCATCAAATTTAACCATTTGTTCCCTACTTTCAAGGTATGATGTAAACCACTGTGAAACTAACACCTCGACTTCATATTTCTTAATTTCAATAAAAGTACATCTTTATTTACCGTTTTAAATGTTTTTCTAAAGTCCAAAAAAAACTATCCCTATCACTAAGTTATCATAAATATCTATGTTCCACTGATTTAATACATACTGAAATGCTGTTTCAAGCGAGTGTTTTTTCCTAAAACCCGTTCACTAATAAGGACATCATTCTAATTAATGTATTCCATTAACTCATCTTTTACAATTAATTCTAACAATTTCTCATTAATTGGTAAATAATTTACTGGTCCAAACTCTGTACGAGTGGTACGAAAGCTCGTAACTGGATTGACTACATGAAATACGGTTATGGGATAGAGATAATTAACGTTCCCACATCGCAAACACACGAAACCCACAGTTTTACATAGTTTTCAGAAGAAGTCGACACGAGCCGCTCCGATCATCTACACCGCATCGACATGGTTTGGCCCGAATGGGAACCTCGGTGTCCTAGAAGGGACGACGTGCCTCTTTCCCTCACATCATCCGGCCGACATGCTATTGAGTCACAGTCGATTCTTTGGAATAAATAGAGGGAAAAACTGATTTACTTTTCTCGTTTTTTTGCTCCATATTGTGTTTGCAAGCACGATTCAGTTCTGTTTATCTCTGTAAATATGAATACAATCAAATTTAGATTAGTGTAAAAATGTATTGATGGAATGTTGCGCACTTCAGTTCATGTTTATCATGAATAATAATAGGAATCCGATACGAGTAAAAAATCCCTGACATCGACCCAGAGTCTAATGACACTCTTTTAGTACATTTAAAAAACACTGCGATTAATGTTAAATGCTTTACACAGAGGACAAGTTAATTTTTGTACTGGAAAAATCCTCATATACTTTTTAAAACAAAAAAAAAATTGCGAAAATTTTGGCTAACTTTTAGTAATGACAGCTAGATTTGTAGGTAATTGTCAGTAATAACATAATTTGTTTACAAAATCAGTGATTTTGCCTTTTTTGGGTTTTCATTTCATGTAGTTACTCGAAAGTTTATATTTTTAGTTTTTCCTCTGTTAGAAATGGAGATTTTAAAAGCAATTTAACGTACAACATCAATTCGTAAATTATCCAAAATATTATTCAGTGACTGACACAATACTGAAAAATATGTAAGGGAAATTTATCCCTTTTTTAAATTGTAATGAAATCGTAATAAGTGTTGGTAGAGTTGGCCCAATGCGAATCAACACAGTAGCACACGGCTGATTGGGGAACGCACGCACTCTCTGGCTAGCAATAGTATTTTCTTGGCGATCACGTTCGGAAATTTCCCGATTTATTCTGTAAAATGTCGTTGCATAACGGATCGTATAATAACGAATGTCGTTTAGTATGTTCTAACGATAGTTTGAACGATCTTGTAAAAATTCGATTTCAGTAACTAGAGTCGTTGAGATGATTGTCGTTACTCAATGGGGTAACGATAACAGTTATTTTTGTAAAATGGGTAGTACACAAGTAGCTAAGTTCTCGGGATTCTTTTTGTACCTAACCTGTCAAATTTCCGTTATACTTACTTGGTGACATTTGATTGTAATGAGGGCTATCGCGCTTGAATTCAACACGAGAGGCGCTAGTTTACTATGGCTTTTAACGCTAGCTTTTAGTAATTTTTATAAAAAATAACTGAAAAACATTTAACACAATGATGGCAGAAGGGAAAAGTAGTAATTTACTTGCTCAATAGGGAAATTATTGTACTTATCAGAAGTGTCTCATGTCATTAAAGTTAGGTTATATCAAGAATGAGCATGATGAAAACAACGAACGTACATGATTATTACTCACGATTTTCTGTAGTAGACTCCTTCGTTAACGCATAATCGTCAGGATTAAAATGTTTCTTACAAACACACGAATGTTTCGAAGGAGTAAAGTTATCTCTATCAACCACTGTTTTAGGCGAGTTTTGTCTCTCAGAAGCATATGTCCGTCTTTTGTTTCCGAACAAAATGGAATTGCACAACACAGAGGCACAATTAACAAGGTTTTTTATTTGCTGGTGTACGAAATAATTATAATAAAACACTATAAACTTTTCCCGCGCCTAACAATAACTTTTGACACGACCTTATTCGACCAATGCACTATGGGCCGATGGTGGTGGCGCCGTCTCAAAAAATACCAAAAACCAAAAACCGAATAAGGAACACAAACTTTTGCTGACAAAGTGAATAAATTCATAGGTGAATTCCCGGATTTATTCTATGATGGCGCTAAAATAATTTGTAAAGTGTGCGAGAAAGATTTGATGTGCTGGGATAAGCGTGATTGTGGACTTCACGTAAATAGTGTACACCATAAAAAAAAATGGCGTGCCTTCGACAACACAGTTTATGTTTGATTTACTATTAATGCTGATTGCCTATGATGTTCCGCTGCACATACTCGATAAACAACCATTTCGAGAGTTCTGGAATAAATACAATGCCCAGGTGAAGTTACCAAGTCGCACAACGTTATGTAACTATCTACCAACTGTACACGTAGACATGGTAAATAAGATGAAATGTAAATTAAAAAATACACGGCTGTGGTTATCTGTTGATGAGACAACAGATTGTAAAAAAAATTCTATTTTAAATGTTATAGTACGAGTATCGGACCCTCTTAAACCGACAGTTCCACTGCTACTAGCTAGCAAAAGACAGTCAGTTTACTAGCGAAACAATTACCAGTGGTGCTGGAGACGTTAGAAAATTTTGAACTGTCAAAAAGTCAAGTGTTGATGTTTGTGACTGATGGCGCCGTGACAATGCGTTCGGTAGGCCGATCTTTGCAAGAACAAGGTTGTACGTTTATACCTGTTACGTGTAAAGTGCATGCTTTACATCTTGTGGCAGAAACTATTCGAAAGGTTTTCCAGAGGTGGATGCAATAAGAGCAAGTACAAAAAAAGTGTTTCTTAAATCTCCTAAACGTCTCCGTGCATTTCATAGCAAGTGTCCCGTTATTCCTGAACCACCACAGCCGATTCTTACTCGTTGCGGAACATGGTTGTAGGCAGCTGTTTATTATGCTGAATATTTCCAACATATAAAAGCTGTGATACTACAATTCAATCCAGATGAGGCTGCAGCTATTAAGGAAAGTCAGACAAAATCGAAGATATTTCCGTTGTAACAGTTTTAAAAAATATTGCGAAGAACTATAAACCATAACATGAAAGCATAAAAAAAATTGAAAACAGTGCGTTGTCGTTAGCGGAGTCAATGCAAATAGTGGACGAAGTAAATATACTGCTACACGCTATAGGTGACGCAACAAATGAGCGCGTTAAAGAAAAGTTCGCAAGTGTATTAAATAAAGACACCAGTTTTACCAAATTAAGACAAATATGTGATGGTGCAGCCCCAGATCCGTTAAGTGCGTTCAAAGACTATTTTACGTATGCGCATATTACATCAGTAGATGTTGAACGGTCGTTTTCAAAATATAAGAATATATTTTCACCAAAGCGAACATCACTCATGGATACAACCATAGAAACATACATGATGCTGCAAAATGGCTACACATCTTCTCCAGATTGTGATAAGCAAACTAGTTTATCAAGCTAGTTAAGAGGGTAAGTTTTACACACATTGTTATAAATTGTAACAGTTTATTGTTTCTCGTATGAGTTAATTTCGCATACGCCATTGTCCCACGGAACATTTTTGACAGCCTTAATTATGAGGTTATGTTCGCAGGCGAATTAAGTTGAAATATTTTGATATTTGTACAACACATTTACAATAAAAAAATTATCTATTAAATTTCCTATATTATATTAAATTATTATTAATTAAGTGTAGCGATTACGAAACTTCGGCAATTCCTCGCTGCTGATGTCACGTCTAGGATCAATAGCCACGCGCATTGGCATATCTATGCATTTGTAACATGCTTTCATCACTATTTTTAGTGATCTGAAAATTCAAAATCGGTCGCAACTTCGATTTTAAAACTAAAAATATTATTTTCTTTATTTTTCCAGCTGAAAAACAAATTCAAGGTTCTATTAGTTAATAATAAAAACAAAGAGGATTAACATTTCCTCTTTTCATTTACTGCATTTATAAAGATTAGTATTCACAGGTATAAGATTGATAATAAGCAAATAAACTTAACAGAATATAATATTTTCATTCATACTCAGGCTTAAGTTGTTAATATGTCCTTCAGTAACTTTGTTTTTGCAAAATCCTCAATAATCCTGTTAATAAGTTTTGTTAAATCATAATACCGCACCGCTGTTAAATTTCTTACTGAGAAGAGTAAAAAATCATTACATGACGTTCATTTCCTGGACGTCCCATCTCTTTTTTGAATTGCTTTCTATAATAATGTCATCATGAAAATAAAGGGTGTTTTATAAAGCTGACCTATTTTAGAAGCATCAACAATAATTAAACTAACCAAAGGACTTTATTCAACGTATGTAGTATAGAAATGGCAAACATTCAAGATTTTAATTTGAAATTTTTTCTAATTTACTTTAAAAATTACATCTAGCCACCGGGCATATTTTGGTCCAACGCGACACAATATATTAGGCATTGCACGCTGATACATTTACCCGCCTGAAAACAGCAGTAACAGTAAATTTAGCCGAACACACCCAAACGGAATAGACAGACAGATAGATTATTTAACCACATTATATACAGGTTTGTACATTTGTAGCAAGTCAAAATCTTATAGTTAAAAAATTTTTTTTTTAAAGATCGTTCAGGGTTGATATATATAAATATAAATATACAAAGCACATATACAAATACATAAGCTATAATGTACATAGTATATCCGTATAAATAAAAACACATATGACAAACCAGTGTATATACAAACATACATACATACATACACATATGCACATACATACACACATGCACATATATACACATATACACATGCATGCAACATATACACACACATATACACACATACACACACATATACACACATACACACACACACACACACACACACACACACACACACACACACACACACACACACACACACACACACACACACACACACACACACACACACACACACACACACACACATATACACACATATATATATATATATATATATATATATATATATATATATATATATATATATATATATATATATATATATATATATATATATATATATATATATATATATATATATAATATATACACATACACACATATACACACGTATACATATACACATACATACACCTATGAACACACATAAAACAAAATTAAATTAATTAACAAATTTAAACGAAATATCGGGTAGTTCTGCTCCACATCAATATAATAAATACAATGCGATTTTAAATGGGTAATTTTTTATCATCTGTTATTATTTATCAATTTCTTGTTTATTAGAGTGATGCCCGTAAATAATCTTCAGTTGAATAAAAACAATGTTTTAATATAATACTTCTAACATTGTTTTTAAAACGATTTAAATTTAGTGACTTTACTTCAGGGGGTAGTTTATTATACAAATTAAAATTTAATGAATTACTTTCACACTTTTTCAGTCTAAAACGAGGTATCCTTAGTAAATTTGCAAATCTTGTACTATAGTTATGTAAATCAGAGTGGGTATCAAAACTACTGACGTTTTTATGTATTTCAATTAGAGAGAAGTATACATGTAAAGATGATAAAGGCATTATACCGAATTTTAAGAATTGTGGTTGACAGTGTTCCCTATTATTTTCAATTCCACTGATTACTCTGGCTCCCTTTTGAAGACGAAAAATTCTTATGGCATGACTTGAATTACCCCATAAGGTTACTGCATAAGAAATACGCAAATGAGACAATGCAAAATATGCAGGAAGTAGTGTGTTGAAACCCAATACCAACTTCAATTTACGTAATAAGAAAATTACACTTGTAAGTGTTTTCCCCAAATAGTCAACATGACTATTCCAATTTAAATTGTCATCTAATATAACCCCCAACAACTTAACGCTTTCTCCCTTAGTGATGCTATGATTCGAAGATACAAGTTTCTGTGATTTATCACCGTTAAATTTAACTTTACTTGTATTAAACCATTTGTTAACAATTTTTCCAATTTGATTTAAACTATGGAGAAGATTTGAACAGTCTCTATTTGAAGCAATTAAAGTTGTATCATCAGCAAAAACACATTTATACGGCTGGAGAAAATAGTAAATATCGTTTATAAATAATATAAATAGAACTTGTCCCAACACAGTTCCTTGGGGCACGCCATGTTTAACATCGCTGAAATCTGAATTTAAGTTGTTGATACTGACATATTGCTTCCTATTTCTAAGATAAGATGTAAAAAGAAGTAGAGGCAAACCTCTTATACCATAATACGATAATTTTCTTAGCAGCAGGTCATGAGGAACACGGTCAAAAGCTTTAGACAGATCACACAAAGAGATTCCTGTGTATTCTTCCTCCTCAAAATTTCGAATTATGTCACCCACAACCCGCTGTACAGCTTGCGTTGTAGAAAATTTGGAACGAAAACCAAATTGGCTAGGTGAAATTATTGAATTACGTTCAAGGTGCTGAGACAGTGCCCATTTTAAGAGAATTTCAACTAATTTCCCAAAAATGGGAATAATCAAAATCGGACAGTAATTGTCCACTAATGTCATGTTACCCTTTTTAAAAAGCGGAATAACCTTAGTTATTTTAAAGTCTAGGGAAATGCTTCCTCAAAGCATCTATTTATTGATGCGGTAAGAGGACAGAAAATTATATCAACAGTTTTTTTAATTATCTCACTATTTAGATCATAAACATCAGTACAAGGGGAATATACCTCAGTAACAAGTAAGACGCATTAGATTGTCAGTAAAAGGGCTAAGTTTGCATATGATCTTAAAGGGTAGAATTTAGGGTCACTTGCAAAGGTTGCCCTTTTACGATGATTTAGGTTACCTTCTGTTAACTGTTTTCAGCAACTAGTTTTTGTAAATTCGATGCGGTTTGCCGGTTATAATATTTTAAAATGTGGAAGGCCGGTCTTACTATTAAGGACTTTTTCCACAGGTTCATATTCCAATGGGCCTGTAGGCAACATAAGTACACTATTTTATGACAATCAGCGTATTCGTATCAGATGCGGATTGGGAGTATTTTGATTTTCAACATTTGGGGTGGATTTCATCATTTAGAGTCATATGCAAAGCTTGCCATTTTACTAATGATTTAGGTTACCTTCTGGCAACTGTTTTTTGTAGATTCCATGCAGTTTGCATATTATACAATACATTCAGAACATCGATAAAGTCATTTTGTTCCATGCATGCGCCACTTTGCATCGGGAATATTCTAATTTGCCAAATTACAAATTAGTTTTCACTTAAATTAAATACCCATATCTATCCCCAGCGTTGTCTCAAATTTGTCAAACTCTCAAAGTTTCAATACTTTAGAGCGAATTTTAGTTTTATTCCCAGATTTATATATGCTGGAAATGATTCCAAAGTTTGAAAACAAATGAGAATGCGATGGAGCATATTGTGCGTTGGGAGATTTAAACTTGTAAAAGTTTCAGAATGCCGGCATTCTTTAGTTAAATGGAATATGTAAGTGACACATAACTGACATGGTCCTTTTAATATACTTCTCTCAAAAGAAATCAAGGAAATTAGGTTTTAGACATCGAACTGAGTACAATGTAATTATCTTGATAGACATGTTGGATCCGACTCCATTATACCGTATTTAATTCAATACATAATTTAAATTGAAAGCAGATTCTCTATAAAATGCGTCATCTTATACCGTTGTCCTTGGATTAACGAGTTTGAATACTGTTTATCATGAAGATTGAAACGAAATTTTATACATTCATAAAAAAATTTACTGAATTCGGTAACTTTCTATTAATCATTTTCACAAAAACGCACAGATCGAAAGATTCGGCTATTTTGTAGAAGTGTGAGGTTTTCCAGTGATACATCCTTTAATTGTAAATTTGACAGTATAAAAATTTTTACAATTATGTAAGGAAAATTTCGAGCAAAAGACGATTGAAAATTAGAAAACCTAAATTTTATAATTAACAAAAAGTAAATCAAAAACTCTGTTGTTATGCAAATAAAATTATTAAATTAAGTGTTAGAACTGCCGTCCACCGGTTGCTTGATAATAGGCAAAACTTTTTACAATTTTGAATGACTTCTTGGCTAATTATGTGCCTTTCATCTGTAATACGATCTTTTGAATCCTCTAAATTTTGCGGTCCGTTGACATATACCTCTCACTTTAAATAACCTCATAAAAATAATCAAGGGATGTAAAATCTGGGGACCTTGGGGGCCATTCGAGAAGACGTTCCAACAGATTATCAAAATTTATTTACTTAATAGCATTAGGAGGGCAAAAAAGGTGCAAACTTTGCCAAAATGGATTGATATGTTTTGAATTAATATTTTAAGAAAACTGTTATTATTGTATTTAGCACAATAGCGGCTGCTCTATAGAAGCTCAGGGGCTCGAGTCTCCCAAGTTATTATTAGGAAAATGTAACAGTAATTAAATGCCTGATTTTTTTTTAAGTTTTTTTTTTAATATTTAATATAGTTATTACCCCTTTGTGATGGCTATGTGTACAATAAAGTCACATAATGTACTGACCGTCAACTTATAACTCTAACCAGAGAGTATGGGCTCAGCTCATATGAGCCATTCCTTGCATAGAGAAATATATAAAGAAACGAACCGAGCGCGGAAATTGCCGATCGCGGAGAACGGTTCTTACAACGCGATAGAAGGCTCAAGTTATCAAAGCCGCAGTGCGCTTTTAATGTTTGTGTACTGTAGTAATGCCCCGATCGTTTCGCACTCGATATTTATTTGTGGTTTCACTGTTTTGAGTGTTTCTGTGTCATTTTAAGTTGATGCCAAAATGACAGAATAGTATAAATAATATTCTGAAAGTGAATTTTAAAACCGATAGCAGAAAAAGTAAAAATCAAGAAACTCGGACGACCAACACCAGAATTGACTCTTAACCAACCAGACAAGGTAGGGACACGTACTTTCACGAGGCATTTTTCTAAGGAAATTTGCAAAAAATGTCAGTGGATTTGTGGATGTGATAAGGTAAATGCTCTGTTTTGTTTTCCATGTGTTCTATTTTATTCCGATTCTGTCGGAATTGACAAGATATGGTCCGTAACAGGATTTAAAGACCTAAAACATTTAAATCAGAAAATAAAAAAGCACTAAATTTGTGCATATCATATAAAGTGCAGTACGGATTTGGCTTTGTTAAGCTCGGTAAATATTGCAGTTCAGTTAGATTCAGTTTATAGACAAAATATTATAAAACACAAGGAGCAGGTGACTAAAAATAGGTATATTTTAAAGAAAATTATCAATTGTGGAAAGTTGGAACTAGCATTAAGAGGGCACGATGAAAAGACGTGGGATTTTGCTAGAATTAATCGATTTTTCATCAGAATTGAATGTAATTTTGAAAAAACATTTAGACAATGTGACGGTTTTCAAAGGTACATCTAAAACTGCGCAAAATGAAATATAGGAAAGTATGCTTGCAATATATCGTCAAGAAATTAAAGAGCAAATTACTGAAAGTGAATTTTCAGCAATTCAGAGTGATGAGACAACTGATATTTCACACCAGTGTCAAATAGTTATGACAGTAGGATATTACCAAAATAGAAATATTTATTTTGGAGTTTCCTAAGAGTGACCGATAAGTCAGCTGAGGGTTTAACACGGTGCATATAACATGAGTTAGATAAATTAATTTCAAACTCTCCGTTTAAATTAATTGCACACACACGCAGGCACGCACGCACACACACGCACCGATAGACATCATTCGGAAAATAGTCAGAATGGATCCAGGAGGGTTCGTTCAAAACGTATAAATCAATCAAAATCTCGAGGTCGACAAAAATCACGATACTATACTTCTTTATATTCGGTATAGGAAAGTAAAAATACCCTTTATACAGGGTGAGTCAGTTTTTTGTAGACAAACTTTAACAGGAGATAGAACACATGTTTTTAAAAAGAAAAGTTCCTATAAACATATGTTGTAGAACGCTTCGTTTCCGAGATACAGGGTGTTGAATATAATTTTTTTTTCTCGAATTTTCATTATAACTTATAAACGAATGCTTAGATTTTTTCCATGTTTGGGGGATAATGCCTATTAATTAAGGGACATAAAACAAGCGATAAGAATGTTCAAAAACTTGCACAGTGGCGGAGTGGAGGGGGTGCTCAACCCCTTTTTTAAACAGAACTTCTACACCAATGACTATTTAAAAAAAAAAACTGTTATTTTCATTATCTACATACAGTTTAACAAAAATAATGTCCTTCTTCTATTTCGAAATTCCTGTGCGTTTCCGAGTTATTTTGATTTTTAGTGTATGATGTGGTACTAAATTAAGTAATTTATTTATTATCAATTATTATCGGCTAAATATTTAATTCTTTCAACGAAACCTACCTAAATATGGTTTGTTAAGGATTCTAAAAAGCCGAAATCTCTTATTCTTTATCTCTTTCCAATGTAGTCAAAATAAATATTTGTTATATCAAGCCATACTCAAATACAATACATACAAATACATACTCAAAAAATTCGAAAAAAAAAATTATATTCAACACCCTGTATCTCGGAAACGAAGCGTTCTACAACATATGTTTATAGGAACTTTTCTTTTTAAAAACGTGTTCTATCTCCTGTTAAAGTTTGTCTACAAAAAACTGACTCACCCTGTATATAAAACAAAATAATTTCGTATTTCTTCCATCTATTATCCCGCCCATGGTTTTACCTGAATTTGCGCCTGTTCTTGGCGATTATTTATAAAAAAATTTGTATACTAATTCCTCTATATTTTTGGCAAACACGGCTGTCTTATACATAATATATCTGCTTAATCTGTGTGTCCAAGTTTGTGGTGGAAAATATAAAAGCAGATTTATGAAAGTGAAAAAAAGAGGATTACTTACGTCACTGTGCTGACTTGGATATTATCTAACAGGGTTTTGCATCGTTCTCCTTCCTTTAGTACCGACAATTTAATAAAAAATCTTATTACTATACACTGAGGTTTTTATTCTGCCGTTGATTTGGGTGTTCTCGAATTCGCTTGTGTAGTAGTCATAACCGTGCTGAAAAATAAATAAAAATACTTCAAATGCTGTCAGTAAAATTAGTCAATACACAAATATAATCGAAATCGCGAAAAAAATGCCGTTACGTCACAAATTTATTTCTCATCTACAACGTACGCTGTTCAAGCGTTAATATCTTTGACTAATGTCAGTGTTGCCAACCTAAGAAATCTTTTCCCCTCCACTTACCTAAAAAATTCCTTTTTTTTATAAAAAAATTCCCTCCTGTTGACAGAATATGTTTTTTAGTAACAACGTTAAAAAATAGCAAAAACAAATATTAAAATAAAAATAAAATTTTATTTTGTCAAATAAAAAACGGACATAGTTCTAACAAAAAAACTAATTGAATATAAACAAATTGTAACAAAAATTTCAAGTTTGTTTATTTTTAAAACCATACATTCTATAATTATGCAGTTTTATTTGGTCCTCAATAACTGAATATTTAGTACAGTCTGAATTATTATTTTGGAGGCTATGTCCTGTAAGTGATTCGCATTTCTCTTATTTATTCACCTGCTTCCTATATGCGACGCCCCTGGCAGAACAAGTTAGATCGCGGCCACTCGTAAGCTGGTCTGTTTACGATCTCTCTGCCAATCAGAACAAGCGAATGACCGCCGTTTAATACCCTATCACAATTTTAATATGTTGGGCCCAGGGCTACACTGTATAGTGTACGGATTTGCCCATTCATAAATAGAACTGTCCGAGGTCACCTGGCCGCCAGAGCCGTCATATGACTCATATGTTTACATCATATCATAATACTTGTATAAGTATATTAAATGGAAATAAATTTTAACAATAATGTTACATTTTATAAAAATTTGTATAAAACTCACCCTTTTAAACAGATTTATGAAGTAGTTTGGTTGTCGTCATCACAAAGTGGTGAAGATCTATAGTATAATAGCATCAGGTATGTTTCTACAGCTGTCTCCGTCAGCGATGTTTGCTTTGGTGAAAAAATATGTTTGTATTTTGAAAATGACCGTTCGACATCTACAGATGTAAGTAATACAGGCATAAGTAAAACAATCTGTGAACTCACTTAACGAAGTTGTAGATGCACCATCACAAATTTGTCTTAATTTGCTAAAATCAGGATCTTTCTGTAATACACTCTCGAATTTTTCACTAACGCGATTATTTTTTGCGTCATTTATAGCCTGTAGCTGTGTTTTTACGTCGTCCACTATTTGCAGCGATTCCACTAACGACAACGAACTATTTTGCAATTTTTCTATTGCGTCGTGTAGTCCCCTATAATTGTTATTAATACTTTTTAAATCTGTTTCAAGGGAAACGCCTTGAAAGCTTGTCTGGCTTTCCCTAATAGCTGCAGCCTCGTTAGGGTTGAACTGTAGTATCACAGCTTTTATTTGTTGAAAATATTCAGCATAATAAAAAGCCGTGGAAATGTTGGTTTAAGAGGGTCCAGTACACGTACTATAATATTTAAAATAGAATTTTTTTTACAATCTGTCGTCTCGTCAATACATAACCAGAGCCGTGTATTTTTTAATCCACATTTAATCCTATTTACAATGTCTTCACGAACAGCTGGAATATATCTACGTAACGATGTACGACTTGGTAAGTTCACCTGGGGATTGTCCCGAAATGGTTGTTTATCCAGTATGTGTAGCGGAATATTACAGGCTATTAACATTAACAATAAATCAAACATAAACTGAGTTGTCAAAGGCATGCCATTTTTTTATTTTGATGTTGCACGGTATTGATATGACGACGACAATCTGTTTTGTGCCAGCACATTAAGTCTTGATTGCAAACTTTACAAATTATTTTGCATAAATTTATTCACTGTGTCCGCGTACGGTCGTTTTTTACCCTTTGGCGCGTTTGACATTATGTATAATTTATAGGTACAACTTCACGCATTAACCTTTCAAATAAAACTGCAGCGTAAATCACTTCTAAATCGGCACGTGTGACGACAGCGCAAGACCGTGGCTGTACTCCAGGCACATCGACAGCTCTATTCATAAATACGTTTTCAAGGTAAAAGCTACTACTGCCGTTAACTTTATAAGTTATAAATATAAAACATTTCTATAATAAAAAAATATTGAAAAACGATAATAATAAAAACATATTCAAATACAAAAGAGGGAAGTAATTTGAATAAAAATAAGTAGCACATGTCGCATTTCTAATAATATAAATTATGATCATTTCATTAATATGGTCATGTTACCATGCCTTATTTATAAAATAATTAAGTTAAAAGTTAGGTTAGGTTTCAAGTTACATTTTGAATTATGGATTGAGCCCAGTTCAATTGATGTACCGATCAACTCATCTGAACTGATGCAATTCGTTCATTTTTAAAGTGATTTACAAATAATAAATATTTTGTTTCTGATTGCTGAATACCTTGTAAAGGTTTGGGTATTTACACGAAAATGCCCAAAAATTCCCCAATTTAAAATAATACCCAAGGCACTAAGGAATTCCCCAAATTTTGGGTAAATACCCAATGATTATGGCAACACTGGTCATTTCAACAAACATGAATTTGACGAAAGCAGTATTGATTTGGTTCACATGAATTATAACGATGACGTAACGATATTCTATCGTGATGTCGATAATATGCATGTACTACTATTTAAATGGGGATAGATAATTGGTGCTAGACTGGAGTTTAAATAAAGGACACTGCTAACCGTGTTAGCTGTTGTGTAAAAACAGTCAAAGAAAAGTGCGTGAGCACTGAGACACAAGTATGTAACAATAATTGTTGGAAGTAGCCGTTTTTGCTTGAGGGTAATTTGAATGGAAATCTGTTTTTGGACTTTCTAATGACTTACCAGACTCGCCTAAATTTGAAGTTTCAATTAGATGAGTCTCCAGTGCGTAACGCAGTAAGGTGGAAAGGGAATGAAAATTTTGAGAATTGGTCGATAGGTCGAAACATTCCTCTTATTGAGTGGCCGCCAATATTTCTAGACTTAAAGCCACTCGACTTTTCCTTGGGAGACACTGAAGCAAATAGTCAGTAGCAGAACTACGCGTTAGAATAACTAAAGCCCGTGCAGATATTACCACAGAACAAATGAGAAAAGTAACCATAACCGTATGAAAGAGGTATAAAATAAACGGCGGACTGGTGGAAGTAACAAGAATTTAATCAGCGTTTATTTTCTTTTCTGGCGTTCTAATAATTTTGTTGAATGTTGCTGCCAATAGCTTTTAGTTGTTTTTCACTTTTAATCTATGAGTTACTTGATCAGGATAAATAAATTCATAAGAACAATGTGATTTTTAATTTGGCCACAGAATTAATAATTCTGCAATATGCAATATTAATTTTATGAAATTTGGTACAGGCCCATTTCAGGAGGTACTTAATCCAGTGATGTACTCACATTTTTTTATAAAAAAATCTCTATTACGATTACTTGAATTTTCACCTGTAAAAAAATTACACCGTAGGTCTTGGTTTTTTGTGTGACATTTTGTCCTAAAGTGTAGATTTTCATACTCTACAATTCAAAAATCGGACGATAAATACAAATTTCATGGGAGTGTCGTGCTTTCAAATGGGTTACATTGTATATTCAGGGGTTGTATGATCCGAAGTTTCAAATGTGACATTTTATTATCTGGACGACAAGAAATTGGTGGTTTCTCCATGGCCTGCTCGATCACCCCATCTAACACCTCTTCAGCAAGCCTGATACATGGTAGATAGATAATTGCGTAAACAATTTAAATAAATTCACGAAACTTGAGATACCAGAAAACATTGTTTTTAATAATTTTTATTTCATTTTCAAATTCTAGCCGTTTACTTGTTACTCTCAAATAATGTTGTGAGGGCCGAATATTTCCGAGAGAATATTCCCGAGTATTGCGTAAGTTACGGTATTATTCGCACTACTGAGAAGGAGCAAAGAAATATTTCCGAAACTTTAAAAGCATTTTTTGGGAATGTTCTCAGGAATATTCTAGGGAACGTTCTCGAGAATGTTTCTCAAAATTTTGTTCAAAGGTTATATAATTATATAAAGATCTTAAAGGAATATTTTCTGTGGAATTTGTAACATATTTAGCCAAAAGCCATATGTTGAGCACGAGTTTCATTTGGCAACTGTTACGAGGTCATATATTATGAATTGGTGGAAAGTATGTGTATTAAGACAAAATTAAAAGATTTAGCAGCAGCTATTCTGGGTATACCTGCTTCAATAGCAGCTACTGTGAGAGGTCATTTAGTACTTACTCCTTTGTGCACTGTAAGAATAAAATCGTTTAACTACAGGGAGAGAAGGAGCATTACATGAACTGAATAAACATCGAGATCTATTCTCAGGTAAATATTCACCGCTCCAAATCTTGGATCCCGAAATTTTTTTATCGACATGAACAACGCATATTTACGCTATTGTCAATTTTGACATAGCAAATGCGTTCAAATGGTATATTAACATATTAGGTACTTAACAGTTTCTAAACTAATACTATTCTAATAAATATAGTTTAAAAAAACTAAAAAACACGCTTTTAAAGCACATCAAACTAAAAAGTGAAAAATAATTATTAATATAAACTGAAAACAATAATGAACGAAAAATACTAGTATTATTGTGAAAAAAGCGTGGGTTGCTCGATATACGAAAAATATGGCACAAAGCGCCCCACGCTTTTTTCACAATAATACTAGTATTTTTCGTTCATTATTGTTTTCAGTTTATATTAATAATTATTTTTCACTTTTTAGTTTGATGTGCTTTAAAAGCGTGTTTTTTAGTTTTTTTTAAACTATATTTATTTTTAACTTTTTAGTTTGATGTGCTATGAAAGCGTGTTTTTTACTTGTTTTAAACTATATTTATATTGCTTATTGATGCTGATATTATAACATATTACGATCCAACAGATATTTCTGAAAAAAAAATATATTTTTTTATTTCAGCCGTGGGGTTCGAACTCACGCCGGAGGAGTCTGTCGTTTCGCGTCGACTGCCTTAACCCACTCGACCACCGAGCTAATTAACAAATACGGAATCTACTTACATATTAAGCCTTTGCTTTCACGCCGGGATACGTGAGGAAAGGATTGGCGATCCTGATCAGGATAATGATATAAACTTATCAAATTATTGTATTGTTACCGGTTCTTCGTAAGTGTACAAAATTTCAATTAAATCTGTCCGTTTAAAGTGGGTCAAAATCGAGTCCAAAGAGTCGGTTACAAACAAACAAACAAACATACAAGTGAAGCTAATAAAAGCGTGTTAAAAAGGTACCTACTCTTCATAACGATATAATAATTTTGAGGTCCAGATTTAAGATCGGTAAATTTTAACATGGAATGGAACTATCTATATATTTAATCTATGAGCAGTATATAGGAACATATCTGATGGTGACGATGATTCAACTTCATCAAAAGATGAAAATATATATCACTCAGCGAGACTAATGCAAGTGTGAGCATAGAAACCATTTCAGATATTGAGGAGGCTGAATAATACAATTGTTTTATTTTTTTTCATTTTTTAATGTGAAAATGTATTTACCTATTGTTAACTTTAAATATTTAACGTTTGTTATATTAAATAATATGGAAGAGAATAAATAAAATTTTATTTTTTTATTGACAGAATTCTACTAAATTTTTCTTTTTCTTTCTTGGGGCTTACTACCACATGGATAATTCGTGGTCATCTAAAAGTACGATACTGGAAAAACATCCAAGAGTTATTTATGTGGTAGTAAGCCACAGAAAAGAAAAAGAAAAATTCAGAGAATACCACAAATAACATTCAGACAATATTTAGTTTTCTAGTAATTCCTCTACATTAATTTAACTAAAATAAAACGTTATTATTTTGACACCACTAAAGCCATAATTAAATTAATCGATGTACCTAATCTATTATATAATCCAGTTTATACATTCTCCATAAAATATCTATATTTTCCTAAAAAAAATTAAATATTCTCAAAAATTCTCGAAAATTCCCGAATAATCGCAACAATTAATAAATTACCGAAATTTTACAACACTACTCTCAAACGTATTTTTTGTATAAACATTTCAATGAAATTATTCAGTAAAATTTGTGCGTTTCAATTTTAATGAGTAGTACACTCTACTGGTTCGTATTCATGCAAAACCTGCTTTAATGTAACAGACAGTTATGGAATAATAGAAAACAAAGACAGTTGCTCTGCGCTACTGCCACATCGGCACAGAACAACGAGAATGAATGTTATTTGCGGCGTCTCTGGTCCCCTCTGGACATTCGCTTGTGCATTGTATCGTGCCAGCGGGCGCCCCCGTCAACTCTCTCCCGCATATTTAAATTCTAATTATCATACTTTTTACCGCATTAAGCGAAGGTTTTGCGTGAAATCGAGACCAGTGGTGTATATGCAAGTAACAAGAAACCACCCACTCATTATAACGAACATATCGAATTTTTTAATAATTAAATCTGTGCTCCTTAACCAGAATTCTAAAGTTCATCATTCTTGCATCCTTTATTAATTAATTAAAGCAAAACCGAATAATTAAATTTGTAAACAGGTTACGCAATCATTGTAATAAGCATTTTATTTCCCGGAAACGAAATACTTCTTCGTACCGTACTATTTACTTGGCTAATTATGTTTGTTTTTTACGAAACCTGCCCTTTTCTCGTGTAGGTTATGTGTATAACTTACACACTGTAATATTTAATCAACTTGTTTTACGATCCTATGCATAAATGAAATACTTCTCTGGAAACACAGTGAACGTCAAAAAGCATTGGTCATTTAACTTTTTAACAAAGCGACGCGTTTTCCAGGAATATTTTATTTAATTAACAGTATGAAATTCCCACCACCAATCTCAATACAATAATACAACCTTTGTTGAGAGGCTTCGCATATTGTAGGATTTGCGGGGTTACCTTACGACACTCTTCTACCACTTTTTGGTGTAAATTTTTTTAAAGAAATTGGCTTGATGGCAAACACGTTGCTTTTTATATGGACTATAGAAAATAGTCTAAAGGAAGAAGATCAGGTGACATTGCAGGCCACTCAGTTGCAACATATCTGCCAATGAAGGAGCTCCATCTTGATGAAAAACAGATCGCCTTCTAAACGATTCATTTTCAATAATTTCAATTACACTGGTGGACACGATTATTGTAACATAGTTCACGCTACTATTTTTATATTGTTAATACCTCTTTATTGACTGAAAAAAATACCCAACAAGTCCTAATACATACCATTTTGTGTGAACACAATAATAATAATAATGATAATTTGTCTTTATTAGAAGAATTGCATAATTAATACAATTGTTCTTAAGGCGAAGTCTAGCCAAGGCTACTCAACTTAATCTTATACCTAAAACAACACTAAATAATCAAGTAAATATTTACAATAAATTTAAATAAATAAATAAATAAATAACCGTGCAAACATATCTTAATTAAAAATAAAAGAGAAATGAACGACAATGCGATAAAATTAATTTATAATAATTAATAGATAACAATATATCAAAACAAAACAATGTGAGTGAATAAACAGATTTAAGGAAATAAAATCAGCAAAAAAAAGAAAAAAAGAATGATTCTGTTTTGTTCCGAAATTTATTTACAGGTAAGTTTTTTAACTGGTCATCAATGCTGTTATATAAAGTCACAGAGTTATATGTAAATGAGCGTCGAAACTTGGATAAGTGATATTTAGGTAAGGTTAATTTATTTGAGTTATGAATGTTACATCTAAATATAAATTTTTCACGAAGGTAAGGAGGTGAAGATGTTACAAGTATTTTGTGCACAAAAACTGTTGTATTATATTTGCAAAGATTTTCTATATTCAGCCAATTAAGTTCTTTTATTTTCTGAGAAATATGGTCATATTTTCTAAGTCTGAAAATAGTTTTTTTTCTTAATTTGTAGTTTAAAATGGAAATATTAGTATATAACAGTTTTAATGCAACATATGATTTTCTTATCAAAGTGGAAACATGCGCTTTAAAGCGCATATCAACGTCAAAAACCAAGATTTTTTGCATGTTTCACAACAGGGAGAGGTTTGCCTTCCAAAGTTAAACTAATATTAGAACACACAGTATCCTGTATTCTATTATTAGCAAAACACAAAACGACACACTCACTTGGATTAAGCTTTAAATTATTGCTCGATGAACATTTTGATAATGTCTATATTAATTCTGTCACAGGCAAGATTTGTATGATCAGGGTTGAACGAATATAGCAACTGTGTATCATCTGCATATGATTGGATGTTGGTGTAATTTACACAGTTAAATAAGTCGGTAGTATAGATTAAGAATAAAATTGGTCCTAGTACTGACCCCTGGGGCACTCCTGACGTAATGGGACAAGTGTCGGATACCGTATTATTTATAGGCACCATTTGTTGACGGCAACTTAGATATGACATAAGGAAATTTAACGAATTTATGTCAAAACCGTAATAAGCTAATTTCGCACACAATAAGGAGAGTGGTCTAAAGTATCAAAAGCTTTTGAAAAGTATAAGAGCAGTTGAATCACCTTTATCAAGAGAGCAAAAAATATTGTCCGTAATATTTGCAAGAATGGAGGTTGTACTATAACCTTCCCTAAAACCAGACTTATTTTCAATTGCAAACATATAAATTTGAGATTGAACAATTTTTTCTAAAATTTTTGATAAAGCTGGAATAATGGTGGTAGGTCTTAAATCAGAATATTCTACAGGATTTTTTGTTTTAGCTAAAGGTTTAATTAATGATAGTTTCCATTTATTAGGGAAATAACCTGCCTCCAAACAGCTGTTAATAACGTGGGTTATGTGTTTACAAATAACTGGTGAGCAATATTTTATCATTAGAGCAGAGACTGCGTCCCAGCCTTGAGCATTCGATTTTTAATTTTAAATAACGCTTTCAACGTCACTGATTGTTGCGAATTTAAAATGAAAAGATAAATAATTGTTGTTGAACTTATTTGTAGCGTATCTATTCACCGTCGGGACAATTATTGGAAGAACTAAAAACCGATGAAAAATATTTATTAATTTCGTGTGAATTACTTAACTGTCTGGAATATCAATATTTTGTTTACTTTTAATATGCAAATTTTTTATAGCTTTCCAAAGTTCTTTGCTAGAAGTATTGTTTTGATGAAATGCTAAATATGCTGCTTTTTCCCGTCTGGCAGTAACTAAGGTTAGATTCCTTAGTTGCTTATAGTTAGTCCAATCGTTCGTGTGATTGGTTTTATTATATTTGGAGAGAACTTTATCATCACAGTCCGACATTAACCTTTTTATAGCAGGAGTAAGCCAAGGGGAATAGGGTTTGGACACTCTTGAGGTTACATATGGCGCATGTATGTCATAAAGATGTATAATGTTATCTGTTATAAAGTTCACTTTATCTTCTATGTTATTTAAGTAGAATATATCATCCCAAGAGATATATTGTAAATCATAGGAAAAGTTTTCGTACGAAAAGTTTTTAAAATCTCTATGTAAATAGTGTTGGTTTGATACGAGAAATGGATATATTTACTTCGCAGTAAATTGCTCTATGGTCAGAAATAAGATCAGCGTTTAACGTACCAGAATTTAGTACGAGCTCAGAAGAGTTTGTAAATATGACATCTATTATTTCATGGGAAGTACTAGAATACGTGTTGCTTCAGTAATCAGTTGCTCAAAGTCATGTGAGGCCAGATATTCAGCGAATATGTTATCATGTAACTGGTCAATATTTATGTCACCCAGTATGAAAATATTGTCATACTGTGGTGTAATGAAGAACAACAAGTTATCCACATGTTCTACAATACTTAGAATATAAGTAGAAGGCACTCTATACATAACACATACTAACATTTTCATATTATCAATTTTAACCTCTATAAGCAAATGTTCTAAGTCAGTTATAGAGTTGAAGTCTCTAAAAACTTCTTTACTTGGAAAATCCTTGCGAATATATAAATCTACCCCACCTCCTCTACCAAGACGATTTTTATGAAAAAAATTAAGTTTGGGATACTAACAACATCAGGGGAAATATCATCATTCATCCATGATTCTGTTATGCACATAATATCGAATTTATTATCGATTACTAAGTCTGAAAAATACTGAAAATCTGTAAATCATTTATATGTCCAATTTTACATTTTTTGTTTTTAACGTAGTTATTCATAATTGATTTTACACTTTAACTCATCTATGTTGTATTTATAAAAACCACATGAAGGATCACTCACAGTGTGATTAGTTGGAACAGTTGACTATAATTTTATGTTGAATATTTTACAATTATTGCACGACTTATTTTCAGAAAGACAGTCTCTTCTTTCGTGATTTTCCGAACAGTTTGGACACACTAGATTTTCACTGCGACAGTATTTTTTGTGATGGCCATATTTGTAACATTTAAAGCATCTAGGTAAGCTAAAATGCTCTTGAATCCAACATTTCCTTCAGCCCACATAAAAGAAGCCTTTTCCTATGATCAGTTTAAATATTTCAGGGGTTATTCGATTACAAAATTAAGAACTGAATTATGTGTTAATTTTGTTACTAGTATTATATTTTCTGAACATGCATTTAGATTATTATCTGAAATAACTTTGTTAAAAAGTAGTCGCTGTCAACTATATCTTCATGTACTTCGTTGGACCCATTCTACAATATGTGTAGACGTGTAGTACAAATGTTATATGTGTAATACAAATGTTATATGTAATGTATATGTCTATTATTGTTTTCATTTTTGACTCTATACTTATATTGTCATGTAGATATCTTGCTACTTATATGTTCGTTGTTCATTCATCTTTATTTTAACTTGTGTAAAACATTTTCTTTGTTATATACATTAATAAATACAATATTATTATATTATTATTATTATTATCTCATATCCCCTATTAAAGACCCTATTATATTACCAGGTAATAAATTTTATGATGGGTCGGCAATTTTAAAAGAGCAATTTAGAGTAAGGTGAGACATTTTCAGTATCAGTCTTGTTTTGACCTTCCAAGTGTACAATTGTGTTTGTTAGAAAGTGTTTTCGTTTGTCTACGTAACTCTATTATAACAAAAATGTCCAGTCAACGCACCGAAGTTGTAAAAAATTACCTGGCATAAGTAATAGGCCTATAATATGGTTTACTAAGATTCTAGCCCAAACATTTAATGTCTTGGGAGTTATTTAAGTATTTAAGCTGAATCATGTGTTTCCATTTTTCGTTCTCATCAATAGAAAACTTTTAACAGCGATTTAAAGTTTTATGTTGGTTATCCTGGCGGTAAGAGCGTGCTAATTCCGCCTTAAGATTCTCTGAAATTTTTTTCATAAAAAAACCAGTGAAAATCGCCAAAGGATGTAACAGAATAACATATTACCTGAAGTTTTTATTACATCAACTTTTAAGTAAATAGTTTTCATGACACCTAAATACTCAGTAGTGTACTCAATGCCCGTTTCGCCAAACAAGTTGACATCATCTGTAGCTGGTTAAAACTTACCTAGTAATTTAGAAGTATAGTACTAATATTACAGTACTAAAGAAATCAATGACGCTTTCCATTATTTAAAAAAATTGAACCGAAGGCAAGAGTTGGAATAAGTAACTAGTTAACACTGTGGTCCTTACCTTAAACTCCCTCAAGCCCAAAGTTCCATACACCACAAGTTTGTGTTTATCTTCGTACAAACTCAAATCCTGCAGCCTAGTTAACGTTGAGAGATCCTGAAATTAGAGAGCAGTTAGTGACAGTATCATGATGCGAGTTTATGCATATATTACGCAACAGATTTCACTACAATACAAAGATTACTTTAAGCACAAAGTTATAATCTTTTATTTAACTTAAATAATTAGTTTTAGATCGCGCCTTTGCAGAACTTATTCGTATAACTATATATTTATAAATAGCAATTCGCATATTACACTCCCTATCAACGTCAATCTTTGAGGAGCGGAGTTGGTAATGTTGGTATATTGCTTCGAACTTTGCTATTTTATGAGTGAACAATGCGAAATATGAACTTTTTACACAAGACATCAAAAAGTTTATAAACAAACTGCCTTTTGCTGTTTACAGATATGACGTTTTGTCGCATTTTGAAACGTTTTTGAACCTCGCGTCCCAGTAATAACATACAGCCTCGCAGTTTCCCGTTTTTCCGAAATCGCTATTAATCTTTTTATTTCAGATGGGTCTCCCTATTATATATATATATATATATATATATATATATATATATATATATATATATATATATATATATATATATATATATATATATATATATATATATATATATATATATATATATATATATTATTCTTTTACCGTTTTCTACTCTTTTTTTTTACTGATTAATTAAAGTGAAGTAATAAATAAATATAGGATGAAACGAAATATAATAACGCTAAAATTTTTTGCTAATTATTATATTCTAACTTTTACAAAACTTATCACAGATACGTATACCATATATCTTTTTAAACAATTATTTTCCCGGCTATTTGCCAAAACGCTGAAACTTGGATTATAAAAAAAATAATTAGCACATTATGTTCAGTATGACTGACTCAATAATGTTATTTTTAATTCAAACTATTTTATTCAGTAAAACTAAAAATAAATAAAACAAAAGTCCTCACCAGTTGAACAATACGTCTAAAACTTGAAAACATCCACCGACACGTGTTTCAGCTTTTGCTTCGTCAAGGTGGCGCTTAGCATGCTTCGAAAGTAACTATGAAACTTAGTAAACCCTAATGTAATAAATATTAATGGTTTTAGAGAACAGAACAATTGAAATAATATAGTGGAAATTCCCCAGCGTTTTGGCAAATGGCCGGGAAAATAATTGTTTAAAAAGATATATGTTACACTCATCTGTGATAAGTTTTGTAAATGTTAGAAAAAAATACTTAGCAAAAATTTTTAGCGTTATATAACGAGGCGTTTTTCTGCCCGATTATTTAATAATTCACAAATTATTTAATGGAATAAAACAAAATCTATAAACAAATACATATATTAAAAATTAACATGATAGTAGGACTCTCTTCTCCGGGCGAGGAAGCGAGTAATTGACCAGACAGATTTCTAAAAACTTAAAACTAAACACATACTACGAAACACAATCGGCCATCGCCAAATTCAGTAATGAAAAATTGTCAAATTTTTATATACTGTTTTGTTAGGTGCCACCTTTTTTTATGTGTTTTTACTAAAGTTTTGGCTAAATCAAAACCAACCGTTACCGTTAAAAAAAGGGAAAACGTGTAACGACTTCAAACAGTCTCTCGTTTCGTAAATTATTGACGTCCACGAGAAAGTCAAATTAACTTTATTCGTAAGGTTCATCACAAACAGTTTTGCAAATCATTAACGTTGAATTATTCGTTGCACCTTAGCGGCACCTCCAGCAAACAACGGTGGAAGCTTTCGTTGCTAGGTACCTAGTTACTTTATAATTTAATGAAGAGGGCCTTACCAGAAAACTTCAAGGCAACAAATCATCTCAAACACAGAAAAGTCAAGGCAACGTATCTGAAACAGGACACGGCAACATACCAAAACTCACACCACCTTTCTTGATCGAGGCTCAGCATTGTCTCCAATTCAAGACGTTCTGCCGCGGCCGTGGCTCAGCCTCAATTGTCTGTCTTTCGCGCTCAAAACACTGCCCGAAAACATCGGCGCATCAACGCGCGCATTAGTTACAAAAACGTCGTCGGGCACAATATAATGGTCCAGTAGCGCCACGCTACAGGGGTAATACAACAATGTTTATCGAATATATTTTAATCGAGTCTGGAATTTAAGGTATAACTCGAACCTTTTTATTTTATTTGCAACGAAAGTGATCCAAATTATTTATTTCCGAAAATGGACCGTTACAGTTATTATATTTCATTTCATCCTATATTTTAAACTTTTACCAAGAAGGGGATACCTAACTTGTTTTAAAATAAATAAATGTTAACAGGAGTGAAAACACTAATTCCCCGAGATGAACCCCAATTTGACTCACCAGTATATTATAGATAGCGATGCTAGTAGACGTAGATCCTCATTACTGTGCTAATCATTTTTAAAGAAATATATAATACAATACAATTATATTTATAGAAGACTGATAAGAAAAAATATTGTTTAGAGTAAGGTTACAATTTAAGGAAGTAATATTCAGTCATGTTTACGACGTAATCACTGTTGTTGACATCTTTAGATGGCGTCATTGCAGCTAAACTAGGAAAACATTTAAAAATAATTCAAAGATTTTAATTTTTTTAAGTCTCTTTATGTCTAATAGTAAACATTTTCCCCTGGTGCTATATTTGCATGTTAATTTCTTTACACCCTCGCTTGCCTTTTATACAGGGTGAACTTTTTTGATATTTTCGGCCATCTGTGTTTATTAATTAATTATTGCTTTATACTTTATCGTTGAGAACCTTCTGGAGATGAGAAGAAAATTGAACTCGTTAACTTAATAATTCGCTGATACTAACAATGATACCCGAAAAGATCTACATGACATCATGTAATTGGTCGCTATGATGAGAAAAATCCTTGTCAGCCAGTCGCGTCATCATTCTTGTTTTGTAGTTCTTACTGTATAATTGCAACAAAATGTAAATACACTCCTCGTCAAAATTAACGCATAATTTAAAATTTACCGTAAGTTTCATGTTCAATATTTTCTGAACCATTTTCTCGATTTGGCTCTTCTTTTTTTGCATTATGGAGTCATTCCTTAGGAATCTTACTATGCTACGGATTATCATTCATATACCGGATGTTATACTGATACTGTTCTTTTTCCAGGAAATTTAAGTCCCTGTGGAGTGCACTAGCGACCTCAGAAACTCCCAACAAAAATGACACTTTATCTTATATTTTGGTAACATTTTATTTTTTAAATCACCTTCTTTTCACTCTTATTAAAGGAGATACACATTTTATATCCATCTGTGTTTTTATTGACTTCCCTTTTTATGCACACGTATGAAAATAATCGCGGTCCTAGTAAAACATTCAAATTTAATGTCACAATTTGTGACAATTAGAGAAATGTGGCAAATAGACAAATTGTATTACGTTTGCTTTCTGCACTTTATTTTGAGTTTTTCTTTTCAAATGATGCCAATTTCAAGAGAAAAATGCAATCTTTCGAAACCTGATTGAGCTATAGCTGTTGCCCTTTACGAAGAAAGTTATAATCAAACTCAGTTAGCTCAGCGGTTTTATGTGGCTCAGTCAAGCATTTCCAAAATGTTGCAGCGTCATAATAAAACAAGGATGAATATGGAAGAGCAGGTCAGGGTTAATAAAGACATATAGGGATATAAAAATGTGTATCTCCTTTGATAAGAGTGACAAGAAGGTGATTCAAAAAAGAAAATATTAACAAAAGATAAGACTAAAGTGTGATGTTTGTTAAATGTTTCTGAGGTCGCTAGTGCACTCCACAGAAAGTTTTAAATTTCCAGGAAAAAGAACAGTGTTAATATAACATTCGGTATATGAACAAAACAGTATTACGAATGAAAATCAGTAGAACAGTAAGATTTCTGAGGAATGACTCCACAATATAAAAAAAAATCACCCATATCGGGAAAATGGTTCAGAAAATATTGAATATCAAACTTATGGTAAATTTTAAATTATGCGTTAATTTTGACGAGGAGTGTATTATCAGTAAAATACGAAAAGGTGTTCGCGTGACGTCAACGGAAAAGGCACATTTTGTAATAGACTCTTTTAGTGTGACGTCACATAATTATGCAATCCTTCTACTGTCATGACGCACCGGTTGCCTACACATCACACTGAAACTTGACCTTTAATGCAAATAAAGGCAACATTTTCGCGGGTTGAACAAATCGTAGAATTTTATTTCACTTCTCCCTTGTAATGAATATTTAAGAATTTTCAGTTACCATTTACGCATTACAGAAACTTTTATTATTAATAAAATTAACTAATATTAAAAACGGATGAAATATCCTCCAATAGGAGTATAGTCAAATGTTAATAGCTGCTAACTTCATCATCTTTTCAACTTGTTTGTGTCACGTGTCACTTGTTTGTGTCACGTTTTATAACCTAACTTTCATGTATGCAAGTTCAAGTGTAGTATTATCGATTTAAAAAGACGTTTCTGTGTTTATTTTGAACTATTGGTTTATAATTTGCTCCAAAGTGTGATCATACTATTAAAAGTGGATGTAAAATGTTTAATTTTCCAAAGGATACCAAATAAAAGAAAAATTTTCTCCCAGCAAGACCACAAATTTTCCTAATTACGTACCAGTTACGTACCAAATTTGAAAAATGTTTCGAATATATAGCCTGCATCCTTATCATTCTTATCAACATGGCGATTTACCTACTGTTAGTGTTTCGCTTAGCATATAAGGAATACCGTTTACATAAACAACAAGCATTATTGTCGTAATGTATACACATATTATGCAATTTATAGTTATACAGGGTGTCCCAACCAAAAAGTAGGCTGAATAACTTTGGATACAAATTTTTTGAAAAATTGGTGAAATACGTCGACCATGTTTCCAAGGGGGACATAATGTAATACTTGTATACTTATCATCATCCCTCTACTCTACACGGCTACCCCCCTCAAAAAATTCAAATGGCAAAGGGGGTCGAGTGATACATCTTTTGAAAGGTCTTTCAATTCTCTACATAACTGTGTATTTTTTTAAAACTTTTATCGATTCGTTCCTGAGGAATAATTGTTTCATTATTTTAGGTTCGGGAAATAAAAATAAAAGAAGCAGTTCAAATTATCGTATGTATTGTTCAAAATGACCCCCACCGACTTCCATACAGTAGTATAATCTGTTTTGAAATTCTGTACGAACATTTCTGAACACATCTGGAGTCAATAAAGGGCATTCTCGAACAATTCTTTCACGTAACTCTTCCAGAGATTCGAGTTTTGTTGCAAATACCTTCGATTTCAAATGTCCCCATAGAAAGAAATCCAAGGGAGTTAAATCGGGTGACCTAGCCGGCCACTCCACAGGACCTCTTCTTCCAATCCATCGCTCAGGAAACCAATTATCCAAAAATTGATGGACTGCTATAGCAAAATGTGGGGATGCCCCATCCTGTTGAAAAAACAGTTCGCCCTCTAAAGGATTATCGTCTTCTTCGAGGATTTGGGTAATCATTGGGTCGATGTTATTTTCTAACAGATCGAGGTACCTTTCGCCATTTAAATTGTCAGGAATAAAAAACGGCCCAACAATGTGATCCCCTAAGATGCCAGCCCAAACATTTAACTTCTGAGGCCTTTGGGTATGAGTTCCATGGACAAATGTGTATTGGTTTCACTCCAATACCTACAATTGTGCCTGTTTACCGTATTGTACAGTAGATTGGCATTACCATTTAATTGTTCACTAAAAATCTCACAGAATTCAAGCCCACGATCGGGATCATCTTCGTTTAATTCGTGTACCAATTTAACTTTATATGGATGAAATTTGTGGGCCTTTACAATTCGATGAACACTGCTTCGTGATACACCGGTCGCGACGCCTCAGCTACTTTCCTGATCGATTGAGTATTATCCATCTGCAAATGACCCTGAACTGCCACTTCGACTGCTTCATTCCTAATCGGTCGCTGAGGTTCATGCTTTTTGTTTCCTACAGAACCTGTTTCCATAAAGGCTCATTCAGTGTAATTTAGTTTTTGGTTTAAAAGCACATATTTTAAAAGTAAATCAACTCCTAAGTATCCCACAAAAGTTTCCGGTTTATATTGCAATTAACAACTGAACCAGAGCAATTGAAAATTTGAAACCGCCCGCACAACAGCGTGACGCCACACCAGTCGAAGTGCCTCCAGCGATACATGCCGCCGTATGTTTCGGACATTAGTAATCGTCTCCATCGCGGCAATTTATTTCATTAGCAGATCTGGAAAGAGCACGTGTCACGTATTTTTTAATTCTTTTGTTTATTAAAATAATTTTAAAGTTTAGGGCCATTATGTGTTCAGTAGAAGACAGCTTTATTAAAGCTGATTCCGGTAATTTACCTGAAGTCGATATTTTCATGGTAATGGAATATTTTAATAACAGTAGGGACTACATAAGCGCTGAAATAAGAGATGTAAAAATTGAAAGTTAAGTTAATATTAATGAGTAATACCCTAAGTTGGTTTACTTAAAACCTATACTACTTTAAAATCCTTTATAATTTGCTGACCACTCACTCACTGATTAATCACGATCCTGCTCCAAATGCATTTTTCCTTTCAAAAATGAATATTTTTTTACATCTCTGTATTTAAATAAATACTTGGATAAACAATAGACTGTTATAATGTATCACTGGTTACGAGGGGGTGTAAGAAATTACTTATTTTCAGAGAAAAAAATGCATTTTTAAGTCTTTTTCCATAATTTTTTGAGTACCACTGGTCTTAAATATGTTATGATGATGATCTTTGTTTTTTTTTAATTTTTACATTTATAATTTTCTAATTTAACTTTTAAAAACACCCTCAGTCTCCTTTCGTTAACACAGTTTTTTTTTAGTATTTTTTATTCTCTTGTTATGATTTGGAATTCACACTTATAAAGTAGGTATCTAAAAGTACGCCAATGAAGCTAAAAATTAACTGACCTTTAACTTTGACCTGGATACTATTTATTGCAAGTTTGGTCAACAACAGCTTCTGATTTATTTATTTTTAGTTTAGAATAGATGCAGTACAAGAAATATCTAAAAACGTTTTACAAAAAAACGAAGAAACTACTGGGCTGGGGCGTTTTTCATTATGGGATGATGCCTACTGGGGTAGATTTTTTTTCTATTTCTCTTTCGGTGTAATCAGAAATATAAGTTACTTTTTCATTATTTTTGCTGTAACCCGAACTTTAATATTATTACAAAAATCACCTAATTGATATGAAATATTAAATGTGTGGCATGAAAATTATCTATTGATACTTTTTAGATCGGCAAGACAAAAATATGGTCCTTTTTTTATCATTATTCATATTCAGGCCGATTCTTAGATGTCACACAATGCAATAAACAACACACAACTGGTTTGCAACTGCTGTAGCACACGTATTGTGCTTATCCGCCAGCAGCCTGTTAGCGCGTAGGTCAAGAGTCGACTGGTGTGACGTCACGCTTGGCCACGCCTCGTTTCAGTGCGCGCGACATTCAACTATTAATTTGAGGCAGAAGTTGAAGGGAGATAAATCTAATTTTTTACAAGTTTACTATTTGAAACATAAACTTTCAAATAATGCAATAAAAATTTTTTGTTAAATGAGCCTATTGTAAAACATACTGAGAACCAACCATTCTATCTGGGTGATTTCTATTGAATATGCGCTCCGTAGCTTTAGCACAATTATCGTTTTTAAAATAAATGCTGACAATTTCTATTCTCTCCTGAAGGGTATAAACCATTTTGAGAACTCACTCTGGTAAAATGTATCTCGATTTAAAATTGGTTGTGAACAAATTAATATTCAAGGACTATCAAATACTTATGAGTCTTTTATTATTCTAAAACTAAACGGACAAGGAAAGTGCTTTTTGTCGAAAAAACTCGTGTTGATTTGAAAGTACTAAAAAAATGTAGTTTTTTTATAAATTCCAATACCCAGTGCAGTGTATTTTAGATTTTTTAAACGATTTCGATTGTGTGTAATCATCAAAAATAAAATTATTTTTCTTAAGAACGAATCGATAAAAGTTAAAAAAAAGTACACAGTTATGTAGGGAATTCAAAGACCTTTCAAAAGATGTATCACTCGACCCCCCCTTGCCATTTGAATATTTTGAGGGGGTGGTCGTTATAGAAAACCAATATTTTTCGATGAAATTTGAAATGTGAACTTATATTTTCCACCTGATTCTGAAAAAAAATGTTTCACAAATATTTTACAAATCGTTTAAAAAATAACCTGGGGGGGGGGGGGCACTAATTTTTCCAACTTTTTTTCGCAAATTTCAAGCGCAATTTTTTTCTGCAAAACTTCTTCATTTAGTCCTGATAGTTACGCCTTTAAGTATCGCTTGGGTCCCATGCTCCAATACTGAGATATGACATAGCCTACATTTCACCAGCCGCCACTGTTTTTAATATTAATTTATTAAATCAATGATTGTACATAATCAAATGTGTGTCTAAATTAGTGAAAGTTCTTAAATATTTCCTCCAAGGGAGAAATGAAATAAAATTCTACGCTGTGTTTAACCCTCGAAAATGTCGACATTGTATTTCAATACTTTCTGCAATTGGCACTTGAACCAATACTACATTTCAATTCAGTGCTTTTTCATTTACCGTCCTCCAGGGTATCTGAAAATGATTGATGTGTTTTACATTCACCTGAATATAGCCGTTTCCTGTCCAAAGCTTCCCCTGGTAAACTCCTGAAAGTTTCCCTCTATAGATGACATTAAATGATGGGGTCTCAATGGATCTGTAGTTTTTAGCCACCAGATAGTCTTTGGACGAGCATAAAAGAGAATCCAAGAGCTTGTTTGCTCGCTGTGAATGCTCCCTAGCCAGCTCCCTAATGAAAACAAACACAGCGTTATTTGAGGTGATTTGGTCAGATGAAAAACGTGTCTGGACGTAAAGTATAGTTTAAGGGAAGAATAATTCTTATTAAATATTTGTAGAATATTATGTATATGTAACACTAATTATGTACATTGTTGGGCATGTGATTAAATTGTAAGCTTTGTTGAATGCCTATTTTACTGAAGAGAGTGCATTATTAATTTAGATTTATTTTAAGCGTTATTATGAAACTAACAATATACAGAGTAGTCAAGTTCCCGAGGAACAATCTTCAGGAATGTGTAGAGTATGTAAAAATAATAGGAATTTCTTCTATGAACATAAATCGGAAAATGCATCCGAACTTGGATACAGGGTGTTGAATTTTCATTAAAAAAAAGTTTATAATTTAATATCCAAGGGAAGACAAAAACGATATAACTATATATAGTTTTCAAATAGGTACACCGCCTTTCAATGCAAAACTGCATTTACAATTTTTAGTTTTAATTTTTTCTAGATGTGGATAGGCTTAAAGGGGGTACCACTTAAGAAAAACGTGCCGCATATTCTACCTCTCTCATAGTGGTGTGGAAATGTGTATTTTCTTTTAAGACGATGATCTTAAATGTCTGCACCAGTAACGTGTCGTGATTTTTATAAACGGGGAAGCTGTTAGAAAATAAATACCTTCCTTATTTAAAATATAGCGGGATTCTCCGGCTTCGTTTTGCAAACTCATCATACACTTGATTTAAAAAAAAAACTGGTACAACTCTTGTAATCGAAAATCTTAATAGTTTAGTTGTGGGCATATGTCTGTAAATAGGGCTGGCCAGGCATGTCGAGAGGGAGGTGGAGAAGAGGTGATTTACCCCGGACCTGGGTTTTTTGGAGGAGATCGGTTTTCTTTGTGTTTTTAAACTTATTAAACCTTTCTCTTTTATTTTATTCAAATGGAATTTTAGAAAATAATTAGAAAATAACTTTTTCAAAACATTTTCAAGCCTGCCATATTATTGTATGTATAAAAAAATAATATTTGTTACGGATAATTCTACGAATGGTTGTAATTAAAATACTAACTGAATAATGATAATTCTATTTTTAAAATAAGAACACAAAAATACCACTTGAGATTAAAAAAAATGTAAACAATGCAAACTGAACATAAAAATACAATAAAAAAATAAAATAAATGAACTTCAATTACGTAATACAGAATTAACTAATATTTTGTCATTGCTCCATTAGCATCTAAAACTGCCTGAAGTCTTGCAGGCATGGACAAAATCAGATTTCTTGCAAGGTCAAGTTCTCCCAAGCGTCTTCAATTATCCCTTCCAATTCTTGGGCATTATTTGGATGGTTATTTAATTTTCTTATATGTTTCACCATTAGTCCCCATACATTTTCAATTGGATTTAAATCCGGACTTTTAGATGGCCACGGTAACAACTCTATGTTTTTATTAAGAAACCATTGCCTGACACGATGGGCCGTATGTATGGAGCAGTTGTCTTGTTGGAAAATAAAATTATTTTCCGGAAACACCTCTATTACTGACGGCAACATAATATTGTCTAATATTTCAATATATTTAATGGAATTGAGATGACCACCACTGTTTCAATACACACCTAACTCATTTAGGCTCATCCAAGCCCAGACATTGACTGAAAACCTTCCTGATATTTGTGGATTGAAAGTATATTTTTCGTCGTATATAGTGGAAGGAGGCCTATATACGCGAACATATCCATCGTTACAGGATTTAAAAACCATTTCGTCAGAAAAGACAACTTGTCTCCAGAAGTTTTCATCATTGATTATATAGTTGAGTGCAAAAATAATCCTACCCTGCCTCTTTTCTTCTGAAAGTTTGTATTTTTTAGCAGCTGAACAACTCTTCAAGTCGCTTTGTAGTTTTATTCTTCTGCAAGCAGTAGATACCGATACCGAAGCAGGGAAATTTGTCTCTGAAATTGCATTTACTGCAGTCTGAAAAAGGTTTTCTATTAGGTAATTTATAAGATTTCCATCTTCTTGATTATTGCTCTTTCTGGGCCTACCGGAACCAACTTTACGGGATACCGTTTGGTTGGTTTCCCATTGTTTTTTAACACTCATTATCGTGGTTTTACTCACATTGTATTCAGCAGCAGGTCTTCTTATGGACCAACCATCTTCAATTTTAGAAACAATTCGAAATTTTTGAATATCTGTTAGATGTCGAACCATTTTTAATAATGACGCCACTGATTAACGTCAAAGTGATATTTGTAAGATTATTAATATCAATCAAAGAACGAATGATTTACATAGCTAAAAGAAAGTGTACCAGTTTTTATTGAAATCAAGTGTACAAGTTTTGCTCTAGTGACATTTCTTGAATTTGTTCTTTTTTTATGGATAACGGTGCCTAGATTAGTAAATATTTCGTGACCGGTAGAATTTCTAATGAAGTTTTTAATTCTTTTTATCGCGGGAATCGTGAGAGGTAATTCACATAATTTAAGAATTTCAAGGCAAGCTTGATTTAGTACACAATTATTGAGGGATTTCCATAAGTCACAAATACTATTTTTATTTAAACCTTCCGATGTGTTGTATATTACTGAAAGTTTGGATCGCAATGCAGGAAAATCAAAAAATCGTGAACAATTTTTTTTTTCAAAGAATCAAAAGCACCTTCCGGAATTGTAGTAGGCCACTAAAATTTGTTATCTCTAAAAATTTTATTTCGCCAACATCTTTGAATATGGTATCCGTGTGTATATAAATATTGTCAATTATGATAAAATGATGTGATGTCCCTTAAAGTAGAAAAACACACCTTGCATTCCTTGATATTGTTAACAAATTGTTGTAACAGTGTATAAAAAGTGCATTTGGGTGTTTCTTTTACTTTAATCTGTAGTCCCCTTAATTCATCTGCAATAACTGTCGCTCCGTCGTAACTTTTCGCGACTAATTTTGAAGCACAATCAAGTTCACCAACTATAGATTGCACAACGTCATAAAGAGAATTTGCCGTTCTTTGCGTAGAAACGTCCAAAAATCCTAAAAATCGTTCTTTAATGTCACCGTTTTTTGTAACATAACGTACAACCTTCGATAACTGGCAAATATTACTAACATCAGTAGTTTCATCTAGTATAAGTATTTTCCTTAATACAGCTTCTCCTCCACATGAAATTAAATCATTTTGTATAAATTGGAGGTGCCTTTAAATGTTGTCGAATTTGCTAAATGGAATTGCAATGTTTCAGCATATTTCAGCAAATTAATAAAATCCACATAATTCCCCCTATTTGCAGAATTTTCCGATTCATGTTTACGTAGGAAACACACTACATCTATAAATCTTTTAAAGATTTCGCGATTTTTTGTCCAAGGCATGCTCTTTTCTTGTTTTACCGAAAGTTTTTCTTTACACAGCCACACAAAAGAAATGTTTTTCGGGTCAGGGGATAAGAATGTTTACTATATGATTTCGGAATCGCTGAATCCCAAATCGGGGTCCATTTAACCCCATCACGTCAGGGCTTTGCCATAACCTCAAAAAAAAACAATAATTTAGGCTTTTCAACAGTATTAAACTCATATAACCCTGTGACTCAAACTTTAAACACAAAACCCAAGCTGTTACCTCCGAAAACCCATAACCCCACCACCCCATAACCCTATAACCTGAAGCCTAATAACCATGTAACAGAAATAATTACACTCAACCTCTGATATCGCGTCATTTTTTTGTGTGGCTGTATAATGAACCGAACATATGTTTTAGACGACGAATGTCTTTTTATTAATTTGTGCAAATTATTTAAATCAGAAAATCCATTTCTGTTCCACAAATTCTTCTTTGAAAAAAAAACCAGGCCAGCAAAATAAAAGCGACTTAATGTTGCAACCAGTGAGCTATTCACATTTCTGTAAATTTTTCATTTGGAAATGTCTTACATATAGTTTGGTCTGGTTAACTGTTAAAGCTGGAGTTGGCCTACCTTTAAAATAATTAGTTTTCTACCTTCAAAATTATAAGTTGAAAATACATTTATCACTAAATTGCTTACATCACATTCACATAATATAGTTTCCGTCGTTTCAGAACTATTTTGCGAACTTGAGGGACCTGGTCTTCATTACGCTTAGCATGTAAGCTGTCTAACCTACAGCTTACATCCTCATTAGTTTTGTTTGTTTTTTAACGTTTCTCGCAATTATAATTGCACTATATTTTAAACAATAAATAGTTTCAATATCCAAAGTCAATATAAATACTAATAATGCGGAACAACAACCAACCATTTCGGAGCTATTCGAGCGGTATCGGCATTACATTTTTAAACATTTAAAACATATCGAGCTCATAAGCACCGTCGTAGAAAGAGTTTGGGAGCAATAACAAAATACATAATATATTTTATTATTATATAGATCTTGTAAGGGAAGCTGTGCTTATCTAGCTTCCATGGAGAATACGCCACTGGTCTGCACAAAAGAGTTTAAATCAAAAACGGCTTGTCTATCAAAATTTTACAAAAAACACATTTTTCTTTAGAATGTCAAGGCAATTACAATGTCTTTTTAAAAATATTTTGGGGTGTACTATTTATTTTTAATTACTTCTAATTTCAGCTACAGAACTTGAAAAATGTTAAATGTTTTGCTTCCCCTAATGTATTAATTTATTTTGTTTTATTTATTATTAACGTGACGTTTACCATTATTTCTTAATATTTTGTAAGATTCTGGTTGCTAGTTTAATACATATGCATCATAGTTTTCACATTCTTATTTTTAAATCGTAAATTAAATGGTATAAAGATAAAACAAATCGTAATGTTAAAAATAAAATAAAACAAAATAATATTTTCGATGTGATTTATTGGATTTTTCAAACTATACTGTCTTTGAGGTGTTCCTAATTGTTATTCTACCTATAACGGCTAAAGAATTGGATGAAATACAAACTATGTAGAAACCGTGTATACAATATTTACTCATGAAAATAATAAAATTGAAACAATTTCCGTTTTTATAATTGCAAGAGGCTCAATAAATTATTAAAGAATAATAGATTTTACTTCATATCTTTCTCACGCTGTATTTTTAAATCTCCGTCACTAAATTGCACACAATTTGAAATTTAAATAATGGCAAGATAAAATAGTGGAAGAATTTATTTCATGTCGGTCTAGCGATTTTAATGCATAAAAAGTTTTTTCAACGGGTAATTCAATTTTCCCTCGCATTCAACAAGTGTCTCCTCCATTTAAAGGATAATGAGCACTGCAAAAATATAAAATGCAACCGCACGGTCCTGATAAGCCTTTTGAGATGTAAGAAAACGTAAGCGAAAAATGAAATCGCTTTATCGTCATTTTCCTATTCTTAAGTAGTGCTTTTAAGTTAAATATGCATGAGGTCCTTATTTGACACTATTAAAATGAGTGCTTTTAGTAATAATAATTTTAATGGGTGTAATCATGAAATTATCGTTAACTTTTATGAATTATTTAATATTGCATCGTTTACTTTTTAAAGATAATTATTTCCTGTAGCGGCATAAGAAACAACACTAAATGACGCTCATCCATTTGTAAAAAGGCGGTAACCAACGATTAAAGATATCAATATTTTATTTTAAATGCCAATCGGAGAAATTTCCAGCCCATCTTTATTAATTTACCATCCCAGAACCATATTCGATTCACTGCCCAGCATTACCAAAGTGTAGTCGTTTAGGGTAGTTTGACGTCACCTTCACTAATACTAAAAGCTAAATTCTATTCACACCCTTGAGCTGCATGCACAGATTAATATAAATGGATACAACACTTTCATCATTCCTTATTTTTTTTTCTGCCACCTAATCCAAATCCCTCTGTAATAGAAGGATGAATATTGTTAATTTCGAAATTAATTTTCTCCATCTCGCAAATTTAAAACCTCAACTCTCAATTCAATCGAAAGGTCCACCACAATTCTTCTTTTGCTTCGGTTTAGAATCTGTTCATGAAGAGACTAGCAATAAATAATGACAAAGAGTTAGTTACCTATTACTGTCTCTTCATGTTGCCCACTAAAGCTGTAAATCGTTTCTGTATATCATAGTCGTAGAGTAGAGATGTACTTACTGTCGCCGGCATTCACCTTGACCGCGAAACTCTTTCTCCAGTCCAGTCTATTATTAGCTTTCGAGTTGTGTACACGTTAAGTCACTTGGGCGTATTGCATATTGTTTTTGTGTTTTTATTTTATTTGTTGTACTGTATTGTTGATATTAATTTAATAATAAAGCATGGCAGACGTACGCAGGGGTAGAAAACGGTCATTTGCTGACAAAGTGAATATAAATTCATAGATAAATTCCCAGATTTATTCTATGATGGTGCTAAAATAATTTGTAAAGTGTGCGAGAAAGATTTGATGTGTTGGGATAAGCGTGATTGTGGACCTCACGTAATAGTGTACATCATAAAAATAAAAAAAATTGCGCACCTTCGACAACACAGTTTATGTTTGATTTACTATTAATGCTGATTGCCTATGATGTTCCGCTGCACATACTCGATAAACAATCATTTCGAGAGTTCTGGAATAAATACAATGCCCAGGTGAATTTACCAAGTCGCACAACGTTATGTAACTATCTATCAACTGTACACGTAGACATGGTAAATAAGATGAAATGTGAAATAAAAATACACAGCTGTGGTTATCTGTTGATGAGACAACAGATTGTAAAAAAAATTCTATTTTAAATGTTATAGTACGAGTACTGAACCCTCTTAAACAGACAGTTCCACTGTTATTAGCTAGCAAAAGACTAAGTCAGTGTACTAGCGAAACAATTACCTGGGCGGTGCTGGAGACGGGCCGTTCTTTGCAAGAACAAGGTTGTACGTTTATACATGTTACGTGTAAAGTACATGCTTTACATCTCGTGGCAGAAACTATTCGAAAAGGTTTTCCAGAGGTGGATGCATTAATAGCAAGTACAAAAAAAGTGTTTCTTAAATCTCTTAAACGTCTCCGTGCATTTCATTACAAGTATCCCGGTATTCCTGAACCACCACAGCCGATTCTTACATGTTGGGGAACATGGTTGCAGGCAGCTTTTTATTATGCTGAATATTTCCAACAAATAAAAGCTGTGATACTACGATTCAATCCAGTTGAGGCTGCAGCTATTAAGGAAAGCCAGACAAAATTCGAAGATATTTCCGTTGAAACAGCTTTAAAAATATTGCGAAGAACTATAAACCATTACATGAAAGCATAAAAAAATTAGAAAACAGTTCGTTGTCGTTAGCGGAGCAAATAGTGGACGAAGCAAATCTACTGCTACACGCTATAGGTGACGCAACAAATGAGCGCGTTAAAGAAAAGTTCGCAAGTGTGTTAAATGAAGACACCGGTTTTACCAAATTAAGATAAATATGTGATGGTGCAGCCCCAGATCCGTTAAGTGCGTTCAAAGACTATTTTACGTATCCGTGTATTACATCAGTAGATGTCGAACAGTCGTTTTCAAAATATAAGAATATATTTTCACCAAAGCGAACATCATTCATGGAGACAACCATAGAAACATACCTGATGCTGCAAAATGGCTACACATCTTCTCCAGTTTGTGATAAGCAAGCTAGTTCATCAAGCTAGTTAAGAGGGTAAGTTTTACATACATTGTTATAAATTGTAACAGTTTATTGTTTCTCGTATTAGTTAATTTCGCGTACGCCACTGTCCCACGGAACATTTTTGACAGCCCTATTCATCATACCAAAATTGTTTAAAATTTCTATAAGAAACACGAAACAACTTGTTGTTCTGATATTAAATCAGCATATATAACACCGGAATTTAAAACAAAATCGGGCTGATTTATAAACATTACGTCAATAAGTTTTTCAGAGGTATAAGTAGTAGCTAGGTTTCTTGTGAGTGGGTCCCTGTGGACCCTCCACTGCGGCCTTCAGCAGAGGTATAAGTACTCAGAGATAATTTGTTTAAAATCATACGAGGAAAAACAATACGAGCATTGTCAAAAAGCTGATACTGCTGATCAACATTTATGTCCCCTAATAAAGTTGTATTCTCAAATAGAGGCGAGATAAATGATAACAAGTCATGAATACACTCAGCACAATGAGAGAGATTAATCGCCGGCATTCTACAGGGTGTCTCACCAGGAACTGCATCGATCGGTATAGGGAAAAGTACGCACCAGAAAATTTTGAAAATTTAGGGGAATTACTAATAGCAGTGTGGTCAATCCAACTAAAATAATTACAAGCGAATCAGTGATAATTTATCACTGATTCGAGGGCAAATTTATTTATGCAAAACTTTTTAGAAATCCATTACCAAAAATGGTTACTGAAGTAAGAAATGTACTTAAATCCTGTAACATAGCATCCTAGAGCAAGAAATATTAAAAATAATTAATTTCATTGTTATTATCTAAAAACAAATAATAATTGAGCACTTTCGCCAGTATAAAGTTACAAAAAAAAAAAAAGACTTTCTATAATAAATCTAAATTGATAACAGGTACACTTGATTTCAATAAAAACTGGTACACTTTCTTTTAGCTATGTAAATCATTCGTTCTTTGATTGATATTAATAATCTTACAAATGTCACTTTGACGTTAATCATTGGCGTCATTATTAAAAATGGTTCGACATCTAACAGATATTCAAAAATTTCGAATTGTTTCTAAAATTGAAGATGGTTGGACCATAACAAGACTTGCTGCTGAATACAATGTGAGTAAAACCACGATAATGAGTGTTAAAAAACAATGGGAAACCAACCAAACGGTATCCCGTAAAGCTGGTTCCCAGAAAGAGCAATAATCAAGAAGATGAAAATCTTATAAATTACTTAATAGAAAACCCTTTTCAGACTGCAGTAAATGCAATTTCAGAGACAAATTTCCCTGCTTCGGTATCTACTGCTTGCAGAAGAATAAAACTACAAAAAAGCGACTTGAAGAGTTGTTCAGCGGCTAAAAAATACAAACTTTCAGAAGAAAAGAAGCAGGATAGGATTATTTTTGCACTCAACTATATAATCAATGATGAAAACTTCTGGGGACAAGTTGTCTTTTCTGACGAAAAGGTTTTTAAATCCTGTAACGATGGACATGTTCGCGTATATAGGCCTCCTTCCATTAGATACGACGAAAAATATACTTTCGATCCACAAATATCAGGAAGGTTTTCAGTCAATGTCTGGGCTTAGATGAGCCTAAATGGGTTAGGTGTGTGTTGGAACAGTGGTGGTCATCTCAATTCCATTAAATATATTGAAATATTAGACAATATTATGTTGCCGTCAGTAATAGAGGTGTTTCCGGAAAATAATTTTATTTTCCAACAAGACAACTGCTCCATACATACGGCCCATCATGTCAGGCAATGGTTTCTTAATAAAAACATAGAGTTGTTAACGTGGCCATCTAAAAGTCTGGATTTAAATCCAATTGAAAATGTATGGGGACTAATGGTGAAACATATAAGAAAATTAAATAACCATCCAAATAATGCCCAAGAATTGGAAGGGATAATTGAAGACGCTTGGGAGAACTTGTCGCAAGAAGTTGACCTTGCAAGAAATCTGATTTTGTCCATGCCAGCAAGACTTCAGGCAGTTTTAGACGCTAATGGAGCAATGACAAAATATTAGTTAATTCTGTATTACGTAATTGAAGTTCATTTATTTTATTTTTTTATTGTATTTTTATGTTCAGTTTGCATTGTTTACATTTTTTTTTAATCTCAAGTGGTATTTTTGTGTTCTTATTTGAAAAATAGAATTATCGTTATTCAGTTAGTATTTTAATTACAACCATTAGTAGAATTATCCGTAACAAATATTATTGTTTTAAACAATAATATGGCAGGCTTGAAAATGTTTTGAAAAAGTTATTTTCTAATTATTTTTTTAAAATTCCCTTTGAATAAAATAAAAGAGAAAGGTTTAATAAGTTTAAAAACACAAAGAAAACCGATCTCCTCCAAAAAACCCAGATCCAGGGTAAATCACCTCTTCTCCACCCCCCTCTCGACACGCCTGGCCAGACATATGCACACAACTAAACTATTAAGATTTTCAATTACAAGAGTTGTGCCAGTTTTTTTTTGAAATCAAGTGTACACAGCCACTTAACTTTCCGAAACTCACCCAGTGAATGCTTTATATTATATATAAAGTTAGATACATGCAAGAAACTTTACAACATATAAAAGTAGGCTACTATTGTCTCCCTTTCACAGATTGACATTGTTAAGGTAAAAGCTCCTTCCTGGGGCAAAACCTTTTAGTGGTTTTGGCATACATTCTCTAGTTGTACTACAATTATTATTTTAGAATCTGGAATTGTGTTCATTGTTTATGTATTTCTCATTGTATTAATAATATATCGGACGATACATAAAAATTGTTATATTTACTTTCATAACCGATCCTCCATCATTACTTTAAAAATGTTCACAGTGCGCAGTGGTCGGAATTATTTCATATTCCTAATTTCAAAACAAACAAAAATTATGCACTATGTACAATGAGGGTAACTCAAAAAAAATCTTTTTCATAAAAAAAATGCTGCCAATTATTTATAAAAACTCGACGAGTTTATAATAAAAGTATTTTTTAACGTTTAAAATAAGTCACATTTTTGGACTTTTCAAAAAAGTCATATTTTGACGTTTCAAAAAAACTCGATGTGTGGTGGAGATTGTAATAAAAGTAATTTTTGACGTTTCAAAAAAGTCACATTGGTGGAATGTCACTAATATTTTAAAATTTGAAATGTCAAAAAAAATGTTGACATTTCAAATTGCCGTTTCAAAAATGTCACTAATATTTTTTCAATCTCTTCCTTGACCTACAGAATGTGTCTACCAAATTTGAAAGCTTTATTTCAAAAACTGTAGCTCCTATCGCGAACCAGACAGACAGACACACAGACAGAAAATTTTTTTTGTCTGAAATTTTCTGTATCGTCAGAATTCGTCGAGATTCGTTCAGAAATGCAATAAAAATTTTCAAAATTTTTTTTTGAGGATGTAATATTATAGGTAAGCAGTAGTGGCTCCTCAATAGGCTATTTAGGTCTTATTACTTATACTTATTACTAATTGGCAGTGGTTTTTTTAATTGTCTTAAAATGTTCATACCGTAATGCTAGTCCACAAGAATTTTTATTTCGCTTAAATGGAATCGCTTTATAGCATAAGATAGCATTAAAAATTTCAAATATATAAATTGCCGCGAAAACATGAGCCGCCATGTCACTATCTACTGTGATGTCATTCTTGTAGTAAACAAACAAGATCAAGTAACGCTCAGTATCGTTTTTTTTTATTTATCATATAAAATAATTAGTTCCCATCGTTATATGTGGTATTTTGTGCAGAACTGCAAGAGTAAAAATTGTTTATAAAACTGCCAGATGATAATAATCTCATTTGTAAGAGTTTTTGGTTTAAAAACAAGAACATTGTGAATAGAATTTACCTTGTTACGGGAAGTATTGAATTTGGGACCACCCTGTACAACAATATCAGTAAATGGCGCTTTTGAAATATATAATGAAATAAAATAATTTAAAAATTTCAAAACACGAAATATATAAATAAAACATACGAGAGGTGTAAGGCATCTATGACAAAGCGCATTTATTTAATGCTTCTAACGTCTGAGTAATCCGAACTAGATTAGCCGAACGCTTTCTGGGATTACGGGGCCATATCAGTAACGCCCTACTTCTCTGACATAATTGACAATTGTTTGATGAGAAATCTACGCCCTTATAGAATCTAAGAGTCTTCCGATATAGTTAACGTTATAAGTTTTGATTTTTCGTAGAAAAAATATAAATTTCTTCGTTTTAATTTTGTTAGCATGTAACTTATATACAGGGTGTCCCAACCAAAAGTATGCACCCTGAATAACTTTGGAGATAAAAATTTTTTGAAAAATTGGTGAAATACGTCGACCTTGTTTTCAAGGGGGATATAATTTAATGTAATACTTGTATACCTATCATCATCCCTCTACCCAACACGGCCACCTCCTCAAAAAATTCAAATGGCAAAGGGGGTCGAGTGATATATCCTTTGAAAGGTCTTTTCAATTCTCTACATAACTGTGTATTTTTTTTAAATTTTTATCGGTTCGTTCCTGAGAAATAATTTTTTCATTATTTTATGTTCGGGAAATAAAAATAAAAGACCGACTTCCATACAGTAGTATAATCTGTCTTGAAATTCTGTAAACACATTTCTGAAGACATCTGGAGTCAATAAATGGCATTCTCGAACAATTCTTTCACGTAACTCTTCCAGAGATGCGGGTTTTGTTGCAAATACCTTCGATTTCAAATGTCCCCACGGAAAGAAATCCAAGGGAGTTAAATTGGGTGACCTTGCGGGCCACTCCACAGAACCTCTTCTTCCAATTCATCGGTCAAGAAACCGATTATCCAAAAATTGACGTACTGCTATAGCAAAATGTGGGAGTGCCCCATCCTGTTGAAAAAACAGTTCGCCCTCTAAAAGATTATCGTCTTCTTCGAGGATTTGGGTAATCATTGGGTCGATGTTATTTTCTAACAGATCGGGGTACTTTTCGCCATTTAAATTGTCAGGAATAAAAAACGGCCCGACAATGTGATCCCCTAAGATGCCAGCCCAAACATTTAATTTCTGAGGCCTTTGGGTATGAGTTTCCATGAACAAATGTGGATTGGTTTTACTCCAATACCTACAATTGTGCCTGTTTACCTCCCCATTTAACTGAAATGTCGATTCATCATAAAAACACGTATTGTACAGTAGATTGGCATTACCGTTTAATTGTTCACTAAAAATTCGATGAACACTGCTTCGTGATACACCGGAAGCCTCAGCTACTTTCCTGATCGATTGAGTATTATCCATCTACAAATGACCCACAACTGCTACTTCGACTGCTTCATTCCTAATCGGTCGCTGAGGTTCATGCTTTTTTGTTTCCTACAGAACTTGTTTCCATAAATTTTGTCAATAATTGTAAAATATACTGAGAACCAACCCTTCTATCTGGGTGATTTCTATTGAATATGCGCTCAGTAGCTCTAGCACAATTATCGTTTTTAAACTCTATTCTCTCCTGAAGGGTATAAACCATTTTGAGAACTCACTCTGGTACAATGTATCTCGATTTAAAATTGGTTGTGAACAAATTAATGGTCAAGGAGTATCAAATATTTATTATTCTAAAACTAAACAGACAAGGAAAGTGTTTTTTGTCGATAAAACTTGTGTTGATTTGAGATCACTAAAAAAGGTAGTTTTTTATAAATTCCAATACCCAGTGCCGTGCATTTTAGATTTTTTAAAAGATTTCGATTGTGTGTAATCATCGAAAATAAAATTATTTTCCTTAAGAACGAATCGATAAAAGTTTAAAGAAATACACAGTTATGTAGGAAATTGAAAGACCTTTCTCGACCCCCCCCTTGACATTTGAATTTTTTGAGGGGGTGGCCGTGTAGGGTAGAGGGATGATGATAGGTATACAAGTATTACATTAAAATGTGTCCCCCTTGGAAACAAGGTCGACGTGTTTCACCAATTTTATCTCCAAAGTTATTTAGGATGCCTACTTTTGGTTGGGACACCCTGTATAATAGTATTGAATTTAAATGCGCCTGTGCCGCATGGGATATTAAACGACGAATATTGTAAGCAAATCCTGAAAAACGCAAGTATTGTAAATTTTAATATTTGCATTTATATGTTGCATTATATTACTAGGAATATACACTACAGTCTGAGCATATTTTCATTTTGGTATTTTATATTTAACAATAAGCGCGTGGACGACACTATAATGCTGATAATTAAGTATAAACTAAGGATAGATGCTGGCCACATCCTCTGCCAATTGGGAAGTGCGTGGTTTCGTACTCATGTCTTACCCATGTAATTTGATTTCTTGACCGTTAATATCCTTATTTTATACTTATAATTATTAGAATTGTATTGTCTTCATTGTTAAATGTAAAATACCAAAATTGAATTTGGCTCAATCTGTATTTATTCAGTAAGTACCCAATCGTTACATTTATGTATGATCAATAGGGCTGTCAAAAATGTTCCGTGGGACAGTGGCGTACGCGAAATTAACTAATACGAGAAACAATAAACTGTTACAATTTACAACAATGTTTGTAAAACACACCCTCTTAACTAGCTTGATGAACTAGCTTGTTTATCACAAACTGGAGAAGATGTGTAGCCATTTTGCAGCATCAGGTATGCTTCTATGGTTGTCTCCATGAGTGATGTTCGCTTTGGTTAAAATATATTCTTATATTTTGAAAACGACCGTTCGACATCTACTTATGTAATATACGCATACGTAAAATAGTCTATGAACGCACTTAACGGATCTGGAGCTGCATCACCACATATTTGTCTTAATTTGATAAAACCGGTGTCTTTATTTAACACACTTGCGAACTATTTTTTAACGCTCATTTGTTGCGTCACCTACAGCGTGTAGCAGTAGATTTACTTCGTCCACTATTTGCAGTGACTCCGCTAACGACAACACACTGTTTTCTAATTTTTTTATGCTTTCATGTAATGGTTTATAGTTCTTTGCAATAATTTTTAAAGCTATTTCAACGGAAATATCTTCGAATTTTGTCTGGCTTTCCTTAATAGCTGCAGCCTTATCTGGATTGAATTGTAGTATCACAGCTTTTATTTGTTGGAAATATTCAGCATAATAAAAAGCTGCCTGCAACTATGTTCCCCAACGTGTAAGAATCGGCTGTGGTGGTTCAGGAATACCGGGACACTTGCTATGAGCTGCTCGGAGACGTTTAGGAGATTTATGAAACACTTTTTTTGTACTTGCTATTAATGCATGCACCTCTGGAAAACCTTTTCGAATAGTTTCTGCCACAAGATGTAAAGCATGCACTTTACTCGTAACATGTATAAACGTACAACTTTGTTCTTGCAAAGAACGGCCTATCGAACGCATTGTCACGGCACCATTAGTCACAAACATCAACACTTGACTTTTTGACAGTTCAAATTTTTCTAACGTCTCCAGCACCACCCTGGCAATTGTTTCGCTAGTACAGTGACTTTTGCTAGCTAGTAACAGTGGAACTGTCGGCTTAAGAGGGTCCAGTACTCGTACTATAACATTTAAAATAGATTTTTTTTACAATCTGTTGTCTCATCAACAAATAACCACAGCCGTGTATTTTTTAATTCACATTTCATCTTATTTACCATGTCTACGTGTACAGTTGGTATATAGTTACATAACGTTGTGCGACTTGGTAACTTCACCTGGGCATTGTATTTATTCCAGAACTCTCGAAATGGTTGTTTATCGAGTATGTGCAGCGGAACATCACAGGCAATCAGCATTAATAGTAAATCAAACATAAACTGTGTTGTCGAAGGCACGCCATTTTTTTTTATTTTTATGGTGTACACTATTTACGTGAAGTCCACAATCATGCTTATCCCAGCACATCAAATCTTTCTCGCACACTTTACAAATTATTTTAGCACCATCATAGAATAAATCCGGAAATTCACCTATGAATTTATTCAATTTGTCAGCAAAAGGCCGTTTTCTACCCCTGCGTACCTTTGCCATGCTTTATTATTAAATTAATATCAACAATACAGTACATCAAATAAAATAAAAACACAAAAACAATATGCAATACGCCCAAGTGACTTAATATGTACACAACTCGAAAGCTAATAATAGACTTGACTGGAGAAAGAGTTTCGCGGTCAAGGTGAATGCCGGCGCCTCTACCACCATGATACACAGAAACGATTTGCAGCTTTAATGATAAATAAATATCTGAATTCTTAAAAAGAAGGGTACGTCCCATGAGGTCTAATTTCCACGAGACCTAATTCCCACGAGATCTAAATACCCCGAAATATATCTTACACCAAATGAATCTCGTGCACTAAAATTCTGATAATTTTGTGAACAATGTCCTCAAGTGTGTTATTTAAAGTGCTCTTGAGCAAACTTAAAAAAATGTGAAATTTGTTTAAGAGTAAACTACTATTTTTTTCTTTTAAGAGAAGAACAATTGTTATTCGTAATTATAAAACTGACTTAACTTAAGAATTTTGTTGAAAAAATCAGATGTTATGGATGACCAATATTTTCAAATTGCTGAAATGCTCGTTACAAAAAATGTAGGTATTCTTTATAAAATTTTTTACTTTCCCTCAAATGGCTTATTAAATAAATCGTTTTCGTATTTTTTAAGGAAGAAAAAGAAATCTTTATTTATTGGAAAATTAATAAATTATTAAAAAAATATGAAAATGATTACTGTACGAGCCATCCTCCAACATCCACACATTTTTCAAGTCTAATTCTAAACTCTTTAAATACTTATTTAGTCACCAAATTAATTTCAGCCATAACATCTTTAATTTTTTGTTTTAGAAATTCAATATCATCATTAAAATCATGTGATTAAACCTTTTTGTTTTAAATAACCTCAGAAAAAATCCTGCGGGGTCAAATCTGGTAATCGCGTTGGCCAGTGTATTGGATAACACTGTCCAATCAATTTTTCGGGAAACGCTGATTGAGGAAAACTATAACCAAACGTGTGGAATGTGTTGGGCACCCGTTTTGTTGAAAGTAACAATCTTCTAAATTGACGTCTTTCATGGCTGATAAAAAAATTCATGCACATGTAAATACGACAATTGCCATCATCCCCAACTGAGCAGACCACTTTCTTAGTGATATACGAGGATTATGATTAACTATGTTTGTTGTTAATATTGTAGAAACTACCTTTTGTTTTTCTTTATATTCAGTACACTTCCAGTTTCCGTAATTTTTTTTACAATTTTCTTTAAAGCAAGAAATTGGCACCACTGGAAATCGTTCATAAAACCTCTCATTACTATAAGCATAACTTGACTGCCTCTGTTACAAGATTATAAAATTAGTTTCTGTGAGCTCTTTGGAGTACAAGGTCAACTGGCATATTATTGATCGATAATAATGCACTTTTCCCTTGGACTCAATGGAGTTATATTCACACAAGTCGAGAGCCTTCCACATAAATCACTCGTTTTATGTAATTTACGGGCAAATCGGAAAACAAAGGTTAGCCTGGATAGATCCCTTAAATCAGTCCGAAACTGTGGTAAAATTTATTTAATTCCATTTTGTGTCGAACGCCTGCCAATCGAGTTTCGGATTCATTCATCCGTAAAAGAACTTGGCGATAAATACAGCAGATTTCCATTAAATAATACATATTAGAGAGCTCGATTCTCGTTAGGTCGCTAATCTGGAATTTTGCATAAAAAACGGATTATCAAGCGACATTCGTACACGATTTTTTTCACTTTTATAACGTCTAAAGAACAAAGTAAATTTAATCGTAGTGATCCTTTGAAAAATAGCTCTTGTAAAACATACATGGACCGAGAATGTATTTTGGCTTGAATTAAAATAAATGTACGGGATAAATCACAGACCACAAAGGAACTATGTGAAAGCCTAACATCTGATTAAGCGATATACAAATAAAAAAGAGAATCCTTTATTTTCTAACACGTATATAGAGTAACATGAACTACTGTTAGTCCAGTGCATTTAGAAAAAAAAAATTTTTTTTAAAGAAAAAATTCCAAGAAATCTGCATTTTTTTAAACACTTTAATTTCGTCGTTCTAAATAGCCTCTCAAAGGTGATCTGTTGTATGCACAATTTTTTACAGTAAAAAAGGTTAAAAAAAGTAATTTTTCGCGAATATCTCCGTTCCTCTCAGTTTTACAGATATGAACGTTATTATAAAATCGAAATTTAGAAAATGATCTACAAAAAAGATCTTTATTTGTTTTATCATACGAGTTATAGTTTTCAGGAAAACTTGATATAAAAGTTATGACTCAAGGAAATACTTCAATTTTATTAAATATGATTTGAACGAAACAACTACTCAGCGAGCAAATATGGTCCAAATGCTACTATCCGACCGACGTCATAGATGTCTCTGTGGCGGATAGCGACTTACGAAGCAAGTACCGAGACCGGCGACCTCTAGTAGCATTTGGATCATATTGAGAAGTTTCACATACCTCTCACCACTACTCAATTTACTTTAGTCAGTATATGACTAGCAGGTTGGCCACTATCATTTGTCTGTCCCATAACCTATGGCACACTGAGGAGAACTAATAAGTTCGAAACCGGTCTATGTCTGGTTAGGAATTGACAAATGATATTGGCTACCGATCTACCATGATTTGAAGGTATAATCCAATGCAGGTCGGGGTATTTGCCCGCTGAGTAGTTGTTTCGTTCAAATCATATTTAATAACAGTAGTTAGTCCACCTGGGCTAGAGGTCGCCGCTCTTGGTACTTGCTTCGCACGTCGCTATCCGCCACAGAGACAACTATGATGTCGGTCGGATAGTAGGATTTGGACCACATTGAGAAGTTTCACATACCTCTCACCACTACTCACTTCGATTTTACTCTATTCTATGCCTAATAAGATGATAGATTAGGTCCTATATTAAAAATAAAACAAGGCATTTTTGAAGAAAAAGGTTTTATGTGATTTATTAATGAAATCAATCATGATTGTTTTATTCGGTGGTGGCAATATGTCAAAATTATGAATAGGTATTCAATGTATCAAGAAATGATATTTATTTTTCTTCCACTTCTTAATTTTCTTCTTCTTCTCCTTCCTCTGCCTCCTCCTGCTCTTCTTCGTCTCTCTCTTATATTTCCTCGATTTCATCGTGAGCATTTAAACAAGATTGCCATTTCAAATACCGCAAACAGAAGAGCAATGGAGTCGTAACTTTCAACAGTCACACAATTGTCCACAACCTTCTGTGCAATTGCAAAAAATCATATTTAAAAGACGATCCGGAGCAGGAGGTGCTGATGTCTCTTTTGGCTCCAAAAAATTGTTATTGTTTTCTAATACCCATTCCCAATTTTGAGGGTTCAGTTCATTGTCCAACCACTTCTGAGCACCTGATAATATACTCGGAAACAATGTTCTTCAGCTGCTTCGCTGTAGGTGGTAATGAATGTAACTTAACCGATTTATTTTTACTCACTAATTTACAGAAGCACAAGTAACAATAGTTCAAAATATTTCGGTAAAAAAAATGCTTTGTAGTATATTACAATATATTAACTTATTAAATGTTCTACATATCCCCTCCTTCTTCTGCATATAAAGCATTTTCTGGAACGTTCCCCCTAAGGCATTCACAGGTGTCAACAATCTTCTGCTTTAAATGTTGGTTATCATTTGAAGGCGACTCATATACCATATTCTCAACGGTACCCAAGAGAAAAAATCCAATGGAGTAAGATCAGGCAATCTTAGTGGCCACAGAACAGGACCACAGGTCCATCCATCTACCTTGAAAATGCTCATTAAGATGTCCGCAACAAGTCTTGAATTTTGACCAGGTGTTCCATCCTGTTGGAACCATAACATATTTGTTCTAAGCTGTATTACCTCTAGCAGAATAGGTAAATTATTTTGTAAAAATTCAAGGTACTTGACTGCTGTTAAAGAATGATTAGAGAAATATGGTCTAATGAGATGCTTGCCAACCATTCCACATTTACTACAAGGTGCCCGTATTTTATATTGGATTTATAATATGGGGATTCATATCAGCCCAGTAAATAGTATTTCTACAATTAGGAACTCCAATTTACTTTTATCCGTCACAGGATATGATAGAAAAAATGTAGGTCGTCGTTTAGTGTTACAAAAAATTAAGCCACAACATTTTTCTTTTGGAAATCAGCAAGAAACAACCTCTGTAAGTGGTGAATTTTGTAATCGTGAAATTTGGCATTTTTCAAAATTCTTTGTATTGAGCCGTATGAGAGATTTGTTTGAACTTTCGCTTTTCTGATGGAAGTAATGGAATTTTGTGAATTTATCTCTTCTACAATACACCAAAGTGTACTATGGTTACAAGTCTAGAGAAATATTAGCTAAATCTGGTGTTCCCCAGGGTTCCAACCTTGGACCCTTATTGTTCATAATGTTTATAAACGATATCGTGTCCGACCACCAATGCATATCTCTTTTATATGCAGACGATTTAAAAATATATAGATCCATAAAAACAATACATGATTGTATCTGCATACAAAATGATTTGTTTACACTTGAATCGTGGTGTGAAAAAAACAAGTTGCCGTTTAATGTTGGAAAATGTTATATTATGTCTTATACTAAAAAAAGTGTCCCGAAAATTAACAATTATCTACACAATGATTAGGTCGTGAAAAGATGTAATCAGTTAAAAGATTTTGGTGTAATATTTGATTGCAAGTTAACTTTTGTTGATCACATTTCCTCGGTTATCAGTACAGCTTATCAAAATTTAATTTTCCTTCTCAGAAACACAAAGATTTTAAAGATGATACCGCTTTATTTTTCCTCTTTAATGCATTTGTAAGCTCAAAATTAGAATATTCTGCTATTATATGATATCCAGGATATGATGTTCATGTTAATAATATTGAAAATATTCAATGCAATTGCTAAAGTGTTTAGCTTATAGACATGATGGAGTATATCCTGATATTGGGCCCACTCATGATAGTTTGTTTCAGCGATATCACATTAATGATTTATGTAGTAGATGTAATTACCATTCAGTACTTTTTTTATATAAAATTCTCTGTAATAAAATTGACTGGCCTAAAATTCTCGGTATGATCAATTTTTACGTGCTATCCATTTTCACACGCACACATCCTTATTCTATTTGCCAACGCCTAGAACGAATGTACTCAGTTGCTCACCTTTACATGTGATGTGCTCGAATTATCAAATTTATGCATAATGTAATAATTGATATCTTTTAACGTAAGATTTGTGATATAAGAAATAAGATTCTAATGTCATGTCATTTAGCTAATCTGCTAAATATTCTCATATCGTATTGTATTTTATTTAAAGTCTCCTGGTAAAGTTACCGAACAGATAAAATTAAGAAAATAATTGTTAAACCAATAAAATAACAATTACTATTTATCTCTTTTTGTAGGTTATTTCATATGAGAATATACTTCACTCTGATAGGTATTTTGTAAAAGTAGACGTTATAATTAATAGGGCTCTCAAAAAATGATCCGTGGGATAGTGGCATATGCGAAATTAACTAATACGAGAAATAATAAACTGTTACAATTTATAACAATGTATGTAAAACTTACCCTCTTAACTAGCTTGATGAACTAGCTTGCTTATCACAAACTGGAGAAGATGTGTAGCCATTTTTCAGCATCATGTATGTTTCTATGGTTGTCTCCATGAGTGAAGTTGGCTTTGGTGAAAATATATTCTTATATTTTGAAAACGACCGTTCGACATCTATTGATGTAATACACGCATACGTAAAATAGTCTTTGAACGCACTTAACGGGTCTGGGGCTGCACCATCACATATTTGTCTTAATTTGGTAAAACCGGTGTCTTTATTTAACACACTTGCGAACTTTTCTTTAACGGGCTCATTTGTTGCGTCACCTATAGCGTGTAGCAGTAGATTTACTTCGTCCACTATTTGCAGTGACTCCGCTAATGACAAGACACTGTTTTCTAAGTTTTTTATGCTTTCATGTAATGGTTTATAGTTCTTTGCAATATTTTTTAAAGCTGTTTCAACGAAAATATCTTCGAATTTTGTCTGGCTTTCCTTAATAGCTGCAGCCTCATCTTGATTGAATTGTAGTATCACAGCTTTTATTTGTTGGAAATATTCAGCATAATAAAAAACTGCCTGCAACTATTTTCCCCAACGTGTAAGAATAGGCTGTGGTGGTTTAGGAATACCGGGACACTTGCTATGAAATGCACGGAGACGTTTAGGAGACTTAAGAAACACTTTTTTTGTACTTGCTATTAATGCATCCACCTCTGAAAAACCGTTTCGAATAGTTTCTGCCACAAGATGTAAAGCATGTACTTTACACGTAACATGTATAAACGTACAACCTTGTTCTTGTAAAGAACGGCCTACCGAACGCATTGTTACAGCGCCATCAGCCACAAACATCAACACTTGACTTTTTGACAGTTCAAATTTTTCAAACGTCTCCAGCACCACCCTGGTAATTGTTTCGCTAGTACACTGACTTAGTCTCTTGCTAGCTAGTAACAGTGGAACTGTCGGTTTAAGAGGGTCCAGTACTCGTACTATAACATTTAAAATAGATTTTCTTTTACAATCTGTTGTCTCATCGACAGATAACCACAGCCGTGTATTTTTTAATTTACATTTCATCTTATTTACCATGTCTACGTGTACAGTTGATAGATAGTTACATAATGTTGTGCGACTTGATAACTTCACTTGGGCATTGTATTTATTCCAGAACTCTCGAAATGGTTGTTTATCGAGTATATGCAGCGAAACATCACAGGCAATCAGCACAATATGCAATACGCCCAAGTGACTTAACGTGTACACAACACGAGAGCTAATAATAGACTGGACTGGAGAAAGAGTTTCGCGGTCAAGGTGAATGCCGGCGACAGTAAGTACATCAGTACTCTACGACCATGATACACAGAAACGTTTTGCAGCTTTACTAATTAATATAAATCTGTTTGGTAACTAACAGCCACTCTACCAGAAGATGGATATACCGGGCCTTATTGTATATATTATTGAATTTTTTCTGTCCTACCCTGTAAATGGGTTCGCCCGTTGGTTAGTGTATGAATAAAATAAATAAATAAATAAATAAAATACCGTCATCAGTGCGAACAGATTTTCTATATGGCTTATGTTTTCGTGTCTTAAATGCATCTTGATTATTTTAAAGGATAGTTTCTAAGTTTTTAAATGTTTTGCGATCTGGAAGTTCCCAATCACGATATCTTGTGTGACATATCTCATTAGCAGCAAGTGCATTTGCATGCATGCTTCTCCATATATTAAAAATATGTTGATTTTGTGATAGTGATTCAATATTCTTCAATTATTTTATAACTTTTTTACACTACTAGCGACTACCCGTACTTTGACAGTTGACGGAAAAGGATCAGAAATATCGTCGCGATGCCTAGCCTATCGATAACCACCAGTTATTTATTTGGGATTTTAAATTATTCACTGGACTCTATAAAAAACATGTCCCAAAACTAAGGACTTGACGACCTGTTAGATTTTTGTTAATAATTTGCGTACTGTAATATTTTGTTTTTGATTGCCAGTATAATTTTAACGCAGTTCGTTTACAATGAAAACATTTAACATAAAAACAGATTTTAACGGGTAAATCGGGGGATCGAAATCACCACTCAACCTAAATCAATCAGCGTTTAGACAATCATATCAGAATGGTATATTGTAAACCTTGTATCCTATTCACTACTGATATTCACAGTTCGAATAACTTTATCGGAGCCCTGACTGTACGACTCCCACACACATACGCACAAAACTAGAAAAATAAAAACATCAAATTACAAGGAACACATGACGATACATCACAAAGAACATGTTCAACCTTTGCCATAACCTTTTGTATACGTAATACACCTATACCGATTTTTTACACAGGACTCTAGAGTGTCCGTTTCAGCTGTAAAATAATATGAGTTTCTTGCAAGATTTAGGTTTTCTTTTTTAATAAAATCATGAAAGCGTAAGCTGAATAAGTGCTTTTTCACAAAAGTTAAATCAATATTTACTTATGCTGGATTCCGCAGATTACAGAATCATTAGAAAATTATGCTTCGTCGTAAGAAAAAACTGTAATTAAATATTTTATAAAATGTAGTTTTACCTTGCGTTACAATGATTATTAAAATAATATTGATTTAGAAATACCAAATTCTTATTCCATAAAAAGTGTTAGTATGGGCTGTTGCTGAAATTAGTGGAGTAAATTTGCGGTCAAAAGTTGGTTCTTTGTAGTAATAAGACATTTTCATATGGGCGCCATATTGGATTTTTATATCATAAGACAGGGAAAAGAGAAAAATAGTATATTGTTTAATGAGTCAGAAAGTTGGACATTTTCATGAGGAAGAAATTTTTGCGACACAAACCGAAGGCGCGTGGAGCAATTCAACCGAGTAGAAAAGGACAATTCTCACGAGTTAAACACTACACTTTCCAGTCGTATTACATAAAATGGAAAAATATTGCAATTATCCATTTATTTCTTTTTACAATATTAATATTAATAGTTCCATAACTGATAATACTGAGAGGTGGAGAATTTACATTGAGATTCTTATTAGTCATCACATTTGTGTTATTTGCATTTGTGGTGGGATTATTATTGTTAATAGCACTAAGAATCTTATTTGCAGTATCCATTTTGTTTTTCATCGATTCATCTATGTAGCCCTCGGCTACAGTAGATGATCTCCAGCCTCCGTGTCTCTTTAAAGTTGTTATATCTGCTCCTGCGTCTATAAGTATTGTCGCAGATGACCTGCGGAAGCTATGTCCGGTGTATAGATGTGGATGTGGAAGTTTCAAAAACGTTGCTACCTGCTTGCCTATTCCACTCAATTTATTAATTCCAATTTCCTGCATAGTGCACTTGCCCTTTTGATAATTTAAAAAGAGAGCCTGTGTTGCATTCGGTGGTCTGAGACTTATATAGTTTTTGATGATTTGATAATACTCGCCAGTTACAGAAAATTTTCGAACAGTTTTAGTTTTTGTTATTGGAACTGTCACAAGCACAGAATTATTTAAATGTTCCAAGTCGTCAATTTTCATCGCCTTCAATTCACATGATCGACTTGCTCCCATTACTCCCATGATGAGGAAAACCTAAAATCAAATTTACCATAATTTGCCTATCAGGAACTACATAGGTATACATTCTTACTTTCATAGCAAGATACACTTTGTCTGGTGCATTTTTTATAAAATTATCAATCTCTTGATCTGTGAAGGCTTTGGATTTTTTAGCATGGTAGCCCTCCGATCTGCGTTTCAAAAGGGCCCTCAATTGTGAATATTGTTCAATGTTCACTCCAATGTTTAAATTTAAAGTATTCCCTAACTTCGAGTATATTGATTGACCACAAAGTTGAGGACTTGTATTTAGTTTGTAGCTCACCGAAATAAGCCATCAATACATTTTCGGAAATGGAATTTATCGTCTTCTCTTTGCGCCAGTCCATAAAAGTGGAATAAGTTTGCTCATATTTTTTCATGGATCTTTTAGGAAGGAGGCTAAGTGAGCTTTGTTTTGCAGCGTTCACAATTTCTGGTGGCGTACTATCAATAATCTTCTCATCGGACGCAACATCCATTATTCCCTTCTATTTAAACGATTTTCGTAAAAATTTTCGCACTATTTCGCAACAATACTATTGAAAATCACTAAACTCAATCACAAATGAATAGTTTTGACAAATAGCGTCAGATTGTTGACAGATGAGTACATTTTTAAAGGGGAGGTGGGACAACAGGATGTGTTGAGAAAGTCGAAATGCCGGCTTCTCATTGGTGGAGAAGTGTTGAGAAAGTAAACTTTTCTATACAGGTTGAAAAACGTTGAATTTTCTAAATCGAAAACTATAGGATAATGGTCAGTTTATTTAATATGATTGAAAAAACTAATTAAGCCATCTTTAAAATGGGTTAAGATTTTCTTTTTAACCCTTAAAAGTTGGTATTTTTTAAAGTTGTATTAATGCGAAATTGTGCCATTTTTAGATCGTTTATGTTTTAGCCACTCTGTGCAACATTAAAATTTTTTCCAACATATAATTTCTGAAAAAGAGTCTTAAAAGCAAACGATTAATAAAACAAAAATTACAGTTTTTTGTTCTTTTTGAACATTGTCATCAATGAATCAGGTTTATTCTTAATTTGTAAATTGAGAATACGTATTCTGACTTATTTGATATGAACTTTTGTGTAACAGAAACATGGCTGAATGATGACATACCGACTGATATAGTCCATATTCCGAATTATAAACTATTTCGCAAAGATCGAAGTGTCGGAATTCACATTAAGGGTAACATTAATTGTAATTATGACTTTGCTGTAATAAAAGGCCTAGAATTATTATTTTTAAATGTAAAAGTGAGTAAAATAAATTTACTCATTTGTGTTATGTATATACAAAGAAGAACCAGGAACTGCAACGATCGATATACGGAAAAGTACGCACCAGAAAATTTTGAAAATTCAGGGAACTACTAATGGCAGTATGGCCAAGCCAACTTAAATAATTAAGAGCATTTGGCACTTCCGGTTATACTGGAAGTCGATACCAACTTGCTTATTACAAATGGAACACCCTATATATTTAGAGTTTTTGAAAAGAGCATAAAATTCTGAGTCAAAAATATGTAGGATACCCTATGCCTAAATCCAATCGTTTCAGAGATATTTGACATTTTAAAAAATTTTTGACAGGTGTAATGGTTTACAATAACGTTTATAACTTTATTCGTGTAAAAGATACTCATTTTCTTCTTGGCAAGCAGAAAGACCATATGGTGAGCTACACTATACAGTTTAAAGAAATTCAATAATTGTAAACCAAGTGTTCCATTTTTGACGTTACATTTTGTAAACTTCAAACAGCGAAAACTTGCTTAAGTCAAATAGAACACCCTGTATTTTTTTACATCAAGTTATGTATAATTATATTCCTTTTTTTCTGATATTAGCATTGTGAGAGTTTAAGTTACAAGTTTTTGAAATATTTGCGATTTTCAAGAATTTTTAGTAAAAATGTTATCAAATTAGCCATGATTAGAAACAATCAGTAATGTCAGTTATTCTTTTATGTCAAAAAATGCCACCGCGTTTAAATTACACCCACGAAGATTTTTTTGAATTTGTTTATTATTTATGGAGAATGTGATAAAGTAATATCAAGAATACAGTTAAAATGTAAGAACTTCAAAAATTTTTCTTTGTACAGATTCGAATGCCATTGAATGAACATTATAAAAGAAGAAAATACAAGAGAAAAATACTCTAATTTTGACCGGACTAACGAATTATATAAAGTTTTTAACGCCAATTCATTAGAGAATGACTTACAATTTCAGATTAGAAATTCCAGAGTTTTAACAGAATTAGGTATTACCGCTTCAGCATGTTTAATAAAGGATAGGTCTGCATAAAAATAATACCCAGGTCCATAACTGAATCACATCTTAAGTTCAACATGGTCTATAGCATAATCATACAAATAAGGGAATATTTTGCGGGAATAAGTTACGACTTTGCACTTTGAAATATTCATTGTTAACTTGTTGATTTTACACTACTCTATTACATTGTTAAGCTGAACTTGTAATGCCTGACAATTATCCGAATCCGATATAACATAAAAAATTTTTAAGTCATCAGCATACAAAAGTTGCTCGCATTCGATGCACTCAGTCAGGTCATTTATAAACAGTAAGAAAAAAGGGGTCCAAGGTTTGACCCCTGAGGTACCCATGAGGTAGCGATATACAATTCTGACTTGAAACCATTGTATGTCACATACTGCCCTCTGTTAGATATGATCTAAATTAATTCAACAATGATGAACTAATACCAAACTCCTAAATTTTTACTAACAGAATAGAGTTATCTATACAATCAAAAGCCGTCGAAAAGTCCGTGTTCACCACATCACCTTGTTCCTTAGAGTCCAGGGCATTGGAAATGTACTGAGTTAGAACAAGTAAATTGGACATCGTTGACTATTGACTCATAAAGCCATGCTGTGACATAGATATAGTTTCTTACTGGAGTATATGTGTGCTTGTACACAGACATCTCAAAGACTTTGGCAAAATTAGGAATTATTGCAATATGCCTGTAGTTATCTAAATATGCCACATCAGCATTCTTTAGCACGGAATGAACTCTAGTAAGTTTTCAACATTCAGGAAAAGTAGAAGTTTTCAAACAAAAATTAAATATTATTAAAAGAGGAGTTAAAAAAATTCTAGAGCAGTCCCTAACTAAAAAACTGGGAACTTGGTCATGACCCACTGTTATTTTATTATATTAAATATGATTTGGACGAAACAACTACTTAGCGGGCAAATACCCCGACCTGCATTGGATTATACCTTCAAATCATGATAGATCGGTATTTGCCCGCTGAGTAGTTGTTTCGTTCAAATCATATTTAATAACAGTAGTTTAGTCCACCTGGGCTAGAGGTCGCCGCTCTCGGTACTTGCTTCGCAAGTCGCTATCCACCACAGAGACATCTATGATGTCGGTCGGATAGTAGCATTTGGACCATATGAGAAGTTTCACATACCTCTCACCACTACACATTTTATTATATGTCAATTTGACATGATTCAATACTGAAAAAAAGTCACAATTACAAGCTTAATTCGCTCCACTAAGTCAAATTTATAACTGAAAATTAATAACGTAAATACAGAACAAATAAACCAATATAACATGCCCAAAAAAAAGTGTGGTAGCTGATAAATAGACAGATTAAACTTACTATTGTTCAATGCGGCCGTTCAACCAAAAAATCTAATCAAGTAATGTACACCTAAATGAATTGTATTTTTAATAGAAGACTTCTCTAGCTGAAGTATGTCTCTTGAGGCCATACCACTCAGAGTCATGGGTAATTTATTTACAAACGTAGTAACTGAAACACTGATTAAATTAAGAAATAGAAGTACTAACGTTCTAAAATTCAGATATGTTGTTAAAGGGAATGGTGGTGTCTGTTGATTTCAGGCCACTTCTAGAGAATAAGCTTTGTCGTTTGAATGTTACCTAGTTGTGGGGTTCTCTTAATTCTTATTTTTCTTTCTTGGACGTATCACATGAATAATTCTTCTGAACTTGATTATCTAAGAAAATATGTCATAGGTCCAGTATCATACTGGATAACTATACTTTTTAGATAAAGAAGCTTAGAAGATTTAATCAATACGTATCGGTTAGTTGATTAAAAACAACTAGACCGCTGGCTGGCCCTGTCTAAATTCTCACCGAGCATTGATATTTGTGTTAAAATTCCTTGTATATATAAGTAGATAAAATTATAAAATAAATCTTTTTGACATATTTATAGGGTGTTTGCAAAATGTTGTCAAAATAAAATATACAGGATGATCCAAATTAGACTCCCTCGTCTAATACCTCGGAAATTGTAGAGGTTATGCACAAATTGTTACCGGCGATCAAAAGTAACTTACATATATAACGAGTGATTATAAAGTAAGGGATATATTTCAACTTATTATATATCCTTAACAAATCAAATTAATAACAAAAAGTAAATGGAATCTAGTTGCTTACATAATGGGATTTCTGATGTCAAACACTAGTGACCGCAAATTCTCGATATGACCTCCATTTTGTTGTTGTAATATTACCAACCGTTCCTCCAAATTGTATACAGCACTATGCAACATTTCTGGTTGAATTGCACGAATTTGCTCTCTAATACTGTCCTTTAATTCCTCCAGCGTGTTGGCCGTGTTCTAAACACCAAATTTTTTAAATAATCCCACAGCCAGTAATCCGCTGGGTTAATATCAGGCGATCTTGCAAAATGTCTGCTTATAACACGATCTTGAAAAACCACAGTTAACAATTCTTTAACTGGTCGGTAAATGTGCGGAGGTGCTCCATCCTGCATAAAAATCATGTTTTCAATTCCTTCGTGCTCGTTTTGCAACTGTGGAATTGCATAATCCTTTAACATTTGCAGGTATCGTTCACCAGTAACAGTTACAAATACGGCCTCCCCATTCTGTATTTCCTCGAAAAAGTATGGACCAATGATGAAATTAGCTGTGAAACCGCACCAAACGGTGACTTTTTTGTCATCAAGGCCTTGCTGAACGATTTCATGTGGATTTTCTGTTAACCATATTCGACAGTTTTGAGTATTAATTCTACCTTTAAGAGAGAAATGGGCCTCATCTGTCCATAAAATACGGGATAACCAATCGGGTTCAATTTCCATATGTGCCAATACGTGTAATGAAAAATCGTATCTGAGAGCAAAATCTGCGTCCTTTAATTCAAACAGCAGTTACAGTTGATAGGGATACATTTTTAGGATTTTCCGTAAAATATTCCAAACCGTGGTGTATGGCATTTGTAATCGTTTTGATATCGCATTCACACTACTGATTGCTAGCGGATTAGTATTGGCTACGTTTTGATTTTCCTGAAGAACTTCTGCAACTTGGACATCACTAATCCTAGGTCTTCCTGACCTCGGTAGGTCTTTTACGGACCCTGTTCTTTCAAATTTGCTAATCAAATTACGATACGCCTTCATTTTACACGGACCTGCTCTCAAACACATTTTCGTACGAAATCCTCGTAATCCAGTAGTGTAATTTTTACCGCCTTCATAATAACATTGCACTAAACCAATTCTTGTTTGCAGACCCATATTGAAATTGTTACAATTTACGTTACGCGAGTTTTATTTTGAGAACAATTCTCTAAATTACGATTATTTCGTTTGACACTTGTATCAATAGTTGTCACGACAATTCTTTTGTTTTCCATAGATACATTAAAATCCAATTATTGAGGCAACTAGATTCTGTTTACTTTCTGCTACTAGCATAAGTTCTTAAAACTATATAAGAATTTAAAATAGACCCCTTACTTTATGATAACCCCATAGATGTTAATGTCAATTGTAAATTTTTATCGCATCGACGATAGGCGTCGCGACCCCATTTTTGATTTTTTCCATCAACACCCAATTTTCCTCCGACTTTAGAAAGATGTTTTTATTTTGAGTAATTTTTATGCACTACACCTTAGATGTATAATAGTTTACGAGTTACAACTTCACGAACATCAAAATACAAATCTTTAAAAAATGAAACCAGTTATACAGGGTGAGGCAATAATGCGGCCGACTTCGAAATGTCGAGTTCTATGATAGATAGAAACTTGGTTTAAAAACATAAGTAAACTAAATGATAAAAAGTCTATAACCGGAAATTATTTTCGAATATACAGGGACGATTCTACAGGGTCAACTAACATTTTTTTAAATGGAATGTATATCAGAACATTTTTTTGAAACCTCTTTGTGGCCTCCTTCCACTCCTGTGTTATTATTGACTCTCTCCCAACCACTTGGATGTAATGATATTTTTGATTCAACAGTTCTATGTAAGTATCTATGGAATGTGAATATTACATAAACAAATAATATATGTGTCAAGTTCCACGTTTGACATATTCTACAAAAAGATAAAATAACTTTGAAAAGGAAACAGATTCGTTTCCGAAACGTTAAGGAAATATTTTATTATGTTTGTGTCTCATATTAGTTGTCAAAAATCACACTCTGACTGATCTTTTGACGTAAAGTCACAAGCGCAGAGGTTTATTTTTCCAGTAACATACTAGGTAACTAACTGTATTTTTTAAATAACGAAGAATTACTCGTGTGGTAGTAAGTCCCAAGAAATAAAAAGAAAAATACCTTTACAATATTGCATCGGTGCGAACAAATTTTCCATATGGCTTATGCTATCGTCTTGAATGCATCTTTATTATTTCGAAGGATAGTTTCTAAGTTTTTAAATGTTTTGCGATTTGGAAGTTCACGATTTGAATATATTTCGTGATATATTCACTTGACAAGGATTGCATTTCTCCTTGCTTCTCCATTTATTAAAAGCATGTCGATTTTGTGATTGTGAATCAGCATTTTTCAATTAATAGGGACCACCGTAGTTTGACAAACAACTTAAACTTTGACAGTATGTTTTGATTAGAGAGCCATGTCACTATTTGTAATAAAATCTAATATAAAAATGAATAAAATTAAGATGCAATTAAAACCCATAGGCGTTATAGCTCGTAAACTTAGAATTAGAAATACATCTAAAATAATGCGCATAAAAATGATTCAAAATAAAAGTATTTTTCGAAAGTCGAAGAAAAAAATTGAGTGTTTCAGGAAAGCGATAAAAATGTACGATAGAATTTAAAGTGTAATCTACACAAATAAAACCACGAAGGGGCGACCACGGCCACTAATATGTGTAATATACTTTTGACTGGTGGCAGCGGAGGGGGATCCACAGTCGGTAAGTGGTGTGCGCAGTTTAATGTCCAGCTCATCATAAATAAGTCACCCACCGGTTAGAAGCGTAATTATACGGATTCATTCAAGACTAATGTAGGCTTCTACATACATGTAAATGAAGAAACATATTAAACACTTAAACATTTTTATATATTTAAAAAAATCTGACATATTATTGCTATGCATTTATGCAATTCTAGAAAAAATAAATAGAATAATTATTGGATATTACAAAATCACTCTTTCAAACCTAACATGACAATCAACGGCGGTTCGTGGTTCAAGAGATAGGGAGGTCAATTAGAAAAGTTTACTGTATTACCTACGTTTTAAAGTGATTTAAATTCCAAGTCGATCCTCCGGTCTTTTTGAGATGCAAAGTGGTCAATTACTTTTTCATTAAAGTCTTTTATCTTCTTTATTAATGACCTTTATATGGTAAGCATAGCTAAAGAAGATAACCTTTCCTGACCCATGGTATCTCTTAAAAATGTCTTTATTCTTTTTAAGGTGGAAAAACAACGTTCACTTTCGACGGTAGTCACAGGGAGAGTACACAAGATTTTTAACAGTTTGACACTTTCAGAAAAAGTATTGCACAAATTATTATTAATAAAAAGCTGTAACAAAGCTACTGCACCTTCACTATTGGAAAAATCTTCCCGGCTATATAATACTTCTAATTCAGTTTTAAGTTTCAAATGATTTATGACTGAATACTCCGTTTTAACTAATTTAAACATATCTTGAGGAAAGCTTTTTTTATAATCTTTAAATCGATCTGCGTGAAATAACTGAGACACTGCTAAATGATTACTGAAGCCAAACCTGTTTTTGATCTCAGATGTAATTATATCACAAACTTCTAATGAAATTCTCCTTATTGATTCTTCCGTTTTACATCTCTGGGCAGACTGCATGGATGTCTCCTCGAAATAGTTAATCAAAATTTTATTTGTGATGTCTTCAATTTTACTATTAAAAACGCCAATACACTTATTTACTGTTATGACAACGATATTACAGTTTTGTAATTGATTGAACAATATATCACAATGAGACATAACTAAATGAAAAAAATTTAACCAGTAAAGAAAATGTTCATTTTGTAAGTAGTTTTTTAAACCAATAGCTTGGTTTAGAGTGTTGTTTTCTGATTCATTATCAATGATTTTTTCTAAACAATCTAATAATTCTGTTCGATAGGTATAAACAGTCTCTATGCACTTTGTATTAAAATTCCATCGTGTTGGAGCAGCTTTAGGTAATATCACCTTAACAACATTATCTAACACGGCTGTTCTTTTTGGCGATTTTCCAAAGAATGAAGAAAAGCTATGCAAATTAGCAAAAAAATATATTTATGCTTTTATCCTGACTTGATGCTTTTTGTAAAATTAAATTTAGTTGATGAGCGTAACAATGAATAAAATTTGCTGAAGGATAACTTTTTTTAATTAAAAATACCTATTAACTTCTTTTTTCTTATCAAGAGATGTTTGCTTTATCGTCATATTAGATTTTGGACGGCCATCACCTTTGAATTTCACTCGGTGTTCATAACCCAACTTATGTCCATCTTTCAGTTTTAATATATTTTGTACAACACTCATATTTAATAGTAAACACCAAAAACACTGTTTTACTTAATTTCACGACAAGTAGAGATTTACTAATAAAATGTTCACAAATAAAAACATTAAACACAACGCGACAGAATTTACCGACCAACGCGTACCTAGTTAATATTAAGACTGCTGACTGGCGACTGCTCTACTAAACTTACGTACGTTACTGTTTCCGTAAACTGTCAGGGACATTGCCCCCGCCAGTATTTCTGTCTCTTTTGCTTTCTGACGATTCGTGCATAAGTCTATTTCACTACAATTCGTTATAAATTCGGTCCGTAGCTAGCTTTGAGGACACGTTGTGGGATTGACCCAAGATTTTTTAAATTCTATAAATGAATAATGTAATGATTATGAATGTATATATAGCTCGGTGCTCGGAGGGGATACGAAATTCTGCGATCTAGATTTTTGAATAGTATTGTGCATAGAATGAGAATGAACTAGAAACTAATATATTTTTTAAGAATATTAAAAATATATATATTATATATTTTTAAACTTCTGAAAATGAATAGCTCTATTTTTGATTTGTATGTGAGAGGTCATTGACCAAATGACCCTATAGAAGAACCGCCAGTGATGACAATAATGATAAATACCTATAGAACTTTATATTTTATACTATCATTCTTATATGAACATGCTAGTATAAAAGTTTTAGGAATATAATGAATCAAAAATAACACTTCCAATACATTTTATTATAGAAAGTATTAAAACAACTACTTAATCTAGGAGCAAGAGCTGCATTGAATTAAATAACAGAGTTCATAATACTAGAAACAAAAAAAATTGAGATTGATAAATCCGTGTGGAAATATTATTAACCGTTTTTGTTAAATAAACGCTTTTTTTAAATGAAATATATTTTATTTCATTTAAAACATTTTTTTCACCTGCGTGACTGTAAATGAATCCCCTCTTCTAAATCATGATCAATTATTATGATCCATTTTTATTTTAACAATATCTCGTGTTATTACAAAAATCATTATGCTCTTGTCGTAAATATAACTAGAACGTAATAAAATGGTGTGATTATTAAACAAGTTATAGCTCTATAAAAGCCACAATTTCGAAAGGAAACTTAAAGAAAATTGTTTTCACGATGACTGGTAGTTAAAATGTTATTAATATAAAGGATAATTCGGATAGGGCTTGAAATATATAGGTTTTAAAATTGAATTTTATTGCAATATAACTTCTAAAATTGGTTTATCTTTTTTCTTATAAAATGCTTCTGACAATTTTGTTGAGGGGGATAATTCTCATCTCTCTCTCGCTAAGCTTGTCTTTAAGAAAAATAATAGCACGACAATAAAATGAAAAATTCTTCCTATATTATGTGTCTTTTTAATAAACGGTCCAAATAATGTGTAAAAATCAAAAGAAACCACAATTTTGAAAATAATCTAAATGAAACTGTGTTTACCCCTACATTGAAATCTCTCGTGGGGTGATTCTTAAGACCAAAATAAGAAAAAAAATGTTAAGACAGATTACACCGGCACACACAAAAAAAAAAAAGTTGTTTGTATATTTGACGCCACCTACCTCCCGACATGTATTTCGACCCGCTGAATCCGAATTTGAAGTCAGTTTGGACCGTACACCCTCAAATATCGAGTAAATTGAAAAACCGTAAAAAATAGCGAAAATAGGGTGTTTCGGTAATAAAACATTTTTTATGGATCTAAACCAAGCCTAATTTTTATGTATTTCGATCCGCTGAATACGAATCTAAAGTATATTTAGACCATAAGCCGTTTTAAATCTAAGTAAATTGTAAAAACCCTCGAAAATTGCTAAAAATGGCAAAAAATTGTGATTATGTTGATAAAAAAAAATTTTCATTCTGTTTATACGTCATTTTTTATAGATTTTACAATTTTTCACATTTTCAGATTCTAAACTTGTATTTTATGCATAAAAAAATACAAGAAACGTATTTAATCGTGTTTCATAGATTTTTTTCAATTTTTTCAACTACAATTTTTTGCTATTTTATCGGTTTTTTGCGATTTTTTGAGATTTTGAGGGATTAATGGGCCAAATATATTTCAGATTCGGATTCAGCAGATCAAATTACATAAAAATCCTCTTTGATCCGGGTCTACAAAATTTTTTTCATCAACATAATCACAATTTTTTGCCATTTTTAGCAATTTTCGAGGGTTTTTTTACAATTTACTTAGATTTAAAACGGCTTATGGTCTAAATATACTTTAGATTCGAATTCAGCGGATCGAAATACATAAAAATTAGGCTTGGTTTAGATCCACAAAATTTTTTTTATTACCGAAACACCCAATTTTCGCTATTTTTTACGGTTTTTCAGTTTACTCGATATTTGAGGGTGTACGGTCCAAACTGACTTCAAATTCGGATTCAGCGGGTCGAGATACATGTTGGGAGGTAGGTGGCGTCAAATGTACAAACAATTTTTCTTTTTTGTGTGCCGGTGTTATTATCAAGATTTGAAATCCAAAAATTATCTTTCTAACGCGAATTTTTCTTCTCTTGATCTCAGGGATCGGCCGGTGAAAAATTTATTTATTTTTTTTATCAAATTTCGATGCAGTTTTGAAATATCCTGTATACTCAGTTTCTAGAAGGTAATCAGTTTAAAAGCTGCCACAACAGTGCTTTAATATTAGACCGCCACTAGCGAATTAATTAGTTTAAATGACACATTTATTTTTAGCTACAGAATCTATGTAAATTGTCATTTACCTTAGTTGTTCGTCCTGATCTTCCAATAGTTCTGTAACGGAAAATTCTACTACCACTTCCCCTAATTGCATATGTAATAAGCGTGTCAAAATATCATATAGTTGTACCCATACAGTGTCTCCAATAGTCTCTTCTAAAACGAAAAAAAAAAGGCTGTTTATAGTAGTGAAAATAAAAGGTTCTATCCAACACCTTCATCCTGATGTGGGTTGGAACATATGATATGAAGCTAACACCAAAATACCATATATCATAGATAGAACGAATATAACGAATAGAACGAACCATATGGGATTGGCCTACTGTTACTATTCATACTATTTTTGCACTTTGTAATTTCCATGCCTTCAAATGCATCCAGTTGTCTAGTATTTGTTACATTCCTAATTAATATTAAATTGTTACCTAACCTCGCATGTTTATGCATGCACAGTACAATTTTCATGTTAAGTTGGCCAACTCTTAAATGTTAAATGATAAATGATAAATTTTAAACGATAAATAATGTTAAATGTGTCTGCATAAATCCACCTTTACATTATAAAAATGGTCCTAAGACACGTAACTAGAAAATTTTTAGATATCGCATTGAAGGGTATTTTTAAAGAAAATACTGTTTCCCAACTGAAATTTGAGTATAAATAATCTGATATAGTAAAACGCTAATCTAAGAAATATCCATTTTTGCCCTATGCCCTATTGAAACATTCCGAATACTCTGAAATATCCGGAAAAAACGAAATTTCATAAAACCTTGTTTATTTTTTCTGACGTTATTTGAAAACAAATTTTAAAACTAGTAAAACTTCGTCATTGCCACTCTTTATCCTCTACAAGGTGGCGCTGTCAAATTTTAAATCCGACGTTTCGTCTTCCAGAAACCATTATCAACTATTTTTTTTTAAATACGGACCTGGATTTTTTATTTTATTTTTTGTTACCCTTGGACTCCCTAGATGCTATGGCCCATCACAAATTTTGAATTTCAAACGTTTCGATGACAAAAACTGACATTTTCTGTATTTTTTTAAAAATATTTAATACGACCCTGTTTATAAAACAAATTATTACTTCTGGCTAAATAATGTTAATAATAATTGATTAATTAATTAATAACTATATATACCTAAATTTTAAAACGAACAAAATTAAAATCTAAAATAAATGCTTAAATATCCCCCCTTGCACCTCTATGCATTTTCGCATGCGTCTTAACAGATTGCCCGTAACCACCCGCTGGATTACTCTTCCTCTTGCTCTTAAATCTGTTATCTTTAACATTAAATTTTGGCGCAAAATGTTTGTCACGTGGAGTATCTTGATACAAACGGTTTTTTAAAAATCCCCATAAAAAATAATTTAGCGGGGACAAATCCGGGTTTCTAGCAGGCCCGCGCTCTACCCCTTGGTTTCCAATCCACTGATTAGGAAATGTTTCATTAAGAAACTGTGTGACGGCCCTTGCATTATGGGCTGGTGCGCCATCCTGTTGCCACCGCAGTTGGCGAAGCATATTTAAAGGCTCGTCGTCAAGCGCATCTAATATATAATTTCGGATAAAATTAAGATACCGTTCAGCATTTAAGTTTCCATCGTAAATAATTGACTCTAAGATTTTATTTCGATACAGTCCAACCCAAACATTAAATGATGCCCGTCCCTGCCTTCGCACTTGTTGATTTTGGTGCGGATTTTCCACTGCATAATAATGCTCATTGTTCCTGTTAAAAAGACCGCATGTGGAAAAATTACACTCATCAGTCCAGATAATTTTATTTAAAAAATCGCCATCTTGTTGCAATTTTCCATCAAGCCAATTGCAAAATTCAATCCTTCTTTCACTGTCTCCTGGCCTTAATTCTTGGCTGACATATAGTTTATAGGGATGATACCTAGATTTTTTGAGAATCCTCTGAATTCGGATTCTAGGCATATTTAGTTCTACGGCAAATTGCCGAGAGGAACCCATAGGATTTTCCGTAACCTTTAATAAAACGTTTCGATGAAATTTTACCATAAAATATTATATGTAATAAAATGCATATTATCATTTTATAACAAAACTTACAGCATTTATAACAGCTTCTTCATCTTCAGCTTCTATTCGTCCGCCATAAGTATTTCGGTGTTTACCAAAACTACCAAAAAGTCCCAAATTTCTGTCCAAAGTATTAAAATACGGGGTTGTGGATGCTCGGGGTATCTTTCTAAATATCGTTTACATGAAATTTGCGAATTTCTATTGACACCGTAATAAATCCGAAGCATATCACGTTTTTTTTGAATTAGAAAACACCATTTTTACTGTCTCAAATTATTTAAAAATTTAAACTGTCATATTTTAAGGAGCTAGGTCGATTTCTTGTTTTAATATCAAGGCCGCCTTTTTCATTTTCCGTTAATATTACAGAAATAAGCTCAATATAAACGAGGTGGACGGACACATTAGATTGAAATAAAAGTGTTTGACTTATCCTATTTTTTAAAATCCTATTTACGCGTTTAGGATTTGGAAATAAATAAGAAATATTACATAGGTATTTACTATTGTAATCTAAATTAGTTACCTACCAATAAGTGCTTTAGTTATAATTATAATGACTTTTTATCCACTTTTAATAGGTATAGCTTTTCATCAGTATCATAAATTTAGATATTTATTTTTTACCTAGCTAACAAATTTAGAATTTTGAAAGAATAATTTGTTTTAAAAACAGTGCCGTATTAATTATTTTTTTAAATATGGAAAATATCAGTTTTTGTCATCGAAACGTTTGAAAATCAAAATTTGTGATGGTTTATAGCATTTAGGTCGTCCAAAGGTAACAAAAAATAAAATAAAAAATCCAGGTCCGTATTTAAAAAAAATAAGTTGATGGTTTCTGGAAGACGAAACGTCAGATTTCAAATTTGATAGCGTCATCTTGTAGAGGATAAAAAATGGCAATGTGGAAGTGTTATTCGTTTTAAAATTTGTTTTCAAATAACGTCAGAAAAAAATAAAGATTTTATGAAATTTCGTTTTTTTTCCGGATATATCAGAAAGTATTCGGAATTTTCCAAATTCCAACACAGTATTTTGATAAGTATCAAATTGCGCAACTTTGCCATAATTTAACCGATCCTGTATCTCTTGCGGTTTCCAAGATCCCAATGATGAGGCTCGAAAATGGGCCACCCTGTACATTAATCAAAACACGTCGCAATGACCAACTTAAAAGTTACCATATGATTACTACTACTATTGTCGACAAGAGTTCAATTTTTACCCACCTCTACAATTCAAGAGACTTTGATGCGAAATGTTAATCACTTTGTATGACATTATATTAATAATGTTTATATCAGCCGTACTAAATTACACACAGCTTGCGATATATTTTCTTCCTACTAACTTTCCCCAAAAGCAACTTAAATATATTACATATTAACCGAGCAAAGCTAAAGTTGACAAAGCGCCTTACCGGAAACTAATTACCCCTCACTTTTTGGTTTTTGAGTGCATATGAAAGATTAACGTTCCCCATTAAATTTAAAAGATCTTTTGCATGCATCAGCCAACTCCAACCTTGTTAAAACTTTAAATCAGTCGCAACTTGGAACCACGAGAAACTATTATGAAATTGAGGGTAACGTAGATTTCATATTCTATAACTGAACGGCTATTTCTTTTGTTGTTTTGTTTCAATTCTTCTTCTTGTAAGAGAAGGCTTTAACAATATTAGTCTATTTAGATTAAGAACAACTGGCAACAACTGCAAGTAAATAGAACAAGAAAATAAAATCAAAACTTTAGTAACATCGCACACTGTACGTGCGTTTCGCCAATAAAGTTGACATCATATAGGACGATATCAACTTGGTTGCTGACTGCCACTATATATTTTAATTATAAGTTAAAGTTCTGTCAGTCTAGTCCAGGTGACGCCACTGATTTCTACTGGAATAGTTGGTTCTGCAGATTTTTGCACTTATGACCATCATTATTTAAAAATTTGCTATATTGATTTAACGTACCTCTGGGGTAATTTTCATAATAATATTGTACCATATTTATCTTAATTTTACGCCTTGGGCGATTTTGCTTTTCGGTGATCAGTTCACGTTGATTGTTCTTTAGAACAGCAATCATTTATATCCATTGGTATTGATTTATTGTGCCTTGTTAGCAATTTATTTAATATCCCTCTGATATTGTAGTAATTTCGTGTGCTAATTTAAACTAACTTTCGGTTATTGTAAATCTTAGATTTACCCGGTAACGGATGTCACTATTTTGTATCGTAGTTAACTGTTTTCTGTCTTTGCCTGTTGATGTCTTAGATCACTTGGTTACGTTGGTAACTCTGTGAAGAGTGGTGACTGGTGACATTTGGAGTTTGGTACCCCTTTTGGAGGAAACATTTTTGTTTACAACCTTTGTGAGAATTACCGAACATGGTGCATTTGTTTTGTGGTAGATCATTTTATACCAGTGCATATATTTACCAACCAGACCTTTGTAGAGTGTGTAGGTTTTTCTAAATTTAAAATATTGAGTACTTACTTGTAAATATTTAAAGGCGGTATGCTCCCCCAGGACGAAATCAGCTCTCGTCCAGGAGTGTGGGGATGCCCTAGAAGAGCTGGCCAGGCATAAACAAGTGGGACTGGTATGGGTCCTGGGACATATGGGAGTTCCAGGCAACGAGAAGGCCGATGAATTGGCTAGACTCGGAGCCGAGGAACCCTGTCACGGGCCTGAGCCTATGTTAGGTATTTCAAGAAGGCAGGTCACAACGGCCCTCGATGAGTGGGCCCACGAGACACTGAGGACGCACTAGAGGACCAACAGGGCTTGCAGGCAAACCCGAGATTTTGTAACGGGGCCGAACAAATCGAGATCGGCCTGGTTGCTGGGACGGAGTCGTAAAACTCTGAATCTCTTAATCGGTGTTCTGATAGGCCACTGCAGACTTAAGAGGCATCTATCATTGATAGGTATTGAGGAAGACCCTACATGTCCAAGATGCAGTTGTGATGAAGAGACATCTTACCACTTCCTGGGACAATGTGAAGCGTTTGGGCGCCTGAGACACAGTATCTTCAGTTCTGAGGCGCTTCTAAGGGAGGAGATGAGCTCCCTCGCAATGAGTGACATCCTGACCTTCATCAGAAGGTCGGAAAGATTCGATGAGGGAGCAAGAGAAGCACATGGCTGAGGGGACAGCTGGGGGTTGGTAAAAAGGGCCCGTCTGTGGCCTACTTGCCAGGCGTCAGCCTCCCCCACCATTACCATTACCATTACCATTACTTGTAAATATTCATACCAGTTTATTATACTTTTTATTTAATAATATCTTTTTATTCTACTTCCTTCCCAAACTAAATTCAAAAACTAACGTTATCCTTACCAATTCAAATAAACTTTTAATTATTTGGTACTTGCAAAAGTCCTGGCGCCCAGCCTAGATTTTGGTGGCAACTCAGTTCAATCTAAACCCTTATTCACGACCTGGTAACTGAGCCAGCAATTGGGCAGGGGTGTTGCATTACAACCTCCGAATTTGTGTGCAATATTTATCTCAATACAAAGTATAACTGATACCAGAGGTTGGTCAAAATATGTTACCATTTAATACCGCACTCCAATTATGAAGTGGTAGTATCGATTTATACGCTCGAAACGGCATATTATTATTTTTTTTAATAACCGACCTGTAAATCAAAAGTAAAATTCAAACTATCCCTGTCAATAATATCGTACGCAATCTACTGTTTCACAAGATATTTGTTTTTAGAAAAATGAAAATACCCTTATATCATTTCCTTTGGTTATCCGATTATAATTCCTACAACCAGCTACAGCACAATTTTGCATCTTTAAAATACACAATAGTTGTCTTAACAGCACCGATAGCTACTTGACACTAAAACAGTCACAACCTCACAATTTCAATAATTTAAATTTCGCGCCAATATCTTCGTCGATGATGTTATGCGCAGAAGTGATCGAAATTCGATCGCCGAATTAGCATACCAGTGTATTTGCATCATGGAAATATCTATAAAAGTGTTTACTAGAACCTGCTGTGTAAAAAAATCAGTTGTCTGGCATCCCGACTATTAGTTTGAAAGTTCAGAATTCCATTTGAACTTTTAATCTAGCCTACTTGATTATTGACTCTGAAGACGAAATATGTTCGTCATATTACACCGAACGAAACTGAAAACTGAAACAAGATAAATCAATAAAACGTTACATAAAAGTATGATATTTGCCTCCACGATATTAAATGTTTCCAGTAAAAACTGCATAAAACAAAAATACGTCACGCCGGTTAATATCGGTAACGATTTTGTGTTTGTCATTTTTTATATGCTTGGGAACATTGAAAAATATAATTTCCTCTAGGGATGATTCTATTTTTACTGCATAACACTTTAATATGTATCTGTTACACGCCGCTGTCCTTTATGTTATTCGTTAGCTACCTGTTATTTTATAATAATTATGGCTAACATTATCAACGTCAAAAATTTCACATTGTAATTATTAATCTTGTTTTTTCATAATCCAACATACCTTGAAGCAAGAGCTTTAAACCTACAGACAATGTTTTAATAAAATTAAATTAAAATGTGTTGCTAACTTGAGAACGGAAAGTAACTTTGTCTTTCTTTTTTGCAATACAATTTATTCTAAATCTCTAATAGGCCGGTCAATACGGAACTAACAGTTATGACTTGATCGTATTGATTCTAAAAAAGCTAAATTTATGTACATTCTTAGATTTTAGGGTTGTAATCAACATCAATTTTTTTCTGACGAAAATGGATGAGTCGGTCGCCGCCATTTTCGTAATTAATAATTATTATACAGCGATATTTTAATCTTATATGTCTACCATGTATTAAAAACTATATATTTTCAAAGACTCTGTTCATGGTTTAAACGTCTTTTACTAAAGGTCCACTGATATTTGTTTTATTTTTACTCCTAAAGGAGGAAACATATTTCACAACGTTACAAGTGAGCTTGTTTCTATTTTAAAATAAAATTAACCTTGTATTACACAAGTACGTACAAGATTGGTCTGGAAGGCATTACACTGGTGTAAATTGAAGCTACAGACATTACTTGCAGAGAACTCCACTCCTAATGGATTAAGCGACGGTGATGCTCATTCCTCCTTCCGATGGTCGGCGTAGAAGTAGAATTCAAGCCCTACAGTATACATATTTTAAATCCGTTATAAGCGAGTGGAAAAGGTCAAAGAATATTTTTAGTTGAAAATATGTAAAAAAATGTGGGACAAAAGTTGCACTATTGTTGCTCTGCACGTGACAGTTTACGTCCTTAACCGCAGTGTAAATTGTTTTTTTGGTGTTGATAATAACGGTTTCTTTTTACAAAATTACCGTGTACATACAACTTTTGACTATACCGGGTGTCAACGAGATCATGTATCAGCCCACCATATTTTTTTAAATAGGAATAAAATTTTCTTAGCAGGATGGGGCCCTCATAATGCCCGAATAGTCATCAACTATTTATATCCGAATTTCGAGAATCAATGGATTGGTACAAATGGACCGGTCAAGTGGCCACTCAAGTCACCTGACTGAACCCCAATGGACTTCCATATTTGAGGTTTTCTGAAAGATAAAGTCTACATTGAACAGTCAGCCACGCGGGAAGACATATAAATGAAATAACTCTACAACAGTTGGATAATGGTTTAAGGGAAGTTAATGTACATGAGATTCCATAACCTGCTCGTTCACCTGATCTCTCACCAATCGAACATGTCTGGGAGATGATCGGTACAAGACTAGGTAATTTACCCCACCCACTACTCTCAATGATCTTTAGCTTCGTATACAAAATCTCGAAATGAGTAAATGAGTTCATAAATCAATTCTTTGTTATATTAAGGTACCTTTGCAAATAAAGTATTTAATTAATACTAGGTGTTACAGTTTTTATTCAAATCATTATATATTTAAAAGAGACAATAGTAAATGTTTATAGCACAATAACAATGAAAACGGTAATAATCCTAAAACTCTGTAAGAGCACGTACTTTCTATAAACTGTTAACATAACAACATGTACTTACCTCCGCTTGGTTTGATAATTTTATTTTCAATCTCGCTGCCGCTGCCGATATAATATTTAACCTGTAATAAACGGTATTAAAATAAATACATTTGAGTTTAAAATATTAAATAGCTATAAACTACAAGGATCAACGATTAAAATATTATTAACATACCATAAGCATCGTTTTATGAGGATCATAGAAACTTTAAGATATTTTCTTAATACAAGGTGATGTACATAGATTTTTTTGTAGAAAACTTTGGATAAATACGGAACAATGAAAAAAAAATGCCGGTTTGCTGCATGAATTATACCTCGAAAGGGTGCCATTTTTGAGCTACAAGGTGTCAGAATTAATATTTTTTTAACCATTTTTTTGGTACACATAAATGTTTTGTTTAAATTTACAAATAATCATTTTACATTGTGTTTAATTAAATAGATATTCTGTTTTGTTTATTTTTATTCAATTGTTGTATATTTTTCTCTTTATTTTGTAAGTAATTTGTAAAATAAAAATGTTTAATAACGCAATTCTCTTCTGGCGGCAATGAATCATTAAATGTGTTTTACTTTACTTCGTCGGTAACGTTTACGAGCAATGACTACCCTTGTCTTTCCTTGATTTCTTGACGACTGTTCTTTGAATGTCAAAGACAAAAGTCAAATATAATCATGTGCCTAAATATGGTTATGTAAAACATTTAGTACCAATCCTAAGTACGGATCTGAAATAGCAACCAACGTCCTGTCTCTACTATAGTCTTTCGTATTGAAAGGCATATGTCCTTTATTAGGGAAATGAGACATATCCCCTTATTTACTCGCAGTAGCGAATAAATCATTCTGTTTAGTTCCCAGTTATTAAATTTAAGACTTTTCATAATATCTTTATTAATGTATTCAGCATGTCATAAATGACAAGCTAGGGTCCTACATGTGCAATTAAATAATGTCCCCAATATATCTTTACTGTTAAGTGGCAACTATTTTAATTTTAGGTATTTCCCGACATCAATACTTTAAAGATTTTAGTTCTCATTGATAAATAATATAATTCAATGTTTAGACTTGATCACGGAATTGCCGTTGTTAGTTTAAGTAGGCCTTTATTATTCGATCATTCACCCTTCTACCTGGAAGTAACTTCAACCCCTGTATTTAATATCATGAGCTCGAAATATCACATTTGTAAACTGGAAAAGCCCAGATGTGTTCATGTTTATAAATTTGCGATGTTGCATATCCCCACAAAAAAAATCATTAGGCGCCAAGTCGGGGTATCTTGGTGGCCATGTTATTGTGCCTCTTCCACTTATAAGACGGTCGGGAAAAGTGTTGTCTAAAAATTCTTGTACCCTTCTTGCATTATGAGCAGGACAGCCGTATTGCTGGTACCGAATCTCCCCGAAGATGACGCCAAGAGCTTGAACAGCCGGAATAACCTGATTCTGCAAAACATTTAAATATTTGTCAGCATTTAAGTTACCATCAATGAAAATAGGACCAATGATATGATCACCTAAAGTGCCGGCCCAAACATTTACTTTTTGTGGATATTGAGTACGTAATGGCACACTCAAATGTTTATTTTCCCTGGACTAATATTGAACTACACAAGGATTATGCCTGCCATGTATGGAAAAAGACGTGTCATCAGTGAATAAATGATGAAATTTTCGTTTTCATTAGCCTTTCCATCATGGTTTCACAAAAATCCATTCGTTTCGTACAGTCTTCAGGAAAATTTTCATAGGTAGTCATAATTTTGTAGCAGTGGTACTTATTTCTTTTCAGAATATTCCGTACTGTTGGCTCTTGTACACCAACTTCTTGCGAGATCTGTCTACTCGAACAAGGTGTATTTACCTCGGCGAAACTACAGACATTAGTTTCCCGCCTTTCCCGATCTTCCCTTAAGTAATCTGTAGGCTTGTCTTCGTCATTTAAATGACTAAATTTTCTGCAATTTGTCGCACATCCCACAGACTCAAACTTATGAATGATGTTTAATACAGTTGGAACCGTCGGGGCAGGACGGTTTTCAAATGTAAAAATGAATCGCCCGATAACTCCCTCAGTAGTATTACCGCCGTAATACCACTTGATAATTTGCACTTTTTCTTCGGTTGTATAAACACACATTTTTAAGATAAAGAGAAATGCCAGTTTAACTTACCACGATAACGGCTGACGCAATAATAAAAAAAATGAGACAACAGCACCGTTAGAGCAGTTCACCACGTGATCACAAAATTGTTTATTACAGAGTCGCCAGATTGTGAAAGTGTGATTATCAGAAAGTAACAATGAAATTACCAGATTTTTGAAAAAATTACCAAATACTTGTTTGTTCTATCTACAATAAACTTAGTGTAGAAAGGGAAGGGATCAGATGTGGAAGGGATGTGATGACTAAGGACTGGAGGCCTACCGGATCACATGTGGAAGGGATACGATGAGACGGAGAAGTACCCTCGTTACTTCGTAAACACAATAACGCAGAAAAAGGCAACAATGATACAGTGTTTTTCTGTCGCATACATGACTTTGCTATTTTTATCCTTTACGCACACACACAAAGCAGGCACTCTAAGTAAACTTTTTCTAATACTGTATATATTTTGATATGTTCTCAGATAGCGTGATTCAATATTAGTATTCATTATTGATTACTATCACGAGTACTCTTCTAAAAGTGCATCACCACATAAAAACATGGTCCTTTGAGCAGGATAAAGAAACCATATTACAGTTGCTTTAATTTATAAACTTATTCAACAATTTCAGTATTTTAAAATATATTTTGAAATGAAACAAGTGTTTGTTTCTGGTCCTTTAAGTATACAACAATTTAAAGATGTGGTACAACAGTACGCCCAGTGATTTGTGACAATAATCACATAAAAAACACATTGTATGACACCAATAGGCGTAGCCTATTAATTAGAAGACTCATATTGGTAGTGTTGATGGCTATTTAGAAGGTGGTTTATCAGAGATTCGATCAAATTGCGATATGAGCGCATATGATTTTGAGGATTACTTTGGATTTATGTTGGAACTTATTCCGCACGGCTCAATAATAATCAAATACAATTGTGTTTAAAAAAAATATAAAAACTTACACCAATAACTGTTTCCGTGGGTTCATATTGAATATCATAGTTTTCAGGTACAAGGGAGTCTCCTTTTATTAGTAGTCCTATTCGACCTTTGGCTGTTACGTCTTTAAATGAAATTCTGCAAAAACACACAACAGTTATATTTCTTGTTTACGTTTGTACCTATTTATTTTAAATAATGGAGTATTCAGTCACAAAGTACCAATTGTACATCCATTATTTTCAAACAAAATTAAAAACAAACGTATTTATATGTCTTTGGCCCTGTTTAAAAGCAATTATTTTACGAGAAGCTTCAGATCCTCAACAAATACATTGGTGATGAAACATACTAATAAGAATGATAAGAAAATGGGGCGGAGAACGATTGGCGCAATTTTCTCTATGTGACTTTATTCATATCAATTTACTCGAGTAGGGAATTCAGAGCAGAAATTATGAATAATTTTAAAAAAGTGTATGCGCTATTGAAAATGTACGGCCCTTGTGGAAAAAATGAGTGAACCAGAAACAAAAGTATAGACATAATGTCAACGCTCCTGCCTATTTCAAATTGTGTATGTGTAGATTTCGGACAGCTAGCTTAACGACAATTTCCAAACGCTTTAGCAAACTTGATGTACATATCCGCTTATTTTTGACAATTATAAACCGGTTTTGTTGCTCAAAATTAGTCTGTATCAAGATCACGACTAACTTTGTGTCGAGGGGTAAACCTGTCGACAAAAATCTGTACTTACATCAATCTAGTTTAACGTAATTCCACTATTTTGGCTAGGAGTTCCAGGGAATTACAAAGAAAATCACGAAATGCCAAGGAATTCCAGGGAATTCTAAAGAATTCCAATGGAATTCCAAAGATATATACATTTTTCTTAGATGGAAATTAACTGTTTTCTTATAACAAAACTATATAAGTACAGGGTGTCCCAATCAAAAGTAGGCACCCTGAATAACTTTGGAGATAAAATTTTTTTTGAAACATTGGTGAAACACGTCGACCTTGTTTCCAAAGGGGACATATTTTAATGTAATACTTGTATACCTATCATTATCCCTCTATCCTACACGGCCACCCACTCAAAAAATTCAAATGGCAAGGGGGTCGAGTGATACATCTTTTGAAAGGTCAATTCTCTGCATAACTATGCATTTTTTTTAAACTTTTATCGATTAGTTCCTGAAAAATAATTGTTTCATTATTTTAGGTTCGGGAAATAAAAATAAAAGAAGCAGTTTAAATTATCGTATGTATTGTTTAAAATGACCCCCACCGACTTCCATACAGTAGTATAATCTGTCTTGAAATTTTGTACGAACATTTTTGAACACATCTGGAGTTAATAAACGGCATTTTCGAACAATTATTTCACGTAACTCTTCCAGAGATGCGGGTTTTGTTGCAAATACCTTCGATTTGAAATGTCCCCACAGAAAGAACTCCAAGGAAATTAAATCGGGTGACCTAGCGGGCCACTCCACAGGACCTCTTCTTCCAATCAATCGCTCAGGAAACCGATTGTCCAAAAATTGACGGACTGCTATAGCAAAATGTGGGGGTGCCCCATCCTGTTGAAGAAACAGTTCGCTCTCTAAAAGATTATCATCTTCGAGGATTTGGGTAATCATTGGGTCGATGTAATTTTCTAACAAATCGAGGTACCTTTCGCTATTTAAATTGTCAGGAATAAAAAACGGCCCGACAATGTGATCCCCTAAGATGCCAGCCCAAACATTTAACTTCTGAGGCCTTTGGGTATGAGTTTTCATGAACAAATGTGGATCGGTTTCACTCCAATACATACAATTGTGCATGTTTACCTCCCCATTTAACTGAAATGTCGATTCATCAGAAAAGCACGTATTGTACAGTAGATTGGCATTACCATTTAATTGTTCACTAAAAATCTTACAGAATTCAAGCCGACGATTGGGATCATCTTCGTTTAATTCGTGTACCAATTTAAATTTATATGGATGAAATTTGTGGGCCTTTACAATTCGATGAACACTGCTTCGTGATACACCGGAAGCCTCAGCTACTTTCCTGATCGATTGAGTATTATCCATCTGCAAATGACACAGAACTGCCACTTCGACTGCTTCATTCCTAGTCGGTCGCTGAGGTTCATGCTTTTTGTTTCCTACAGAACCTGTTTCCATAAATTTTGTCAATAATTGTAAAACATACTGAGAACCAACCCTTCTATCTGGGTGATTTCTATTGAATATGCGCTCCGTAGCTCTAGCATAATTATTGTTTTTAAAATAAATGCCGACAATTTCTATTCTCTCCGAAGGGTATAAACCATTTTGAGAACTCACTCTGGTAAAATGTGTCTCGATTTAAAATTGGTTGTGAACAAATTAATGTTCAAGGACTATCAAATACTTATGAGTCTTTTATTACTCTAAAACTAAACGAACAAGGAAAGTGTTTTTTGTCGAAATAACTCGTGTTGATTTGAAAGCACTAAAAAATGAAGTTTTTTTATAAATTCCAATACCTAGTGCCGTGTATTTTAGATTTTTTAAACGATTTCGATTGTGTGTAATCATCAAAAATAAAATTATTTTCCTTAAGAACGAATCGATAAAAGTTAAAAAAAATACACAGTTATGTAGGGAAATGAAAGACCTTTCAAAAGATGTATCACTCGACCCCTTGCCATTTGAATTTTTTGAGGGGGTGGCCATGTAGGGTAGAGGGATGATGATAGATATACAAGTATTACATTAAAATATGCCTCCCTTGGAAACAAGGTCGACATGTTTCACCAATTTTTCAAAATAATTTTATCTCCAAAGTTATTCAGGGCGCCTACTTTTAGTTGGGACACCCTGTATATTTGTATAAGCCATAAGGAAGTCTGGTACACCACAGGGCTGATACACTGGCGGGGTCTAGTATTGAAACAGTAACAATGTCTGGTATACATAGTGAAAACCCAAGCACAAACCTTAGCATCTAGAGATGATTAAAACTGAGTTTTAATCGTCTCCAAATGGTGCCAACTTGGTTGGCGAAACGCGCGTCGAGTACAGTATATGGTGCTTTGGTGTTCCGTGGAACACTAGATCATATCAATCGTCCCAGCCCACTTCAGGATTAGAACATGATTTTCAAATAGCAGAAAATTTATTATAAATAAATTACATATATTTTGATACATGCACTTGATATTATCAATCTATACCCGTTAAATAAGTGGAAAGCACACAACACGAATCTCTGGAGATTTGTTATCAAATAAAAATGTACGATTCCTGTTTTATTCGCAGACTTTTCGGCACCACGAGAGTAGAGAGATGATGTTCGTAATACCCAGACTCATGTTTGCAATTCGACGGTGCCGGTGATTTGAAAAAATTCTTGTGAAGTGATGTCGTCCAATACACGTATAAATCACACATCTTTGAATGACAATGTCAAACGTGTCCTCGCGAAACAAATTTAGGGAATTTTTATTAAGAAAATATATTTTATTTTCGAATTATTATATCTTATTTGTAATAAACAATAATATGCTATGCACAATTAAGACCTGTCTGTAATTAATTATGTATATTGTTCGCCCTATTGAAATTAAATTTTAAAAATACTCGACATATACAGGGTGATTGGTAATGACGGGGCCTTTTTCGCTCCATAAAAATTAAAAGATCTGGTTTGTCGTGTTAGGCCGAATTTAACATATATTGTCATATAGAGTCAGACATTTTATAGAGCTAGTAAATTATTCGATTATCTGAGTCAAAAATGTACGTCTATGCGACGGCGGAACTGACAGATACAGGATGTTTTCTAAGGCCGAACAAGTTTTTATAGTTAATTAATAATCCAAACTGTACAATTATTTTAAATGCCTCGTTTTAACAAAACCTGCATATAAAAATAAAGCTGAAATAAAATATACTTGTAAAATATGGATCTCTTACTTTATGAATGATTCACCTAAAGAAATATTTGATAATACTGTGTATTCTATTGATATAATTGCTAAAATATGCTTCGTTTCTAATGATATGAAAGATATAAATTTATAAATAGGTGTCTCAGTTCTTTTAATATTTCGCCAGTAAAAAAAATATATTAGGTATTACATAAGCACCCTGATGATAACAATAGTAAATCTTCTTATTCTTATCAGAATGCTAATATAGAAATTACAGGTATTTATTATTTTTATCATATTAAAAGGAATGGATGCTTATGTAATATCCAATAATTTTTTTTCTAGAAATGCATAAATATGAAGCAGATAAAATGTCGCATCTTTTTAAATATATTTTTAGATCACACATTTTCTTGCATAATCTACTTTGTTGGTTTTTTTGATTGTGTACGGTTTTATAGGATTGCTTAAGAAAATGTTTGAGAAAAAATGAGACCAAATTTGATGAAATTACAATTTTTTTTCTGTTATTTAAATTAAGAAATTCAAATGTCTGGTAAATAAATATAGTTTAAAAAAACTAAAAAACACGCTTTTAAAGCACATCAAACTAAAAAGTGAAAAATAATTATTAATATAAGCTGAAAACAATAATGAACGAAAAATACTAGTATTATTGTGAAAAAAGCGTGGGTTGCTCGATATAGGAAAAATATGGCACAAAGCGCCCCACGCTTTTTTCACAATAATACTAGTATTTTTCGTTCATTATTGTTTTCAGTTTATATTAATAATTATTTTTCACTTTTTTAGTTTGATGTGCTTTAAAAGCGTGTTTTTTAGTTTTTTTAACTATATTTATTTTTCACTTTTTAGTTTGATGTACTATGAAAGCGTGTTTTGTAGTTTTTTTAAACTATATTTATATTGCTTATTGATGCTGATATTATAACATATTACGATCCAACAGATATTTCTGAAAAAAAAAAAAAATTATTTCAGCCATGGGATTTGAACTCACGCCCGAGTAGTCCGTCGTTTCGCGTCGACTAAGACTTGCCCGCTCAGCCAACGACCGAACTGAGAATCACGGAATATACTTACAATATTAAGCCTCTTGCTCTCACGCAGAGGATACGTGAGGAAGGGACTGGCGATCCTGATCAGGATAATGATATAAACTTATCAAATTATTGTATTGTTACCGGTTCTTCGTAAGTGTACAAAGTTTCAATTAAATCTGTCCGTTTAAAGTGGGTCAAAATCGAGTCCAAAGAGTCGGTTACAAACAAACAAACAAACAAACATACAAGTGAAGCTAATAAAAGCGTGTTAAAAAAGGGAATTACTTTAATATGACAATGTCCTAGGTGTAAGAAATTCATCATGTACGTACTTGGTTCGCACAGTCTGTTAGAATTCATTTGATTTCTAACTTCTCTCTTTTAGTCATCTGTTTGGTCTAGTTATATATTTTTACTTTCCAAATATTTTCCAAATCTTATTCGATCAGAAGCATATTTTTGTCAAAATCAACTAATTTCAGGAAAACACTGACGTAGTTTTCCACGAAACAACAAAACACTATATACTGCACTCGACGCATGTTTCGACAACCAAGTTGGCATCATCTGGAGATGATTAAACTGAGTACATAGTGTTCTGGTTTTCCGTGGAAAACTACGTCAGTGTTACCTTCACATCAAAGGGCCCAACCCACTCCAGGACAATTTCAGGAAGGTAACAAATTAAAAATGCATTTTTGTTTATTTTTCTGTCACAAAAAGTGATTTTGATATTTAACAAAAATATAAAATTTTCTATGCCACTCTATAGTTTCATACCGTATATCGAATGGCACAAAGAAAAATGTATTACCCTGCAAACTGTGCAATATCTAGGGAATTTTCTGGGATGGACTGACCCTTAATTTAACTGTAATGTATTACAACTGGTGTATTATACTTACTCTATCTTTCCGTTGTTAGAGATGGGCAGCAGCTTCTGAAGCGTCAAATTGTTAGCCTCATAGTCCCCTTCAACCCTAAGATTCCCAAGCTTAAAGCTAACGTCCAAGCATAGCATATTGAGATCAACTGACATGTTAATTATTCGAAAATCTGGTATCCATGGAAATCTGAGGTTGCTTAGTTCTCTGGAAAACACGATGAAACAGTAAAATTAGAGAAAACCACCGGAAGACAATTATCACAGATATGTTACAGTATTAATAGGGCTATTTTGAAGTAAGCAACGGGGCTTCCGCCTATTTAGATAACTCCGCATGTAGTAGATAATTCCCTTGTTTACTTAGTGTAGACAAATTCAGTTCCCTAGTAAATTATACGCTGGGCGACAGTAGACATTTACATGCCTATGATCACATATGTCTACAAATAATAATGTATCTAAAAATAAATACACATATCTGAGACCCAGAACAAGTGCGAGAATATTGATAAGATTAGCGTATTGGATCCGAAACCGATATGACAATTAAGAATGCGTCTTGTGTTGCCCGAGAATTGGCAATAGTATTGATATATTGACTGAATTTGTAATGTGGTACGTATGAAAGTAGACTCCCCCTTTACTTTGTTTGTTGTTAACAAATGTTTTAAAAGCGAATTTTATATCATTTTCCCATAGATTACGAGGATGTTAGCAACATTTTAAATACTATTAATAAGTAAAAAAAAATATGAATGATATTGTAGTGAGCATTTTACAACCTGATGAAACGTCGTCACTCTATTTATTCTAAAAAATAGTAAAAGTAAAGATGCCTATGATATAAATGTACAAATCATAAAAACTATTAAAAACATCATTATATATCCACTTACAAATTTAATCAACCAATGCATCAGGCAGAATGTATTTCCAGATGCACTTAAATTATCAAAGGTTATACCTATTTATAAAAAGGGCAGTACAGCGGATACATCCAATTACAGACCTATCTCTGTAGTTCCCATATTGGCCAAGATTTTTGAGGCGGTATTAAAGATCCAAATTACAAATTTTTTTGAAGAGAATAAACTATTTCACTCAAGTCAATATGGGTTCAGAACCAAACTATCAACAACATTGGCAATAAATAACTTAACTCATATTGTATTACAAAATTTTGAACAAGGCAGTTCAAACAATGGAACTTTTTATGATCCAACAAAGGCATTTGATTGTGTGTCCCATGACATCCTCTTAGGAAAACTAGAACGTTACAGATTTCATGATAATAGCATATCACTCATCAAATCGCATTTATCAGATAGGAAGCAGTATACAACAACAAGGAGTCACACCAAACAATGATAAAACACGGTGTACCGCAGAGTTCGGCACTCGGCCCCATTCTATTCATCATTTATATAAATGACCTTGCTAACTGCGATGATAACGCTACTTTTATATTATTTGCTGATGACACTACGGCTTTTCACTCTGATAGGGATCATAATCTACTGACAGAGGAGGTTGTGAGAACACAATCGAAAATTAAGCAATGGTTTCTCGCAAATAAACTGAACCTGAACCAGAACAAGACTCAGTCATAAATTTTTATTCTCCGCCAAGACAACAATTTTAACTATGATAACGTGGTAAAATTTCTTGGCGTGTACATTGACCATAAGCTAACTTGGGAAGGGCATATAGTAAACTTATCCAAATCCCTGTAAAAAAAATCTTTCTACTGAGAAATCTGGTGCATACAGTTACAAATACAAAGCAGGTATTACAACAGCATACCATGCCGTTTTTCATTCTCTTATGACCTATGCTACCTTGAACTGGGGACACTCATCTCACAGTGCAAGAATCTTTAGTCTTCAAAGGAAATTTATTAGGGTCCTCGCTGGCCTAAAATACAGAGACAACTGTCGTCAACATTTTAGGATTTTTAACATCCTTACTATGCCCTCTGTATACATACTAGAGTGTCTTCTATATATTAAACACAATTTACATACATTTGATGAACAGGGTAAGAGGCACCCATACCACACACGATTTGGACATAACATAAAACAATACTTCCTTCGGCTTACGAAATCCAGAGATGGCACCGGTTATCACTGCATTAAATTCTATAACAAAGTACCCGAAAGAGTTAAATCCTTCGACTTGAATAAACTCAAACAAAGAATCAAAAAGTATCTTAAAAACAAAGCCTTCTATTCCATTGAGGAATATCTTAATCACAATCTTTTAGACTTGTAAAATACTACTATTTATCATTAAATTTCTGTCTATGTCGGTATTTGTAAGTTGGTTGTTTTATACATTCTTTTATTTAGATTTAAGCATTGATACACGATCAATTTTAACTCAATTTTATCACTATTCCACTATTCTCTTGTGACTTGTGTAAACATTTTTTTTTATGTACTAACACCAATAAATGATTATTATGCGGAGATAAAAACGTGATTGTATTGTTGAGCCCGTTTATTCAGCATTACACCATGATGAGCTCACTTGAAAGTATTTCCAACAGGACACACACCACACGTACTGCAATCACTGAACTGAGGTTCATCTCGTTCTCTTGATATCGCTGTTATCGATTTCTTCCTGGTTCCTCACTTGAAGCAACAAATCTACTGAAAAAAATTCACAAAATTTCGGTGCCTCTGGTATACAAATGCGTAAAATATACAGTAACGTGTTGCAAGAAAATCCGGATCATACAAAATTATGCTTCGTTAATCGTGTATTATCCGAGAGTATATTGTGTCAAATCATTATCATTTTGTTTTTTGCTTTCTAACTATGATGACGCCATCTCGGAGAGTGACACATCCAAAAATAAATGCCCATAAAATACTCGTCAATGTTTGAAAAGCCATGGCTATTTCGCTTTTTCGGAGCCTATTAGAATCTGGTAATAACCGGTAATTTTCCGAATAAATCAAAATGTTTTTTTTGAAAATATAAAAAAAGATAATAACATTCCCTCACTTACATTTTTGTGTCTTCTAATGATAACAAAATATTATCCATTTTGTGAATATATCTGTTATTGTTCGTTCTCTGTTGATTTCTAACACCTTCATTTTTAAATGCCTGAAAACAAACCAAAAATTAGCTTACCAATGATATTACTAAGCATAAAAAATTCAAAATTACAGTCAGCAAATAGCAAGATGCTTGTCATAAGTTTCTATCCGGTAGTAGTGATCGTTGTCAAAATCAATTGTACAGTGTCACAAAAGTTCTGAAGGGGTTTGAAACATTAATAACATTTTGTTTTTAATATTTCTTAATTATATTTTTTACAAAATGAAATTTTAAACAGAGATTTTTTGAGCTAAGTGTGGCAAATTACGGTACGTAGATAACGGCCATTTTCAGCTTCACAAACTTGAGCTCTTTGAAGCGCATTTTCCATCACACTTCTAAGAATACCCGGCTTCAACGCCCGATTTCTCCTCGGATATTTTTCTTTAGCTAAAGGATGGTCGTTGGTTTAATCACGTAAATCCTGTCTATTAAATATCCCCAAAGGAAATACTCGGGGGATGTCAATTCCAGCGACGCGAAGGCCATTAAATTTGACCAGCCCTCTATGGAATAAACAATTTTTTGTTGCTGCCTTTTTTGCTAAAATTATTATGAAAATTATTTCTTCTTTTTGATTTATAATTATCAACGTTCTCGTTATATTTGATTTTCTGTACTTACTTAGTAAATAATTTATAAAAACCATCGAAATATAATAGTCTTTCATTAACCGTGAGCCAATTTAAACAATGAAGCATATCCGTTATTGGTGTGTACCTACTACAATTGAATATTAGCCTCAAAGCTCGATTTTGTAACTTTTGGAAAGTGTTTATATTTACTAATAAATACTTGATCCACTATATGTAAAATGAGGTAGAATAATAGTATTATAAACAGTTATTTTTGTTGGATATTATAAATGAAAAGACATCCTTCGACAAACATTTATTTTCTTGACTTTTTTTTTTGTAATGCATTAATTAAATTTCAGATTTCTGTTTATGATTAAATACCTAGTATTTAATATTATCAACATAATCAACAAAGTGACCATTCAAAGTAATTTTTAATTGCGTTTGTATAAATGAATTATGTAAAACCTAAAACCATGCATTTTGATTCATTTATTTTGACAACTTGACTTCTATTTGATAAATAATTTTCTGTCCACATTAATACGAAGCCTCTAAATCCCATTATTTTAAGTTTTTGTTTACAAAATGTCTCGATCAATGATCTCAAATGCACGGCTTAAATCAAGAAATACTGCACATATTCTGCTATTTTTCTTATTTAACATACTTTTCCAGTTACTAATAATAATTAGTTGTAAAGCTGATTCAAAACCATGATTTTCTCTATAGTTTGACTGATTAATACTTAAAATATTATGTTGGCCGATATACAGGGTGAGTCTTAAGTGTGTAGTTATATTTAAACCACCGATTCTTGACATCTGTAGAAACCCTCTGACACATTTTTTTTAATTCCCACGTGTAACTGAGTTATCGACTTTCAAAAAAATATGATGAAACTGTTTTAGAACTGCTGGTTACTGGAAACATTCTATATCTTAGCAAAAATGATGTAATGGACTGAAGCAACGTTGCCGCATATCTTATGCAATTCTCTCACCCAGGAGCGATTTTACAATCGTAAGTTAACGTTGAAGGTTACCTAGCATTATATTTTCACAAAAATCGAAGAGATTCTAATACAAACCACTTCAACTAAAAGTTACTTTAGCATAAAATATTTGTTGCTATAACCACTTCCAAAACAAATGTAAAATTGAAAAATCGAATTCTAAAAGTGTGAGTTTAGCTAACCCACCATTGAAAACCGAGCCTTAGCATTAAGTTCATTCCCGAATTTATAATAACATTGGATGAAATAATTAGCTACTTAAACGATTAATTGCTCCACTTGAAATAATTTTTAAACATTTTGAAATACCTTTCAATGTGAGAAATGTACAATTTTGACTTTTTCTTGCACCAATCAATATTTCTTTTTAAGCGCTTCATATGGAATATACAACTAAAACTAAATTTTCCGATGAACAGTAAACATTTTAGGGAATCTCGAGAGGAATTTAATGTTCCCATCTCATTTTTTCAAAGTTTATAAAAGGATTATTATTTTTAAGAAGTAGGTACTTACCCTCTGCTATTACAATAATTTGAAATGTGTAGGTGTTCAAAGAGTAAATCAGCTCTCTACTATTTTAATTGGCCTCTAATAGTAAAACACTGAAGGTGCAACACAATATCAGGTGATGGAAAATAATTTGCAGTATTTTCACATACTTCTGTCACTTTTTACACTGGTCATACCCAACAGTTTGCATTTTATTCCTCCATAATACTCTGGACGGTTAGGAGGATAGTATACGTCATTTTTTATAATAAAGATCAATTTTTTCTTGAGAAAACAGCACTTTATTCGAGATAGGCCATTACATGATAAATAATCAACCACGCTATAATGTGAACTGCGATATTAGCGCCGCATATGTAATCTATGATCTTCACACATCTAACCACGTACCTAATCAGTGTTGCCAGACATACCATTTTCATGGTATTTATACCATTATTTTCCTTGTGTACCTGCACTTTTTATAAGTAATAAAACTATTATTTAAAAATTTCTACCATTTTACACCAATATTAGCAAAAGTTGATAAAAAAGTTAAATTTAGTTCGTCAGCCTCGGTCAGTTCTTCCATTAAAAAAGAGTAAACTGAATTAAATTTTATACCATATACGTAGATCTTTATAAATCGGAACCTCGCGTAAACAGCGCTAGTTGTGCAAGCCCAAATAAATAATAGTCTTTTGCTGTTTTCTGTTGTTTCTGTTGCGATGGTAAGACCCGTTTTTTCAATGCTCAGTTACCTGAATTAACGATCAGTTAGGTCAATAGAAATTTTTTGAAAAGCTTCATGATATATTTATAATGAAATTTTAAACCTATGTGAAAATCTCACACATCTGGCAACATTACACCCCATGTAAAAATCAGTGTTATTATAGTTCGCGTACCTGTCTGCATTAGCATTTACAAAAATGTGTTTAATAATGGTATTATAGATTTTTGTGATTAAATTTGTGATTCGAAGTTTTGAGTTGCTATGTTACCGAAATTTATTATTTATAATTTGTTCCTTTGGTGGTTCATTTTGTGAAAATTAGTGATTAACCATAGCGACTAATTTTATTATTTTAATGCTGGATAATATGTTAAAGGCATAATTTCAAGCAGATGAAAATGCTAGACAAGCAAAACGGCTATGGAATGTTATCCAAACGTCAAGCCCATATGATATATTCATATAGTAACTGTTGTATTATGTAAGTAAATAAATCTGCTCTTTCGTTCTTTTTAAAGTAAATGCGTATTTTTAAAATGACAATTTTCAACTTTAATTCATTTTTAGAAAGAACCATATTAAACAAACTATAAATTAGAGACAATTAATAATAATTTAAAATACACAGAAAAAGTATTGCATATTTTTAATATTTGGTGCTTACGAGTTCTGTTTATTTATAAAAAAAATGTCAGGATTACCTAATTTTACAAGGAAAAATAGATAAACAGATACTTTTAACACCTTTTATTTTAAGACCAAGCTACAAGTGACAAGTGTCGCTTTCCACCACAAAGGATTAATCAATCGCGCCTTGGCCGCCTTGAAGTTTATTTCTTATTTTCGGCCAGTGTGTACAGATATCATGCTTTCTTAAAGAGAGCTCAATGTTTTATAAACTATTACATTTGTTTTGGTGCGGCGTCTACACTGATATTAAATAAGCCTAATATCGTCTCACAAAATGCCCGTGACAAAAGGGTAATAATTTTTTTTAAAAATTCAAAATTTGCAATTCATGCAATGTATGCAATTATAGGATAATTGTGATGCCGAACTCTGGCAGTAGCAACACTGCCTTCAGTTCCGTCATTTCTGTGAACGGCGTTTACAGAGTTATCCAGTGACTATCAAAATGTCAGTGGCTGGAGGACGAAAAAAATTATCAGAAATTAAAAATTTTTTTTTTGTTCAAAAAAAATTTTTGACAGTGCCAATCAATTGTACACAACGAAATATATTGAGGGTTAAAATATAACTACGCATTTAAAACTCACCCTGTATTCCCTTAGCTGTTCCCCTACAATATGTTACATAATTTTTTGACAAAAAGGTAACACGTTAATTGGCCGCAATTGTTCAGCTTTTATGGTATGCTCTACTTTTGGAACAGACACAACAGTTAAAGTTTGAAGTAAATCGGGAAAAATACCTTGTCTCAGAGACAAATTAATTAAATTCAATTTAGGGGTATCCAAGAACTACAAAAGCGGATTTAATGAACGCAAAGTCTATGTCATATATGCTTCCCCGTTTGTTTTAACTATAAATAACTACATAGTTGAGATAATGATATTTCTTTAAATTCTGCCATTTCACATGACATTGAATCTCTAAATGAGAAAATAAAGTTATTTTAATAATTAATATAACACAACAATACCGTTAGACCAATCAAATTAAGCAAAAATCAGGCCCACTTTCACGATAATTTCCAACCATTCCCGACCAATACCATTCGATTCAGTTTTTTTTTTTTAATTCTCATGGGCAATTTTGCCCTAAGTTATATGAGCAAGAATTTAATTTATAAACAATTAAAGTTGTGAAAATGGTGAAAATCGATGTTTCTAAATATTCAACTTCAAACGCTGCGAAAACGGCAACAGATAGAGAAAAATTGCTCAGAACATTTTTTATAGAGCGTTAAATTCCCTTCAAAAAAGTCCGCGACGGCATATCTCTACGATGAATAGTTAAGGCGTTACAATGAGTTAAATGTTTATTATGTTTCTACTGCGTACTGGTCCGCTGTATACGCAACGCGTATCCACTTTTTTCCACATAAGAAACAATTTTCTTCGAAATTAAATTGCGGCACACTTAACCGACGACGTGGGTATCGCTCTTTTGGAATTCCAGTGCCAGGCTTCAAATTATCTTTTGAGGAATACGCTTTTCTACACTTATCATGAACAATAACTTCATTAACATTTTCTATTTGATTCCATTTCTTATCCTCACGTTTCTTACTGTTTTCTATAAACGATTCGATTCCGTTTTGTTTTACTGTTACAGTCTTGCCCATTTGCAGAGTTCCTTCACATATAAAACAATTTTCTTCTAGCGACATTTTTGATCAGTTTATTTTATATTAATCAACAGCACAACCACAATGATAATGTAAAAATTGCTCACAACCAGTACACTGTATAACTGCGACGACTATTAGCATCAAACTGAACAGCTCATAACTTAATAATAATTTACCTTATAACTTAATAATAATTTTCCAGGTCTTTGAGTATGCATAAAAGTATATAATAATTATATCTAGACCAAAAAAAGTGATAAATACATTTGCTAACGTTGTAAAAATAAGAAAATTATGAAAGATTTACAGCAAGTCTACTTTCAAATGTTCTGCGCAGGCGGCCATTACGCGGCATACGAGTCCGTTGATCGCGCATGAGCGTTACTTGTACAGCTGACTGATATACAGCAGTAAATTAATAAATATTTAACTCATTGTAACGCCTTAACTATTCATCGTAGAGATATGCCGTCGTGGACTTTTTTTGAAGGGAATCTAACGATCTATAAAAAAATGTTCTGAGCAATTTTTCTCTATCTGTTGCCGTTTTCGCAGCGTTTGAAGTTGAACATTAAGAAACATCGATTTTCATCATTTTCACAACTTTAATTGTTTATAAATTAAATTCTTGCTCATATAACGTACGGCAAAATTGACCATGAGAATTCAAAAACATACTGAATCGAATGGTATTGGTCGGGAATGGTTGGAAATTATCGTTTTGAAAAACCCTTAATTTTACTGGTCTACGTTTGTTATAAATAACATAACTAACTGCGTGATAAAATTAAATACTGCTAATCGTTCTTTCATTATTTTCACCAACTCGAAATTATTTGTACTTTCATTATCAATTTATTAGTAACATAAAATTTCTATAATAAAACTAAAGTTATTTGTGTAATTATCGGTTGAATAATACTAAAATTAAGCCAGCGATAGGAGAAATTACTGTTGAATTTTTTATTACCCTTAATCAATTGAAATTAGGAGTTTATTTTGGAACATGTAATGACAATACCAGCATACACGAACAAGGACTAAATAAGTAATTACCTAGATCAATATTTCCAAAAATAATTAGAATACAATATCAAGCAAACAGGTGCCATGTCCTTAGAGGATGATATTTCAAGTAAAATTTGTCAAGTTTAAATCAGAAAATGGTTTTTGAACAATTTTGATGACGAGCTTTTTGACAAAACTTTCTTTCAAACCTGGTTTCATCTCAGTGCAGTGGCGGCTGGTGAATTTAGGTTATTTATTTATTCAATTTATTTATTTATTTACACCATTCAATGGGAAACCGTTTATAGAATGGGAATTACAAAAATATAATATAAAATAATATTTTAGAAAGACAAAGTAAAAAAAAATATATTACACAGAGCATTAAAAACATAACTTTAAACTTAATTGTAAAATGTATACACACATTATATACATACAAACATATATACAGGGTGTCCCGACCAAAAGTAGGCACCCTAAATAACTTTGGAGATAAAATTTTTTTAAAAAATTGGTGAAACACGTCGACCTTGTTTCCAAGAGTGGCATATTTTAATGTAATACTTGTATACCTATCACACATCTTTCTTCTACCCTACACGGCCACCCCCTCAAAAATTCAAATGGCAAGGGAAGTCGAGTGACACATCTTTTGAAAGATCTTTCAATTCCCTACATAACTGTGTATTTTTTTTTAACTTTAATCGATTCGTTCTTAAGGAAAATAATTTTATTTTTGATGATTACACACAATCGAAATCGTTTAAAAAATCTAAAATACATGGCACTGGGTATTGGAATTTACAAAAAAAAAACTACATTTTTTAGTGCTCTCAAATCAGCACGAGTTTTTTCGACAAAAAACACTTTCCTTGTACGTTTAGTTTAAGAATAATAAAAGACTAATAAGTATTTGATAGTCCTTGAACGCTAATTTGTTCATAACCAATTTTAAATCGAGATATATTTTACCAGAGTGAGTTCTCAAAATGGTTTATACTCATTCTTCAGGACAGAATAGAAATTGTCAGCATTTATTTTAAAAACGATAATTGTGCTAGAGCTACGGAGCACATATTCAATAGAAATCACCCAGATAGAAGGGTTGGTTCTCAGTATATTTTACAATTATTGACAAAATTTATGGAAACAGGTTCTGTAGGAAACAAAAAGCATGAACCTCAGCGACCGATTAGGAATAAAGCAGTCGAAGTGGCAGTTCTGGTTCATTTGCACATGGATAATACTCAATCGATCAGAAAAGTAGCTGAGGCTTCCGGTGTATCACGAAGTAGTGTTCATCGAATTGTAAAGGCCCACAAATTTCATCCATATACATTTAAATTGGTACACGAATTAAACGAAGATGATTCCGATCGTCGCGTTGGCTTGAATTCTGTGAGATTTTTAGTGAACAATTAAATGGTACTGCCAATCTACTGTACAATACGTGTTTTTCTGATGAATCGACATTTCAGTTAAATGGGGAGGTAAACAGGCAAAATTGTAGGTATTGAAGTGAAACCAATCCACATTTGTTCATGGAAACTCATACCCAAAGGCCTCAGAAGTTAAATGTTTGGGCTGGCATCTTAAGGGATCACATTATCGGGCCGTTGTTGATTCCTGACAATTTAAATGGCGATCTGTTAGAAAATAACATAGACCCAATGATTACCCAAATCCTCGAAGAAGACGACAATCTTTTAGAGGGCGAACTGTTTTTTCAACAGGATGGGGCACCCCCACATTTTGCTATAGCAGTCCGTCAATTTTTGGATAATCGGTTTCCTGAGCGATGGATTGGAAGAAGAGGTCCTGTGGAGTGGCCCGCTAGGTCACCCGATTTAACTCCCTTGGATTTCTTTCTATGGGGATATTTGAAATCGAAGGTATTTGCAACAAAACCCGCATCTCTGGAAGAGTTACGTGAAAGAATTGTTCGAGAATGCCGTTTATTGACTCCAGATGTGTTCAGAAATGTTCGTACAGAATTTGAAGAAAGATTATACTACTGTATGGAAGTCGGTGGGGGTCATTTTGAACAATACATACGATAATTTAAACTGCTTTTATTTACACGAAAATTTAACATTTGTAATATATCGGGACAGTCAATGTCATTTAGTTATTATTTTGTTCAAGAAGGTTAACTGAGATTTCACCCGTCTGTTTTCGAGGCTATCTAACTAAAATCTTTCCAGCATATATGCATTCAGATATCCAATAGCTGGGTATACTCCATCCTCTCTGAAATAAGCATGTTTTAAGAACTTCCGCTGTACCTTTTCAATACTGTTAACATGTATGTTAATATAAGGACACCAAATAATAGCTCCATATTCAAGCTTAGATTGTACAAAAGTGCTATAAAGCAATTTCAGTGTATCTATATTATTAAACTCACGGGAATTTTTTATAATAAAGCATAACATTTTAAAGCTCTCTGATGTTATGCTATTAACATGATTTATGAAAGAGAGTTTGCCATCAAATATTATACCTAGGTCTCGAAAGACAGTAGGCCTTGCAATTACGATATTATTAAGAGTATAGTCAAAATTTCGTGTTTGTACTTTATTAGAAAATGTCATAACATTGCACTTTGTGATGTTTAAGGGTAATTTATTTTTAATGCATCAAATATTAAGGTTTTCCAAATCTTCCTGCAGGGTAAAACAATTTTCAGTATTTTTAATAATAGAATAAATCTTTAAATCATCCGCATATAATAAATATTTACAATTTAAATTAAATATAATGTCATTTAAAGAGATATTAAAAAGTAAGGGTCCTAAATTCGAGCTTTGAGGAACTCCAGAAGTGGCATGTATTTCAAGAGACTTGACTCCACAGTATTGCACAAATTGTTTTCTGTCAGATAAGTACGATGTAATAAAGTTTAACATATTTTGCGAGAATCCATAACTCTGCAGTTTTATTAATAAGATACTGTGATCCAGTCTGTCGAATGCTTTTGAGAAATCTGTATAAATGACATTTGTCTGAAGTCTGGTTATGTCATACGTTAGTATTGGAGCATGGGATCCAAACGATACTTTAAGGCATAATTATCAAGATTAATGAAGACGTTTTGCATAAAAAAATTGCGATTGAAATTTGCGAAAAAAGGTGTGATTCACCAGGTTATTTTTTACACAATTTGTGAAATATTTGCAAAATATTTTATTCAGAATCAGGTAGAAAATGTATCGACAGATTTCAAATTTCTTCAAAAAATATTGTATTTTTATAAAATTACACTATCCTTTTGCACTGGCGGTTCTTCTATAGGGTCATTTGGTCAATGACCTCCCACATACAAATAAAAAAATAGAGCTATTCATTTTCTGAAGTTTAAAAATATATAATAGTTCATTCTATGCACAATACTATTCAAATATCTAGATCGCAGGATTTCGTATCCCCTCCGAGCACAGAGCATCTACATTCATATTCATTACATTATTCATTTATAGAATTTAAAAATCTTGGGTCAATCCACAACTTATCCTCAAAGCTAGCGACGCGACGGACCGAGTTTACAACGAATTAAAGTGAAATAGACTTATGCGCGAATCGTTAGAAAGCAAAAGAGACAGAAAACACTGGCGGGGACAATGTCCCTGACACATTTTACGAAAACGGTAACGCACGAAGTTTAGTAGGGCAGTGAGCAGTCAGTCTTAATGCTGACTAGGTACGCGTTGGTCGGTAAATTCTGTCGCGTTGTTTTTAATGTTTTTATTTGTGAACATTTTATTAGTAAATCTCTACTTGTCGTGAAATTAAGTAAAACAGTGTTTTTGGTGTTTACTATTAAATATGAGTGTTGTACAAAATATATTTTATTCATTGTTACGCTTATCAACTAAATTTAATTTTACAAAATGCATCAAGTCAGGATAAAAGCAAAACAATTTTTTTTGCTAATTTACATAGCTTTTCTTCATTCTTTGAAAAATCGCCAAAAAGAACAGCCGTGTTAGATAATGTTGTTAAGGTGAGATTATCTAAAGCGGCTCCAACACGATGGAATTTTAATACAAAGTGCATAGAGACTGTTTATACCTATCGAAGAGAATTATTAGATTGTTTAGAAAAAATCATTGATAATGAATCAGAAAACAACACTCTAAACCAAGCTATTGGTTTAAAAAACTACTTACAAAATGAACATTTTCTTTACTGGTTAAATTTTTTTTACTTAGTTATGCCTCATTGTGATATATTGTTCAATCAATTACAAAAATGTAATATCGATGTCATAACAGTAAATAAGTGTATTGGCGTTTTTAATAGTAAAATTGAAGACATCAGAAATAAAATGTTGAATAACTATTTGGAGGAGACATCCATGCAGTCTGCCCAGAGATGTAAAACGGAAGAATCAAAAAGGAGAATTTCATTAGAAGTTTGTGATATAATTACATCTGAGATCAAAAACAAGTTTGGCTTCAGTAATCATTTAGCAGTGTCTCAGTTATTTCACGCAGATCGATTTAAAGATTATAAAAAAGCTTTCCTCAAGATATGTTTAAATTAGTTAAAACGGAGTATCCAGTCGTAAATCATTTGAAACTTAAAACTGAATTAGAAGTATTATATAGCCGAGAAGATTTTTCCAATAGTGAAGGTGCAGTTGCTTTGTTACAGCTTTTTATTAACAATAATTTGTGCAATACTTTTTCTGAAAGTGTCAAACTGTTAAAAATCTTGTGTACTCTCCCTATGACTACCGTCGAAAGTGAACGTTGTTTTTCCACCTTAAAAAGAATAAAGACATTTTTAAGAAATACCATGGGTCAGGAAAGGTTATCTTCTTTAGCTATGCTTACCATAGAAAGGGCATTAATAAAGAAGATAAAAGACTTTAATGAAAAAGTAATTGACCACTTTGCATCTCAAGAAGACCGGAGGATCGACTTGGAATTTAAATTACTTTAAAAGGTAGGTAATACAGTAAACTTTTCTAATTGACCTCCCTATCTCTTGACCCACGAACCGCCACTGCCCCTTTGAAATTTTATTTTAAATTCAATTTCCTCCCTGTCAAATTTTCACGTTTGTGTCAAGTATGTAGCCCGTATCAACTGTATCTACACCAATGTTAATTTCTCATTATTATGACAGTAATTTATTATATCATTAAATTAAACTACTACTAATTGAGGTTAGGTGATACATTGAGCGAGTACTTACCCTGATTAAATTTTCTTCAAAGCCCGGTTTAATACCTTCCAGCAGCTGCCTGAAGTCACTTGATATTTCTGTGGAAAACATCGTGGTAATTAAAAACATTAAATTAAATTAGTAGGCGTATTATTTTATAAATAACCATAGTGTACTTGTGTTTATTGTTCTGCGATAATGCCACATATAAAATTGAAAATAAATAAACGTATGACCTGGTACTACGTGAGATAAGATAAATTTTAATTACATGTTTAAATAGGCATAATTTGTACATTTGTACCGTGTGATCCAAATAAGCCTCCTACCCCCATTTTCTCGGTTATTTGGAAAGATACGAAAAAAAATGAAATATGCTTTTTGTAGGGTTTTTAAAAAGGAATCCAGACACATTAACAGAAAAACAACTGAACATCAAATAAAAAAGATAAAGGCCTAAGTTATATTTTTTTAAATAGAAGTACCCAAATATTTTTCCATATTTGAATAGGGCGTCTTATTCTGATTTCAAATGTATATCCTTTCTATATAGTATCTTCAGTAAATATTCCGATAATCGATTATTTCCCAAAAGAAAATACGTTGCTTAACAGATATCAAGAAATATTTTCTAGGTGGCCGTGATAACAAAACAACAATTAATATTTTGACAGTTTTGCTCATTTAATAATTCAACAGTTTGCCAACAACTGTTACTTTTAAACGTTGCTTTGTTGGCCAAAAATAACCAATATGAATAATCATAATACTTTAGGAGAAAAATATGATATGGTAAACTTATATTTTAAAAATAATAAAAACGCTTGTGCTGCCCAGCGAGAATATATCCGAATAGGAAATTGCCTGACAGGAAAACTATTAAGTTGGCAGATAATTTATTAAAACATACAGGAGCAATTCAAAAGAAAAAGAAACGAGGAATAGTCAACGAAGATAGAGAATTCAGTATTTTACCCTATTTTCAAGAGAATCCAAGAAATTCAATAAGAGACGCAATGAGGTATTTGAATTTTTCTTATGGAACCATACAGAGAACTTTAAAAAAACATAAACTTAAGGATTATAGTATATTGCCTGGTCAAAAATTATTCCCTCAAGATAATGAAAAGCGGCAACAATTTTGTAGAAATATGATCAACAGGTATGACATTGATAATAATATATTTAATAAAATATGTTGGACCGATGAGGCATCATTCAACACATCTGGTATCTTCAACAGAAGAAATTCACATTTTTGGTCTTCCGAAAATCCTCATATTTCTGAAGAGATTCAATTCCAAGGAAGGAAATCCATAAATGTTTGGTGTGGAATAATAAATAAAAAAATTATAGGGCCTATTTTTCACGAAGGCTCCCTTAGAGGACCATTGTATTTAGATATGTTAAGAAATGATGTAAATAATTTATTAGAAGAAATGCAATTGCAATTCGATGTCATTTGGCAGCAGGACGGGGCACCCCCACATAATATTAATGATGTTACAAATTACTTAAACACAACATATCAAGAATGGATAGGAAAACGAGGGACTATTGATTGGCCACCTCGTAGTCCGGACCTAACTCCATTAAACACGTTTCTTTGGAGCCATTTAAAAAATATTGTTTATAAAGAAAGAAGCAACAACTTGGAAGAAATAAAGGAAAAAATTAAAACAGCAATACGAAATTTGAATAATAACAACGCTGTTATGGCAAATGTAATGGGAAACTTAAGAAACCGATACGTTCTGTGTATAGAACACAATGGAGGGCACATAGAGAATTTTTTGTGATATTTTATTATTAATTAACTAGCAATAAATTATTGTTAATATACTACATTTCTGTAGGCGTTAAAGAATTTAAATATTTTCATTTACCACTCTTATTTTAACGGATAATATTATTTTTAATAAATTATCTACCACTTCAATAGTGTTCTTTAGTTATTTTCTATATTTGTAGTTTTTTTAGCTGGCTGGGCAGCATAAGCGTTTTTTATTTATTTATTTATTTTTTTTTCAATATAATAATTTAACTAATAATTGAGCATAGTTTCATGAGGATAATAAAAAAGAAATTAAATATAGATAAATTAGGCAAAAAGTTAATAGTTATAACAGTCAAACTGTCAAACTAACACTTTTGTTTTACTATCACAGTCACCTAGATAGTATTTCTTGATATCTGTTAAGTAACGTATTTTATATTGAAAAAAATCGATTATCGGAATATTTACTGAAGATACTATATAAAAAGTACATATATTTGAAATCAGAATAAGACGCCCTACTCAAATATGGAAAAATATTTGGGTACTTCTATTTAAAAAAAATATAACTTAGGCCTCCATCTTTTTTATTTGATGTTCAGTTGTTTTTCTGTTAATGTGTCTGGATTCCTTTTTAAAAACTCTACAAAAAGCATTTTTCATTTTTTTCGTATCTTTCCAAATAACCGAGAAAATGGGGGTGGGAGACTTATTTGGATCAGCCGGTACACGCTGAGTATTAAAGGAACATGTAAATAATTTAAATCGCGATTTATATGAATAGTAATACCTTGACAGCTATTATGTATACAGAGTGTTCCAAAGCGATTGGGACACAGTTTAAACTGTCTTATTCGTTTCAAGACAACCAGTATATCTATGTATTCATTAATATACCGGGTGACCACCAAACTAGGCGATAGAAAAATTTTATAATAAATAAAAGGGAGGGAGGGAGTATAGTTTTATAGGGTGAATACGTACAATTTTCAGACAAAAAAAAAACTTGAATTACAGTACAAAATACTGTCATATTGTTCAAAAATATATAGAATGTTAACTGAACAATGATAAAAGTATAAATGTATTTATTTAGAATTGTATTTACTATTTTTTTTTTAATAATGCACAAAACTTTCCAACGCTTATTAAAAAATTTCCAGATCTAATATTTATTTAAATATTATCTTTATTTTACCTTTTTTCATGTATTTTCCTTCTACTTTTTTGTCCACAAGTAAAACAAACACCAGTACACAGGCAAATGTTATAGGTAACATTTTTACAACATCAAAGTAAAAATTATAACAGCAACATTACGTATCGCTCATATCATATTAGTTATTTCTTATGCTAAAGGTTATCGTTGGCATTATATATATATATAAACAAAATATCTCAAAATTGATTGAAATAAGAGCAAAATATTAGTAAAAATTAAATTACCGTATGATAACAGTAATAATAATAGTTGCAATGGCGGACAAAAAATAGCTATTTGTATGACAAGGGAGAAAAGTGCATAATTTCCTCCCGCGGATAGTAGGGAGTTAAAAAAATATTTTTTTATCCCACTGGAGTAAAACCTTCTGATTATAGAAATAATAAGCAAAAAGTCGTAACACGTAGTGTTTTCTTGTTACATTAATAAAACATTATGGGCAGAATTATTGTTAATTTTATTAATCTATTTATTCCTATACAGGGTGTCTCACCAGGAACTGCGTCGATCGATATAGGGAAAAGTACGTACCAGAAAATTTTGAAAATTTAGTGAGCTACTAACAGCAGTGTGACCAATCCAACTGAAATAATTACAGGCATCTGGTACTTCCGGTTATACCGGAAGTCGACACCAACTTGCTTATTTTAAATAGAATAGGTACCCTATATATTTTAGGGTTTTCGCAAAGATCATAAAATTTTAAGTAAAAACATATCCTATGCCTAAATCCAGCCGTTTTAGAGATACTTAATATTTTAAAAAAATTTTGACAGGTGTAATGGTTTATAACAACCTTTCTAACTTTCTTCATGTAAAAGATACTCGTTAGCTTTTTGGCACGCAATAAGACCATAAGGTGAGCTACGCTCTACGGTTTAAAAAAATTCAATAATATTATACCAAGTGTTCCATTCTTGACGTTACATTTTGTAAACATCAAACCTCGAAAACTTGCTTAAGTCAAATGGAACAGCCTGTATTTTTTTGCATCAAGTTATGTATAATTAAATTCCTTTTTTTCCGATATAAGCATTATGGGGGTTTAAGTTACAACTTTTTGACAAATTTGCGATTTTCTTAGAAATTCAAGAATATTTAGTTCCAAATGGTTTAACGATTAAAAAAACAGATTTCCTAAGAACAGAAAATTTTCGTGAATTTATTCTAATAAGGTCTGTAGGCGATGATTCTTATTTGGGAAATATATGGTCAGATGAAGCTAAATTTACAAAAAATGGACTTTTTAATCGACACAATTCGCATAATTGGAGTGACTCGAATCCTCATGTGTTCAGGAAGCGAAATTTTCAAGAAAGTTGGCAGTTTAATGTTTACTGTGCCATAAAAAAGGATAGAGTGGTGGCATTAGAATTTTATCAGGAAAATTTAAACAGTAAGTTATAAAGATTTCTTCCTCTGCTAATTGTGTAGTTAATTTTTTTTGTTTTTTTTTTTTTTAGGTGAAAGATATCTAAATATTTTACAAAATTTGAATAACTATTTAGAAAATTTACCTCTCGCCGAACATAGAAACATGTTTTATCAGCACGACGGTGCTCCCCCACATAACGCGTATTTGATAAATAATTTTTTACAAGAAACTTTTTACAATCAATGGATCGCCAATAATGGCTTCCTCGCTTGCCCAATTTAACAATTTTAGATTATTTTATTTGAGGAACTATTAAAAATAAAGTTTATGAGAGCCCATTAACAACTATTGAAGATTGTACGCAGAGAGTAAGAAATGCATTTCAAAACTTATTACAGGATTCAATTAGAAGAGCTACCCATGAAGAACTAATCCGAAGTTGCGAAAAATGTGTGGAGGTTCGAGGGCGAAATTTTGAACAATTATTAAATTAAAATGGAATCATGTTTTTATTTGATTTTATCTTAGCTATTTTAGTTTATGTAAAGTGTCTTCAATGTAATTAATAGGCATGTTACAGTTTTTAGTGTTATTTTCAGTTTTTGTGGATATCTAGTAACTAATGTACTACAAGTTCTTGATATTAGTTTATCACATTCTCCATAAATAATAAACACATTTAAAAAGTATTCGTGGGTATAATTTAAACGCGGTGGCATTTTTTGACATAAGAGAAGTAGTAGTAGTAGCTACTTATTTTACTAGGCAAGTAGGCCACAATGGGCCTTTTTTACCTAGGGACCTACAGTTTAGCGTGGACTCCGAACCATGGTCTTCGACTGTCAACTAACCCACCGTCTGGGCCTGCCCGCCTGCACCGCTAGCAGAGTGGCAAACCTCCTGGGTAGGTCTCCTCGACCCTCCACCCGGGCTCGCCTCTCCACCTGCATCAGGCTAGCGGCCTTCCCGGGATTGTCTGTTGACAGCCTACCGACTGTTAGACGAGCTATCGTTCATCCATCCAATTGCCGGACTCGATCAGTGCTGCTTAACTTCACTGATCGAATATCGGAAATTAAACGGATGTCCATACCTCATCCCCTGACATAAGAGAATGACTGACATTACTGATTGTTTCTAATCATGGCTAATTTGATACAATTTTTACTAAAAATTCTTGAATTTCTAAGAAAATCGCAAATATTTCAAAAAGTTGTAACTTAAACCCCCATAATGCTATATCAGAAAAAAAAGGAATTTAATTATACATAACTTGATGTAAAAAATACAGGATGTTCCATTTGACTTAAACAAGTTTTCGCGGATTGAAGTTCACAAAATGTAACGCCAAAAATGGAACACTTGGTATACTATTATTTAATTTCTTTAAACTGTAGATTGTAGCTCACCTTATGGTCTTTCTGTATGTTAGAAAGCAAATGAGTATCTGTTACACGAAGAATGTTATAAAGGTTATTGTAAGCCATTACATCTGTCAAATTTTTTTAAAATGTCAAATCTCTGAAACGGCTGGGTTGGAATAGGGTGTCCTACATATTTTTAACTTATAATTTTATGCCCTTTTCGAAAACTCTAAAGGGTGTTTCATTTATAACAAGCAAGTTGGTATCGACTTCCGGTATAACCGGAAGTGCCAGATGCTTGTAATTATTTTAGTTGGATTGTCTACACTGCCGTTAGTAGCTCCCTAAAATTTCAAACTTTTCTGGTGCGTACTTTTCCCTATATCGATCGATGCAGTTCATGATGTATATGACATGTATTAGGCATAGATATATCTACGAAGACAGGGAATAATTTTTGAAAGACATATGCTCAGTTAATTTTTTTCTTTTATGGGGAGTTAAATCATCTCGCGGTAAGAACCAACAGTAATCACACAAAATGGCTGGATCCCATCGTCCTTGATAACGAATTTCCATTGTCTTGATATGTTTATGAAATCTTCCTCCTTGCTCGTCGCTTACCACACCCAAATTTTCAGGAAAAAAATTTAAATGGGGATGCAGAAAGTGAATTTTTAAAGCGTTTGGTACGAATCTAAAAGTTCGCTTACTAGTTGCTTGTAGTTCTCATCCTTCATGGTCCCTAAAGATCCCCTGAGTACGCTTACAAATGAGTTTCAAGCTCTGAGTTCCTGTCTGTTTGAGTGTTCCTTTAAAATCTGCATCGTCAAGCAATTTTCTAATTTGAGGACCAATAAAAATGCCTTCTTTAAGTTTAATGTCACTTAACTGGGAAAAAGTTCTCTTAAGTATTTAAATCCTTCACCCTCTTTATTTATAGCCTTCACAAAATTTTTCATTAGACAAGTTTAATATGAAGAGGTGGCAAAAGAACAGTTTTAGTGTTTACAAGGGGCACATATTTAACATTACTAGTTCCTTTCCGGTCAAATTCTTTTCACATAATGTAACGACTGTCCTACAAACAAACAAAAAACAGCAATATTTTGTAAAGCCTTCTTGAGGCCCTACTAAAATGGCTATTACTTTTAAATCCCCACATATTTGCTATTTGTATTTGTTGTAATTAATTTTATTAAATGGTGCTCATTCTGTCATAATTATCTTGCATTGTTACTGAATGGGCTATTGGTGTAGATAGTTTTAATTTCCATTATGTAGTTAATACAGCTTTAAAACTGTATTTGGAGGAATCTATGAATAAGCGCTACTCAGAAGGGGAATGCTCGATTTTAAGTTTCTGAATTAAACCATCAATATCAATACATGCGCATAGTGAATTTTCCATATTATGAAATACGGAAAATGTTGCATTTCTTTTTCTAAAAGTCGTAATCTTTCTTTAGCCAGTAATTTCCACTCCTTAAGTCGTGAACCAAGAAGTTCTGCTTGTTGGCAGCCCCAAGTCACGTACAAAATCATTCCATTCATTTTGAGCAATTAAGTGAAAGTCACTAAAACTTTCTAGAATATACAAAGGATCAGCACACTAATCTGGGCTGTCTGAAGGGTCTTTACTATTTCCATTACATCCCAAAACAATATTTTGCCAATCTAAAGGCTCAGTTGGCACTGGTAAGTCTGATGCATTCTGAGGAACAGGTCTTAGGGCTGATGGCAAATCCGGATTATTTGATATTTTGTTTTTCTTTTTTTGGAATATTCCTCAGTTCTTGTTACACAAAAATAGCAATCGTCGAAGTGATTGGTGGGGTCTCGTCAAACTATTGGAACCGCAAAAGGCATGCTTTTTATTTTCCCTTTCTTCCACTGCATTAGTAACACGCTACAACTTACACAACAAACATGGTGAGCCCATTGCTTGTCTTGATCTCCGACTAAAACTCCAAAATATGAAAAATACGCTGTTCTCACATTTCTAGACAATGGTTTCGCTTGTGACTTCACAAAGAATTCTCCACAAATGTAACAAAACTTGTCAGATGAGGTTTTGCAACTTCGGCGCGTTTGACTGGACATTTTGTCGTAACAGACGAAAACACTTACTAACAGAAACAATTGGGCACTTGGAAGTTCAAAACAAGACTGATACTGAAAATGTTACACCTTACTTTAACTTGCTCCTCAAACATTGCCGACCCATCATAAAATTATTACCTGTCCATATAATGTGTTCACTCAAAAATTGTACATATTAGGACTTGTTGAATATTTTTTTAGCTAATAGGGAGGTATTAACAATATAAAAACAGTTCACACAAATATGTTACAAAAATTGTGTTGGCTAGTGTTATATTTTCCACAGCAACAAAGTTCAATGTGCAAAAAATAAATATTGACGTCGTTTCCGTAAACACCAAAACAGAAAATGGTTGTAAAGACTAATTAAAAATGTGTAACGCTGCAAAGAGTGATTACAAAGTAAGCTCGACTTCGACTTGATAAAAACATTTAAAGCGTCCTGAAGGAACATGCAGGCTTGCTAATTTTATTGCAATTTAATATACACGACAAAGGACACGGTTATGCTTTGCGAATAAAGTTAAGGTGAAATCGATGTAGGAATTTTATGGAAAAGCCATTAATGTTCAATAAAACCGCACCAAACAAACTCATCAACTATAATAATTAACTTACCTTTGAGGCTATTTAAAGTACACAACTCTCAAAGCATAATTTTAGGGCCTTAAATTATATTAGTGTGACATTTTAATGTATGTTAAGTTCAATTGTTTTCCCTGCTGTAAAGAGTTATTAAAATAAAATTGATAATCAGCTGTTAGCTGTGCAATAAATTCAAAATACGTGGATTTCCGTATTGAACATTATTTCCATCCAACTGCTTATTCAATTTTAGTCGGAAAATAATTTAGAATATATGCGTGACTGCCATTTTGACTGTAATCTTAGATTTCACATTACTATCGTATGATCTTATACTATGACCCATAGTTGTTCTTGTCCAAATTTTTTATTTTTGAAACTTTTTTGCGGCAATCTCATAACTGCCTTCTTTAATTGTATCTAATCTTGAAAAAGTTTAAAAAACTTTCCACCTCAGAAACCAGCAACATAGAAACCCACTAGGAAATTTAGTCGGAGAGGCGACCGATAGGGACCCTATCTGATAACGTGTCAGCCCAAAACATAATTAAATCAATAATACAGTGGTATATGAACACTCTGCCAGAGTTCTTTTAAACTGCTGTGCAAAAAATAGGCAACTTCCGGTTTTTTTTTATCTACATAAAAGAATGCCCAAATCATACATATGGGGCAATAGTACGTCCGACTTCGATTTGTCGAGTTCTATGATAGCTAGAAACCTAATTTAAAAACATAAATAAACCAGATAAAAGTGTCTACAACCGGAAATTATATTCGAATATACAGGGTGAGCCAAGACGATTCTACAGGGTCAACTAACATTTTTTAAATGGAATACCATGTATATCAGAACATTATTTTAAACTCCTTTGTGACATCCTTCCACTCCTTTATTATTATTCACTCTCTCTCTCTCTCTCTTTCTCTCTCTCTCTCTCTCTAACCGCTTCGATGTAATGATTTTTGTTGTTGAAATTATGCCATTTACACGTGTATGTTAAAAAAATCACTACAGTCACATTATCGATTTTAAGAAAAAATGTGTTAATACCAATTATGAGACATCTGTGTGATGACACTTAGCCACTTCCTAAAAGTATACAGGGTGGCTAAAAATAAGTTTTAAATTTATAATTATTTGAACTGAATTTTCTCAATTTTTTTCAAATGTTATTGGGCGATGTGATGTAGAATTAAAAAACGAACATTTTTCGTACGTACTTCGCTATGGCTATTTGTAACCATTTTCGATTTATTGAACAATAACTGTAAAATCAGAGGTAAAAATTGAAAATATATTTTTTTTCTAATTCAAGAGAAGATATTATTAAAAGTGCTCCACATGTTGCTTGTTGTGATTCACACACATTTCTATGCGCCTTTGGAATGAGGTTTCTACTGTCATAACGAAGGTCTAACTAGTGTTATGGTTGTGTACTGTCTGGTCGGGGAAAGAAGACCCGCCGAAAGAATGTGATTTCTGCATTCCATTAAGCGTAAATGAAATAAATAAATTAGTGCATGGTAAATTTTTGCGGTCGTTTGCATCCACACCTACTTATCGGGAGAGATATTATGTTTCTAGTATATGATTTCGCAGCAAGCTGGTGACATCAGTTATTGGCAATATTTTCCCTTGCCGCGTGGGCCTTTTTTGCCGGCTGGACAGTATGATTGTGTTTAGTTCATATTCGCAAACGACGACAAAAATGACAAAATACAAAATATATCAGGTTCCATATAAATTCTAAACTAAACAGGTGTCGGTGGTTACCTGTCTGCCTATAGTTTCAGTTTTCAACAACATTTGAAAGAAAATAAACGGATATTAGTTGATTATCCGGATAGTCGGTTATTCCAATAACCGGTTATTTGAATATCTGGTTTCCGGATAACCGGTTATTCGAATATTCGGTTGTCCTAATAACCGGTTTTCGAATAACCGGTTATCCCATTAACCAGTTAATCGAATATTCGATTAACCGGTTAATCGAATATTCGGTTAACCGAGAAAACTTTTCGATTTTGTATAAAACCGCGAATAGTCCAAAACCAATTAACCGGTGAACCAGAAAACCGGTTTCAGTTGCCAGCACTAGTTTGGTGTATTAGTAGAAGGCAATTTGTTAGCCCCCACAGGAGTTGCCTTTAGATCGGCCATTGTTTAATACGACAAATTCCCTTGCTTTTGAGGTGCAATGAAACTGATGAAACTGTTTTGAGGTCTCCTGATATAACCAGGGAAAGATGCAAAACCAGACTATGGAATTTATAATAATAAGTGTACAGGAGTTTTAATTGTTGTATAGTATTAAACAATTGAGAAAATTAATATTCTTATTAGCCGTAGATCATTGATGTTACTGTATAAATAGTAACACAAATGTTCTACTAAATCTCATACGTATTAATATATCAACAATGGCCACAATCAGGATATTTCTAGTGTGAATGTGTGAAAAAATTGTTGCAAAACTTATGGCGTATACTAACATTAAACATTTATATTAAAAAAATCATTTCGACAGTATTTCATGGAAGTAATAAAAAATTCCTTTTACTTTCTACATACATCAGAAGTTATACATTAAATTTCAAACTACAGTGTGACTCATGCAAATTAATGTAGTCGCAAATCTATGTTGGGGTGAAATATAAACAAGAAGTTGATGGATTAATGCTGTAGGGATACTACATTTTCCAGAAAAAATATTTAGTTGGTAAATAGAAGTTTGGCGAAGTTTGTTTTACCAATCTAGAATTTTGGTTTAATAAACACTAGGTACCTATATTCAAAAATTAAATAATTTTTTAGAAAATATTTATTTCCAACAATATTATCTAGCGTTTCTAATTTAGGTTTTACTCGACTACTAATTTGCATGAGTCACTATAATTTGAAATACATTTTTAAGAATAACAATACAGGATGTTTTTGAAATATATACATGCATATTAATAATCGGTAAATATTCACATTATCCTTATCGCAAAAATATTTTTTTAAATATTTTCAAAACGTCTAAACACAATCACGAAATATAACGTTGAATAACATTATTTGGCATCGCTTCCGTTTGAAGCCCTTAACTAAATCGTAACTTGTACGAGGCGCTGCCATATGATTTACGTCTCACTATGTCAGTATTTACCAGACCGCGTAAGTGGTGCGTATCTAAATAAAATTATGTTATTGTTGGAAAATGTTGTGCTCTAGTTTGTTAGCGTATTCAACGGTTTGTGTATTTGGATTTTTAATTTTGTTTAACTGTTACAAATGGCAAATTTTTTTTACATTGATTTGACAAATACGGTGCCTTTCTTTATTAAAAACATTAATTTAATATTAAAAGTGACTTTGTGGTTAGTGAAGGAAAGACCTAGCACCACTGAAAATTCAGTAACAAGGCTCTCTACATTCCTAGCATCCTTGCGCCGAGACTGGGGAGAAAAGGTGGTATCAAATATTATTTTAATTTTTTTTTGAATTTCAAGACTGGGGTAATTTCATAAGAAATACTCTATTTTATTTATAAATGGAACACCTTATATATTTTAGGGCTCTCGAAAAGAGCATAAAAATATCTAGTAACAAATGTACTACAAGTACTTGATATTACTTTATCACTTCTCCATAAATAATAGAAAAATTGAAAAAGTCTTCTTGGGTGTAATTTAAACGTGGTGGCATTTTTTGACATAAGAGAATGACTGACAATACTGATTGTTTCTAATCATGGCTAATTTGAAAAAAATGTTTACTAAAAATTCTTGAATTTCTAAGAAAATCGCAAATATTTCAAAAAGTTGTAACTTAAAGCCCCACAATGATATATCAGAAAAAAAGTAATTTAATTATACATAACCTGATGTAAAAAAATACAGGGTGTTCCATTTAACTAAGTAAGTTTTCGCGGTTTCAAGTTTACAAAATGTATCGTCAAAACAGAAACTTGGTATACTATTATTGAATTTCTTTAGACCGTAGAGCGTAGCTCACATTATGGTCTTTCTGCACGCCAAAAAGCAAATGAGTATCCTTTACAGGAGGAAAGTTATAAAGGTTATTGTAAACCATTACACCTGTCAAAATTTTTTTAAATTGTCAAATATCTCTGAAACGGCTGGGTTTAGACATAGGGTAGCCTACATGTTTTTGACTAAGAATTTTATGCTCTTTTCGAAAATAAAATATATAGGGTATTCAATTTAAAATAAGCAAGTTGGTATCGACTTCTGGTATAACCGGAAGTGCCAGATACTTGTAACTATTTTAATTGGATTTGCCACACTGCCGTTAATAGCTTCCTAAATTTTCAAAATTTTCTGGTACGTACTTTTCCCTATATCGATCGATGCAGTTCCTGGTGATACACCCTGTATACATAAATCTTTGCAAATATGAAAAATTACAGGAAATGCTCATATCTCTGGAGCTCTTTCTGGAATAATGCAATATTTCGGCATTTTTTATTTCCGCTGAAGGTCATAACAATAAAACGCAAACGACACGAAAAAGGTTTTATTACCTACGTAAACCTTATATCAGCCTGAAAGACCTACATCCAAATAACAGTGCCGCCACCTTTATCAAAAGTAATTAATGTTTAATTAAAGTAAATACAAATGTAATTGACAGTGTAATTCGGTATTTACCGCGGTCTCCACTTTATGCATAATACATCCAACAGGGATCTCTGAAAGCTCATAATAAACGTACAATTTTGTTTATGTTATGAACAATGAATTAGTAGAATTGGTAGCCGCGAAAAGACTGCTAGGTTCCCTACACCCGAAGGGGATATTAACTAGGGCGGTGCTCTTTGAAATATTCACATTTCCATACGACTATGGTCGTAATTAGAATTTATTCCGCTTTTTATACTTTCAACTTTTCATAAAGTCCTTCGAGGGTCCTATTCACTTTCAAAGATAATTAATTTATTCAAGATATAATGAGAAAATGGTAAACATCACAACTATTTTGCAATTTATTTAAATTATACGGACCAAACTCAGATATGAAAATTACACAGAATACAATAATATAGGAAAATGTATTAAAGCAAATATCAAAGTTCTTTAGGTTTTACATAAAGAATTTAATGTTTTACTGATGTATGGGGTGACAATGAAATTTGTTACTTCTAGTCTTGTCTAGAATTTATTCAAACTTGTGTAGTCCCTATTCATATGGGATGTAAATCACATCTCTTTTTATAAACTTTGTTTTCATTTGCATAAATTCCTGATGACATGACATTTTAGATATAATTTTGACGTAACAAAAAAAAGTATCAAAATATCTTTTGTTCCAGATTTGGACTAAGCTGACTTAGGATCACAATGACGAATAAAACGATGGAATCGTATTACTCTCTGTATGAAGATATGAGGTAGATGGCCATTGCCTACCGGAATGATATCTCTATTCCTGTCTGTACCTCTCACATTAATTTCTGTAGTTGGTCTCATACTTAACGGATACATTTTGATTGTGGTTATTCTTTCTAGGCAGGTATGTATCAACAAATTTTTCACTAGTCATATATATAACTCGTGTTATTATCGACAAATAACATTAACTAGTCAGGAGGGTAGATGGAGCTACCAGAAGGTACTACATCAGTCCCCTCTGACTTTTCTATGAATGACAGTTCTGTGACACCTCCACCTTTCATTGAATACCTCCTGCCAATTTCATGCATCATTATATCACGAGTTAGCACGAGAGAGTAGTGAGGAGTACAAAAAATGGTGGTGGGGGGTGTCATAAAATCATTTCTTCCCTACTTGGCGATTAACCCAGTTCATTAATTTAGATGACTGATAATATTGTTGTCTTGATGTCTATGAGCAGACGTGTCTCAACTCATGTCGACAAATATTTACAAAAGCATTAGCGGAAGTTATAGGTCACCTTATAGGTCACGAATGTTGCTTTGGTATATTAAATTGTTTACACTTTCCCTAATTTAAATCTGAATAACTAAATGTATGGGGTTTTCCTGTAGGATATGATGAAAGTAGAGCGAGTGTTTCTGTTTCTGGGGCGCGTGCCGTACGCCCAGCACCAACGAATTGATCGTTAATACTACCAGTAGCATGAAACATTTCAACCCACTTCAAGATGATACTTCTTGATGGAATAGAACCATGTCGTACAGCTAAAATGCGATACTACACCAACCAGTTCACAAGTTGGCTTGGCAGACACTGACATGCACATTTTCCGCCACTGCTTGAAATAAAGGGAGATTCAAATTCTTCATATCCTACTGAACCATTCTGTATATCAGTATAATTCAAATGTTAATTTGTTTTTAAAAATGCTTCGTTTTCATTCAGATATGTAAAACTAATTTCATACTGATCAAACCAATCATTAAAGATTTAGATTCATACATATATCGACCAACTTCTATTGTCGAATTGTTTATAAAAAGACGCCATGTAGAAGATGTTCCGATACTGAGGATCTTGAGGATTTTAATGCGATTCCACCGACTATACTAACAAACCCTGAAAAATCAACTTTGTGCGATGAAATTGTTCATTTCCTGGAGTACTATAGCTACAAATTAAAAAAAACTCTCCAGATGCCTGTTACCCCGCGAGTTACCAATCTGACTGATGTCACCGATAATGAACTATTATTATCAATCGAAGTGAGATGCACTATTTCTAAATCGAACCATTTCACGCTCGCTTTACTAATTGTAAGGTATTTCTAAATTAATAGCTCCACTGACTTCATTGACAAATAATGCTCTATTTCATCCTGTCATAGACTCGTGAGGCTTGACTGTTCTCAGTCTCGTCTCACACCATCCGTGATCTTTAATATCACCCTCACACCATCATGACATACTATTATCAATATAGTAACAGACACCACACTCAAGATTGCAAACTTCATCGTGGTAGTTAGACATTCACTTCTGGAGTATTTCGGATACCTTGAACGAACACTAATTACTTCCACTCGCAAGAACAGGAGAGTCTCTCAGGAGTGAATTCAATATTAAACTATTAAACTTCCTCGCGACGAAACACAATAAGGAAATTAATTTATAGAAGTCCTTAGTTATAATTAGACACAACTTTTTTGGCGATGGTCAGAGACGACTTTGTTGTTAAGTATTTTTTTAAATAAGTAACAGTAAAATTTACAGAAACTAAATTTGTTCTGGAAAAAAATATTTTTAAAAAGTACAGCTTGGTTAACAATGTATGTATTAAATCAAATGAATTAGTAAATTATTTAAAGTTCCATTATATAATATGCTATTTTTACAAAATAAATGGCAAATCATGGGCAATGATCACTGTGTAGAAGAACTCAGGCCGAGGGTGGATCCCGAATGCGCAGTCCATACGTGTTTTATTTTATTTTATTTTATTTTTATTTTATTATACACTACCCAATAGAACATGTTCCAATTACAGGGTAGGAAAAATACACAATAACAAATGCATAACATTAAAAAATACAATTAACTAATTTTCAATGAGTATAACGTACATAGGTTTTGAAATAATTAATTACAAGCACATATAATGAGTTAAATTAATTGTTATAGCAGCTCTTATATCTGTAACACTGCAGCTCTTATATCTGTAACACTGCAATTAAAAAGGTTAATTTTGTCCTGAATATCATGCCAGATATGACACATAACATACACCGGTGAGAATTCTAATATATTTGTTCTTGATGTGGGTAAATAAAAAAAGATTAGTTAATCTTGTTTGCACCAATGGCATATGAACGAGCGCATTAACTTTTGCCAACAGTTCAGGACATTTTATTTTATTATTGACAAGTTTATACAAAAACATAGCAGAGTGAAGAAACCGCCTTCTGGCCAGTTCATCAACACTGAACCTCTCTAGCAGCTTGTCATGCGGAAACCCTATTGGTGGATAGGTTTTGTCCTCCTTAAATGCCATAAATTTTAAAAATCTTCTATGAATTTGTTCGATAGCTTTACTATGTACGACGTAATTAGGATTCCATACAACAGAGCCGTACTCAACTTAGAACGCACAAAAGACGTAAATAGAATTTTTAATGTGTCGATGTTGTTAAGCTCACCGGAGTTTCTAATGATAAAGCCCAGGGTTTTGTAAGCTGATGATACAATGATATTGATATGCTGGTTAAAGGTCAGCCTATTATCAAAAGTTATGCCTAGATCTTTAAATACCTCTGGTTTATTTAAATGTACCTGATTTATAGCGTATTCATTCTGTACACGATTCAATTTCCTAGTGTAGGTGACTGCGTTACATTTGGCAGCGTTGAGAGGTAGGAGGTTTGAAGTACACCAGTCGTTTATTAGATCCAAGTCAGCTTGTAGTAGCAAACAGTCAGATTCATCCTTGACAGCTAGATACAGTTTGAGGTCATCCGCGTATAATAGACAATAGCAGTTCAGACTAAGTACGATGTCGCTTATAAATAAAACAAAGAATAAGGGGCCCAACACTGACCCTTGGGGTACCCCAGAAGTACAAACAATTCTTTCAGATTTATGCCCGAGATATTGAACATATTGGTTTCTACATTTTAAGTAGGAGGAGCAGAATAGAACTAAATCTCGGTTAAAGCCGAAAGCAGTAAGCTTCCTTAGTAAAATACCGTGGTCAACGATGATTTTTTATGTCAGTCCGATTATCTTTTTTAAAAACGGGAATAATTTTGGAGTTTTTCCATAACTCTGGGAATGTGTTACTGTTAAGGGCTAAATTAAATAAAATAAGCTAAGGTTTCGCTAAGACACTAGCACTGTCTTTGATAAGAAATGACGGTATACCATCAGGACCAGCGGTAAATTTGTTTTTTAACTTCTTGATAGCTTTACATATCTTGTCTTCATTCAGTTGGACTGACAGTGATGGTTCATTCTCATCTCTGGCAGTGTTATCAGATTCTACGTAGTCAGTTGATTCTGTAAAAGCAGTTTTAAAAAGATCAGCAAATGCGTCGACAATTTCTTGAGGACTGCCCAAGGAATTATCTTTGTAGGTCATATTATTTGGGATCGTTGTCGTATTCTTTTTGCAGTGAATATATGACCAAAAAGATTTAGGATTCGTCTTGTTTATATTAGCGGCTTATTATTTACAGCATTGCATTCAGTTTATCATGCACCGTGGACTGTGAGTGTTATAGAATAAGTATTATTTGTGTCATCGACGACTAATGTCAGTGCCTTTTCCGGTTATTATAACCATAGTGGCAGTAGTGATTAATTATTATTTTAATCATCTTCTGATGATGATAACTTGGTTGGCGATTCACCATTTTGTGTAATTTATAGTGGTTAGATCTTTGCGAACAACTATTTCCTAATGTTAATTAATCTTGATGCTGTTAACGAACTTGGAGATACATTTATTTATTCGCTTTACAAAGTTGTCATTGCTTCTACTTTACTCTTCGGGGGTAATGTTGTTAAAGACATTTCGAATGTTTTCTTTAAGTTGTTTTAAATTTTGTGGCATAGGGCTATAAACACCTGTCTTTCACATACCCCCATATGAAAAAATCTGGAACTGTGAATTCTCGGGATCGAGGCGGCCGGGCCATGCTATCTAACGATTTCCAAAGGTGGCATTCAGGGTATCTCTATTTACCATAGCATAATGAGGCGTAGCATCGTCATGTTGGAAATAGACTGTTCCCAACAAAGTATCCTGTTCAAGTTGCTGATAAAAGAAATGTCCTAACATGTCCAAATATGACGGGGCATTGACAATTGAATTGTTAAAAAACAGCACCGTAAATTTTTTATTTTGATACCGCACACCAAACTGTAACATTTGGAGAAGATCTGACATACTGATGGAAATTTCTGGGATTTTCCGTTAAGAATTTTTCTACAAAACTGTAGTCGTTCTGGAAAATCAGTTTCCTTTAATTCTTGGTGAATCTGAATTTTATAAGCAATCAATTTTAGAACATTTTTCATAGAAGTATGAATATAAGTTTACGGAATACTTGTTGCGGAAGAAATTTTTCGTGTAGAAGATCTTGATCAATTTGTGTCATTTCCAAAATTTCAATTGCATTATTAAGCCTATTTTCATTATTTGGGTTTTTTTACGGTCAATACAACCCGAATTCCAAAGTTTCTATACCATTTTCTAATTGAATTTTCTGTTGGAGGTTCCTTGTTAAACATAGTTCTAAATCTTCTTTGTGTTGTTTTGTAAGATCTAGTGTCAGCGAAAGAGATTACACACTTAGCTTTTTCACTTAAAGTAAACATTTTTCTTAAAGTAACTCGAGTACCCGAGTTGATAATAAATTAATTTGACGTTTACAAGTGATGTCGTCTTTTATTTCCATAGTCTACTTGTGAATCATTATTTTTTTCGTAGCATTACGATAAAACGCAGTATTCACTTTAAAAGCTTATAAAACCATCACTCTGTATAATTTCCATGACAAATAAGGAACTTTCCGAAAGGGGAAACAATACGCTGTCATTTCCGGTTAAACCAGAAGTGAGCAAGAAAAGACGGATACTCAGGAAGACTTATCAAAATTAGAAGAAGACTGGCAAAAACCGCATATCATTATTTCAACTAGTTCAAAAGTTATATAGGTTTAAAAAGGGTCAAAATATAATGGGGCACCGGGTATCTCCACATTAAATATAAACACAAAATTATTATTGTACAAGTGTCCGCATTAAAAAGTGGAGTGTTGGCTTTGCTTAATATGATGAACGACAAACCATGTTCTAAAATCAGGAGCCTTTTTTTCATTTTATCCAGAATTAACAAAATTACTTATTAAATTAAGGCTCTAATTAATCTCGCCAAATCCTTTTTCTTAATTAAAAATGTATACACAAATTTGCATAACAATTAATATTTTATAAGGTAGTATCACTATACAGGATGACAAGCATAGCTTCCGGACAGTTTCAACGAATATGTGTGTGTGATACAGGGGTATTTTCAAGAGTGCAGTGGCTTAAGGGAGGAGTAAGGTACCGGAGCTATAGGAAGAAATCGGTGCCGTTTTACATATCTACCAAGTTTTAAGCCAAAATATGGTATAAAACAAAAATAAACAATAATCACTTAAGTAATAGTAAATAAATCAGTTTAAATAAAATGGATACCTTATTTTATTTCCTTCCAATATGATTAATGATGTAATGGTATAATGACAATACTCATAAAAGTTATAACTAAAGCTGGCCGAGGTGGCTGGAGTACAGCCACGGTCTTGCGCTGGCGTCACACGTGCCGATTTAGAAATGATTTACGCTGCAGTCTTATTTGAAAGGTTAATGCGTGAGGTTGTACCTATAAATTATACATAATGTCAAACGCGCCAAAGGGTAAAAAACGACCGTACGCGGACACAGTGAATAAATTTATCGGTGAATTTCCGGATTTATTCTATGACGGATGCAAAATAATTTGTAAAGTTTGCAATCAAGACTTAATGTGCTGGCACAAAACAGATTGTCATCGTCATATCAATACCGTGCAACATCAAAATAAAAAAAATGGCATGCCTTTGACAACTCAGTTTATGTTTGATTTATTGTTAATGTTAATAGCCTGTAATATTTCGCTACACATACTGGATAAACAACCATTTCGGGAGTTTTGGAATAAATACAATCTCCAGGTGAACTTACCAAGTCGTACATCGTTACGTAGATATATTCCAGCTGTTCGTAAAGACATTGTAAATAGGATTAAATGTGGATTAAAAAATACACGGCTCTGGTTATGTATTGACGAGACGACAGATTGTAAAAAAAATCTATATTAAATATTATAGTACGTGTACTGGACCCTCTTAAACCAATATTTCCACTTTTACTAGCTAGTAAAAGACTAACTGCGTGTACTGGCGAAATAATTACGCGTGTGGTGTTGGAGACATTCGAAAAATTTGAACTTTCAACAAGTCAAGTATTGATGTTTGTGACTGATGGTGCCGCGACAATGCGCGTCGTAGGCCGTTCTCTTCAAAGAGACAATTGTAGGTTTTTACATGTTACGTGTAAAGTGCATGCGTTACATCTTGTGGCAGAAACGATTCGAAAATGTTTTCCAGAGGTAGATGCATTAATAGCAAATACAAATAAAGTATTTATCAAATCTCCTAAACGGCTTCGAGCATTTCACAGACAGTGTCCTGGTATCCCTGAACCACTAGAGCCGATTCTTACACGTTGAGGAACGTGGTTGAAAGCGGCTTTTTATTATGCTGAATATTTTCAACAAATAAAAGCTGTGATACTACAGTTCAACCCTAACGAGGCTGCAGCTATCAGGGAAAGCCAGACAAGCTTTCAAGACGTTTCCCTTGAAACAGATTTAAAAACTATTAATAGCAATTATAGAGGACTACACGACGCTATAGAAAAATTGCAAAATAGTTCGTTGTCGTTAGTGGAATCGCTGCAAATAGTGGACGACATAAATACACAGCTACAGGCTATAAATGACGCAAAAAATAATCGCGTTAGTGAAAAATTCGAGAGTGTATTATAGAAAGATCCTGATTTTAGCAAATTAAGACAAATTTGTGATGGTGCATCTACAACTTCGTTAAGTGAGTTCACAGATTGTTTTACTTATGCCTGTATTACATCCGTAGATGTCGAACGGTCATTTTCAAAATACAAACATATTTTTTTCACCAAAGCGAACATCGCTGACGGAGACAGCTGTAGAAACATACCTGATGCTATTATACTATAGATCTTCCCCACTTTGTGATGACGACAACCAAACTACTTCATAAATCTGCTTAAAAGGGTGAGTTTTATACAAATTTTTATGAAATGTAACATTATTGTTAAAATTTATTTCCATTTACAGTACTTATTCAAGTATTATGATATGATGTAAACATATGAGTCATATAACGGCTCTGTCGGCCAGGTGACCTCGGCCAGCTTTAGTTATAACTCATAATAAGTGATAATACGAAGTGCGCTTTTTGTATCTTATATTATATTTAGAGATTGTATATTCTGTTTCTTGTAATTATTTGACATCACCTTTAGAAGACCTCAGAAATAACATGCCGAAATTATGACGTAAAATCTCCGGCCATCCTGTATTTGCTGTAATCAGTAGGCATGTTTCTAGAGTCTTAAAATAAAATGTTCGGGGGTTCGTTTAGTTATGTTTTATTCATGAAATGAACAAAAACAAAACCTAAATTGGAGAAGTTAAATTATGTTTTGAAATTAATTACAAAACTTTTAAGTATCGTTTATTGGAAATTCGCAACAATGTTTTTAATTTAATTTCTTATGTTACATAAACATCAATGTTACATTTGGCTTGTCTGTTGTTTTGAAAGTACGTCTCAAAGCTCTTTTATAGATAAAGGAATATCATAAACTGGCACAAAAGAAAATTGTTTTCTGTAACTGCATGATACTTTAGTTATTGCAAGGTTATTTTGTTCAAATCGATGTTCTGGGGAAGTTTTGCCGATAATAACTTATTTTTTGGAAGATGAGTGAGAGTATTTATCACAAATCATACAAGCAGTCGTTTCTCGATTCAATATTCTAATGTTTAAATTGGAAACCAGAAATTACCTTTGTTTACTTCCACATTAAAATTCAAGACATACCATAATCACAGGCCAACATTTAATTTAAAAAAAAAACACCGGACTCTACCTAGGTACCCAAGGGTTTTTAGGGTCGCTGATTCCGATTCCGAGGTCGGTTAAGCTCTATCAGCTCAGGTTCAAGGTCAATTGAAGGTCAAACTAAGAAAAGGTGGTTGAAAAAATCTGAAAAAATTCATACATAGGTTTTTGGGGTCGCTGAGTCCGAATCCGGTATTGGCTTACCCTTAGAATGCATCCAGAGGTCATTTTAAGGTCATTCTGAGGTCCTTTCAAGGTTAATTTGAGAAAAACAGAGGAGAAGCTGTCAAGAAATCTGAAAAAATGCATACATATGTTTTTGGGGTCGCTGAGTCTGAATCCGGATTGGTCCATTAAGGTCGCTTAGACGTCATTTTAAGGGCATTATGAGGATGAATTGATACACTTGAAAAATCTGAAGGTTTTTCGGGATTCTAAGTCCAAATATCAGTTTTTTAGATGACCTTTGCATCAGATCCGCACCTCAAGTTACAATACACGACCGACTTTGATTTTAGCCTGCATTCGTCTGCCAGCTTTTGCTGCACGTGAAGATTCTTCGACTATCTCAGTGCAAATATATTGAACTCAATGAATCACCTACTTATTTTTTTCTGTGAAAGTTGACGAGCTTATATTCACCACATAAATCCTGTGGAACGCAAAGAATGGCCTTTAGGTATAGTTGGAGAAGCAGAACGAACACGAAAGTAGAGAGTGCCTTGCGCATTCGATAGATGGCGCATGCCCACCGCAAGTGAGTTGGGGCAGAAGAAGGATATAAGCCCGGCACAAATCACGGCCGTTGGCTTAGTTTGACCTTCAAATAACCTTGAACCTGATGTGATAGAGCTTAACCGACCTCGGCATCGGAATCAGCGACCCCAAAAACCCTTGGGTACCTAGGTAGTGTCTAGTGTTTTTTTTTTTTAAACCAAGTGTTGGCCTGTGAGTTTAGGTATTTAAACGACACTCCAAAACACATGTAACTAACTGACTGATATTAGGAAATTTTATTTTTCATTTATTAAAATTATGTATAAACATTGCACAAACAAAAGTTCGAAATAAAAATTGTTTGTTTATTCATGATATATCAGTCACGACCCGTTCGCGAAATGTCGATGAATAAGGGTAAAATAAGTTCAGAGGTTTAAATTATTCAAGATGAAGAAGTTCTTGTAACTATCGAAGATTATCCTTCTATGAGCACTCAACACCAGATTTGTCTCACAACTCGGTGCATAGGATTCTAGAGAGAAATGGTCTACATCCGTTTAGTCCACAGAAAGTCCATCTGTTACATGATGTTGATACAGAGCTTTGGCTAGGTTTTTGTAGATGGTTGTTGGAGAACGTGAATCGTAATCCTGACTTTAAAAGCAATATCCTTTGCAGCGACGAATCAACCTTTACCCAAGAAAGTATTATTAATTTGCATAATATACATTTTTGATGTGACGAGAATCCGCATAAATATTATCAAAGAGGTTTCCAAAGACGATGGTCGGTAAACTTCTGGTGCGGAATACCGGCAACTTAGTAATCGGACCACACATTTTTCCTCATCGACTTACTGCTGCAAGATATCGGCAGAGATTTATCCTCACTACTTGAAGATATTCTTAATATTAGGCAGGATATTTGGTACCAACATAACGAAGCGCCGGCGCATTTTGAAATTCAAGTAAGTAATTTTCTAAATCGTTTGGCATAAGGATGGATGGTAATGGGTCACCCTTGGTCACCTGACATAACACTGGTCGATTTATTTCTTTGGGGACGGAAAAATTAAGCGGATATATTTCTCCGAATTCAAGAAGCAATAGCAGTAATAGATAAGCAAATGCTGGAGAGTGTTAGAGAGATTCACTTTTACGACGTGGTAACTTATGCATCAAGTTGGGGGTGGATACAGTTATAGTTACTCTTTAATTAGTTAATTGCGTAATTAAATAATAATAGGCTCATATTTGTTCACAGACCTGAAATCAATCTAAGGTTGTGAAGTTGTTACATTTAAACTGGATGTTAGGTGTCCTGATTCTACATTAGATTAGTGAGACTTTTGAGAGTTAGAAAGGGCTTATATGAAAATTAGTCTTTTTTTAAACGGTCAGTATTTAATGAAATTACATAAATCGGAGCAAATTGAGTTGTTAAGTTAAATTATCTAAGATCATTTATTTTTTTAATGATAAATTTCTGTCTTTTATTTGCAGGTCAGATCTGCCAATAACATTCTTCTGTTTCATCTTGGTACTGTTGACATACTCCTGGGGACGTTATTTCTAATTTTTTCCATACCCGGAATAAAAGGAACAGAGTGGTCGAAAGCTGGTGCTCCATGCGTATTACACGGGTTTCTCTTCACGTTACTTCATCCTCTGGCATTGTGGACTATATGCGGGCTGAATTGTGACAGGTTCTACGTCATTGCTGCTCCGCTTCATTATAGTCACATCGTTAGTCCAAAAAAGGTAAAAAAATATTATTTTTATTAACATCAATAAACTTTTAAATGTCACGTAGATCTAATATGTTATAAAATGTACATATTTTTGCTTCTTGAGCTCGCTCATAATTAGATTACAACAATCCGCCGGTAGATGGAATTTATTTACAAGTCGTTGACTTATTTTAGTCTGCAACTGTTAAAACAGCGCTCTATGGGTGTTCAGGAATGTTCACCTATCGTGCGCTGATGAGGACAATGAAGTTCGAAACTGCAAAAATGGTGATATGTATCTGATGCAGATAGTTCCTTAGATCTTTCTGATAACGGGTTTCTTACAATGTAATTTTTGTGATAATTGTTCTAAAAATAGCAAATAGCTTTATTAGTCACACCTCAGACGATTATTGAAACGCTCAACAATGGGTGAAGAAATTAACAAATTTTTAATGGAAGCTTCAAATGACACTTATTTAATACTGAAAGTGGTTATGAAACTGGAATTGCTGGTGCTTGTCGGCGGGAAGAGCTGAATAATTTGACTGGTGATAATGTCGAAGACAAAGGTACAGTTGTAATTGTAAAGTTACCTAATACGAAGAGACACTTTGCCGAATGTCCACAATTAAGTACTGATAAATCTAATGAAGACGGCAAATTATTAGATTTTTCGGTAATAGTAAGTTTGAGACCAAAAAGTTCTAATTCTCGTCGATTATCTTATGTATATCTGCAAGGAATGTGTTAATCAACTTGTGGGTAATAGAAAAAGTGCCTCAAACGATTGCTCATTATTTCAATTCAAAGACTGTGTATCACTGTTGCCTTTTTCTGCGTTATTGTGTTTACAAAGTAACGAGGGCACTTCTCCGTCTCATCGTATCCCTTCCACATGTGATTCGGTACGCCTCCAATCCTTAATCATCACATCCCTTCCACATCTGATCCCTTCCCTTTCTACACTAAGTTTACCAGATGCCAGACGCTTAATGGATCCTCTAATAATGGCATAATCTACGATAATTTTTTGGGAACGTCACTTTTTTTATAAAATGATTTACACCTTGAGAAATAACTAGAATCGTTTCATCTAAAGTGAATCATAATACGCAATGAATACTGTTCCATTTTACTAACTGTAAAATGTAGGCATTTAAATGACGAAGACGAACCTACAATTTACTTAAGGGAAGATCGGGAAAGGCGGGAAACTAATGTCTGTAGTTTCGCCGAGGTAAATGCACCTTGTTCGAGTAGACAAATCTCGCAGGAAGTTGGTGTACAAGAACGAACAGTGCGGAATATTCTGAAAAGAAATAAGTACCACTGTTACAAAATTATGACTACCCAAGAAATTTTTCCTAACGACCGTACAAAACGAATGGAGTTTTGTGAAACCATGATGGAAAAAGCTAATGAAAACGAAAATTTCATCAAAAATATTTTATTCACTGATGAAACATCTTTTTTCATACATGGCCGGCACAATCCTTCTGTAGTTCGATATTGGTCCAGGGAAAATAAACATTTGAGTGTGCCAACACGTACTCAATAGCCATAAAAAGTAAATGTTTGGGCCGGCATTTTAGGTAATCATGTCATTGGTCCTATTTTCATTGACGGTAACTTAAATGCCAACAAATATTTAAACATTTTGCAGAATCAGATTATTCCGGCTGTTCAAGCTCTTGACGTCAATTTCGGGGAGACTTGGTACCAGCAAGACGGCTGTCCTGCTCCTAATGTAAGAAGGATGCAAGAGTTAGATAACACTTTTCCCGATCGTCTTATAAGTGGAAGAGGCACAATAAAATGGCCACCAAGATACTCCGACTTGGCGCCTAATGATTTTATAAACATGAACACGAGCGAGCGCGTGACTTACAAGAGTTACGTGCTAAAATTGTTGCCACCCTACAGAGTGTGACTCCTGACATGCTTTTAAATGTCAGGAACGAATTTTATCACCGATTAGGGTATTACCAGGTGCAATAGGGCGACATTTTTGAGCCACTTATAAAGTAACATTTAGAAAAAAAATTATTTTGTTTCATTTTTAATAGGTTTTTTAAATCTATTTCATTTTAGAATTTTGTATTTTATTTTCGTTAGAATGTTTGTTAATTTATTTTTATTTAATAGCAGAATACCATGGCCAAATGGCCAAAAATTAGTCAAAGAAATGCAACCGAGTTTTTTTTCTGCATTTTAAAAACAATTATGCATCAAATAACTAGAAATTCTCGAAATAAACAGGGATACGTAGTTATTTATAGAAATAACAACTATACCCCACAACATTTTGAAATGTACTAACCAAAACACCACCAACACTGTCATCGGCTAACTGCTATGATCTGATGAAGGGCGGGCCATCGCAGCGCATGAATTAAAGATGAATAATTTACTGGCTACTACTTGCCCCGCTACTAATTACGCATTGTCGTGCTCGCAACTTTGTGGTTTTTGAGGGGTTTAGGAGAATTTACCTTGAGTGGTCAATTCACTATCTCTGTCTTTGTTTTTCTTATAGTTTTAGATAAAGAGAATATTTGCAAATCGCTTAAATATTCCTAAACACCTAATATCTGTACAATAAACTGTGTGTGGAAAGAAGGGATATGATGGAGCGTGCCCTCTTTACTTCACAAACACAACGTACAATGAGGCAACATTGATGCATAATTCTCTTTCTGTCCCATGCATGACATTGCAATTTTTATCCTTTATGCACACACACAAAGCAGGCACTCTAATTAAACTTTTCCCAATACTGTATATTTATACTAAAATAAATAATTAATTTCATTAGATAAAGTTAATTACGGAACATCATTCATCAACTCGTTAGGATGCTAACGATTGTACTAAAACAAATGCATTAGAGCTCAAAAGAAATTCAAGTTGTAATGGATACAAAAGAGTCGTTACTACAAAGTTTTCTTTTTATTTTAGAGACAATGCAACTTTTCTTATTTTAAATGTAAATAAGCGTAGGGTATTGACTTGCACATTCAACTTAAAATAAATTAACTAAGAGGTACCTAGGTGTTTCGCGGAATTAAATTGCCTCAGCCTGTAAATCTAAACAGTATAGGATATTTTGTGTTACTCGGGAGATCTCCACGTTAGACAAAAGGTATCTTGGCTGTGCTGCAGAAAATCTATTCAGCTTTCGTTTACTTTGTTGGCTTTCTAAGTTAAAACAAAAAAGGTCTTTGATAGAGAATGCCCGATAAACGTATCTCATATTAGACAAGTTTGTAAGATATTTTACCTTAAGATGTTTTTCTTTACTTTCTTATTATAAGATGTGGAATTTAAGCTAGTTCTTTTGCTGTTATAAGAATTTATAGAACAATAGGTAAAATGATAGTATAAAGATAGAAGTCGTATTTTATACAACAATATTTCTTTTATCCGAGCAAGTTATCCTTATTTTTCGGTCTTGACCGACTAATTGCGTCCGGCTTTTAACTGATACATCAAACGGAAGAAGACCATGCATTTTTTATTTACTTTTAAGCCGGGGAACTTTGGAATATTCCTCTATTACGAGGATGGCTCGCGAGTAATATGAATCCAATTGTATATAATGCTTTCGATTATGTAAATTTAAATGGCTCGTAACGTTCAAATTCATCAGATTCTTTCACAGACATGTTCGAGAGGTTATTCGATGTAAAATTGATCAATGTATTATACCATCTTAATCGATTTTCAAAATAAAAAACTGCGTTAAATTACCATGTTTTCTTTTCGAAAGACGCATCGCTTCTGATAATTATCGCGATAATGCAAATAAATGTATCGTAGCCATGAAAGTTTTAAACAAAATTTGTACGGAATCTTCTCTTAAAATTAAAATGGGTATCTTACAAACTCTCTCAGTCAGAAATTAATAATTCTAGAGCAAATCTCTTACGGGAGTGGATGAAATAAATTTGATGTAAAAGGTTGTGGGCTGCTGCCTGACTGGAAAAAGTATTATCCAACAATAAAAATAACTCCGACTTCACGAGATTTGTATGCAGTTACATAAAGAATAATTTACCGAAGATTAAAATTCTGCTAGAGAGTTAAGTCAAAAAGTTAGTTTTCATTGGCGGCAGTTTTAACCATGCGAAAGCGCCCATATTTATCACTGCTGAATCTTATTATACAGGGTGATTTACCTTAACATACAGAAAATAAAATGGTGTACTATTCTACCAAGTGGGAAAGCCCCTGCAAAATTTTAGAGCAATCCAAGTTAGTTTATAATATTTTTTATGGTAAAACCTGCAATGATACGCCACTGAGTCGCGAATTTAAAACAGCAGACCTAACCTAACCTAACCTAACCTAACCTAACCTAACCTAACCATGCGAAAGCGCCCATATTTATCACTGCTGAATCTTATTATACAGGGTGATTTACCTTAACATACAGAAAATAAAATGGTGTACTATTCTACCAAGTGGGAAAGCCCCTGCAAAATTTTAGAGCAATCCAAGTTAGTTTATAATATTTTTTATGGTAAAACCTGCAATGATACGCCACTGAGTCGCGAATTTAAAACAGCAGACAAGTACTTGCTCATGCCTTTCAATGAACTTGTATTGCTACGATGTTTTTCGTTGTTCTGATAGTTGTACAAATAAAGCTTCTGATGTTGTACGTAGAAGAAGTTCATGTGATTAGCAACAGAAGAGCATGGATTCATGACATACATTTTAAAAGAGATTATACGGAGAATTTAACCATCTTCACGATTTGCTGAAAGACGAAAAAAAGTTTTTTCAGTCTTACAGATAACATTTGCGTAAACGTAACACTCCGAAACGAACAAGTTTGGGAAAAGTTTCTACCAACTTCCGCTCACTGTTGCAACGCGAGGAGCTCCAAAGAGAATTTTTTCGCCCGGGATTCCAGCGCTGCAATCCCCACCGCTTATACGCGCCCTGCCGCGTATTGCTTCGTATAAGTGTGCAGATTTATATCTGAATACATGAAATAAATCCCATGTTAAATTTTTCTCCGTGCTTCACCGTGCCGCGCATAAGTGGACGACAAGTTTAATTCGCTTATTTCGCTTTAATTCGCCTATTTGTTATGTTTTATATACAGGATGCTCAAAAATATGTTTAATATGGTAGATTCATATCATTTATTATCTAACATCGACTGTTAAAAACATACAAAGTTGTTTAACCGCCCTGTAACTTTACCAACGAATATCACTACGATATAATTTTACCTTCTTTTCAGGTTTTGGCTGGACTGGGATGTGGTTGGGTAATCGCCATTCTTCTATGTATTCCACCTCTTTTCGCCATAGCTCCCTACAGTTATATACCAGGCCTGGGCGCGTGTGGCCCAGATTTCTCTGCTGGCGGAGGAACCTTGTGGTATTCCACGCTTTATACTGCATTTACTTTGCTAGTTCCTGCTACTGTTATAATATGTTGCAATTTGAAAGTAAGTGTGTTCGGTTTTTACGCAATATGGAATCACTGTTCATTATATATTCATAGATAAGTTGAAAATATGTGAAGAAAATCTCTGACTTCTCCCTTATTTTTTCAGATCTTAATGATAGCCCGGTACCATCGTCATCGAATCGCCTCGGCAATCTACGAGGTCACCCTATCCGCACAAGTTACAATCACCCATCAGCGAAATCCATTTTTTGTTCCGACTGTAACAGCGCCTGCATCGGGCGGCCCAAAATTTCGCGGACGTAGCGCCATCTACACCGTTTTCCAATTAGTTGGTTCATTCCTTCTGCTGTATCTCCCTTACTATATCATTATTCTGTGGGAGGCAACCTTAGGGTCGTTACACACTAATAATAATAAGGAGATTTACGACGGAAAGCTCCACCCTCACTTCTACACATTAGCTTCTACTTTGTTGATTTCCACGTTGCCAATAAATGGATTTTTGTACGGACTCAAAAGCAAAACACTCAGAAAAACATTCAAAAACTATTGGCGAAAAAAACAGACTAAAAGTGAGGTGAACCAAGAGATTCAAGCCAGAACACCATCAACTTGTGGATCCAGACGTCCATCTTTAACTCCTTTGGGGTTTCTGAATCGACCTACCATACAAAGGAGACTATCTGAGACTTTGTTTGATGTCAATAAAACAATTAAAAGTCCCAGCAGGTCTAATAAAATTAAGAGAATAGCTTCGGAGATAACTTGGCGACCAGCGTCTGCAAACAGCTTAAATCTTTCCCCGAAAGAAGAATACGCGCGGCAGCTGAAGCAAACCACCAGTTGTAATACACTGCAGGTAAGTCATACCAGTTAAAAAAAATTTGAAAAATTATATTTAACGATATTAATAAGAATTGCAATCACATCATGAATCTAAGAGAAAATGGTTGTTAAATAAGCACTGGCGAAAATAAACTATGACAATATATTTAGAATAGTTCTAAAATTTCCTGGCAGAAAAATATTGCACCAAAAAAATGATTAAAGCAATACAACAATCAATAAGCGCATTAAACTGAAGTAGTTTTCACATACACCTAAACATTGAACACAATACTTGACATACGTTTTGCCAACTAAGTTGGCATATTTAGCACACTTGAACTAAGGCCATAGCCTCCAAATATACCATATAATCAATGTTCCCATCGGGAAATAAATTACAGTTTTAGGCAATCCAAAGGACAATCTGAAATAAACGAAAGGTTATGGACAAAATATGTTGGAGAAACAGGACAGTGAATTTGAACTAGATTTAAAGAGCGTATAACTCATTAAAAATATAAAAATAATAGATGTCTAGTGTTTCCCGGCATGTGTTTGGTAATAACTTTAAGATATAAACAATCTAGTTAATTAGATCAATTTAAAATGTAAAAATGATATGGATAATAACAAAGGGTCTACCTTAAATAGCCCTAATACTGGCAATAGGCTACTATCTTAGTTCATGTCGAGATGATGCCATATTGGCTAGCGAAACACACGTTGACTGCAGTGTTTTACTATTACATCAAAGGTTGCAACCAGCCTTAAGGTTAAACATATTAAGAACTGAAAACACGTATACAGTCTCGTCCTGTTGGAAATTATGTCTAACTATAATTTTCTTTGCCTGCATCGAATTTACTTTGAGTCATCTATTCCTGCTTGTTTCAAAAGCGTGTCTAACTGGATCAATTAATTTGGTAAACTTGAATGTGTTTATGTTCTCTTATTCCTTATTACTATTTGTCAATATTTTCTGTCAGAACCCTGATTTAAACCAAACTGGCAAAACAGCAACTCGGTGATTGGACAATGTTAATAAATTGACAACATTGTGTAGTCTTCGCCTTCTGATTAGACTAATCTAGGATGCTGCGACTATTTTATATATTAGTTGCGGATCCATGTGGTGCACCCTAGTAAAAACTGAAAATGCAGTTCAATTCAGTTTTGCATGTAAATACATGTAAATAAATAAGATTCAGCACACTAAACCAGGTCGTAATCGTACGAAACCAAGGAGTAGGATGGTTTTCTTTTGTTGTCTCAAATCCACATTCTTCCTAGATACATGTAACATCTTTAGAAAAGGCTGCACTTAGATCAAAATTGAGTAGAAAAGGAACATCTACTTTTAAGAGTCGGGAAACTTACATGTACATGAATAATTTTAACTGATTTAATACGTCCTGGAGTGGGTTGGAACCTTTGATATGAAGATAACACTGACGTAGTTTTCCACGAAACACCAAAACACTATATACTGCACTCGACGCGCAGTTTTAATCATCTCCAGATGATGCCAACTTGGTTGGCGAAACGCTCGTCGAATGCAGTATATAGTGTTTTGATGTTTCGTGGAAAATTACGTCAGTGTGATTTAATACGTTCATTTCATCAAGTAGAGAAAAGAAAGCGAAGTTACTTTCTCCACCCAGCGACAGAAAATATATATTGCTCTAACCAATACAAGGGCGGAGGGGGCGAAGGTTTCGCCCCCCCCTGGCCCCAACTTTAAAGTTGTTTGTTAATTTATTAATCATCTACATGATGTTAAGCCAAAAAATAAAATTAGGACCAGTTTACTAAAGCCGTCTCGCGATTGAAACGACGAAACGCGTACGCAGACGCAGCTCGCCTCTTGCAGCCTTGCCCGCCTTTTTTTCGAGTTTCGCTGCAGTTCTAATGCCGATAGGATTGAATACGGGTGAACGGACGACACGGTCGCTCGATCTGCGGTCGTTGCTTGTTGGTGAGTAGGTTTATGTCTGTGTCGCGTGGTGCTGTTTTATTTTATAAATTAATAAAGATTAGATTGGTGACTGGTGCTTGTGACGCTGGTGTAAAGTAAATAGCGATGAGTTTCAGGAGCAAGGAAAAACGAAAATTTGGCACGTTAGATAATTTTTTAAAACGTATGAAATCTGATGGTGATGGTGGTGCTGGTAGTAAGGTAGTAAAATTAGTAAAAATGTAAAAAAATATGAATGAAAGTAATTACGATGATACGATGATAGGTATGACATAATACATAATACATAATACATGATGCATGCTGCTTACTGGTTGATCGCTAAATGTCATGTCCCATGTCATGCTCGTGCTCTTTCTAGTTGTGATATTATAATTTATAATTAGTTTTAGTTTTTACATTTTAAATTATTTTAGGAGGCAAGTAAAAAAGGCGACGAAGAAGGCGTTGATAAAAGTGTCGAAAATTCAGATAATTCTCCAACTACATGTACATCGACGGCACCGGCACCTTGGTCGCCAAAAAATAAAATTGAATGTTTGCCTGATTTTAAATTCGATATTGGCAATTATATCGAGACTGAGACAAATAAAAAAATGTCTAATTTAGACGACTTTACGAAGTATGAATTGCTAGTTAATCATTGGAGACCCCCCAAAGATTATGTTTTTCCACATTCCTTGCACATTAAAAAGGGCAAAGAAGAGAAACGGAAGATCAGCCACGAAATGTTGTCCAGATTTTCTTGGCTAGTGTTTTCAGAAAAAAGTCAGGGACTTTTTTGCAAATCATGTGTCATATTTATGTCTGAATCTAAGGTTGGAGGGCAAAGAACTATTCAACCTCAGAGATTTATTACACGCCCGCTTCAATCATATGCAAAACTTACTGGCAAAGATGGTGACTTAATCAAACACCAATCCAATTTATACCATATCCGAGCGGAAGAAAAAGGTAATAAGAAATTTTTCATTTTCTTTCAAAATATTTTGATGAATTATTTATTTTAGCTAAATTATTCATAGCGACCTTTAAAAACAAAAAATTGGAAGTGGGTAATATGTTGGATAGAGAAAGAAAAAATCAAATAGAAGAAAATCGAAAGAGACTGTCACCTATAATCAAAACAATAATTTTACATGGCAAACAAAATATACCACTACGTGGACACAGGGATGATACATTCATTTTTGAACTGGACAGTGACGGAGATTTAAGTTTAACAAACCTCAATGATGGTAACTTTAAGGCACTTCTTCGATTTCGGGTGGATAGTGGTGACAAAGACCTTGAAAATCACCTGAAAAATGCTAAGTCGAACGCCACCTATATTAGTAAGACTACGTGTAATTCCCTAATTAAATGCTGCGGAGAGGAAATTTTAAACACTATCATTAATCGGGTTAACGAAAGCCAATATTATAGCGTTCTTTTCGATGAAACAACAGACGTGTCACACCACTCTCAACTCAGTGTTTCCATACGCTATTTTTTTAATGGTACAGTCAGAGAAGATTTTGTTGGGTTTACAGATCTTCATTTAGATAACTACGAAGATGTTGAAAGCCCAATAGAACCTACAATCGATGGAAAAACTTTAGGTACAAGTGTTATAAGAAAACTTCAGAAGCTAGGTCTTGATCTAAAAAATTGTGTTGGTGTTGGGTGTGACGGCTGTAGTGTAAACGTTTCAGCTATTCGGGGAGCTGTTTGCGAAATTCAGAAGACTGCCGTAAATGCAGTTTTAAGTTCATGTTTTAATCACAGACTTAATCGCTCTATTTCCAAAACTATGAATGTAAAATATGTTAAAAACGCGATGGGTATTATCCAAGAAGTTGTGGCATTCTTTAATGCATCAGCAAAGAGGCACTTTGTTCTAAAAAAATATTTAAAAAACAGTTTGAATAGACCATGCGAAACCAGGTGGATTGAGAGGCATGACTCTATACTTCAGTTTAAAAAGGATTTTTTTGAAAATATGTAATGCGTTAGATGAAATTTCGGAATGGGATGAAGGAAATTCATCAAGTAAGGCCCATATACTTTCAAAAGCAATATGCGACTGTCAGTTCATTTTGACAGTGCATGTGCTTTCTGAAATTTTTAATGTGACCTTGCCGTTAAGTAAGTTTCTTCAGGGAAAAAAATATTGAATTGGATAATGCTGCTTCATATGTGACAAATGTTATTGACGTTTTAAAACAAAAAAGAACACATTCAGAAAATCAATTCGCGTCAATAATCCAGAGTGCTTCCAACACCTTAGAAGCCCTTGCTGTAGAATTAAAAGTTCCTCGCTTAGCATCTAGACAAACACAGCGGGTCAATATTCCAGCTTCAAATGCAGTAGATTATTGGAGAAAAGTGATTTTTATTCCTGTTTTGGACTACATCATATCAGATTTAACCGAAAGATTTTCGGACAAAACGTTAAAATGTTTTTCACTTAATGAATTAATTCCCAAAAATTTAGTGCTTTTGACGGACTATAATAGTCTTAAAGAAAAGATGACCTTAATATGTCAACAGTTTTCAGGATTAATTGAGAATGTTGAAAGTGAGAGCGCGAAATTGTTGGGTGAAGTACAAATTCATCAAAAAACTATAGATAAAAACACATCTTGCCAAACTGAAACTGCTATCGAAACACTTATAAGCATAGACCAAAACTTTTATCCTACAATCACAAAATATTTAAAAATTTTAGTAACCCTGCCAATATCAGTGGCTACTGCCGAAAGAAGCTTTTCTTCTTTGCGAAGAGTTAAAAGTTGGATGCGTTCTCGTATGAAACAGGATCGTTTGGAAGGATTGGCCCTGTTGCATATACATAGGGACATTGACATTGAAATTGAAAGGGTGATTGATAGATTTGCTAAGGAGTCTAGAAGATTAGAATTTACTTTATAACTTTACTATTATTGTGTTTTTAGTTTTTATTTTATAGACCTAACTTAACTATTATTAGCTGATTATTGCTGATTTAATAATTTTGTTTATTTTCCTAAGTTTGTGCTTTTGTATTCAGACATTCTTTTGTATGTTAACTTCCTTACTAAATTAATATAGTTTTACAGTATATATGAGTTTCACAATAAAATATACTTTCTATATTAATTTTTTGTTTTGAAAATTATCGCCCCCCCCCTCAAAAAAATCCTAGATCCGCCCTTGAACCAATAGAACTGCATATCGTTGCGACTAAACGTCTGCATTGAAGATGCAAAAAAGAAATAAATTGTCAACAATAAATTCTGTATTAACGTATGTTTGTTATTAACTACAGTTTCTAATCGGTTTCTATTTCGTCAGTCGTCAAAATGTCAAATTTTTGTTAAGGAAGAACTAATTTTGCTGTTGACATTTTGGTTTAAGTTCAATGCATCGGTGTTGTAAATGGTTGTGTTAGTAATAAAACGTAAACCTGCTGTTCTTATGTAATTTCCAAATGTAAATTTGCATCAATTTATCTTTTAACTATTTGCCAAATTCTGTATTAAATTTTTAAAAGATTTGCAAGTATAAATACCTAAAATGCAAAATTTCCATATTTTAAGTGCTTGCACGTACATAATATACAAGACTATATTCCTTCCAGGTACCAAGCAACGACCAAGAAGTGTCAATAATAACGGAAGACGAGATATATATTAAATTGAAACAAAGCACAAATTCACCGTCGAAACCAAGTTCGACAAATTTACTTCTACACAAATTCTTTGGTTTCGAACAAGAAAAGATTTCGAAAAAGACCACTGCCATGCAAAACGTCTTGGAGAGCACCCCCAAGAGATCGCCAAGGATTTTGATAACACGTGCTTTTTCTGAGGAGAGCGACAAAAAATTCCAATCCGAATACTCCAAATAAGGAAATCAGCAAAAAGCATAGCACTTCCGCTACAACTCTGATTGAAAGAAAATGGCGTCAGCTCAGATATAAGGTACAAGATATTTATTTCTACTAAACACAAGACAAGCTCATGCACACAAAGAGTGCAACTGACTCTTTCCTAATCTGTTTTATGTTAGTAACTTTTCTTGTGTAGTTGTTTTGTCTATTAGGACTATTGTTACTGTCACAGTGGAACACCCCCCGTACCTAACTCATATACGTCAGTATATAATTTCTGTTTTTAAAACCTCGTTTCAACAATTGAGTAAAGTATGGGTAAGTAAACAAAGCTTCAATCAATTGCAATAATATTTTTAATCATTACTGCACAATCATAATATAATTAGTAGGCTTCCTCTCCTTACTGCACAGGACGCGTTGTCCATTAATATTTTGTACATAAAAATAGCGTTTCAAAATGTCATCAACGAATAATGGTTATCATATTATTCGATAATACCTGTAAACTCTTTTAAACTAAACTGGTCCGACACAAGTATTTACGGCTCTTTAATTAGATGACAATATTTTTTTAATTAAATTTTGAGAACCATTTAAGATAACCAAATGAAATATCACTACACATTTACAATGTGTACTCTAACATTATATTTAATCAGTAAGGAAATCCCACTTCTGAATTTTATCTCGCAAAACACATATTTTTGAAAAACATAAAAATGCAAAAATATTAAAGTATAATTAAAACATAAACTATCGAGAGTAGGTCGACAATATATTACCACCTTCTTCTGGTCCCAAAAAATATAAAAGTTTACAACATATTTTCAATTTATAAGCCTTAAAAGTTTTGGAGATCGAGTCTTTGGATTCACAGATGTTGTAATCGCATCTAGAAGAAAACTATCAAAATGTATTATGAATATTATAATAATTATTAGTCGGTAATGAGAGAAAATCCCACTTCTGATGTTTTCTTACAAAATGTGTATTTTTCAAAATGAAAGATGCAAAAATGTTAAAAACTTTTTACATTTCACATAAAGTATTGATCATCAGCTTTCTGTATATAGAAAATTTCAAAATTGGCACTCGTCACTTTTTGCCACTAATTAACACGTTTAACACCATTTTGACACCACACTTTCCTTTCGCCAATCTTGGGTTAAATCGTAGACAGTAAGTCTGCCTTGTAATGAAATCGAGATTCGTCTCAAAGAATTATTTCTGTCTCTCTCTTAACATCCGTTATCTTAGCATATCCCAAAGTTACAAACACCCGTTTTTCACATAAGCATCGACAATAGAGGCAAGGGGATATGCCCTACCTGATATAGAGTGTTAAATAAATAAATAAATTTTGCCAAATATTTATTTGGTGATGACAACATTTTCGTTGCTAAGTAATTAACAATGTATGCACAACTTACCCTCTTAAGTAGCTTGGCTGTCACAAACTGGAGAAGATCTGTAAAAACTTTGCAGCATCAGGATGTTTCTATGGTTGTCTCCGTGGTGATGTTCGCTGTGGTGAAAAAATATGCTTATATTTTGAGAATGACCGTTCGACATCTGTTGATACAGGCATACTTAAAATAGTTTTTGAACGCATTTAACGGATTTGGAGATGCACCATCAGTACCATCACAAATTAGTCTTAATCTGGTAAAATCGTGCGAACTTTTCTATAACGCGCTCATTTTTACGCCAACTATAGCGTGTAGCAGTCGATTTCGTCCACTATTTACAGTGACTTCGTTAACGAGACACAATATTCTGTAAGTCTTTCATGGCGTCTTATAATCCTTTATAGTTCTTGTGACAATTTTTAAAGTTGTGTCAACGGAAATATCTTCGAATTTTGTCTGGTTTTTCTTAATAGCTTCAGCTTCGTCAGGATTGAATTGTAGTATCATAGCTTTTATTTGTTGTAAATATTCAGCATAATAAAAAGCTGCCTGCAACCATGCTCCCCAACGTGTAAGAATCGGGTGTGGTTATGTGTTGACGAGACGACAGATTGTAAAAAAAATCTATTGTAAATATTATAGTATGTGTACTGGGCCTTCTTAAACCGACATTTCCACTGTTACTGGGTAGCAAGAGACTGAGTGTACTGGCAAAATAATTACGCGAGTGATACTGGAGACGTTAGAAAAATTTGACCTGTCAACAAGTCAAGTGTTGATGTTTGTGACCGATGGTGTCGCGACAATACGTTTGGTAGGCCGTTCTCTTCAAGAACACGGTTGTAGGTTGGTACATGTTACGTGTAAAGTGCATGCTTTACATCTGTAACGGTCTATTTTTCGAATTAGTAATTTGTACCACATTCGTTATTGATTAACTAAAATGGTTTGAATTATACATTAACCGCCAGACTCGCTTAAAATAATTTTATTATAAATTACTGTATTCCCCTATGTAGTGTCGCTACTGGGCGGATGGCACGGTGCCGAGAACAATTTAAACTACAGCGCCGATCGGATGTTTTTAGCGGAGTGTGGAGGACCTGGCTTTTGGGTGCGAAAGACGGGGAGACACTCGGTAGCCACTGCTCCGGGTAGACGTGTACCTTGAGTCAGTTACGTTGGAGTACGTTATCTTATTGTTTTAAGTTGAGAGTATGCAGAGCCACGTGAGCGATAGGTAACGTGGAGAAATTGTTGCTACGGTGGTGTGATCGAGTTGGAGCCCGCGGTATATGGTACCTTGTTGCTGTGTCCTGGCAGATCTGCGTTGCCTTTTCTTGTTTTTTGGCTAGAGTTGAGACGTGTAATTGGAGTTTTGGCAGGTCAGTGATGAGAAAATGAAATATGGTAGATAACAGAAACCTCTGGTAAGACCTTCTGATTTTACTTAACACCGATTTTACCAGATTAAGACAAATTTATGATGGCACTGATGGTGCATCTCCAGATCCGTTAAGTGTGTTCAAGGACTATTTTAAGTATGCCTGTATACATCAATAGATGTCGAATGGTCGTTCTCAAAATATATGCATATTTTTTCACCACAGTGAACATCACTCACGGAGACAACCATAGAAACATACCTAATGCTGAAAAGTTTTTACAGATCTTCTCCAGTATGTGATAACAAAGCTTGTTCATTAAGCAAGTTAATGGGTAAATTGTGCATACATTGTTATAAATTATAACAGTTTACTGCTTTTGTTACTAGTTAACTTCTTTTATTACGCTTATTATGATCAGTACGCCTATGTCCTGCCGCACATTTTTGCCAGCTTTACGCAATAGGTGGCCAGATTTTTGCGAAATCATATAGGTACTAGGGATATAGTAATCTCTCCAAAAGAGTAGGTGCAGATGCAAACGATCACAAAAATTTGCCATGCACTAATTTATTTATATCATTTACGCTTAATTGTGAATGGGATGCAGAAATCACATTCCTTCCGCGGGTCTTCTTTCCCCGACAACATTCCCGACAAGAAATAAAATATTCTTAGCCAATCGAAATGTATTGGTGTTGAAACACTGATGAATGATTTGAAACCCACCTGCAGTTGATCATTACGATTGTAAAAACCACTAGTTTGCAAATAACCTATTTGTACAATTACCCCAATATATTACAAAGTCAATATAGCATCTAACATTGCTTATGTATGTTCAAGGATGAAGATAGTGACAGTGATGGCCAAAAAATCCTGCTACAACACAACGAAACCCCTTTTGGACAATCGTTCTCTGAGCAACAGATCTAGCGATTCCTCGGAAACGTCAGAAACTTCTAGCGGGAGGCTCAATATGACATTAGATCAAAAAAACTTAGTGGAAGGTGATAGTGAAGCAACTGAAGACCAACTGCTTCTTGAGTGGAATACTCACAAGAAATATAGTAAAGGTGACGATTTGCGAAAGCCACGAACAAATTTGTTGAGGCAAACTCTAGTCAATGTACAATCACAGGAGATAGTACTTTAGTGATATTATAGATTATTTATTTTTAGCTATTTAAGTTGTCAATGTGATGTTTACATGTGATAAGCAAATATATATTTTTATGGTACACTTCATTTTATAAACAATGTACCAAAGATACAATTTTTATCGCTAAATGGATAAAAATATTGTAAAATATTTAGCAACTGAACGTTTTAAATATAGGCAATGCATTAAAATATTTATAACTGTTGTTATATCTGTGGTGCCTCAGAGTTCTAATTTAGGGCCTCTCCGAATTACGATGTATATCATAAACGTCACTATTATGCAAATATAGATTCCAATATTATTCAATCATTTTGTCACTGGAAACTCCAAATAATGTTCATGTGTTCAACAAGGATTTAGATTATTTTTCAACAGGTGTTACGAAGAGAGGCGGTCGACAGCCGCCACCTGCGTGGCCATTTATTAAAAATTCTGTTATTGTGTATATGAATGTGCCGTTTAAAAAAGTTTTAAAAAAATATGATTATTAAATGAAGTGTACCATCGATGTTTTCTGACAAAACGTACAGACTTACAAATCATCATGACAAGAGGGACGGTTTCATGGAAATAGCAGTTTATTGATATAATACCATTTAATAAATCCATTAAAAGTACAAACAACGATATGGGTATAATAAACGAAGTAATAGGATGGGCACAATGTTTATCTCATATCAAAATATGAATGCGATGAAAATATTCTGTATTATTCAATAAATCTCAGATATTGCGTGCTGGTTTATAGGTATTTGTTCCAGGTGGTGACAGATTCGTCAAATGAATGAAACTAAATTCCGAGGGTGTTGGTTGAGAGCGGAATTTCGAAGGGCAAAGAACGTGTTTTTAGCCATAGACACAGACTCTGTTTAACGTTGAAGAGAAACGCTATTTTTGTTAAACTAATCATCCAATTTGCTCTTCTGGCTTCTCCAGGACGGTATAAATTATGTTAAATAGGACTAGCCCCAAAAAACCTTACATATGTAGAGAATTTCTATCTATACTAGAATCATAAGCTAAATGGGGTAAACTCTCGATAACAAAGTTGGCGCCATTTCCGATTAAACCGGAAATTCCGATGGGAGGGTTAGAAGGTAACAAATGGTGCTACCATTACCAGTACCTGAATTTAAAATTTTGATCCTCAAAATCAGATAAAAATTTGGAGGCATAGTCCCTGAGTCATTCTGTAAATAAGCCCTGGTCCCAGTTTAATCATGCGCTTCCAGAAAATGAATAAAATTAAATTTCGAGGAACGTTGGTTTAAAGACGACTTTGAAGGGTGAACATATCCATAAACACCGCCTCCGCTTAACGTGAAAAATTAACGATATTCTGTCATATTGACTAACCATCCCATGTGCTCTTCCGGTTTAACGGGAAGCGTGAAGTTTATATCAAACTTATTTGCAACATAAAAAACGTCGGCATCTTTGACGGCGGTACAGAGATCAAAGTCGTCGACGTTTTTTATGTTGCAAATAAGCCTGAACTGAACTTTCCCTAAGTTTAAAATTTTGGCAAACGCAGACAGAAATTTGAGGGCGTGAATAATCCCTACACATTGTATCATTTGCTTCAATCATGCTTTTCCATGGGACTAACTCGACATTAATTCAATATCGTCTTGCCCAATTTTTAGGAATGTGTTGTCAGTTTCTCTAAATTGCAATCTTCGCACTTCTATGTAGACAACCAGTTCAACATGCCTGAATATTGAGTGTTGCTTAAAAACAGAAATGCATATAAAAATCGTTTTTCAGCTTGTTACACACCTGTTAATATGCAACCGTAGACCGTTTAAAAATGTTAATTAGCAATGCAAAATTTATTAATAGTTAATTAGGAGGTGAATACTCTTGAAAATATATATATTTTTAACAATCAACATTCCAATATCTAATTATTATAAGAGATAATTTATCAAATGTACCTTATTTGTAAAATATTTGTCCTCAACTACATTTTGATTCTAAATATTTTTTTATTCATTCCGCTTTTAAAATTACCTGCATCAGTTGAAAGAGATAATATTAGTCCAAGAGCTGGCGTCCAAAATGTGCAAGAGTTTTCTCAAAGCTAATTTTTTGAAATTAGGTTACTTTTTAGTGATGGAAAACAATTGTAGAGTCAGCACTTCCGGTACCGGGACACCTGGTGCTGGGACGCTCGCAAAGGTGTAATATTAATTAACGTCTCTAAACTGTTTTCTCAAAGCTCAACATTTATAGAGAACGAGCAAATATAATATAAAACAAGAATCCAACAGTCAGGCAGCAAAATATAGGGACACATGGCGTCAGCGCTACTTCATACCTGTCAAAAAAATGACGTGTGTTAAAGTGATTTCTCAAAGCTGAAATTCTCCAAAACATTAATTAAAACTATAAAATTAATAAAGGAGACAGTCAGACTCATTTATGATAGGACCACGTCAGTCAGCAGTCGATAGATGTGAGAACGGTAACTGCGCGCATTAGTACGCCTTTTCTCAATACATATCATTTATTTTATATAAAAAAAATAATTTTAATTGTTTCTTAATAATTGTAATTGTTATATATCAGTTATTATATAGATATCAGTTATTTTATACAAGAAAAAAATAATTTTAATTTTTATAACAGAAAAAAAAAAGAATCATTGATTCATTGAAAAAAAAAAAATCTAATCGTCAGAATCATTGCCGTCGTCGTGTTCTTCGCCACTATCTTCATTAGAATAAAACGCGATTGCACCATATTCTTCGGCGTCATCAGTGGTGGTTGATTCCGAATCTGTGTACAAATCAAAAATTCAGTGTTAAGCAATACATTACATTAATAAGTAAGGTTTTGAATCACATTTGCGAGTCGACTGGCAAAAATTACCTGCAGGTGTATCATCCGGTTGAATCAAAACGTCAGAAATGAAATTAGGTAGCTGATCGTCTTCGTACCAACTGAAATCATATCGGCCATCGATTAACTGCCAACCGTTTTACTCTGGAATCATTGTAGTGGGCACTTTTACATCAGCATTACTCCAATCAGCATGACTCCAATTCGCTTCTTTAGCAAAGAGTAGTTTATTCTTTATTTTTAGTTAGAGAATAAATAATAAAATTAAATACAGAAAATTCAGAACTCGGTCAAAGAAGACTGGCAGTCGGCGCTCTATATAAAAACGATAAAACGTAAACATCATAGTCACGACAACACTTGTACTCCACCGGCCGGTATTACTTTGATTTTTTTGTTATCATACAGCACGCTTACCGATAGACGGGCAGGTGCGGACTTATTTGGAGTGCGTGCTTTTGATTAAAATTTAAATTTAATTATTTAGAAACTACAACCGACTTGCGGCAAGTCAGCGCCCCCAAGATTCAGCGCCCCGGGCGACCGCCTGGCTCGCCTGCCCATCGGGCCGGCCCTGATAACCCACATTCCATTGAGTTATAAAATAAACAATATGTATTGAGAAAAGGCGTACTAATACGCGCAGTTACCGTTCTCACATCTATCGACGGCTGACTGACGTGGTCCTATCATAAATGAGTCTGACTGTCTCCTTTATTAACTTTATAGTTTTAATTAATGTTTTGGAGAATTTCAGCTTTGAGAAATCACTTTAACACACGTCATTTTTTTGACAGGTATGAAATAGCACTGACGCCACGTGTCCCTATATTTTGCTGTCTGACTGTTCGATTCTTGTTTTATATTATATTTGCTCGTTGTCTATAAATTTTGAGCTTTGAGAAAACAGTTTAGAGACGTTAATTAATAATACACCTTTGCGAGTGTCCCAGCGCCAGGTGTCCCGGTACCGAAAGTGCTGACTACAGTTACTTTCCATCACTAAAAAGTAACCTAATCTCAAAAAATTAGCTTTGAGAAAACTCTTGCACATTTTGGACACCAGCTCTCCTACTATATGTTTCCATCGTGGGATTTAAAGGGATTGGTTATTTCGTGATAGTTAAACTGAGAAAACGGGTAAGAAAATTTTAAAACAAATAACCTCATTACGCCACCAAATACGAATTTTTTCCGGAAATACGCAAAAAGTTACCACCTTTTTTAGAAATTAAAAAAAATTTCTGGACTTTGCTGACAGTCATGGCAACGACTGCGGCGTGAATTATGGTTGGTTGTAATAAGTGTGCCAATATTTTGCGAACACCAATGTATTTTGTTGTTTTTATTAAAATGAACAAATAATAATGGCAAGAATAAATTAAGAACTCACGATTAAAAAAATTTTTAGAAAATTCCATTCGTATCATCTAATGCGCACCAAAAAAAATTTTGTTTTTAACTTTACACTCAGTGATTGATTTGATGTGTTTTGTATATAGCACTTTTAATGAAGAATATAAATGCATCCATGATTGGCATTTTAATTCAACAGATTTTGGAACAATCAACAGTTGTTGAACTGATGCTTTTGGATCAACACAGTCAATCAATTTCGATCACGCTGTCTATTACTCGTATCAATTATTATACAGGGTTTCTCAGAAAACATGAGCCATCGCTTAAACGAAAACTCTTCACCAAAAAATAAGACAAATTGTTCCTAACAACACAACTATTTGTACACTGAACTGATTCTGCGGTTGGCTCCTTGTGAAACATTATTAAATATTTCAAATATATGAAAGAAATTTGCTTTTTAATGTTTCAAAAATATTTTATTACAAACTCTACACGTGTTTCGGCTTTTTAGGCCTTTGTCAAGAGTACAGGGAATACTGAACAGTAAAATTTGTGTTCATTGCTTATATAACCACATCTGGTACCTACTATAAAACTATTGTAAAATATGTTTTTATAAATTGAATATTATTTTATTTTTTAAATCTAAATTATTTTATTTAAAATATGGTGGCCGGTAAAAATTTGTTGTTCATTCGTTAAGTTTTTGTTATTTTTAACAGCTTTACTTATTTCTAATTGTTCTAATAGATCAAATTTCTTTCCTTTCTTTTCTGAATGGAGTAATTTGACATTATTTAAATCTATAAAATGACTGTTTTCTATACAATGTGTTGACATGCCCGTACTATATACATTGTTTACAATATATTTCCTGTGTTCATCGAATCGCTTTTTTACATTTCGTCCAGTTGGTCCAATGTATATAGCATCACAGTCACTACATTTTAACTCATATACTCCTGTTTTTTGTAGTTTTTCAGTTTTGTCTTTATTATTAATTAACATTTTACCTAAATTTCAGTAAATAAAAATAATGTAAAAAGTCATTACTTGGGGCATATTATTAAGTTTTTTGGGCTGCTGATCAGAAGTCAAAAATGAATTTTGACTTAATAACAGCTGTCAACAAGGTGTCAAATTTCATGAAATATGTAAAGTCAATATGTCAAAGTTCATTTTTCAGATTCGTGACCAGCGACACAAAAAAAACCCTTTTAGAAATTCTTTCAAAAAATTTTCCCTTTAGGGGATTATAGCAGGTTATAGGGGGTCGTAGAGGAAATCGACGTATCAAAAAAAAAATCTTTTTTGCCAAATTCCAAAATGAAGAATTCTTAAAATCTACACGCAGATAATGGACAGCGTCGGCGATATTGCCATTGTTGCCAACTTTCTCAGAATTTTCTATAACTTCAAGATATCTAAAGACATGTGTTTTTTTTGACAAAATACATAAGAAAATATGTATTTTGAATTTCGATATATCAGACTGCTCTGTTCCAAACTTAAGAAAATGTATTTAAAGGAGAACGTTCTTTTGAACATTCCCGGGAACAATCCCGAGAAAGTGCTTGTTTGTGCTCATTATTCAAAAGGGAATGTTCCCTACATCCCGGGAACGTTCCCCGGTCACGATAGAGAAAGTTCCCTCCTTCGTATCACTAGGTGTAGAGTCATTGACAACTTCAATCCATGAAAATATGCCAAAGTAAAGCAAATAAAGTTAATAAAAGTTCTAGGACATACCAAATCAATCACTTTGTACGTATCGGGTGTAACAGGATCATGGTACACCCCCTTTTATCCTTTAGTTTTGAAGATAATTGATTGAAATTTGTAATATCTTATATACATAATAAACAGTACTTTTTGACATACAAGTGATTTTTTCTTACTTCCGGTTTCGCCGGAAGTGAATAGCAATATCATAATGGCCCAGCAATTGGTGAACGTTCTTCGAAAAACAGCTATGCGAGTTCTGAAGTGCATTGACGTTAATGGACAGCATTGTGAACAATTGTTGTAATGTTCTGTATTCATTTTTTGTATTCCAACCTTATGCATAACAAGGTAATTAGAACAAAATTGTATTTTCTTATTTTCTTTTAGCTGTAATTTTGTTTGTATTTATCGCGCATTTTAATACGACATATGAATAAATTCCTTATTAATAGTACTAATAAATGGTACGACGGTACCAATATGGTTATATTTGAAGAAATTGTGTTTTTCCCCAAAAACCATTTTGATAAACTTTATTTGTTCATAAATCACGTAATTTAGTATTTTTGGCGGAATTTCGATTTTTCTAGCATTACATGGGTCATTTAGAATAAACCGGAACCGTCATGGCACACTTAAATGGAAAACTAAAAATTATATTATAAAAAATATTGTCGTTTGAAATGTAATTTATTTAGTATCGTTGGATTCAGAAAATTATGCAGAATTCAAAAATGCAATAATATACAGGGTGTTCGATTTAAAAATCGAAAGTTAGTGTCACTTCCGGCGAAACCGGAAGTGAAAAAAATCACTTGTATGTCAAAAAGTGCCGTTTATTATATAAGTAGGATATCCTAAATTTCAATCAATTATCTTCAAAACTAAAGGAGAAATCCTTTTCTCCTTTAGTTTTACACCCTCCTGGGTGTACCGTGATCCTGCTACACCCGGTATATATATATATATATATATATATATATATATATATATATATATATATATATATATATATATATATATATATATATATATATATATATATATATATATATATATATATATATATATATATATATATATATATATATACATATACAGGGTATGCAAAAAATCACTTTGCACTGGACAAGGGCAAATTCTGTGACCTAAAGATTGAATCTGCCCTAGATAAAAGTGGTTAATTTTTAACAGAATTGATTTTTTTTAGTCAAATTTACCGGAAAGACTGAAATAAAGATACTATTAACAGATTTTTCAAAGTTCTTTTAAATGTATAGTGTCTCCGTTAGGAATCAACTACTGAAATTTCACCATTCTTAAAATGCATTTCATCTTTAGTCGTTTGGTCTGGTGGGATGTGATTTAGTGAGGCCCTTTATTACCTTTCAATTATAAAATGTTATTACATTGTTTTACTCTATAATATCACAGGGTAAAAAATACAATCGTTTTATAAAAAATCTACATATCCTTAACTATATAAAACCAATCAGTATTAGCGTAGAACATTTGCTCCAAAATGGTAATTGTTTTATTATATTATTATTATTATTGTAATTTTTTTATTAAGTAGATGTATATATTTTTTTAAAAATGAAATTCTAGTCAAATTATTTGTATTATAGGATTAACACTGTTACAAGTTTACTTTTATTTTATGAAATTTGTTTTTCATTTTGCAAAAAAATTGTAGATTATAAAAACATAAATGTGTCAAAGAAAATGTAATTTTATTAAATAAATGTTATTAAAAATGTGTGTTTCTTATTATTTGGTTAAGGAAGCGAAAATCGGACACAACTACCAAATATTTAAAAATTTCTGGTTTAGAAATAATACCGGAGATTTTAGAGACCGAGTTTTATTTGTTTATAGAAAACTGAATCAAGAGTAGCATCATAATCACTTCCAGCTATAGTCCGAGATTTCTTGTTAGCGGCAAATGACAATCAAACCGCAGCATTAAATTAAGGCGCCTTGAGTTCTTATCTTTACAAAGAAATACCAGATCGGCTTTTCAAGGTAAGTAACAATTTATTTCTGTTTTTTAGTACCAAATATGGATATGGTATATTGACAAGTTGGACTATAAATTCAACACGACTTAGTATATACCATCGTCTTAATGTAAGACTCATTTTCTAAAAAATTACAATCAAATATTAGAAAACTATATGATAAAATTATTAGTAAGTGCTGTTGGGAAATTTTCAAATAAAAAAAAAATAATTCGGCGCAGTTGGTGCCAATGATTACTAAGCGTTAAAAAAAATTATGTCAAGTTGCACATGCAAATGATAACATAGGATTCAGATCGGTGATATGCTCCTTGAATCTAGTTTGAATGATCGTCTAGTTTGTCCAACATACTTTTGATTACAATCCCATCAGCAAATTTTGTAAATTCCCGAATTTTGAGAAAAGCGAAAAAGTTGTAGCGATTTTCCTAGATCTACAAAAAAGCCTTTGACACAGTCTCACACAGCCAGCTACTAGATAAACTAAACAAAGTAGGTATTAGAGGAAAGGTATATAATCTACTAAAGCAATACCTGTTAAATAGACCCCAACAAGTAAGAATAGATAACACTCTTAGCACAAAGAAAACAATAAAAACTGGTGTGCCACAGGGCACCGTCTTGGGACCTACCTTATTTCTGCTTTTTATAAATGATTTACTTGATAAAAACTTTGGATGCAAAATCATATCATATGAAGACGACACCGTACTAATCTGTTCGGAAGAGACCTGGAGTTTAGCGAGACAAAAAGCAACTGCCGCAATAAATAAAGTCAAATCCTGGCTTGATATAAATTCCTTGAAACTAAATATGTATTGACAAAACTAATTTTGTGACTTTTTCTTCAACAAAGACAGGAATGCCTCAAACAATGAAACCTATGCTTATTGACAAAAAAACAAAGAGTTACACTCATAAGACAAATATTATAAAATACCTTGGTGTTATTTTCGATAATCATTTAAAATGGGAAAACCATATTAAACATGTAAATGGGAAGTTAAGGAAACTAATATATAAATTCTATAATCTGAAAAGTATACTTAATAGAAAAACTCTTTTAGTGACATACAATAGCCTAGCGGAATCCATAATTAGATATGGCATTGGTGTTTGCGGCTCTGCATATAAGACAACTCTCCAGCCTCTTCAAATTACACAAAACTATATACTAAAAACAATTTTTAATAAAAAAAGTAGAGATAGCTACAGAAATATATTTGTAGAAAATGAATTACTGAACGTGAGAGATCTGTACATGCACGCCGCTGTAGTTTATAACAAGAAACACATATTTGCTTCGAGTATTAATCACCAACATGAAACAAGAAATAGAACCAAAAACAAATATCTAACTCCAAAATGTAACGAAACAATCTGCCAGAAACAAATAAAATTCAATGGAATCAAATATATAACTAGCTACCAGAACATATAAAAGCCCAGAATAAAAAGACATTCAAAAAACAAGTTAAAAAATACATATTAAACAATTATACCACATTTCTTCAACTTTTAGCCTAATTAACAAGCTGCTTCCTCCTGTCTTCGTATTTCCTTTCGTCCTTTATAATAAGAATAATTGTAAGTATTGTAAATTATTTAAGATTATAATGCAACAAAATAAATAAATAGTTAAATATAACGATAAGTATGAACAAAAAATGTTAATACTGCTAGACACAGCACGAGATCCCCTCAGGTATCACAACCAGTGGCGGCTTGTGGGTCAAGAGATAGGGAGGTCAATTAGAAAAGTTTACTGTATTACCTACCTTTTAAAGTGATTTAAATTCCAAGTCGATCCTCCGGTCTTTTTGAGATGCAAAGTGGTCGATTACTTTTTCATTAAAGTCTTTTATCTTCTTTATTAATGCCCTCTCTATGGTAAGCATAGCTAAAGAAGATAACCTTTCCTGACCCATGGTATTTCTTAAAAATGTCTTTATTCTTTTTAAGGTGGAAAAACAACGTTCACTTTCGATGGTATTCATAGGGAGAGTACACAAGATTTTTAACAGTTTGACACTTTCAGAAAAAGTATTGCACAAATTATTGTTAATAAAAAGCTGCAACAAAGCAACTGCACCTTCACTATTGGAAAAATCTTCTCGGCTATATAATACTTCTAATTCAGTTTTAAGTTTCAAATGATTTATGACTGGATACTCCATTTTAACTAATTTAAACATATCTTGAGGAAAGCTTTTTTTATAATTCTTAAATCGATCTGCATGAAATAACTGAGACACTGCTAAATGATTACTGAAGCCAAACCTGTTTTTGATCTCAGATGTAATTATATCACAAACTTCTAATGAAATTCTCCTTTTTGATTCTTCCGTTTTACATCTCTGGGCAGACTGCATGGATGTCTCCTCCAAATAGTTATTCAACATTTTATTTCTGATGTCTTCAATTTTACTATTAAAAACGCCAATACACTTATTTACTGTTATGACATCGATATTACATCTTTGTAATTGATTGAACAATATATCACAATGAGGCATAACTAAATGAAAAAATTTAACCAGTAAAGAAAATGTTCATTTTGTAAGTAGTTTTTTAAACCAATAGCATGGTTTAGAGTGTTGTTTTCTGATTCATTATCAATGATTTTTTCTACACAATCTAATAATTCTGTTCGATAGGTATAAACAGTCTCTATGCACTTTGTATTAAAATTACATCATGTTGGAGCCGCTTTGGGTAATCTCACCTTAACAACATTATCTAACACGGCTGTTCTTTTTGGCGATTTTCCAAAGAATGAAGAAAAGCTATGTGAATTAGCAAAAAAAAATGTTTATGCTTTTATCCTGACTTGATGCTTTTTGTAAAATTAAATTTAGTTGATGAGCGTAACAATGAATAAAGTTTGCTGAAGGATAACTTTTTTTAATTTTGGCTTGTACACCTCCAAACGCACCACTCATTACTGATGCTCCATCGTAACTTTGTGCTATCAATTTTTCAGGACTTTCATTAATTTTCGGACATTCTAACGCTTTTAAAATTACATCTGTCAAATGCTGCGATGTCGTTCCTTGAGGCTGAATAAATTTCCAAAATCTCTCACATACAACACCGTCTAAAACGTATCTAAACACAAAACTACTTGTACTTTATTATGTCCATCTTTCAGTTTTAATATATTTTGTACAACACTCATATTTAATAGTAAACCAAAAACACTGTTTTACTTAATTTCACGACAAGTAGAGATTTACAAATAAAATGTTCACAAATAAAAACATTAAAAACAACGCGACAGAATTTATCCACCAACGGTTAGCTAGTCAACATTAAGACTGCTGCTAGTGCTCGACTGAACTTAGTGCGTTACCGTTTACGTAAAATGTGTCAGGGACATTGTCCCCGCCAGTGTTTTCTGTCTCTTTTGCTTTCTGACGATTCGCGCATAAGTCTATTTCACTTTAACGTTGTAAATTCGGTCCGTAGCTAGCTTTGAGGACAAGTTGTGGATTGACTCTAGATTTTTAAATTCTATGAATGAATATTGTAATGAATATGAAATCCTGTGATCTAGATATTTGATATATATATATATATATATATATATATATATATATATATATATATATATATATATATATATATATATATATATATATATATATATATATATATATATATATATTGATTACAAATAATTGTAAAAATGTTGCAGTAATAAAAGAAAATTATAAATTGTTAATAATAAATAATATTACAAGAATGAAAGAATGATATAAATCAATAATTCAAAAAAAAATCTAGAGTTGTATGAGAACCCCGATCAGTTGCGTATGAAGTACAAGCTATACAGTGGCGGATTTAGGATTTGTCCAAGGGGGGACGCAACAGTGGCGTATTTAGGGGTGAAGTAACCCAAGCACCAATTTTGCGACTTGCAACCACATTTGCACAGAAATTAACGTTGTATTAGGTGTAGACTGTAAGTTGTCATCATGTCATCCACGACCTCTAGTGCGATGTCGCTTTAGTTGTGACCGAAAGTAAAATAGACACGTTTTAACAGCCGACTACAATATATGGAGTGTGAATGTTGGTGTCTTAGGTTTATTATTGACGTTGCTGAAACGTTGTCATAAGACTGAATTTTCAACGTATAGATTAGTGTCATTCTTTAACGTTGTATGGACACTGCCGACGCATCATTGTGCGATGTGTGCGAAGAGGAAGAACTAAAACAAACCAAATAATCTATACATTATATGGATGTCCAGTAGATATCCATCACTTGTACGTTGGTGTACTATCACAAATGCATAAAAAACGGACGTCCAGTTGACTTCCCTTTATGGACAGATACGGATATAGGTAAATAGATGTCCAGTGGATATCCATCACATGTCCATAAACATACGGACATGAAATGTACCAAAAATGGACACCGTATGGATATCCTGTGCTATATGGGATCTTGACTAAGATTGTTTGCTTCGAGTACTCTTTGGCGAAACGCAAGATAAGTGAACACGCTGTATAACATACTTTGCCATATTTCAGTAAACATTTTGAGCATAAATTTTTTTCTCATATTTGCTTCATTATATATATTTTTTTTATTGGGTTCTGATTATACTTCTCAATATACTTATTTGAGAAAAACTGATAAGTATAACAATGAGAAATTTTAAATAAATTACAAAGAAGTGGGTGGGTGATTAAATATTGTTTAGAATTTTAATACCTATAAGCATATGATGGCGTCATTAACCTTACAGGTATTTTTATTCTATACCTTACAATGCGAAAAACATGTTGACCTTGCAAATATATCAAACTGCATAACAAAATAATTATAATTAAAATACATACTAACAGATTAATCAAATTTCTTTGCAAAAAAATAAATCGGATTTATTGTGCAGAAACTTTTAAGTAACGCTATATTGACCTAATAATTTTTCGGCTAACTCATTGGAAAAGGTTAACTGTTAATTAATGATGCTAAATTACGCGTTATTTTTTAAAGAAATTAAAATATTAATCATTTAAAAATTGCGTTGTTAGATATTCTCAAAGATTATAAAGAATATCTCGGACTTCTTTGGTTTTGACATACTGAACAAATATACATATATCGAACAATCTCAAACTACAATTTTTATCAAAACTAATTTTATTCATCCTACAAATAGATCAAAATGTCTGATAGAGCAAATGTGTGTACCTTATTTTGGCATCAAATTTAACAGTAATAATAAATATTCCGTCAAAATTCCAACAATCCAGTTTTACGGGCCTCCCCAGTAAATGATAATAATGAGAAAATTCCAGTGACTATCATATTTCAAATATACTTGGATCTTGGATGTAAGAAATGCAGATGGTGCTACCATTAATGTCATTCATTATTTTGTCCAAAATAATCAATAATGCAGTAAAGACAGAAGCTAGATTTATAAAGATTAAACGTTAATTTTTTACCAAATAAACTGATATTACAAAAAAACTATGATTTTTACTTTTAGTACCATTCTATATCTAGTATAATTTTACAGTAGATGTTAGCACAATATCAGTTCTCTTAGTAGCAGCCCTGTAACTTAGTAGTATTGGGAGTTTAAAACTTCACATCTCCCCCTGGTGGCGAAAAACGCACTTTGACGAAACGAGTAAGCTCTTTGTTTACATTCGTTTGATCGCATTTGTAGTTTGTCGGGGTTTTACTACCGTTTTATTTTAAATTTAATCAACGTTTATTCCACAATGTCGAAGAAAACAGTGCAAAATACGAATTGTTGTGTGTATAATTATCTCCCAAGGAAAAAAGTGAGTAGGACAATCCACTTTCATCCTTTTGCTAAGAAAGACGCTGGGTTTGTTATATCACGAGTAGCTGTGGTATCATGAAGAAAATTGATATAAGAAAAGTATAAGAGAAAGCATAATTGATGGGAAAAGCATTAACATCGGCAATGCGTGTCCATTTCCAAAAGGTATATAAAGTTATAATAGTAACCTTTCTAGGTTAGGTACTCTCACAAATTAGCAGAAAATAGCAGTGGGGGCTGGTGAGATTTAGGCTGTCATATCTTAGTATTGTAGCATGAGACCCATTAAGGATAACTATCAAGACTAAATGAGGAAGATTTGCAAAAAAAAATGCGATTAAAATTTGCGAAAAAAAAGTTGAAAATTGGTGTGCCTCGCCAGGCTATTTCTTAAATGATATGTCAAATATTTGCAAAATATTTTTCTTCATACAAGCGGAAAATTTAGACATTTCAATTTTCATAAAAAAATATAGATTTTTTGCAGTTGCATCTTAGTGAAAAATAAATTTAAAATAAAATTTCGAAACGGTGTAATTTTATAGAAACGCAATATTTTTTGTTAAAATTTGAAATCTGTTGACATATTTTCCACCTGATTCGGAAGAAAAAACCTTTTGCAAATATTTTACAAGTTGTTTAAAAAATAACCTGGTGAGGCACACAATTTTTTTCAACTTGTTTTCGCAAATTTCGATAGTATGCTAAATCCTCATCTACGTACAATTTCTTTTAAGGGTTGTATGTCTAGGTTCTGAGATATGATTTTTTTATCATTCTGAGGGCACTTTCCACCCTCAAAAAAATTGTAAGTGGATGGGGATTTAGTATCACTAATCTATAAGTAAATCTAATTTTCACACAAAATTTCAACGATTTTGTATGTCTAGATTCTGAGATATGATTTTTTTATCATTCTAAGGGCACTTTCCACCCTTAAAAAAATTGTAAGTGGGTGGGGATTTAGTATCATTAATCTATAAGTAAATCTAATCTTCACACAAAATTTCAACGATTTTGTATGTCTAGGTTCTAAGATATGATTTTTTTATCATTCTGAGGGCACTTTCCACCCTTAAAAAATTTTAAGTGGATGGGGATTTTGTATCATTAATCTATAAGTAAATCTAATCCTCACACAAAATTTCAACGATTTTGTATGTCTAGGTTCTGAGATATGATTTTTTTTATCATTCTGAGGGCACTATCCACCCTTAAAAAAATTGTAAGTGGATGGGGATTTAGTATCATTAATCTATAAGTAAATCTAATCCTCACATAAAATTTCAACGAGTTTGTATGTCTAGGTTCTGAGATATGATATTTTTCTCATTCTGAGGGCACTTTCCACCCTTAAAAAAATTGTAAGTAGATGAGGATTTAGCATCATTAATCTATAAGTAAATCTAATTTTCACACAAAATTTCAACGATTTTGTATGTCTAGATTCTGAGATATGATTTTTTTATCATTCTAAGGGCACTTTCCACCCTTAAAAAAATTGTAAGTGGATGGGGATTTAGTATCATTAATCTGTAAGTAAATCTAATCCTCACATAAAATTTCAACGATTTTGTATGTCTGGGTTCTGAGACATGATTTTTTATCATTCTGAGGGCATTTTCCACCCTTAAAAAAAATTTTTAATTGGATGGGGATTTAGTATCATTAATCTATAAGTAAATCTAATTCTCACACAAAATTTCAACGATTTTGTATGTCAAGGTTCTGAGATATGATTTTTTATCATTCTGAGGGCACTTTCCACCCTTAAAAAAATTGTAAGTAGATGAGGATTTAGCATCATCAATCTATAAGTAAATCTAATTTTCACACAAAACTTCAACGATTTTGTATGTCTAGGTTTTGAGATATGACTTTTTTTATCATTCTAAAGGCACTTTCCACCCTTAAAAAAACAATTGTAAGTTGATGAGGATTTAGCACCATTAATCTATAAGTAAATCTAATTTTCACACAAAATTTAAACGATTTTGTATGTCTAGATTCAGAGATATGATTTTTTTATCATTCTGAGGGCACTTTCCACCCTTAAAAAAAATTGTAAGTAGATGAGGATTTAGCATATAAAAAATACATAAATTAGGTTAGTTCTTTGTCAGCTTTAAATGAATTTATAGCTTTTTGTAACTTTATCTCACACGTTCTTACTTCTATGATTTTATATTGCGCTCGGAGGTATTCGGAAAAACTGGCTGCCAACTCTGGCTGCAGTCTTCACACCGGTCTAAATCCCTACGTCCAACAACCCTGTATATGTTATAAATTTCTGGAAGCAATTTGTTAAACATAATACCGAATGGGAATCTGCAAATTTGATTATGAATCATTACCTACTAATGTTTAAATAATTTTTACTGAATTAAACACAAAACCTTGAAATTTGTGTACATAATAAATACCTATTTCAATTATTATAATACCTACTAACAAAGAAAACCATTGACTCACCCATTATTATTATTTATTACAATATTCACTCAGTCTCTGCACTGGTCGTTGATGAAATTCGTATAAATTAATGCGGTAATTTTTTCGGCCAACCTAAAACAAAAAAGTTAAAATTAAACTCGCAAAGTTCTGTTTGTGAAGTAACTATAAAAATATGATAAAAATTGTAAACACGTTTATGAGGTCAACAGTTTATTGCATTACTAGAATATAAACACTTACATACATATATGTATAATATGGTATGTACTATTTGCCTACAAATTAAGCACACACCGATGCAATGAAATGGAACATAAAACAAATATAATTTCTGAAATACAAAACTATAATAGAATTTATTCAGTACACTATCTATATACAGGGAGTTACAAATTTCAGGTCCATAAATGTATGTGGTAATTCTAAATAGAAAAATATGTAAAGTAGAGAAAACATGAGGCCGGAAATTCATAATAACGGAGATACAGGGTGATTCAGCTAAAACTCACCAGGCCGATTACTCGGAAACTAAGAAAGATATTGAATTTCTGTAAACGCCAATAAATATATCGACGGTGTTGCGACGATAATCTTCAAATGAGATTATTGTCGAAAACATATCGTAAGATTCAAGCCTTTCCTCTAACACTATGGCTGAATCCACCAAAAATTCGAGAATCATTAAAATTGAAGTTGAATAAGCGTAATCGATAATTTCCGTTGTGAAAAACGTGAGATTATAAATTAATAAATGCCGAAATCTCATAGTGGCACGGGCTGAAATGCTCACCTGCGATTATTTCGACACCCTGAATAAGGTATTTTTTATTTAACTATTTCTAATTTTATTAAAGCAAAATTAAACCTGGAATAACACATTTTACATGTTCATCAATTTTTGGTTCTCCTGTAAAATTTGGTAAAAGCCGCTTACGCCTTTTTGTCGAAACACCGTCGATATACTTCTAATGACTATATATTGAAGTTCAAACGACGTGCTTGCCGATTACGGTATGAGCGTCGCGAAGCCGAGAAAAAATTTTTAGGTGACAGGAAGTTTGAAAATGTATGATTTTAGTAGTACATTTAATTCTAAGGCTTTTTTGTCTTACGCACATTTTCATTTAAATAAATAGTTTTTAAATTATAACAAATTTTAATTTCAAACGCCCATAATTTTTGTAATCGCATTGAATAGAATTTCTTATAATATTTCTATTATTACCATTAATAACACTAATACAACACTAAAATGATAAAATAACTATGTTTTTTTTTTAACATTTATTCCTGAAAACATAAACACAAGGCCTAATTTTATGATTTTAAAAGAAATAAAACTAAAGCAAATTTTGGAAAGTTCCCCCGATTTGATAAATGCACATATCATAACGACGTCTAAGTGCCGAATCACAGGCAGCTAATAAAGTGTTTTGGCTAATTGCTGCACAACTGGCATAAATTTTATTTTGCAAATCAGCCATGTCTTGTATTGGTTCCTCATAAATCGTATTTTTTAAGTAACCCCACAAGAAAGAATCAGGTGAGGTTAAATGAGGTGACCAAGCGGGCCAACGAAGTGGTCCATTTGCTCCTATCCATTTCTGTGTAAAAACAATGTCTAAATTCGAAACAATTCTTGCAGTGTGCGGCCACAGAATTGTTGGTTATTCTGTGGTGCGGCGGTGCACCGTCCTGTTGAAAGCACATAGTAGGACGCACATTGATGGGAACATCCTCTAATAATGCTGGAAGCTCGTTACGCAGGAAATTTAGGTGTCGCTGGCTATTTAATATACCATCATATAAATACGGTCCTATTAAATGCCCATTTAAAATGCCACACCATACATTGATAATAAAAACATTTTGGTTGTGGGTTATTCTGGTCCATTTTGGATTATCATCTGACCAATAATGGCAATTATGTCTATTTTCCATACCATTATTGTGAAAGCTACTTTCATCGCTCCATAAAATATTTCGTAGTAATGTATTATCTTGCGCATACAGTATTGATAAGCGGGAAATAAAATCTAATCTTCTTTGTGAATCTTCAGCACGCAAATGATGAACAAGATGCACTTTATAGGGATGAAATTTGTTATCAGAAAGAATTCTTTGACAAGAGGAAAATGAAATGCCAGCGGCCTCTTCAACACTTCTTATTGAAATATGAGGATTGTTTTCAACACACTGCCTTTATCGAAGCTTCCATATTGTAGCAAATTTTTCTTTAAATTTAAAAACGTTTTATTATCTGATTGTCTTTGATCTGGGTAAGGTCGCCTGTAAAGCCTTGCAGCCTCTCTTGAGTTTCTGCCACATTCACCATAAATAATGATCATATCCAGTTTTTTCGGAATTATTGTGTTGAACCATAATATTGCCTTTTTTACAAGTGAATATTACAAAATATAAAAAATATTCGTCACTTGTATTGCAATGATATATTGTTGACACTTGTAAAATTGTAAGAAAAGTGAACTTATGTTAATTTGTTTCAATGCGATTATAAAAATTATGGGCGTTTGACATTAAAATTTTTTATAATTTAAAAACTACTTATTTAAATGAAAATGTGCTTAAGGCAAAAAAGCTTTAGAATTGAATGTACTACTAGAATCATATATTTTCAACTTCCTGTCACGTAAAAGTTTTTTCTCGTCGTCGCGACGCTCATACCGTAATCGGCAAGTACGTCATTTGAACTTCAATATATAGTCATTAGGAGTATCTATTTATTGGCGTTTACAGAAATTCAATATCTTTAGTTTTAGCTGAATCACCCTGTATATAAAGTTATGTAAAAAAGATTTTTTCTTTAAATTTTTTTACCAAATTTTGGGAAAGGCATTTTTGTATTAAACAACTACGAAATTATAATATCCAGTTTGGTTCAAAGTGTCCAGTGGCGTAGATATTGGGGAAGTCGTCCACTTTTTTGCCTATTATTTTCAACGCCACCAAGGTTATTTTAAAAACGATACTTTGTGATTAGCTTTTAAAAAAGGGAATGATTTTTTAACGTCTATAATCCTATACTGAGTATCGAAACTGGATATACAAAGTTGAGAATATTCAAAACACAATTTTAATCAGAGAACGGTTGTTTTAAAGTACTATGCTCGACGAAATGTCCTGTGAAAGAATGAAATTTCTAACTACAAAATATTCGGAGATATGTTTCATAACAATCATAACATTTGTATCATATTTTATGGCACAAAACTTATACGGTCGGTATATTTTACAATATTGTAGACGACACCATAGAAGAATCATTTATACGAGTCATGAAAAACAAAGGACCTAGCAAGCTTCCTTGTGGAATTCCCACATGATTTTTTTGTAATAAAGTTGTTACATAACTTGTGCGCTTTTTACCATCAGAAAAACTAGTTTCTGACATTCATCAAGTAAGTTAAATATATTTAAAATGTGTTTTTTATTTGGTGTCTTTTGAGTATTAGTTATTTTTGAGAATGACAAAGAATTTCAATAAATGAAGTTGTCAAAAATGCAAATCTGTTGCCAAACCAAAACATTACAGGTTAAACATATTTAAAAATAATCTGATAGTAATCACAAAACATACCTTTATGACAAAATTGCTTTTTTCTGCATCACATATTACAATTAAAATTATAGTATTATGGCTTAACGCAAGAAGTGCTGCGTGCCTATGTTCCATTATTCTCTCATTAGTTATCACAAATTATCATAATGGAAAAATTAGTTTGTATGAAATTGACGTCTAAATGCGCTGTAGCAATAAGACCTGGTGATAATTGTGCTGTACTCAAAATAATTGCTTTGTGTTGATAAAATATATAAAAAACATTGTTTGGCATTTTCCCAATACAAAAAATTATTACACAACATTGTTGCAATTATTGTCAGACATTAGAGCAAGTAATTGTTTCTGATGTTAATTAAATCAAATTTTTGGAAATATTGCAGATACAGTGTGCATCACCCAATGTTATTAATATGACTTAAACAAGCTTTTATTTTAGTTCTATAATATTATCAATTACATTAAGATCTACATATCTTTGTATTTAGAATTGTTCTTGTTATAAACTCATTTTCATTTGTTATTTTTTTCGTCAAATTAAAGTTTGTTAAATTATTAAATTCATTTTTTAAAAAGACAAACCGAGAAACAAATTAGATAGTTGGAAATCCTTGTTATTTACTAATGAATAATCCTCAATTTGGGGCAGGGCCGAGTTTAATAATTTGCAAAATTTGTCGCAAGGTTTAGAAAGGCATGAAAAATCTCAGGCGCATATTTCATCTCGAATTAAATTCGAAATGTTGGGTAAACAAAATATTGTAAATTGGATTCTGCGCATAAAAGAGAAGTAGAAAATTTTAATGAAAGTCCGTGAAAATAGGGAAATATTAACGAGATTAAATGATGCCGTTATATATTTACCTTCTCAAGAAAATTCTTTTCGAGGACATGATGAAAAACGCGATTCGTATAATAAAGAAAATTTCAATGAGCTAATAGATTTTTTTTAAAAACATATGATCCAAAATTAGAGAACTTTTTGAATAACGCCACTGGTTTTTCGGGGACACACAGTGGACCGAAACGCCGAAAAGCTGGCCAAAATATAAAGGCATTGAGCTATTTTACTGAAATTGTGCATACAGGGGTTTTTTGTGTCGCTGATCATGAATCCGAAGTTGATTTTGAAAAAAACAAAATGGCGGCCATGAAATCCCCCAAAACATACCAAAAATCGGCAATTATCGCTGCATTTTTTACAAAACTTTATATACAGTTTTCTTGGGTTGCTGATGAAGAATCCCATATAGAATTTCAAAAAAAATTACGGTCAAAAATATATACATAGTTCAAAAATTATTATTGAATTGAAGCGAATTCATGTTTCATTTGTTTCGGGAAAATTAGGATCTGGCGAATGGAATAAAAATGTGTAATGACTTTGAAAACTACTACAATTACTATCTGAATTACATTCATGAACGCATTCAAAAGGAGCCCGCTTTATGGTGCACGAATGTGCATGCATCCGTGCATTCGCGCACAATTTGGTCAATATCTCGCAAAGATGCAAAAAAGATGCAGCTAATTTTTTATACACTTTTGAAAAAATGTTCATTGAACACATTCCAATAAGTTTCAAGGCCAACCATCACCAACCGCGTAACATGGCTTTTTTTGTGGAGTTTATGAATCGTTGCATGTACAAAAATGCACTCCACTTCGATAATTATTTACTAATTACCATATAAATAAACTGATCTGATACTGAGATATTTTAATTGTACTTACTTTCTGATGCAGAATCCATTTTTATGATACAGAAAACTGCACTTTGAGAATTTTTACGCTGCAGACAAAATTTATCGATTTTTGAAATGTTGCGAGCTGCCGAAGTGACGTGCTGCACGGTCGCACAATAAGTAATTTCCTCGCTCAGGTAGTGAACACGGACCGGTATTAACGGTCGTTTCTAATGATAGGGGTACCACTACAACGATTTAAAACGTTTTCATTTCAAAAAAAAAATCTTCATTTTTTTAATTTTGGTCAGCTTTTTGGCGTTTCCGTCCACTGTGGGACGTCTAAATCAATTCAAAATGACCTAATTGAGTGTGTTAGCTCCATTATTAATGGCGACATTAATGAAGAACTACGTAATTGCGAATTTTTCTCGTGGCAAATTGATGGAACGACGGACATTACTTATAAATCTCAACTGTCCGTAATTTTTAGATGCACGGTGAAGTTGTTGAAAGGATTGTTGGATTTTTTGATGTGAGTAGTGGAAGAAACGCGGACCGTTTATTTAAATTATTAATCGACGAATTTCGTAAATTTGATTTAAAAAAATTAATTAGATTGATAGACCTGTGACGGCGCTGCGGGTATGTCAGGACATCTTAATGGACTCCAAACTAAAATAAAAGATATTGCTCCTCAAGCTTACTTCACTCACTGTTAAGCACACAAATTAAATTTGGTATTGAGTAAAGCCTGTAACGGAATTAAAGAAGTTAAAATATCGGTCCCCTGGAACGGGGTATACCGAGCCCCAACATTTCTATTTCTAACTTTAGAAAAAAATTTATTCGTGATGAAAGATTATAAATTAGATCTGTTGTACAAACTCATATAATACGGTGTTCAAATGTTTAAATAAAGCTATAAATTAAAATTTTGTAAATATTTTGGCAAGACCATAAAATTTGAATTTTGATTGACACTTTTTAAAATTTGAAATGTCAAAAAAAAATATTAGTGACATTCCACCAATGCGACTTTTTTGAAACGTCAAAAATTACTTTTATTACACACTCCAGCACACATCGAGTTTTACTACGGTGAGGAAGTTCTGATTCCCAAGTAATTGGCAGTAGTTTTTTTTAAAGTTCAAGGGTGCTCACCCCACCGACGTTCTTTAGCCATACCGGCCATTCCTTTTTTGAGGCGATCTAAACTAACATTTATGCATATTTCCAGCCTTGTCGAAATTCGTATGTTGTCGAGGCCACTAGCTCCTACACTATAAGAAATTCGGCACACTAAAAGAAGCCATGTCCTGCCGGACTAGGCTTCTTTAAAATAACCCATATGGCGTTACGAACTAATATGTGACATCCCGTTATAGCAGTAACCAAATTATCATTTACCTTCATTTTTAATTCCACAATCGGTATTAATGATTGGTATTTGCTATTGAATTCCTTGTATTTGTTCGTACATAATACAAGCTACAATTAATGAGAAGAACCTGCGTTTCACCCAGACAATTCCTCTGATCGTTCGACAAATTTAAAATAATTACTTAACAGCTCAGACCAAGGTGACAAATGTAAGGTGAAACCATTAAATATTTACTTATTTTCAAGGTTACAAGTAAAATGTATTACATAAGGAAGGCTCCGGTTCGTTTTGAGTGAGAAAAAAAGTTAGATCACATCAAAATATTATGTAGGGATAATAGGTGCGTTCTTTCTAACTAAGATCTCAGTTAATCTAAGAATTTTACGGTCACGGAGGCTACATCAAATGGAATTATGTTTTTATTTATGCAGTGCAACCGTAAAATAACTTAGATTAGCTGAGATCTCAGTTGGAAAGAACGCACCTAATATGGGTTGAACAAAGACATATTGCAAGATGACCAGACGCAGATGCCTCAACCTGACTTTGCTCCAAAGCCGTACATATTATTACACCATGTCAGTGCAGAAATAAAAATATACTTGTCTTTTAGCTTTTGTTTTGCCTCCAAGTTTTCGTAAAAATTTACTTCAACATATACCCGCATTTACATAGTTTTAGAATTAACAAAGTTGTGCATATGATAATTTAGAAAATATAGGTGAATTCGGAGAATTTATAAAGTAACAAATTTATGAATGTATACCGAGTGTAACAGGACCATCCCACTTTTCTCCTTTAGTTTTAAAGGTAATTCATTGAAATTTTGGATATCCTATATACATAATAAGCGGCACTCTTTGACATATATGCGATTTTTTTTACTTCCGTTTTCACCGGAAGTGACACTAACTTTCGATTTTTAAATGGAACACTCTGTATATTATTAAATTTTTGAATTCTGCATAATTTTCTGAATCCAACGATACCAAATAAGTGATATTTGAAACGTCAATATTTTTTATAATATATTTTTTAGTTTTCCATTTAAGTGTGCCAGGACAGTTCCGGTTTATTCTAAATGACAGGGGTAATGCTAGAAGAATCGAAATCCCGTCAAAAATACTAAATTACGTGATTTATGAGCAAATAAAGTTCATCAAAATGGCTTTTAGGGAAAAACTCAATTTTTTCAAATGGAACCATGTTGGTATTGTGATACCATTTATTAGCACTATTAATAAGGAATTTATTCATATGTCGTATTAAAATGTGCGATAAATACAAACAAAATTACAGCTAAAAGAAAATAAGAAAATATAATTTTGTTCTAATTAAATGTTAAGAAGTAACTAAGGTGGCTTTGAAAACAATGAAATACTTAGCTTATCAAACAATTGTTGGTTTACCGGTGTTTTTATTGTGTCTTTAAAAATTGTTTAAAATTCTTGTTAATTGTGTTCAAAATGCCGCAAATTTATACAAGAGATGAAAAAGTGGACATGTTAATTATTTATGGGGAATGTAGAAAAAGTGGCGTTGCGGCTAGACACTTATTTACCGAACAATATCCTGATAGACAATGTCCAGCGAGAAATTGTTTTAATCGTCTTGAAAATCAATTCTGAAGTGAGCCCGAAGAAAATTTCATTCTTGACGAAGGAACGGAAATTAATGTTTTGGCTCGAGTAGAAGTTGATAAGATTGTTTCTTTAAGGCAAATTGGGTTTGACTTGGAAATCAGTCACCAAACAGTAAGCCGAATTTGCACAAATACCACTACAAATCTTTTTAATATCAATTGCACCAGCACTTGTACGAAAATTATTACGAACGTAGGCTGAAATATTGCAATTGGATTTTGTAGAATAACATGCAGCCAAACAATGATTTTTTGGGAATGATTTTATTTTCGGACGAGTCTAGGTTTATAAATTTGGGTATTTAACCGACAAAATACAAAATATTGGTCACAAAAAAATCAACATTTATTACGGGAGGGTAACTTTCAAGTGCGGTTCGGTTTCAATGTTTGGCTTGGAATAATCGGTAGTAGAATCATTGGTCCAATAATATTTGAAGGACTCCTGACTGATGCCAGATACTTGGGATTTCTGCAAAATGAAATTGAGGACAGTTTAGCTGAATTACCTTTTCATTTACGACAGGGAATGTATTTCCAACAAGATGGCGCTCCTCCCAATAATTCAAGGATAACTTTCAACGAAGATTCGGAGAAAACGTAATTTCGACGAATGGTCCTGTGAGGTGGCCTCCAAGGTCACCTGATTTAACACCCCCTTGATTTCTTTGTTTGAGGTTATTTAAAAAAATATTGTCTACGCAACCGCCGTTACAACCCGTGAAGACCTGGAGCTACGAGTAAGACGTGCAATTAATAGCCTAACGGCCCAGCAATTGGCGAACGTTCTCGAGAAATAGCTATGCGAGTTTAGAAGTGCATTGACGTTAATGGACAGCATTTTGAAGAACTGTTGTAATGTTTTGTGTTCATTTCTTGTATTCAAATGCCACCTTATGTATAACAAGGTAATTAGAGCAAAATTGTATTTTCTTATTTTCTTTTAACTGTAATTTTGTTTGTGTTTATCGCACATTTTAATACGACATATGAATAAATTCCTTATTAATAGCACTAATAAATGGTACGGTACCAATATGGTTCCATTTGAAAAAAATTTGTTTGGCCCCAAAAACCATTTTGATGAACTTTATTTGCTCATTAATAACGTAATTTAGTATTTTTGACGGGATTTTGATTTTTCTAGCATTACACGGGTCATTTAGAATAAATCGGAACCGTCAAGACACACTTAAATGGAAAATTAAAAATTATATTATAGAAAATATTGACGTTTGAAATATGACTTATTTGGTATCGTTGGATTCAGAAAAATATGCAGAATTCAAAAATGGAATAATATACAGGGTGTTTCATTTAAAAATCGAAAGTTAGTGTCACTTTCGGCGAAACCGGAAGTGAAAAAAAAAATCACATAATGTCAAAAAGTGCTGCTTATTATGTATATAGGATATTTCAAATTTCAATCAATTATCTTCAAAATTAAAGGAGAAAAGGGGGTGTACCATCATCCTGTTATACCCGGTATATGTCATTATTTTTATTTTCATTTAGACTGTGATATGTCAGTGGCTGTCATATTTACTTTTGCGTAAGGATCGAATATTTTCCAAGAATAAAAAAAGTATAAATTGACGCCTGAAATATACCTATATTTACATTTTTTAGAATTTTTTTTGTGGTATGGAAACCAATTTATAGGATTCTACAAAGGTGGCATTTGAATAATTAAAAACAAGTAGTAAGCACATCGCAAATCAAACAAATTTGACCAAATTAGAAACGAAAAAAATTTAAATAGTGTCATATTAGGGGTAATTTAAGCACTATGTTTACATTCAGAAAATTTCCCTCCCCAAAAAAATGACCTTAACAGGTTTTAACATCATAGTTTTGAGGTTTAGTCTCCAGAAATCTCCAAATTTTTAAATTTTTGTCTCTTGATTTAGAAATTAAAGAAGGGCCGCTCCACTGTATCATCCTATATATGTATAGTAATCATCATCAAAATCTTTACTTACCGGACTTCCCATCGCAAACAGTTCTGGTTGTGGTTGTTTCGATAAAAACTCGACGTAAACTAATCTAATTCTGAGAACTAGAAGAGTCATCTCTTTAAAGCCGAAATGATCCAGATAATAACATATGGACCGGAAGAACAAATTATTTCAAAATATGGTAGTTGACTTAGTAGCGGTGCTCAAGATAGAGCAATTTTGTAATACTCAGTGATCTGTGAATATGTTTTTTAAATGTTAATGTGTTTTAATTTAATTTTTTAAAACGTGGTAGGTAATTCAATAAATATAAACCCGTGTGGTGAAAGTAAAAACATTGGTTTTGAAAGTTGAGGCAAGTTAATTAACTTTTTTTAGTTCCTCACTTTTGCCTGACTTACTTAAAATATCTCATTTAAAATTTTTACATAAATTAGCTTTACCATCCATTAATACTGTTCTTGGAGATAATTCAATCATGATCAATTTACCGTCTTATTTTCAAGCGCATTGAATCAGTATTTATTTATACAGGTGGAGTCATAAATAGAACTCGGAATTTAGGTACTGATGACGTCAAAACCAGGATTGGCTGTAGGGTATGTATGTAAATATGATCATGCATGTATGACACATTATATCTTACCTTGTAATTTTTTTAGCGAATTTCTTAATATCCAAAGTTGATAAATTAGTATTTTTCACTACCGTTATCTACAAGAATAAATAGCTATTTGTATGACAAGGGAGAAAAGTGCATAATTTCCTCCCGCGGATAGTTATCCTAGGGAGGAAATGGCACTTTGCTCCTGTGTAATACATATGATTTTTTCTACGACCATACAGTGTTTTACATTGGTTTTACATAATATATTTTATTATATTTTCTTATGCATGACAATCAAAAAACCAAATATGTCAAAATGTCATAATAGGTATTTAGATAAGTAAATATTGTTAAAAATCAAAGTACATGGAACGTTGCTAAGGCTGCTTCTTGTTTTCAAAATAAACAAACTTCCAAAAAGTTTATAATAATGTATTCCGAATGTGAAGATGAAGTTCCTCAAGATATTCTGGAAGAAGCAAACGTGGTTTCGTTAAATCTATTACCGTTAAAGTCTCGTGAAAAATATGAAAAAGAGTACCAGCTATTTAATTGTTGGATGGAGACTAGGCAAATAAGAAAAATATGTGAAGAAGTGGTCCTATTTTACTTTTCCAAAAAATGCGCCGATTTGAAGCCTTCAACGTTATGGAGCAAATACAGCATGTTGCGATCTACACTCCAAATTAAAGACAATATCGACATTAAGTTTCCTAAATTAGTAGCTTTTTTAAAAAGGAAATCTGCTGGATATAAACCCAAGAAAGCCAATACTATTTCAAGGAAGGATATCAACAAGTTTATTGCAGAAGCTCCAGATGAAAATTACTTACATATGAAGGTAAGATTGATCGTTATTGTTGAATAATAAATAAAAACGTAACGCAGCATTTTTTATTAGAAAGTATATATATGACAATTAAGTGACATTTTAGGCAGTTATCATAAGTGCATTTTCCTTTTTCGGGTTGTGCTTATATTTGGAATTGCTGCGGCATGCCGTAGCGATGAATTAGTTAAAATGGTACTTGAGGATATCAGTGATAAAGGCGATATGTTGGTGGTGCAAATACCTGACTCAAAAACTAATATCAAAAGGACATTTACAATAACAAATGAGATTTTAAACGGAGTATCTGTCTTGGATATGTATAGAAAATATCTGGACTGTAGGTCCCCTAAAATATGTCATTCTAGATTTTTTGTAACTTATGCTAAAGGGAAATGTACAAACCAGATAATTGGCAAAAACACAATTGCCAAAATTCCATACAGAATAGCAATATTTTTAAATTTGGATGATTCGAAAGGCTATACTGGACACAGTTTCCGCCGTACTTCAGCTACGTTATTAGTCAATGCTGGAAGTGACATTCTCACTCTAAAAAGACATGGGGGATGGCGAACAAACGCAGTAGCAGAAGGGTACTTAGATGATTGTATTTATAAAAAATGTGAGGTAGCCAGCCAAATAATTACGGGAGAAAGTACTACTTCAAGTACCAAAAAATGTTGTCTTGTTTTTGAAAATTTTGTTTCTACAAGTACTTCATCAGCGACCAAGACTTTGGAAAACAACAAACAGGAACTGATCTCCACCAGCAGAGCCAATATTTTTTTCAGGGGCAATCTCCATTAGTAATTTAACTAATTGTACCATAAATTTTAACAATATTTAGTTATTGATGTTAATTTAAACCTCGATTTAAACTGTTTTCAATTTTTATAAATAAAAATAAGTAATAAAAAAATCTGTTTCAAAGAAAAGCATTCATTTTCAGGAAGTTTGTGTATCAATAAAAGAAGTCTATACACTACTATTACAGCTATTTGAAGTTTTTACTTGTTTGCTTCCAGAGGGAGCCAAAGTATTTTCCTCCCTAGGGAAGCAAAGTATTTTCCTCCCGAGGGAGGAAAAGTACTACTTTGCTCCCTGAAATGAGGGAGCAAAATAGTATTTTCTATGTAGGGAGTAGAAAAAGTATATTATTAGCTGTTCTAAATGTTAAATTTCGGCACTTTTTTGTTGAAAATCTGCTTATATTATGAAAAAAGCCGCTCAACGTCACCAAATGTAACTGGGGCATACTTAAAACATTTGTTTCGCAAAGTCGCCACATTTAGGCCTGGTGTAGAAAAGTCTAGTTCTTTGCCGTTTAAAACCTGTCATCGTAACAAATCCGGGATTGTTATTCAAAACGGTTTCAAATTTTTGTTTTAGTGTCTCGATAATTGAAAAATGTATTGTCTTGGATTAAATATAATATTCGTTTCATCAATTATAGTAAATTTTGATATTTCTGGCTTATGTTCGAGGTCGTATATAGAGAAATTCGTGAATAATTTCCCTGTATGGACTTCAAATTTTCTTGGACAGTTTAATCCTTAAATGCCTATTGAGCCTGTGAAATAGCATCATCTGGATTTAACTGCTGCAGTACAGATTTCATATTTTCAAAATTATAGTAATAGTACGATGCTACCTCTAGCCAAGTTCCCCATCATTTTAAAATGGAATGTGGAGGTACTGTAATATTTGGAAGAATTTCGAAAAATAACCGTATACGATCTGGTGCTTTAAGAAAAAGTTTCTTTACACTAGATATTAATTTATCAACATAGTAGCATCCCCTAATAGTCTCACCAACTCTATGAAGCCCACGTGGTAAGCATGTTATATGAAGCATATTCTGGTATGTTTCGTTCAATATTTTTCCAGCGGCTTTCATATAATTAATTTCATCGGTAATAAATAATAATAATTTCTGTTTTTTGGGAATAGGTGTTTACAATATAATATTAGGTCTACCTAAAAGCCGTCACTGGAATCGATACCTACCGTCCGAACTCTAGTCATAAGTCATAAATAATGGGACATAGAGTACTGGATATTCTGCTCAAAATTTAAAGATTTAATGAAACATGCCTAAGTAAAATGTCCCTAGTTAATGAGATACAGGGTGTTAAAGTAATTTTTTTTAATGATTTTTTGGATGTAACTCGAAAACTACTTGACCTACCAAGCTCATAATCGGTACAGGTACGTTCCTTGTGGTGAGTAATCATAATTTCATATTAGTTTTGACTTCAGTTACACCGGGCGTCACATACATTAGACGCAAAAAATTTGTTCTACTTGTTTCAGGACTGCTGGGCAGCTATTTTAATAGTGATGTATTTACTAATTTTTACTAAAAAAAACGGCATACTTGTCCTAAGTCGCCGAAATCAACCGTTTTCCAGATGTTAACGATTAAAATACACTTTACTTACAGTATGTTCATTATTTACATCAAGTTGGCTTACGTCATATTTTAAAAAGGTAACTGTAGGTACTGTATTACAAATAAAATTTTAAAAGAAACAATAACATATTAATTCAATAGATTATCCATTCATAAACTATAGACTACAATTAATAACAAATAAAAAAACTTATAGGTATGTCGTGGCATTTTAATTATTTAATTTACAATAACATACGTACAACAATAACAGTTTTTATCAAAATTCCCTTTGTCCTATTCTTTATGACTCACCCTGTATATATTTTTGCCTTAACTATCATGGCAGATAAAAAAAATTAATAGTAAGTAAACAAAGTTGGAAAAAGTTAACAGACCTGTTTAACTCTTAAAAAAGTGTTAAATGAATTGGATCAAGTAAAATCCGAAAATGGCATCAAATTTATTGTATTACTAGATTTGTTTTCATTTTAAGTGTTACACACTTTGCAGTTTCAAGTACCTACTCTCAGTCCAACTTCAAATCAAATGACCCCACCTGTTTCCACACCTTGTCCGAATTTCACGTGTGGTACAACTCAGGTGCAATTTGCAGATTTATTTACCAATATAATCTCTTACAGTGCACAGTGTTTGACTCCACTCCATCATGAGGTCCAGCACGCACACTCACTGAAAAACTGTACGTACCGTTTTAAATTGAAGCCTCTGTATATGATATTAATTCACAGTTAATCCTGTTCTACCGGGCCGTTTGCTTTGGTGTCGTGATATTAAAACTGTTAAATATGTCTGAGCTCTTGATAATCTCTCCACAATCTGTACACTTTGTGAAAGTATCTGGTAAAATTTACTTAGATGTGAGCAGTGAATTAAAACGACACACCCACAGCATGAAATTTTTAAAATTGCTTTTTGTTAAACGTACGGGCCCAGTGCGAGTGGTACGTGACAAATTTCATATCAGTTTTATGTCTTTTTTATGGGTTTAAATACCTGGTGTAGAGAATCAAGGTTAATTCCAATTTTGTATTGCAAAATTAAAGATATAATTGATAGAAAGGAATATACAAAGTGGTCCATAAGTAATAGGCCATAAGGCAACAGTGGAATCCTGATATTAAAATGTTGTGACTTACGTTAGCTTAGTCCAAAAATTGATATTAACACTGATGTTGAGTGTCAAAGTCAGTACCTATTGCATTTGCTCAAATAACTCTTGGAGTTTTTTCAATATTCATATGAAATTTTATTCGTAGGGGTTTTTTTAGAATTGGGAATTTAAATTCGAGTTTTGGTGTAGTTCCTAGACGACACCATTTGCGCTAGTCTTCATTTCAAAGGCCACAACTTTTCTGTGCCTAAGTGTATGGCACTTTTATTTAAAAACAAAAAAAAATAATGCCTCAGCTTTTCTAAATAATAAATATATGCTTTGTCGCTGAAGTGAACAGTTTTCGAGATATTTGCTATTTAAGTTTTGGATGCAACAAAGCATTCACAATAATTTTTGCATCATTTGGCAGTGGCTGAAAAAAAAATTAACAGTAAAGCCTAATTCTAAATGATTGGAAGAATTTTTTTCCAGATTTGATGAACAATTAATTGTTAAATAGAAAGCAAGTCTATATTTAAAAAACTAAAGAAATCTTTGAAATTCTGGATACAACTGCCCCAACATAAAGGTTTCCAGGTCATTTATTTGTGATTTGAAAGAGAACATGTATTTTTTTCTCTTCTGTAACGAATAAAATTTAAAGATTGACAAGAAATAACTTCCCTTCGAATAACCCGTGCCATTTATCTTATAATTAAGCCTAGCCAAAGTCATTAATCCTACAGAGACGTACTGGGTATGCATCATATCATAATACTTGAATAAGTACAATAATAAAAACAAAAATATTTTATATATTGTGATGTATGTTTTTGTACTATTTCGTTCGCTTTAAATTCTTTTTTATGTATTTCCTTATATTTTGTAAGCTTAGTGCTGCACATTATTATTAAGCTGTTAAACGACGTTCATACATGTACATTGTATATCTAAGTGATAACTAATAATAAATAAATAAATAAATAAAATAAATGGAAATAAATTTTATTAATACTGGTACACTTTATAAAAATATGTACAAAAATCACCTTCTTAAGCAGATTTATGAAGTAGCTTGGTTGTTGTTATCACAAACTGGAGCACTTCTATAATAACTGTGTAGCATCAGATATGTTTCTACAGTTGTCTCAGTAAGCGATGTTCGCTGTGGTGAAAGAATATGTTTGTATTTTGAAAAAGACCGTTTGACATCTACGGAAGTAATACAGGCACAAGTAAAACACTCTGTGAACTCACTTAACGCAGCTGTAGATGCACCATCACAAATTTGTCTTAATTTGGTAAAATCAGGATCTTTCCGTAATACACTCTCGAATTTTTTAATAACGGTTTTTTTTTGTCATTTATGTTCTGTGGCTGTGTATTTACGTCGTCCACTATTTGCAGCGATTTCACTAACGACAACGAAGTATTTTGCAATTTTTCTATTGCGTTGTGTAGTCCTCTATAATTGTTATAAATAATTTTTAAATCTGTTTCAAGGGAAACATCTTGAAAGCTTGTCTGGCTTTCCTTAATAGTTGCAGCCTCGTTAGGGTTGAACTGTAGTATCACAGCTTTCATTTGTTGAAAATATTCAGCATAATAAAAAGCTGCCTTCAACCACGTTCCCCAACGTGTAAGAATCGGCTCTGGTGGTTCCGGAATACCAGGACACAGTGTGTAAAATGCTCGAAGCCGTTTAGGAGATTTGAGAAATACTTTTTCTGTATTTGCTATTAATGCATCTACCTCTGGAAAACATTTTCGAATCGTTTCTGCTACAAGATGGAACGCATGCACTTTACACGTAACATGTAAAAACCTACAATCGTCTCTTTTGAAGAAAACGGCCCACCAAACGCATTGTCGCAGCACCGTCGATCACAAACATCAACACTTGACTTGTTGACAGTTAAAATTTTTCGAAAGTCTCCAACACCACCCGCGTAATTGTTTCGCCAGTACACGCAGTTAGTCTTTTGCTAGCTAGTAAAAGTGGAAATGTTGGTTTAACAGGGTCGAGTACACGTACTATAACATTTAAAATAGATTTTTTTTTACATTCTGTCGTCTCGTCAACACATAACCACAGCCGTGTATTTTTTAATGCACATTTAATCCTATATACAATGTCTTCACGAACACTTGGTACATATCTACGTAACGATGAACGACTTGGTAAATTCACCTGGGGATTGTATTTATTCCAGAACTCCCGAAATGCTGGGGAACATCACAGGCAATCAGCATTAACAGTAAATCAAACATAAACTAAGGTTCCAAAGAAGACACGCCATTTTTTTTATTTTTATGCCGGTTACTATTGACATGAATTTTGCAGCCGTATTGATTCCAGCACATTAAGTCTTGATCACAAACTTTACAAATTATTTTACATCCATCATAGAATAAATCCGGAAATTCACCGATAAATTTATTCACTTTATTAGCGTACGGTCGTTTTCTACTCTTTACGCTCAACATTATTTATTATTTATTATTACTCTATGCATCGACCGATAGATAACAACTGAAGTGTGTCGCGTCATCGTCATCGTAAACAAGCGCGCGATGCCATTGGTATTGCGCTCGACCCTGAATCTACCATCGCTTGGCCAGGCTTACTTATAATATATAGTCAGCGAAATCTATATTATGACGTGACGTACGGAGCAAGATGCACATATAGGCGGGAAATGTATAACACATGACATCTTCCATCTTTTACACCGCATACATTAAAGCGAGAACAATGATTGTTGTTTTTGCTGGCACGCGACCGAGGCGGAGTTTCACTTACATTCTGTGATACTTCAGAGCCACACTTAATTTTGTTACCAAATCATTCTAGCAGTGCTGATATATTATAATATTATAAGATAAATAATAATTATTTACTATCTGTTTATTTGCTGGCGTGTTTTTGAAAATATTTTCAGAAGGTTATCATGTTGAAATGAGTTGTGTAATAGTGTAATATTAGTAATAATTATTTTATCTGGTAATTTGCTGGTATGTTTTTGAAAATAATTTAAGAATGTTACGGTGTTGCAGTGAATTGTGTAATAGTGTAATATAAGTAATAATAATTTAATCTGTTTTTTTGTTTTAATTCGATCTAGTATATGTTGGAGATATCATATAATTTTGTAGAAATTGATTTTGCTGACAGTTGAGTAAGAAAAAACTTTTTTCAAAATGAGAACCGACGACGTTTGGATCTCTGAGCGCCTGTGTGGTTTTTTGTTCTGTGAGTTACATGTCGGTTCTCACGGTTTTGCAAGTTTCGACGCTTTTTTATGCTTGATATTATCGCACATTTATCACCAATGGCCAGCGGGTTAGTGTGTTCTGATCCTTTGTGATAAACAGTACTGTAGAAAATGAGTGTAAATACTAAAAGAGTCAGGCGTGGTTAACAGAATTATGGAATGAGATCCTGAAGAAGGACAATCAGATGATCACGAAGATATCATTTTTTTTTTTTGGGAATACTGGAGTTCGAAACCGTTTTTTCAAAAGTCGGTTCTTGTATAAACCCTAGTCACGGGGCCTGGGCGGCTCGTTGTGGTGAGAACCAAAAGCCGGTTCACGTGGCAAGTAACGTGTTAAGTAATGTTTTACACAAACTTACTTAAATGACACGATGACATTAAGAAACTTCTTTGACAAGAATCGAGTTTTATAAGTGTCACTTGCCTGCTATGTAAAATAATATAAATATTATTATGAATACTTTGTTGCATCCAAAACCTAAATCACAAATATCACGAAAACAAGTTGACTTCAACGGCATTATACATTTTTTATTTAGAAAAGCTTAGCATTACATTTTTAAAATGTGCCATACACTTAGGTACAAAAATGTTGTGGCTTTTTTTAAGAAATGAAGGTTAACGCAGGTGGCGCCCTTTAGGAACTACACAAAAATTGGGAACGGATTTGAGTTTCCCGTCCCAAAAACCCCTACTCACCAATTTACGTACCAATATTTAAAAATCTTCAAAAGGAAAAGTGTTTAACTAACTCTCAAAATTTGAATGTCAGGAATCCACTGTTTCCCATTACTTCTGGACCACCCTGTATACAAAAATGTACAGACAATCGTTCGTTTTGTTTTATAGAAGAACGCAAGGCACTATTTTGTGGTGCATGAAAGAAAATAATAATTGACATATTGATTTAAAATTGGGTACATTCACTCATCCACGTTTAGGAATACAAAAAAATTCTTAAAAATCGTTCTATGCATAGTGTACACAAAATTCAAGTTAGGAGTACCTATATGACGCATTTTCAAAAATATAACTAGTATTGTCAAATTCATGGCGGCATGATTTTAATCCACACCATATTGGGAAAGTAACTCCTACTGACTAAATGTTTTTAAATATGATAAAAAATTTATCGATTTAAATTTCTGTTTCAAAAATAAAACCTGCATACCAGACTATCGTAACGTGCATTGTTTATAGTCCATATATGAAGAATGCAATAAATATTTTCTGCCGATACAATCAATCGTATCTCGACGCTCGAAAATATGATGTCATTCTTTTGTTCAGTAAACTAGCAAATGTTAAACAATTCGTGTTGCTTGATGTTAGCTGAAATCAGCTAATAATTTATAGAAAGACATTTACAAACATCAATGCATTTAGATGAACTGACACTTTTGAGTCAGCACGCATAGAGGGAATTAAACGAATTACGAATGAAATTTAAGGCACTAAATAACGATCACAACATATAAAAAACAAAATATAATAGTCCATTAGCCATTATGACCATTTCATTTGGAGCAACTTCCCAATTCGAAAACCTCTTCTGGAGAGCATCGCAGATGTGCTCTATAGGATCTAAGTCGGGCGAGTTGGCCAGCCATACCATTCTTTGGAAGTTTTCTCTTTTGCAAAAATTGATTCACAATGTTCACCCGATGCGGCCTGGCGTTGTCGTCGATGTAAGTGAAGTGTCGGCCCATATTATTGGCCACTGGGAGAACGAATGGTTCTAGTACCATTTCTAAGTAACGTATGGCTGTAACAGTCATATATAGGAAAAGTACCAGTGCACTACGACGGTTTATAGATATATCTTCCCAAACTGTAAACGAATGGCCACCGAAAGGAGTTCCTGCAATCCCGCAATTTTAATCAAAACGTTCATTTACCCTTCGCCACATACGTAAATGGTTGATATCAGGATAGTCAGAAAACCTCAATTCATCGGTAAAAAAAGCAATAGGTCATTTTCATTCAGATTTTAATGGTCCAGAGTCTTTTGTACTCCCGAGTCTACTTTGGATGTCTAGCTGGTCGCTTGGCATGAGGTTCACCTTCATGCAATCTTCTTCAGATTGTTGATGTTGAAATATTGATACTTCTCTTGATGCCGCTTGTAATGTATAGCATTCGTTTTTTTTTCATACAGAGCAGTTCTTCTTGAAAAACCGATCTGCCGCTGGAGTTGTTACTCTACGGTGTACTTCTCCATGGATGTACTGGGGAGAGTTGTTTGCTTGGTATCGACGGTATCATCCCCAAACGTTATTAACAACACTATGCGCTATATTGAAATCTCTAGCAATAACTCTACGCGAAGTATCAGCCTCAACCATACCCATTATTCTTTTTAAAATGGCACTATCTAAACGAGGCATTTTTAACAATTAATGCAATGAAACTTGTCGCAACCTTCGTTTGTTTCCAACAGCTTCCTAATTTTATTAAACATGATCTTGATCGTAGCACAAATGAACTTGGATGAAAATTAGAAAAATAGTGGATGATTAAGACAATGACGTACAAATAAAATATACAGTGGTTTGCTCATCCCCCGTAGATCAACAAAAAAAATCACGTCCTTATAAACCACCCTGTAAAATTAATTTTATTTTTGAATATACAGGGTGAGTCAGTTTTTTGTAGACAAACTTTAACAGGAGATAGAACACATGTTTTTAAAAAGAAAAGTTCCTATAAACATATGTCGTAGAACGCTTCGTTTCCGAGATACAGGGTGTTGAATATAATTTTTTTTCTCGAATTTTTTTGAGTATGTATTTGTATGTATTGTATTTGAGTATTGCTTGATATTAACAAATATTTATTTTGACTACATTGAAAAGAGATAAAGAATAAGAGATTTCGGCTTTTTAGAATCCTTAACAAACCATATTTAGGTAGGTTTCGTTGAAAGAATTAAATATTTAGCCGATAATTGATAATAAATAAATTACTTAATTTAGTACCACATCATACACTAAAAATCAAAATAACTCGGAAACGCACAGGAATTTCGAAACAGAGGAAGGAACATTATTTTTGTTAAACTGTATATAGATAATGAAAATAACAGTTTTTTTAAAAATAGTCATTGGTGTAGAAGTTCTGTTTTAGAAAAGGGGTTGAGCACCCCCTCCACTCCGCCACTGTGCAAGTTTTTGAACATTCTTATCGCTTGTTTTATGCCCCTTAATTAATAGGCATTATCCCCCAAACATGGAAAAAATCTAAGCATTCGTTTATAAGTTATAATGAAAATTCGAGAAGAAAAAATTATATTCAACACCCTGTATCTCGGAAACGAAGCGTTCTACGACATATGTTTATAGGAACTTTTCTTTTTCAAACCACGTGTTCTATCTCCTGTTAAAGTTTGTCTACAAAAAAACCCTCACCCTGTAGATTCCACGACCACTTAAGAGTTCAAATGGCGAGATCAAAAATACCCAATAAGTGTCCCCCTTGAAAATAGAATCGAAGGTGTTCGATAGGTTTTCCAGAAAATGAACAGGAAAACACGCCTGTTTCGTGTTGGGTGAACCACCCCTGTATAATATACATATATATATATGTATATATATATATATATATATATATATATATATATATATATATATATATATATATATATATATATATATGCGCTATTAAATAAATTGATTGAAAATAAAACAGTATAATCATAAAGTGTTTTATTAAGACTGGGAAAAACCGTTTTCAAATAAAATGCAATTCTTTTTTTAATAAATATTATGTGGAGGATTCCATAAATATGTATATACATTCAAGATCAAAGCTGTATTAATCAACTGAGACTAGGAAACGGCATTGAATTATTCATAATCATATCGCACAGTAAACTTTCTAATGAAAAACTTAACAATTAATAAATCGAAAACTCCTACGGGGATAAACCACCATCGTCAATTCGTCAGCTAAGTCTCGGAATCGGATTGTGTGTTTTAGTCAATTAAAGTTAATATTTTTTTAATCAGATGATGATGTTTCGTTCTTGGTTGTAGGCTAGTCAATTTGGACCATTGTTGTGACTAAATTATCATCAATAACTCTCGAAGCCGACATGTCCATTACATCACTCAATATTGCCGACGGAACAGTAGGAAGAAAATTATGGTGAGTTAAATATTTTTTTTATATTCTATAGAATTAGTTTAAATATAACGATAGAGTTTGTCTCATGAAAACACCTCAATAAATTATTATTAAAAATTAATGACAAAAGTGGTAAATCATACTAACGCATTGTTCAAAAAAATTGTATAAAAGAAACTTGTTTAGAATCACCCTTAATGGTCAGAATTTGCTAAAAACAAAAATTAAAATGTTTATTCTCAAGAAACTTAGTGTTGTCATTCTAAAAAAATTAACATTGTCATTGTTTTAACCAAAATTATTCTAATGATAATAAAATAATTAAACTGGATTTCGATTTTTTTGGAATGTGAGTATTATAAAAAAATATTGGGTTTTTAACAATTTTCTAATTCGCTTACAAAAAAATATATTTCTTGGGATGTTTTTGTCAAAAGTGGGACATGTATAACATACTTTTGACTACCTCTGTATATGAGAAGCGCTCGAAAAGTTATAAATTACAAAATTGTCTGCTTCATCATAAAATTGTCAGTGATATGACTGATATGGCCATCGTTTCTGTTTGCTAGTGTTTCACTGTGTCGATCTAAAGCAACGTATATTTATTATTATTATTATTAAATTAAGCGAAACTCTGAGCCTCGATGAAAACGGTTTTTTTATAGTTTCTTCTTCAAACAAATTTTACACGGTCACACGTTAACTTGGTTAATGAAAAAAAATGACAAGGTCGACCACTCGTCATCTCCAACACACATCACGGTTAATGACGTGGCAAAAGATTCTTTAACAATAGCAGAAAGTATTTTACGGCTACCTCCTATTATACTTTTATTCGGTCGACACCAAGGCCCATAAGCAATGAAAATCAATGCCAAAACCGATTAAACTAACAAATACATCATAAGTTCGAGATCAAGTTGTATTTAAAAAACACATTTTATTTTCTTCTTATTAGGCATTTCAAGAAAAAACAAGTTAATTATTTGGGTATTGCATAAGCTTAATTTCAAACCTAATATGATTTAGAGTTGGCGCAATGCGAATCAACACAGTAGTGAATGGTTAAACGGGGACTCGAGCAAGTCAATGACACTCTCGACTGGTTCGCCATAGTTTAATGTTAGCCGTCGTGGACAACACTCGTACCGTTCTAGCATTTTCTCGGCGATCTTTGTCACTTTGCATCGCGTTCCTAAATTCATAATTTAACACAAGATAGAACGGTGATACGATGCCCTGTTTGCAAGTCAAGTTCGATTGGTTGGAATTCAAGTAATTGACATATTGAAAGTAAATGTCATAAAAAAAATCGTCAATTATATTTCCATACTGGGGATTTTTGTATGACCTAATTTTTATCCAAACTATCCAAACACCAACCCGACTATAAATATAAAGTTAATGAAATGGAGGTCTTTGAACCCCAAAATGACGACAGGTCCTGATGGCATACCAGCATTCCTATTAAAAGACTGTGCTATTATATTTGCGTATCCGTTGACAGTAATTTTTAATTTAATTCTAAAAACTGCCAAATTTCTGACTTATGGAAATATTCCAGAGTGTTCTGTTTATAGAAAGGAAAATCTATTTCCGTAATTTCTAACTTTTGTAGCCTTAGAAATTCTACTTCATGACAATATATTTCATAAACATGAACATATCTATTCAGCAACATGGATTTTTGAAGGGTCGTTCAACCACAAAAATTTTATTACATATATATATATATATATATATATATATATATATATATATATATATATATATATATATATATATATATATATATATATATATATATATACAGGCTGTAACAAATTCGCTTCTCACTACAGGGATCTCGGAAACGGTAAGAGATACAGCATCGGTTAAATTAGGGCAAAGTTGCAGAATATGGCGATCAGGAATATGCCGTTGAGAAATCGAAAATATCTCTTGCCGTTCTAGAGATTTTTGAAAAAAAAGTAAAATTTTGAATTTTCGTTTTTCTTTTTTCTTGGCGTTATTTGAATAGTAATTGAAAAACTAAATACACATTATTATTGTCACTTTTTATTCTTTACAAGATAGCGTAAAAAGTTCTTTTATAAGACGTTTCGTCTTTTCACGACCATCATCAAGTACGTTATTTTAAATACGGACCTGTATTTTTATATATATATATATATATATATATATATATATATATATATATATATATATATATATATATATATATATATATATATATATATATATATCAGGGCGAGTTCTAACTTATTTTATTAGATTTAAGGGATGGTAGATTCCTTAATGGTAAGTTCATATAAAAAAAAAAATAAAAAATATATGTGCTATAGTTCCCGAGATAAAAAATAAATAAAATTACTCCAACATTTCGAGATCCTATTAACTGACCTATCACAACCGAAAATAAATTAAGATATGTTGGGTGACTACTATATTGACCTTGTTTTTTACAATAATTGGTTCACCACTTTTTTACCACTTTGTCTCCGATGGCATTTTTTTAACATAATCCCTTCAAACGCGCCGACCGCTGATCTCGACGTAAATGAAAGTCGGCACCGTTTGTGCGGTAGCACGTAATAATGAATGTCGTCAACTAACAGAGCCGACCTGAAGTGAATTTATGGATTTTTTTCCTGTTAATAAATAAATGTAATACATTTTTGTAGAGTTCGGTGCACTTTGTCGCCGTGAACCTACTGCTCCTTACGCTTTTTTGTGATTTTTCTATGACGAATTAAATATGGAGGGGACGAAGTTATACTGTAGGAGCTTTTTGCTAAACATTCAGTTACGATATTGTTAGTGATTGAAAATGTTACTATTTTTTTATTTAATTCTTGAGAGTATACGTAGAAATTGGATAAGAAGGGCTCAACTGTGTGTGCAGGTTGGTGGTGACAATTTTGAACACTTATTGTAATATGGCTACTCTTGTGACTACCTAATAAATTTAAAAAATTGACAAGTGTTAATAAATTATGAAACTAATTAAATTAAATTAAAGTTTTGTAAATTGATAGTGAAAATAATTGCTATTGTGAAACGTGAGTTCTGATTACGCCTCTGTCTCTATATTCGTACGTGATATCAAAGCCCGCCGAATAGCCGCTTACACGCTTTTTGTGAATATTTTTTTAAATGATTTATTATTTGAACTAAAAAAACTGGAGTAGGATAACTTTGCCGGCGATTTTCTGACGTTTTTTGTATTTTTGCAATTTACAACGAATTTAGGTAAACAGATCATGTTGTTCGCGTCATAAGTGGGTCAGATGAGCAATGCAGCGGTCTACAAAAGTTTAACAGTGTTTTAGGTAAGGTAGGTCAGTTTTTCAACTTTTTTTTTCGGAATTCGTGTTACTAATATCAATAGAGGAACCCCCTCCTGAAATTACACAGATAAGTTGGCGTTCACCCTGTATAACATTTAAGAGTAAAAAAGTTGGGGCTTGATTAGATTAAGGCACTGAATACAGCGCACGTGGCGCCCTCTAGGAACTAGCCTGAATATGTGGACGGACTATTAATTCCCATGCCAAAAAACTCCCGTTTCCCAATTTTCAAATCGACATCTTCAAAGCTGTTTAAATTACGGCAGAAAATTCGACTTTAGAACCCTGTTTTCTTTCTAATATCAACTTGTAAACTAAGATAAGTATGGCCAATTTGTAAATCGTAATATTTCGATGTCTGGAATCCACCGTTGCTCTGTGTCACATTACTTAATGACCAACCTGTATAACACAACATTTTCTATATAAGCTGATAGATAATTCAATTTGTCAAATATTTTCTTGGCCGATTTTTAGAAACAGCTTTTTTAATTGTTAAAACAATGATGTTGTAAACTTCGACCATTATGGTCGAATATTTTAAATATAACAAGATCGAAAAATTGTACCAGTGAGTTCTGCAACCAGTAAAACACCATTAATAATATAATATAGTATACGTTACCCTTTTAACAATATTCGGAGGGAGATTTATGATTTCGTAGGCGAATTTTCTATGAAATAGAATGTCTGTTCTATTCGTCTGTACTTCTACACTTTTCAGAGTTATCGACCAATAGAAGAACCTCAGATATGAAATTGACCAATCACAGTAAATTTTCAGCTGCACATAAACTCAAGTATAGACGAAAAGAACGGACCTATTATTTAAAGCATATTGTCTATTGCTGTTTTTGCTATTTTGAAATGAAGTTTATTTCTGCACTAATGAGAAAAGTATTAATTTTCCCACCAGTGGGAACAGTAAATATTTTAGTTAAGTAAAAGTTCTACTTTGACCGTTATTTTCAATGTGTTCGTTTCCCACTAAAATTGTTCTTGCAATTTTTTATTATTTTCTGTGATCCTTCAACACACTCCTCAGCCACAATGTAACCCGGCACACCATCCCCACACAATGATGATCGCTCCTACCACTTGTTTTAGGGGGTGGGCCGTCAATGTAAGGGTATCAGTAGCTGCCACCAGGTCAGGTAAGTTTAATTTTCCGCCTGACCTCGGAAATAATGAATTCAACCAACAACAAAGAAAAAATATAAACTTAAGATGTTAATTAAGAAAAGGCGCCTTCGGAGGGCAAGAGCCCGGCCACGGCATATATGCGTGGTCTATTATGGTGCAGTTGAGATGGCAGAAATGAAATAATTGTCTTCGCAAGAAAAATAAGTATATTGACACAAAGCAAAATAATATATGTAGTTACAGGTTAGGAATCAATGTATTAGTGAATCAATAAAAAAAATTACTAATTTAAATACATTTACCTAGGCGAAACAATATGGTTACCTGCATAAAAATAGTAACCTAGGAAAATTTAAAAATTACTATACTGACATGCAAAAATAATATAGTTACAGGCCTAAATTAACAATTCAATACTTGAACACACAATACAATAACAAAACAGCCACTAAATTTACGTTGGTAACCAGTTTCATAGTACATTCAATTCTAGTGAGAGAAACAAACCTAACGAAACAAACATAAAAAAATAAAAGAACGATCCTTAGGGGAAATTGTTCACGTACGTCAACGACGTGAGCTTTTTAACAAAATTTTCAACTTATTAACTAGGCAAGATAACATTCCTTTGAAAATTTTCATTTAAACTTAAAGTTTGAACCCCACTGGTTAGTATATATATATATTTATTTTGGAGACATGCAAACATCAAACTCATCCTTCCTCCTAATCATCCCTCGGTAAAAGGGAAAAGAAAAACGTGTCTCACTTCACTAAATAACCGATGTGAAACTTCACTTTACGTTTGAAACAAACCTCACCCACTGAACCTCACTTTATTGACCAAAACAAAGAAATCACGACCAACCCTTTCTAAAAATCTAGAATAAACCTCCCTTAACACAAAATTCTTTGAAATAACTATAAGTCGCGCGTATGACCGGTTCCGTTCCGGTGGGCCAACTCCTCTTAAAGGAAAAATTTCCAACACAAGAACTTAAAAGAAACCACCCCTAACTTAACCCCTTAGTGCACCGCTTTTACACGTCTGGCCTCTACTGAACCGTCGGGCCAACTCTTTGAATAATCTCCAAAAACAAGAAACCACCCCTAAAATAAACCCTTAGTGAACCGCTTTTTCACGTCTGGCCTCTACCGAACCGTCGTCGGGACAACTCTTCTTAAAAAATCTCCAATACAAAACACTTAATTAAACAACCCTCGCTAACCGCCCTTAGCGAAACGCGTACTAGTCGACCGGCCTCTCCCGAACCGTTGGGCCAACTCTCTGTTTAATTTCCCTCTAAAAATTTGGTCTCTTTCCCTTTTTGCTGACATCATCAAATTTTTCGGTTTCTAGAAGTCTCTCATTACAATCCATATTAACGAATTATCCTAGCCGATCGTACATGCAGAGTCCTCTTCCCGCAGCGAATCAAACCTTCCGAATTTCTCTCCCAGCGTTCTACATTACTTCACTCCACCATCTACCAGTCGGTTACTCGGCAGCTTCCCATTGGCTCATTCTAATTTTCGCGGCTAGTTTAGCTCATCAATAGCTCACAGAGGCCACGGTAAGTATCAACTTCACCACAACTACGTTTTAACTCTTTGTCCCAAATTTTTGCTGATAAGTCAAAACTTAGGTGTGAGAAAGTATCTCAGAAAGTTTTCTCAGGCACGATAAGAAATTGCTTCGACTGGGCAATGCGGTTGTTTCCGGCAGTGAAGTCAAAACATTTCTTGCTAAACTCATTTATATAGGGTGGCTCACAAAATAATCATACATATAAAATTAAAATAATTAAAAAAAATCTATTACTCACAAAGCAAGCCTAGCCTTGCTACAACAACATTAGATTTCCAGCCCCCGTGTAGCTTTAATGTTAAAATGTCAGCCCTTGCATCAGTCAACAGTGTGATGGATGTTTTTCTGGAGCAATGCCTAGTATACCAATCAAACAAAATTCAAGAATAAACTTAAAAAATACAGGTTTCTTCAAATAATTCATTAGAAAAATTTTAATAAGTGCTCCACATGTTGCCCATTTCGGTTGACACATCGAGATATCGAAGTCCGACGCACAATTGCCCTACCCTGTATAACCAGATGAGATTTAAAAAAAGGATTTTTGGAAGTACGCAAATAGCAATATTATTCACGGACTTTTCCTCGCAAAATTTTTCAAAACGTCTAGTCGTAGGCCAACTCATATTTGGCACTCGTTTTTTTAAGTAATAATGATTTCCTTACGGTGTTCACTGCTTCTTCAGCATCAAACGGAGCACCATATAACTAACACACGAAATAAAACTTTGCCTCTAACTAAATATTTTTGAAGCGTCGCGTCGTTTGTAAACAATCACCCTGGTCACGAATTACTAGCTGGCACTAATGGATTTCACATATGGCAGAAACAAGCTTCAAAAAAATATTATGATAACCATTTGAGATTTATTAATTTAGTTCTTTCTTTGTTTTCTTTAGTTGTTGACACGAAAATTGATAAAATCTTGTCCGCGACCTGTGGGGAAACGTATCATTTCTTACTTGTGTGCTTACAGAACTCGGCTTTGCCTAGTTCTGCAATAGGCACAAAAATTGCCGAAAAAGTGATTATTTAATGATGCACAACTTTCACGAAATGTTTTTCATTTGTAAAAATTTCATCATTGAAGTTATTTAAAATGAACTCTTCTTTCATACTACTATATGACTAATTACAACCACATTTAAAGCATATTTGTGTTTGGCAAATATTTCGAGAATATAGATTGTCTGATTATCAGAGACAATACGTATTGTCTGCTCATATCTATGAAGTGTCAAATTAATCAAATTACTCACTATTATTTAATAAAAAAAATTGTTATAATTAGACACACAAGGAGAAAAATATAATCAAAATCACTCATTCCTAAATATTTCTCGTAATTAGCCGCCGCACAGTGGACGGAAACGCCGAAAAGCTGGCCAAAATATAAAGGCATTGAGCTATTTTACTGAAATTGTGCATACAGGGGTTTTTTGTGTCGCTGATCAAGAATCCGAAGTTGAATTTTGAAAAAACAAAATGGCGGCCATGAAATCCCCCCAAAACATACCAAAAATCGCCAATTATCGCTGCATTTTTACAAAACTTTGTATACAGTTTTTTTGGGTCGCTGATGAAGAATCCCATATAGAATTTCAAAAAAAATTACGGTCAAAAATATATACATAGTTCAAAAATTATTATTGAATTAAAGCGAATTCATGTGTTTCATTTGTTTCGGGAAAATTAGGATCTGGGGAATGGAATAAAAATGTGTAATGACTTTGAACGCATGAGTTGAGAACGCATGACGTTCTCATTTCATGAGAACGCATTCAAAAGGAGCCCACTTTGTGGTGCACGAATGTGCATGCATCCGTGCATTCGCGCACAATTTGGTCAATATCTCGCAAAGATGCAGCTAATTTTTTATACACTTTCGAAAAAATGTTCATTGAACACATTCCAATAAGTTTCAAGACCAACCATCACCAACCGCGTAACTTATGGCTTTTCTTGTGGAGTTTATGAATCGTTGCATGTACAAAAATGCACTTCGATAATTATTTACTAATTACCAATAAATAAACTGATCTGATACTGAGATATTTTAATTGTACTTACTTTCTGATGCAGAATCCATTTTTATGACACAGAAAACTGCACTTTGAGAATTTTTACGCTGCAGACAAAATTTGTCGAATTTTGAAGCGTTGCGAGCTGCCGAAGTGACGTGCTGCACGGTCGCATAATAAGTAATTTCCTCGCTCAGGTAATGAACCCGGACCGGTATTAACGGTCGTTTCTAATGCTAGGGGTACCACTACAACGATTTAAAACGTTTCCATTTCAAAAAAAAATTTAATTTTTTTTAATTTTGGCCAGCTTTTTTGGCGTTTCCGTCCACTGTGCGCCGATAAGCCCGGACTTAACCCCCATAATTTTTTTTTTATATTTCAAATACAAAGAGGCTCCCACTAATATCAATGAGTTGAAAGTAAAAAATTCAAGAAGAAATATTCAACATAGGTCATGATTTTATTGAAAGTTTCAGATGCCGACTGATCGAAGTTTAGGAACACGAAGGTAAAACATTTAGATGGTGTTATATTTCGTGACTAAATTTCTCCAAGTATATACTTCGGGTTTTCCTATTTCAATAAACAAAAAATACGGTCCTGTTTTTTTATATCGGACGAATATTCCTGTATTATATTTAGTACAAACGTATAAACTTTTCCAAGTAGTTTTGTCATCGAATTCCATCCATTGTCGAGTTTTAACTGCTCATCTCTGAAAATCGAGCAGGAAATAGAACATCCAGCATAAACCAAATTTAATTAATCTTTGGAATTTATTTTACTATTCATCAGAAAATTCTAATTGTCTTAGATAACAACTGTCTTTGGGGAATTAATTTTTTACGTATATTACCTACTTTATCTCAACACTTTTCCAAGACACTTTACCAATAAAAAGTAATTGATATCTAAAGCTGGCAACAATGCGCCGTAGAACATAGGCGTACTAATCATAATAAGTGTAATAAAAGCAAAAAACAATTTATAAGAATGTATGCACAACTTACCCTCTTAACTAACTTGGTTATCACGAGCTGGAAAAGATCTATAAAGACTTTGCAGCATCATGTATGTTTCTATGGTTGTCTCTGAGAGTAATGTTCGATCTGGTGAAAAAATATGCTTATATTTTGAGAACGACCGTTCGACATCTATTGATGTAATACAAGCATACTTAAAATGGTCTTTGAACTCACTTAACAGATCTGCAGATGCACCATCAGTACCATCACAAATTTGTCTTAATCTGGTAAAACCGATCTTGCTTTAACACGCATGCGAACTTTTCTCCAACGGGCTCATTTTATGCGTCACTATCAGTCGATTTACTTCGTCCACTATTTGCAGTGACTACGCTAACGACAACGCACTTTTGTAAGTTTTGTATGGCGTCATGTAATCCTTTATAGTTCATATGAATAGTTTTTAAAGCTGTTTCATCAGAAACATCTTCGAATTTTGTCTGGCTTTCCTTAATAGCTGCAGCCTCGCCTGATTGAATTATAGTATCACAACTTTTATTTGTTATAAATATTCAGCATAATAAAAAGCTGCCTCCAACCATGTTCCCCAACATCTAAGAAACGGCTGTGGTGGTTCGGGAATACCGGGATACTTGCTATGAAATGCGCGAAGATGTCTAGGAGATTTAAGAAACACTTTTCTTGTACTTGCTGTTAATGCATCTACCTATGGAAAACCTTGTCGAATAGTTTCTGCTACAAGGTGTAAAGCATGCACTTTACACGTAACATGTATCAACCTACAATCGTGTTTTTGAAGAAAACGGCCTACCAAACGCATTGTCGCGGCACCATCGGTCATAAACATCAACACTTGACTTAATGACAAGTCAAATTTTTCTAACGTCTCCAGCACCACCAGCGTAATTTTTTGACCAGTACACTCAGTTAGTCTTTTGCTAGCTAGTAATAGTGGAAATGTCGGTTTAAGAGGGTCTAGTACACGTACTATAACATTTGAAATAGAATTTTTTTTTATAGTCTGTCGTCTCGTCAATACACAACGACAGCCGTGTACTTTTGTACACATTTGATCTTTTTTACAATGTCTTCGCTTACAGTTGGTACATAGTTATGCAACGTTGTGCGACTTGGTAATGTCACTTTGGGATTGTATTTATTCCAGAACTTCTTAAAACAGCATTAAGAGTAAATCGAACATAAACTGTGTTGTCGAAGGCACATCATTTTTTTTTAGTTTTATGTTGCACAGAATTTACGTGACGTTTATAATCACGTTTGTCTTAGCACATCAGGTCTGTCTCGCACACCTTACAAATTATTATAGCACCATTGTAGAATAGATCCGGGAATTCACTGATAAATTCATTCACTTTGTCGGCGTATGGCCGTTTTTTACCCTTCGGCAGGTCTGACATACTGTATTATTAAACATAATAGCAATAATAAAATACAACAAATAAAATTATCAACAATAAAACGGCGAGGAATAAATTACGTTGTACACACCACGAGGCATAACAATAGACTAATATCAAATGTTAGTCTTTCCTAAAATAGTAAACAAGTCGCGCTTGCGTATTTGGGTATTCCACCTGGCACCGCCCGTGACTTGCGGACCGATTTGCTAACTCTATTGATATCTGACTGTAAAGGTCTGCGAGTATATAGTATATGACGTAAAAACCAGGGTTGATCCAGGATACTGTGTTGACATATACATATAAAGATATGATAAATGATATATTGCCCCTTAATTGGCAATTTTGTAGTGTCCAAAATAACAGGAGAAATAAATATTTCAAAGAACACACAACACTTAACACTAGTTCCAGAGCAGCATCTGTTCTAGATGTTCAGGAGTTAAATTTTGACGACTGTCACTGAAAATCCATTTATACGAGGAAATCGACCTATCTTAAAATGTTTTCTTAACCGCATCTCAAGTCACCGAAGTAACTCCCAGAAAATCCTAGGCCTTTGTGTTGAGTAAAGAGAGACGAGGCCCTACAGTTTATTGTGGAATCCGAACCACATCTAGGGCATCGACAGTTCTCTTCCATCTTAATCCGAAACAAATTACAAATAAAATTACTTGCAGTATTTTCAATTTTTATACACTTTCATTTTCGCTTTACTTCAACTTCCATATTTTAATTGAAGCATCCTGTATATTTTCATTAAAAAAAGGAATAAATAAAAAACAAAGAAAAATGTATACTGTTATATTCAGAATTCATCGTAGTTTCCAAAAACGAAAAAATATACAAGGTCTTCTATTTAAAATAAGAATGATGGGGTAATTTCGGGCGAAACCGGAAGTGCATAAAAATTAAAAATACTGCAATGCAATTTATGAATATGAATACAAAATTTTAGCTCATGTCTGTCTATATATTTTAGAGATATCCGTCTATGTATTTTCTAACACGAACGATTTTAAGCTTAATAAAGACAATCATGATGTTAACACACGACAGAAATACCTAATACATGTGCCTTTTGCTAAATACCAAATCGTGAAAAATTCACCTTCCCATATTGGTGCCCAAATTTATAATCATATACCCGACCATATAAAGTCTAGTAAGTACATAAATTTGTTTAAACGCAAGCTAAAATCGTTTTTGTTAGAGCAATGTTTTTATACTCTAACATATTTTTATCTGTTTAAACCTGATATAATTTAATTGAACTCTGTCTTAACCCACTGACTATTCCTTTACAATAGGGGAACTTGCACATTTTTTTACTTCATAAAAATGTTCTACAATACTAAAAAATAAGATATGCAAAATATGACGTCTTAATTCCCAATAAAAATTTGTTATAAATTATTAGTTTCGCGCGCGAGCGAACCGTTTCAAACAGGTTCAAAAGCGCGGGAGTAGTCGTGACATCACACCATACAATTTACAAGCGACGACGGAGATCCCAGCACTCAACCGCTTGATTTCAGCCGTAAAAATACCAGCATCGACATAAATTTTAAGTGTATACTTAAAATGGAAACAAAAAACTCCTTATTTTAAACATTGCATTGTACCGTTGTGTAAGAATACTACAGTGAAAGTGCCAGATAAAATATTTTTAATATTGCCAGAAGATATAAGATTCGTCGATCAAAATGGCTAAAAGCGTGTAGAAGAAATGAAAAAGACATTTCACAGAGCAGTAGGTCTCTACATGTGTGTGAAGATCATTTTAATGTAAGTATTATTAAATACTATGTCTATCTACTAGTTTTTTCGCCGGCGCGGCGGGCAATAAAATATTCCGAATTCCGAATTTTGAATTTTAATTAGGGTAGGATTATGTAAAGAAAGAATGTGTATACAATGTTAGAAAATAAGATTAGTAGATAGAATGTAATTTAGTGATACTAAGTAAAGGTAATTTCCTGGTGCGAAAGTAAACAGCTATTTATTATTATACTCTTCGCAAATACGATTACGAAGAGTATATTGCATTTGATCGGGACATTTCTAAAATCGTTAATATCGCTCGCAGAGAAAAAATCATTTCGTTCGTCATCGAATTCTGAACAACTTTTAAAATGTCCGTCTGTTCATCTGTCCGTCCGTCACGTTTCTTGTAAGCACGATAACTAAAGAAAGAAAAGTCCGATCGAATTGAAATTTGGGCTATAAGTTAGTGTTAGCTAGAGGAAGAAATCCATTGTTTTTGAAAAAAATCAAATAGTAAATAAAAAAGTTATAGGACATTTTATTTAAAAATATGAATCTACGGAGGGTTGCAATTTTCAATGTGCTACTAAAATTGAAGTAATTTTCTATAGACACCAAAATGCTGCAAAATATACTACCACAAATTTCACCTACGCAGTGGGCATCATGGGGAGATGAAAAAAAGTTGAAAACTAGACGTGTGACCAATATATTAGGTATTGTAAGAATGAATCTTAGTTTATACTATAAAATATACTGCCACGCATTTCGCCAATACAGTCGGCACCATCGGGAGTGAAAATTAAATATGTAGTCAATACATTAGGTATTGTAAGAATGAAGTTTATAAGACAAACACAAGATTCTTTTCAAAAAAACTGCGAAGAGTATCCTACAGAATGTGCAACAATTATATAAAAGTTCAATAACACTACTGTCTGCGAAGAGTAAAATGTTTACCACTAGTATATATAGTATATTGCAAATATCTTTCCCTTGCCCTTTAATTTATTCTATTCAAATCTTACATTTATCTATTATGTGAATGATAACACAACACAATCACTTATTTCCCTTGCCCCAAAACATAGTACGAAAATACCTACGATAGGTAATTATACATTTGCGCAACATTTCCTTTGCAGCAAATGTCTTCTATAGAGACACTTTACACGTGTGTACAAAAAAAAACACGAAAAATATAGAAGTGGCTGTTGTAAAGAATTACCCTAAATTCTTTCAAACATAAGACTAAGTCTGCTAAAAATGCTTAGTTGCGACTAAGCATTTTGTAGTTATTTCATTTTATTCCGTGATCAAGTCATAACTATTTTATGTTTATAAATTATTACTAAAAGCTAAAAAAATACATACTTCTCTGCCTTGACCCCGCGGACCTCTCCAAGGGAAAAACTTTCACTATTTTGTATAAAAGATGCCACCATAAACATATCCACTTTAGGCAAATTATCAGATTGGCCCTTTGAAAAACCTTGTTCAGTCATTTTAAAATATCTGTACAACTACAATAAGCGGTACTATAAAACACAATTATATATTTATATCGGAACAGTCACTAACAAATCAACCACAGTCTAATAACACCATATTGTACATATGTTTATATAGAATGTCATACTTTGTTAATTTGTTTGTATTATTATTTTTAAGTATTTTATGAATGAATTGATTTTTAGTTTTCTTTTTTCTGTATATAATATATGTATATATTAATATAAATCTTACTCTGTACCCCATACAAGTTGTAAATAATCTACTTAATTGTGAATAAAGATTTTAAATTGGAATTTGAATTGGTAAACATCTGATTGTGTTGCTTCCCGGCGCGCGACGACTACCGAATATTGTATGGTGTGACGTCACAGTCAATAGTAGCTCGTTTCGGGCCACTTCAATTTTATCGCTGTTTAGATCCTTCATACTGATCGCGTGGAATTAGAAAACTTATTTTTTTTGTGAAGTACACGTTTTATTACAACGTTACGCTATGTTTTTTAGTATTATTTTTATTTTTAAAATTATAGGCAAGTTCCCTATTGTTTGTTGTCTTTTAAAGGAAAATAAAGGATTATTAATATTATTATTATTTTATACGTACAACAATATATTAAAATTTGATCAATTTATTTCTATAAACAATGAAAATAGAGGGGGTGAGCCACTTTTCATTTACACCCGGTATATGAAGTTGTTCAAGGAGTGCACGTTCACACTGGGTTGAGAAAGGTGGACCTCTTTACCTACAAGGAGGTCCACAAAACCACACAGTGCAGTGTACCAAACCCGGGATTGTTTTGTAAAATTGTTTTTTCACACGTCCTGCAGAGTCTTCTGAAAAATTAACTGGCGCACATTGAATAATCTTTCCTGCATATCCAGGTGAGGTAATTGTACATTCACGGCTCTTTATTGATAAATAAATTTTTCAAAAATGACTGTGGATGTAAATTAGGTTTTCCGATCAGCTGGATCCTCAGATTAATAATTTAAAGATAAGTAACACCCACAAGATATACACTGATTTTTTTTGACCGATATATAAACAACAATTTGCATGCTTACATATCAACTTATCCAAAACAAACCAGGGGAGGCTCCAGGCTTCAGCGTTTCTTTTAATGCTCTTGCACAACTTAAAACTTAATAGGTCTACAAAATTTGTTTGCTTGAGTAATGTAGTTTTCAACGCTATTCTGCTGTTGTTATTTTAATCTCTGTTGTTTTTAAGTGATACTAAAGTTTTGTGTTATTGGGTACTGATTATTAATCGATTTTTAGTTACAAATATTTATTTAAGTGAATATTTATTGAGAAACAATGACTAATAAGTGTGTAATGTGCGGCCAAAGAGGAAACCAACGGGATTTTTTATTTTTTCACAGGTAAATATACAAAACAGATCAGGGTCGGCATAATGCGCAAGTGTGAAAGCTCAAAAATGACTAAAATTAATGTTAGCTTTATAAAAAATAAAAAACAACATTTGATCAGTAAAAAAATCCACATTTTATTAAAAAAGATTCATACAAAAATAATTATTTTAACTTGAATGGAAAGTTTATTCTTAAGGTAGCTCACAAACTTTAGATGTTTTAAAGTCTGTTGATATTTATTTAATTAAATTTTAAAGGTTATTATTAAAAAATTTGTTTAATTTCGGATTTCCCGAGAATCTTGTGAGAAGAGAAAGTTGACTGAAAGCTCTCAAAATGGAAAATGCTAGTAAGTGGCACTACGTGTGTTTAGAAAAAAAAGTGATTACACTATTAAAAGATCGAGATTAAAAGTCTTGAAAATAAGTACTGTTCTATTTTTTTCCCCTGGCAACACTTTCACCAGGTCGGTCACATGTACTGTCCAGGTTATTAGAGAATTATATTAAAAATTAATAATATACTGAGTAGTCACTCATTCATAGCTCATGAAATAATATCAAGTAGTTACCTACAAAGCATCAACTGTTTTTTGTTGATATACATATGTATTACTTTTATTGCATTGAAAATTATATTCCTTCGCCACCATTAGTACCCACGATAGCAAGGTATATTAAATTTAAATATACAGTGCAGTGATCTAAAAAAAATTTGTTGAATCAATGTACGCTACATTTAAAGAACTTAAAAAATATCTACAATTTGATAGACATGGCCGTTGCTTAAAAAATAAAAAAATTAAAACCAGGGGAATTTAAATTGGCGGGCCCTGTACTGATTTTCAACACTTTTAATCCAGATCTTATAATATTATAATCACTTTTTTTTAAATGTTGTGAACACACGTAGTGCCACTTAGTGGCATTTTCCATTTTGAGAGCTTTCAGCCAACCTTCTCTTCTCTCCAGATTCTCGGGAAATCTGAAAATAAACACATTTTTTAATAACAACCTTTAAAATTAAATTGAATTGAAAAAAAATATCAATTGACTTTAAAACATCTACAATTTGTGAGCAACCTTAAGAATGAAATTTCCATTGAAGTTAAAATAAATATTTTTGTATAAGTATCTTTTTTGAGAAAATGTGGGTTTTTTACTACTCAAATGGAATCAAATGTTGTTTTTGTTTTTGTAAAGCTATCATTAATTTTAGTTATTTTTGAGCTTTCACACTTTCGCATTATGCCGGCGCTGATTTGTTTTGTTTACTTACCTGTGAAAAGATAAACAACCCCGTGGTTTTTTCTCTTTGGCCGCACACTACACACTTATTAGTCATTGTTTCTCAATAAATATTTATAAATAAATTTTTTTATATCTAAAAATCGATTACTAATCACAGTACCAAATAACAAAACTTTAAAATCACTTAAAACACAAATTAAAATGATAGACGTCGTCTTATAGAACACTATTTGTTGTCAAGACGGTGATAAATCGGACATCGATCGGATTTCTTCGTGCTGTGTTCATGATTCTGACCAATAGGAATAAAACCAGCGATAATATTTACATATCGCGTGGGATGTTGATAAATCTGACAACTTTTTATGATTAATCTGAGGCTAGGTCGATAAACGTCTGCTAAGCATGTGATATAGAGGGTGCCTCGTGTCGCTTGCATTTAATTTGTCGATCACCCGCCGATCATCAAAATGAACGTAATAATAGGTCTTTTCGCGGTACCAATCCTGAATTAGTTTAGGTATCGCACGCAAGCGCATTTTTGATTTTATTGTTCGTGGTACGAAACTTACATATCCGGAACAGAAGTTTTGTGTTCACGGAGAAGGGTGAATTAATTCGTAACTCGTCCGGAATACACCCCACAAATCCTATGATGATGGCAAGAATTTTTAATCCTACGCATGCGCATTTATTTCTTCACCAGAAAAGCCGGGTTCAGAGAACTACAACTGTCGCTCGCTACAGGTCCCCACCACCTTCTTTTCGTTTGTCGCGCGCGCCGGTACTTTGAAAATTAGCGACAGTCACAAAATACAAAATATTATATTATAATCTCTAGCCTAATCTTCCACACAAATAATTTTCATAAACCGTCGCACAGAACATATATAAAACAAATAACGACGGTTTGTGTTTACCGTGTGAGAAATAACCTCACAAAAAGTAAAGCGTCGCATGTAATTGGAACATTTTCACTTCAATCGTAAGAATGCCGCGACAGTAAAATGGGAGTCAAGAATCAGGGGAGTACATTTCACCGACTGGTTGAATTTACTGTAGTGCGCTACAGTCGTAGTTCTCTGAACCCGACTTAAGAGTAAGTTAACCTAACCTAGACACATTTGACATGACATCGGTATAAACAAATGAATGTCGATTCATTTTGCATTCGCAGAACATAAAAGCCCTAAGTAGATTCATCACCTTTATATTCAGAATTTGTTCGGGATTGGTACAGCGAAAATACCTAATAGCTTACCGCCTCTAACCATGTGTCCCAACGCGTCACAAGATGCTGTTTGTGGTAATGGTGTATTCGGTAGTTCATTTTCAAATAATTTTCTTCGAGTCGGTGCTTTTGAAAATGTCTTCTTCACACTGTCAATAGCCAGTGTGAAGAAGACATTTTCAAAGCACCGACTCGAAGAAAATTATTTGAAGACGAACTGCCGAATACACCATTGCCACAAACAGCATATTGTGACGCGTTGGGACACATGGTTAGAGGCGGTAAGCTATTATGTCTTTTCGCTGTACCAATCCCGAACAAATTCTGAATATAAAGGGGATGAATCTGTTTATTGTGGGATAGCAGTCTCTGACAGTTTCTGCAATGCGATGGAGTCCGTGTGCTAAACATGTTATATGTAATAAATGTACATACTTGTATGTGTTTTTCAACGCACTGCAAATGCGTCCATATAGGAAGCTGCGTCGATTACATAGAGTAACACCAAGTCCTTTATTGTTCTCCAAGTCGGCGTTCCACATTTTCTTGAAGCGAAAAATAACAAGCACTATTCTGGGTGATAACTGCGGGAATCAGATATTGCCTCAAACGGTTACCCCAGGTGTTCTGACGTCCCTTATAGCGAAAGGATTAAAATTGTGTTTCTGTAAAAACAGTTATTTTTCATCACGTTGTATACCTATGTACGATATGATATGTACGGACCTGGAATGTACTATTTACTCGCGGTCTTTACTGATTGTATGTACACATGAGATAAAACTGATCAAATATTTTTTGTTGAAATAAGTAAGAGATTCCATGTTTAAAATTCTTCTGAATAAGAGAATAAACAGAGATCTAACCAATTCTAACAAGTTCCATGTACCTACTTGATTATCTTTATTAAATCGTAAGGACACCTCAATAAATCATTTTATACCTAACACTTTTATTAGTATTTTTTTACAATCTAAGCATTTTTTACATTATAGTGTAGTTAAACACAACTACTAGTAATTGATTCAGTTCTGATAAAACTTAATAATTTTATTTGGTGTATATGAATTTTAGTTTTTAACAATACAGTACATTATAATGGCGCCAGATAATTGTGAAACAGAAAGCATAGAGTTTGGTTTTCTTTCCGATGATGAGAGTGAGGTATCTTACGTAGAATCTACCAGGTAAGACATTACTTAATTATTTTCTGATTCGTTGACCCGATACTCCGAACGACTATTTTTGAAACTACAGAGTTACACAAAAAAAATATGTTCATTAATTTATAATGTATAGGGTTATTCATTATACATTACCCATCCCTTATCATCGATATTATTGCCTATAGAAGAAAAAAATTAAAATAAAAGTTGTGTGGTTATGACTGAATTTTGTTAAAATGCTATCAAAAGTACAGTAGCGTGCAGATTTCTAGAGATACAAAAAATAATATATTTTTTTAAATGGGATACCCTGTATATTATTAAATTTTTGGAATGATCCTTTGTTTCTGATTTCAAAAATATACCATATGTTACCCCAAACATATACCATTTTTGAGCTATTAAACGTCGAATATCTTAGTTAAACTAGTTACTCTAAATATGGAAAAGTTAACAATATTAAAGTGAGCTATGAAAATGACAACTATTATGTTTGACAAGTGACATTTCTTTAACGAAATAATCAAAATGGTTTACAGTGAGGAAGAAAGAAACGAAATATTTATACAAAATAGATAACAAAGATTTATTTAGGAAATTTAAATATAAATAAATGATAACTCATAAAAGATGTTCGATGTGTCCACCATTATTGTCAATGCACAATTGATAATGTCTTCTTATATTTATAATTGCACCGGAAATGGCTTCATTATTTACATTCAGATTGCAAACTCTACCCTCGCTTCCATATTTTCTTCTAAAAACCAAATTGAACTTACTCTCATCCGTAAACAGGCATCTACTCCACTCTATTATTCCTCAGTTCAAATGAATTTCTGCCCATTTTCTTCTTGCAACTCTTGCAAACATGCTGCCCATCTTCTGGTGCGTAAATTATTCTCATATAGTCTGTGTTGCTCACAGTTTATTCAGTAACGTGTACGTCAGTAGCAGTCTTGAAGGAAGTGTCAATTGCTTTGCAATGGTCCGTCTTCTTCCTACTGTCATGGAAAGAAAGTTATCCTAGCTAACAGTAGGTTTCTTCACTCGTCCACCATCATGATAATTAATATTTCCAACGTTTTCAAGAGGACTTATTGCTCTCTGAATGGAGCTCTTAAGCTTTTCCAAAAAAGTACCAATTTATCTAATAGAGAAACCCCACTCTCTTTGTCCTCGTCCCACTATCATTAATTGTTCATTAATCGTTCGCGGAATTTTTACTTTCCACTTGTGGAAACATGTTTAAAAGAACTCTGATTTCAACGCAATAGAATGAATGTGACACAACGTCAGAAATATCGTTGTCTATCGGTTGCTATACCGATCATCAGTTGTTTTCTAAACTGATTTGATCTGCCACACCCATCATACAAATACAAAAGATATGCCAATGTGCGTGGAGGCGTGGCTTTTGATCCGAAACGTGACGTCAGTAGCGAGAAATTACCTAGGTTCCGTAATCGCTTTAAAACTTTCTACACTTAATTAATAATAATTTAAAATAATATAGGAAATTTAATAGATAAATTTTTAATTTAAATGTGTTGTACAGATATTAAATTTCAACTAACTTGCTTTTAGTCGTTTTAGCTGCGATTTTCACAGGAAATTATGCTGTAGTGAGGAAAATTGAATATTTGTAACATCTTGCTGCCTGCATAATGCTGATAGAAAACGATATAAATATTCCTGGTAGGTACCGTAAGCATATAAGCATTCCTTACAGTCATACGGAAATGACAGTATTTCTAGCAATTTCATTGGCCGTTTCAAGGCCACGGCATGGCGTGCTCATCAGATATCATTTTTAAAGGGGAATTCGGCACCGTGAAAATAAACAAACTATAATAAAGGGCAAGGAAAAAAATGTAAACTTCAAATAAATCTTACTAACGAACTAAAAAAATACTTATCTAAAAAAAAAAATAATAACAAGTTTGTGATTCTAACCCTGGACCTACCGCGTTCTACGCGAGTATCTTCTCTATCGTCTAACGAGTTCCTTGCTGACAAACGATTCCAAAAGGATTTAATACACTTTGACATGTCATGTAACTGCGCATGCCCTGCGGCTATTTTGAAACGGCCAATGAAATTGCTAGAAATACTGCCATTTCCGTATGACTGTAGGGAATGCTTATATGCGTACCGTAAAATGAGGTCAATAGTTTTTAAAAATCAGTGTTGAATTTAGAAAACACAATTACACACACTAATATAACAAACAATGTAAATTACTTATCTTGTCAATGACATTAAATGATCATATCTTTAGAAAGATTAAAAGTTGAGAATATATATATTTTATTCTTTTTTTGGTTGTTTCTCTATTGACCTTCCGTTTGGAGTCAATATAGACAGCAATTTATTTATGACCATAAATTCTATTTGACCACAGTAACGGCAAATAGAGACATTTAAAATTAAAAAATATATAAATTCCCAGAGGAAATTTGTAGAAACAAAAAAAAAGCATGTTAAAACAACTCTTTTTTATTTATTAAAATATAAAGAAGAAAATATAAAAACATTTTCTTAACAGTTTAATTATTAAGGTACATTTCTCAAATGCTTTTACATCATTTTCAGATCCATAATATCCAACGGGTATGTCCCCATTCTGCAACAATATTTAAACTTTTAATTTTGAATTTCTCTACCATTGCTTTCAGTTTGCCCACTTTAATTTTCGATATGGGGATTTGTAAGTCTGTACAGGACGGACCGATGAATTCTATGTTCTTTGAGCCACCCTCTAGAAGATTCCATTTTTTATGTCCCTAATTGCATTCTGAAACATCTCTGGGTCATGTTTGGCTTAAGTTTTCGCACCAGCATTGTCTCTATTAACCACGAAAAAGCTCTGAAAATTAGTTTTTTTCTTGTAAAATTTATTTCGGAACCTATTTATACAAATTTTACAAATTTTCTTATATCATCATCAAAATAAACTATGTATTTTAAGTTTTGTCGTATAAGTTGTTTGTTTGTTTAAAAAAATTTAAACAGAATGCTAATTAAAGTTTTTCCACTTACCTCTTTGTTGGTAATAAAAACACCATTCTTTTCAACAGCTTGAGCAAAACTAAATCGTTCCCAGTAATAAAACAAATGCATAGTATAGACTGTTAAAGACCTAAAAATAGATACTATTTATGGAAGAAAAATAATGTGTTTATTGCCCCTACCACTATTACCAACCCCTTTTGACTTTTTCCTGAATTCTGTCTTTCCACACACTAGTTTCTATTGGCTCCATTTGAAGGTAGTAAAGTTTTATTGTTTCAATCAGCTTATCTAAAAATATATCTCACAATTTATGCTTTTGTCACTAACAACAGGCTTATTCATTAAGCAAACTTATTTTCAAATATGAATAGATAGATTCTTAGAAACGGACATCTAAAATCATTGTAGAATGGAAAGAAATACCTTTTATTTTTTGATGGAGGATGGAGAATGTATTTATTACTGAATAGCCTTCTTCCTCTAATTCCACATATTATTCGTTATTAATAAAATATTTAATAATCATTTTCGGGGGCGCACGGCTCAGACCACTTTCCAATTTTAAACAATCAGTCGAGGACATAACCTATCTGCCGTTTACAACCTCCGAATCTGTGTTTTTTTTCAACTTCAACTTACTACCGCAAAGTATAACTAATATTAGAGATTGCTCCAAATATGTACCATTTAATACCGCACTCCAATTATGACCAATTATGACCTGGTAATATCGATTTATACGCTCGAATCGGCATATTATTTTTTTTAAACAATCTTATACAGAATCCAGTTTCACAACATCTTCGTTTTTAGAAAAATGAAAACACCCTCATATCAGTTCCTTTGGTTATCCGATTATAATTTCTACAACCAGCTACAGCATAATTTTGCATCTTTAAAATACACAATGTCTTAACTGCACCGGTAACTACTTGGCACTAAAACAATGACAACCTCACAATTTCAATAATTTAAATTTCGCGCCAAATTATCCTCGTCACTGACGTCATGCGCAGAAGTGAACGAAATTCGGTCGCCAGATTAGCATACCAGTGTATTTATATCATGGCCACACCCTATTTTGAAAAATTAATGAAATGTGCGTTACAAACTGAGTTTCATACAAAGGCAATAACTTGCTTTAAAAATGATGGAAATATTATTTTTATCATCATAACGGACGAATGAGGAGAACCACTGCAAGACAAGATAACTTCCTGTAAACTGGTTTCAATGATTTTTTGTCTAATTTGCATATTTTTTTTATATCATCCTGTAATTTCTTTTCTGAAAAGCAATGATGGCTACCGCCTTTGAATTCACCAAGAGAGGCGCGAGTGTACGGAAATGTTAATGTTACTGAGTGTTAATGTTTACTATGGCTTTTTAATGCCAGTTTTTAGTAATTTTTATAAAAATTAGCTGAAATACATTTAATACAATGATGGCAGAAGGGGAAAGTAGTAATATACTTGCTCAGTAGGAAAATTATTGTACTTATGTCATTTAAGTTAGGTTATATCAAGAATGAGCATGATGAAAACGACCAATGTACATGATTATTACTCACGATTTTCTGTTGTAGTCTCCTTTGGTAACGCATAATCGTCAGGATTAAAATGTTTCTTACAAACACACGAATGTTTCGAAGGAGTAAAGTTATCTCTATCAACCACTGTTTCAGGTGAGTTTTGTCTATCGGAAGCATATGTCCGTCTTTTTTTCCGAACAAAATGGAACTGCACAAAACTGAGGCATAATTAACAAGTTTTTTATTTACTGGTGTACAAAATAATTATAATAAAACCCTATAAACATTTCCCGCGCCTAACAATAACTTTTGACATGACCTTACTCGGCCAGTGGCGCTAACTTGTGAGCCTAAAAACGTTGGATGCTTTCAAAATTTGCAACAGAAATTAAAATCGGTCTGGGCATCCAAATTATAATTTGTATTTAAATTCCCTGAAATATCCATTTGTATACAAATGGAATTTAAAGAATACGGGTACCCAAATTTGTCGCTACAAAATCAGCCACAATTATTGTTGATTCTTCCCAAAATCTGCTTGCCGAAAATGAAAATCTTCTTGCTATAATTACTATATCCACAAAATACTAAACTGATTTGTTAATAACATATGTACCTCTCCTCTCCGAATATCCAATTGAAATAGTACAAAAAATGTTGTATTTACCAAAAATACACGAACGTCATCCATAAACAACTATTAAAAATACGAAAATTCGTATAAATTTATTTCAAATGATGGCCAGCCCTCCGGAAGCAAAACGCAGGCGCTGACCGACATAATCCAAGTTCATAAATCGATTTCCACCCTTTTAACCCCAAACGATTTGACAGCAATGTCAAGTGTTCTAAATTTTTGGTTTTACATACACTAGAAATGCAAATAATCCAGTTTAACAATGGTTGATTTTAAATTGTTACTAAATCCACCGGTAGCTAGAAAAGTAGACTTTTTACGGAGAAGATGTAGACAGGAACATAGGAACTTTTCAGATTATAATTGCGTAAGAAACTGTAGTCAAGATCGACAACCGATTAATTGCCAATATCGAGACGAGGATACGTAAGTAGGTTTTTTTTGTATAAAATACTGTTTTATAATTCAAATCAAATTTTAAAGCATTTCCAGTGCAGCTTACTGATTTATCGAATTTATTAGTTTTTTAAATTTTTCATAGATGGCAGAAGTTATCATCGTTTGAATAATTTGTTTAAAATATTTAAATGCAGAATTATGCGTCAGGAAGAAACAAAGCTGATCCATTTTCTTATCTACATATTAATGTTACTGCGTAGTTGCTGATAAGGTACTTTAGATTAACTGCTGCTATGAACAATTTAAATATTAAATATATGTTATTTTCAATATATGTAGGTACTTAATAATTTTCTACGTTGCTCATGCATGCATGAAGTGTATTGGAATACTTATAGATAAAACCTTTTGTTTCTCTTTTGTACGTCTTAAAAATATACATATTACGCGTGCATAAGTAGCAAGTATAAAATATGTAATTAATTACTTAGTAGGTAACTAATTTCAACATTTTCCCTTTTTAGTTCCCATATTTATTTTTAAATGTGTTTATAATTCAATCAAATGAAAAGGTTACATCTACACCTATTTGTAAACATGATTTTTTTTCCTGTAAGAATATTACGAAGTATAACGCCAGTTACAAAAAAATTTCGTAATATCGAACTGAAAAGTAAAAATATTTAAATTGCATATTAATGAATAATGATCGATAATTTTAACGTTATTCCAAAGCCGGATTAATTTGTAGTCTATAAGGGTTGTGGCCCATGGCCTCGGCGCGCAACTAGGCTCCCAACTTAAAGAAGAATCATATAACCATAGTGACTATGGTAACCGAGTAGAAATTATAGAATCCTGTAACACTGTTTTTGATATAACGGATGATTATAAAGTAAGGGATATATTTCAATTTATTATTTATTCTTAACAAATCAAATTAATAACAAAAAGTAAATGGAATCTAGTTGCTTACATAATGGGATTTCTGATGTCAAACACTAGTTAGAGCAAATGCTCGATATGACCTCCATTTTGTTGTTGTAAAATTACCAACCGTTCCTCCAAATTGTATACAGCACTATTCAACATTTCTGGTTGAATTGCACGAATTTGCTCTCTAATAATGTCCTTTAATTCTTCCAGCGTTGTTGGCATTGTTCTAAACACCAAATTTTTTAAATAACCCCACAGCCAGTAATCCGCTGGGTTAATATCAGGCGATCTTGGTGGCCATGAATTTGCAAAATGTCTGCTTATAACACGATCTTGAAAAACCGCAGTTAACAATTATTCAACTGGTCGGTAAATGTGCGGAGGTGCTCCATCCTGCATAAAAATCATGTTTTCAATTCCTTCGTGCTCGTTTTGCAACTGTGGAATTACATAATCCTTTAACATTTACAGGTATCGTTCACCAGTAACAGTTACAGATACGGCCTCCCCATTCTGTATTTTCTCGAAAAAGTATGGACCAATGATGAAATTAGTTGTGAAACCGCACCAAACGGTGACTTTTTTGTCATGAAGGCCTTGCTGAACGATTTTATGTGGATTTTCTGTTGACCATATTCGACAGTTTTGAGTATTAATTCCACCATTAAGAGAGAAATGGGCCTCATCTGTCCATAAAATACGGGATAACCATTCGGGTTCAATTTCCATCTGAGCCAATACGTGTAATGAAAAATCGTACCTGAGAGCAAAATCTGCGTCCTTTAATTCAAACAGCAGTTGCAGTTTATAGGGATACATTTTTAGGATTTTCCGTAAAATTTTCCAAACCGTGGTGTATGGCATTTGTAATCGTCTTGATATCGCATTCACACTACTGATTGCTAGCGGATTAGTATTAGCTACGTTTTGATTTTCCTGAAGAATTTCTGCAACTTGGACATCACTAACCCTAGGTCTTCCTGACCTCGGAAGGCCTTTTACAGACCCTGTTCTTTCAAATTTACTGATCAAATTACGATACGCCTTCATTTTGCACGGCCCTGCTCTCAAACCCATTTTCGTACGAAATCTTCGTAATCCAGTAGTGTAATTTTTACCGCCTTCATAATAACATTGCACTAAACCAATTCTTGTTTGCAGATCCATATTGAAATTATTACAATTTACGTTACGCAAGTTTTATTTTGAGAACAATTCTCTAAATCACGATTATTTCGATTGACACTTGTATCAATAGTTGTCACGACAATTCTTTTGTTTTCCATAGATACACTAAAATCCAATTATTGAGGCAACTAGATTCTGTTTACTTTCTGCTACTAGCATAATTTCTTAAAACTATATAAGAATTTAAAATAGACCCCTTACTTTAGGATAACCCCATAGATTTAGCTGACTATGGACTGGGGTGCCTATTGGATCCCCGGAGAGCCCACTTTTAAAATACAGAACAAAAGTACACATTAATTAATTTCAAAAAAAGGCTAAAATCATTTCTCCTTTAAAATTATCCAAATTAGCACACCGACTTTGCTTTACGATTACTTTGCTTTACCATTATTTTATTCTTTGCACATATGGCAGGTTTCGTTGTTAAATGTCTAAAAAAATGCGTCACGTGTGAATATTGTTTGAAGGTTTTGGAATCTCACCAGCCGTTATCTCTTCTACAAAAAAGAAAAAAATATGGAAAATTAATTAATGCTTCCTCCTTCGTTGTGGGCATTTGTAAAACTGGTGAGAAGTCTTTAAAATATTATTTAGCGACACAAGAACTTCTAACAAAAAATAATATAATTGATATTTTGAAAAGAGATTCCATAAGAAATTTACCAATATCAGTTTATGATGATTTTGGTCATATTTTAGACAATGGAATTACTTGTCTATCCATTCTGAAGTCATTGCCCCTATCATTCTAAGGTTGATACTTAGTTATGAAATAAAATCTGGTAAGAACTACCAGTTAATTTTTTAAGAGATATACAGCGAAAATAACCTTGTGATTTAACCCTGGAATTACCTCAATTTGGTTCATATTAATGTTTACTATTTTTTTTTATAATATGTTTACTTCCACTTATAGTTATAAAAAGATAAAAAGATAAATTACACATTTATACCTCATAAAAACGAATTCAATTCAAACAGGTCATCATGAGTTGGAACTGCCTATTATGAATTTTTCCGTAAAAACCAAAAACAATTTGGGGTTAAAAAAATTTAGATTTTATTCGCATAAAATTTCCACGAGCTGCTAATAATTGCAACGCGCGACGACAATTAATTTTCAAACAAAACCTTATCTTCTACCATACATTTAATTATATTTAATTTAATTTTAAAAACGTCCAAATTTCCAAGCATATGGAAACTTTCACGACTCTGTCCCGTTTTTAAAAACGGGAGTAGGGATGATGTTTGTAACTATCGCCCTATTGCCATTTTATGCAATTTTTTTAAGGTCTTGGAAATTCTTTTACACTGTTATATATATGATCATGTAAAAAATATAATTGATGTAAATCAACATGGATTCATGAATGCTAGGTCAACTACAACTAATTTGGTCTGTATAACGCAATATATTTCAGACATTTTAGATAGTCAAGGACAAGTTGGTGTTGTTTATACGGATTTCTCCAAGGCCTTTGATCGCCTACATCATTCAATTTTAATAAATCGCTTAGACCAATATGGAATATCGTTAGATGTCATAAATCTATTTAGCTCGTATCTCTCCAAGAGAGTACAATATGTGCAGTATCACGGTTATGTCTAACAATATAGATGTACTGTCAGGAGTCCCGCAAGGTTCCATTCTTGGTCCCCTATTTAATATATTTATAGATGACATAACATCCTCTCTCAAAATCGGCTTTCTAATGTATGCTGACGACATGAAATTGTATTCTAAAATCGACTCATATGATGACTGCGCTCGGCTACAGGATGTATTAAATCAAATTAATGATTGGTGTTTTGCCAATAATCTACCTCTTAACATTAAGAAATGCAATGTGATGTCGTTCAGTAGGCAATTAAATCCTCTAGCCTTTGCTTATCAAATAGACAATGCATTCTTGGCTCGTCCCTGCTTTATAAAAGATCTGGGAATTATATTTGATAGTAAACTGTCTTTTAATGAGCATGTTAATGTAACACTAAAAGTAGCCTATAAAAATCTTGGATTTGTAATAAGAAATAGTAAAGATTTTGCTGACCCTAGCACAGTGATACTCCTGTATAACGCATTCATAAGATCACGCCTGGAATATGCGTCCATAGTATGGTGTCCAACATATGCCGCATATATAGACAATATTGAAAATATTCAGCGTATATTTCTCAAGTATATGTATTTTAAGGATAACAGAATTTACCCCACTATTGTTTTCCCCACGATTTGCTATTAAACTTATATAATTTTGTGTCACTGAAGGAAAGAAGATCCATGCACTCATCATTTTTCTGCACAAGATAATTAAATATGAATTTGATTGTCCACAAATTCTCCAACACCTTGACTTTAACGTACCGAGATTAGCCTCGCACTCTCCTGAAACATTTCATCTGTCCACTTCTCGAACTAACCTATTAAAAGCATCGCCACTCTTTCAAGCTTGCTCTAATTATTCTGAGGTTAAAGACAATATTGATATATTCAATTGTAAAATAAAGGAAATAAAGAACAAATTCTTAAAAAATTAGCAATTTACCTAATAGATCTGTTTATTAATTTTTTTTTTTTGTATTTTTCCTCTTTTTTTAGTATTATTAGCTACTAGTCACTTTGTGTTAATTTAATTGTTTTTTTTTTCTCTAATTTTGTTTGTCAATCATTTCTGTATTATGTTATATACTGCAATTTTAAAACTATGTTTTGTAAAATAATGTATTTAAATGTTGAATATTGTGTAACTATCGGCAGATATTTTGTTGCACTATTTGTTTATAGTTTGTGTTCCTATCCCGTAATTAGTAATTTACTGTGGGATAGTGTAGTTAAATAAATAAATAAATAAAAATAAATATAGTAGTAAGTATACTTAAAAAAGTTTAAACCTTGCGCTTGTCTCATGATTTGCTGTTTGCCGAGTTAAATTAATCCAAGTTGAATTGTGATTTTTTTTTTTTACAAAATAATATCGATTTCTCTTATTTCCTTCTTTCTTCTTTTTCCAGTCTTACCATAGTACAAAAATTATTCACCTCAAATAAATTTGCCATCTTTAATATACTGTTTTTTTTTAATATCTCAGATAGTTCTAGAGAAAAAATTTCAGCGATACAATATATAAATAATTTAAAATTACATACTCGTAAACCAAATACAATGGTATCTAATATTAATAGTAAATATGTCATCACCGTATCCTATATTAAGTTCAACGACTGTAGAACTATTTAAAATTAGTAGGTCATTAAGAAAATATTATCTAAAAAAGTGTCGTCAAAACAGAAACAACTTGAGTTAAAAATTGCACCTAATCCTCAGCACAACTGTCTGTTAAGTTGGCAGTAATTGTTGTTCTTTAATGTATAATTGTAAAAGGTTTTTCAATAGGGGTGATATGTTTTCAATTTGACATTGTGGCTATATTTAAAATGTCAAAATTATCTGTCACTGTCACTTGTATTCAGTAAGGTTTGCAATTTAATCATGGAAAGATACATGTGGTCAACAACGTTTGAAAATTATCCAATTTTTTTATCAAAGTGATTGTTCTTTTATTGCAACTTATCATGCACTTTCACCAATTTATGGTCGTAATAATCGGCCCAATGCGCTCACAATTCGTTGAACTGTTGAAAATTTTGAGGGTACCTTTTCTTTACACAATGTTTGCATGCCAGTAAGACAAAGAGCTGCTGGAAGTATGAGAATATTGCTGTCGTTCAGACAAATGTTGTTGAAGACCCAAATTTATCACTTCCAAGGCGTTGTCAAGAGTTGGGACTGTTTGCAATATCCACCTTGCGTATTTTACGGAAGGATTTTGGTTTACATCCTTACAAAATTGTTCTCACACAAGAATTGCAGCCTTTGAATCATCGCAAACGCAATGAATTCGTTGATTTTGCCTCGGAACAACTTGAAAGCTGATTTTACCTACCTTTTTACAGTGATTTAAATTCCAAGTCGATCCTTCGGTCTCTTTAAGATGCAAAGTGGTCAATTACTTTTTCATTAAAGTCTTTTATTTTCTTTATTAATGCCCTTTCTATGGTAAGCATAGCTAAAGAAGATAACCTTTCATGACCCATGGAGTTTCTTAAAAATGTCTATTCTTTTTTAAGGTGGAAAAACAACGTTCACTTTCGACGGTAGTCATAGGGAGAGTACACAAGATTTTTAACAGTTTGACACTTTCAGAAAAAGTATTACACAAATTATTGTTAATAAAAAGCTGTAACAAAGCAACTGCACCTTCACTATTGGAAAAATCTTCTCGGCTATATAATATTTCTAATTCAGTTTTAAGTTTCAAATGATTTATGACTGGATACTCCGTTTTAACTAATTTAAACATATCTTGAGGAAAGCTTTTTTTATAATCTTTAAATCGATCTGCGTGAAATAACTGAGACACTGCTAAATGATTACTGAAGCCAAACCTGTTTTTGATCTCAGATGTAATTATATCACAAACTTCTAATGAAATTCTCCTTTTTGATTCTTCCGTTTTACATCTCTGGGCAGACTGCATGGATGTCTCCTCCAAATAGTTATTCAAAATTTTATTTCTGATGTCTTCAATTTTACTATTAAAAACGCCAGTACACTTATTTACTGGTATGACATCGATATTACATTTTTGTAATTGATTGAACAATATATCACAATGAAGCATAACTAAATGAAAAAAATTTAACCAGTAAAGAAAATGTTCATTTTGTAAGTAGTTTTTTAAACCAATAGCTTGGTTTAGAGTGTTGTTTTTTGATTCATTATCAATGATTTTTTCTAAACAATCTAATAATTCTGTTCGATAGGTATACACAGTCTCTATGCACTTTGTATTAAAATTCCATCGTGTTGGAGCCGCTTTAGGTAATCTCACCTTAACAACATTATCTAACACGGCTGTTCTTTTTGGCGATTTTTCAAAGAATGAAGAAAAGCTATGTAAATTAGCAAAAAAAATTGTTATGCTTTTATCCTGACTTGATGCTTTTTGCAAAAATTGAATTTAGTTGATGAGCGTAACAATGAATAAAATTTGCTGAAGAATAACTTTTTTTTAATTAAAAATACCTATTAACTTCTTTTTTCTTATCAAGAGATGTTTGCTTTATCGTCATATTAGGTTTTGGACGGCAACCACCTTTGAATTTCACTCGGTCTTCATAACCCAACTTATGACCATCTTTCTGTTTTAATATTTTTTTTACAACACTCATATTTAATAGTAAACACCAAAAACACTATTTTACTTAATTTCACGACAAGTAGAGATTTACTAATAAAATGTTAACAAATAAAAACAACGCGACAGAATTTACCGACCAACGCGTACCTAGTCAGCATTAAGACTGGCTCCACTGAACTTCGTGCGTTACCGTTTTCGTAAAATGTGTCAGAGACATTGTCCCCACCAGTGTTTTCTGTCTCTTTTGCTTTCTGATGATTCGCGCATAAGTCTATTTCACTATAATTCGTTGTAAATTCGGTCCGTAGCTAGCTGTGAGGACAAGTTGTGGGTTGACCTAAGATTTTTAAATTCTATAAATGAATATGAATGTAGAGGTTCGGTGCTCGGAGGGGATCATGCGATCTAGATATTTGAATAGTATTGTGCATAGAATGAACTAGAAACTTTAATATATTTTTTAAGGATGTTAAAAATATATATATTATATATTTTTAAACTTCAGAAAATGAATGGCTCTATTTTTTTTATTTGTATTTGGGAGGTCATTGACCAAATTACCCTATAGAAGAACCGCCAGTGCATGAGAGACCTTTATATTCCGTAAAAGTAACTGTTTGGTGTAGTTTTTGGCATGGTGGCATCATCAGCGATCCTTATTTCTTTGAAAATGAGAACGGAGATGCCATTACGCCGATGGTGAGCGGTACAGATCGATGATAACGAACTTTTTATAGCCTGAATTGAATGATATTGATTTAACCAACATCTGATTTCAACAAGACGGCGTTACGTGCCCAACAGCCCATGACACATTCAATTTATTGCGTGAAAAGTTCGGTGAGACGATTATTTCGAAAAACGTTAATGTCAATATGCCTCCAATGAGTTGTGATTTAACTCCTTTGGACTACTTTTTGTGTAGGTATTTAAAGTCGTTGGTTTATGCCAATAAACCAGACACAATTCATGCATTAAAATTGAACATTGAACGCTGTATTCGTGACATAAGACCTGATTTATTGAAAAAGTGCTTGAAATTCGGTTCGTCAAATTCGGTCCCATAAGAGGAGCAGAGGTGGCCATTTGAATGATCTTATTTTCAGAACATAATTGCATCGATTGTACTTCAAAATAAAATAAAAAATTTTGCTCTGTCTCAATTCCTTGTTCTTTTATTTAAAAAAAAAACCTATCACTCTTATTGAAAAACTCTTTATAATATAATAGAACATAATATATTCATTAAAAAACTATCATCTAGATCAGACTGCAATATAGGAAGCATAGCTCGCCGCCGCGCCGCGCCGGGTCAATAATTTCTAATTAGTTAATTTGCCTATAAAATTAATTTATTCTCTTATTTTAATGAACTAGATTTATCACTTTTTTTATCTTACCACAAACCAGTTTTTAATGTAGAGGTGCTAACCTGATGTATTATAAATGTGTTCTCATTATTATTACTTCAGCTTTAATCCCAGATGTCTATTATCTTCCTGAAATAATAAGAATATCAAAATTAACAACAGCTAAAAAGTGCATATTTGAAAAATGTGCAGCAAAGATAGAATTTTTCTTTTATCGCTAAGTAAAACTCGATATATACTGTAGAAATAATAAGAATTACAAAAAATATATATAAATAAATTATAGTCTACCATACGAAGGCGTATAAGGGCCAACAACTTTATTTTTATATAATTATGCCGAATTGTCACTTCAATGTGACAATTGTCACGTCAATGTGACAATTGTCAAGTCAATGTGACAATTGTCACGTCAATGTGACAATTGTCACGTCAATGTGACAATTGTCACTTCAATGTGACAATTGTCATTTCAATGTGACAATTGTCACTTCAATGTGACAATTGTCAATTCAAAGTGACAATTGTCAATTCGAAGTGACAATTGTCAATTCGAAGTGACCATTTTCACTTCAATATGACAATTGTCACATCGAAGCGACAATTGCCATTTAGATGTGACAATTGTCAATTCGAAGTGACAATTGTCACACTGAAGTGACAATTGTCACTTCGAATTGGCAGTTGTCAATTTCATGTGACAATTGTCACTTCGAATTGACAATTGTCACTTTGATGTGGCAATTCAGCATAATTATATAAAAATAAAGTTGTTGGTTCTGTAAGGGCGTATAAGGGCCAACAACTTTATTTTTATATAATTATGCCGAATTGTCACTACAATGTGACAATTGTCACTTCGAATTGACAATTGTCACATCAAAGTGACAATTGTCACATTGAAGTGGCAATTGTCACTTCGAATTGACAATTGTCACTTCGAAGTGATAATTGTCACTTTGAGTTGACAATTGTCAGTTTGAATTGACAATTGTCACATTGAAGTGACAATTGTCACACTGAAGTGACAATTGTCACACTGAAGTGACAATTGCCACATTGAAGTGACAATTGTCGCCTCGAATTGACAATTGTCACATTAAAGTGACAATTCGGCATAATTATATAAAAATAAAGTTGTTGGCCCTTATACGCCTTCGTACTACCACCTACTGTAACCATCAATTTAAACAATTTTTAAAATTACACAAATAGAAGAAATATGTCTCAAGTCTACCCCCGATGAAAGAGTAGGAGATATTTCGTAAGTAAATCCACGTGGATTTGAACCGCATAAAGCCGTGTATGTGTCTGTGTGTCCTTTATTATAATCTTATATCTATGCTTTATAAATAAATATATTGCCATGTAAACACGTGTATTTTTTTAAAGTTAATAAAAAATTTAAACTAATAGGCAGTGGGATGTTATCATCCACTAATTTTTTGCATGTTCTAGAATACACTCTAAAATGATGTGTTACAGGTCAGCTATTTCGTCACAAATATGGCATAGGGTTTGGATGTAACTTCTGTTCATATCATTGCTAAACCATGGGTATGTGGGAATAGTCTGTGGGATATTTTTGTAGAATTGTCCCTTTTCACATTTTTTCAAATGATCTTGCCAACATTTTTTAATTTTCGTTTTTAATATATTATGAAAATCGGTTTTAGGAATTTTGAAGTTTAAATATAGACCGTTTGCCGTGGCATAAAGTCGTAAACTACCAAAAACGATTGAAACATCCACCTACTTAGGCGTTTCCTATGAGCAGAAGTTTAGCAGCAGACAAAACACAAATGGGGTCTTTTCCTATTTGTTAATTGCATCTAATAGGCCCCCTTGCACCTGCCGAATTTTTTTAATTGATTCATATATCCTAATATAGTCTTATTAAGCATTAGCAATTAATAAATCTGTTCTATAATTTCTATCAGAAAAATGTTTAAATTTTAGCCACGATATCTCCGGGTGGTGAACGGTACAGTACCTAGTTCATGCATTAATTAAGTATTGGTGCTTGTTTCCTAAAACTATTTTATAGTAATCTCTGGTCTGCGATAATTCTGCAGACATAATATTGTAAACACCTATTGAAACAATCACACACAGAAATTTATACACCATGATAAAGTGAATTTTATTATTTAATTTTATAACGGTATCTGTTCGGACGCCCAAAATATGTAAAAAAGTGTGCTTTCGGATAGCTGGTTTGAAGAATTAATCCAGGATTCCTGTTAGTTGTAAATAAGAAGGCCTATAGTATACATAACAGAGTTTATTTCGTTAAAGCAACATTTATCCAAAACATGATGTCAAATAAACATAAAATCAGATTCTCTAACAACTAAACCAAGTCAAAGGTAATAAATCCTTTCTACATATATACATCGGTGAAATTTGTTTACAGGGAGGAGTGTAAATTCGGTGATTAAACGGTATGACGATGGTAGGCATCAGCTCCACGTGGTGAAGGAAACATCCAGACTACGGCGGCGAGTCCAGTTCAACGCGCTGAAGACTCACGGCAATAAATAATCACGGGACTGGTGCCGGCAGTTGCTTTAGCAATTATTCACTAACGGCGGGTCCAGCTCAACGCGCTGAAAGCCTCCAGCAATAAATAATCACTAGACTGGTGAGGTGCCGGCGATGCAGGAGGGTAAAATGGCTACCAAAACCAGGAGGTCTAGCTCGGCGCGCTAAAAACCTCAAAGATGCTATCAGACATTCGGCCGGGCGAAGTCGTCGTTGGATTCTGATTTCTAACCAAATGAAGTCAGGCTCAAGGCACTTAAGACTGCTCAACTACCCAGCTCAACGCGCTGAAGGTAATTGTCAGTAGAAAACTGAATTGGCTACGGCGATTCTATTTATACCAAAATTATGGCCTTGGTGACGTCTCATATTTCATGGCGGCAGGAAGTCTCTCTTCTGATGGTACCACATTCACCAAATTTAATGTGTCACCTAAAATGTTGTTGAAAATCTTAATTGCCATCAATCATCTTAATTGGGAAGTCTCCCATTAGTATTTTTTAAGTTATCGCGGATACACACATACACACATCCACACACAGACACACGAACCGACAGACATCATTCGGGAAATAGAATAGGTTCAGGAGAGTTCAAAACCTATGTATCAATCAAAATCTCGAGGTTGAAAAAAATCACGATTACTTCCTTATATTAGGTATAAGAAAGTAAAAATAAAAAAAACCATTTACACACTGTTTTTTGCATTAAGTAAAGACCTCAAAAATGCCAAAATTATATTTTGGGCATGGGGCCTATTGTGACAACCACCGACTAATTTATACACTAGTTTACACATACCGTTACTTACCCGGTATGTTACAAAATACGTCATGTTCCACATATCTTTATTAAAATTTCAATATTATAATATAGTAGACATCTGGACGATAATGGACAGTCCCTTCTTTGTATTTTATTAAATGAATGATAATTTGGTAACCACATGTAATCCCAAAATGTAGCGAGGCCTGCCTCCCTAGAGATTTAAATTAGATGTTTAAATATAACACGCAACAATGTTAAGAAACAAAAGGAAAGTTTGTTTTGGGCGTTATGAAATAGCATAATATTCACCTACAAGTTTAAAATGAAGTCGATATCCACAGTGAGATTTAATTCAACATCAGAAACCAACTTATAAATTGTACCCTCGTTAATATTCAGCAGAAAAAAAGTGTAAATAATGTATTCTTACAGTTTTAAAAATATGTAAACAGTGGTCATGATAATAGAAAAATACAACCTAACTTGACATCTCAGGCCTTTTTCTCAGAAACGGTTGAGCATATTTAAGAAATTTAAAATGCGCTTATTACATACTTATGCTATTATTTTTTACTAAAATAAAGAAATTTTCAAAACAATTTTGGACGTCGCGACATTATTTACAATTTTTTTCTCAGAAACGCCCTTTTTTCGTTCTCCATTTGAAAGATTATATTATTGCAAGTAATTAATGTTAATAACATGTCCTTCCATCTCAGCCGTTTGGAAGTTATGACGTTTTATTTTGAAAAAATTGTGGTATGGTTCAAGATATAATTCCTATGAATTTCATTAAGTTATCTGTCTATCTTCAGACACGTCGTCTGAAAAAAAAATAATGTCCATGACATTTCTATGTTATTCTGGCCACTAATTAAATTATTGTCTTTATTGAGTAAAAGTCGACGGGGTAACCACTATGAAAATATATGTCCCAACCAGAGCTGTCACAAGTACTCTTAGAAGGTACTTGAAGTATAAGCATCAAGTATTCAAATATCAAAAAATTACTTAAAGTATCAAGTACAGTTTTTCTTAAAACATACTTCAATTATCAAGTCCTCTTGAAAATTACTTGTTTTATCGCCAAGTAATTTACTTAAAGTAAAACAACAGTACTTGAAGTAAGCTTCGTAATTTAAGTATATAGAATACTTAAAGTACATAAAATTACTAAGTATTACAAAAAATTCATAAAAAAACTAAGTCAAAATCAGTAACTTCCGATTTAAATACAATTTGTATTTTTTGGGATGGATAAATGGTTTAATGGTTTCAGATTCAGATTAGAGTTGTGTAAAAAATATAATTATCGTAATAATAATTACGTAATGATGATAATATTATGTTTTAATTTATTTTTCTTATTTTCTACTATTCATTTACAAAAATAAGTAAAAAATAATGTACAAATATTATAGTTACTTCGAATACTGGCTTAATATTCTTGGCACTTTAATGCACAACAACCCTAACCACTGGCCTAACCATATAATATGAATATTATGATTACGACAATGTCGATTACCGAAATCGCAAAGAATGTACGTAAACAAAAGAGCTGTAAGCTGGTAAGTGACACAAGTATACTTAAAAACACCGATGATATAACATAACATAGTCATCTTGAATTTAAAAAAACTTATAAATCTTTTCCTCAAAGCGACCACCATATAGTTCCTACCGCGAAACAAAAAACCGTATGAAGCGTACTAGCATAAACAGTTAAAGCTGGGTACAGACATGTAACAGAACTTCGTCTCGTAACACCGTCGCGCAACAATTTCAGAATATCGTCGCGTATCATGTTAGCAGAACATACTATCGTTCCAACCGCGATTTTATTTTGTTATAATAATTTCGGTTTTTTGTATCCCACAAAATCTCTTTATTGCGATAACTGTCGATGAACTCTATTGTAGATTCTTCCGTCCACTCCATACTTAAATACTTCTTCAACTGAATTAAAAATGCGATCGTAGCGCAGACCTGTACAGACATGCAAACTAGTGGTGCAACATCAGCCCGTATCATTCCTTTGATGTGACGCTCTAATACCGACAAGCGATGGGACGCCTCGATGTTGCGGTGTTACGCTGTTACGCGGTGCCGTCCACACTTGCTACGCGACGGTGTTACGATACGAAGTTCTGTTGCATGTTTGTACCCAGCTTAAAACAACGCCGAAAGCATAAATTATTCTCTGCCGAAAGGGAGGCGATATTTCTTTGTGATTTTTAGTAGCAAAGCTAGTTATGGTATATCTATGTGTTGAACTATAACAACGGCGGTTCTTCTATAGGGTCATTTGGTCAATGACCTCCCACATACAAATAAAAATATAGAGCTATTCATTTTCTGAAGTGTTTTCCCGTATATATTGTACCTCCTACGAGCTAATGCTTCGCATTTGAATATGATATGGTCCACGGTTTCTGGGTCTTTTCCACATAGTCTGCAGTCTAAGTTACCATCATACATTCCCATTGTTTGCAGGTGCTTTTTAACAGCCATATGTCCTGTTACAAGTGCTGTTACTGTTTTCAACTGAAACCTAGTCATTCTTAACAGTTCTTTAGTTTGTTTGGAGCATGGGTCTTTGATTAGTGTTTTCCCATGTCGGTTGCCTGGAATGTTCCTCCAGTAATTGTTATGTTGCTTCTTGATCCAGTCTTTGATGATTCCCCTTGCTGAGCATTTGGGAATACCCAGCACGGGTTCTGGGTCGAGAAATGGGTCAGCAGCAAGGCCGTCTGCTTTTTCGTTGCCTGATATCCCAGAATGTCCGGGCACCCAGAGTAATTTAACTCTGTTCCGTTCTCCCGGAGTTCTGAGCTTTTCATGACATTGCCATGTCTTGATGACACTTTATATGAGGCTAGTACCTTCAGTGCTGCCTGGCTGTCCGATACGATAAATATTTGTTGATTCTCGTACGCTCTGCTTATGTTTTCATGTACACATTGTAGTATCGCGCAGATTTCTGTCTGGAATACAGAGGAGTAGTATCCCAGTGTGAGGCTTATACTGTCCCTTGGTCATTCTCCGTATATTCCTGCCCCAGCTCCTGTTTCTGTCCTAGACCCGTCTGTGTACCAGGTCAGTCCCTTGCGTAGAATGTCAGGAGCTCCTGTATACCATTCCCCCCCCTCTCTCCAATAATGATGTCGAAAGGTTTGTGGAACGTATATTTTGGTGTCATGTAGTCTGATCTCATATTCAGTATATGATCTTCTACTATGTTTTCTATCCTCATATGTCCCGATCGTGCGCTATGCAGATTCGGGCCATTGAAGTTCTGCAGCCTGTAGGCCCCCATTCTGGCCTCCCCCACTATTTAGGTTAGAATTTATGAACCTTTGAGGATGTCCACTGTTCACTTATTTAGTTTTTTTTTTGTTTCAGGCCCAGGATAAAAAGACGATATATAATAGGCACGATACTTATTCTAATTATAATTATCCTCATCATATTAGGCTATTGCACAGACATATTTTCCAAGAAAAAAAGATGAAGATGCTTTAGTACCACCAAATCCAACCATACCCCTGCCTGCATCGGCGTCTACCCTTCACGTATTCAAAAGAGCAGCTGTTTGTTCAGATGGGCCTCCTTGTGCGGAAATTGGAAAGTAAGTATTAAGTTTCATCTATCCAGGCAGCTAAAATTTATTTAGTTTACCAAACCCGCAATTTCGATGCACAATAAGATTTTTTTAAAATTTCTTCATACGTTCTAATGAGTCGATATTGAACCAACCGAAATATGACACGCAGTACACTTAGATAGGATACCTTGAGGCTGTGCTTTCTAAGAATCACAATCCGAGGGTGCACGACAAATAATAACGTGAAGTCCCAGCAGTTGAAACAATTAAGTTTATATTATTATGTTTTGTGCTGTTGTGACATCCATCTTGTAAACGTGAATTGAATCACACATTGTAGAAATATGCCCTTCATTAACCACCCAAGTGTCCTCACGCTAGTGTGCGACACGCATATTGCACACTAGTGTGGAGAAATTTGGGTGGTTAGTGAAAAGGGCATGTGTCTATTTATACAATGTGTGATTTGTTCACGTTTACAAGATGAATGTCACAACAGCATGAAACGTAAATATATAAAATTAATTCATTCAACTGCTGCGACTTCGCGTTATTGCGTGTCGCGCCACACGGAACGTGGTTCTTAGAAAACATGTAGAGAAAACCGCTGCCAATTACTTGGAGATCAGAATTTCCTCGACGTGTGGTGGATAATAAAAATAATTTTTGACGTTTCAAAAAAATCACATTTTTTGACGTTTCAAAAAAAGTCACATTTTGACGTTTCAAAAAAGTCACATTGATGTATCAAAAAAGTCACATTTTTTTTACGTTTCAAAAAAAGTCACATTTTGACGTTTCAAAAAAAGTCACAAAAATTCTCAATTCTCAATTTGTGTCGTATTGATTGCATGTTTATTTTGCCTAGACAAATGTCATAGTTCTGCACATGTAAAAAATTGTGCTCTCTATAGAACGTTACAATTTTTTTTTTTTCAAATTTATGGGACTGCTTACCCATATCTCCGCCACTGGTTAATATTAGAGCGTGATACAATCACATCTTAAGGCATCCTATCTAAGTATACTACTTGTCAAATTTGGTTTAAACAGCTGCACTAATAATAATATAAAAAAATTCGATATTTTTTTTGGAAATTTCAACACCCCGTATCTCCAAAACGAAGAATTTTTGGGAACCTGTTTCTATACACTTTTTTTCTTAAAATTAGCGAAGGGATACTACCCTGAAATATTTTAATGTACTTAAATGATGCCCTATATAATAATTAATAAACACCAAAAATCCGAATTATGTAAAGGTTTTTATTTATTCAAAAGCAATACGAATTAACAATGATAAAATAAGTGATGATTAAGAATTTTATTTTGTTGTTTATAAATTCGAGCATTATTACTGCTGATATAAATTGACAGACAATAATAAACAATAAATAATATTTGTAACGCAACAAATCTGTTATTAATATTATCTAATAAAAATATTGAGGAAAAATTCAGAACGTTGGGTCGATAAGAAAATATAAAAAATATAATAAATAAATATCGTTATCAGCGTGCTTCAGTTTTAAAAACTTTCCTGGCTATTCAAATATTTGTAAAATAAAATACAACAAATTTATGTATACACCGTTAGTCATGGAAACAACCATTTTCACAGTTGCGGCAGAACTTTGTACAACTTCCACTGGATAGCAAAAGTAACAACTTTTTTATTTCAAACAGAACATCCTGTATATTTTCATGGATTTAGATAGGGATCCCCAACACAATTTGAGCAATATGGGGTTTAACGGCGTCATCTCTACATGCTGCTAAATAAAATTCCAGAGGGGTCATATCCGGAGATCGGGGTGGCCCTTCCATACATTTTTGTGAAAATAATTGATCATAAGTTTTTGAAAATTATCCTCCAAATGTAGGCTATTTGTCATACAAATGTGTAGTCATATGTAATCTAGTCTTCGTGTGTGTGAATTAAAGGAATTAATTAAAAATTGCTTGGAATAGTAGACAAAGGTTTTGTTTATAATTTTTGATAATTTTGGACATCCTGTACTGAAAATGATCGAAAATGTACAAAATGTTTCCCTAAATTTAAAAACAACAATTTTCAGAAGAAATATCGTAACAAACACAAAATGGATAATAGATTTACTACAACCTTCAAGAAATTAAAACAACACAATTTAAACATATTCACTGAATAAATAATAAATAAATAATGTTCCAGTCCGTCTACTACGATTTAATTTTAGTTCTGAACAACCAGTGATTTTACTGGATCCTCTATTTTTTATGTCAAGGCTAGCAGCCAGTTGTTTTGACTTTTTTAAAATTCGTTTATCGTTTAGGAAGAAACCATTTTAGGTGTATTTTTTCGAACTGATTTAACTGAATAAACTTAAAATGCTAATAATGAGCCTTATTACAAAATGCAATAAAGCTCAGTAATATCAGTGATATACTTGGATCAGTTAAATCAGTTCGAAAAAATACAATTTTGTCAATAATATTTATCTATAAAAGGTCAAAATGTTAACGATTTAAAATAATTGAATCAATATAAATACACTCAGTTCCAAAAAAAAGTGACGCACTTGATTTTTGACCTAACTTTTTTTCCTTTTTCTTTAAACCAGTGGGTCGATTTTTAATTTTTTTTATTTGTTGGTAGATAATTCCTTTGTCTTTCAAAAAAAAATAAAGAGGTGGAAATTTTTTCAAAGCCTCCTGGATGATAGTGGAAAAACTCGAACCATGTTTTTTTCTTAATATTTGACTCACCCTGTGTGTTAATTAAGTAATGATATAGAAAGTGCTTACACTCTGTATGAAAGATGCTTCTTTTACGAGCATTTTGTTTTTTATTCATTGATTTATCTCTAAAATTGTCCGAATTACAGCTCTTTTGCTGAAACTTTGCGTATTACCAATTTTCTGAATTTATCGAGAAACAGTTTTGTAGTGAAATAAACTGATACGAATTTTAAAAAAAATTTTTATTAAACACAAAATTATAAACTGGGATAACTGCTTAATACCGTGTATTGCCACCCCTAGCAACTCTAAGAGCTTCTAATCTACGCGGCATACTGGAAATTAGGTTTCTTATCGTTTCCATTGGTATACGATCCCATTCTTCCACTAATGCATCTGCCATTTCTGCGAGACTTTCCGGAGGCCTCTCGCGAGAATGTACCCTTCTCCCTAATTCATCCCACAAATGTTCTATAGGGTTCATATCGGGGCTACTCGCAGGCCACTGTAATGTGGTGATACCCGTAGCTTCTAAAAAATTTCGCACTATTGCTGCGGTGTGTGGTCGGGCATTATCCTGCATCAATATAAAATTATTGCCCACTAACTCTGCATGAGGTACGACATACTGCTGTAAAATGTCAATGTAGATTAGGCCTCTCAACGTCCGCCTCACCAGAAAAACATGAAGGGGTGTCTTTCCATTCATTGAAATCCCTCCCCACACCATAACCGACCCACCATTAAAACTTTCGCATTCTGTTATTAAATTCTGATTAAACCTTTCACCAGTTCTTCTCCACACTCTTTTTCTTCCATCCACTATGTTACGGCAAAACCTTGACTCATCCGTAAACAAGACATTCGACCATTCAGGAATATTCCATTCTCCATAATTTTGAACGAAATTTCTTCTAGCAGCCCGATGTTCGGGCAATAATTTAGGATCTTTTGCAGGTCTCCTAGCTTTTAAATTAACTTCTTTTAGACGTCTACATACTGTCTGCTTACTTACGGCAACACCACGAATTCGGCGAAGATCTTGCTGAACATTTACCGCAGTATTTGATCGTTCCCGTAATATCCGCAATCTCAAGAAGCGATCATCTCTTGGAGCAGTTTTTCGAGGGATACCAGAACCCACCCTTCGAGCAGCGCTTCCTGTTTGTTCGTACTTGCGGATCGCTCTACGAGCAGTTGCTTCATGGACTCCCACTGCACGAGTGGCGTAACGTTTACGACGCCTATCGTTTACTAAAGCAACTAATCTTGCTACTTGTTCAGGATTTATTTGAGGTATTTTATGTAATTTTAGTCTCTAAAACTTTTTTAATGAAACTTAATTAATGACACAACGACAAAGAGTCAAATATCAAGGCATACAACAAATTAATTGCTATGGAAACGGCAATTGTTTTTTTAAAGGCAATGTGATCCTACAACGAAATAAATTTGTGGGATATACGCAAGGTTTCAGCAAAAGAGCTGTAATTCGGACAATTTTAGAGACAAATCAATGAATAAAAAACAAAATGCTGGTAAAAGAAGCGTCTTTCATACAGAATGTAAGCACTTTTTATACCATTACTTGATTAACACACAGGGTGAGTCAAAAATTAAGAAAAAAACATGGTTCGAGTTTTTCCACTACCATCCAGGAGGCTTTGAAAAAATTTCCACCTCCTTTATTTTTTTTTTTTGAAAGACAAAGGAATTACCTACCAACAAATAAAAAAAATTAAAATAGAGGAAAAAAGTTAGGTCAAAAATCAAGTGCGTCACTTTTTTTTGGAACTGAGTGTTGTTATTTATTAAATTTTCATGTCGGGAATGTAGTACCTATTTTTTCCTTTCACATAACCTTTTACTTAAGCCTACACTTTCGGATCAAATTTGCAGTAATACGGTGGTAATCGGAGTACAGTAACCCACATAGTACAAAAATATACTATGATCCTTCCATTTATTTTTCCTGCAAATATTAAATGTACTCTATATATGCAGAAAATAGAAAAAATATGTGCCCATATACACTGTGACCGATTTGTATGACGTCATCACTGTTTCCGTTATGACGTCATCGATATATTTTTAAGTGGAACGCCCTGTATATTTCTCCATTTTTGGATTCAGCTTCAACAGCTAATTCCAAATATGTATCATACTTAGGTCTAAAGTTGATGCTGGAAGATACGCCATTAGAAAAATACAAGTAAAATATAAACACAGTTTTTATTAATTTTGGAAGCCTGTGGTATCATCAGGATGGTATGCCTCCCCATTATGCAGCAGACGGTCGAAGGTATCTTGTCCTAATATTTCTACAGGTGGATTGGTAGACGTGGACCCATCGAATGGCCACCAAGGTCACCGGATCTCAATCCCATAGATTATTTTCTGTGGGGCCATCTAAAAAACTTAGTTTATAAAACCAAATCCGAAAACTTTGTTGAATTAAAACTGATAATTAGAACAGAAATAAACATTTCTCGGGGAACTATAAACAAGGGTCAGCAACACTATTCATCAGTTAGGGTGCTGTCAGCTACAACAAGGAGTACAGTTCGGACATTTACTATAAATTGTTTTTATTATTAACTAACCGTTAGTTCTAGTAACTATTATTTGTTCAAACAAAATATGAAAAATTAGTAAATTCTTATATTCAAAATGGCCATATCTTTCAACTTATCAATTTTAGGCCCTAAGTGTGAACATATTTGGAATCAACTGTTGAAGCAGAATCAAAAAATGAAGAAATATATAGGGCGTTTCATTAAAAAAATATATCGGAAACAGTGATGACGTCATAACCAAGAAATAGGAGAAGGTGCGCAAATGAAATTAAAAATCGACGTGTCCGAGGATTTTTTTCTAAATATTTTTGGTTTAAGAAATAATGAATTTATTCCATACTTTACGGACACACTGTTGATAGCAAGAGTCGATTTTTATGTAAAATGTATAGACATGAATCTTTTACAAAGCATTTTATTCATACACTATAAGAATATTTAATAAATAGGAACGAGCACAGTATATGCAAAGTATATTTGACGATGAATATACCATAATCGTAAAGGTACTTAGCAAGTTTTGTGCTGTGTGAATATTTTTTTGACATCGTCGATGACATATTTTGTAAAACGTAGTTTATTTAAATTTACAGTAACTGAAAGTTCTTCTTCACAATGATTTAATAAACAATAAGAAATAGACTAATTCGCACCTACCTATCTATTTACTACATGAAAATTAAATTAATTTGGCACCTATGAAAAAAAATCCTGAGGTATATTCTAAAAAGAATTTTCTAAAATCCTGTCATAAAACTAGTTTGGTACACTTAATTTAAAAAAAAAACTGGTACAACTCTTGTAATCGAAAATCTTAATAGTTTAGTTGTGTGGATATGTCTGTAAATAGGGCTGGCCAGGCATGTCGAGAGGGGGTGGAGAAGAGGTGATATTACCCCGGACCTGGGTTTTTTGGAGGAGATCGGTTTTCTTTGTGTTTTTAAACTTATTAAACCTTTCTCTTTTATTTTATTCAAATGGAATTTTAAAAAATAATTAGAAAATAACTTTCTCAAAACATTTTCAAGCCTGCCATATTATTGTTTAAAAAAATAATATTTGTTACGGATAATTCTACTAATGGTTGTAATTAAAATACTAACTGAATAATGATAATTCTATTTTTAAAATAAGAACACAAAAATACCACGAGATTAAAAAAATGTAAACAATGCAAACTGAACATAAAAATACAATAAAAAAATAAAATAAATGAACTTCAATTACGTAATACAGAATTAACTAATATTTTGTCATTGCTCCATTAGCGTCTAAAACTGCCTGAAGTCTTGCAAGCATGGACAAAATCAGATTTCTTGCAAGGTCAACTTCTTGCGACAAGTTCTCCCAAGCGTCTTCAATTATCCCTTCCAATTCTTGGGCATTATTTGTATGGTTATTTAATTTTCTTATATGTTTCACCATTGGTCCCCATACATTTTCAATTGGATTTAAATCCGGACTTTTAGATGGCCACGGTAACAACTCTATATTTTTATTGAGAAACCATTGCCAGACACGATGGGCCATATGTATGGAGCAGTTGTCTTGTTGGAAAATAAAATTATTTTCCGGAAACACCTCTATTACTGACGGCAACATAATATTGTCTAATATTTCAATATATTTAATGGAATTGAGATGACCACCACTGTTCCAACACACACCTAACCCATTTAGGCTCATCCAAGCCCAGACATTGACTGAAAACCTTCCTGATATTTGTGGATCGAAAGTATATTTTTTCGTCGTATCTAGTGGAAGGAGGCCTATATACGCCAACATGTCCATCGTTACAGGATTTAAAAAACCTTTTTCGTCAGAAAAGACAACTTGTCCCCAGAAGTTTTCATCATTGATTATATAGTTGAGTGTAAAAATAATGCTACCCTGCTTCTTTTCTTCTGAAAGTTTGTATTTTTTAGCCGCTGAACAACTCTTCAAGTCGCTTTGTAGTTTTATTCTTCTGCAAGCAGTGGATACCGAAGCAGGGAAATTTGTCTCTGAAATTGCATTTAGGTAATTTATAAAATTTTCATCTTCTTGATTATTGCTCTTTCTGGGCCTACCGGAACCAACTTTACGGGATACCGTTTGGTTGGTTTCCCATTGTTTTTTAACACTCATTATCGTGGTTTTACTCACATTGTATTCAGCAGCAAGTCTTCTTATGGACCAACCGACCAACCATCTTCAATTTTAGAAACAATTCGAAATTTTTGAATACCTGTTAGATGTCGAGCCATTTTTAATAATGACGCCACTGACTAACGTCAAAGTGACATTTGTAAGATTATTAATATCAATCAAAGAACGAATGATTTACATAGCTAAAAGAAAGTGTACCACTTTTTATTGAAATCAACTGTACCTACTTTCTGACGGTTAATATTTTTTTCATAGTCATACTTTTCTTTAAAAAATTGATTTAGTAATTAGTCCTTTGTATTTATAAACAGGAAATTATAAATTATAATCATTTTTTGGACCGCATATCACTTTTATAAAACAATAGGTAGGTTATTTTCATTTAATTAAATAAATGAGATAGCGGATTTGAAGGCATTTAAAAAGGATATAGCTATTTTTTCTTTATAAATTAGTCATCATTAATTATTAAAAGAATCCTTATCATGTCACTATCAGTTAACCTATTTTACTTGTTTTGAGAACTATGCAGATTAAAATAGATATACTTTTTTCCGAATCTGACTAATTCAATTCATATTCAAAACCACTTTATTACAACTAAGAAATATATTTTCACACCCGGAGCTAACCATCCGGCAGATAAAAAGGAATTAAACGATAAAAATACACAACAAAAAATTAACGTATGTAGGTGAAAGATATCAAATGGACATCGGACATCCGTATGTGACCCAAATTCTTATTATTTTATTAATTGTAAGACGACGAAGTCCCTATAGATATCCATATTCTATTGCTAAACGTATAAATGTACATATACCATGGACATTCAGTAGTGATATCCATTTTAAGAATGTTTTAATGGATATCCTTAACAGAGAAGAATATTTATTTAAATATTGTACATCCGTTTGATATCCATTATAGTGCTGCTATGGCTATCCAATATTCCGGTATTCATTTTGGATATAAAATGGATATCCACAAAACATATTGTTAAATTTATTTCAAACTTATTTGCAACATATGCAACATAAAAAACGTAAGCGTCTTTGATCCCTTTGCTGCCCCGACGTTTTTTATGGTGTAAATAAGTTTGACATATGTAAACTACATACCTACATATATTGTTTGGGTACTTTTCTAAATTCTGAATGAATGTACGTATGTAAACAATTTATTATAGTTTTTTAAAACATACAAAAATCAATTTTTATATTTAAAATACTTCGCAGAAATAATCACTTACAGACAGCTGAATAAAAATTGCAATTATTTTCACCTTGCTAATTAATTAAAAATATACCAATTAATTTTAAAAACAACAATAATTATTATTATCCTGTCCTGTCTGATGTAACTTTCAGATCTATCGTCTACGATCTCAACCGGTTTGGGTTCGTTCATCTAAACAAGATACACGTAAACCATTGCGAAAGTTTATCTAGATTGTTCTAAAGAAATACTAGAAAACTACTGCAACTAGTAAGAAAAAATGTTGGTAGAATTTCCGCGGCATGCTGCAAAATTTATCTATTCATAAACATTCTAATTCAACTGATTTGATTTGATTACCTAGCAAAAACTGCATTCTGCAATCTGCCATGGCACTGCACTGTACAAAAAAAATATTAAAATATGTAACACAACACGTCTGCGCCGAGGAATGTATAAATACAAAGCGAGCTTGAGCAAATTTTCAGTTGTTTACAACTTTTGTAGTTGAGTGATCGCAGCAATCAGTGAGTAAATTTCAAAGTTAACTGTCAAATTTCCAAGTAGTGAAACAAATAATTATTGTCCATAATGTCTGAAAATCACTTTGATGAATATGAACACTACAACTTTGAATACGACAAGCACATTTACAGTGGACACAGTGGCAAGCAGCGTAGTAAAAGAGAAGTAAACGAGCATACCAACCATTTTGATCCCTCCGGACATTCAAGGAAAATATTAACGAAACTCATGAACACGGAGTTGAATAAAAAGGGGAAGCCGACAGCATAAAAGAACTAAATAAGTGAGTGCAAACGTAGCGGTAGATCCACTTTACGTTTATTTATTTAAAGACGTTCCTTCTGCGAAATCTATGGACTGTGATTTATTTTTTTTACGATAAATGAATGACGATATGTTCACCTTCACTCAAGGCCGATTTCTATAATGCATTGTTTTTTAAATAAACAGAAGGCCATATAAATAAAGAATAGTTTTGATTCTTTTGTATTATTTTGCATGTATGGTGATTTAAAGTTGTTTTTCTGTGTTACAACATTATTTTTAAGTGTATGCCTATGTAATTTGCAGAATATCTCTGCAATCGTAAGGAATTGATATGAAAAATTTAATAAAATTGTTTATAGTAATGTTTCTTTATTTAACGTTTCCCTAGACCTGTGAATTATGCAATAATACTGATTTTTGGCTGACCACTTGCCTCATTCTTTTTTATTTACCTACAAGCTATTAATAAAACTGGATTAGACCGGTTTGTTCGGGGTCACTTATGTTTGCAAACAGAAAATATGATGATGAATTGATGAAATTTAACTCGATATGCAATTATATAGTGGAAGGTAAAAAAAATATATTTTCCTAATCAATTTTTAAGAAACACTAAATGGGTAATTTAATTATAATAGGCAAGTTTACGTAAAACTAATAATACATGATAAAAACCTAGGTATTATACCACCTACCTATTGTATTTTACACCTAATTTTTCTTTCAATTGAACATGTGGTAACAATTTAGAAAAAACTGCCTCGTAGTCATTCATATCCATATAAGAAAATGATTAAAATAATCTCAATCTCTTTAACCAATCAGAAACAACCACAAGCAACTCGAATAAAAGATCAGCTGATCGAGGTAGATAAACATAGGCGTCGTTAAGGGAAGTCAGAAATGAATGAGAAAAAATCTAATAAGCACCATTTTTTTTTTATTCTTAGTTTAGTTTTAGTAAATTTTTCATATTTTTGGTGACTGGTACATTATCGAGTTTATTAACTATTTTGAATGACTGAAATTGGCGAGGTGTGCTTATTGTTAAAAATACTAAATATCTATATAGAAAAAAGTTCCAGTCGCTTTTTCCATAACTAATCATAATCTATAGGCGTCGAATATGGAATGTTGAGTGTTAAATCTTTTTTTATATTTCCTGTCCTTTTTGCTTTTGTATTACAATGTTGAATAAATATTAAATCAACTTATATCAATTATGTGTACAAAGATATTTTGTAAATGTTAAAAATAAGTATTTCTATTAGAAATGTTTCGTACTTATATTATTTAAAATTTGACTATTTAAAATATACATCAGTGGTGCGCTGAAACTGCCCTTTCCTCATCGATGTTGATCAGTATAGTGTGTTATTGTTGACTTCTTTATAAAAGTATATAAAAGTATAAGTACATGCTTACAGTCTATATAAATGATCGAAGTGCAAAACCAAAATCCATGATGTGAAAGAGAAAATGAATTGGTTACTTGATACTTGATAGGATAGATCGACGAGGAAATGAAAATCACTCATGTACAGGGTGTCAACTTTAATTTTGACCCCCCTTTATTTCCTTATTTATAAAGATTTTTTAAAATGTGGCCGTATACGAAATTTTCCGAATTTTTCAAAAATAATATTCAAAATTACCTAATGCCAATACATACAGAGTGGTGAAAGAAAAGTTGTTTTTTTAATGGAACGCCCTGTATATTTTTGATGCGTTTGTAGTACTCTTTGAGCTGATATCAAAAATGTATAACTCTTGAGTTTAAATCAAAATCTGCCGAGATATTCGAGGATAAACATGAAGATTTAATTTTACTATTTCAAGGTGGCTTTGCATTCTGACTTAATTGTTGATTTTTAACTGTCAAAACTGAATGTTATTCTAAATGTCATTTTTATGTTGTTTAAAAAAACAAACAACTTTTATTTCACCACCCTGCATGTATTGGCGTTAGGTAATTGTGAATAACATTTTTGAAAAATTCGGAAAATTTCTAATACATAAAATTTAAAAAAAATCTTCATAAGGAAATTAGGGGGGGCAAAATTAGAGTTGACACCCTATACATAGTTCATTTAAAATGTTCTTTTCTTTGTTAGCTTCGTCCCAGCAGTTTACATTTTTGAAAATAAGCATAAGAAAAGACGGCTCTTCCAGAAACAAACACCAAAGCACAACTCAATAAACCATGTATTTTCTCATGATCCAAACTTGCAATGTCGTGATTAATTATTTTGATACACATGTGCCTTTTTTCAATACAGGAACATTCTGGACAAAAATGGATCAGCGGTGGATGCTACAATCGCCTCAATGTTTTGCAATGGAATTGTCACGATGCAAAGCATGGGACTTGGAGGTGGATTTTTGATGACCATTTATATAAGAGATGAAGAGAAAGCTTATTTTCTGAATGCCAGAGAAGCAGCTCCATTAAATGCCAGAAATGAAATGTATAAAGATAACGCCAAATTGTCACAAAATGGTACGTATTTTTATGACTTAACTTTCTTGAAAAATGTCTGACAATTTCTCCTATTTTCTAATGGACTACCTGCCCTAGAAATGTTGTTATGTTTTTTTTAAACACCCTGTATGTATAACATTTATTAAACAATCTAGATATTCTTGTTTCTAGGCCCATTGGCAGTAGCAGTACCAGGCGAACTCAAGGGATATTGGACTGCGTATAAGCGATTTGGGAAAATGCCTTGGAAAGACTTGATCGAACCATCCATTCAACTTTGTGAAAATGGATATAATATGACAGACCATCAGTATATGTCATTAACCAAGAACGAGCTGCATGATGACCCTAATTTTAAGTAAGATTACGTTTATTGTTAAAAAAATGTCTTAATAACCATCATGAGTTGCTATTTTGAAACTAGTAAAATCTAACGTCATGCTATGCCTCAAAAAGTGTCCCGTACTGGTTTGAAATTTATCATTAGATTATTATGTTATATAAAAATTAAAGATTTTTTCATCAGCATGTTGCAAATTTGTGTTGTCATTTTTAAAAAACCGTTAGAAATGTAACATTATTCGTACATTGCAGGGAGTGGTTCTATGACGCCAACGGTAAATTTAAAAAGGCCGGTTCAAAAATCATTCCTACTAAACTGTGCCAAACCTTGAGGTTAATAGCAGAGAATGGAGGTGATGATTTGTACAATGGAACACTGTCCACCATGCTTTTAGAGGATATAGAAGACGTAGGAGGGATAATAACGGCAAAAGATTTAGAACAATATGAGTAAGTTGGTTGTTATATTCATTCCTAAGGTACCTACATACTTACAGTCTGACGTATTTGTCCGAAAATTAGCTCATTGGAGGCCACACTGTACAGGGTGAATCAGTTTTTTGTAGCAGGATTTTGACAATTGATAGAAGACCTTTTTTTCAGAAGAAAGGTTACTAAAAAACATGGGTCGTAGAATGCTTCATTCGGGTGGTGAGATGCATTTTTTATTTAAATTTTTCTTTGATATAAATATATCTGATTAAAATAAAATCATGGTATTGCAGCAAAATCGTTCCCTGGACTATTATAAAGCAACTGGAATATGCAGCACATGAGTATATAATTAAAATATTTACATTCTGCTTAAAAAACAATCATTTTCCAAGTGAATGGAAAAGAGGAGTGATTATAAATATTCCAAAAACAAACAGTGACCACAAAAAACCTAATGGTTCTAGACCGATTACTTTATTGTCCGTTTTAGGCAAACTTTTGGAAAAAATCGTCTGGAATAGAGGGTATAGCATCATCAGATCAAAAATACCAACTCATCAATTTGGTTTCCGAGAAAATTGTGCCACCACACATCCTTTAACTATTGTTACATCTAACGTGCAAACAGCTAGACACCAAAACTTAAAATCAGCTGCAGTCTTTCTAGATATTAAAAAAGCGTTTGACTCTGTATGGCATAAAGGCCTACTATATAAAATGAAGAAAATAGGCACCCCCGATTACTTGGTGCACTTTACTCAGCAATTTTTAGAAAACAGACAAATATGTGTTATAGTCAACGAGGAAAAATCTGCCAGCTTCATCCCAACTCAGGGATTACCACAAGGATCGCCGCTATCACCGTTACTTTACAATATCTATTGCTATGACATCTTGCAGCATCAAAATGCAAGTCAAAACAAAACCTATATTTTGCAGTATGCGGACGATACGGCAATTATATCTCATGGCAAAACAATTACTAAAGTAATTGAAAATTTACAGTCAAAAATGGAGACTAGTACCCAACCCCTCCAAGACACAATTTACAATTTTCAATCACCCGGTAACCAATACATCTCCAACAATAAACATCGGCAACCAGCAGATCAGTCCATCACAGTCATCCAAATATCTAGGTATAATCTTAGACCATAAACTAAATTTTAATATGCATACTTCGACAAAATCTGCTTCCATTATTTATAAATTCATTTGTCGACCAATTATAGAATATGCAAGTGTTTTATTTATGACCTGCAGAAAACCAGCATTACAAAACTTAAAAGTAGCAGAAACTGCATCCTTAAGAGCCATTACTAAAATGAGGCATCCAGATAATCCTCTACACAACCCATCAAACGAACTTCTCTATACTCAAACACATAAAACCAATAGACCTTCGTTTCCAAGATTTATCAAATAGGTTTGTGTCTCGCCCCCACAACATCGAATTGATTCAACCCTATTGCAGAATTCGAAACAGGCAGGAAAGATCTAAACTTAAATTCCCAGAGCGGACCCTTTACGAGGAGATTCAGGCTTTAGTCGAGGAAGATCTACGATTAAATATATAATATAGTATCCATTTTTAAAATTTTTCAACCTTTACAGTTGTTTTTTTTTCTAAATTATGTATTAATTTCTCATTTCAAAACATAAAATATTTTTAATGTAATAGGCACTTTGTACAAAAATTATGGGCTGAAGGACCTCGGTCAATGGCCTTTTGGGGGTAACCAATAAATAACGTTTATTATTATTATTATTATTTGCAGCAAAATACTAAGTACTTCAGCGCAAATAGTTTAACATTAAAATCTATCGTTTAATATTTCAAATTGCGTAGACAGAAGAGCACCTAAATATTCCTGTTTATCTTAAAAACGTTGCATCTTATCGAATTGTAATGAGGGTCTTTTTAAAACAAAATTGAATGCTCTCTCAATGTCAGGAAAAAAACTAAAAAAAAACAAATTAGATAACTCCCAAACCAAAGCCGAAGCTGCTCGGACAGAGGTTACACAGTTGAAAAAAACGCAGACACACACAACCAATAACACTTCAACTTTGCCAGAATCGAAACTGGGATTTGAACCTGGGAGTCGATAGGCAGTAAACCAACTACGTTTGTCACTTAACGTTCTGGCCCACTGCGTAACTGAGCTCGGTACTTAAAACTAAGATGATAGATTTTAATCTTAACCTATTTGCACTCAAGCACTTAGTCTTTTGCCACAATATCTTTTTAGAAATTTTTCTTCTTAAAAAAAAGTCTTCTAACAACTGTCAAATTCGATTACAAAAAACTGACACCCTGCAAAAAAATTCTGACAATAAACAATCACTCCTCGTATATTTGTTTCCAATAATTCACCAAACCACCTCGTATACTATATTGAAGTAATATTTCTTTTAGGGCTCAGTGGATGGAACCGGTGACTGTAAAGTTCAAAAACGAAGACCGGTTATACTCAGCTCCTCCACCCGGGTCCGGAATACTCCTGGGTTTTATTTTAAACATTTTGGATGGTTATGATTTTGACAGAAACAGTTTGGATGGTATAAATAACACCGTTGCCACATATCACAAGATTATCGAGGCCTTTAAATACGCTTATGCTAAACGAACCGAGCTGGGGGACACTAATTTCGTAAATATATCTAGTGTAGGTATTGATAACATATTTTTGTTGGTTTAGTAGGATATAATATATTTATAGTTTTTGTGATAATTAAGTAAAAGTATGACAAAACGAGTAATTTGGTATGGTTATATGTTTTGTCACAATTCATACCATTTTTACAGTTCGTAACTTCAAACTTTTCAAATGCATTCAACTGTTTATTATTTGTTATGTTTGAGTAATACTAGACTTACCCATCTGTTCTTCCATATGATCTTTAAATCTTGTCTGAATTAATTGTCTCATTTTCCCAATTTACTCTTTACAAAATTAGTTGTAAGAACCATATCCTTACAACTAATTTTGTAATCTCCGACCTTTATTTTATCCCAGTTTACTCTCTTTTGGCCCAAAACATCACGATTATTAATAAATTAATCAATTTGTAGCTTTAATATGTGTAAAGCTGAGAACAGTCAGCAGAAAATTCATGAGATTTATGAGTTATTCGATAATAAACGTACATGTTCTTGCCACCTTCTATCGAAACATCTCTAATTTTGTTTCTATATTTCAGCTTTTAGCAAATTTAACGTCTCCTGAATATGCCAACAAAATTAGGTTACAAATAGATGATAACTCTACAAGTTCGGATCCTAAACATTACGGGGCTGTGTTTTATTCTAAAGGGGACCATGGGACAGCTCATTTCTCCATAATTGCGCCAAATGGGGATGCTGTCTCGGTGACTAGTTCTGTTAATATTTAGTAAGTATATTATCTGTTAAAGTTGGGATTTAACCTCTTGGAATTGTCTTTCTAAAAATGTATTTAACAGAATATAATCAAAGAATATTTACGTTTAAAAGTTCGTTTTTAAACGTAAATATTCTTTGATATAATAACCAGTTATTAAATCACTCTTCAAAACAATAAACTTTTTCTGCAAAACAAGCTAGTTTACACCCAGTCACAATGCATCAGTTAAAAGTTGGTCAAATAACTTTCATGAATTTTTTTTTCTAGTTTTGGTGCTGGTTTAACATCAAAGCAAACGGGTATAATTCTAAACAGCGTTATGGATGACTTTTCATTTCCTTATTTCAAAAATTATTTTGGACTGCCGGGTTCGCCAAACAACGAGATGAAGCCAGGAAAGCGCCCGCTATCCTCAATGTCTCCCACCATTATTGCAGATAAGAACGGAGATGTTAAAATGGTGGTAGGAGCATCGGGTGGAACAAAAATTACTTCCACTGTAGCTCAGGTAGCGTATTTTATAAATGTTTGGGTGTAAAAATAAAAAAATGATGCCCTGGCAAATTATACTTTTCCTTGAAAAATACCGTGCGGCTATTAAAAAACGAATCCTGTTTGAAAACTCCATAACTCCGGAGTATATTGAGATATCGATTTAAAATTTTTATCTCTCGCACACAAAAAATTGAAAGGTATTCCTAGCAAATTTCAAAAATTTATTTAGAAAAACAAGCAAATAATGATTGTTTATTTTCAGTTAAAAAAAAAAAAACAATTATACATAATCTTAAAATTGAAATTATTTTAATACCATTCATACTGCTTAAAAATATGTTGTACTGGACCTTCATTCTGCAGATTTACTACCCTTAGCCTCTGTTTAAATTGTAAAATAGCCTTTCTGATTAATTTTAGGGACACTTCTGGCCACACTTCTTTTTTCTGATGATACAAATCAATAATGTAAACCTTTGTATCTCCCATGTGAATCAAAATAGTTAAAAAAGTGTTTCCCACTATGAAATTTGTTTCGAAATTGTGTCTATAGATGCTACTTGGGTTGTAACAGTTACAAATTTGTCACTCCCAGGTTTTCTGAAAATTGATTCAGTTTCTATCAGTCACCTAATACCATGATTTATACTAGAATGTGGCCATCTATTCCCGTGAAATTCTTCCGCAATTCTTTTGCCATGCCAATTTTTTTTCTTGATAAGTTGGAATGACCTCTAGTAAGGTGCCATTGTTAGAAGAAATCTCGATATAATTGGACAAAACTTTCACCAAACTTATGATATTGTTACAACTAACTCAAAATGTCACTTACTTTCAATAAAAATCTACTTCGTTTTAAGCTGCTTATAAAATTATCAACTTGTAATATGTAGTAGATTTGGATGGTAAGTTTAAAATTTTGTTATTTCCTTGTTGATAGACGTAACACCTATGAAATTTGCTAGGAATGCCGTTCAACCTTTTGTCTGCAAATAGAAAAAAAATTCAAATCAATATCTCAATGTACTCCGGAGTTATGGAGCTTCAAACAGGATTCGTTATTTAATAGCCACCCAGTATAAAATTTCTATTAATTCACATTTTCAGGTAATCATGAGAACTTTATGGTTTGGTGAAAACATAAAAGAAGCCATAGATGCCCCTAGGATACACCACCAGCTGTATCCAATGGAAGTTGAGTATGAATATGGAACATTACAGGTAAGCGTGTCCTCACATCAAAGCAAACAACTCCAGAACAGGAGTGAAGACCAGATTTTTTCTTACAATAAATTAATTTTAATTGTTACACTTTTTTTCAGCAAGTTGTGGATGGATTGAAAGCGTTGGGTCACAAACTCAAAAGGAACGCAGGGTCAGTGGTCTGTGCACTTTTGAGGGAGGCAAATAAAATAATAGGGAATGCAGATTACAGGAAAGGCGGGGAGGTTTACGGAATTATGTGAAAACTTTGATTTAGTAAAGCTATAGGACAATTATTTATTTATATGAAACAAATTGTGAGTTTTTTGCAACATGTCTTTGTTTGCGTGTCGATAATGTGCAAATTTCGTAAATAAAAATATTAACATACCTTAAAGCAAGTGCTAAATTTTACGATACGCCATATGACAAATTGTTATAGAACTATTACTGAAAACACATTTTTAATGCATTTTTGACCTTAGAGTGACTTTGGGAAACTTAAAAGAATCATTTTGGTATCTATCAATCGGGAGTATTGGATATTTGGTATATTTCTGTAAACATTTATTTTGGCGGAAAGTGCAAGTCCCAAATTCAAGGAGAACTAAATTTAATTTTTTCACATTTTCGGAAAAGCCCCTTTTTGTAAAAGTATATGAAAAAATTATGTTTTCTTATATTTTCTGGCATGGATAAAATAGTGTTTATATTTGAATAAAATTACATATGGGTTTTGAAAATTTTAAAGTCGCATAAGATAGCGAATTTTTTAAAGATATGGTCGAAAAAACAGGGTTGTCGTCAGGGTCAGTGCCTGTAAGCACAGTTTCGTATAAAGTGCAAATTATAATGTAAAATGATATCCTATCTTAATGCTTCGGTTAACGACCAGCCTGCTGTTATGCACACATATTTTAATAGACATTGTTCATATTAATAAATAACACCGGCACTCAAAAAAAAAAGTTGTTTGTACATTTGACGCCACCTACCTCCCGACATGTATTTCGACCCACTGAATCCGAATTTGAAGTCAGTTTGGACCGTACACCCTCAAATATCGAGTAAATTGAAAAACCGTAAAAAATAGCGAAAATTGGGTGTTTCGGTAATAAAAAAAATGTTGTGGATCTAAACCAAGCCTAATTTTGTTGTATTTCGATCTGCTGAATACGAATCTAAAGTATATTTAGACCATAAGCCATTTTAAATCTAAGTAAATTGTAAAAAACCCTCGAAAATTGCTAAAAATGGCAAAAAATTGTGATTATGTTGATGAAAAAAATTTTGTAGACCCGGATCGAAGAGGATTTTTATGTAATTTGATCTGCTGAATCCGAATTTGAAATATATTTGGCCCATTAATCCCTCAAAATCTCAAAAAATCGCAAAAAACCGATAAAATAGCAAAAAATTGCAGTTGAAAAAATTGAAAAAAAATCTATGAAACACGATTAAATTCGTTTCTTGTATTTTTTATGCATAAAATACAAGTTTAGAATCTGAAAATGTGAAAAATGGTAAAATCTATAAAAAATGACGTATAGACAGAATGAAAATTTTTTTCATCAACAATCACAATTTTTTGCCATTTAAGCAATTTTCAAGGGTTTTTTACAATTTACTTAGATTTAAAACGGCTTATGGTCTAAATATACTTTAGATTCGTATTCAGCGGATTGAAATACATAAAAATTAGGCTTGGTTTAGATCCACAAAATTTTTTTTATTACCGAAACACCCAATTTTCGCTATTTTTTACGGTTTTTCAATTTACTCGATATTTGAGGGTGTACGGTCCAAACTGACTTCAAATTCGGATTCAGCGGGTCGAAATACATGTCGGGAGGTAGGTGGCGTCAAATGTACAAACAACTTTTTTTTTTTGTGTGCCGGTGTAATTGGTATACAAATTATCTCATCAATTCTCTGACTGACTACTATAATTTGAGACGAGTGACGTCGTTCCTGATGATACTACGAGAGCTATTTGTATTATACAAGAAAAAAACATGGCGCCATTTGAGAGAAAACATTGTAGAAATCCAGAGAATTTTATTGGTTATTGTCGACGTATGTGAAAACTTATTGTAGTTGGACTAGTTGGAGGCCCCCTTTCAATTTAAAAACTTCATTACTGCCTGATAATTCTCGCACAAACAGAAAATTTCAGCAGAAGCTCCTAAAATTAGTACAATAAAATATATTTTAGGGTAACTTTCATTCACAAAACGAATACGCTACACGAGAATTATGTGAACTGAAAATATAAAACAACACTTGTATTTATATAGTGCAACACTACATCGAAAACATTATAAATAGTGATATTTTATCTACTTGATGATATTGATTTTATCTAACTTAGGATTGTTTTGAACGTTGCCTCAAGTCACTCTAGTCCGCTGTGCTAGCAAAATTTTGCCCTGCTCTCCTTTTTAATAGCACATTGTTATTTATTATAAACATTCCATCTCTATAGGGAAAACTTCGTTTGATCTTCCTATTTCTTAATTCCATAAATATTAGATATAGGTCTTGTTAAATGTGTAATTTTTTTTACCAAATAATTAGTGTTATTATTAACTCTAAATTTTAAAATGTTTTTGTCTTAATTAGTTGAAAATTTCAAAAATTTAATAAGCCAGAATGCCGAAACAGTACTTTTACTTGTTACCAGTTGTATAATGTCATATTAAACTATTTTTGCTACTCTTTTTTATTTCTTTACCTCACCCGCAATTTTAAATTAAACACCAGGAATACTGTATCCCTAAATGTACTTCGAGGTATTTTGTACAGGAAGGAGCCACACATTTAGAGACGATGGACACACACCCAATCTTCAAGTATGTTTGGATTAATTTCTGCTTTAGAAAAAATACTCGACCAGGAATAGAACCTGGGTTTGTGTAGTGAGTGAAGTGTCTCTGATGAAAATTTGTTGCCCGCTATTCAATCAGGATTTAGATCTAATTATAGTACAGCTACAGCATTAAGTAAAGTTACGACCGATATTGTGAGTGGTCTGGACAGATCGGAGGCAGCTTGCTTGGTCTTGCTAGACTATAGCAAGGCATTTAGACCATGAACTTATCATTGCTAAACTGAGCTATTACGGGTTCTCAGAGACAGTTTGCATGTGGTTTACAAGCTATTTGACTGATAGAACTCAAATTGTTGAAGTAGAGGGATTTAGATCAAATCCTGTTGTTATTAGACAAGGAGTCCCACAGGGTAGCATACTGGGTCCTACAATATTTAGCTTGTACACTGCAAGCTTACCTGATGTTATAAATCACTGTGCTATACATCTTTATGCAGATGATACGCAGCTTATAAAAACATTTGAACCAACAGAAGCTAGTTATGCTCTAGAGGAAGTTAATGCAGATCTAGGCAGAATATCCAATTGGTCAGAGGAACATGGGCTACGCTTAAATGCTTCAAGAGCTGCTTCTTAATAATAGGTACTAAGGTCTTAATAAATAAAGTTAATTTATATAATTTTACCACCTTGCACATAAATGGAATAGAAATACCTTGTAAGGATTCAGCTAGAAATCTAGGAGTCGTATTTGATGCAAACTTAAATTATGAGGAACATGTTACCAATAAAATAAGGGTCATTTATATGAAACTTAAATCACTGTATAAATTTAAATTTATTTTCTCTGACAAAATCAAGTACAAGCTAGTGGAATCGCTTCTTTATCCACATATCGACTACTGCATAACAGTCTATTACAGTTATTTAACTGCAGAATTTAAAAATAAAATACAACTAGCTCAGAATTCATGTGTTCGTTTTGCATATGATATTAGTAAATTTGACCATATAACACCTACTTATAATGTAAATTCCATCCTAAAAATCGAGTTCAGGTGGCTACTACTTTTTGGTGTGTTTCTATTCAAAATTTATGCAAGCAAAAAACCTGAATATCTGTATGACTATGTAATACCCAGACATGAACTGCACAATTTAAACCTGCGAAATATAGTAAGATTCGCCATACCTAGGCACAATAGCAAGAAATTTGAGTGTTGCTTTGCATATTTAGTTGTTAATTTGTTCAATAAAAGTGAATTTTATAATATGATGCAAAATAGATCAATAAGTAGTTTCAGAAGGACTTACAAAGAAAATATACTAAATACGCAAAAAAGCATGCAGCATTAGTTGTATATTGTATGTATATTTTTGTTTTTTTTTTTCTTTTTCTTCACTTCATTTTTGTTTGTTATGTGTTACAGAGTGATGTAAACGTTAGTACTAAGTAGTTTTTTGTAACGGAGTATGTGGTGGCATGGAAGAACGTATATACGAATGTCACCTTTTTGTGTTTGTATAATGTTTTTGTACATATATATAATTCACAATAAATATTTTTCTATTCTAAGTGTCCTTTCTGCTCCATCATGAAGCCGTATAAATAAATTCAGTGATTGTCTATATCACGTAATAATTTATCCAGAGAAACATAAAAACATTGAGATGTGTTTAACAACAATGAATTAAATGAATTTTGTTAAAAAAAATTAGATGTACTAGACATGAAATTTGGTTGTGGTCTGAACTAACTTGTATTTCTTTGGCGTTTGTACTACTTCCCCATTATGCCAATGACAGCTTTTTTTCAATCAGTTGAGGCCGTACAGGGTTTATCACAGCTTGGAATATACTAAATTATTTATTGATCCAGGCACTGCTTGAAATATTCTATATATTTCAATGAATGCTGAATTCAATATCCCCTACAGAGTAGGCAACACTTTTAGCACTTGCATAAAGCAGTAAACCATATGGTCCTATCCACAAAATTAGTTTTTTAATTCTGTGGTCAGATAATTATTTATAAAGAATAAAACTTATGTTAATAATCTTCGTATCACTTTGTAAGAGACCTCCCAGCATGCTTTAATTAGAAAAACAGCAGCAAATTTATTTTTCAATTATCTTTTATTAATCAAGAAACTGACAAATAAATATTTACAATTATAAATATGATAAAAAAATAATTTCTATGCATACATAAATTAATAATATCACAGTACAACATATGGAAAAACTTAATCTACTTCTTCAATCGTTGGTCCTCTCATCCCCCCAAAATCTCCAGCTTGTTGACCACAACATCCCTGACCAGTAGCAGCACCACTTCCACACTGACTATTTTGAGCACTTCCATATAATTTGGCCATTATAGGACTGCAAATTGATGTTAGTTGCTTCTGTTTGTCTTCGTATTCCTCCTTTTCTGCTAAGAGGTTATTGTCCAACCATTTCAAGCAAGCGTCGCACTCTTTTTCAACCGTAGATTTGTCTTCAGCACTCAGCTTGTCCCCACAGTCCAAGACAACCTGCTTAACTTGAAAAACATATCCTTCTAATTGGTTTCTGGCAGAAATTCTTTGTCTTTGCCTCTCATCTTCTTCTTTGTACTTTTCGGCCTCGGACAACATCCTATCGATATCCATTTGTGATAACCTGCCTTTGTCATTCTTGATAGTAATGTTTTTACTCTTTCCAGACCCAGTATCTTTGGCAGAGACATTAAGGATTCCATTGGCATCAAGATCGAAAGTAACTTCAATCTTTGGGACGCCACGTGGAGCTAGAGGAATTCCAGTTAAATCGAATGTGCCTAAGAGATTGTTGTCCTTTGTCATAGCTCGTTCACCTTCGAATACCTGGACATTAACTGCTGGCTGATTGTCAGCAAACGTGGTGAATACCTGAGTTTGCTTGCACGGAATTCTCGCATTACGTTCAATTATCTTCGTCATAACACCTCCGGCTGTTTCAATACCCAAAGATAAAGGGGTGACATCCACCAACAGCACATCACGGATTTTAGAATCTGATTCCCCAGTAAGAACAGCGGCCTGGACAGCTGCACCATAGGCAACGGCTTCATCTGGATTGATGGAAAGATTTAATAATTTACCATTGAAATAATTCTGCAGAAGTTGTTGGATCTTCGAATACGTGTAGAGCCTCCAACAAGTACTACGTCGTGTATTTGGCTTTTGTCCATCTTGGCATCATTCAGAGCTTTTTCAACTGGTTCCAAAGTTCCTCTAAATAAGTCTAAACACAGTTCCTCAAACCGGGCCCTACTAACTTTCGTATAGAAGTCGATTCCTTCAAAGAGAGCATCGATTTCAACAGAGGCTTCTGTACCGGAACTAAGTGTTCGTTTAGCCCGTTCAGCTGCTGTTCTCAACCTTCTCAAGGCTCTAGGGTTGCTTCTCAAATCCTTCTTGTATTTGCGTTTGAATTCATCTGCCAGGTGGTTAACTAGTCGATTGTCAAAGTCTTCACCACCAAGATGCGTATCGCCTGCTGTAGCTCTAACTTCAAACAACGAGCCTTCATCGATGGTAAGTATGGATACGTCGAAAGTGCCACCACCCAAATCAAAGATGAGGACATTTCGTTCACCTTTTAGATTCTTGTCGAGGCCATAAGCAAGGGCAGCAGCTGTTGGTTCGTTTATAATCCTCAGAACATTCAATCCGGCTATCGCACCAGCATCCTTCGTAGCTTGTCTCTGAGAATCATTGAAATAGGCTGGAACTGTGATAACGGCATCCCTTATCGGTGTTCCCAAATAAGCTTCTGCAGTTTCCTTCATTTTGGTCAAAACCATTGAACTTATTTCTTCTGGAGCGAATGTTTTTATTTCACCCTTGTACTCTACACGAATCTTTGGTTTTCCACAATCATTTACAACTTTAAATGGCCAGTGTTTAATATCTTGCTGTATTTTTTGGATCATCGTACTTGCGGCCAATTAACCGTTTGGCATCGAAGACGGTGTTGCTAGGGTTCATCGCTACCTGGTTAATGGCGGCGTCCCCGAGGAGACGCTCCGTATCGGTGAATGCAACATAGCTAGGTGTTGTTCTGTTGCCTTGGTCGTTGGCGATGATTTCCACTTTTCCATGTTGCCATACCCCTACACAGGAGTAAGTGGTCCCCAAGTCGATACCAATTGCTGGAACTCTTGGCACTACCATTTTTATATTTCACTATATTCACTAATATTTGAAAAATTCACTTTCAAATTCAACTGAGAATTAGCGCGGTTTGTTTTGTTTGTTGCTCGCACTAGTCTGTATTTTGAAATTGACTGAACTCCCGCGATTTCTGTCGGTATATATACTAGTCGATAAATTTCTCCCGAATAATCACGAAGGTTCTCGAATAACGTAAATACTGCTAGAAAGTACTAGAGCCACATTCTAAAAATACATGTTACAGAGTCGTATTCAGCATTTAGATGTGTATATTATGAAATTATTAATTAATACCAAAGTTTTATTCGTGTAATACATATGTAATAAAATGCGTGTTGAAATATGTACATGTTCTGATTTATTCCAGATGTTCAAAAAAAGTAAATCCATAAATGAACAAAGGGCTAATCTACATATATTTCTTACCTAAGCTTAATTTCCGGAAAACAATAATTTAGGGTTTAAGTAAAAAATTAAAATTAATACTGAATAAAACATAGTACGGATTTTCAAGTTGACATTTTTTTTAATATCCTAGTTTTCGATTTAATTATTCAACTCTATAAATTAGTCTCATTTATTATACATGTAAATGCGGTATCGGCAATTATAAAATCATAAATTTTATTCACACTACAATAGATAGACCCATTTGTATCCAAAGTATAGATACAATCAACTTAAAATTTGCAAAGAAGTATGTATGTACATAATGTCGCCACCTGAATGCAAGAATTAGGTCATTCAAAATTTTTATATTGTGAGTTAGCTATGTGACCCTATATTAAATACTATATAATATTTAATGTATAAAGTGAATAACTTTTAAAAATGAACTAGAGACATCTATTGTCAAATGGAAAAAGAATTTAAAAGTAGGTAACTGCAACTTAATTTCAAAAAAATAGGTTTCTTTTAGTTATTTTGTTTACATGCAAATACTAATTAGAAACCAAGTCATAAACATAAAAATAAATATAAATATTACATTTTATTTTGAATCACAGAAGCAATTATGAAAAAACGCATTAATCTCTTTTTTAGCTTTAACTCAAATTCAAGAAATTTGAGTTGCATTTAGGTGACAATTGGTAAATCACTTGAATATATGCAATGGGTATAAAACTAAGTGCATTGTTTGAATTTTCAAATCAAGAATGCTGTTTTCAGTCTCTTAAAAGTCAACTCTACCTAGAACTTAACGTACACATCATATGCTTCGACGAGTGTCACAAATGGTCGAATATCATTAGATTTTTAACATAACCTATGTAGCTTATCTTGTATTGTTTACTCCGTATATTAAATTTGTAAACCAGTTTTTAAATTTAAAATATTCTAAATACGATAAAAAAATAACAGTTATACTCAACAAGATTAGTTTAAACATTGTTTTTATTATATCATGTTGCCAACAGTGAATATATTGACTGTGAATGACGTCATACTTCCTCGGTCCACTTAGAACTTTTTGTAATAATTACATACACAACAAAGAAACTTAATCAACTCTGCTACTTTTGTAACTTTTCAGTGCTGCCAACAAATGAATTGACTGTTAATGACGTCACGCTTCTTGGGTGCATTGCCATTCTAGAACATGTAATAAAAATCTGTGGCAATTTTTAGTCTCGACCATCTTTTTTTCATTGACGTTGAGATAAAAATGTTTATAAATTCCTTTATTGGAATTTACTGAAGACTGAGGAGCATATAATAATGACGAATTAATAGTCTTAATACTAATTTACAGTTAATCTTCGTACATATTTTTCTTTTCTTGACCGTTAATATCAAAAAATAACGGATAGTTTTTTTATGGGGATTTCGGTCAGGTACAACTAATTTTATTATTTTTTTCTAACGTTTCGGTTTATTACACCATCATCGAGAAACTATTAATTATTAGGCATTTGTTTGAAATTTTGTTACATGTTATTAGATTGTCTGTTTTAACGCAACTAATTATAGTTGATGAGTGATGAGTTATACCTGAACGAAATCCCCACAAAAAATCTACCAGATATTAATCTTCATATTTATATTTATTAATGTTGAGTTCTTAATTTTCTTGTTATAAACTACGTCATTAATTTTCTTATTAAAACGCAATCTTCTTAAAAATCTCTGAATCCAGCCCTGTCCTGACATGTAGATTGTGGATAACTCATGTTTTTAAGCGCCATCTCGCTACTTTGTTCTAGATATTTCGCGTGCATTTCAGTCTGGTAGAAACATTCTATTTACATTCGAGATCTTTCGAGAATGTTCGAGGCGATTTTGCCTGTTCATATATAAACCGAGCTCGGAAGCGGGACTTCAGTTAATTCGAATAATTCGAAGAGTGAACAATTAAGCAAAGGCGAAGTTTAAGAAGTGTTAATTTTTAACATTACAAGTTAAAAGTAGTGTGATTTGTGTTAAATATAATAATTGTAATACAAAACTAGCAAAATGGTGAAAGTTCCAGCAATTGGTATTGACTTGGGAACAACCTACTCTTGTGTAGGGGTCTGGCAACATGGAAAAGTGGAAATCATCGCCAACGACCAAGGCAACAGAACAACACCTAGTTATGTTGCTTTCACCGACACGGAGCGTCTCCTCGGGGACGCCGCCAAGAACCAGGTAGCGATGAACCCCAGCAACACCGTCTTTGACGCCAAAAGGTTAATTGGCCGCAAATATGACGATCCAAAAATACAGCAAGACATCAAACATTGGCCTTTTAAAGTTGTAAACGATTGTGGAAAACCAAAAATCCGTGTAGAACACAAAGGTGAAATAAAAACATTCGCCCCAGAAGAAGTAAGTTCAATGGTTTTGACTAAAATGAAAGAAACTGCAGAAGCTTATTTGGGAACACCGATAAAGGATGCCGTTATCACAGTTCCAGCCTATTTCAATGATTCTCAGAGACAAGCTACGAAGGATGCTGGTGCGATAGCCGGATTGAATGTTCTGAGGATTATAAACGAACCAACAGCTGCTGCCCTTGCTTATGGCCTCGACAAGAATCTAAAAGGTGAACGAAATGTCCTCATCTTTGATTTGGGTGGTGGCACTTTCGACGTATCCATACTTACTATCGATGAAGGCTCGTTGTTTGAAGTTAAATCTACAGCTGGCGATACTCATCTTGGTGGTGAAGACTTTGACAATAGACTAGTTAACCACCTGGCAGATGAATTCAAACGTAAATACAAGAAGGATTTGAGAAGTAATCCTAGAGCCTTGAGAAGACTGAGAACAGCAGCTGAACGGGCTAAACGAACACTTAGTTCCAGTACAGAAGCCTCTGTTGAAATTGATGCTCTCTTTGAAGGTATTGACTTCTACACAAAAGTTAGCAGGGCTCGGTTTGAGGAACTATGTTCAGACCTATTTAGAGGAACTTTACAACCAGTGGAAAAGGCTCTGAACGATGCCAAGATGGACAAAGGCCAAATACACGACGTAGTACTTGTTGGAGGCTCTACACGTATTCCGAAGATCCAACAACTTCTGCAGAATTATTTCAATGGTAAATCCTTGAATCTTTCCATCAATCCAGATGAGGCCGTTGCCTATGGTGCAGCAGTACAAGCAGCTGTTCTCACAGGAGAATCCGATTCTAAGATACAAGACTTACTGCTAGTAGACGTTGCACCATTATCTTTGGGTATTGAAACAGTTGGATGTGTTATGGCCAAGATTATTGAGCGTAATGCAAGAATTCCATGCAAGCAGTCGCAGACATTCAGTACATATGCCGATAATCAAACTGCAGTTACCATTCAAGTGTTTGAGGGGGAACGTGCAATGACGAAAGACAACAATCTCTTAGGCACCTTTGACTTAACTGGTATACCTCCAGCTCCCGTGGTGTCCCAAAAATTGAGGTTACCTTCAACCTTGATGCCAATGGAATTCTCAATGTATCTGCCAAAGATACAAGCTCGGGAAACACTAAAAATATTACGATCAAGAACGATAAAGGCAGATTATCACAAAGCGATATTGATAGGATGGTGTCCGAGGCTGAGAAATACAAAGAAGAGGATGAACAGCAAAGGCAGAAAATATTGGCTAGGAATCAACTTGAAGGCTATATTTTCCAACTGAAACAAGCGGTTGCAGACTGCGGTGAGAAACTTAGTCCTGATGATAAAGCTACCATTGAAAGAGAATGTGAAAGCTGTTTGAAATGGTTAGACACCAATTCACTAGCCGAGAAGGAAGAATACGAGGACAAACAAAAACAGCTGACATCTATCTGCAGTCCTATTATGTCCAAACTGTATGGACGTGGCCCTCAAAATAATCAGTACGGAGGTGCTGCTGGGGGAATGCCGGGAAATTGTGGACAACAAGCAGGAGGATTTGGTGGTAGCCAAGGAGGACCAACGGTAGAAGAAGTGGATTAAAAAAATGTATTAATTTGTAAATAATGTTGTTTAAAAGATATTTGCATATGTAAATTATTCTATTGAAATACTTAAGAGACTGATTTTTTTTACTGTACCTGTTCATTTTTAAGATAGTTGCATTATGTTTTGTTAGCATTGAACCAATAAATAAATTCTGTTAAATATAATAGGTTTGTTTTTATTCCATAAAAGTAAAAGAAAAACCTGAAAATATTGAGTATGTATGTAAATTAAGTTCATAAATGGGTTCAATATTGCTAAGCAGTTTTTAAAAATTTTCTGTAGTGATATATTAAGTGCATCAAAAATTATCGAAAATTCAGCGCATGAAAACGTGTTGCCTAGAAACTGCTCGAGTTCATTTTGATGTGATTTGACAAGAAGTGCTCGAGCTGCAGTTGGGAGTACTTTTTCAGTCAAATCACATCAAAATGAACGAATTCGGTTTCTTAAGACAACACGCTTTGCATGCTAAATTTTTAGATTATTTTTAATGTACTGAAATATATTTGGTTCAGGAAATAGTCTAATAAACATAGAACAAGAAATATAATTCGACTGACGTTTTGTTTAAGCTGTCAAGCACAGAACAGAAAAAAACTGTCAAGCCCCATACAATTTTCGCTGTCATTTTATGTAAAATTTTCACTTGGAATGCAATTTTCACGGAAAGTTTATTCTTGGTGGTACAAATTTTGAATTGAATATTTCACTAGTGTGATCTGTGAAGATAGGTGCAAGGTGCATTCTGGCGTTCAGTCGCAAATTATCCCCAATTTTTTAATAGTAAATTGTACTAGATCAGAAAATTAATAAAAGGTCGCGAATTTACGAAGGTGATATGCGGATCGTTTTGCCTATTGGTATGTATGTATGTACAGGGGGGGCAAATTTCGATGTTTGTATAAAGTAGCTCGGTAACTGTAAGAGATACAAAAAATTGGAAGACATTCTCGATTTCTTTTTTTTTTGAGATAAATTCACTGCCGAAAACAAAAATTTGCTATCGTCTTTTGTTTTTGAGTTAAAAACAAAAGTTCAATTTTTCGACTTTTAGACAGATGTCAATAGGTATCTTGGGTGTTTGTAAAATTATGAAAAAACAACTTTTACATGTTTCAGGCACTTTTTTTCTATAGTGCGCCAAGAAAATTTAAAAAAAGGTGCAATTTTGAGTTATGGCATAAAGTTGTATTTTTTTTAAATGGGAATCATAGTTGGCTCTGGTTTAGTTAAAAAGGAGTTTTTTTTCTCTTTCAAAGTGTATCATATATGGGGTCCCTTTGATGTGTAATTTAATAGCGAAAAATAATCGTTTAGTAGATTACTTTTTGCGTTTTTTTGTATTTATTCCAAGTAGGCGTGTGTCATCTGATAGTGTTTATCCCTTTGTCAGTAAATTGCATATTAATAATTTTATTTTCGTCATAATTACACCCCATTTAATCGTAAAAGTGAAGATGTCTTACGAAAAGTACGAGAAATATGATATGTTAGAATGCTTTATTCAAAGTAAGAATAATTGTGATGTTGCGTCCCAAATATATATATTTCAATCGCTATCCAGATAGAAAATAATAAAGGTATTTTTTAAGAGGTTAAAAAAAAATCTCATTAATTGTGGGTCCTTCAACTAGCCAAGACCAAAAAATTACAACAATGAAGATGCTGAAGAAACTTCTATGACTGTAATTGGAATGGAGATTGCAAATCCTTCAATTTCAAGTCGTCAAATTGAGGCTGATTCTAGGATTTCAAGACGTCGAGTATTGGGCATTTTGACACACAAATTCAGGCCTTATACAATATGAAAACAACATCACCTGCAACCAACTGATCTTCAGACACGATTGGAGTTTTGCATATGGCATCGTCAAAAAAATCAACAAGATTCATTATTCTCTAGAAATGTAGTTTGGACAGATGAAGCCTACATTAACAGTGCAGGAATTTTCAACAGGCATATATAACGAGCACTATTGATCTGATATGAACCCTCACTATACCGTTGACGTGCGTTCTCAGGGATGCTTTGGTAGTGTTTGGTGCGCTCTAGGTGGCAATCGTGTTTTAACATATTACATATATCAAGAAAATCTGAATAGCCAACGGCACTACGAAATTTTAAACTAGATAATTATTGAGTAATTTATGGACAATCTACCCTTAATTGAGGCAAGAAATCAGTTCTTCCAACTAGATGGTGCACCACCTCATAATATCAGGACCGTTTCAGAATTTAAATACCAATTTTGGAAATAACTAGATGGAAAGTAACGGACCAGTGAGATGGCCACCACGACTGACTTAACGCCACTGGATTTTTTTCTTTTGGGGCCACATTAAAGACAAATTATACAAGAAAACCAGTACCGACATAAATGAACTCAGACAAAATTTTATAGACTGTGTGAATTCCATTTCAAATCTTCATACTTATAATGCAGTTCGGAGTGTTATGAAGAAGTGTAATTTATATATCGAACACAACGGTTTGAATCAGTTTGAATATTTACTTTAAATTTGAATTTTTATTTTGTAATTGTAATATATTATAAAATTAGATATAAATATCTGATTTTTTTTGTCTTGGCTTGTTGAAGGACCCACAAATAATGAGATTTTCTTTTAACCTCTTAAAAATAGCTTTATTAGGTTGTCTTATTTCTGAAAAGCGATTGACATATATTTCGAATGCAATATTACAGTTATGTTATTACTTTGAATAAAGCATTCTAGCATATCATATTTCTCGTAATTTTCGTAAGACATCTTCACTTTTACGATTAAATGGGGTGTAATTATGACGGAAACAAAATTATTAATATGCAATTTATTGACAAAACGGATAAACACTCAAAGATGAAACACGCCTACTTGGAATAAATATAAAAAAACGCAAAAAGTAATCTACTAAAAGATTCCCAGATAGCACAAACATATTCCAGTAATATTCTATGAATATTCAATTGGAAGATTGGATTATTCCGTGGATAACATTTAAATATCCCAGATATTCTTGGAATATTCTTAAAATCAGAAAAGTACACTCCTCTCAATATTCCAGGAATATTCCCAGGGAATAATCCTGAATAATCAAGGAATATGACAGGATTATTCACGGAATATACATGGAATATTACAGGAATAACTGAAGATTATTCTCTATATATATCCCGAATAATCACGGAATATGATATGATTATTCAAGGAATATATATATGCAGTGTGACCCCGGATTGATTTTACAAGAGGAAAAACTTTTATTTTTGAATTTACGACAAAAAGTTATTCTTGGCGAAAACGTCTGCTTAGTTAAAAAGCATGAATGGAATCGCCCAAAAAGATAGAAAGAAAAGTTGTTTAGAATTATAAGTCCATTTTATTTTCTAAAAATCATTTAGGAAAAATTAAAATTGCAAGAGAAAACAAGGTTATTTATTAAAGTGAATCAATAATAAATAAATAACCTTGTTTTCTCTCGCAATTTTAATTAATTTTCTAAATCGTTTTTTTGAAAATAAAATGACCTTATAATTCTAAACAACTTTCTATCTTTCTGTTATAAAATGAAAAATAAGAGTACTTCCCTCGACATTTTGTAACTTTTCAAGTGTCTATATCCTACATTAGTTTTGACGATTCCATTCATATTTTTCAACTAAGCAGATGTTTTCATCAAGAATAACTTTTTGTCGTAAAATCAAAAATTCAAGTTTTTCCTCTTGTAAAATCCATCTGGGGACACACTTTATATATATAAACGAAGGCTCGGTAAAGTCACAACTTCCATCTTCTAATTTGCCAGAGTATAGACACCTGAAGATGGTGGTGGTAGTGGTTTGGCAGAAACGTCGCGAGAATGGTTCACTTGCTACTCCACATAATTATCAACTACAGATTACAGCTACGGGAGCTATATGAGAAATAGTGGCATAGATAGTTTTTTGCTCCTCTATTTCATCAGTCAATTTTCCGGATTACCACACCTAGAAAAATGTGTTAACCAGACTGGTCAGAATTAGTGTATTGTATTTAATTAGAAAAAAAAGGAAGCATTTGCTTTCCATTCCCACAAATAAATATTTAGCCTGGAGAAAGTTTTCGTATAATAAAAGAAACCTGGAGAGGCAAGGTCTTTCTTTCTTTACGTCATCTTTATCTACATACATATACTGAAAAAGCTGCAAAAGTTCTCTTAGTTTTCGTTTCTTCCATTAACTATGTTCTCCAACATTATTTACATTTTTCCTAATAAAATAATTCCAAAAATGGAATAGAATTTAGTAAAAAGAAAATAAAAATAGAATGTATTTTCAACGATATTTATTTTTTTAATATAAATAGTATTTAAGTATTTCATAACAAAACAAAATTTATATTCTCATCTCTCCTCCAAATCTGCAAAAAAAAATAAAAAAAATTATAGCTACCGGTTTTTCAATAGTAAGTACTACTATTATAATTATAGAAATATTGATAATAATAAAGCTTTATTTAGCAAACTACTAATTTAACATCAAAATTGACATATTAGTTGTTAAAACGTCATTTAATTGTATAGAACATTCCAAATTAATGATTAACTAATTTAAATTTATAAGATGAGCTCTATTCAGTCAGCAGAAAGTTGTTTTTTGGATTTTTTAAAATAATATTGTCCGAATCAGGCTGTGGTGGTTGTTTCACTTCTGCTCTTATTTTTTGCTTACTCAGCATATCACAACTATGCAACAACCTGCAACGAACAGAAGTATAAAATGAAGCCCTATTATCAAGCTGCAGTAACTATATGTTTAAAAATTAATTCAATTGAGAAAAAAATTGTGTAAGTATTTATGGAGAACTTCACTCATTATTTTACACTTGTCAATTAATCGATTGCCACTTACTGCGCAGTTAGAGTTACTCCTTGACGACTGCGCATCATCTTTATGCATAGATGAGCTCACATAAAAAAATCAGATGGATTCAAATCCAGAGATTTGGCAGTTGTTTTTAAATTAAATTTTTTCAGTTAAAAAAATATATAAAAGCATATGCAATTATCAATATTTTAATTCTAAACTCTACACTGCAATCCCCCAAAACTATACAATGATACTAAATTTCTTACATGATTGAAAATTGTTAAAATCATTTAGCATTGTCAATTTCTTTTTTTCTGGAAAATTTTAAATAGACTCATTTCAATGGTGTGAGAAATATTTGGTTTCCCATTTGAGAAAAAAATTTGCTTGGGTTCATTCGAACCTTAAATACAATGTATATTGTACAGGATGGACTAAATTCAAAGCAATGGTACAAACTGAGATCATCTATCTTTTTCCACTTCCGAGGTACTTTTGGTTGACTCCTGTTATCTGAATTACTAAGTGGCAGATCATAACACAAAAAAAACATTCTTAAGGCACTCTTTTAGTAGAATCCACTGACGAAAAAAATGTTCATGCTTCAGTTTTATTTAGTTGTATTATGTGTGTATGTAAGTTGGTTAATTTTTAGAAAATTAACCCCAAGTCCCATTGAATTTAGTCTGTACACATTCGAAGTCTTATACATCTCATTATTTTCATGTGCTTAGCAAAAAATCTCCGCAATATTTTTCTCTCAAATTGTTATATAATATCGTTTACCTAAAAACACAAAATTTTGCATGGCTCTAAGCTCACTCTATATGACACAGATGGCCCATTTCAAAAGGGAGTATTCACTGTGATATTTTACATATCCAATAAATTTGAAATCAAAATTTTGAGCCAAAGTTGAAGTGTACAAGAAATGGTCGACAGACATACACACATACAAGCTTTCTTCAATATTTGAATTGAAGTTATGCAACAGATGTCTGTGCAAAATTTTTTTTCCAGCAATAATATTATACCTATTTGATTATACCAAATAGGTATAATAATAAAAATGAAAACTAAACATAAATTAAAATTTAAATACCTACCTGACACCTCTTTTCTTTCTTTCGATTGCTTTACTAAGCCAAATAGCTATAGCTGCTTCTACATCTTTTATTGTTGTTTGTTTTTCATCAACCGTTTCCACAGCTTCTGTGAAAACAAACAAGTATCTGAAACAGACTCAAAACAGGTGACCTATCTGATCGATACATTAGACAAATTCAAAATAGATTGCTTAGAGATGTTGGCTTATAGGGCATTCAATTTATTAAAATTTCAAAATCTTCAGATAGACATTAATTGTACAAATTTACAATATAGTATATAGTATATATATATGGTAAAAATTGTTACCTTGCGTGATAATATTTTATTTGTTATTCATTTGTACATATTTTTTAGTAAAAATTATTTCCTGCACCTAATTCAATAAATGCTATGCCTTCTACTTCGACAGAAACTACAGATGTTTGTTCAGTCGCAAGTGAATCCACATCGTATGAAAAGTTCAATATTAGCGGGAACCATAATTGTACGTTTATTTTTAATATGAATAACAAATATAATACAATTTTCAAATGTCAGCACTACTACTTGTAAAATTGACAGCTAACCTGTACACATTTTACTAGTAGCTAGTTAAGAGTGACTTTCCATGTTTATATACTGTTTTAATTAAGATCGTTTTACAAATCAGTAACAAATAATAATAGTTTACTGTTTTGATTTTCCCCTTGCATGTGCCAGCAATGGATTTGTCTTGTTTACTTGTGAAAAGATAAACAATTTTCCTCTTCGACCGCACACCAGACACTTATTACTCATTGTCTATTATAAATATGTAATAATTCAGTTTGTAAAGCTAAAACCAGCCGCAAAACACCACTTAAAACACAAAAATACTCGGAAAAACACCAACTAACAACAAACTTGTAAAACAATATGGCCGAGCTTGGATTTTTAGAAGCGTCTAAATGCAGGAGCCAGGAACGTTATCCAAGCAACGGCGCACCATTGGTCGTTTCAAGATAGCTGCAGGGCATGCGCAGTTACATGACATTCCAATGTGTATTAAATCCATTTGGAATCGCTTGTGAGCAAGGAACTCTGTAGACGATAGAGAAGATATTCGACTAGCATGCGGTAGGTCCAGGGTTCGAATCACAAACTTGTTATTTTTTTTTAAATAAGTATTTTTTTTAGTTCATTAGTAAGATTTTCCTTGCCCTTTATTATAGTTTGTTTATTTTCCTTGCCCTTTATTATAGTTTGTTTATTTTCACGGTGCCGAATTCCCATTTACGCTATGAAGATGTAACGGTCACTTTGTCTTGTTTTGTTACCTATATCTTTTAAAATAATTAATCTGATGTTTATCTACTTGACCACCTTTCTTTGTTTTTAACTTTTAAGGTAAATTCACAACCAATTCGCCGCCGGACGTAATTAATAATCAATTTGGGAATTAAAATGATTATTTACAATTTACAAATCTCGACGTTGAAGTGGAAGTTCCTTACGATACTAGCCAGCATTACTCGACTGATATACCTACCTACGATATACGTTATTTTAACTAACAAATTAATAAAGTTCGAATAATTTTCAGATGGATGCCATAATTTCGTTCGTTGTTGGCGAAAAGCGTTCGAGTTATTAATTATCTTCTGATTATAGCACCACAATATAAGCACCAAATTTATTAATAACAGATTCTGCCATCTAAACACACAATAAGTTGTACTAAACATTCTTAACAAAAAAGATTGAGAAAACCACATAAAAAACATTTAGCAAATAATATCGTATCAAAGCATGTTTCTTTTTGAATTCTTAAAAAACATTTGAATAATAAATTAATAATATAATGTATGTATATCTACAAACATTCCAAATCACTTTCATATAATAATAAAATGCAATATGCCCGCCTGAATAATTCAGGAATATTACTGAAGAGAATATTCCAGAAGAAATATTACTGTATTATTTGCTATGAATATTCCTTGAATATTTTATTCAAAATATGACAGGAATATTCTCGCAGATATATATATTCCTGGAATATGACTAGAATATTTAAATTTAAATATTCCATTTGGGAGGTTGTAAGAATATTCCTAGGTTATATTGTGCTATCTGGGTTGTTTTCGCTATTAAATGCTTACACATCAACAGCGACCCTACATATGATATACATATAGTTTGAAAGAGAAAAAAATTTCCTTTTTTAACTAAATCATAGCCAACTATGATTCATATTTAAAAAAATACAACTTTATGCCATAACTTGCAACTGCATCTTTTATTCTAAATTTTCTCGACGCCACTGTATTATACAGAAAAAAGTGCCTGAAGAATGTAAAAGTTGTTTTTTCATAACTTTACAAACAAGCAAGATATTGACGTGTCTAAAAGTCGAAAAATCGAACTTTTGTATATAACTCGAAAACAAAAGACGATAGCAAGTTTTTGTTTTCGCTACTGAATTTGTCTCAAAAAATGAGATCGAGAATGTGTCTTCCATTTTTTTGTATCTCTCACAGTTACCGAGTTACCCTATACAATTATAGAAATTTGCCGACTGTACTGTTCAGTCGGCGAAAGAAGGCCCGCGCGGCAAGGGAGAGTATTGCCGATAAGTCGCCAGCTTTCTGCGAAACCATTTAAGTATACTAGGAATATAATAGGCGCATTTTTGCGCCACGAATGCCTTCAAACATATTTATTTGCTAAAAATTAGTGCTGATTGGTCGAATACAAATTACCTGGTCTGTGATTGGTTATAAAGATGCAAATGATCACAAAAGCTTGCCATGCATTAATTCATTTATTTCATTTACGCTGAAATATGAATGGACTGCAGAAATCACATTCTTTTCGCGGATCTTCTTTCCCCGACCAGACAGGACCTATACCTATATCAATAATAATGGAACTCTATTTGAAAAATAACTTCGTTAAAAAAAAACACATTTTTCTCGTGAAAAACGAACGAAGCAGGTATTATTATTCAAAAATTCACAATTCTGTACCGATGTAAAAAAAATATTTCAATAATTTTAGAATTTTAATCCATAATAAAACCATCAGTTTCGTTTTTCATTAATCTCCTTATAGATGTTGCCATTGAAAATGTTATTTTTTAATAAAGAAGAATTAGTGCTATATACACAAAAAGCAGCTATATGTAGCTACATACACGTGTTTCGAAATTATTGCTCCTCATCGGCACAGCGTAGCTAATGAATATAATCCAGAAAAGGGAGTGATTAGGAACCAAAACACAAGGTTAGAAAGTACAGCACACAGTACTCAATTAGTGCCTTCATGTTCCCATGTGCCACATTCGATGACTGATGAGCACAGTCGACACATAGAGCTCTGGGGGCACTACATGTTTCTACCTGGCAAATATAAATAAAATAAAGATATAGCTATTAGGGCTCAACAACAAAATAAAAAACATGAATATGATGACACCAACTGAGTATTGTGTATTTTTCAGTCTATGTTAGTCTTTATTCCTGATCTATTTCACCCTAGATCCAATTCCAATTTATATTAAGCAAACTTGATTACTGTAACTACGTGTAGTTAATACCTACTTTAAATTCAATATTTTTTGGTACAATTGTTAAATTGTTGCTAGGTAAACTGAGCACAAAATTCTACATTGAAAAAGTAAACGAGCGAAAAATACAGTTAAATTTGGCTCTTCGTTCCGTATTATTCCGCACGTCCCGTTACTAAAGCGATTTCTCACACTGCAACTATTATTAAATTGTTATTATTATTAGATATAATTCAATATTACACAGGGGGGTAATTGTCCCCATTGCCCCCTTTTAGGATCCGTGCTTGGTAAATAACAGATACGGACAGAGACAGTTGTCTCTGATACGGAGTAAAAAGTGCAGAACTCTTCGGACAAAGTTACCATCTCTTTTTGGTCAGGACACGTAAGGAGGTTGCTTTATTTCATTGCATTTTGCAGGATCTAAATGTGAATAAGTATACACCCACCAAATTTTATTGAAATCTATATGGAAGCTTAAACCTCAAAATTTAAGGTTTAAGCTTGTGCGTAGGTTAGGATAGGTTAGTATTTGCAGGTAAACTAATTTACATAGATTTGGAATAATTTATATGTAATTAATGGAATACGATGATTAATTCATTTATTTATTATGCTATTTAACTGCATTGAGACAAACATCACATTTTTTAAACTCGGTAATTCATATTGTATATTATTTACTAAAGCTGTAACAACTCCAGGCTATTTTTTAATGTGAAATTATATAATACACACTTCAAATTATAAAATCACGTAAAACAAAATTAAATAACATGCATTAAGAATAATTTGAGGATCTTTTAAATTTCCCGCTAATAGAAATCTTCCCCCACGTTAATTAACACTCGACGCTCACAGCTGCTATGTTCAAGTTTGTTTTGAAATGTCAGCTGTGAGAACATATGATGTTACGCAATGGTAAATACAAGTAAAGTAATAGAGGTTTTCTTCAAAATTGTAAATTGAAATCAAGTAAGTAATTTTACCATTCCGTTAGTTCTCTGTAAGTCAAATGTTTTTAAATTTTAAATCTTTTAAAATTCCCGGATTGCTGCTTGGGCGTTGCACTTTTGTTCGATTCCAAAGTAATCATTTTGATTACCATTAAACACTGAAAACGCATTTCTAAGTGTTTAGCAATGTAGCAAACATCTTACGTATTTATTTGTGTGTAAAAAAATCATGCATTATGTTAATTTCATTCACTTTATAGGCTTTTTGTAGCTGCAGTGAATATAGATACGCAAACAAACATTCGAGTGACAGTCAACATTCTGCGCGGCAAATGTTTTCTGTGGCGGGACAAATGAAATAACTTTTTTCTGTATGGCGGGATGTGTAGGGTATTAGGGTTCTTTTGCTTGGTTATGTGCAAGTTACACGTAGAAAAATTTTGTGTCTTATAAGTTTTCTTACAACTAAAACCTCGGAAATTCCATATCTACGGTTTAAATACGTACAAATACTGTTTAAGCATAAAATAAACTTGATTGAAAACGTGTTTAACCAAAAAATTATTTGGGGTGTAAAAGAAAATTAATTTTTTCGTAAAATATAAATGGTGAGTGAACAAATTATATTTCATTATAGATCTACAATATTTATTTGTTAGTAAATTGCAATTATTTAGTTATTAGCATATTCTTTCATTTAGATATTAATTGTTGAAAATGAGCTTAGATAATAGACTATGTGTCTACAGGGGGTCTGTTTCTTATCTATATTGCTAAATTACCACCCTATTTTATAATTTTTTGCGGTTATTCCATTACTATATGAAGTGGTGTACTCAGATCACTGCGTTTTCGAGGGTTTTGTTAATTTTTGTTTAATGCAAACATGGCCTAAAATGTGACTTCATTTGACCTTTCGGGTGTGGGCTCTAGATAAGCAAAAATTAATTATATATCCAATATTTTAGACTTTTGTATCAGTTTTATGAATAAAGGCATATGTCCATTGTTGCATTTTACTGTAAATATAGATAATAACAAATTTAAATGCCATTTAAAGGGACAAGATCAGTGTTCAGTAGTGTATCACCTATATGGTTTTTTAAATTATTAAAAGCCAAGTAGGGACCTACATAAAAGCTTTTCGTAGTGCTTAGAGGAGTAATTTTTGTACAGTAATTTATTGACAAATGTATATAATTTTTTATTGGTTTAACAGCAGTCATGACTGAAGTATTTACCTGGGTAAAAATAATTGGAGAAAATCATAAATATTAATTTTTCAGGTGCATAGATTAATATAATTTTACATGTGGTATTGATATTAAATATATACTTATGTTTTATAATAAGTAAATTTTGTTTACCATTGCTGATCAACAATTTATTGCGAAATAAGTGCTCTAAATAGTATAATCTACTATAATATATAGTAGTACCTATAAGTATATATTGAAAACTTATCTGTACACTTACACAGGTAATTTAAAATTTGTATCAACATAACTATTAATAAATTTCCTTTGTTGAAATAATATAATACTAATTTTTTTTTACATCAGTTATAGGTATCCCTTATTTTCCTTAATTTTTTAGATATAAGGTAAAATTTTTTAAGGATTCTGCAATGTAAAATTACAATTATAACATTGTAGAAGACTGTATTTAGTGTTCTATCTAAAACTGTAAAAATATAAAGGATGTTATGATAAAATTTGAGACCTAATACTATTTTTAGTAAACGTTTTTTATACAGGATGTTTCAGGTATGCAGTCATTAATTTTTAGGGGTGATTCTACTTCAAAATGTATTTAAAAAATTTCAAATAAACATGGGTCCAGAAATCCCTCCTCAAAATTTTGTGTATGTGTTTTTTGTGATTGTCTTATTGCAATATGATTCCTTGGTCAAAAATACACAAGAAAGTTTGTCTTGTAACAATTTTTGAGAAATATGAACCTAAGTAACAATTTTTGAGAAATATGAACCTAAGTAACAAGTTTTGAGAAATATGAACCTAAAGAAACGCATGCATTCCCCAGGGCAGGAGGAGGCATTGCGCCCCCCTTACCCTAGTGCCTGGGACATGCCACTGGTAATATTAATATACTTACAGAAGTTTCTTTTTTCCCATGCCTTGGGAATAAACAAGGAAGACACTGACAAACATATCTCAAAATATATCATATTAACGATGTTCTCTTTTCAGCAAATATTTCCCATGTCTTGGGAATAAATAAAGAAAAGACTGACAAAAAGAAGTCCTTTACAAAATTACTAGTCCTACACAGCAAGTCATATTGATTTAAAATGAGCGGGAACAGATCTGATGAAGACAGATCGCTACAATCAACAGAGAATTTTAAAGACTATGACCCAGAAAAATTGTCCTGTGTTGGTCAATATACTGAAGGTGAATATGCTGAAACCAACAAGCTCTCCTTCCAAGATTTACTGAAAATCCACCACAAGCAAACAGTCTGGGGGTTCAAATTCGGCAGGGAGCTTCGAGAGAGCACTTTGGCCAGGGATAAAAACTTGCAAGGGAAGAAAAGTGACGATAGCAGCGAATTCACTGCGGAACTTCAACAAATCATTGAAAGCGATGCAGCTGGCACCAGTAAAGCTATTACGGAAAAAGACCATAAAACACCACACTCTAGAAAGCGCTCCGGAGCCAGCAGGAGCAGTAAAAGAAAGAATAGCCATAAACAGAACGACTTTGTTTCTCCTCAGAAAACTCGCAGGGCCCCATTGCCTTTAATGGACTGGGCTGATTCGAAGGAAGTTTGGCTGTTCATGGTTTACAAAGAAGAAGCGTCTTTGAACCTCAGGAACCCGAGATTGTTTGAGGATTTCACTAACTTCATGCCAAGGATGAGAGCTATTTTGCTGGACTGGGTCATGGAGGTGTGTGAAGTTTATCACTTGAGACGAGTAACTTATTATTTGAGTGTGGATTATTTTGACAGGTTTCTGTCGATAAGACCTGATGTCCCTAAGAACCAGCTACAACTAGTAGGAGTTACATGCCTGTTTCTCGCTTCAAAGTTAGAAGAAGTATACCCACCTCGCCTAACCGAATTTTCTTACGTTTGCGATGGTGCCTGTAGTCCTGAGGAAATTCTAGCCTGTGAACTATTGATTTTGAACAGCCTGGGCTGGGACTTGAACATTATGACGCCTAGTGATTGGCTTAACTTGTACATGCAGATACATTTTCAGGCTTCCAAAGTAACCAAGCAAAAACTGCATATAGACATGAACAGGGATTTTTTTTCCCACAATACTCTGGATACCAGTTCACAAGGGCCTCGCAACTGGTAGACATGTTTAGTTTAGATCCAGGTTTTCTTAAGTTCGGTTACAGCACTATAGCTGCAGCCTCGATGTACTTTATGTATGGAAAGAAGGCGGCATTATCAGCATCTGGTTTATCCTGGGAGCAATTGCAGCCTTGTGCCGAGTACATGGCGGTTTTCTATCACGTTATCCGGGACAGCCCGGATCCTAGGTTGCAGTCTTGTAAAGGAGATGCAACGGCAGATGAACAGTCAACCACGTCGTTGTCGAGCATCAGGCATAAGGTTAAAGATTTGGTGAAGGATGAAAATCACTCGCTACAGACGCATGTGATTAATATGGAGTATTTTGAAAAATCTGCAATTATCAGGTTGGTGTCTTTTTTTTGTAATTATTTTTGTAAATATATAATTGAATCGGTTATTTCTTAAACACCCTAAGCCAATTTTAGGTCAAAATGAGTTAAACATGGGAATTTGTCAATTCTGTCATTTTTCATCAATTGGTGCTAAAATACCATATTCCATGAAGTCGCCTCGATGTCTGTCATAAGCAATGCAGCGCTTAAATACTTCAAGTCACTGGCTACAGGAGGTTTTTCTATTTCCAAAAAATTGCCTTATTGCCTTTTTTAATCTCGTCAATTTTTAACTACATCAAATAAGATTTAATAGTTAGGCAGATTTTGAAAAACGGCTATATTACCTTTCATCCTCCACTGACAAATACACTCAGTTCCAAAAAAAGTGACGCACTTGATTTTTGACCTAACTTTTTTCCTTTTTTTTTTTAACCAGTGGGTCGATTTTTATTTTTTTTTTTATTTGTTGGTAGGTAATTCCTTTGTCTTTCAAAAAAAAAATAAAGAGGTGGAAATTTTTTCAAAGCCTCCTGGATGGTAGTGGAAAAACTCGAACCATGTTTTTTCTTAATTTTTGACTCACCCTGTGTGTTAATCAAGTAATGGTATAGAAAGTGCTTACACTCTGTATGAAAGACGCTTCTTTTACGAGCATTTTGTTTTTTTATTCATTGATTTATCTCTAAAATTGTCCGAATTACAGCTCTTTTGCTGAAACCTTGCTTATTACCAACTTTCTGAATTTATCGAGAAACAGTTTTGTAGTGAAATAAACTGATACGAAGTTTAAAAAACATTTTTATTAAACACAAAATTATAAACTGGGATAACTGCTTAATACCGTGTATTGCCACCCTTAGCAACTCTAAGAGCTTCTAATCTACGCGGCATACTGGAAATTAGGTTTCTTATCGTTTCCACTGGTATACGATCCCATTCTTCCACTAATGCATCTGCCATTTCTGCGAGACTTTCCGGAGGCCTCTCGCGAGAACGTACCCTTCTCCCTAATTCATCCCACAAATGTTCTATAGGGTTCATATCGGGGCTTCTCGCAGGCCACTGTAATGTGGTGATACCCGTAGCTTCTAAAAAGTTTCGCACTATTGCTGCGGTGTGTGGTCGGGCATTATCCTGCATCAATATAAAATTATTGCCCACTAACTCTGCATGAGGTAAGACATACTGCTGTAAAATGTCAACGTCCGCCAAACCGGAAAAACATGAAGGGGTGTCTTTCCATTCATTGAAATCCCTCCCCACACCATAACCGACCCACCATTAAAACTTTCGCATTCTGTTATTAAATTCTGATTAAACCTTTCACCAGTCCTTCTCCACACTCTTTTTCTTCCATCCACCATGTTAAGGCAAAACCTTGACTCATCCGTAAACAAGACATTCGACCATTCAGGAATATTCCATTCTCCATAATTTTGAACGTAATTTCTTCTAGCAGCACGATGTTCGGGCAATAATTTAGGACCTTTTGCAGGTCTCCTAGCTTTTAAATTAACTTCTTTTAGACGTCTACATACCGTCTGCTTACTTACTGCAACACCACGAATTCGGCGAAGATCTTGCTGAACATTTACCGCAGTATTTGATCGGTCCCGTAATATCCGCAATCTCAAGAAGCGATCATCTCGTGGAGAAGTTTTTCGAGGGCGAACAGAACCCAAGAATAGTAAACTAAGATTTACTATTCTTGACCAGAACCCACCCTTCGAGCAGCGCTTCCTGTTTGTTCGTACTTGCGGATCGCTCTACGAGCAGTTGCTTCATGGACTCCCACTGCACGAGCGGCGTAACGTTTACTACGCCCATCGTTTACTAAAGCAACTAATCTTGCTACTTGTTCAGGATTTATTTGAGGCATTTTATGTAATTTTAGTCTCTAAAACTTTTTTAATGAAACTTAATTAATGACACAACGACAAAGAGTCAAATATGGAGGCATACAACAAATTAATTGCTATGGCAACGGCAATTGTTTTTTTAAAGGCAATGTGATCCTACAACGAAATAAATTTGTGGGATTTACGCAAGGTTTCAGCAAAAAAGCTGTAATTTGGACAATTTTAGAGATAAATCAATGAATAAAAAAACAAAATGCTCGTAAAGGAAGCGTCTTTCATACAGAGTGTAAGCACTTTCTATACCATTACTTGATTAACACACAGGTTGAGTCAAAAATTAAGAAAAAAACATGGTTCGAGTTTTTCCACTACGATCCAGGAGGCTTTGAAAAAATTTCCACCTCTATATTTTTTTTTTTGAAAGACAAAGGAATTACCTACCAACAAATAAAAAAAAGTTAAAAATCGACCCACTGGTTTTTTTTTAAAAAAAAGGAAAAAAGTCAGGTCAAAAATCAAGTGCGTCACTTTTTTTGGAACTGAGTGTATATAAATCATTGAAAAAATTATCCCAATGAAGGGTTCCAGTTTTGATCCCTATGAAACCGGTTCACCTTTATCCTTTTTTTTTCTTAATACAGAAAAATGACATTACATTATAATGTCAGGATGTGAATAAAAATACTGTTTGATATAACAGGTAGTTGTGATTTGATGATTTAGTGAATTTAATGACTAGAAATTCTCCACCATTAATCCATTTTCACTGTTTTTAGGTTAGAGCAAATGGGTCTTAAGGTAGAAAGAACATATATAAAAAAGAAGAAGGGTGAGAAGAAGAGTACAAGTAAAGAGATTGATGACAACACCGACAACAAAGACGATGATAGTAAAGAAACTGAAGAGGACTACAGTTTAATTTGTATGTATGACATAGAAAAATTAACATGTGACGCGGTTGCCTTGAGTGGTGAAGACCTTAATATAACCCCCCCTGCCACCTCAGATGCGGATCTAATTATCCCAGAGGAAAGCAAAGCAACTCTAAGTTTTGACGAAATCTTAGAAGGTATAGTGAAATGTAATAAGAAAAATATACCAATACAGTTACAAACGAGTAAGGACTTATTAGATTTAGATCAAATGGATAGATTTGAGTAGGTTTTTAATTTAATTTTTAATGTATATAGCATTTTATGGTCAACTTGAGAGGAGCTTTAATTAATTTAATGACCACCGTTAATGTAGACGAATTCATGTTTTAATTGTTGGTTCAAAATCACATATTCTTCCTTGAAAAAATTGGGGGTTCTTGGTTCAAAACTTGAACGGTAAGCTATGGCACGGTGGAAATCATAAATATACTCGGAACAAATATTTTTAATTGTAAAAAATTCTGTTTTGAATCCACTTGCCACGTTCACAGCTCGATGTTTGAACTGATAATCAATATACCAAAAGGTATGTAAAAACCTTTACTAGATATTCTGTGTTGATTTAAACATTTAGATCCCAAATTGCTCTGTTAAGTTTTCGTCATAATTTTCAAAAGGCCCTGTATAAATTTGCCTTCGAAGGCTAGGGAAATTCGACCGATATGGTCTAATTACAGGAAGATCTACAGATTTTTTTATTTTATCAATTACTTTATTTTTTCAATTTTAATGTGAACATTTTTCATGCATTTATTTCTCAGGTTGATTACTGATTTTTTAGACTAATCTACCAAATCTTGTAGATTCATACTTGTGATTGAAATTTTATTTATAATATATATTTACTTATGCATAGTATTCATCCTTTCATATTTATATTATGATATTTATAAACATTCGTCATGTCATAGTTCTCGTCTCGTTTTATTTTTAAAAATAAGAGAAATTATTTAATTTTATTTATGAATTCTCCTGCTGGAGGGGAAGTTTTACTGGCAAGAGATTTAACAAGTGCGAAGAAAACTTTTTAATTTTTTCGTTTCCTTGGTATTTTGTCAGTAATGGCATGTTGGCGATAGAAATTGTAGCTTGTATTAACTTGCTAGTTTTCTTTAAATGTTGCAACATTTGCTCAAAATAATGATAAAAATTATACCTAAAAAACTTTTTTTATAAAAAAAATGGCAATACTTTCATATGTGCCTTTTTTTAGGAAATGCAGGAAATTCTCAATAAAGTATGTATAATGTTTTAAAAATACACAGTCCTTTATATACCAGATGCAACTGAAACTGCTTCACCATCCTTCCGATCTTTTTAAATCAGATAAATGACAGTTTGGTCCTCGTCACTGTCGGTTCACTACAAAGAAACATTGATATTGGACATGGGCAACTGGTAATTTATAAAAAATAAAAATTTCTGGGAAGAAATAAATTGTACAGTTGACATTTTTCTTGTAACTGACGGAAATTTACTGATAATATTTTTACCAATGCCGAGTTTCACGTAAATTTTGAAGCTAAAGTGAACTTTGAGAACAAAAAAGGCTTTTGTTCACCATTTTTTCAAGATGGCTGAGCTGGCCTATCATAATCCATAAGAATTTTTAATTTTTAATAATAAACTTACAAATTTGATGGAAAATTTAAATATACCAAAATGTTAATGACAATTGGTACATGCGAGCATGACCAATCAATGTAAACATTTGATAAGGTCATGCCGCCTCGTTTACCAGATTTCGTCCATGATCAAGAATAGTTTTTTAATTCTTTGTAAGTACTGTGTTTTGTTACAAATAATATATGACGGTTGGAATCTGGAAATGACAAATTTTTACTTTTTCTATCAAATCTCTGTCCAGATATTAACTATGTTTCATGTCACTAAATATTTACTTACAGGTTTATAAATTTGTATACTGTACCTGATATGAGGATATACAATGATTTTTTATAAAAAGAAGACATTTAATTTTTGACTGTACTACTACTAGAGATTTTTAGAATATTCAGACCTCTTCCAAGTATTTTTATAATAATAAATACAGGATCTAACTTAAGTATGTTAAGATATTTCAGGGTGGTATTTCGAAGCTAATTTTAAAAAAGTTCATATAAGCATGTGCCCAAAATTCTTCATTTTGAAAATATGGGGTGTTGAAATTTCTAAAAAAATATCGAATTTTTTTTTAATTGTTATTAGTGCAGCTATTTAAGCAAATGTGGCATGCAGTACACTTAGATAGGATGCCTTAAGATGTGGTTATATCACGCTCTACAATTAACCAGTGGTGGAGATATGGGTAATCAGTACCGTAAATTTGATACAAGAAGCAGTAATGCCCTGTAGAAGATTAAAATTTTTGCATGTACAAGAACTACGACATTTGTCAAACTAAGCAAAATAAACAGGTAACTAAGATGACTAAAACAGGACAATCAAACGCTGTTTAGTTTAATAAAATTGTTATTTTTGAAATAACTAAAAAAATTGAAAAAAAAAATTTTTTTGTGAAACCATGATAGCAAAAAAAATTGAAGATACAGTTGTCATTGTCTACAATTGAATGACTTACCTTAAGATGTGATCGCTTTTACTTTTCTACAGGGTGTTACTACTTTTTTTTATCAAATTTGTGGTACTTTTTTTCCACGTCTCTGCCACTGGTTAACTGTAGAGTGTGATACAATCACGTCTTAAGGTATCCTATTTAAGTGTATTGCGTGTTAAATTTGGTTTAAATACCTACACTAGTAATGACAATATAAAAAAATTCGATATTTTTTTGGTAATTTCAACACCCTGTATCTCCAAAACAAAGAATTTTTGGGCACCTGTTTATATGAACTTTTTTTCTTAAAGTCAGCTAAGCAATACCACCCTGAAATATTTTAATGTACATAAGTTACACCCTGTATAATAATAATAATAATTGTGTACTATTTTTGCAAAAAAAGTAACCAGTTTTATTTAAACGTGATTTTGCAATGTAAATATTGCAGACAAAAGACTTTCAAATAGCCAATTATCTATTTACTATTACTGTATTTTTTATCTTTGTAAATAGAAAATTTATTTAAAAAAATGTGATCTCTATCTTATGAGTAATTATAATAATGTTATGTTTTAGATATAATGTATAATGTTTTTGCTCTAGTTTTTCAGAGCTTGAATAACCTATACATGTTTGTAGTTAAATTTTTTATTGTAACAAATGTAGCACATTTTTATTTTAATAAAGTTGAAAAATTATATTAATTTTGTTTGTTTTTAATCGGAAATATTATGCTTTTTATTTTATTAGCATTTTCATGGTGTCGCTGAAGTCTCGCGCAGCTTTTACTCTAACAACGTGTAATATTAACTTAAAGTTATTCTTGCTATATGGCAACAAAGTTGTAGAATGGAGATGTTCTTTTGTTTAATTTATTTAGGGTCTGGATTGTCATTGAGTTACGTTAGGTGGGGATATGGGATGCCATTTTTTTGAAAGGGGAAATTAAATTCAAAAATATATATAATCATTTTTTTTTAAGTATAGTTTTTTTTTTGAAAATTATGTAATGCGCCGTTTTGAACGCTTATTTTAAAACACTTAAAAATTTGTTGTTTCTATTTTTTAGCAGAATGGCATAAATTTATATTGTAAAAAAATAGTGACAGCTTTTATTTGAGGAAAGTTTCCAAGAAATAAAGTTCTTTAATATATACTGGCCGTCATAGGTATATAAAATAATTAAATATCTTTATTAATAGCTTATAGCTAAATTTGACATTTTTTTAAAATTTACACCTCTCAAAATAATATATATATATATATATATATATATATATATATATATATATATATATATATATATATATTATAAAGTATAATAAATAAACATATAAACAAACATATGTAGACCAATATTTACATTAAACTATATAAAATACAAAAGAGTAAAAGGAAAAACAAAAAATAATTGTCTATATATCAATATGCTCAATAGAATGATTTTTACATTTCTTTTTAAATGATAAAAGTGATTCACTATTTTTTACATCTTCTGGTAACTCATTATATTCAATTAGACCGTTGTGAAATAAATTATTTTGGCTATACGACGTATTAACAGTGTCAACAGAAAAATTTCCTCTCGATCTTGTTTCGTAATTATGGATGTCTTGAACGAAAGTTAAATCTTCAAGTAGATGGTGTGGCCATAACCCATGTTTTATTTTATATATAACGATCATCGTGTTAGTAAAAATAGTTTGTCTGACACTTAATAGTTCCGTTAGTCCCAACATGTATTTAATACTTGTATATCTATCGCAATTTAAAATTTTTCTTAGTGCCTGGTTCTGGTTTTTTTTGTATATCATATATCTGTGTGTTATTCAATAGATATAAAATGGTAGCACAAAAGTTCAAGTGTGGTAAAACAATTGTTTTATATATTAACAGTTTAGTCCATGTACTGACATGCCTTAATCTACCTATTAAGTTTACTTTTTTGGCAATTTTGCTGGTGATATATGAAGCATGACTAGAGAATGATAAATTATCATCAATAAGGATACCTAAATATTTACATTCTACAACTTGTATCGATTCATCATTTATATATATTCCCATATGACTGTTTGTATCAATCATGTTATATTTACTTTTAATTAACACAAATTTTGTTTTTTCTGTATTGACATACATGATATTTAGTTTTAACCATGTTTGTAGAGTCTTAAGTTCATCATTCAAAGTGTTTATAATTTCGTCTATATTATCACCTATGAAATATAACAAGGTATCATCTGCGAAAAGTTGGATATTGCACTTTTGTACACATTGCACTATGTCATTTATATATAATATAAACAAATTAGGTCCCAATACTGTCCCTTGTGGCACTCCGAATATATTCTGTTTTGATGTAGATATATTGTTATATTTTGTCAGTTGAGTTCGATTTGATAAGTATTCACTGAACCACTTAATTATCATAGATCCTAAACCATAGTTTTTTAATTTTAACAGTAGTAAATCTCTATTTATAGTTTCAAATGCTCTACGAAAGTCCAAAAATACAACACCTATAACCTTTTTCTCATTTAAAGCATTTTTTCACTTGGCTAACACAGTTTGTAGTGCACTCTCACATGAATCTTGTTTTCTGAATCCTGCTTGATATTTAGTTAATAATTTGTTATCTTCAATGTATTTTATAATTTGATCATTCACTATAATTTCCATTAGTTTTTCGTATGTTGGTACCATATTTATAGGTCTATGTTCTTCGCATTTAATAGTATTTATTTTCTTCTCCAGTGGTATAATTGTAGATGTCTTCCACGTTCTGGGAAAACATCCATTTTCTAAACTAGTATTTATCAGCTGTAGAAATCTTTCTCCTATTACTTCAAATGCAGATTGTAAAATATTTGTAGTTATGCCGTCCACACTGCTGTTCTTCTTTTTCATTTCTTTAACTATTTTCCTTAATTCACAAAATTCTAATTGTTTAAAATTATCTAATTTAACATCACATTTAATCATATTGTTTAAAATCTCGTCCATTTGGTTTTGGTTCGCATTAGTTACCAGTTATATGAACACCTAGTTGATGAATTATGATATTTTCAGGAAATATGTGTTTTATTCGTACTAGGAATTGACAAAATTTCAACAAGATATATGTTAATCAAGTTAATCATTGGCATTGACGTAAAATAATTTCTGTTCTTATTTTGATGTTTTGATGTTGTGTCGCCATAAAGCATACTAGTAGGCTTAATTAGCCTTAGAGTGTAAAAAATGCGTCCTATTCGGCAACGTGCAAATTTTAATCAATTAACTGACTTTGAACGTGGTAGAACCATCAGTCTACAAGAAGCGGGATTATCCATTTGTGGTATTGCCAATCGTGTGGGCCGCAGTATCACTACAATATTTCTATGTTGGCGAAAATGGACAGAAGATAGTGAAGAACGACGACGTTTAAGGCCTGGATTTCCCAGGCGCACCATTGCTCTTGGAGATCATGCTCTTTGGTGTGGCTTTTAGAGAAATTGGTGATAGATGGAAAGGTTTAATGAACCAACAAATCTCAATACAATCAGTGTACCAAATAATTCGATCTTTTGGTTTGAGATCATACTGACCATTTCTTTGTTTACTTCTAACTCGATGCCATAAAACAACATGACTAGAGTGGTGTAACGAAAGGTTGCATTGGAATGAGGAATGAAATCGAGTTGTCTAGTGGCGAATCTCGATTTTGTTTATGGGCTTATGATGGTCGCAGAATGGTCAAAAGACGACCTGTAGAAAGAAGAAATTTGCAGTTTTCTTTACATTATTAGTAGTTATTCTGGCAATATTAAATGTGATTCATTACATCAATACTGTGCTGGAATCAATGTTAATTCCATATCTACAAAAACTGGTAAATTTCAGTTTCCAGCAGGATAACGCACGGCCACATACAGTGAAGATTACTATGTACGAGTATATGGATAATGCCATATTGATCTGCTTCCATGGCCTTCTAGGTCGCCGGATTTATCATCAATTGAGCGCATGTGGGATGATAGGAAGGAGGATTAATGATTTACAGCCACCCTCAAACGGTGTAGATGTTTTCTAATGACGGATTTTCGAAGTTTGGGTCTCTTGGTTGGCACACCACTGACTAGCATTGATTTGCGTATTTCCAGTACGCCCAATCTACTTGCTGACTGCGTAAGAAACAGAGGAGGATCAACACATTCTTACTGTTTATGTAAATTAGTTATAATTGTATCTTGTTGAAATTATCATCGATTCTTAGTATTAATAAAATTCATCAACGTTTACTGGGTGTTCATTTATTTATGACGGCCAGTATATATATAAAACTGGTAACTTCTCTCGCTACAATATAGTAAAACGTACTTTCCGTACCGTATATCTTCCCGCAAGGAGTTCCAGTATGTTTTGTTCATATCTATATTAACGTACGACTTAGTGGTCAAGCAATAAGAGTACTTGCCTTTCACGCCGGGGTCACTGGTTGGATCCCCGGCCATGGAGCTATGATATTCTTTACAGCAGAAATTTATCCTAGCATACTCGGATATTGGTTGTATGCCCGCTGTCTCTAAATATGTGGCCCTCTCCCACATGAGGTACCGCAAGGTAGATAGGGGGTGTGGTGTTTAATAACGTCCTTTTACTGATTTTATTATATTATTTCAAGAACATTTGTCTATTACAACCATTATCACGCATAAAGCCTCATCACTTTTTGAAAGGTATGTAAAGCAGGTTCCATGTATCTGCGATATGAGCACGTTAAGTATTACTACCCTTGATATAATGGTGATTCGGTAAAATTTTCGGATTGCTATAAGCACTAAAAACCTTGTCTTCTGGTGTCGGTGATTAGCTTTGGTACAAGAAGTAGGCCGACGTCAAACAAGTGATTTAAAAAATCTGTTAATTTCCTTATTCTGTAGAAATCATACACATTTATATGAAAGCGATTTTTGTAAGTTGTGAAGATAGAACTAAACATATTGCTGCAACCCACTTCACAGCATTGATTCATTATGTGTTGCAGTATATGAAAACTATTATTCTAAATTTGAAGAGTGGGTAGGTATGGGTATTTTGCAAGAAACTTCTTGGACTGTTTCAGCGATTTTTATATACCATAAAAATAGAAAGAAAACACTCCATCCAATGAGGGCTAACGTTTTCAGATTCACCAGTTGGCGCCACTGGTCGAGAAAGGTCGTGTCAGAAGTTATTGTTAGGCGCGGGAAAAATTTTATAGTCATTTATAATTAGGGCTGTCAAAAATGTTCCGTGAGACAGTGGCGTACGCGAAATTAACTAATACGAGAAAATAAACTGTCACAATTTATAACAATGTATGTAAAACTTACCCTCTTAACTAGCTTGATGAACTAGCTTGCTTATCACAAACTGGAGAAGATGTGTAGCAATTTTGCAGCATCAAATATGTTTTTATGGTTGTTTCCATGAGTGATGTTCGCTTTGGTGAAAATATATTCTTATATTTTGAAAACGACCGTTCGACATCTACTGATGTAAAACACGCATACGTAAAATAGTCTTTCAACGCACTTAACGGATCTGGAGCTTCACCATCACATATTTGTCTTAATTTGGTAAAACCGGTGTCTTTATTTAACACACTTGCGAACTTTTCTTTAACGCTCTCATTTGTTGCGTCACCTATAGCATGTAGCAATAGATTTACTTCATCCACTATTTGCAGTGACTCCTCTAACGACAACGCACTGTTTTCTAATTTTTATATGCTTTCATGTAATGGTTTATAGTTTTTCACAATATTTTTTAAAGCCTGTTTCAACGGAAATATCTTCGAATTTTGTCTGGCTTTCCTTAATAGCTGCAGCCTCATCTGGATTGATTGCTTTTATGTGTTGGACATATTCAGCATAATAAGAAGCTCCCTGCAACCATGTTCCCCAACATGTAAGAATCGGCTGTGGTGGTTCAAGAATACCGGGACATTTGCTATGAAATGCACGGAGACGTTTAGGAGATTTAACAAACACTTTTTTTGTACTTGCTATTAATGCATCCACCTCTGGAAAACCTTTTCGAATAGTTTCTGCCAAAAGATGTAAAGTATGCACTTTACACGTAACATGTATAAACGTACAACCTTGTTCCTGCAAAGAACGGCCTACCGAACGCATTGACACGGCGCCATCAGTCACAAACATCAACACTTGACTTTTTGACAGTTCAAATTTTCTTCATTTTCATTTGACTATTCAAAATAACCTCCATTATATCTGACACAAATAGTATATCGTTTATTTATGTTATTCATTACATTTTGTAACATGTTACATTTATTTATATTTTCTATTTCTGCCGAAATTTCAATTTTTCTACCCTGTTACTTCTATTTTTATAAACTTCAGTTTTCAAGAGTCCCCATAAAAAAGTATCCAGTGGATTTAAGTCTGGGCTTCTTGGAGGCCACGATATAGTTCCATGCTTTCCTATCCACTCTGATTATTTGTTATTTAAAAAATTCCGAACAGGTATAATATTATGCATAGGTGCGCCATCTTGTTGCCAAATAATATCATTTAAGAGACCTATTCTGCCAATATGTTCCTCTATTTCATTTAGAAGTAAATTAAAATATCTGGCCTCAGTCAAAGGTCCATTATAGTAATTGGGGGCCTACAACTTTATTGTTTATTATGCCACACCACACTCTCTATTGAATTTCTCTCCTGGAATATGATATATTTTATGTAGATTTTCTACTGACCAGCAATGTGAATTTTTTCTATTAAATATGCCTGCTGTGTTAAAATTTGCTTCATCACTCCATAATATATATTTAAAAATATGATCGTTCAAAGCAAATTTAAATTTATTTAAAATATTATTGGAGTATTCTACACGTTTGTTTTTATCATCTTCAGGTAACATTTGTACTGGCTGTATTTTGCATGGCCTATATTTATGCTTTTTTAAAGTTTTTTGAATGGACTTAAGATATATTTAAATCTCGAGCAGCATCACGAATCGAATGAGACGGATTCTCCTCAAAATAAAGTAATATTTAACTCACATTCTTCTGTTAACACGGTTTTATGTTTATTTCTATTTTCTTTATTGTGCACTGATATCCTTTCCCTAAATCGCCTATTTAATTTTTCAAAATAAATGCGATGCAGTACTTGCCTGTCAGGATATTGATCGGTATACATTCTGTGAGCAGCACAAGAATTTTTATCACTTATTAAATAACATTCTAATATATCACTTTTTCTTCTGCTAAGAGGCATTTTTAACTTTTATTTAACTTAAAGAGTTACAACACAAACTATTAAAGTGGTAGTTCAAAAGACATTCAAAGCCAACTCGGTGTTAAATTATTTCCATTATTATCAACAGTGGTTTACTAAATATGAAGGTGAATATATAAATATGTTGTGTTATATTTTTGGAAAGAGAATTTAAATATTTTTCAAAGTTTTAAGAATATACCATTTAATTAAAAAACATTACTTTGTTTTTTCCCACTTTTATTTGACCTTCAATTGCCTTTTTTGTGGAAATTTTCGGAATCCTTGGAAAAATACTAAGAAGTTATGTCAAATATTTTTAATTTATTTCCAAAGAGAAACCAAAAAAATTGGGGTGAGAACGTTATAGGAATCACCCTGTAAATTTTTTTTTGGCGAATATTAAGTTACAGGAGAATGCTTTTAGGCTTTCACGGCTTCAATTTCATTTGCTGTCCTTTATGCATAAGTATTCATGAATTTTAAAACACGTTAATATATTTTTTATATACAGATAATAGGAAATTGTATTATACACCACTTAATGCTCTGTTAATTCGTTAAATATTATACAATAAAAGGCAGTTAAAAATTAATTACCAGAATTAGCATACAAAATAATTTTTTGCATTGTGTTAGTTAAATAAATGCAAATATTTCTCATTAACATAGTAATACCTATTACGAGTATAAATAAAAATTCCATATCGTGGGAAATGCTTTGTTCATTTCTTTGGACCATCCAGAACCGACCTTTAAAAACGCTTCTTAAGAATTGTGGCCCTAAGACACCTCTTCAGTGGAACCAGTTTTGTGACAAGTGAATGGTCAGCAGTTGAATGTCAATAAGTTCCTTTGGTCCTCGATCGTATCGAATCAGCATTATCCTGTGACCGACCCATTGACAACAAAAGGTGAGACTTGAATAGTGTCAAAGGATGAAACATGGAGTTGGATAGTATTCAGTAATGAATCCTGATTAACGTGGGCGCAGAAAAGTTCTCTGTCGTCGGGGGGAAAATGTGAGATAATGAGATTTATGTAGAGCGGGGGGCGGGAGAGAGCACTTACCCGAGGATTTATGGTTTGGGTTGTAATAGCATATGGAAGCAGCCCCCCCCTAGTCCTCCTAGAAAGAAACAGTAATTCAGAATCATGGAACTAGTTGCGTTGCCATAGCCTCAGAGGTTAGAAACCCCTATTTTTCGGCAGGATAAAACCACACCCCCCTATTGATCACAACCAGGATGTTAGTACAAAATGATCAAAAGATCATTTGACCTTTGATCAATCAAATATGTATAGCGCATGATGACTAGGTCGAATCAGTCCCACCCAAATTTCTTCAGCATTTACTACAAGAAGATCATTTGTTTTGGGACACAATACCTCAAGAAAATATCGACCACTTAATTCTAAGCATACATTACAGACTGGAGATTGTGTGAGTTTAATTTTAACGTAGATATCGTTGTTTAATTAAGATGAAATTAAAATAAAATATTTTAAATCATTTTACACTGTGCCTAAGCCCAATTGTTTAGCAAAAAATCATTAAAATACTCAACAATTGTTAGGTGCTACATTTTCTACGTTTATCACATAGTATACAGTGTGTTTCAGATTTAAAGTGACATAGTATAATGGAAGATGGAGCACACCCAGTTGAGTTCAAAACGCCCCCAGACTTACCCTTGAATATTAACGGTTTTTGAGATACAGGACGTTTTATGGTTTTTGACTGAAACTGTAGTCCGCCATGTTTCTGGAACGGTTTTAAATATTTTAATAAAATTTGGTACAAATATACTCTTTTAGTCAAATTAAAAGAATAATTTATTAGAAAAAATTCCAGGACCGGATTCCATTTTTATAATGATGCTCTCAGTGCCGATAACATCACTTATCAGAAGTGTCTTATGTCATTAAAGTTAGGTTATATCAAGAATGAGTATGATGAAAACAACGAATGTACATGATTATTACTCACGATTTTCTGTAGTAGACTCCTTTGATAACGCATAATCATCAGGATTAAAATGTTTCTTACAAACACACGAATGTTTCGAAGGAGTAAAGTTATCTCTATCAACCACTGTTTTAGGCGAGGTTTGTCTCTCGAAAGTATATGTCCGCCTTTTGTTTCCGGACAAAATATAACTGCACAACACTGAGGCACAATTAACAAGGTTTTTTATTTGCTGGTGTACGAAATAATTATAATAAAACACTATAAACTTTTCCCGCGCCTAACAATAACTTTTGACATGACAACACTCGCCAGTGGCACCAACTGGTGAGCCTGAAAATGTTAGCCCTCATTGCTTAAAATAACAATAAATAACCACCTTCAGTGTTAATAAATTTTTGAGAACGCTTCAAAATGATTTTTACTTTATCAATCATTTCCCGGTTATTTCTAATGCTCACATACATTAAGGTTTTCTTCTCGTAACTATTCCCGTGTATCAAATTCTTCGTTCACACCTCTGATTCGAGTTGGCCCTGTAAAAAATAGTCTATAGGTGTAAGATCAGGAGATCTCGGTAACCAGTTAACCGGAAGTTTTCGACCGGTCAATCTGTTAAGATACTTCTGATTTAGACTTAAAAAAAATTAATAAAATAGGGGCGTTGGCTACTACTACATCATTTATAAAATTTAAAATTTGGTCCGTCAATATGTTTAAAAATTTATTGGAGAGTAACCATAAACGTGCCATCAAATATTATATCATTTTATACACTGGCCCATTAACTTATTAAACGTTCATTAACATTTAGCAAAAAATGATACACAGGGTGATGTTTTCGGTACTTAGAGAAACGTTAAAAAAATTGAGTCACTTTTCTAAAGTAAATTATGCTTTTGATTGAACTAAAAAAGTACAATATTTAAAAAAAATATCCAAATAATCAAAGCCAATCCAGAAATTTAGCCGATTACAGTTTTATTCAATAACAACAAAAGCGGTTCACATTCAAGGGTCAGTTTGGGGGAGTTTTGAACTCGACTAATTGTGCTCTAGCTCCCATAACACTATATCACTTTAAGACTGAGACACCCTGTATAATTTCTGACTAACCGCGTACAGATTATTTTTGCATCAACAGTCGGTGCATGGCTTTTGGCTTGTTTCTTGTCTCATATCTCCTTCAGACTTTGACATTACAACTTTATAACAACGTAATGTTGTACCAATATTCATTCACATTTTTAAGGAACGATAACAATCATTGTTTATATATAACTACAAAAGCTCAGCTGCTATAAATTTTCCTGAAGGGCAATCGTATTGTCTGCATTTAAAATGTCCCTCGTTAGTCACCTGATCTGGACGACATTTAAATTGGGACCACACAGATATAATTAATTCTATTGTTTAACAAAGGATGTTGCTGAATTGTGATTACTGTTTTGTCTACTGCAATAAGAACAGTTGCATCAGATGTATTCCATTGAGCAGGGGCGTGCGGTGAGTTTTGATACAGGGGAAGCAGTTTGTGATATAGGATGATGCGAACCCCGAGCGAAGCGAGGCAAAATGTTTTTTTAAGAAAAGGGGCGTGGCTTCCGTATACTCATTTTAAAGCAAATGTCGAAAACTGCAAAGTTATGATATCTAGAAAAAAAAGTACACTTGTAGGACCGCCACTCCTCAATAAACATAAAACATAAAAACACCACATAAATTAGACAACCCCCCGATTCCAAAACCGAAGCTGCACGGGCGAGGATTACACATGAAAAAAACGCACACAACCATACCCACCAACATTGCCAGTGCCGGTGGCGGGGATCGAACCCACAGCGAAATAGAGAGTTTGTTCAATCACACTTGCCATCGTGCACTCTCTAGCCAACTATAAATCGAGCCGGCTCGTTTACCTACCTATTTATAATGTAGTTTAATCCGCTTCCTTTTTTGCGAAGTCGGAAATAACTTCGTCGTAAAGTTTGAATTTTGGGACATCTTTTTCACAAAGTCCCTTTCTATTGTCAACAGGGACAATTTTGAAAGTCGCTCTTCACTGGTTGAATTTCTTGAAAAAGTTTTTATTCTTTTTAAGGTCGAAAAACTGTGTTCAACCGAAGCACTAGTTACAGGTATCGTCAACACTAACTCACACAATTTCAACACTTCAGAGTAGGCCTGATCCAAACTATTTTCTTTTATAAAGATAATCAGTTCGTTGGCGTTATGTTTCTGACTAATATCTGCTGTAGCATAAATAACTGAAAGTTCCGATCGTAACCCAACTATATCAAAAAAATTTCCGTAGTTATCACTCAATGCTTGAAGTGCGTTTTGTGGAAATTGTTTATTTTTATTCATTAAAATTACACAATTCTAAAAATTGTATATCACTAAAATTTTTAAATCTATATTTAGTTGCCCAGTGATATTGTCCAAAATTTCAATAAAAAAGTCTTTGATATGAAGTTCTACGATCCACTATAAATTCAGTTCGTATTCTTTTTCTTTGCGGCTCTAAATTGTCATTACTAGTTTTCTCCCAGATCTTTTCAAATTCATTTCTTTTGTTACAAATCAAATTTTTGAATTCTTCAATTTTCGTTACACAAAATCCAACGTCATTTGATTTAGTTTGCAAAATATTGAATAAATTGTCAGTAAATGGGAATATTTCGAAGAAAATATTTAACAAAAAATTAAAATCAAAGTCTCTCTTCAATGAATTTAAGTAACCTCTGGATCCATTCAAAGTCACAGTGTCCCAATCATCTTTGCTTTGTAAAATATTTTCAAATAAATCAATTAGAGCCTGTCGATATTCAGATACAGTTTGTACTAGCCTCCCATTGTAATTCCATCGTGTTGGAGCAACTCTGGGTAGTCTCTTCTGTACTTCCAAATCTAAAGCTCGTGTCCGGTTTGATGATTTTGAAAAAAAAAAGGCAGCCATTCCACTAATACTTGAAAAAATACTTTGCACTCTTTAAGGCACGCTGTAGATTGAGCAAGAACTAAATTTAATCGATGCGCAAAACAATGTACAAATATTGCATTCTGAAAAATCTCTTTTACTTTGGCCTGCAGGCCCTCCAATTCACCAGCCGTTACGGCGGCCCCATCATAATTTTGGGCGATAAGTTTAGCACCACACTGTAAATCATCGACTATTTGACAAACTATAGCATATAAAGCTGCGGCCGTTCTCTGCGTTGTTACGTGTAAAAAATCCTAAAAAAGCGCTCTTGGACTTTCCCATTGGGATTTATGTAGCACGTACTACGATTGACAACTGACTAATATTCGTAATATCGGTTGTTTCATCTAACATAATTGCAACAAAAGGAGCTTTTTTTATTTCTTGCTTGATCTTTTCTCAAACAATATTGCTTATCACTGAATCAAATCATTTTGAATATGATTTGATGTACCGCGAAATACCGTGGAGTGTTCCAGATGGTTACTTAAAATTGTATCGTATTTTGCTAATAAATCAACTAAATTGATGAAATTGCCCCTATTAGCAACGCTTCGAGATTCAGTATGACCTCTAAAACTAAGTTCATTTTCGCCGAGAAAACAAACAATATCAATAAGTCTTTTTAACACCTCGATTTTTTTTTACAAGTTCATTATGCTTACGGTCACTTTCTTTCAACTGCTGATCTAATGAATGCTCAATTCGTGATTTTCCAACTGTTTTTTCTTTTAGCACCACTCGCAAATGAGTTTCACACTTACCATGCCTCTTTGTCACTGTGAATGTTGTTTAAATCTAAAAAGCCTTTTTTATTCCAAACACATTTTTCATTTGTGAAAAGTACACATGGCCAACAAAACAATTTACACAAATTTTCACAACCCGTTAACTGTACATTTCAATATTAAGTACCTATAGCATGATTTAACTTGGTTTTTAAAAGTTTTAAATCAGGTGTTGGTCTCCCGTTTCTAATAATATCTAGTTTATCTTGAAACGAATATGTTGAAAATCCCTTTTTCAATAAATTGCACACCACACAAACGAAAATAATATTTTCCACAGTGCTAGGGCCAGCTTCCATATTGAATAAGCAATTCTAAAACTGCTTATACGCGTACTACTGTTCAATGTTTTAAAAATCACATGTGGCCCGCACCACAGGTTTAGAAACATCAAAAAAGTTTTTACAAATATAGCACAAAAGCTGACAATAATACTAGGAAGATTAATATTAAGTATATTAAAATCGATATTAAAATCGAGATTAAAATCTATAAAACAAGACGCATTACCAGCATGGTAATGGCTCAGATATCAAGATTATGAAGTGGGGATGGGATGCATTTCAAGAAGTTGCTTATATCGAAGTCGCGCGAGTTCGTGTTGGCTCGATTAATCGAGTGCGTCATCGTTACGGTTTTAGCGTGCAACATTATCTCAGCTGTTGAAATGCAGGGCCGTGTCTATTGAAATTGGGTAAAAGTAAATTTTAATGATTAATATATGTGATAAATAATAATTAGGTTCTAATTATGTGTTTTTTTTAATAATCCCAAGGGAAGCACTGCTTCCCTTGCTTCCATGGACCGACCGCCCCTGCCATTGAGATTTATAATCTAATTGAATTTATTTTCAGACTCATATTTTATACACTGAACTGATTCTGCGGTTGGCTCCTTGTGAAACATTATTAAATATTTTAAATATATGAAAGAAATTTGCGGTTTAATGTTTCAAAATTATTTTATTAAAAACTCTACACGTGTTTCGGTTTTTTTAGGCCTTTGTCAAGAGTACAGGGAATCCTCCCTGGGGTCCGCAAATGCTTCGTATTCAAGATACAGTGAGTTAAATATTTTGGTTAAGCAACTAAAAACACAACTTTTATGACTCTTGAAATTTTTTTCGGATCTTGCTTAGTTTTCGAGACAAAAAATTAAATTCACTTAATTGCATATCCCTGGACCACACAAGAAACATGGGGAAACGTATCTTTTGGAAATTATCATTTTTTTATAATTTTTTATTAATAATATGTAACAACAACACATAAACACTAAATTAAATACATTTCTTAACATCTAAACTAACGAATTTTACTAAAGTAATTGTTCGAAATGTCCCCCTGCGACTTCAGTACAACTGTCTAGCCGCCTCTTCATTGATTTACGCACTCTCCTGAAAATAACTGGCATATTTTTTATTGTGTCACATGAATTAATAATTCTATTTCGTAGATCCTCTTGACTTACAATAGGAGTTTTGTATACTAACGCTTTAAGGTGTCCCCAGAGGCAATAATCTAGGGGATTCATATCGGGTGAGCGAGGAGGCCATGGTTGTGGGCCTGCTCTCCCAATCCAACGGTTATGGTAATTTTCATCCAAAAAATGCCGCGCCAATAGACTAACGTGCGGTGAAGCCTCGTCGTGCATGTACGAAATAGGGAATCATTCCATGGCTGGAACTTCTAAAAGTCCAGGTAAAACAAATTCTAAAAATCTTCGGTATTCTTCCCCATTAAGTCTAGGTGCATGAAAATGAGGCCCAATGAGGTTGTCGCCGACAATTCCAACCCAAATATTAAAAGAAAACTGTTCTTGAAAATTATTTTCTATTAAGGCGTGTGGACTGTTTTCAGCCCATATGTGATTGTTATGGAAATTAATAATTGAATTGCGAGAAAAACAAGCTTCATCTGTAAACAATATTCGTCTTAGGAAACCTGGATTTCTTATTATTTTACTGCGTAACCAATCAAAAAAAGTTATTCTTAAAGGCAAATCTCTGAGCAATAGAGCTTGCACACGTTGCATATGGTAGGGATATAGCTGCTGGTCTCTTAAAATCTGCCACACTCTGACATGGGTAATGTTCAGTTATTCAGCTATTTTTCGGGTACTGGTATGAGGATTTGCTTCAATTTCATTTAAAAAACTTTTTCCATCTGAATTGTTCGTACCGTTACAGGCCTCCCGATGACAACCGTCGATCTTTTAAAACTGCCTGTTTCGTAAAATCGTGTATGGAGACGTACAAAAGTTCTTCCGTTAGGCACCACACGCCGAGGAAATCTTTCATGATAAATGCGTCTTGCAGCATTAGAGTTTCCATGAGCCATTCCATAGCAGAAATGCATATCTGCCATTTCACTATTATTAGTAAACTGAACCATGTTGGACAAAAAATAACTCGAAAAATAATCACCAAAAATACTTTTTACAAAAATTACAATTTAATAGCTTAATAAATTGACAACAGCTGTCATTTTGTTTGCCAAATGCTACAATCGTTTTCCAAGGCAACCCTTGATTATTTCCTACTTTTCCCCATGTTTCTTGTGTGGTCCAGGGATATGCAATTAAGTGAATTTAATTTTCTTTCTCGAAAACTAAGCAAGATCGGAAAAAAATTCAAGAGACATAAAAGTTGTATTTTTTAGTTGCTTAACCCAAAAAAATATATAAAAATTACAAAATAGTTAGTGGCATACATTTTTTTTGTCAAAAATATTCGTTAAGGTGCCGCTCGGGGCGCCACTGGACTTAATAAATTTTTTCAAGTTAGTGCTTAATTAGCTCCTTAACACTACAAATAACACTGCCAAATTACAACAAATTTGGGTAACGGATATTTAAGATATATATAAAATCACTCAAATAATCGTATGTTAAATTTATTGTACATACTTAATGAACACCCTGTATATCAGGAGTAAAAGTATTGTGTTACGAAAGTTGCGTTAATTATCTTGACAAGTCAAGTCTCAAAAATAATTAAAAACATGTAAATTGCAACGTGTTTACGATGATTGTCTGCATTGTAAAATAATACCGGTATTTTTATACACCATTAAAAATTACTCAGACATAGTAAACGTTATGTAGAAATAAATATAATTTATTATGAATCCACCCAGGCATTTTTCAGCTTGAATATTTGGTTGGTATGTGAACATTTTGAACCAAAATGAAAAAAGGATAAAACTTTCAAATCAAACACTTTTATATTGGTAGATTAATTATAAGTATTTCTGAACTTATGTTCATTCTGTACGTCAGAATTTATGTGATATTTTTTTGGACACCCCGTAAGATATACAGGGTCGTACTGGCCTCATTTGATCTCGTAGGCAACAGCTGTAATTTGCCCTACGCCCCACCCCTCCCCCTAAAAAAGGTCAAACATTTTCAGGATATAAAGAAATCACATAATTAAAATAGACAAGAAAAAAAATTAACATTTTTATTTTTATATATGGTGTTTCTAAAATGGGATTCGAACCTTTTACAACATGTAAAAGTTCTTATAAACATATGGTATAAAACACACCCCTAGGAAGGTAGAGACCCTTAAAGGGATTCAAATGAAATTAGTTTTTTCTATTATTTGACACATTTCTTCTTTTTTGGTTCCACTTACCCTTTTATGCTGATTAAGACGTGCTAATTCATTTTTGGTTATTCAAATCATCCATTTTGAGAGGGACAACGCAACGGTGTTTCACCCTGTAACTTATTTTTGTTCAACTTTCTTTTAATTTTTACCACAAATTTAGATTTTTTGTACATTTTTACTTATAGAATGCCCTCTTTCTTTAAGTCGATATCGGCAACAGTTACCGAATAAATTGAGTTTGAAAAGTATCATGACGCATGGCAGTAAAAAAAATAAAGCAGTAAATCGGAAACGTTACAAAAAATAAATCACAATAACAATTGTTGGAAATGCCCGCCTCCTATTTGGACGTACAATATAGCCGAACGTTCTAAGAATAGCGAACTCAAAAATGCCTGGAGTTTGCCTTATTTCCTCCATGCATCTGATTTCAACTCCCTCGCGCAATTATTCAATGATATCATGTGCTGTTGTATAAACATTCCACTGGAGATGACTTCACAGACAATAATCCAGGGGGTTAAGGTCAGAGGACTGGGACTGGGGGAGACAGAAAACAGAATCTCCTCGATCAACCCAGTTGTCTACCTAAAAATTAAATGAAGTTGAACAGAGAAAGCTACAGAGTGAAACACCCTTGTCTTCTGCTTAAAAAGGACGCCAATAATTTAATAACGAAAAATGAACTAGCGCATTTTATTTAGCATGAAAAACTAAGTGAATGCCAAAAATTTAGCGTTCTTCAAATAATAATAAATGTTATCGTAACCCTTTTAAGGGCCTCTAATTGCCTAGGGATGCGTATTATGCCATAGGTTTATAAAAACTTTTCGACTTATTCTGATAATACACGCTATAGAAATTTGAAACCCTATTTTAGAAGCATCCTGTATATTATTAAATGATAAAATTGAACATAAAAGTAAATACCGAAAGAAACAATAACTCAAAAATAGGGTTACCAACTTAGGTCACACAGAATAGAATACAAATCAAAACGATACATATACCTATATTATACAGACTATAAGCTACAAGATTTAGTTTAATAAAATAAACCGCTTACATATGTACATATGTATACTTGTATTTAGGGTATATACATATTTTATATTATAATAACAAAATACCTAGGTATAAATAAACTCAAAAATTCCGCTAACTAAAAGGAAAACAAACACCATAAACATCATGTGATACATCAGCTGATCAAAAGTGACCAATAGTTATAGCATCGATAAAAAATTGCACAGAGCATAGTGTAACATCCGGGGTAGTGGGGTCTAATTCACTTAGCAGAACCGAGAAGCGCGCGACCGGTAACCTCGCTAATATAGGATGCATGGTGCCACTAGTGCCGATTTTACAGCTTCCAGCTTCTTATGGAACACTGGTTACACTAGTAAAAGATAAACCACTTGAGCTGGCTGGTGCGCGTGGGACAGGGAAATACTTTTATTTCATACTGTACGGTAAATCCTTGTTTATACACGTTATTAATTTCAGTCCGGTAGGTGCGTTAATACAGTATTAGAGCCGGTAGAAGTTTGCCGGACTCTTTTCTTATTAAGAGAATGAAACATCAAAAATAACTTCACTTACCGGATTTGTAACATAAATAGCTATTAATTTTGTTATCAGCAAATAATTAAAAAAAAGTAAAACACGTTGTTTCAGTTTGTGGTTTGACCCCCAAATATTTTGGCCCCGGCGGCAAATGCCGACCTGCCGAACGGGCCACTCCGACCCTGATGTTGCATGTATTCTGATCATTATACACCTTTATTTACAGATTCCAACAAAGTAACAAAGTTTCTACTTCTACCATCACACATCCAATCCTTGCTGTGTCTTTGTGTTAGTCGAGTAGAAACGGTTTAAGTTCACACAGGAGGTTATCAGAATTGCGTGATTCTTGTCAATATCGTTAGAGAGGAGGCAATATGAAGAATCGTGCAAATCTCTGCCCACATAACAAGGGTATTAACGATATCGTCCGACTCACGACCAAAAAGGGTCGTTTCTTCCGCATTCTACTGTTAACAATGTCTTTTACATGAAGTCTTTAGTTAGATTGGTGAATATAAATACTATAATATATCAATGCTATGAATTCTCACTGTACCATCACTTGAAATGAAATAAAAAAAAATGAAAGACATTTGTTAAAACTATGTAAATAAACAATCAAAATTCTGATAATTTTGTTGAGAGACAATTAACAAATATTGAAATTAAAATAAACGTGCACAGAAAACAACTTTAAAACATTAAAAAACAAAAAAATTGATCCAGTAATAATAAAAAAATTAAAAACTACACTTCGATCCGAATTGCTTATTTCAATTTTGATGTGAAGCTGTAACGAATAAAAATAATATGTCTACTTGTCTAACAACTCCAACATATCCAATATAAAGAAAACGTAAACAACGTCCATATTATATTTGTAATAAGTAATTTTTTGTCTTTATTTTCAGTAATTTACTCTGTAAAAGATGCCAATTTCAACGGCTGTCTTTATTACTACCCTTTTGTGCTGTAATAAAAATATTTCATTATATAAACTAAAAATAAAATGGGACCTAAAACTGTACTGTGTGGCATCGTGTGTACAAGATATTACTAGCCACTTCCAATATGTTCTAAAAAGAATCTGCTACATAACTTTGGGCTACTGTGGAAGGACTCCATCTCCATGTCTTTTCAAAACAAGGACGTCAATGCCTGTGTTGGTTAATAAGTTCCTATAATTTTTACATAAAACTAAATTATTTCCAAGCATTTATATCATTAAATTCCAAATCAACTCTTACGTAAAAGAGTTAAATCATTCTTTTGGCAGAAAATGTATGCATTCAAACTATAGAGTCTAAATTATTCAGCTAAGTAAAAGAACACACAGTATTCATTTAATAATTTAAAACGTTGACAAAACTGTACAAAATCTCAAGCATTCTCCAGCCGAGAACCGATAACATAAACAAACCAACGTATACACGTGGGGTTGTAAGAGTTTTACTAAGAATAGGGTCAAAGGCTAATAAACATAGTAATTATATCACTTTTCACCTATAGCATCTTGAGTTATATTTCGTTGGGAGAGCACAAGTTAGCGTTTGGTTATCTCCGTCAAACTTGCAGGCTTGTACAACGAACTCACTCACGGGAAATCATATAAATACGCGAGGCGGTGTACGATCGTGGTCACATCTTTGGCAACCCTAGTGTTTATCGCTGGCTCCCCAGAGCCTGGAAGTCAAAGATAGAGCGCTCTCCCGACTCATAGCCGCCGTCACCGATCGCAAGCACATCTTTGGCAACCCCAGTGTTTATCGCTGGCTCTTCGGGGCCTGGAAGACAAAGATTGACCGCTCGCCCGGCTTATAGCCGCCGTCACCGTCGTGTTAACTCTTTGGCAACCCTAGTGTTTATCGCTGGCTCTCCGGAGCCTGGAAGTCAAAGAGAAACCACGATTCCGGTTGTCATCACCGCCGTTTTAGTACAGAGAGCCCCGCTTAATTAGCGGTCCACTCAAGTTGGTGCAGAAACCTCTGTGGCCTGGTCTCTGTGACCGAGGATCCGTACACTCTCTTAGAAATAGAGCGTGTGCACTGCCGACGCCTTCGCCGACATGAAGATGAATAACACATGGTTACTCGGCGGAGAAAACCCTGCGGAACTCTCCATGTGTCCACGAATTGGTAAGGACGGTATTTAAATAATTTTTATACTACATTGCCATTTTCTACGTACTCGAGCTCACTAAAATTCATTAAACTAATTCAGTTTCTTTGTTACGAGTGAAATGGCAACATTAATCAAAATACGACTCTATATGTTTGGGTTTCGCGGTTTTTAACAATATTTGACCGTTGGTACTAAACGATTTACGGATAGGGTTTTCTGTTATAATGCATTTTTCAATACATTTTTCATTAATGAGCCTATCTTAATTCAGATGGGATCAGTAATAGTAGTTGGAACTTTCAGTCATTTTTCCAAATCAAGTTAGGTCAAAATAAGATAATGTACATAATAAATAGTATTCGGTTGAATCTACGATGTCGGCTTAATCAAATTTCACTCCTTGTGAGCGGATCTCGAGCGGTCAGCTGGCAGATTAGTCGGGCCAGATGTCGATGACACAACATGCAGCTTCCTTTGACTCTCTGAGTGTCTTAACCGGTGGACCTTGTCTCGCGACAGGGGATCCGGGGACAGACATCCAGTGAGTATCGTTTAATGCTTTATGGCCACAGCCACCTTATGCGTGCGGTAAGCGCGGATAACGCCTGCCAACCACTGCACAAAAAACTACGGGGTAGTTTGGTTCGTCTTGGTTTAAGCCTACTGATGGCGGGACGAATTCGCGCACTCCACAAACACGGGCAGTTGCCTGTCATATGTCGGAAGTTTCCGCATATGCATCGAAGGTGATTGGCAGCGTTAGTCGTATTTATAGTACTGTGATAATGTAGCAATGAGCTCACGAGTTAAATTAAAGCATGGTCATCTGCATCTGTCCGTCTTCTCTGTCAGGAGTACCGCATACAAGGGAAGTTTCTCTTGCAACCATCTGTAAAGTTTTACAGCTGTTATTTAAACTACGAAGCGGAAGTTTCCGCGCAGGTAACCAGGTTTTGTTGCTTTGCAGGTTCAACTAGCTAAATCTCAATGCATTTCTTGTGAACATTTGTCTGCCATATGTAGAGTTCTACATATGCCACTTCAACTCTTTGGCGGAAGTTTCCGCACATGCAACAAGGTTTTGTTCATGTCATGTTTTGTAATATTTCTTATAGACAGTTGTCTATGACAGAAATAAATGTGTTAAAACGTTATTTGAGTTTCCTTGACTTATTTCTACTTTCAGGTACAAAAGTGAATTCTAACTAAATCAGTAATCATAAACCTAAAGCCAAATCATACTTATACTAGTGATTCTTTAAAACATATATCAGTGCAGTGCAGATTAGTGTTCATATGAATTGGTAGAAATTATGTAATCAAATTAAAACAAATTAAATCTAATAAATGAAACAAAGTAATACCAAACTTTATAAAAGTACCTGATAGGTTACAATAACACAACGAATTTGGGTCCTACCACTAAAACTAGTCGAAAACGAAAAAGGCCAACTAATTGATTAAGTATTACCTGTCGTTTGACGACCAGGTGAGACTTAGTAAAAGGGGAATAAATTAAATACAAAATATACGAGGAGGGGCAGGGTTGTCACACTGATGCCGTGATCAGGATAACACAAACTAAATAGGCGAGGGGGGCAGGGTCGTCACAAAGGAGATTGGTGTTCTTCTGAATGTACGTCTAGGATATGCAGCTGGATTCTCCAGATTCAAGAATTCTGGAATCTGAGTAGTTATTTTTCCAACTATTTTACCTACTATTTGATTCAAACATTTACCTGCTTGGTATCTCATGAAACATGGCCTACTTTCAGTATTTTTAGGTATCATTTAATTCAAAATGCCAATCTTACTTTTTTCGGTATTAACATCTCGAAGCAAAACATTGAGAAATGACCTTATTCACGAGGTCGCCGTAAGCTAGATTTAAAACTTACATTTGAGTGGAGTACCTCACGTTGCGCAAAAATTAAAATATCTACTCCTAAAAATAAAGCATTAGTTTTAAATTTGCTGTCATTATGGAATAATTTTGTGTAGAATAAATTTCGCCTCATTATCAAATGCAAATTTGTAACTATTATGATTTTATTTTCTTTTTTTATCTACTGTTTCTTAATTTCTGTTAAATAAATTCGCTAAACTGATTAACATTTCTATAGTCAAACAATAGCTTAATTAATAAAGACCTATATTCTTGATTTTTATGTTATTTTAATTTTAAATTTATTTTGGATAAAAAATGAACGATCGAATACTGTAAGGTACCGGGCAAATCGACCAGACAGGCTGGGCATCTTTTACCGCTATAATGGTATCGTGATCCTTCAGGCTTTAGGATCCTAGGAAATGGCGGATTCGCCGGTATAGCCCCGTGGTGGCCCTATGTTTATTTATCAGATGAACGTCACTGGTGCCAACCCGTTTTCCATCATGTTATTAAAAGGATTAAATTTCACTTTGAAATGTTCAGCCATACGAAACGTATCAGTTTACTTATAAGTACAAATAAATTTATAAAACACGTGTAAATTTTCTACCGTAAAACGAAATAAGTACAAATAATATATTTCGTATTAAGTTGCAATAAAAGCGTTGAAGCAGGTGATTTAGTTATTTGCAGCGGAAGGATCGAGGGTACAGTTGAAGCTAGAATTTTGATTAAACTTAACAAACCAACGGAATTTAATTTGAACGTACCACAGAAAAGAACGTATTAGAGATTCTATAAAATCGAAAATAATAAAATTTTGGTTGGAAGGCAACCTCCGTTACCGAATTCTGTTAGTATGAAAAAGAATTTTGCTATGCAAAATCGTGGCAAACATGATTCCCACTGTAATGAAAATAACGTTATAGCTACGTCTTTGTCACAGCAGTTATCAGACTTTAATTTATACAATTGTACCGAATGTGTCATAAACATTTACAAGACTTAAGTTTTGTTCCGTAATACTAATTCTTTAACAAATTCGGTCTCTTCGTGTGTTTTTATAATATTTTGATCAAAGAAAATACTGAAAATTTCAAAAAATAGTAGTTCTTTGCTTCTATTATATTTTTATTTTAATTTCTTTTAATAAACTTGGCCTGTAATTTAATTAGGTAATTCTTATTTCGTTTAGTGTTTCATGACCCTGTGTATATAGACACCATATACGATTAATTGTAAGTATGCGGTGTACCCATTTGTTTCCTATTAAGCTCCCATAGCGAGAAAATGATCAGTAACGGCGTTAGGTACTTAGAGTAGATGAGATGCCAGGATTATTTCCTGATTGACTGGGTACCCATATAATCTCAGTTGATTTTCAACTTTTTTTATGTTCTCTAATAATGTGATTCCATGTATCTGAAAGCGTATTAATTTAAATCAACGTTCTGAGATTTACTTTTCCTGGAGCGAGAGTGAAATCAGGATATTTATTCCTTCTTATTTCATCTAAAAATGATACATACATTGGTAGTAAAGTGATAATGATATTTTTTAAACAATGGGAATTAATTTTTAACTCTCCAGCTTATTTAAATGAATTTTGATGCAGAATTTTATTAATAATTATTAGTTTTGTTGACATAAAATGACACGGTTCGGTAAAGCGTGCCTCACTTATCAGTTAAGCGGGCTATATGGGATTGGCCCTCTGTCACTATTCATACCATTTTTACACTTTGTAATTTTCAAGCTTTCAAATGCTATTTGGTATTTGTTACATTCCTAATTAATCTTACATTGCTACTATCTATATTACTGTCGTTCTCAAACGCATGTTGGGCAACACTAGACTTATCTGTTCTACCATATTTGAGATGAGTCATATGCTCCTTGAATCTAATTTGAATTGATCATCTGGTTTGTCCAACATATTTTTGATTACAGTCCTTACAGCTAATTTCGTATATCCCCGACTTTTCATTTGCTTAAATTTTTTCTTTTGGATTGCCTAAAAATGGTTGTAGGTGGTTTATTTCTCGAAGAATGAACTACTGTCATGATATAAATTTCAAAAGGTCGAGGAATTTCGAAGTGACTTAATATTTATAAATTAGGTGATATCCGTGTGAGTCCATAATACTAAGATTATTGGTGTGTAAATAACAGATCCTTCTTCTCACAACCTCTTTATTAATGCTACGTTTACACTAAACGTATTACCACATCTTCAGGCAACAAGAGTTGACATACAAATATAGAAAGATACCAAATAAGTGACATTTCAAACGTCAATATTTTTTATAATATACATTTTAGTTTTCCATTTAAGTGTGCCCTGCCGGTTCCGATTTATTCTAAATGACCCGTGTAATGCTAGAAAAATCGAAATCCCATCAAAAATTCTAAATTACGTGATTTATGAGCAAATAAAGTTCATCAAAATGGTTTTTGGGGAAAAACTCAAATTTTTCAAATGGAACCATATTGGTACCGTGGTACCATTTTAATACTATTAATAAAGAATTTATTTATATGTCGTATTAAAACGTGCGATAAATACAAACAAAATTACAGCTAAAAGAAAATAAGAAAATGCAATTTTGTTCTAATTACCTTGTTATACATAAGGTGGCTTTGGAATACAAAAAATGGCATTAACGGCAATGCATTTCAGAACTCGCATAGCTGCTTCTCGAAGAACGTTCGCCAAGTGCTGGTCCGTTATGCTATTAATTGTGCGTCTTACTCGTTGCTCCAGGTCTTCTCGGGTTGTAACGGTAGTTACATAGACAATATTTTTTAAATGACCCCAAACAAAGAAATCAAGGGGTGTTAAATCAGGTGACCTTGGAGGCCAGCTCACAGAACCATTCGTCGAAATTACGTTTTCTCCGAATCTCCGTTGAATGTAATCAATTACTATCCTTGAATTATGGGGAGCAGCGCCATATTGTTGGAAATACATTCCCTGTCGTAAATGGAAAGGTAATTCAGCTAAACTGTCCTCAATTTCATTTTGCAGAAATCCCAAGTATCTGGCACCAATGATTCTACTACTGACTATTCCAAGCCAAACATTGAAACCGAACCGCACTTGAAAGTTACCCTCCCGTAATAAATTTAGATTTTCTTATAACCAATATGTTGTATTTTATCGGTTAAATAAACCCAAATTTGTAAACCTAGACTCGTCCGAAAATAAAATCATTCCCAAAAATCACTGCTTGGCTGCACGTTATTCTGCAAAATCCAATTGCAATATTCCATCCTACGTTCATAATCATTTTCGTACAGGTGCTGGTGCAATTGGTATTTAAAAGATTTATAGTGGTATTTGTGCAAAATTGGGCTTACTCTTTGGTGACTGATTTCCAATTCAAACCTAATTTGCCTTAAAGAAACAGTCTTATCAACTTCTACCCGAGCCAAAACATTCATTTCCGTTCCTTCGTCAAGAATGAAATTTTCTTCGGGATCATTGTTGAGCCTACTTCGGAATTGATTTTCAAGACGATTAAAATAATTTCTTGCTGGACATTGTCTATCAGGATATCGTTCGGCATAAAGGTGTCTAGCCGCAACTGCATTTTTTCTACATTCCCCATAAATAATTAACATGTCCACTTTTTCATCTCTTGCCGCATTTTGAACACAATTAACAAGAATTTTAAACAATTTTTAAAGATACAATAAAAACACCGGTAAACGAACAAATGTTTGACAAGCTAAATATTTCATTGTTTTCAAAGCCACCTTAGTTAATTACTTCTTAACATTTAATTAGTACAAAATTGTATTTTCTTATTTTCTTTTAGCGCATTTTAATACGACATATGAATAAATTCCTTATTAATAGTACTAATAAATGGTACCACGGTACCAATATGGTTCCATTTGAAAAAATTGAGTTTTGCCACCAAAAACAATTTTAATGAACTTTATTTGCACATAATTCACGTAATTTAGTATTTTTGACGGGATTTAGATTTTTCTAGCATACTCGGGTCCTTTAAAATAAATCGGAACCATCATGGCACACTTAAATGGAAAACTAAAAATTATATTATACAAAATATTGACGTTTGAAATGTCACTTATTTGGTATCGTTGGATTCAGAAAATTATGCAGAAATCAAAAATGCAATAATATACAGGGTATTCCATTTAAAAATCGAAAGTTAGTGTCACTTCCGGCGAAACCGGAATTGAAAAAAAATCACTTGTAAGTCAAAAAGTGCCGCTTATTATGTATATAATAAGGCTGCACTTTTATAAATTTCAATCATTATCTTCAAAACTAAAGAAGAAAAGGGGGGTGTACCATGATCCTGTTACACCCGGTATATATAACACCTACATTGACGACGTAACAGGCATTTTACTACTATTTAATTATGTTTTATTGAACATTCATCGTAATAGTTCCTAGTATGGCGTCAAAATGTTCACACACAATGTTGGTAATATTGAGATTGGTGATCACTTTTGATCACGTATTAAAGATGACAGCCCACGGGTTTAATGATCAAGCTCTTTCATGCGAAAACATTGTTTACATATTTAATACCACATTAATTTTTTTGTCTTCTCGCTCGTCAAAAAAAAAATTATATTAAGAATACGCTGGTCCATGTTGTAACCAGAGATAATTGATATGATGCAGGAATTTAGTCCTAATAAGGAAACAGAATTGTAAACTAATTAAATGTTTAGCTAATGTTGATATAAATATCTAACATGCACTATAAAAAAGTTAATTAATAAACACTGTATTATTTTTTGCGTAGAATGCTACAAGAAAAACCATTATCTTCAAAGAACGCATGATATGACATGCAAATAAATGTAGAGTTTTTATATGTTCGATCCTTTTAAGGAAGCATCAGAACATAAGCTTTCATTTCACTACTACACTATAACCATTGGCGCTTCCAGAATTTTTTCTGTGGACTAAATCGATTTAGAGTCAAAAACTTTGTAGTGTCGTAGGTGCGAAAAACATGATTTGACAATGAATTCCCCAACTTGGCTGATCGTGCGGGTTCGTAAAATAGCTCTCGACAGATTGTGAAGAATTTTGTAACTGATGTAACGAAGTGATTATTTTATAGAATTAATATATGTAACTAGGTGCTATTTGTCTGATTCAAAAGATATTTTAAACATTGTAATACCGCGCCCTTAATAGTGGTATTGTCAGTTGCTCATTAATAATAGTATAATTGTTATTTATAAGATAGGTAGTGTTGATCTGTTTGTATAGACATTCCACATATGCCGAGTTGCAGGCAGTACGTGAATCGCGCATATTGTCCCCGGCACTCCTGTGCTCGCGCAAAGGGAAGGACCCCGAGACTGGAAAGAAACAAATCAGTTTCCGTTTGGCCGCTGACCGAAGAACCACGCCGACCAGCATAGTAAGTAATCTCGTTGTGAGTATAGAGGTATAGGTATTTAAATTTAATTCGGGATTTTTCCAAGTCCGTAAAAGGTGACGTATTGCCATATTCCGCGCATGACTACCGCGTCTCCTCCTACTTCTGCTTTTGGCAGAGTTTAGTAGCTTGAGGATTTTTCAAGAGCATCCAGGACAGTACGTTGCTGCCGCCAGTACCTACCAGACGTGCCGACACCAACCGCTCCAGAGAGGAAGCAGCCCAGGATACGGAAGTAGGTATTAAGGTTTGGTAAATAAAGGTATAGTAAATAAAAGGCATAGTAAGTCATAGTCATAGTCTTAGTGTGCTTGTATTAACGCTTGCTTCCCCTCCTGATATCCGTCCGTCGTCTGCTTAAGGCTGCTTCATTATTGCTGGTCACCTTTTTCACTGCTTAATCACCGTATTACCGTGTCGCACCGCTTGTACGCCCGCTTACTGTCCCCGCTCGCCTATAATAAAGACCGCTTGTAGAATAAGTTGTAAATATGAAGATGTATATATAGTGTAAATAGTAATTAGTGTGTAGAATAAATGTAAATATATTGAATCAGAGTCTTTTCATTAACTGTAGTGTGTAAGTTACCTTTTCCCGACCCCTGGCTTATCCGTTTCTTCACTGTAGTTGCCCGGCCTCTATCGTCCCCCCCGATAGAGTAAAGTGGTGTTTCTGCACTCTAAACAGAAACTGGCGCCCGAGATATCTATACTGTGAGCACCGCCGTAGTTTTGGGCGTCAAAGTGACACTTCTGCTCTTGTGTAGAAAAGAAGAGGTGCGTCACACTTAACAGTTAGAGAAAATGATTAACACAATAAGTTTTTTTTTTTTTAGAAATGACAGTCATGTTTTATTACAACTTATTTATTTCAATGGAGTTAAACTTTTAATTGAAATAATTTGTTTGTAATCAGTACTCTGTATCTTAAAGGAGATAGTTTGCCTGAGGCATTTAAAATATACAGCCACCTGGTGACCGACAGGTGAAAAGGCATAGAACAAATTATTGGGAAATGTAAAATATGAATGCCTATGTATGTTAAAAGATTTCCTCGACGAGACATTTATTGAAGCCTGTAGCTTAAGAAAAAGTCGCTAAACCCGAAGTCTTCGAATTAAAATTACACTGTTGCCAATCCTAAGAAAAGAGAATTTTGTTACTAAATTCGATTAAAAAAAAAGGAGGATTTATTGTCATATCCTTTCCCAGGATCACTTAAGATGAAGAATAATTAGCACCTCACCTCACCCCCCGCCCCCGTGAGAATACCATATATATTACAAATTCATAATGAAAAATTACAAAACGTGTACTTCATTTTAAGAGGTGCGCAATTAAGTGGCCTACAAAATCACCCGATCTTACATCTTTGGACTATTTTCTATTAGGATATTTAAAAAGAAAACGTTCGCAACAAAGTCAAACTCCTTAGGATTTACATCAAAGAGTAGTAAAACAAAAAGTGTCGTAAAACGTAAAATAACCCCTAAATCCTACAGAATATTCGCGAGGCCTTTCAATAAAGGTTGTATTATTGTATGGAGGTTGGTGTGGGCACTTTGAACATTTAATTAAATAAAGTATTCTCACATCATTGGTAATTTTAATTTATTAGATCATAACATTCACAAATGCAATAAGAAATATTCACTCAAAATTAAAAATTGTTACACGGTTATAAATAGAATTGAAAGACCTTTGAAACGAGGTATCCCTAGTAGACTGCTACAACTATTTAAAAATTTTGAAGGGGTTGTTTGCCACGCGTAGGAAATGAAATAAGGAGGTTGAATTTATTACTGTTATACGTCTCCCTCGAATATCAAATCAACTTGTTTCGGCGTTTTTCTCGAAAATTTATAGAATAGAAAAGGAGGGTAGTTTTAAATGGGCCACCCTGTATAATCTACATACATCGAGTCTCAAGAGATTCTGCAATATGTATTTTGTACAGATCGCACATTTCTACGCAGCCCAACCTACCAGCTTTATCAGTGAGTAAGTGGGCACGTGAACAACATACTAATTAGCCTCGTCCCGTCTCGAGCTTCCCAGTCTGTTGTAAGGGCTGAAATTTTAAAATTATTACAACACATGACACGCTTTAAACACAAGTTATTGGTCTTTTCAATGTACCATAATTCCGTATTTAGCGCGAAATTACTTTGTTGCACAATGACGCACTTACTAGTAACGCCCAATTTGCAATAGGTCTTGAGACAAGGTGTATATAATAATTCATTTTCCAATGAGAACTGTTTATTGAAACTCCTCAGCCCTTAAGCAATTTTAATGGTATATAAAGCGACGAACATCTTCAAATCTGAATAAGTGAATAATCCTATCGCCATGGTTAGATATCTTTAAAAAATTTTAGCAGAAAAATACACATCTGAAGCAACTTTACATAATATTCTACATATAAATAATTCATTTTCCAAAGAGAACTGTTTATTGAAACATTTTAATGGTACATAAGGAGATGAACCCCTTTAAATCTGAACATGTCAGCAATCCTATTGCCTTGGTAAGATATCTTTAAAAAAACTTTAGCGAAAAAATACGTTTACATCTGAAGCAACTCTGTATAATATTCTACGTATAATTCATTTTCCAATGAGAACTGTTAATTAAACCTCCTCAACTCTGTGGAGATTTTAATGGTACACGAGGCGACGAACCCCTTTAAATCTGAAAAGTGAACAATCGTATCGCCTTGACTAGATATCTTCAAAAAACTTTAGCACAAAAACACGTTCATATCTGAAGCAACTCTGTATAATATTCTACGTATAATTCATTTTCCAATGAGAACTGTTAATTAAAACTCCTCAACTCTGTGGAGATTTTAATGGTACACGAGACGACGAACCCCTTTAAATCTGAAAAGTGAACAATCGTATCGCCTTAGCTAAATATCTTCAAAAAACTTTAGCATAAAAATACATTCATATCTGAAGCAACTCTTTATAATATTCTACATATAATTCATTTTCCAATGAGAACTCTATTAAAACTCCTCAGTCCTAAAAATACTTTAATGGTAGATGAGGCGACGAACCTCTTTAAATCTGAAGAAGTGAATAATCCCTTCGTCTTGGTTAGATATCTTTTAAAAACTAGCAAAAAAGATTGATAGATTTTTATTACTTTCATTATTAATAAACATAATGGCAAGAATATATAAAAATTCATAAACGCATTGTAAAGCGAGTTTTAATATTCACTCTAATATGTATTTGAATCTTTTGCCTATAACTCAGATGCCTCGTGTTACACTTTACACAATATTGATGGTGTTGATTTGCAAACATTAAAAAAATCTTCAGGCTATATACTGTGAAGATTTGGACGGTTAATTTTCTGAGGAGTGCATCCAATTTAAATAATTTATTGAGAATATTGAGGAAGTCTGTAATGTAAGGAAACTTTTAACTCTCATTAGAAAGGAAAACGTAAATACAATGTTTCCTAACTTAGAAATTGCACCAAGAATATATTTAATCTTGCTGATTACAAATGCAAGTGGAGAGCGATCGTTTTCACCTTTATATAGAACAAAAACACATTTGCGAAATTGAATTAGTCTAGAAGGACTTACGAATGAGGGCTACCGTCTTTAGGCTCGCCAGTTAACGCCATTAGCGAGTAAGGTAGCTGTCAAAAATTATTGTTAGGCGCGGAACAATTTTATAGGGTTTTATTATAATTATTTCGTACCCCAGTAAATAAAAAAACTTGTTAATTATGCCTCAGTGTTGTGCAGTTCCATTTTGTTCGTGAGCAAAACACGGACTTAGTTTCCGAGAGACAAGACTCGCCTTAAACAGAGGTCGGTAGCGATTCGCAGGGATAACTTTACTCTTTAGAAACATTCGCGTGTTTGTAAGAAACATTTTAATCCTGACGATTATACGTTACCAAAGGATCCTGCTACAGAAAATCGTAAGTAATAATCATGCACATTCGTTGTTTACATCATGCTCATGCTAGATATAACTTGACCCTAATGACATAAGACACCTCTGAATTAGCTGTTTATTAGGTCCGCATAATTTTGCACCTCTTTTTCTAAGCTCCACTTGTACAGCACTTATATTCACCGACCCGTACAGTAGATTAGATTATAAGGGAGGAGCTGGCTGGTTGGCCTTGACCACCGCGACCCCCTGTGGGTCTATTGTGGAGCTCCTATTCATTTCCTTAGAGCTCCTTATCCAGCTTTGTCCCTTGTATCAGACTCCACAGCCTTGCTAAGGGGCTCTTAGTGTAGCTGTCAGCTCTTGGTTTCTGTTCCCCAAGTAGTTGGAACCTAAGTCTAGCGAGGCCTTCACAGTGGCACAGCACATGAACTGAGGATTCCTCTTCCTCTTGGCAGAATCTGCATGTTGCATCCTGTACTAGACCCATCAGACTCATATGTCTATTGAGTCGACAGTGTCCTGTTAAAAGTCCCACTATTATCCTAATGGCCTTTCTATTTTGGCATAGTAGATCTTTCGTAAATTTAGCCGATCTTTCTTTAATGAACTCTTTGGCCTGTCTCTGTTGCGGGAAGCCCCTCCACCATTCCAGAGACTTATTTTGCATCCATTCCTCAATGGATGTTCTTATGCCTGGCTTGGCCATACCACAGAAGGGTTCAGGTCCTACTAAGGCTGTGGATGATCCTTCTCTGGCCAGTTCATCCGCCTTTTCGTTACCCTTATGTCCCTCGTGTCTTAGTACCCACACCATGGTCAGTTTATTTTGACTTCCTAGGTCTTTTAGGGCATTCACACAGTCCCGCACAAACTTTGCGTCAATCTGCATGGAACCGATTGCTTTTAGTGCCGCTTGGCTATCGGAGAAAATGGCTATCAACTGATTGACAGTCCCTTGCCTTATTGTTTCCTTTGCACACCACTGTATCGCGGCTACTTAAGCCTGAAATACTTTGGCGTATTTTCCTAGACTTAACGAGATTTCCGTTTTTGGCCTTATCCCGTAAATCCCAGCTTCCACTCCTTGTTCTGTCTTGGAGCCGTCTGTATACCAGATTTTTTGCGCTGTTATTGGGGGGCCGTTTTTCCAGTCTTCCCTGTCTGGTATTATAATTTAAAAGTTTTTATTGAAGTTATACTTCGGGACTAAGCTATCCGTAGGCATTCCTAGTATAGGATACGCCTTTAACTGTAAGCATAACCTCTGGTGCTCTGTTCCGTGCTGCTGCCTTATGGGCGTTGAGCCTTGCATTAGCCTGTGTACCACTGAACGAGCTTCTCCTTGGATAAATATATGTAGTGGTAACAGGTCTAGCAGAACCTCTAATGCGGCTGTAGAAGCGGTTCTTATGGCCCCCGTGGCGCACAGGCAAGCAACCTTTTGTACTCCACTTAGCAGCCTTATAGCTCCCAACTGCAGTGTCTTAGTCCACCATACTACTGATCCGTAGGTTATCATGTGTCTCACTACCCTGGTGTATAACCATAGGGTCATTTTTGATTTCAATCCCCAGTTTTTCCCACACATCTGTTTGCACCTTCCCAGGGCAATTGTGGCTTTTTGTGTGATTTTTTGGATGTGGGCATTCCATGTCAGTTTTTGGTCGAAGATGACTCCTAAGTATTTCACCCCACTGGCAAATGGAATTTCCACTCCATTGAGCGCTAGGGATTTTAGGCTTCCCAGGGCTCTTTTCCATGTAAAGTTGACGATTGTGGTTTTGTGAGGATTTATGGACAGTCGACAATATTTAGGGCATTTTGAGAGTGCTCTAATATCGTGCTCGCAAATCGTCCCTTGACTACTATTACTAGATCGTCGGCATATCCTAGGCAATAAAAGCCTTCTGCGGACATTTTTCGAAGTACCGTATATCCCATATTTCATCAGAAGTATCATAACTTTTATAAAAATCATTAAAAACCTGCATTGAAAAGCCATAGATTTTAGGCTTCCCAGGGCTCTTTTCCATGTAAAGTTGACGATTGTGGTTTTGTGAGGATTTATGGACAGTCGACAATATTTAGGGCATTTTGAGAGTGCTCTAATATCGTGCTCGCAAATCGTCCCTTGACTACTATTACTAGATCGTCGGCATATCCTAGGCAATAAAAGCCTTCTGCGGACATTTTTCGAAGTACCGTATATCCCATATTTCATCAGAAGTATCATAACTTTTATAAAAATCATTAAAAACCTGCATTGAAAAGCCATAATAAACATTCACGTTCAGTGACATTTGAAATGTCTGTACCGTATCCTACACTAGAGCCTTTCGTGGTGAATTCAAGCGCGGTAGCCCTTATTTGATAGTTCTGTCTATAAATGGTGAAATGACCAATGGCCTTGATTTTAATAATATAGCAGAGTTCGCAAGCAAGAAGTTACGAAAATGGTTCAGTACTAATTTTTCATTTTGTGATTTATATGTTTCGTTCAGAATTCAAACACTTGTTAATTATTTTTAAAATAGTACGAGAAATGTTGTTTGTATTTTTATTTATTTCTTATGGAAGATTTTCGACTTGGCAGCAATGGACAACTTTTTGCTGGTAATTCGGACATGTTTAGAATTAACGATGTAAAGCGCGACATCAACAATTTTTGTTATCACCATCAGCTAAATCCAGATATAATATCCACCTGAATTTACCATTTTTATTCATATTTACAGCTTAATTTGTTTTCTCCATACATTTTTACAGCTTTTCTCACTCAGTCACAAAACAAAACACAAATAATCATCTATATAGGCAATCCCTGATAGTACGTCCATGTATTTGGTATTGTTGCTTCTCACGGTTGGTTTTGCATACATTCCTTCTAGACCAGTTTACGATATGTTAAAGGAAATAAGTAATCACGCCACGGCAATTTCGTAGTGAATAATCGCAATTTGCAGGAATCGAAAATAATGTTTTGATTGTTTCAATAAAGTAGCAACGAATGATTACAATGATTTCTTAAGATTTTTTTAAACTAGGCGAAATAAAATAAAAATGTATTCTCGTCACAATTTTTTTCACATTGAGATCGTGTGGTATGATTGTAAAAAATTATCGAAAAAAAGATGTATGTAAAATTCACCAAGAACAAGTCGGTTTAGATGAAGTTTGTCGTGTTCTTCGTGTACACGATTCTTGTGGTTGAGATAAATAACAAAAGATAAAAAAAGCTCAGTTGAATTTTAGTACAGGGTTATCCAACGGAAAGACCCACCCCTATATTTTGTTTATATTTCGAAATATTTTTTTCAAATAAAAGTTGTAGTGAATCAAATGAACTATTTTAGAATCCCTGCAAAGAATATACAGGTGGTCCCATAAAAGCGGGACAAACCAAACTTACAATTTTTTAGCTGGAGTACCCTATATTTTTTACATTTTTGAAATCTGTGTTCTTTTGTGATTTCAGATATATAGATATGATGTATAGGGCTGTCAAAAATGTTCCGTGGGACAGTGGCGTACGCGAAATTAACTAATACGAGAAACAATAAACTGTTACAATTTATAACAATGTATGTAAAACTTACCCTTTTAACTAGCTTGATGAACTAGCTTGCTTATCACAAACTGGAGAAGATGTGTAGCCATTTTGCAGCATCAGGTATGTTTCTATGGTTGTCTCCATGAGTGATGTTCGCTTTGGTGAAAATATATTCTTATATTTTGAAAATGACCGTTTAATATCTACTGATATAATACACGCATACGTAAAATTGTCCTTGAATGCACTTAACGGATCTGGGGCTACACCATCACATATTTGTCTTAATTTGGTAAAATCGATGTCTTTATTTAACACACTTGCGAACTTTTCTTTAACACGCTCATTTGTTGCGTCACCTATAGCGTGTAGCAGTAGATTTACTTCGTCCCCTATTTGCAGTGACTCCGCTAACGACAACGCACTGTTTTCTAATTTTTTTTATGCTTTCATGTAATGGTTTATAGTTCTTCGCAATATTTTTTCAAAGCTGTTTCAACGGAAATATCTTTGAATTTTGGCTTTCCTTAATAGTTGCAGCCTCATCTGGATTGAATTGTAGTATCACAGCTTTTATTTGTTGGAAATATTCAGCATAATAAAAAGCTGCCTGCAACCATGTTCCCCAACGTGTAAGAATCGGCTGTGGTGGTTCAGGAATACCGGGACACTTGCTATGAAACTCACAAAGACGTTTAGGAGAATTAAGAAACACTTTTTTTGTACTTGCTATTAATGCATCCACCTCTGGAAAACCTTTTCGAAAAGTTTCTGCCACAAGATGTAAAGCATGCACTTTACACGTAACATGTATAAACGTACAACTTTGTTCTTGCAAAGATCGGCCTACTGAACGCATTGTCACGACACCATCAGTCACAAACACCAACACTTGATTTTTTGACAGTTCAAACTTTTCTAACGTCTCCAGCACCACCCTGGTAATTGTTTCGCTAGTACACTGACTTAGTCTTTTGCTGGCTAGTAACAGTGGAACTGTCTGTTTAAGAGGGTCTAGTACTCGTACTATAACATTTAAAATAGAATTTTAGTTCTTGTTATTTGTTATAAATAGTGAACATATCGTATTGCTCTGATAAAGTAAACGTTTTCACAAATAATATAACACACAAAACTACGCAGTTTGCTTATTGAATTTATTAAATTATTTTGTAAGGCATACGTATCACAATAATTGTTTTTCATCCATGGCCAACCTGATAACCATGTAGATGCTGGTAGTATAAAATTTACAATAAATAAAAAACAGTAAAAGATGAGATACAATATATCTATATATTTGAAATAAAAAAAAACAGATTTAAAAAATGTAAAAAATATAGGGTATTCCATTTAAAAAATTGTAACTTTGATTTGTCCCGAATTTATGGAACCACCTGTATGTTCTTTGCAGGGATTCTAAAAAGAGTTTATTTGATTCATTACAACTTTTATTTAAGACATTTTTTTTCTAACTCAAAAAACAAACACCTTTTCGTTGGATAACCTTGTACATGTGTTTTTTTACAGTTTTAATACGTATGGAAAGGAACAACTTTTGTTATCGCTAGACTAGAGCATGTTAGATATTTACTTGTCTGTGAACAAGTGTTCATGCTACATTGATCCAAAATATACGAAATTACAAAGTGAAATTTCGACGAGGAGACTTCTGGAAACCGGAATGGTTCAAGGAGCAGTCCGGTCGTCGTATTTTTTCAGCACTTACATTCGTAACATCAGCAACTCAAAGACCAATCACAGTGTGGCATATTACTATGTCATATCGGCCTAATTAAAGGATTTGGAACACAGTTTTTTATGTAAATGGTGTAGTGTCAAAATTTACACAATTTAAAAATATTTTGGAATATACAGGGTGACTCGCTACAGCGGCGCACGTTCAAGGTTATTTTTTAAAATGGAGCATCCTATTTAAACTGCTGGCCAAATAAAACTAATAATGTAATTTCCATAAACTAACTTTAATAAGTATTGTTTAAAAAAACTAAAAAACACGCTTTTAAAGCACATCAAACTAAAAAGTGAAAAATAATTATTAATATAAACTGAAAACAATAATGAACGAAAAATACTAGTATTATTGTGAAAAAAAGGCGTGGGGCGCTTTGTGCCATATTTTTCGTATATCGAGCAACCCACGCTTTTTTCACAATAATACTAGTATTTTTCGTTGATCATTGTTTTCAGTTTATATTAATAATTATTTTTCACTTTTTAGTTTGATGTGCTTTAAAAGCGTGTTTTTTAGTTTTTTTTAAACTATATTTATTTTTCACTTTTTAGTTTGATGTGCTATGAAAGCGTGTTTTGTAGTTTTTCTAAACTATATTTATATTGCTTATTGATGCTGATATTATAACATATTACGATCCAACAGATATTTCTGAAAAAAAAAAAAAAATTTATTTCAGCCATGGGATTTGAACTCACGCCCAAGGAATCCGTCGTTTCGCGTCGACTAAGACTTGCCCGCTCTGCCAACGACCGACCTGACAGTCACGGAATATACTTACAATATTAAGCCTCTTGCTCTCACGCAGAGGATACGTGAGGAAAGGACTGGCGATCCTGATCAGGATAATGATATAAACTTGTTATTATTGTATTGTTACCGGTTCTTCGTAAGTGTACAAAGTTTCAATTAAATCTGTTCGTTTAAAGTGGGTCAAAATCGAGTCCAAAGAGTCGGTTACAAACAAACAAGCAAACAAACATACAAGTGAAGCTAATAAAAGCGTGTTAAAAAAGAATATCTTCAAAACGATTGGAGGGATCGAGATGTGGTCTTAAAGATTTTCTTGCAGATTTCATCACGAATAAACTTGTTTAACGATGACATTAAACTATAGAAGACGTTCTATATAGGGTGCACAATGAAACCGTTGCAATTTTTCAAAATTTCGTTGATTCCGAACATGTAAAAAAGCAGTTGTAGGTTTTTATTTGCCATACTAGGATGATCTACAGGGTGTTTCAGTTAATATTCCTACAGCCGATATCTCGGAAATTAAAAAATATATTTCTGAACCATTCATGTAACTTTTAACCACCTCACCCCATCCCATTATTCCATATTGTAAATAACTTTGAACTGAGGAATAGTATATAATTCTTATCTCATTCTCATCTAACATATTTCTTAGAAATTTGAATTTATACAGCATAAATCTGAGTTTATCCGAAACATACTTAATTTGAGCGTCCCAACGTAAATATTTTTCTATAACTACACCTAAATATTTTATTTTATCTACTCTGGATACTGTATTCATTGCTTTCATTGTGAATAGTGATAAGGTTAAATGATGGCGCAGTTGACTTATTGCTTGTGAATGGTATATAAAATGTCTTTTTCCAGTTTAAGGTGAGGAGTTTAAAGTCGAACCAGTCTTTAATATTGTCTAAATCTTTTTCCGCTTTTTGTTTTAGTTTTTCCTAAATTTCCTCTTTGTAAAAAATGGCAGTATCATTATCATGGCTAATTATATCTCCACTACTTTGAAGTGCGAATAAGCCATTAATGTATATCGTGAATAAAACTGGACCTAGTATGGTACCTTGAGGAACGTCATAATCAACAGATTTATGTTGCCCATAATTTATTGTTAAGCCTGGCCAAGCGATGGTAGATTCACGGTCGGGCGCAATACCAATGCCATCGCGCTTGTTTACGATGACGATGACACGACACACTTCAATTGTTATCTGTCGGTCGATGCATAGAATACTAGTAAATAATAAATAATGCTGAACGTAAAGAGTAGAAAACGACCGTACGCTGATAAAGTGAATAAATTTATCGGTGAATTTCCGGATTTATTCTATGATGGAAGGAAAATAATTTGTAAAGTTTGTGATCAAGACTTAATGTGCTGGATTAAATACGGCTGCAAAATTCATGTCAATATTAACCAGCATAAAAATAAAAAAAATGGCGTGTCTTCTTTGGAACCTCAATTTATGTTTGATTTACTGTTAATGCTGATTACCTGTGATGTTCCCCTGCGCATATTAGATAAACCAGCATTTTGGGAGTTCTGGAATAAATACAATCCCCAGGTGAATTTACCAAGTCGTTCCTCGTTACGTAGATATGTACCAAGTGTTCGTGAAGACATTGTAAATAGGATTAAATGTGCATTAAAAAATACACGGCTGTGGTTATGTGTTGACGAGACGATAGATTGTAAAAAAAATTCTATTTTAAATGTTATAGTACGTGTATTCGACCCTGTTAAACCAACATTTACACTTTTACTAGCTAGCACAAGACTAACTGCGTGTTCTGGCGAAACAATTACGCGGGTGGTGTTGGAGACTTTCGAAAAATTTGAACTGTCAACAAGTCAAGTGTTGATGTTTGTGACCGACGGTGCTGCGACAATGCGTTTTCTTCAAAGAGACGATTGTAGGTTTTTACATGTCACGTGTAAAGTGCATGCGTTCCATCTTGTAGCAGAAATGATTCGAAAATGTTTTCCAAAGGTAGATGCATTAATAGCAAATACAAAAAAGTATTTCTCAAATCTCCTAAACGGCTTCGAGCATTTCACACACTGTGTCCTGGTATTCCGGAACCACCAGAGCCGATTCTTATACGTTGAGGAACGTGGTTGAAGGCAGCTTTTTATTATGCTGAATATTTTCAACAAATAAAAGCTGTGATACTACAGTTCAACCCTAACGAGGCTGCAGCTATTAAGGAAAGCCAGACAAGCTTTCAAGATGTTTCCCTTGAAACAGATTTAAAAACTATTTATAACAATTATAGAGGACTACACGACGCAATAGAAAAATTGCAAAATACTTCGTTGTCGTTAGTGGAATCGCTGCAAATAGTGGACGACGTAAATACACAGCTACAGACTATAAATGACGCAAAAATAAGCCCGTTATTAAAAAATTCGAGAGTGTATTACGGAAAGATCCTGATTTTACCAAATTAAGACAAATTTGTGATGGTGCATCTACAGCTGCGTTAAGTGAGTTCACAGAGTGTTTTATTTATGCCTGTATTACTTCCATAGATGTCGAACGGTCTTTTTCAAAATACAAACATATTTTTTCACCACAGCGAACATCGCTTACTGAGACAACTGCAGAAACATATCTGATGCTACACAGTTATTATAGAAGTGCTCCAGTTTGTGATAACGACAACTAAGTTACTTCATAAATTTGCTTAAGAAGGTGAGTTTTGTACATATTTTTATAAAGTGTACCAGAATTAAAAAAAATTTATTTCCATTTATTTTATGTATTTATTTATTTATTTATTATTAGTTATCACTTAGATATACAATGTACATGTGTGAACGTCATTTAACAGTTTAATAATAATGTGCAGCACTAAGCTTACAAAATATAAGGAAACACATAAAAAAAGAATTTAAAGCGAACGAAATAGTACAAAAACTTACATCACAATATATAAAATATTTTTGTTTTTATTATTGTACTTATTCAAGTATTATGATATGATGCATACCCAGTACGTCTCTGTAAGATTAATGACCTTGGCCAGGCTTATTTATTGTATACATACTAATTCAACTCATTACTCTCAGACAATTGCAAATGATCATTTAAAGTTGTTTTTTTTTTTGAAAATAGGTCATCCTGTTACCATGAATGTTTTACTTATTGTAAAGTTTTGACAGTAATCTGTGATTTAGATTAAATTTTATCTCCGGAAGGAAACCAAATGTCATAAAAAAGTTCCTTTTCAATATAGAAATTATAATGTATGTATGATTTTTCAAATTTGTTAGGTCCTCCATTTTTGAAATATCAGTGTTTAACCTTAATTATTTTGATTCGTACGGTATTGACATTGTAATCGCTCCATGCTTCTAAGTATTCAACGTAGCATGCGGTACTCTTTGGTATAATAAAATATTAACATATTTTGAAATCTTTATCAGTTACTTCTCGCTGAATTCACAGAAAAACAGAAATACATTTCCTCATTCTCAAAGATTAAAATCTCTTTGTTTCCCAAGTAATAACGTAATAAGTAAGTAACAGTAGAATCTTTGGCTCCTGGAATATTGCCAAAGTTGTGTGCGTGGTGCCAAAGATGCTACAGTATAAACATTAAAGTAAAATAATGGTTCTTCCCATTAGGGAACTTGCCTATAATTTTAAAAATAAAAATAATACTAAAAAACATAGCGTAACGTTGTAATAAAACGTGTACTTCACAAAAAAAATAAGATTTCTAATTCCACGCGATCAGTATGAAGGATCTAAACAGCGATAAAATTGAAGTGGCCGGAAACGAGCTACTATTGACTGTGACGTCACACCATACAATATTCGGTAGTCGTCGCACCGGGAAGCAACACAATCAGATGTTTACCATTTCCAATTCCAATTTAAAATCTCTATTCACAATTAAGTAGATTATTTACAACTTGTATGGGGTACAGATTAAGATTTATATTAATATATACATATATACAGAAAAAAAGAAAACTAAATATCAATTCATTCATAAAATACTTAAAACAAAGTATGACATTCTATATAAACATATGTACAATATGGTGTTATTAGACTATGGTTGATTTGTTAGTGGCTGTTCTGATATAAATATATAATTGTGTTTTATAGTACCGCTTATTGTAGTTGTACAGATATTTTAAAATGACTGATCAAGGTTTTTCAAAGGGCCAATCTGATAATTTGCCTAAAGTGGATATGTTTATGGTGGCATCTTTTATACAAAATAGTGAAAGTTTTTCCCTTGGAGAGGTCCGCGGGGTCAAGGCAGAGAAGTATGTATTTTTTTTAGCTTTTAGTAATAATTTATAAACATAAAATAGTTATGTAAAAAGAAATAACTATAAAATGCTTAGTCGCAACTACATATTTAATTTTCTCTCCCGATGGTGCCGACTGTATTGGCGAAACGCGTGTTAGTATATTTTATAGTATAAACTAAGATTCATTCTTACAATACCTAATATATTGATCACATATTTAATTTTCAATTTTTTTTCATTCTCGATGATGCCGACTGCGTAGGCGAAATTTGTGGTAGTATATTTTACAGCATTTTGGTGTCTATAGAAAATTACTTCAATATTAGTAGCACATTGAAAATTGCAACCCTCTGTAGATTCATATTTTTAAATAAAATGTCCTATAACTTTTTTATTTACTATTTGATTTTTTTCAAAAACAATGGATTTATTCCTCTAGCTAACTTATAGCCCAAATTTCAATTCGATCGGACTTTTCTTTCTTTAGTTATCGTGCTTACAAGAAACGTGACGGACGGACAGACGGACGGACAGATATTTTGAAAGTTGTTCAGAATTCGATGACGAACGAAATGATTTTTTCTCTGCGAGCGATATTAACGATTTTAGAAATGTCCCGATCAAATGCAATATACTCTTCGTAATCGTATTTGCGAAGAGTATAATAATAAATAGCTGTTTACTTTCTCACCAGGAAATTACCTTTAGTTAGTATCACTAAATTACATTCTATCTACTAATCTTATTTTCTAACATTGTATACACATTCTTTCTTTAATCCTACCCTAATTAAAATTCAATAATTCGGAATTCGGAATATTTTATTGCCCGCCTGCGAAAAACTAGTAGATAGACATATAGTATTTAATAATGTACTTACATTAAAATGATCTTCACACACATGTATAGACCTACTGCTCTGTGAAATGTCTTTTTTCATTTCTTCTACACGCTTTTAGCCATTTTGATCGTCGAATCTTATTTTCTGGCAATATCATAAATATTTTATCTGGCACTTTCACTGTAGTATTTTTACACAACGGTACAATGCAATATTTAAAATAAGAAGTTTTTGTTTCCATTTTAAGTATACACTTAAAATTTATCTGAAATCAAGCGGTCGAGTGCTGGGATCTCCGTCGTCGCTTGTAAATTGTATGGTGTGATGTCACGACTACTCCCGCGCTTTTGACCTGTTTGAAAAGGTTCGCTCGCGCGCGAAACTTTAATAATTTATAACAAATTTATTATTGGGAATTAAGACGTCATATTTTGCATATCTTATTTTTTAGTATTGTAGAACATTTTTATGAAGTAAAAAAAATGTGCAAGTTCCCTATTCTTACGCATAGTAAATTGCCGTAGAATTTATGGCAGTGAGATTAAGAAATAACGTTATAAAATAAACAATGTAGGAAATTCATCTAGCTATTTGAGTAGGTCGAGAACTCAGTTAGATTTTTGTTCAATGATTAACAAATCGTGTACATTAACTTCTATGAAATTATATTATATTGTATAAAATCAGATAACCATCGCTTATAATGCTTTGCACTAAGTTCACTTAAGAAATAAATTGATACATATGATTACTTTGTAAAAATAATTGCCTTTCATTTGATTAAGTAATCTATTTAATGAACAAAAACATTCACTTAGAGCTGAAATAAAGTTGTACTTATTTTTGTATCGCACCTTTCTCTTTCATTACTGTCAAATTTTTATCTTCAAAAACAGAAGAATATACACCCTTGCAACATTCTGACGACGAACCGACGTTGCTATTCGCAACTAAAAGTCGGTGTGCGACGTACACAAAACCTCGTGCTGACCCAAATTTGTACTAATCTGGTCAATAAAATATGGGTCGATCCGCCGTAGAGGCCCGACTTTAGTCGTTGTGATTATCGACCAAATGTTCACCAAATTTTACGTTGGCTTAAGTTGGTTGTCAGGCTATTACCAACCTTATTTAAAATTTGCCCTTAATCTGACCTACAGAAGTCAGGTATATCGGGTAACAGGATCATGGTACACCCCCTTTTCTCTTTTAGTTTTGAGGATAATTGATTGAAATTTGGGATATCCCATATACATAATTAGCGGCACTTTTAGGCATACAAGTGATTTTTTTTACTTCCGGTATCGCTGGAAGTGACACTAACTTTCGATTTTTAAATGGAACATCCTGTATATTATTGCATTTTTTGAATTCTGCACAATTTTCTGAATCCAGTGATACCAAGTGACATTTCAAACGTTAAAATTTGTTATAATATAATTTTTAGTTTTCCATTTAAGTGTGCCATGACGGTCCCGATTTATTCTAAATGACCGTGTAATGCTAGAAAAATCGAAATCCCGTCAAGAATACTAAATTACGTGATTTATGAGGATTTATGAAGTTCATTAAAATAGTTTTTGGGAAAAAAACTAAATTTTTTCAAATGGAACCATATTGGTACCGTGGTACCATTTACTAGTATTATCAATAAGGAATTTATTCATATATTGTATTAATATGTGCGATAAATACAAACTAAATTACAGCTAAAAGAAAATAAGAAAATACAATTTTGTTCTAATTACCTTGTTATACATAAGGTGGCCTTGGAATACAAAAAATGAACACAAAACAACAGTTGTTCAAAATGCTGTTCATTAACGTCAATGCACTTCTGAACTCACATAGCCTTTTCTCGAAGAACGTTCGCCAATTGCTGGGCCGTTATGCTATTAATTGCGCGTCTTACTCGTAGCTCCAGGTCTTCACGGGTTGTAACTGCAGTTGCGTAGACAATATTTTTTAAATGATCCCAAACAAAGAAATCAAGGGGTGTTAAATCAGGTGACCTTGGAGGCCACCTCATAGGACCATTCGTCGAAATTACGTATTCTCCGATTCTCCGTTGAAGGTAATCAATTACTCTCCTTGAATTATGGGGAGGAGCGTCAACTTGTTGGAAATACATTCCCTGTTGTAAATGGAAAGGTAATTCAGCTAAACTGTCCTCAATTTCATTTTGCAGAAATTTCAAGTATCTGGCACTAGTTAGGGGTCCTTCAAAAATTATTGGACCAATGATTCTACTACCGATTATTTCAAGCCAAACATTGAAACCGAGCCGCACTTGAAAGTTACCCTCCCGTAATAAATTTTGATTTTCTTGTGACCAATATTTTGTATTTTGTCGGTTAAATAATCCCAAATTTGTAAACCTAGACTCGTCCGAAAATAAAATCATTCCCAAAAAATCATTGTTTGACTGCATGTTTTTCTGCAAAATCCAATTGCAATATTCCATTCTACGTTCGTAATCATTTTCGTACAAGTGCTGGTGCAATTGGTACTTAAAAGATTTATAGTGGTATTTATGCAAAATTAGGCATACTGTTTGGTGACAGATTTCCAATTCAAACCCAATTTGCTGTAAAGAAACAGCCTTATCAACTTCTGCTCGAGCCAAAACATTAATTTCCGTTCCTTCGTCAAGAATGAAATTTTCTTCGGGATCATTGTTGCGCTCACTTCGGAATTGATTTTCAAGACTATTAAAATAATTTCTTGCTGGACATTGTCTATCAGGATATCGTTCGGCATAAAGGTGTCTAGCCGCAACGGCATATTTTCTACATTCCCCATAAATAATTAACATGTCCACTTATTCATCTCTTGTATAAATTTGCGGCAATTTGAACACAATTAACAAGAATTTTAAACAATTTTTAAAGACAAAATAATAACACCGGTAAACCAACAAATGTTTGACAAGCTAAATAATTCATTGTTTTCAAAGCCACCTTAGTTAGTTACATTTAATTAGAAAAAAATTGTATTTTCTTATTTTCTTGTCGATAATCGTTGTACACATATATACACATACATATATACACATATATACACACGTATATATAATACACTGAATTAAAATAAGTAATTATAGACAATAATATAATTACACACACACACATACATCTACGTGTATTCAAATAAAAGACAAAATTACACAACATGAAATTGAAAGTTGATACTAAAATAAAGATACTGACAAAATATCACACTGAACCGGTGATGTTGGTCACTAAATCGTTAAAGTTGCACTCCAGAAATTCATTGAGACTGTAAAATGATTTTTTGGCAAGATAACTTTTTAGTAATCTTTTATATTGTGCAAGCTCACATGTTTTTATTGAGAGCGGGAGGTGATTGTAAAATACTGGACCATAATAATTGTAGGCATTTCTGCTATGGGTTACTCTTGTATAAGTTATTTTTATGTTGTTTCTTTGCCTAGTATGATGATTATGTGCTTCAGAAATGATTGTATATTTGTTTAGATTAGTTTTTATGTAAATTAAGCATTCTAAAATATAGACGGAGAATAAGGTTAGTATCCCTAATTCAGAAAATTTGTTTTTTACATTTTCTCTAAAAGGCAAACCACATATAGTTCGAATTGCATGTTTTTGAATTTGGAAGATACGAGAACTGTGGGGAGAGTGACCCCAGGATATGATTGCATATTTGAGAACAGAGTGGAAGAGTGAGAAGTAGCTGGTGTGCATTGCTTCTTGAGGCAACATATAGTACAGTTTTCTTAGTAAGTAAAGATTCTGATTAAGTTTTTTGCATATATAGTTTGAGTGGGGCTCCCATAATAGGATTGGGTCCAAAACAACACTCAGAAATTTTGTGGATTCCAGATTTTCATATCCAAGTAAGTTCCTATGGTTTGTTTTGTGTTAATTCAAAAGAAGATTGTGGTTTGAAAACCATGACGCTACGACTGATTTGGTATTTTCAATATGAATGAGTAGCTGGTGCATGTCATTACTTGAGCTTGTTGCAGTTGTGTCATCTGCAAAAAGCACAAATTTAGTTGAAGGGATTGAAGCGGTAAGATCGTTTTCGTAAATTAGAAGCAGTATGGGGCTCAGCACTGAATCTTGAGGAACGCCACTTTTTAGAGTAAGTCTTTCTGAGAAGTTTTTATTGTAGTAGCAGGTCTGCTGCCTGTTGCTGAGATAAGAATTTATTAGCGAAACACTCTTTTGGAGAAAGCCGTACCCAGATAGTTTGTTTATCAAAATGCTATGTGAGACGCAGTCAAAGGCCTTACTTAAGTAACAAAACAAACTGCCTATATATATTTTTTTCTCAAATCCTTCAACAATCATTTCCACCAATGACATAATAGCTTTTTCTGTACATTAGAGGAAGATAACATCATTGGGTAACACATACTGTAGAAAGAGAGAATATAAAAAAGCATGTGTGTTATGCAGGATCTGGGCAGCCTTATTAAACGTATATGGTGTCTTGGTATCTTTTCTCTTAAGTCTATGACTAACACTAACGTTCATTCCAAACAATCATGCTAATATCGACCATGCGTTGCAATTGGTGTATAAATCTTTAATAAATATCTACCAATACCTGCATTAACGACATTAATTTTGAGGTTATGTTAAGCCGAGGTCCAAAAGCCTCACACCAACGTCCAGCTGGCGTTGCTAGAAGACTATGTCAGTCAGCAACGTCTAACCAACGTTGGAAGTTTATCTGAAAATTACCTAAACCTACTTAGTCAGTTACCAACGTCTAATCAACGTTGGATAATTACCTGAAAACACATCCAATGTTGGTAAATGTGCTAGACGTAAATAGTACTTTCGTGAGGTTCAAGCTACGTTGCTCCAACGTTGTATCATAAAAATAAAATTTAAGGCACTACTTGACTATTATTTGTACCAATTTTGACATTGAAATTAGTAAATAAGTAGTTGCTAATCGGTGAAATATTACTTGGGCACGGCCTCTGAGTCGCTGTATATATAAAAAATGACAAAAAATAAGAACTCTAGGTCGAATTTAATTCGTTGCTCCATAAATGTTGTTTACGAATATTTAAAACTCCATGAGGACTAAATCATCGAAAAATACATTTTTGTAAAAATCTAAGGGCTTCTGGAACATAATTCTACCAAAATCCAGTCTTAGTGGAACGTCACGAGGGAACAGCTATCGTAATCTTTGTAAAAGATAAGGATAAAGTCCTTGCCTTTTCAGTATACGCCATACTGATGACCTTAAGTATAGGAAAAGCTATAACAAAATTGCTTATTCAATGGTGCACCTTATGGTCCAATAATATACAGGGTGTTCCATTTGAATTAACGAATATTTTTCAACTTTTCCTTTATCATGTTTGACAAGATTTTTTTCGCACCCTGTATGTCACAGGTCAATTTTGGACACAGCATTTCAAAGCGCCATTCTTGCTCAACATTTAGCAGGAAAATATTTTTAGTGATGATTAGTATAACCTCAAAACATCAGATGAGTGACGAAAATTGAGAAAAATATCAGGCTAAATAACTCGAAAACTGTAAATATTTTCAGATGCGTATTATGCATAAAGTACCTTTTATTTTTCATGCAGATTCCGAAAAAAATGTAAAAAATATAGGTCGTCATTAAGAAAAACAAAGTTGCTCTCCACCCAGATATAATGGGATACCCTGTATAATTCGTGGTGTACACATAACAATTTACCACTAAAGGCTTCCAAATGTAATGTTATGTCATTTACAAGAAAAAAAATCCTGTTGATTTTGATTATAAATTTGACGGTGCATCACTTAATAGGCCTGATTATATAAAAGATCTTGGAGTACCTTTCGATCCTAAACTAACATTCTTAAAACATATTGAAGTTGCCACTTCATCTGCAATTAAATGTTTAGGTTTTGTCATTAGAAACTCGAAAGGGTTTTCTAATATGTTTACACTTCGATTGTTATATACATCCTTCGTTAGATCGAAATTAGAGTATGCATCGATAGTCTGGAACCCAATTTATGTTACTCATGTATCGACGCTTGAAATAATACAAAGACGATTTATGAAATCTGCAGTATATATATTAGATGGCATATATCCACCAAGAGGGTTTTCTCATAATTTGTTATTAACACGGTTTGACATCATAGAATTGTCAAAATGGAGATCTGTACATCTGATTATATTTTTATATAAAATTGTTAATAATATTTTTGACTGTCCAGATATACTAAGTCATATCAATATACGGGTGCCCAGGATTTCAGCGCGGCACAACAATGTTCTTAATCTTCCTACAGCTAATACCAATATTCTCAAAGCATCTCCTCTTTATCAAATGATCTCTAATTATTGCACCGTGGAGGATAGGATTGACATATTCTTTTGTACTATCAGGCAGCTAAAAATTTTTTACAGCTACTCATTTACTATTATAATAATTTGTATATATAATATGTGTTTATATATGTATGTATGTGTGTATGTATGTGTGTATGTATGTGTATAGGTGTATATGTGTGGGTATGTATGTATGTATGTATGTATGTATGTATGTATGTATGTATGTATGTGCGTATATATGTGTGTATATGGATGTATGTGCATGTGTATGTATATGTGTGCATACATGTTTGTATAAGCGTATGTGGTTATTTTTGTTTATACCATTTTTATTACCATCTTTCTTTTTCATTTTCATTTTGTATTGCTATTTTTATTATTATCATTTTTCTTTTTACTGTTACCGTTAATTCAAGTTATCTCCGTATCCTGTAATTGGGCTTTTGCCTATTGGATATGTATTAAATAAATAAATAAATAAATAAATAAATAAATAAATAAATAATTGGTGTCATTTTGTTTCTGTTGAGTTTGAGAAACTAGACATATCCCAAACAAATCTATTTATCTCTTCTATTAACCAAGATATAGGGCTTCCGCCTACTATAACACGCTGTATACTAGTATACTTATTGCAATAAAGACGTGTATTATTACATTATGATGATATATCATATTGCAATATAAAATTTTCATCTAAAAATTAAAACCTAGTGTAGCAAAAAGTTTCCGTTGAACACCTTATACGTTTTAAATTTATGTGACATATTCTAGTTTTACAGTCGTCATGGATTCCATTTATTATCTCCTTAACAAAACTAACGCTAATCAGACAGATCTACTTCAATCGAATTTGCATATTAACTTGATAATCTGCAACTACTGTTATTAATTATTACCTAATAATAAATTTGAGACAACGGTCGGTGGATTTTCGACGGGTTGTTGATATTTAAAAGTTGGCTTTGTGTACTATATCCGAGGCACTCTGCTTCTTACACTTAAATTTTGTTATTAAACTGGTTATTGCAAAAATAAGAGCAGTTGTAGGGTACGCTCACACCTCCATAAATCTCCAATAGACTATAAAAAGACATTATTCTTTTGAAAATGTATCATTTGTACAATAACCACAACAGCCAACATGTATAAGGTAAATATGGTTTTCTTAAAAGATTTTTTTTATTATTTGTATTATTTTTTGTTAGTATAGAACAAATTAAAAAGGCAATTTTTTTGATACATAAGAATTTTTATTAAAAAAAATGTAAGAAGTGACGTAATCTGTAAAGAATAATAGATTCTAACAAAAATGTAGATGCCTCTGATTCAAAACCCAACTATCATACCATACAAGCTATATAATTTTTGATTTGAGACAATATAAATAAAAGGCCATTGTTTAATAACCTAAGTAATAATTTAAGTTTTTTAAGAATTGTGTATAAAACTATTCATAAATCTATATAGTTGACAGTAACCTAATCATAAGAGTCTAAAAACCCAAAATGGTCCCAAAAAGAGCGCTTACAGGAGGCTGTTTAAGCTAAGAGTTTAAATATGTCATAAAACTTATTCCAGTTATAAAGAATTTAATTGAATAATCTCAAGCTTGTAGAGCTTGATAAAACCTGTAATAGGCGCAGTTGGTCTTATACGAAAATTTTATTAAACCTTTAATGATGCCATGAACAGCTAATTTTCTCTTGAATAATGATAGTTATAGTGAGTTATGTTATAAATCTGTTTTATTTTAAAATATTTATTCCTAATGATATTTTAAATCATTGTTGCCTACAGTGAAGCAAATATGTTTCGGACATCATATGAGACATGTCCTGAAAGTTTTATGTTATTTTATATTTTCTCATTACGATTTGTAGGCAAACGCATTCTGGGTAAAACTAAAATGTTTTATATCAGAACGTTTATAAAACCTCTTACTTTTAATGTAGTTTCATGACTGCATTAATATTTCCGACCTAAAATTCTGACGTAAAAATCATTTGCTATACTCTCTGCGCTGTTGTGTTTTTTTAAAAATTTACTTCCAAATCTAAAGGCAAAAACAACTAATTAAATTAATCAAATTAATATTTATAAACGGTTTGTGTTCTAAACCATAGCTTTTAAAATTGTGCAAACTATTGAAGACTGCGAAGTTTGTTTGTTTTATTTTATTGTGTATGTTAACAAAATTACAATTTCTTCAGTGTAAGAAGCTTTTAAAAAGGATCCAGGACAGCTACAGGAATATTTTAGAAAACATTTTTAAATCCGCTTTTCGTCGAGGGCTTTTTAAAACCAAAGGGTTTTGTAAACCACAGTGAATAGTTATAATAAAACCGATTCATTAATAAAATCTTATACTCTAAAAATAAATTTGGCCCTAGATAAACCTAATTTAAAACTAATTAATTTACAAACAACTTTTATAAAACTTTTATAAAATAATAATCATTCTAAATAGCATTTATATTGTAACTTGGTAATTGATATGTAACAATTTCTGATTCATAGTTGTATCATCACTACTTTATTTGTTTACACAAGCCATATCAAACGTGCCGACGTTAACTCCTGTAACTTACAAGTGGAGCCACATTTCATATCTTATGCGCACAAATGAAATAGAGATGAGGCGAACTATACAAATTACTTTTGTTAGGATCATCGCTAGGATTTATCTGCACGAATTAGTTTTAAAATTTAGTCCTAAGAATGTTTATTGAGGTTTTCTTATATTTGTGTTTAAAAGAGTAATTTTTAAAAAGTATTGTGTACTATACGACAAAATAGTTGTATAAAAATCTCTATTATAGTCTCTACAGCAAAAATGTTTTATAAACGCTGTAGAATGGCTAGTACATTATCCTGCTTTTGTTCCATAGATAACTGTGATGACGATTTTTATTGCACAGTATAACTCAATAATATCTTATTTAGTAGGTTAGATTTTTTGATTAATTAAATTATTTTTTAGAAATAATAACTGGTTATTGCCAATAAAATTATTTGATCTCATGGTAAAACGACACAGTTGATAAACATTGTACGCACCTGAATTACCTCTATCATAATACATATTTTTATATCAGTTCGTAGTTTTCTGCACCGTCGTAGTCGCCTGCAACGCTGGATTATTAAGTGCCCCCCGGTCATATTAGCTACGCTGCCCCAGCAATATCAGCATATTCTGCAGCTCCAGCCCTTTCATACGCAGCACCAGCACTTTCATACTCAGCTCCAGCCCTTTCATACTCAGCTCCAGCCCTTTCATACTCATCTCCAGCCATTTCATACTCAGCTCCAGCAGTTTCATATTCCACAGCTCCTTCCTTGGCCTACTCTGCTGCACCAGCCTTAGCCGTAGCTAAAGCGCCTGCTGCTTTATCCTATTCCTACCAAAACAAGGCCTCATACAGAACCGCAGCTCCAGCAATTTCCCTATTCCGCTGCCCCTGCTGTGTCGTATTCTGCTCCTACTGTGTCGTATTCTACTCCTGCTGTGTCGTACTCATCTTCTGCATATGCTGCTCCTGCTGTCTCATACGCTGCACATTCCGCGCCAGCGTTGTCCTACGCAGCTCACGCTCCAGGTTAGTAACTGTCGCTTAATATAAATAAATTTTGTATTAAACATATATTTTTAAAATGTAAGATACAAAGAGATTGTGGCCTTGAAGTGCTGTAAATATTGAGCGCCTCAAGGACTCATTCTTGGGCCACTTTCATTTTATCATCAATAACGTCACAACTTTATTCGGTAGCTCATTTGTTTGTGAATAAATTTTATTTTTATGACAGATTAAGCGATGTACTGTTGATGAGAAGAAAGAATATCTAGATCTAGATTTTGCCTCTCAATATACATGTTAAATAGTCACTCATATATAATTATATATTACTGTGCATAAGAATGTGTTTTAATATTGTTTAATTTCAGCTCTATCTTATTCAGCTGGACCAGCGGTGTCTTACTCTGCACCAGCGATTTCTTATTCCGCCCCAGCACTTTCATATGCAGCTGCTCCAGCTCTTTCATATTCCGCTCCAGCGTTAAAGGTAGCATCACCTATCACTTATGCTAGTAACTATGGATGGTAAATATATGGACTATTTAAAGCTACTTAATTAGATAAATTAGGTATATTCATTGTTATTGTCGAACTTAAATTAGTGTTACTTGCACATATTCACATGTCTTCGTATTCATCATGTTTTGTATATAATCTGAATTGTTGAATTATTGTTGTGTTGTTCTTTAACGAATAAAATAGGAATTTAAAATAAAGCTGTGTTTAATTGAGGGGAGAAAAGATTAAAGTAATTAAGGTATAGTTGTTACTAATCTTTTCACACCATTTTTAGGATTAATTGACAACTTATACAAACAAAAGGGATTAGTATGCACCTTTACACCTTAAAAATTGTAAAACTGTGTGTAAGGACTTCCCTTGTCAACTGAAATTTCCATTTTTTTATCACAGTTTACATAGAGACAGAAACACCTTATAATAATACTTGATGTGATGATGATAACACTGAAACATGACACTGGTTTCGCTAATAAAGTTGGCATAATCTGGAGATGATTAAAACTAAACTTAACGAGTTTAGTTTTAATCATATCCAGACGATGCCAACTTGGTCGACGAAACGCGCATCGAGTATAGTATCAACTGGTTAGCTGTTTGTGGAAACTAAGTACAGCAGTTCATAATATATTGTATCTGAAATTGCAAGGGCAGATTTCTATCCTTCAACATGATTTTATGAGAAGTAGATTTCCTACTACAAATCTCTTGTGCATAATACAATTCATTGCTCAACATATTGATATAAATACACAAGTCGGTGTGTTTTATACGGACTTCCAAAGCCTCTGATAGGTTGGACTATGGTATATTACTTCAGAAAGTTGAAATCGCAGGATTATCCTCTCCTTTGTTAGAATTATTCAGGCCATACTTATCTGAAAAAAAAAGGTTTGTGGAATACCATGGAAGCAGTTTGAAAGAGATTTATGTTTCTTCTGGGATGCTCCAAGGTTTTATCCTTGGGCCTTTCTTTTTGAATTGCATGTTAATGAGATTGTTATAAATCTTAATTTACATTACTTGCTATAAGTATTGGATTGTATAAACACGCAAAATAGTCTGATTAAAATATATGACTGGTGTATCTTAAATAATCTTGAACATTGTATGCTGCAAAGTATCACGATATGATCTTTTTCAGAAAAATGTCCCCTCATGTTATAAATATAAATTAGATAATGTTACCTTAAATCGGCCTAATTCGATCAAAGATCTAGCAGTCACGCTTGATAGCAAATTTTCTTTTAATTCCCATGTAAACAAAATTGTTAAGACCACTTTTAAACTCCAAATCAGCTAAGTTCTACTAATTAATTACGTATATCCCTGTAATTATGACTTATTCAGACAGTTTTATATTCCACATGTTTTGTAATTGTGAGATTTAGTTAATTTCATTACATTGTGCGAATTCACAATAATTATATACAGATTAAAGTCTGCATATCGGTCTTTCTAAATTTAACTAAAAGGAGTTAAAACATTCTTTGTATGTTTGTATGCTTTTTAAAAGTTCAGTGATTATTTCTGCTATCTATAGAACTCCAGTTAAATTATTTAAAAAAGCAATCTTACACGTTATTAAACACAGTTATTAAAACTTTTCACGGTGCTAATTTTTAATTAAGATACATGTTATATAACTGTGGGACATTTAACATTTTTTGTCACACAATGTAATCTCTTGCACATCTATTAAATGTGTTAATTTCTCTAACAGTTATTTAGTATTTAAAAATTCATATACTCCTGTTCCCAACTATTTATTTATGTTTAATAAATAAAGCTAACATTTTATTAAAGTGAGTTATGAAAATGACAACTAATATGTTTGATGAGGGACATTACTTTATTGAAATAATCAAAATGATTTACAGTGAGGAAGAAAAAGTTCAAATATTTACTTGTTATATACTAAATAACAAAAATAAACGTGCAGCAAAAAGAGCATATAGGGTGTTGTATCCAAATCGTCCAACAGCATCAGAAAATACGTTCAAAAATATTTACCAGAAGGTGAATAATACCTCCAGTTTTAGTAGAAAAAAGCGTGTAGTTCAAGCAAACCAGGAAGAACAGCTAGATATACTGCTTCATTTTGAAACCCATCTATATTTATTCGCAAATAGACTTTTTTGAAACATTGTATTATTTTTTTAGAAAATTCTGAATGTAGCATAAATAATGCAGTCGATCAATTAGGTAAAAGTTATTCCAAAATCCAACGTACGTTAAAAAATAACAGCTGCAGACTATATAAAATTTTACCCGTACAAGTTTTAACAGAGGCTCATAAAAGGAAAAGGCCGGACTTTTGCTGCCAAATGATTCAAAAGTTGGATGAAGATCCCGATTTTTTTACTAAAATATTATGGACTGATGAATCATCCTTTTCTACGGCAGGAGTTCTTAATAGGAACAATCGAAGGTCGTGGGAAAACAGGCACAACAGAAAAGATTGGTAAAACAAATAAAAAAAATCAGGAGGAAAAACTGTTAGCGTTTGATGTTGAATTTTTAGAAACAAAATTGTTGGGCCTACATTTTATGATTATACTTTAACTGGAGTTACCTATCTGGAAATAATTATCTCAGAAGCAGAAAATATTCTTTTGCAGAATTTTCCGGAAGCAGAACTTGATGATATGATTTGGATGCAGGATGGGGCAACTCCGCATCGTGTCCTACCCGTTCGAGATCATTTGAATAATGTATTCCCAATATGGATAGGGAATAATGGACCTATTAAATGGCCACCTAACAGTCCGGATTTGACCCCTATGGATTAATTTTTTTGGAGATTTCTAAAAGACATTGTCAATAATAATAATAATAATAATATTTTTGAAATCAGGGACAAGGGATCAAAAATTTAATAACATACAGGGTATCCATTTCAAGAAATATATTATTTTCTTGTATCCTCTGAAATCCGCACGCTACTGTACTATTGATTGCATTTTAACAAAATTCGGTCATGACCACACAACTTTTATTTAAAACTTTTTTTCAATAGTCAATAATAACGATGATGGGTGGGTAATTTATAATGAATAACCCTGAACAATAATAAATAAATCCAGTCACCAGTGGCGGCTCGTGGTTAATTTTATAGGGGGGCACACATTTGACATTTTGAAATTGTATATTAAAATTAACTTACCAGAGAACCATTCACAATATTCTTTGTTCTCAAAATCGTGTGCTGCTTAAAAAATAAACAAAAATTTGCAAAGGTGTCCTCCCACTTTAAGATCTAGTACATAAACAGTTATGAAACATTTTTGTAAAATGATGACCTCTAATTTTAATGTAAGTTTCTGAAATTGCCCTTATAATTTCAATAATATGATTGGTATTATTAGGGAAATTACTCGGGAAATGATCCAATTGGTGAATTTCTAAATCATTACAAATATTTGAATTTTGAAACTTTTTTAAAACACTACACATAATTTTAATTTTTAGCTTCAAATCTATTAGAATATTTTTTTTTCAGTTTTAAAATGTCTTAAATGTTTTTCTGTTTCCTTACATATTTGTATGACATCAGATGACGGATAAATAAGACCACCGCGGTCTTTTACAAATATTAGTTCATGGAAATTTTCCCTGTTTATTGAAAATAAAGCGTTTATACATTCTTCACATTTTAACGATTTTAAAATTGATTTTACCACAAGCCACTATACACCATAATATATTCGTTGTACTCCGACAACTCCAAAGAAAAATTAAAGTTATATTCAGTTTCAGATATATCATGGGCTCTAAATTTATTGCAAGTTAAATTTATTTTGTCTATTGCAGAACTACAATTTAAAATAGAAATATTTTCCAAAGGAATGCAATTTCCAGAGAATGTTTCTTTAATTTGCATATGAATCAACAATTTTTTATATGCAGATTTAAATTGGCGGCTAGTTGGATTATTATTCCATCCCCCATGCTGTCTGATATTACAGAAAAAAAGAGAGACTATTTAAAATAAGCTACTTTACACATAAGATTAAATATTCTTCCTAATAAAATAATTAAGTAAGTATTTTAATTTTTATTATGTAGTAAAATAAATATAATAAAATCCGTATGAAAATATTCGAGGTATTTTTTTTAAATCAAATGTATTATAATAACATGCATAAAAATAAATATAATAAAATTCGTATAGGTAAAACAAAATGGCATTAAAATACCATTTTATACAAATGTCGACTTAGTTTTATGTTTGTAAACCACCGAGTTGTAAACTAAATAATTTGACACAATTTACTACTCCAGTCCTGCAAACATGCTGGAGCGCAGGTACACATGGCGTAGGCAGATTGCTTAAAATTTAAATTAAATAACAAATAACTCGTAATTACTACTTACTGAAAAAAGGAAAAATTTTCATTTACACTGGTACCGGTGTCACTTCGGTTAGGACACACTTCAACAACACATTTACCCTTTATTACATACAAATATCTCATTAACAATACATCTTTACAGCTCGATTGCATAAATCATACTGATCGCCATGCGACTGCTAGGCACCGGCCAGGCTCCGCGGTGGCTTCATGCCTTGGTTCCTTGCAACAAGTCTATGTGGTCCACAGAACACAAAAAGAATGTGGTCTGTGGGTGTACACAAGTGAACTGTGCCCGCATTAGAGCATAAGGGGGGGTCGTTGCCATAGCAATGCCGTAAACAAAATCTAGTCTGATGCAGAAACATGACGCGATCTCCGTACACAACTCATCTTGTGCCCTTTGGGAAGTAGATATTGGCAAACTCAAGTTGTAACGCAGCGATAGCGTCGGAAATTAGTTTTGGGGTTTATTATGTTGATAAAAATGTTAAAATGGATAAAAATAAATGGAAATTAGAAATTGACTAATTAACTAGCTAAGCTGAATTTGCTTTGGGGGGCACGTGCTCCTGTGCTCCTTAGGAGCAGCCGCCACTGCCAGTCACAGCACATTACATAAACAAATCTTCTAAAGATGACAATTAACAACACTGACGTAGTTTTCCACGTTCGTGGAAAACCACGTCAGTGTTATCTTCACATCAAAGGTTCCAACCCACTCTCGGACGACAATTGACAAATCAAAACCCAGTGTGGCAACGCGAAATCACTAATTTTTACCAATAATAAATTGAAATGTAACTAGATTGACCACAGTATGGCGGCCACCTACATGGGAACATTTTCTCAAGTTCGAGCAATACCAGTTAAAGGTCCAGATTATATTGAAAAATTCGTAGACCCAACACAGTATGAAGTAGACCCACAGTGAACTCCATACTTCACACTACTGCGCAAGTTTGTTTGTTTGTTTGTTTTGTTTATTTACGGAATAAATCCATTACAAATTACAATGAAAAAAAAATTATTATGTACAGATACCTAAAAATGTATAGTTAAAAACCTAGGAAAAAGAAATGCATATATGTACACACATATACACATATATACATATATATATTTAAGCACATATATACATACATACACATATACACATATACACACACATACATATATGTACAAGAAATTTGTATGATTAAGATATGGGTTATAATAAGTCACTCTGTAATTTTTTCTTAAAATTTATCAATGAACAGTTAAAGAAATCTATATTTTCATTTATGCAATTTGCATTTCTACACATTCGAGGAATGGGTGAGAAATATCCATAGTTTGTTCTATAATATTTATTAGAAAATAGTTTATGGTTCTGAGTGAATCTTTGAGGAACCATGTAGTCTATTTTATTTAGAAGGTAAGTACAATCATAATGTCCATTAACTATGTTAAATAGTAAATGTAAATCAAAATAATTTCGCCTTTGTTCTAACGAAGATATGTTTAGGAGTGAGCGTATTTCGTCATAATCAATCCCGTGGTATACCTAGTTTATGTGCAACATATCTTAGAAATCTATTTTGGACCTTTTCAATTTGATAAGTATGGACATTATAATGAGGGGACCAAATCACACTAGCATATTCTAGTGATGATCTAACCACTGCACAGTAAACACTCTTTAAACAATTTATATTATTAAATTCGTTTAAAGTAGACAAGACATTATTAATTTTAATTATTTGTTTACGATTAGATAGATAGTCTTCCATCCACGAAAGTAGTATACCATACATACCATATTACGAACCGATTTTGTTCATCAATGAACTTAATCTCTTCTTGACGTCTAGAATGTGTGTACCAAATTTGAGAGCTTTATCTCAAAAACTGTAGCTGCTATCGCGAACCACAGAGATAGACAGACAGACATTTTTTTTGTCTGAAATTTTGTGTATCGTCATAATTTGTCGAGATTCGTTCAGAAATGCAATAAAAAATTTTTATAATTTTTTTCACGGATACATACCTTCCTCACTTTGAAGCGTGAGGAAGTAAAATGGATAAATTTGTTTGTAAATTAAAACTACATTTTTTTCCAATGTTTACTGCTCTGCCATTTTTAATATATTCGCAGCTAAAGTAAGGGATCATTACATTTTAATCGCATAGTAGGATTTTATTCTCATCATCACTCAATGAATAGTTGAAGGTGTTTTCATGCACGATTAATGAGGCGAACCACCTCCCTCCGGTCACTGATTTGCAACAACTTTAATTACCATAAAATGGAATAGGGTTATGGTTATACAAACAAATTTTTATTTTAATGTGGAGCAACTCTTTAATATTTATACAATTTTTTGTAAAAACCTCAAGGCTGTGTTCGGTAATTTTAATTAAAAACAAGTTTAGAAGTAATGACACTCCTCGGCATCGAGTCAATATATTGTAAACTCAATATTTTGTCTTTCATTTGACAACATCTTTGTTCACCAAAAAAAATTACTCTGTAGACATACATATTTTTTTAAATCCTGATATAATTATAAATTTGATTACCATAATAATAATGATTTTAATCCTCCAGCAATAATAAATAGAAAGAAAGAAAGAAATTTATTGAATAGAAATCACAGTGTTTACAATTAGATAACTGCACAAATAATTCATAAGGAAAATAATATGTTAAGGAACTCACCTAAGTTGCATACGTAACTTGCGTTGTGAGAATGCTCACAAGAGTGATCTGTATTAATTGTAAAATTATCATGAATAGACATACATAATATTATTATTATACAAACAATGTTTAATGCAATTGAAAATTGATAAGATATAAGATGTTCAATGTTGTTTGCGAAACAAATGAGGAGGAAGAACAGGTAGCAAGCAGGCTTAGGTGGTACATATATTTATCGATCATGTACCGGGTGATCCAAATAAGCCTCCCACCCCCATTTTCTCGGTTATTTGGAAAGATACGAAAAAAATGAAAAATGCTTTTTGTAGGGTTTTTAAAAAGGAATCCAGACACATTAACAGAAAAACAACTGAACATCAAATAAAGAAGATGGAGGCCTAAGTTATATTTTTTTAAATGGAAGTACCCAAATATTTTTCCATATTTGAATAGGGCGTCTTATTCTGATTTCAAATATATAGACTTTTTATATAGTATCTTCAGTAAATATTCCGATAATCGATTATTTCCCAAAAGAAAATACGTTGCTTCACAGCTATCAAGAAACATTTTCTAGGTGGCCGTGATAACAAAACAACAATTAATATTTTGACAGTTTTGCTCATTAAATAATTCAACAGTTTGCCAACAACTGTTACTTTTGAACGTTGCTTTGTTGGCCAAAAATAACCAATATGAATAATCATTATACCTACTCTAGGAGAAAAATACGATATGGTAAACTTATATTTTAAAAATAATAAAAACGCTTGTGCTGCCCAGCGAGAATATGGACAAATATATCCGAATAGGAAATTGCCTGACAGGAAAACTATTAACTTGGCAGATAATTTATTAAAACATACAGGAGCAATTCAAAATAAAAAGAAACGAGGAATAGTCAACGAAGATAGAGAATTCAGTATTTTACTCTATTTTCAAGAGAATCCAAGAAATTCAATAGGAGACGCAATGAGGTATTTGAATTTTTCTGGTGGAACCATACAGAGAACTTTAAAAAAATATAAACTTAAGGATTATAGTATATTGCCTGTTCAAAAATTATTCCTCAAGATAATGAAAAGCGGCAACAATTTTGTAGAAATATGATTAACAGGTATGACATTGATAATAATATATTTAATAAAATATTTTGGACCGATGAGGCATCATTCAACACATCTGGTATCTTCAACAGAAGAAATTCACATTTTTGGTCTTCCGAAAATCCTTATATTTCTGAAGAGATTCAATTCCAAGGAAGGAAATCCATAAATGTTTGGTGTGGAATAATAAATAAAAAAATTATAGGGCCTATTTTTCACGAAGGCTCCCTTAGAGGACCACTGTATTTAGATATGTTAAGAAATGATGTAAATAATTTATTAGAAGGAATGCAATTGCAATTCGATGTCATTTGGCAGCAGGACGGGGCACCCCCACATAATATTAATGATGTTACAAATTACTTAAACACAACATATCAAGAATGGATAGGAAAACGAGGAACTATTGCTTGGCCACCTCGTAGTCCGGACCTAACTCCATTAGACACGTTTCTTTGGGGCCATTTAAAAAATATTGTTTATAAAGAAAGAAGCAACAACTTGGAAGAAATAAAGGAAAAAATCAGAACAGAAATACGAAATTTAAATAATAACAACGCTGTTATAGCAAATGTAATGGGAAACTTAAGAAAACGATACGTTCTGTGTATAGAACACAATGGAGGGCACATAGAGAATTTTTTGTGATATTTTATTATTAATTAACTAGCAATAAATTATTGTTAATTTACTACATTTCTGTAGCCGTTAAAGAATTTAAATATTTTCATTTACCACTCTTATTTTAATGGATAATATTATTTTTAATAAATTATCTACGACTTCAATAGTATTCTTTAGTTATTTTTTATATTTGTAATTTTTTTAGCTGGCTGGTCAGCATAAGCGTTTTTTATTTATTTATTTATTTTCAATATAATAATTTAACTAATAATTGAGCATAGTTTCATGAGGATAATAAAAAAGAAATTAAATATAGGCAAAAAGTTAATAGTTATAATAGTCAAACTGTCAAACTAACACTTTTGTTTTACTATCAATTGTTGTTTTGTTATCACGGCCACCTAGAAAATATTTCTTGATATTTGTTAAGCAACGTATTTTCTTTTGGGACATAATCGATTATCGGAATATTTACTGAAGATACTATATAAAAAGTATATATATTTGAAATCAGAATAAGGCGTCCTATTCAAATATGGAAAAATATTTGGGTACTTCCATTTAAAACAAAGTAACTTAGGCCTCCATATTTTTTATTTGATGTTCAGTTGTTTCTCTGTTAATGTGTCTGGATTCCTTTTTTAAGAACCCTACAAAAAGCATTTTTAATTTTTTTCGTATCTTTCCAAATAACCGAGAAAATGGGGGTGGGAGGCTTATTTGGATCACCCAGTACATATACATATTTTTTAAATCCTGATATAATTATAAATTTGATTACCATTAATAATAATGATTTAAATCCTCCAGCAGTAATAAATATTAAATACTTGAGATATTGGCATAATTAAAATTAATTTAAAATATTGTTTTTGTTAATAATTAATCAGGCGTAATAGTTGTACTATAATTACATAAATAGTTACATACACGATAAAATCATTTACAATCGTATTCTCGATATAATTTATAATATAACAGTTTTGCCATTCCTGTATAATTATAACGCCGCGATAAATTTTAATAAGCCTGAAAATATGTGAATATTTTAATCACGATAATCTTCATTTATGGAACTGAAATTCTATCCACTTGTAGAACAGCTGATTTTTTGAAACCAAGATAAGGTGATAACAATTTAATGGATAGTTTATTCATTATGTAAAAAAAATAAAGGGTGGCCATGATTTCGTGATGCTTCAGTCTGTGGAATGATTGACAACTGATTGACGGCATCAAGTATTATAAGGTTAGGTATTTTGTGTCAAATTTGAGTAGCTGTGTTGTCAAACTTTATAATTTATATCATATTTTAAAGAAAATGCCATTAACACGTCATTATAATCAGAAAATATTTATAATGTCACAAATTTTTGCCGAAAATTTTAATGAATGAAGCGGACAGAAAAAAAGAAAAATTAAGGAATCGGCAAAAATATTATCGAACGAAGAAAATTGTTTATTCCATTGTTCTGTAGATTTTGGTACAATGTGATTACTGATGTTAAAAAAAGAATTGAACAAAATTAATATTATATAATTTTTAAATATTACCAGTTCTATATAAGTATTTATGGATATTATGTAAACAAATAATATGTCATGTTTCACGCTTGACATATTCTAAATATCTGATGTGGCCAGCACATAACTTTCCTTTACCAGTCTATATCATCCTGATCTAAAAAAAATCATTCTAGTTTATTCTTCACTTACCTCTATTAAATTTTAATAGCGTACCTTGAAACGTTTCATTAAAATTTTTAAATAATTAATTTTCAGCGTCGTTCGATACTGTCAATAACAATTCATGTCATATATTTTAATAATTTCTTCTTATTGCCATTGACAGTATTGTAACTAAATTAGACATTTCAAATGTCAAACTGCCAAATTTATTCTAACCCTATTTTATGAAGTCAAATGTGTAAACAATTTCAGTTTACATCAGGTTTATTTAAGTACTTGGAAAATATATGAGTTTATTTGCCATGTTATTGATGTAGATTTTGTGAATGATAGTGATCTTGAATATTTTTGGCTTCATTAAAATCCAAAAAACTAACCTAGCCTTAGGACTCAAGAGTGATATATCGTCGCCACGCAACAACTACCGTTACAAAATGTATCGAGGTCTTAGACAACATATTGCCACAAATCATAACTACCAATGATAAAGTGATACTTGTTGGTGATGCAAATATTAACCAGTTTATAATGGGTAACCCACTTACTACTTATTTTGACAATTTAGGTTTCATACAAGTCATAAATGACCCCACACGGATAGCTCAAGACACCGCATCTCTGATAGATCCTATTTTTATAAGTGATCCTAATTTAATAACCGAGGCTGGTACAGTCAATGCAGATTTAATATCAGATCACAGATTAGTATACTGTAAAATTAAAGTTGCTTCTATAAAAGTTGTTCAAAAAATGGTTACATTTCGTGATTTTAAGCAATTCAATTTAGAAAAATTCAAAGAAGATTTGTCAAATTTTCAGTGGGATAATATTATTTATAGCCCCGATATAGACCAAAAGGTATTAATTTTGACAATTAACATTACAGATCTCTTTTCCATTCATGCGCCATCTTTAAAATCGAATGCTTGTGGACTAGATAAAATATCATTACATATGGTAAAATTGTGTCATCCAATATAAACGCCCTACATTACAAACATCATAAACTGTTGCCTGGAGTTAGGTTATTTTCCAATACACTGGAAACAGGCGCTGATCTGTCCTCTGCCTAAAATAAATGATCCACTAACCGTTTCCGATCTACGTCCCATTAGTCTGTTGCCAGTTCTATCCAAAATATTAGAAAGAATAGTAAACATTCAGATAAATGAATATTTCTCAGCAAATAACATACTTCCTGCTCACCAATCTGGCTTTCGCAAAGAACATAGTATTAACCACATCACTTCTCAATTTATCTGACAATATACTAAGAAATTATGATAAAAAGCTTGCTACAGTGTTAATCTCTTTGGACTTTTCAAAGGCCTTTGATACCATTGATCACGATTTACTTTGTGCCAAATTAAACTTTTATGGCTTTGGGAAAAGAGAAATTATGTTTTTTAAATCCTATTTATTTCATCGATATCAGAGAGTATCTATTTGCGATCAAATATATTCATCAAAAATGGTTGTTTCTGAAGTGCCGCAGGGGTCAATATTGGGCCCACTCTTGTTTTTAATTTATACGTCGGATTTTATAAAATCTGTGGAAACTGCAAATCTTCAAGCGTACGCAGATGATATACTTCTTCAATATAATTTCGAGGCAACGGAAGTACAAACGGTTTCATTACAAATTAATGAAGAACTTGAGTCTATTTTTTCCTATGCAACAAAGCATAATTTGAAGTTAAATCCAAGCAAAACCAGTATGCTCCTATTTTGCTCAGAGACTAAACGGGAAGGTATAAAGCAATTATCACGCCTTAATATAAATAACGTACCTTTAATTCTGTCACATGAATCAGAAATACTGGGTGTCATTTTCGACGATGGCCTCATGTTGGTAAACTGCGAGTCACTCGTGTAGCCTATTTTCAGTTATTGTGATTTGGTATATTTTCCCTGCTTGGATCAAATGACAAAAAACCGTAAAAGTATAAAATATATGTTGCCGTTTCATTTGCAACTTAAGAAAATTTGATCACATTTCCGCTACTTTTGCTAATCTTAACTGGCTGAATATGGAAAAAATTGTTAGATACCACTATCATGTTTTTATTCAAAAGCTTCTAATAAATTTGTCACCTGCCTACCTTAAAGAAAAGCTTGTTTTCAGAACTGCCATACATAATTTAAATATCAGATTTCCCAACACACTTACAATGCCCTTACACAGTACGGCTATGTTCACCAGATCATTTAGTTTCAATGCAGTACAAATTTACAACGCTACACTCAATAACTTCAAAGATCTTTCTGTGAATCAGTTCAGGAAAAAAATTAAGTGACATCTTGTATCAAACTAGTAATATTGGTTAATATGATTGTTATTTATGTATTTATTATATTATTACTTTCTTTAGATATGTTTCTTTCTTGGAACAGACAAATATGAAATTTAGTTTACGTTCTTTCTTTTTTTTTTTTGTTTTTAAGGTGCATACTTATTTTATTTATTTTAAATATTTTCAAAACTAGACCAATCTTTTGTGTAGTCTAGTACATGACTAGTTATAGGTTTTAGGTTAATTTATAGTTTGTATGTTTGGTTAAGTTTTTTTATCTTTACATATACATATATAATAATATATTAAGCTGTGGCGGTTAAGTGTAAGAGTAGCCCACTGGCTAAACTTCGCCGCGCACACCCCAACATCATTATAAATTTATATATGTGTATATTGTGTAATATACCTACATGTATACTCAAACTAAAGACGATTATTATTATTATATTTTATTCGCTTGATATAGTAGACATGATTTATAATCTTTCATCAAGAATATATTTTTTGTAAAGACAAATATAAAAAAGAGCTAGCCAATTTTGCTCATCACCGAATTTGTCATTGTCTTTGGCCTTTAGAACACGGATACCAAATTTGAAAGCTTTATCTCAAAAACTGTGGCTGCTATTGCGATACTACAGACATGCAGATAGATTTTTTTTATAAGTTATGCTTTTCATTATAATTCGTCGAGATTCGTCCAGAAATGCAATAAATTTTTTTTATTTTTTTTCCCGAAATTGTACCTTTTTCTTCTTTCATTCATTATGTCTCTTCTGGTAGTAACACATTCACCAAATTTAATGTGTCACCTAAAATGTTGTTGACAATCTTAACTATCAAATTTGGGAAGTCTCCAATTAGTATTTTTTGAGTCGTGGCCACACACATACACACACACACACATACACGAACCGACAGACATCATTCGGAAAATAGTCAGAATGGATTCAGGAGGGTTCAAAACGTATATATCAATCAAAATCTCCAAGTTCCAAAAAATCACGATTACTATACTACTATACTTACTAATATTTACATTATTATTTCAATTTAATCAACTTTATGTGAGACAACTCCACCATTTTACAAAAACAATGAGAGAGCTCTAAAATTTTCATAGTTAAAATAGAAATTTAAAGAAAATGACAAAGCTGAATTGTTCAGTGCTGTTCACAAAAGCAAATGTGGTGAAGAAGAAACTATTAGCTATAGTATATTTGAATAAATGTTTCACAACATAATATGCCATCGACTATAAGGCACATTTTTGACACGTTCCTAGATTAACTAATTATGTATCTATAATAAAAATAGAGAAAATAATAATTATCTAGAAAATACTACCCGTAATTTTCTCGAATCTTGTAGAAAATGTGATAAAAATATCTACTTCAAGTAATTAATGTTTTTGTACAATATTTATATATAGTTATTACGATCAAAATCGATTATTTATAATATCATAATTACTCTGACAAGTCGATTAACAAACAGACCATGAAACAACGGATGTGATAGTTAACTGTCTTCGTATAATGGTCTATTTTATTCGCTACTGCGTAGTCTGACAGAATCGTGTCACCATATTACTTTTTTTTATTTTGAGATCTGTATTTACAGGTCATAAATTTAAAAACGAGTTACCCTATAATACGGGGAATTAAGATAAGTGCACTATAATAATAGGTAGGACCAGTCGGGGGCTATTACGATAGAGGGAAATTGACTTTTTTGTCGGCCTTATTAAAATTATATTACATTATCAAAACGATACAGGTGGATACTTCTTTCTTTTGTTCATTATGTTAATTGAGTTATTATTAGAATTATTAATGTATCTGGACATTTTTATTCATGATTTTTTTACGATTTATACATTGTTAAAAGTATTGTTAATAGCTTTTAAATTTTTAAAAGTTGAAATTAAAAATTTTCGCCCAAAATGACGTAATAAGTGTATTTTAAGCATAGAATTAAAGAACTAGAATGGTGATGTTGAAAGTTGAATTTGTTTTATTGTTGCTTATATGATTCTGCATTATACAAAGTGTCCCAGTATTAAGTACCTTCTTCCAAGCGAGTGATAGAACTAGAAAAAATGAGTTGAGTTTTGTATATAAACATTTGCAATAATTCAGTTCATAAGGGAGCAACAACCCCTTAAAGAGGGCAAGTAGAACATATGTATTTGTTAGTAAATTCGAAACGTCTCAGGTTGCAAAAATTAAGTTTGGACCATTTATTAATTTTGTAGGTTTTTTCCGGTCTTGTATGTTTACTAATGTTCTTTCTTTGGAAAAGTTTATTTGGCTCATTCTTTTTATAGCAATGTTTTTCAATATGACCTTTCCTTGAACAAAAATTACATAGTTTGTCTCTATGTTTACAAATACGCCTATCATGACCATTTTCACCACAGGCTTTGCATATAATATTACTATTATATTTTAATAGTACGGGTTGCTTGATACCAGAATGACTAATGCTCGGTTTATTGTGATCAATGTTTAAATTACTAATTTGTTTGCATGAGTTATGTGATTTGTTCTTTAGGTACCCGGCTAGTACATTTGGATCTGTAATGTTTGAAGCTTCAACAGCTGATGTTATATTATTATCGTTTATGGCGCCTATTATTAAGGAAACCTTGTCAGAGTCGGAAAAATTTACTCGTATTTATTAATTTTAGCCAAATGTTGAAAATGAAATTCATACAAGGAACAGCCTTCCTTTGGTTTATGATTCGCTATATCCATAAACAGATCATATGTGTTACGGGTGCTTTGAAAAGTTTTACTCAAAATTGATCTCCAAGTGTCCCAAGAGAAATGTTACCACCCTCGTTGGCTTTCAATAAAACTATCATACCATGTTTTTGTTGTACCTTTCAATTTACTCAAAGTTTGGTAAATAATTAAATTATCAGACCACTGATACGTTTCAGAGTTATGCTCTATTATTTCTATCCACTCCCTTATTTCCATTTTCATGGGGTCATACTCGGGAATTATGGACGATATTGTGTTACTTGAGTTTGGCTGTTCATTGTAAAAATTTGTAGAACATTGATTGTTACTCACAGATTTGTCTTTTGACCTGCTTTTCGAGATTTTTTTTCTTACGGTTCCGTTTCGCTTGCGGTGCTGGGCTTTTAGGAGCACTTGAACTTGAACTTGTTGTACTTGATGAAGAACTCGAAGACGATGTCGAGATTCTTCTTGACCTTTTTTTTTATTTTGGCACACACTCACTATCAACCACTTCTGATGTAGTCTTAGGTTAGGGGTTGAACAAACAGGCACTATTAGAATTAGATATATATTCAGAATAACACAAGTAGGGATAATTATATAGCGACTCTCTCATCAAAGCAACTCAACTCAACTGTGTCTCGGTCTATATCATTCATATTGTAAGATGATATGTGATATGTTTTGACTATACTTATACTACACTACTACATGTTACATATTTTGTCAAAGTTTTATCTAAATAACCCGACTTGTTGGGGTAGTTACAGAGGGACGAGGGAGAATTTTTCTCCATAATTTTTTCATCTTATTTTTTTTACTGAATGAGATTTACAGGAAACATCTACTCAGCGGACAAAAGCCCCGACCTGCGTTGAATTAAACGTGCAAGTCTTGTTGTAGCTAATATCATTTGTTAATGCCTCACTACACATAGACACGTTTCGAACTTGTTATGTTTTCATCAGTAAGCCATAAGTAATGTAAAAGTCAAATAATAATAGCACACCAAGCTAGCTTAAAGCAGACTAAGCAAGGCAGACATACTGAGTGATAAGTGTATCCCTCTGGTGGTCAGTGCTACTACCTATTAGACATTATTCATATCTTAGTAACTGATAACGACCTGCAAAGCAGGTACCAGGAGCTGCGACCTTTAATTTTGGTGGGCTACTATATACTGAAGAAGATTTACAGGAAACAACTACTCAGCGGATAAAAGCACCGACCTGCATTGAATTAAACCTGCAAGTTTTGTTTGATAGCTAATATTATTTGTCAAATCCTCACTAGACATATTATTATTATTTTTTTAGACATTTAAGACGGAAAATGTTAAAAAGGTACTTTTATTAAATTTTGACAGGAGACATCGTTTTAGAATTATCTTGTAGCGGTCCGTTTTTTTTAAATTAATAATTTGAACCACATTCCTTATAAATTATATGGAGATGATTTGAATTATCAGTTAAATTCCAAATTCGAATAGAATAGTTTTACTAAAGCTTATTGTATTAGCTATTTAGTGCGCCGCTACTGTACGGGAGAAAAAATTTATTTACAATGCGGTTCCGTCGCGCGCACTAAGGAACGAATTCGGTGGTACCTTCAGCTGAAGAGACGAAAACGCGGCAGATAGACTCGAGCCACGATAGAGAGTGGAGCTGTGTGGTTAAAATTTCGTTTAAGCTTGGTAACGTTTGGGTTAGAAAATCGTTGGAAAGGCGATGTTACGTGTGGAAGTAGCTGAACTTGTTGGAGTTCCTTAAGGCCTAGGCCGTATATTCGGCACAGAAGCAACAAGTAAGACTGTTTAATTATCTTGTCTTCTCGAAGAAAAATATGTAAATGCAGAAAAACTTTAACTTCGAACACCCTAGGTAACTAGGCACCACCAACCATTGACCAAAACGACATACAACTACAGCTCCTTTCGAAATTTAGTAAGAGCATCTGTTTCATGTATTTATTAGCATTGGCGCTTAATCAGGCCTATGATGTATCCTTTTATATTATAATAACTAAAGCTGGCCGAGGTCACCTGGCCGACAGAGCCGTCATATGACTCATATGTTTACATCATATCATAATACTTGAATAAGTACAATAAATGGAAATAAATTTTAACAATAATGTTACATTTTATAAAAATTTGTATAAAACTCACCCTTTTAAGCGGATTTATAAAGTAGTTTGGTTGTCGTCATCACAAAGTGAGGAAGATCTATAGTATAATAGCATCAGGTATGTTTCTACAGCTGTCTCCGTCAGCGATGTTCGCTTTGGTGAAAAAATATGTTTGCATTTTGAAAATGACCGTTCGACATCTACGGATGTAATACAGGCATAAGTAAAACAATCTGTCAACTCATTTAACGAAGTTGTAGATGCACCATCACAAATTTGTCTTAATTTGCTAAAATCAGGATCTTTCTGTAATACACTCTCGAAGTTTTCCGTAACGCCATTATTTTTTGCGTCATTTATAGCCTGTAGTTGTGTATTTACGTCGTCCACTATTTGCAGCGATTCCACTAACGACAACGAACTATTTTGCAATTTTTGTATTGCGTCGTGTAGTCCTCTATAATTGTTATTAATAGTTTTTAAATCTGTTTCAAGGGAAACGTCTTGAAAGCTTGTGTGGCTTTCCCTAATAGCTGCAGCCTCGTTAGGGTTGAACTGTAGTATCACAGCTTTTATTTGTTGAAAATATTCAGCATAATAAAAAGCCGCTTTCAACCACGTTCCCCAACGTGTAAGAATCGGCTCTGGTGGTTCAGGGATACCAGAACACTGTCTGTGAAAGCTCGAAGCCGTTTAGGAGATTTAAGAAATACTTTTTTTGTATTTGCTATTAATGCATCTTCCTCTGGAAAACATTTTCGAATCGTTTCTGCCACAAGATGTAACGCATGCACTTTACACGTAACATGTAAAAACCTACAATTATCTCTTTGAAGAGAACGGCCTACCACGCGCATTGTCGCGGCACCATCAGTCACAAACATCAATACTTGACTTGTTGAAAGTTCAAATTTTTCCAATGTCTCCAACACCACACGCGTAATTATTTCGCCAGTACACGCAGTTAGTCTTTTACTAGCTAGTAAAAGTGGAAATGTTGATTTAAGATGGTCCAGTACACGTACTATAATATTTAAAATAGAATTTTTTTTACAATCTGTTGTCTCGTCAATACATAACCAGAGCCGTGTATTTTTTAATCCACATTTAATCCTATTTACAATGTCTTCACGAACAGCTGGAATATATCTACGTAACGATGTACGACTTGGTAAGTTCACCTGGGGATTGTATTTATTCCAAAACTCCCGAAATGGTTGTTTATCCAGTATGTGTAGCGGAATATTACAGGCTATTAACATTAACAATAAATCAAACATAAACTGAGTTGTCAAAGGCATGCCATTTTTTTTATTTTGATGTTGCACGGTATTGATATGACGACGACAATCTGTTTTGTGCCAGCACATTAAGTCTTGATTACAAAATTTACAAATTATTTTGCATCCGTCATAGAATAAATCCGGAAATTCACCGATAAATTTATTCACTGTGTCCGCGTACGGTCGTTTTTTTACCCTTTGGCGCGTTTGACATTATGTATAATTTATAGGTACAACCTCACGCATTAACCTTTCAAATAAGACTGCAGTGTAAATCACTTCTAAATCGTGTGACGCCAGCGCAAGACCGTTGTTGTACTCCAGCCACCTCGGCCAGCTTTAATAATAACAAGGTTGTAAAGAGTTACAACAAATCAGAAATAGACATTTTTCAAAAAGGCAGTTTCTATTTGGATAAGTGTTTTAACAGGTCTGTTATAATAACATAAGAAGATACATCATAGACATGAATGTCTAGCTTAGATTTTCAAACACTATCGTAAGTAAATAAAAAAAATTGCGATAAATGCCAAATCCAATTTACAAGATCTTGTTTCACTAACAAAACTGAGGGAGCCTGGAGGAGTGCAAGACGTAGTAAATATTTCCCTATCCAAATTAATTGTTTTTATATTATTTGTTTAGGTAAATTTAATACGTATGGTAGGTTAACTGTTTGTTGTGTGAATAAACAAATAAAATTATTTCTAATACTAACACTGGACTTAAGAACAAGCACTTAGACCATTTATGTTGAACATGCATGTTGAGATGTTATCAGATCTAACAATAATAATTCCATTGTTCTAAGTTACATTCCTAGATTCTTTCTAGAGGCGCCAGCATTTGTCAGAAATGTTTACAAAACAATCTATGATGATGGGCGATGGCGGCATTTGGAAATTATAGGGTTATTTCTCGAACAGTTAACTGTTGGGAATATTTATATTAAATGTTTCCTATGCTGATTTAGTTTACAAGTCAACCTAGACTCGGAGTGGCTCTACATGACTGTAAAAAAAACTAATATAAACAAAATTTTATGTTATATCCGTAATTTGCTTTTCTTACACAGTATGTCTTAAAATTAAGTCAGCAATGATATAGAAATTTATTAATGAAGATATATAAAGTATTACTGTATTATACAGTGATTTCAAATATGAAGGTATGTATATCCTAGAATCTGTAGTAGCACTTTTAACTATACGATATGATATGATATGATATTTACAACAAAAAAAAAATAGTTTTCAGTTTTAATTTTTCCTCATTTTAAATTCCATATTCATTTTTTCATAACTGACTTGTATGACTAACGCCACCTGGTGAAATCATGTTCTTTGAAAATCCTTCATTATTTATATAATTTGGGAGTGAATTTCAGAGGTTCGGTGAACCGTGACGGTTCGGTGAACCCTGACAAAAGTTTAGGTATAAATAGGGTAGATTGTTAGCATAAGTTTAGTTTTAATCACCTCCACATGATGCCAACTTGGTTGGCAAAACGCGTCTCAAGTGCAGTATATAGTGTTTTGGTGTTACGTGGAAAACTACGTCAGTGTTATGATAAGAAACAACAATAATTGCAAGAAAACAAAATTAATTAAACTTTTAATGAGACGGAGGCAATGTAGTAATTTCACGTCAAATTTGAATTATCTATGTCGCACACTAATGAGTGGAGCTGTCCGAGGTGGCTGGAGTACAGCCACGGTCTTGCGATGGTGTCACACGTGCCGATTTAGAAGTGATTTACGCTGCAGTCTTATTTGAAAGGTTGATGCGTGAGGTTGTACCTATAAATTATACATAATGTCAAACGCGCCAAAGGGTAAAAAACGACCGTACGCGGACACAGTGAATAAATTTATCTGTGAATTTCCGGATTTATTCTATGACGGATGCAAAATAATGTGTAAAGTTTGTAATCAAGACTTAATGTGCTGGCACAAAACAGATTGTCATCGTCATATCAACACCGTGCAACATCAAAATAAAAAAAATGGCATGCCTTTGACAACTCAGTTTATGTTTGATTTTTTTGTTAATATTAATAGCCTGTAATATTCCGCTACACATACTGGATAAACAACCATTTCGGAAGTTTTGGAATAAATACAATCCCCAGGTGAACTTACCAAGTCGTACATCGTTACGTAGATATATTCCAGCTGTTCGTGAAGACATTGTAAATAGGATTAAATGTGGATTAAAAAATACACGGCTCTGGTTATGTATTGACGAGACGACAGATTATAAAAAAAATTCTATTTTAAATATTATAGTACGTGTACTGGGCCCTCTTAAACTAACATTTCCACTTTTACTAGCTAGTAAAAGACTAACTGCGTGTACTGGCGAAATAATTACGGGGTGTTGGAGACATTCGAAAAATTTGAACTTTCAACAAGTCAAGTATTGATGTTTGTGACTGATGGTGCTGCGACAATGCGCATGGTAGGCCGTTCTTTTCAAAGAGACAATAATTGTAGGTTTTTACATGTTACGTGTAAAGTGCATGCGTTACATCTTGTGGCAGAAACGATTCGAAAATGTTTTCCAGAGGTAGATGCATTAATAGCAAATACAAAAAAAGTTTTTCTCAAATCTCCTAAACGGCTTCGAGCATTTCACAGACAGTGTCCTGGTATCCCTGAACCACCAGAGCCGATTCTTACACGTTGGAGTACGTGGTTGAAAGCGGCTTTTTATTATGCTGAATATTTTCAACAAATAAAAGCTATGATACTACAGTTCAACCCTAACGAGGCTGCAGCTATTAGGGAAAGCCAGACAAGCTTTCAAGACGTTTCCCTTGAAACAGATTTAAAAACTATTAATAACAATTATAGAGGACTACACGACGCAATAGAAAAATTGCAAAATAGTTCGTTGTCGTTAGTGGAATCGCTGCAAATAGTGGACGACGTAAATACACAGCTACACGCAAAAAATAATCGCGTTAGTGAAAAAATTCGAGAGTGTATTACAGAAAGATCCTGATTTTAGCAAATTAAGACAAATTTGTGATGGTGCATCTACAACTTCGTTAAGTGAGTTCACAGATTGTTTTACTTATGCCTGTATTACATCCGTAGATGTCGAATGGTCATTTTCAAAATGCAAAACATATTTTTTGACCAAAGCGAACATCGCTGACGGAGACAGCTGTAGAAACATACCTGATGCTATTATACTATAGATCTTCCCCACTTTGTGATGACGACAACCAAACTACTTCATAAATCTGCTTAAAAGGGTGAGTTTTATACAAATTTTTATAAAATGTAACATTATTGTTAAAATTTATTTCCATTTATTGTACTTATTCAAGTATTATGATATGATGTAAACATATGAGTCATATGACGGCTCTGTTGGCCAGGTGATCTCGGACAGCTCTACTAATGAGGATGTCTAAATACATGTTTATTTTCAATATTACTAATTTGATAGTTTCATCGTGACTAAATTGGTCGAAAAAAGTTCCACTCTTAATGTAAGTTTAGTTTTAATCATCTTCAGATGACTGCGAAATGATCCTCAAGTTTAGCGTACAAGGCTTTTGTTCTGTGAACTACTTCAGTATTGCTCTTCAACAAATAGTAAATAAATATGACAGGAAACAGACTCTTTCGATTATGAACTGTATACTTACTATTACCACTTCGCAAAATATCAAGTTGAATACTTCAATGAAGTCATATTAATCAAATGAATGAATTAATCATAACAGTGTTTATTAATAATGATGGTTATAACATTCATAATATCAAATTAACATAATGCAATCATTTTTAATGATGTGAACAAAATACTGGTTACCGCAATAAATGAATTGATTTGGAAATAAACAAGCTGTATAGGTACAATAAAAATACACTTTACTGTACAAAGAGGAAATAGAACAGTTATAATGTAAATGTCGCCTAAAGGATTTCCTGTTTGACGGTGGCAGACACTTTTTTTGTTCCCTACTAATCACAGGCCAACATTTAGTTTGAAAAAAAAAAACAGCGGACTCTACCTAGGTACCCAGGGATTTTTGGGGTCGGTTAAGCTCTATCACGTCAGGTTCAAGGTCATTTGAAGGTCAAACTAAGAAAAGGTGGTAGAAAAATGTGAAAACTCCGTACATAGGTTTTGGGAGTCTCTGAGTCTGAATCCAGTGTTGACTTACTCTTAAAAAGCATTCAGAGTTCATTTTAAGGTCATTCTTAGGTCATTTCAAGGTTACTTTGAGAAAAAACAGAGGAGACGCTGTCACGTTACTTTGCTGTTGACATGTGTTGAAATTTCCAAAAGTTTATGCTAAAAGTACTTACATTAAAAAACCCTGACTCAAAAAAACCAATTAAATTACTTTGATCCTGACATGATTGAGCTCCAAGTGAGTGAAGCCAACGCCCGTGATTTGCGCCGGGCTTATATCCCTCTTCTGCCCCAACTCACTTGCGGTGGGCATGCGCCATCTATCGAATACCCAAGGTACTATCTACTTTCATGTTCGCTCTGCTTCTGCAACTATACCTAAAGGTCATTCTTTGCGTTCCACAGGATTTATGTGGTGAATATAAGCTCGTCAACTTTCACAGAAAAAAATAAGTAGGTGATTCATTGAGTTCAATATATTTGCACTGAGATAGTCGAAGAATCTTACGTGCAGCAAAAGCTGGCGGACGAATGCAGGCTAAAATCAAAATCGGTCAAGTATTGTAACTTGAGGTGCGGATTTGATAAAAAGGTCATCTAAGAAACTGATATTTGGACTTAGAATCCCGAAAAACCTTCAGATTTTTCAAGTGTATCAATTCATCCTCATAATGACCTTAGAATGACGTCTGAGCAACCTTAATGGACCATATCCGGATTCAGACTCAGCGACCCCAAAAACCTATGTATGAATTTTTTCAGATTTCTTGACAGCTTCTCGTCTGTTTTTCTCAAATTAACCTTGAAATAACCTCAGAATGACCTTGAAATGACCTCTGGATGCCTTCTAAGGGTAAGCGAACACCGGAATCGGACAATGCGACCCCAAAAACCTGTGTATGAATTTTTTCAGATTTTTTCAACCACCTTTTCTTAGTTTGACCTTCAATTGACCTTAAACTTGACGTGATAGAGCCTAACCGACCTCGGCATCGGAATCAGCTACCCCAGAAACCTCTGGGTACCTAGCACATAGGGTAGCCAGCACATTTAAAGAATCCAAAGTAACCAAACTTGTAAACCTTAATGAACCCTGATGAAGCGATGCAGGCGGAAACACGTGTCGGTAGATAATTTAAAGTTTTTTAAAGTGAGTGTCAACTGGTGAGTACCTTGTGTTTTATTTATTTTTGGTTTCACTGGACAGAATAGTTGAAATTAAAAATAACATTATTGAGTCAGTAGTACTGAACATAATGTGCATATTATCTTTTTTGTAATCCAAGTTTCAGCGTTTTGGCAAATAGCCGGGAAAATAATTGTTTAAAAAGATATATGTTATACTTATCTGTGATAAGATTTGTAAAAGTTAGTAAATAATAATTAACAAAAAATTTTCAGAGTTAATATTATTTTCATTCCACTCGATATACAAGGTGCCAAAAATTAGACAAAAGTTTCGTATGTTCGATCTTTTCAAGCCCATTTTCACCACTTGGGATTCCTGCCAAAAATAGTTGGAGAAAAATAATACCTCGAGATGTAAAGTAGAAACAGTATTGCCAAGGTCTTCGCTATTTCTTCCGTGTTTCATGAGTATTGCCGAATGCCGAACAATATTGAGATTCTAGACTTGATTTGTATTCGGCCATTGTCATTTAATGTTAGGGAACCTCTTTGAGAAATTGTCATAGAATACTTACACTTTCTTTAGTTAAGTCCCAATCAATAATAATAATCGCAAATCTATTCGATTTACACGCTGTCTGGATACTTGGCAGTACAAGTAAAAAAACACTTCAAAATGTAAATGGTAAAACGCTTTGCGCGACATCACCCGCTCTCAACAAGGCGACAGAGAGAGAGAGAGGAGAGGTGACAGTGGTTATGTTGAAAATGTTATGTAATTTGGTTTTTTCTTGTTTGTTGATCTACTTCATTAATTGATGACTGTGTTATAAGTTATAAAATAACGCTTGCTTCAGTGTATCCACAATCAACTCAAAATAACACAAAAACTAGTGAACCAATTATACAATATGTGTATATATTTGTTAGTAGAATGACTCGAGGAATTGAAATTTGTCAAAATGTGTGTTCTATTTAAAATAAACGCACTTTTTTTGTGTACCCTGTATATTTAAAACGCTACTGCCAATCTGTTATTATAGTCCAAGAGCTGGCGTCCAAAATGTGCAAGAGTTTTCTCAAAGCTAATTTTTTGAGATTAGGTTACTTTTTAGTGATGGAAAATAACTGTAGAGTCAGCACTTCCGGTACCGGGACACCTGGCGCTGGGACGCTCGCAAAGGTGTAATATTAATTAACGTCTCTAAACTGTTTTCTCAAAACTCAAAATTTATAGAGAACGAGCAAATATAATATAAAACAAGAATCTAACAGTCAGACAGCAAAATATAGGGACACGTGGCGTCAGCGCTACTTCATACCTGTCAAAGAAATGACGTGTGTTAAAGTGATTTCTCAAAGCTGAAATTCTCCAAAACATTAATTAAAACTATAAAGTTAATAAAGGAGACACAGACTCATTTATGATAGGACCACGTCAGTCAGCAGTCGATAGATGTGAGAACGGTAACTGCGCGCATTAGTACGCCTTTTCTCAATACATATCATTTATTTTATATAAAAAAACTAATTTTAATTGTTTCTTAATAATTGTAATTGTTATATATCAGTTATTATATAGATATCAGTTATTTTATACAAGAAAAAATATTTTTAATTATTTTATAACAGAAAAAAAAAGAATCATTGATTCATTGAAAAAAAAACATCTAATCGTCAGAATCATTGCCGTCGTCGTGTTCTTCGCCACTATCTTCATTAGAATAAAACGCGATTGCACCATATTCTTCGGCGTCATCAGTGGTGGTTGATTCCGAATCTGTGTACAAATAAAAAATTCAGCGTTAAGCAATACATTACATTAATAAGTAAGGTTTTGAATCACATTTGCGAGTCGACTGGCAAAAAATTACCAGCAGGTGTATCATCCAGTTGAATCAAAACGTCAGAAATGAAATTAGGTAGCTGATCGTCTTCGTACCAACTGAAATCATATCGGCCATCGATCAACTGCCAACCGTTTTCCTCTGGAATCATTGCAGTGGGCACTTTTTCATCAGCATGACTCCAATCAGCATGACTTCAATTCGCTTCTTTAGCAAAGAGTAGTTTATTCTTTGTTTTTAGTTGGAGAATAAATAATAAAATTAAATACAGAAAATTCAGAACTCGGTCAAAGAAGACCGGCAGTCGGCGCTCTATATAAAAACGATAAAACGTAAACATCATAGCCACGACAACACTTGTACTCCGCAGGCCGGTATTACTTTGATTTTTTGTTATCATACAGCACGCTTACCGATAGGCGGGCAGGTGCGGACTTATTTGGAGTGCGTGCTTTTGATTAAAATTTAAATTTAATTATTCAGAAACTACAACCGACTTGCGGCAAGTCAGTGCCCCCAAGATTCAGCGCCCCAGGCGACCGCCTGGCTCGCCTGCCCATCGGGCCGGCCCTGGTAACCCACATTCCACTAAGTTATAAAATAAACAATATGTATTGAGAAAAGGCGTACTAATGCGCGCAGTTACCGTTCTCACATCTATCGACTGCTGACTGACGTGGTCCTATCATAAATGAGTCTGACTGTCACCTTTATTAACTTTATAGTTTTAATTAATGTTTTGGAGAATTTCAGCTTTGAGAAATCACTTTAACACACGTCATTTTTTTGACAGGTATGAAGTAGCGCTGACGCCACGTGTCCGTATATTTTGCTGTCTGACTGTTGGATTCTTGTTTTATATTATATTTGCTCATTGTCTATAAATTTTGAGCTTTGAGAAAACAGTTTAGAGACGTTAATTAATATTACACCTTTGCGAGCGTCCCAGCGCCAGGTGTCCCGGTACCGGAAGTGCTGACTCTACAGTTACTTTCCATCACTAAAAAGTAACCTAATCTCAAAAAATTAGCTTTGAGAAAACTCTTGCACATTTTGGACACCAGCTCTCCGACTATTATGGGTGAAATCTACATAAAAAGCCATGTAAGACCAATTTTTAAATTTTTTGAATCGGTCAAAAATAAAACAAAAATGGGGTTTTACATTAATAAAACTAACCTCGTACAGTCAGTGTCCATAAAGTACTAGTGTATAAACACTGGTACCGTACAGTAATTCACTCGTATTTAAGTACTTACATAATAACATATCAGTGCGAGTTCATATGGGACGCTGTGGTGCCGCTAATAATTGTATATACCGTTGACATAATATGCTGTTCATCTTTTTTTAGGCGTAAAAATAGCGCTCAGTCATAAATGAATTGAAATTAAAATGTCATTAAGGATATAACTAACTTACATACCTTTTACTGTTAAGAAATAATTATTCACTTGGGAGAATTTCTAACTGAATATTATTTTATTGCGAAATTTTTTATATTACTACCAAAAATCTTTGTACTGTATTTTTCCTAGATATTTTGAGATACAAATGAAGTCATCCACTGAACGTTTCAAACATTTTCTAGACCTACTAGATCTTCACGCAAAATTTCAGTGTTTCGGGTTATTTCAGGTAGATACTATAGATTGATTCATATATAATTTGCACGATGCGGAATTTTTTACTTGAAAATTATGTTAATTGCAAAGATTTCTTGATACTAAAAAAATTTCTGAATACATCTAGTCAGTTGAAACGTAATTCATATAAGTATAATTATTGGTAATGTAATGAATGATATACAGGGTGGGGCAATAGTGCGTCCGATATCTCGAGTTATATTACAGTTAGAAACTTGATTTAAAACCATAAGTAAACCAGATAAAAAAGCCTATAACCGGAAATTGTTTTCGAATATACAGGGTGAGCCAAGACGATCCTACAGTATCAATTATATATATTCGAAAATAATTTCCGGTTATAAACTTTTTTGTCTTGTTTTATTTATGTTTTTAAATCAAGTTTCTAGCTATCATAGAACTCGACATATCGAAGTCGAACACACTATTGCCCGACCCTGTATAACGGACGTCCGATTTTCGTAACAGAACCATTTTGCCTGCTGAATACGAATTCAATCTGTAGCAATCGAATTATTTGAATCTGACGATTCGAAAAGTGTTCACCTATATCGGGTGGCCACGAGTCAATGTACGCCCCCGATATTTTGGTTGTTTTTGAATTTAAAAATTTGGTACACATAAATTAGACAATAGTGGGATACTTTTAGACTAACAGGAATGAATATAACACTTCCGGTTGAACCGGAAGTGACATCAACTTCTTTTTTCTTAAATAGAATGACTATATTTTTTTGATGGTTTCTCATTAAGCATAAATTTCTAAGTGCAATAGTTTTTCAGATTTTAAAAATTTCAAAAAATAAGTGAGATACGAATAATTTTTTAATTTTTTTCAAAATGGCCGCGTCAGATGAATGAGATGTAAGAAAATTACTAAGTAGGCTATGGAAACTATTAGTAAGGTTGTAGATTTGTCTGTAAAGAAGAAAATAGTTGTTTGAATTACTGATAGGTACCAGTATTTTTAGGTTTTTTTTTTCAAAAAACGGAATTTAATTTTCATTTTCATTTCCTTAGGGGTCCTATGGAAATTTTTTTAATGGAACTGTGCTATTTTTTTTTATTAATCAGAAATAATGATTCATAAACTATATTTTTTTCCATTAAACATTTCTTAACGATATCCTTCGTAATAATAAAAGTATTTTTAAAAGGTAAACACAAATTAAACAAGAAATAATTTCAATAAAACGTTACAACCATGAATAAATAGAATAACAAAGCTATTTAAAACCTAAATTATAATAAACCATTATAAAAATTGTTCAAACTATTCACCGTTTTGATTAATACACAGAGTAGCGTGACTTATTGTTGCACGTCTAACATTCTGTAATTGTTGAGGTGTTATTTGTGCAATTTCGTGTCGAACTCTTTCTTCCATATCTTGCCTTGTGGTTGGAGCAGTCATGTAGACTCTATTTTTCAAATGCGCTCAAATAAAAAATCGAGTGGGGTTAAGTCAGGCAACCTTGTAGGCCATCTGACTGGACCATGGGTCAAAATCTAACGATCTGGAAACAATTGATTTAAGTAATCTCTAACGATAATAGCATTGTGTGGTCCAGCCCCGTCTTGTTGGAAGTAAACCTCGTCAATATTGGTATTGGGAATTTGATTAGTCTGTGAAACTATTATATTTTGGAGAAATTCTAGATATCTTGGTCCAGTTAGAGTTCCGTCAAAAATTATTGGACCTATGATATGGTCGCAAAGTACGCTTAACCAAACATTGAAGCCAAACAGCTCCTGAAACCGCCCCTGTCCCATAATGTGAGGATTTTCAATTGCCCAATATCGAGTGTTGTTTCGATTAAATAACCCAAGGTTTGTAAATCTCGATTCATCAGTGAACAAAATGTTTTTGATAAAATTCTCATTTCTTAATTGGCGTAACTGTAACCAATTACAAAAGGTTATTCTTCGTTGATAATCATTCTCATACAAAAATTGATGCAATTGATATTTATAAGAACGATAGCCGTGTTTCTTTAAAAATTTTCTGGCTGATTCTTTGGAAACTGGTAATTCATGTTCAATTTGTCTTACCGAAATGGTTGGCTCAACATGCACTAAAGCTAATACATTAATTTCCGTTTCTTCATCCACAATAAATCTTTCTTCTATTTCTATATCAGGTTCAGTTCTAAATTGATGCTCCAACCGGGCGAAATAGTTTCTCCGAGGTTGTCTTCTTTCTGGATATTTCTCTCCATACAGAGTTTGTGCTCTAGTTGCATTACGTTGAGTCTCTCCATAAATAATCAACATGTCAACATTTTCATCTCTTGAATATTTTTCAGCCATTTTATATTAATTTTCTTATTTATAACAAATTTAATACATTTGCTTCAGAAAATTAGTGTGTAAGTCAAGAATAATTCAATTGTTGCGAATGTCTGTCATTTTCATGGCTATCTGCAATTTTGGATTTAAATGTAGTTAGGTACCTTATTAAAATGATTTGTTGGCGCTTACCTTTTAAAGATGCTTTGATTATTACGAAGGATATCGTTAAGAAATGATTAATGGCGAAAAAATTATAGTTTATGAATAATTATTTCTGATTAATAAAAAAAATAGCACAGTTCTATTAAAAAAAATTCCATAGGACACCTACGGAAATGAAAATGAAAATTAAATTCCGTTTTTTGAAAAAAAACCTAAAAATACTGGTACCTATCAGTAATTCAAACAACTATTTTCTTCTTACAGACAAGTCTACAACCTTACTAATAATTTCCATAGCTGACTTAGTAATTTTCTTACATCGCATTCATCTGACGCGGCCATTTTGAAAAAATTTAAAAATTGTTCGTATCTCACTTATTTTTTGGAATTTTTTAAAATCTGAAAAAAACTGTTGCACTTAGAAATTTATGCTTAATGAGAAATCATCAAAAAAATATAGTCGTTCCATTTAAGAAAAAAAAGTTGAACCGGAAGTTTTATATTCATTCCTGTTAGTCTAAAAGTAGCCCATTATTGTCTAATTTATGTGTACCAAAAACCAAATTTTTAAATTCAAAAACAACCAAAATATTGGGGGCGTACATTGACTCGTGGCCACCCGGTAGTAGTACGTGATGTTGTACCAAGTTGTATACGAAATAATGAAACCAACAAAAATTAAATGGCTTGAGCCTGAGAATAATTAATTATGGTCAAATCATTTAAAAAAACTGAAGCGAATTCACCAATATCCGAGGTACTCGACCTCATTCGATATTCAAGAATTTGCCAAAGGAATTAAAACGTGATATACGTTTTTGATAGAAAGATTATTAACACTAATAGCACCTATCTTATTTGAATACTTTGACTAATAAATAATATCTAATTAATTAAACAATAATTTTACAAGCTTATAAAGTTATTGGTTTTTTTTCGCATTGGTACCTATTGTTGTATTCTTTGATAACTTTTATATTTTATACACACATATTTCATGAAAAAGTACTTAGGTTTAATAATGTTCACCACATTAATTTATACTTCTTATTCAGTGGTGTTTTTACAGCTTTGTGAATGATTGGCAAAGAAATTAATATTGGAGTAGTCCTATAAAAAAAACGTGGAACTAATTCCCACACAGTCTAAAAATCGATTTGGTTTCCGAACATATCGAAACAGAAAATAATAAACATACACAGTTATACTCGCAGTTATGTATGTTCATGCAAATAAAATTAAAATGGTATTCCCATTTGTATGTACAAAATTGTAGATACAAATAAAACAAATTATTATTGGCACAAAACAGAATAAATTAATGAGATAAATATGTAACTTTTATTATTAACAAATAAGTGTTTTAATTATTTTAGTTACTTATGTAGGTAGGTACCTAATTCAACGGCGGTTCGTGGGTCAAGAGATAGGGAGGTCAATTAGAAAAGTTTACTGTATTACCTACCTTTTAAAGTAACTTAAATTCCAAGTCGATCCTCCGGTCTTTTTGAGATGTACACTGGTCAATTACTTTTTCATTAAAGTCTTTTATCTTCTTTATTAATGACCTTTCTATGGTAAGCATAGCTAAAGAACATAACCTTTCCTGACCCATGGTATTTCTTAAAAATGTCTTTATTCTTTTTAAGGTTGAAAAACAACGGTCACTTTCGACGGTAGTCATAGGGAGAGTACACAAGATTTTTAACAGTTTGACACTTTCAGAAAAAGTATTGCACAAATTATTGTTAAGAAAAAAGCTGTAACAAAGCAACTGCTCCTTCACTATGGGAAAAATCTTCTCGGCTATATAATACTTCTAATTCAGTTTTAAGTTTCAAATGATTTATGACTGGATACTCCGTTTTAACTAATTTAAACATATCTTGAGGAAAGCTTTTTTTATAACCTTTAATTCGATCTGCGTGAAATAACTGAGACACTGCTAAATGATTACTGAAGCCAAACATGTTTTTGATCTCAGATGTAATTATATCACAAACTTCTAATGAAATTCTACTTTTTGATTCTTCCATTTTACATCTCTGGGCAGACTGCATGGATGTCTCCTCCAAATAGTTATTCCAAATTTTATTTCTGATGTCTTCAATTTTACTATTAAAAACGTCAATACACTTATTTACTGTTATGACATCGATATTACATTTTTGTAATTGATTGAACAATATATCACAATGAGGCATAACTAAATGAAAAAAAAATCAGTAAAGAAAATGTTCATTTTGTAAGTAGTTTTTTAAACCAATAGCTTGGTTTAGAGTGTTGTTTTCTGATTCATTATAAATGATTTTTTCTTAACAATCTAATTATTCTGTTCGATAGGTATAAACAGTCTCTATGCACTTTGTATTAAAATTCTATCGTGTTGGAGCAGCTTTAGGTAATCTCACCTTAACAACATTATCTAACACGGCTGTTCTTTTTGGCGATTTTCCAAAGAATGAAGAGAAGCTATGTAAATTAACAAAAAAAAATTGTTATGCTTTTATCCTGACTTGATGCTTTTTGTAAAATTAAATTTAGTTGATGAGCGTAACAATGAATAAAATTTGCTGAAGGATAACTTTTTTTAATTAAAAATACCTATTAACTTCTTTTTCTTATCAAGAGATGTTTGCTATATCGTCATATTAGGTTTTGGACGGCCACCACCTTTGAATTTCACTCGGTCTTCATAATCCAACTTATGTCCATCTTTCAGTTCTAATATATTTTGTACAACACTCATATTTAATAGTAAACACCAAAAACACTGTTTTACTTAATTTCACGACAAGTAGAGATTTACTAATAAAATGTTCACAAATAAAAACATTAAAAACAACGCGACAGAATTTACCGACCAACGCGTACCTAGTCAGCATTAAGACTGCAGTCCACTGAACTTCGTGCGTTACCGTTTTCGCAAAATGTGTCAGGGACATTGTCCCCACCGGTGTTTTCTGTCTCTTTTGCTTTCTGACGATTCGCGCATAACTCTATTTCACTTCAATTCGTTGTAAATTCGGTCCGCAGCTAGCTTTGAGGACAAGTTTTGGATTGACCCAAGATTTTTAAATTCTATAAATGAATAATGTAATGAATATGAATGTAGAGGTTCGGTGCTCGGAGGGGATACGAAATCCTGCGATCTAGATATTTGAATAGCATTGTGCATAGAATGAACTAGAAACTTTAATATATTTTTTTAAGAATATTAAAAATATATATATTACATATTTTTAGATTTCAGAAAATGAATAGCTCTAATTTTTTATTTGTATGTGGGAGGACATTGACCAAATGACCCTATAGAAGAACCGCCAGTGCCTAATATTAGCAAACAGCTTACTTTTTTAATTGAGTATAATGATTTTAGCTTATGTGATGTATTAAAAAAATCACACTGTACGCCGTATGTAAATTTTATATGTAGCCGTCCTACTAATGAGTTGTTAAAGAAATAAAGTTGAGAAAAATTCTCCATAACAGCATGTTATTTTCAATTTAGTTATTTACACAAGTAAAATACAATAAAACGGAAGCAGACATTATGTAAATAAATTGAAAAATATGCAAAAATACCGGTATTTGCATATTTTTTGAAATTATAGTGCTGTACCTCTCGAGTAGTGTATAATTCATTGTGGTAAATAATTGCGTGGATTTAATAAGTTACTCTGCATGTGATAATTGTATGCCAACCGAGATACTAACAATAAACCAGGCGATAAATTAATTTGAGGTAAAATTGCAAGTAAAAGTGATGTACCTATAATTTATTTTATTTTTAGGAAAACTTAAATATCGTTCTAATGCTATTTTAGTATCCATGAAAATACTGAATTTTTCTCTTGCCGAAAGTGATGTGATATACCTAATTTGTAATTTTACAATAAAAAAATCTTACCTTTTTTAAATGATTTCGCCCATATCCCATCTTGTTTGGAGCCTACCTGTAAAATAAAAGAACACGATTAATTTCCTTACCGTAAGCTGTAATGTAATTTTTCAATAATTATAGTAGTTATAGAGACAGACAAACGAAAAGACAAAACAAGTACTTTAATTATGACCTCATTATTGGTATTATGAATTACAAACTGCAAGGTTTTTGTTGGAAAATTCGTAAAGTCTGATGTAGAGGTCATTGACCCTGTAATAGTGAAAAGAAAGAAAGCTTTAAATTAGATAAAAAAAACGACTTACATGGTTTACTGATATAACTTTAAGTAATTAAGAAATTTTAAAATATACACATGATGAGAATAATAATAATCATAATAATTACCTTTGCATATATTTGTCTTTCCAACCACCCGAGAATAAAAATATAAAAATTTTACCAGCACAACAATAAATACAGAATATTTTTAAGCACAACATAAAACAACTACCGATTTCAAATGCACTAACGAAAATTATCAGATGCGTTATTCAGTTTTTTTCTAAGCTTACGATGTTTTTAGTAAATAAATATGTTTAACGTTTGACTTAAAAACAAATCGGTTTTTTGTCAACTAAAATGATGTAAGTATTTAAACAGACTGAGCCCAAATAAAGTAGGCCAAATTTTAAAATCTTTTAAGTTTTTTAAATAATTGTTTCACATGATAATGGATATACGTTGCCAACAGTGGCATCTGGTCAGGGGAGGCAGGGGAGGCTGAGCCTCCTACAATTTTGGGAGAAGCAGAATATTTCAAAAACTAATATTTTTCACAAGTAGAAATTTCTACTTATATTAGGTATACCTCAATTCTCAATGTTGTTTATAATTCATTAATTAATTTTCAGTGTACAGAAAAATTTTGCGTTTCCTTTCCACAAACATGTAACATTGTAGTCCGAGTAGTCCACTCCACGTATGCATATTTCCCGGTCTCTCATCGTGCTTTCGCGCTTGCTTGGATGAACTGAGGCTAGCGGCGAGCCAAACCTCATTTCAACACATTTTTCGTGACCTTGAATTATGTCGCGTAACATTCTGGATCTGTAAAGTTAGGGAAGCTATCCTCTAGCATCCCATCTCTAGCATACATAAAATATTTAACAAGTGGTTGAAAAATAAGTGCTCTAGGTGAAAATATTCCCAACGACATGTCTTGTTGACGTGGTGGATTATTTGTTGTTAAATGGATTTAGTTCTCTTAGTTATGATCAAAAGATAAGAATTAAAAAAATTGTTAGACCTACACCGTCCATGCCGTCATTAATTTTCACAAGTGGTAAACAAAACAGACGGTTTAGCGATCGCAATGATCAAAAAATCGAGTGGTTAACGGCACCACCAGTTAGAAACAAATTATATTGTTGGAAATCTTTGTTATTTATTAATGAACAATCCTCAATTTGGGGCAGGGCCGGGTTTAATAATTTGCAAAATTTGACGCGACATTTAGAAAGGCATGAAAAATCTCAGGAGCATATTTCATCTTGCATTAATATCGTAAATATCTTGGATTCTGCGCATAAAAGAGAAATAGAAAATATTAAACAAAAAGTCTGTACAAATTGGGAAATATTAAAGAGATTAATTGATGCCGTTATATATTTATCTTTTCAAGAAAATTCTTTTCCAGGACATGACGAAAAATGCGATTCGTATAATAAAGGAAATTTCAAGGAGCTAATAGATTTTTTAAAAACGTATGATCCAAAATTAGAGAAATTTTTGAATAACGCCACTGTTTTTTCCAGGACGCCTAAATCAATTCAAAATGACCTAATTGAGAGTGTTAGCATCATTATTAAAGGCAAAATTTATGAAGAACTACATAATTTTTCTAAAGGTTTTTAAAATGATTTTTGAGCAAACTGATGCTGTTTTCCAAATTTTACAGAATAAATTAAATGATATCATATTCTAAAAATAGACTTAATTCACTTATATCTAAATTAAAAGAATTTCGCAATAACGAAATACATTTCAATACTTTATATAATGGTGCTTTAGAAAATATTGAAGAATTAGATGATGAGCCACAGTTTAAAAAAGAAACACAACATATAACTTTGACAGGACAGACATACATTACAAACAAATTTTTACAGAAATTTTGGATACCATTATAGCTCAAATTGAAATTAGATTTTCCGATTTAAATACTTTGCAATGTTTCCATTTAGTAAATCTTAATAATTTTATAATGTTTTTTAAATCAATTCCTAACAGTCTAATGGACAAATTAATGGACCAGTATCCCTTTTTTAACCGTATTTCGTTAAGAATTGAACTATGTGTGTTGTATTCTGACCAGCAACTTTTAGCAAATTCAAAATCGCCTCAAGAAATGCTTACTTTTATATATAATAATATTTTAAAAAGCTGTCTCTCTGAACTGTATAAACTTTTATCTTTAGTGTCAATTCCGGTAACCTCAGCTTCTGTAGAACGATCGTTTTCAGCACTCAAGCGCATAAAAACATTTACTAGAAACACAATAGCTCAAGACTGCCTCTCAAATATATCGCTTATTTCAATAGAAAAACGTTTTTTGTTAGAGTTGAAGAAAAATGATTTATTTTCATTTTATGAAGAAGTAATCAACCATTTTGCTAGTTTTGAAAATCGCAAGTTACCACTGATTTATAAAAATATTTAGACTTTACACCAAAGGTTAATATAGTTAGTTGTTATTATTTTAGAAGAAATATTTATTTACGTCATTTATTTTTTAGAAAATATTTTTTATGTAACTTTTTTTCAAAACTATTTTAATTTAAATAAATTTCCAAAATCTCTCACATACAACACCGTCTAAAACGTATCTAAACACAAAAACTACTTGTACTTTATTCATAACCCAACTTATGTCCATCTTTCAGTTTTAATATATCTTGTACACTCATATTTAATAGTAAACACCAAAAACACTGTTTTACTTAATTTTACGACAAGTAGAGATTTACTAATGGAATGTTCACAAATAAAAACATTAAAAACAACGCGACAGAATTTACCGACCAACGCGTACCTAGTCAGCATTAAGACTGCTCACTGCTCTACTGAACTTAGTGAACCTCGAGCGTTACCGTTTCCGTAAAATGTGTTAGGGACATTGTCCCCACCAGTGTTCTCTGTCTCTTTTGCTTTCTGACGATTCGCGCATAAGTCTGTTTCACTTTAATTCGTTGTAAATTCGGTCCGTGGCTAGCTTTGAGGACACGTTGTGGATTGACTCAAGATTCTTAAATTCTATAAATGAATAATGTAATGAATATGAATGCAGAGGCTCGGTGCTCGGGGGGGATACGAAATCCTGCGATCTAGATATTTGAATAGTATTGTGCATAGAATGAACCAGAAACTTTAATATATTTTTTTTAAGAATATTAAAAATATATATTATATATTTTTAAACTTCAGAAAATGAATAACTCAATTTTTTTATTTATATGTTGGAGGTCATTAACCAAATGACCCTATAGAAGAACCGCCAGTGTTTGTGATAGAAAATTCATTTGCTTTCAAGATCTCGAGACATTATTTTGTAACAAAACATAAAAAATTTGTTGACGATTTGTTTTGAATACTGCTTGTCTTTTCTAATACATCAACAAAACAATGTATCTAACACAAGATAAAATTAGTCAACTTAAAAAAAACATTAAATATTAATGAAGGCGTATCGTATAAGTTTATGGCCACCTACCTGTATTACATCATTTCATGTTTCATATTCACACCTACTTGACTACTTATTTTGATATTCATTACTACACAGTGTAATTTTTAATTATTTTTACCAACTCGTATTTTATAGTTGTGTTTAAAGAATTTATATTAATTTAAAAATGCACCGCAAAACAAATACAGCAACCACTAATGCTAGTTTGCGTAAATAGGAATTAAACTGGTTTCAATTACCCACTTATTTTATGCACAACAAAATAATACCATTTAAATAAAAAAAAACGGCAGATTATACTTCAATTACCAATTAACCGAACATGAACAGACAAATATTGGTTTTCAGAAAACTCGGTCTATTATAACAGCAAATGAAAAATCCGCTAGAAATGTCACCTGCAGACAAATAGGAAATGGGACACCGCTAGAAGACATATGATGACTAAGAAATAATATAAAGCAAAGGAGTCTTAAGTAAGCGCCACTTACACGGCGCACCTCTAGCTAGTCGGTCACAGCATCGTAGATACCGACAAGCACAGTTCTTGCGCGGGAAAGTGTGTGAACTTTTTTTTGCTAGCCATCTAATATCTAAACAATGTTATGTTAATAATTAAAAAAGTGAGCAGTTTATCACACCGTATAATTTAGCGACAACACCTTGACATCCATTAAACTAAATGTTTGTAATAAACAATTGTTAAGTGCATCTCCCTGGCATGGTAATTCCCAAAAAGCATCCTTACTACTGGACAATATTAATATCTCTAACAGCAATAGTGTTTGTTTCATTAACTCTTATTAACATCTCACTAAACCAGAGCATCGAAAAAGCCAAAAGTTACGATTCCACTGTTAAAAAAATAGTGGCGTATTCATTGCTAAAACAAATTGAAATTGAAAGTGAGGAGTACATTTGTAACGGACAATTTAACTTAAGTGAAAATAATTATAAAGAAATTAAAGGAAGTGTTGAGGTAAATAATAATAGGCAGAAAATTGTCGAGTGGAAAGATGAAGACCGAGATAGCACTTGGGCAAAAATTGATAATAGTAACTTGTATGTTTCTTCTGTAAATATGGACAAGAGGCTTGATCCTTACCACTATGTTAGGATAATTGGGATGATTAGAGGTAATTATTTTGTTTTTTACGAATTTGTTAATAATTTGTCACGTAGTGGGTGTCTCTCATAAAAATTACAACTCACGAAGTTTAATTTTATTTCAAATAAATGATGCGATCGTGTGTAATATAGCGTGGTCGTTAGTCTTGTAAAAATTTTTTTGTATTATCAAATTATCTTTTTTGAACGAACATTCATTAATCCATTAACATGTTTTTGTTATGCATAAAAAATACAGTGACATGCAACATTTTAATGATGTTCCACATTTTAATCTGAAATAGATTATGTATGTGTTACCTAAAAATTATAGTCATATCAAATTTTAATGATACTTTTGCATGTAGAGGATATTCGAGATTAAGTAATTTTATTATGGTTTGTTTGTATACTGTGGAGAGGCAGTTTGGAATAATTGATATATTACGTACTGCATGCAAATTTGATGGTGGCTGATCACGGTATTTAGAAAATACATCTTTTTACGATTACAGTGATACCCATAACTTGACAATTCCATAAGAATTCACAGTAGAAAAACGTTAAAATTTATTATGGCTTTTTGACGCGGGTTTTTAGTGATTTTTATAAATATTAGCTGAAAAACATTTAACACAATGATGACAGAAGGAGAAAGCAACGGCGGTTCGTGGGTCAATTAGAAAAGTTTACTGTATTACCTACCTTTTAAAGTGATTTAAATTCCAAGTCGATCCTCCGGTCTTTTTGAGATGCAAAGTGGTCAATTACTTTTTCATTAAAGTATTTTATCTTCTTTATTAATGCCCTTTCTATGGTAAGCATAGCTAAAGAAGATAACCTTTCCTGACCCATGGTCATGTCTTTATTCTTTTTAAGGTGGAAAAACAACGTTCACTTTCGACGGTAGTCATAGGGAGAGTACACAAGATTTTTAACAGGACACTTTCAGAAAAAGTATTGCACAAATTATTGTTAATAAAAAAGCTGTAACAAAGCAACTGCACCTTCACTATTGAAAAAATCTTTTCGGCTATATAATACTTCTAATTCAGTTTTAAGTTTCAAATGATTTATGACTGACTAACTAATTTAAACATATCTTGAGGAAAGCTTTTTTTATAATCTTTAAATCAATCTGCGTGAAATAACTGAGACACTGCTAAATGATTACTGAAGCCAAACCTGTTTTTGATCTCAGATGTAATTATATCACAAACTTCTAATGAAATTCTCCTTTTTGATTCTTCCGTTTTACATCTCTGGGCAGACTGCATGGATGTCTCCTCCAAATTGTTATTCAAAATTTTATTTCTGATGTCTTCAATTTTACTATTAAAAACGCCAATACAGTTATTTACTGTTATATGCATTTTGTATTAAAATTCCATCGTGTTGGAGCCGCTTTAGGTAATCTCACCTTAACAACATTATCTAACACGGCTGTTCTTTTTGGCGATTTTCCAAAGAATGAAGAAAAGCTATGTAAATTAGCAAAAAAATTTTTATTCTTTTATCCTGACTTGATGCTTTTTGTAAAATTAAATTTAGTTGATGAGCCTAACAATGAATAAAATTTGTTGAAGGATAACTTTTTTTAATTAAAAATACCTATTAACTTCTTTTTTCTTATCAAGAGATGTTTGCTTTATCGTCATATTAGGTTTTGGACGGCCACCACCTTTGAATTTCACTCGGTCTTCATAACCCAACTTATGTCCATCTTTCAGTTTTAATATATTTTGTACAACACTCATATTTAATAGTAAACACCAAAAACACTGTTTTACTTAATTTCACGACAAGTAGAGATTTACTAATAAAATGTTCACAAATAAAAACATTAAAAACAACGCGACAGAATTTACCGACCAACACGTACCTAGTCAGCATTAAGACTGCTGACTGGCGACTGCTCTACTAAACTTGCGTGCGTTACTGTTTCCATAAAATGTCAGGTACATTGTCCCTACCAGTGTTTTCTGTCTCTTTTGCTTTCTGACGATTCGCGCATAAGTCTATTTCACTACAATTCATAGTAAATTCGGTCCGTAGCTAGCTTTGAGGACACGTTGTGGGATTGACCCAAGATTTTTAAATTCTATAAATGAATAATGTAATGAATATGAATGTAGAGGCCCGGTGCTCGGTGCTCGGAGGGGATACGAAATTCTGCGATCTAGATATTTGAATAATACTGTGCATAGAATGAACTAGAAACTTTAATATATTTTTTAAGAATATTAAAAATATATATATTATATATTTTTAAACTTCAGAAAATGAATAGCTCTATTTTTTTATTTGTATGTGGGAGGTCAAATGACCCTATAGAAGAACCGCCAGTGCATGAAAGGAACAATTGATCATCAAGAAAAAAGTTATGGCCAAAAAACCGATTCTTTTCAAAAAATTCAAAGTGGTGGATTATTATATCTTTTGTTATAGGGTATTACTGGAACAAATTCCGATATTCAGTTTCTTTATATCATTTCCAGTTTGGCCGATAATGAATTTTTATTCTAAAAATTTTGAATCTCCCAACATATTTTGGTTTTATTCAACAGAACATATGTACCTACCATACTCGTATGTCATGAAATTTAAGTGACATCGCAGTTAGTTATCTTAGTTTGACACCTGCCTATTACGATTTGGCCCTAATAATGGTATTATTTCTAACACCTTGACCACAGCTAACTGGATAGTGATATAGAAAAACCGAATATAAGGAATTTGTTTAAATAATATTCTACAACAAAAAAATATAATAATCCGCCATCTTGATTTAAAAAAATCGGTTTTTCCGCCATAACTTTTTTGTTTGATGTTTAACTGTTTCTTTCTTGGAGGCATCGGATTCCTCGGAGAAAACTACGTCACATTAGTTTTTGAACTACGAATTTGCCTTGAAAATTACCGAGAAAATCCCGAGTGATATCTTAGTTGGGACACTTTGTGAAAAATTTTCATCATATAAGCCCAAAATCTTTAGAGCCGCTGATAGATAAAGTTATTGAAGGAAGGATGAAATTGTTAATATAAAAATGATTTAATTGTTACGGAAAATATACTGGGAACAGGTCCATGTTAATTTGCGATTATTTTCAAAAGTATTTGACCCAATTTAGCAAATAAGGTCTCATGTTCACGAAAGAATACAATTTTAAAAAAACATTTTCAAGTAGAGAAATATGCTGGAACCAAAAAAACATGTGACCTAAATTATAGATATGTTTAGCATCATCTGCCATACGAAAGTGACAAATAAATAAAGTTTGTCCTCTCATCACGACCAAATAGCTTAAGATTTCTCTATTATTTGAGTCCAGAATCATTAAAACCGTTTGAATTGTAAAAACATTATAAGCAATTAATTAAAAAATTCTGTTTTTCTATGACCCACCAAGTACCCACATTTTATTTTACAAATCTGTTACAAAATCTTTCTTTCTAATTTTTATTTCCGTTATATCAGATTTAAGAACAGTTTAAAACAGTTTTAAATTATTACATGGTCCTCATTTCTGAGGATTTAGAAGTAAAATTAAAAAAAAACTCTTTATAATCTATGAATAATTCAACGAGATACAAGTCGGAGCAGCCTGAGTCGCCACCAATTTGTGAAAGTGAGCAAAAAATATACGCGGATTTATTAGCTACCTGTTAAATTAACAGCTCTCAAACTTTTTTTTAAAACCGTTTTACTCCAGAGAGCATCCTCTGCTGTTTATGCTGTTTACCATTTTTTTTGTAAAACTTTTACAGTGTTTGGCAGTTGGATATGTTAATAACCTCAATATAAAATTCATAAAATACATTGCAATTGAAATGTCTGAGAAATGATCGACTAAACGTCTATAATTGTACACGATCTGCTTATGATATGTTAACTGCTGGGATTGTCCCTGCTTTGTTTATAAGTATAATTATAATTAATAACGATAATAAATACCTATGCCAGTAATATGGTACATGGAACAAACAATAATTATTTTCTTACAGAAACAAAAATATTCAATTTGTATTTCAAAGATGTAATGGCAACTTAAGTTTTAGTGTTTACAATATGTGCAAAAAACACCATTGCCTTTTACAGAGTGTCAGAAATTTGCTGTCAATATTTCATTAGGTAAGCGCTACACCCACAAATAAAAAAAAATCTTGATGAAAATGACAGGATATTCACAGTCGATCACCTTTATTGTTTTTCGAAATAGTTGAGGTCGGACAACTAGCAAAATAGTAAAATAGTAAGAGAATAATAGAAATAGTAAAAAATAACGGTTTATTTTCGTGTGTTCGACATCAACTTTAGCCCAAGGAAGGCTATTCTTAATATTAATTTAGTTATAAATACAATCTAATAGTGCTAATACCCAAGCAGCATAGTTAGTAGTCTATACGTAGTAGCTACCATCAGTGGAACTTTAAAGGTTTTCGCAACTAACATCCGTTACGTAATGGGAACGATCGGTCTACCAAGCATTCACCAAAATAGGGAATAGTTATTACGTAGAAATTACTATTCCGTAACCTACCTTGTTACGTGGTGACAACTAGGTCATTACGTAAACGGAACGTAGCCAGTTAATGGATATAACTAACTTTTGGCTCTTTAGTGGTACGAGAACACTATATTTTGCTCTCCCTTTCATTCGAAAAGCAAAATATAATGTATTGCAATCGGACTTACTGATTGTGAGTTTGAAGTCAATATGCCCAAGTTAAATCGATGATTGAAATATGTGTAACTAATAAACCATGATGTTTTGCATTCACTCTGCGTGGAAATTAAAATGACTACTTGTTTTCTTTACAATGTTTACATGATACTTCGATAAAAAACACGTGCTCTCTAGAAAATAGTTTTTTCGAAAAATAATTGTTCAAAAATTATGTGTATACACGAAAATGAAAAATTTTTAATATAAAACTTTTTTTGTTTATGTGTTGTGAAGTAATAAGTAATAAGTTATTTATAAAGGATGTTTGCAAATGACCATATTTAATAAAAAATTGGTTTTCAGAATTATATTTTTATCTATGTCATCGATAATAGTTTACCAAAACGTAGCAAATGCGACGACTGACGTCATTTTCTTGGTAGCTTTAAACTGGCCTCTACTACGCTACCACAAAAAGGTTACTGCAAAGTTCTCACGTACTTTACGACCCTCACTTTTAAGTTGGTAGAACTGGCTGATCCGATCTATACTCCATTCATTTCATATGAGCACATACATGTTTTCCTGGGCTCGCAGAGCGACTATTTGTCGACCTTCAGTCGTGCACGGTTCTTTGGTGTCGACGATCGGTGCAGTATATAAATTCACAAGTTGTATATATGCTAGAATTTTCCGATTTTTCTGACAATTTTCCTAACCTATTTAAGCAAATCAGGGTTGGTTCCGCATCAATCAAATAATTTGTTAAATTGTTAACTTCACTTAACTGTAACATAACTTTTATATAAAAGGTCGATGAATGCCGGAAAATCTTTATTGTTGTTTTACTGCTTTTCGGCGCAATGTTTGATTAGTTCCGAATAAGTAAATGTTGACTTAATGGCACCAATAAATTACACAACTTTATAGCTCCAGAAAATGTCCCGATAACGTTACAGGAACTTTAAATAGAACACTTTCAGTTATCATTACTTTGAAATGATTCGTTGGTAACGTTGTGCAGACGACATTACTACTAATTCTCATTTTAAAGTTGAAAATGCTTTAAAGTGTAATGCAGAGTAGTATGTACGACGTTGCACATACTTCAGCAGTTACTGAAAGTGTAATAACTATGCAGTACCTGAATTCGGTAGAATTTACGTAATTGTTACTACACGGGCATTTTACACTAAAGTCGCAAATTTAGTACTGCCTGCTCTATCAAAGTTCCGATACCAGCTCCCATCATTTTAGTGCTGCTAGGTAAAAATATGTTATATTTTACGCCAGGAGGAAACAATCAACAAATATCTTTTGGAATATTTATACACTGATTGACAGAGCTACTTGACAGTGTCATTGTATCTTGGAAAAAAGATTCTGTAAAGTATTTTAGATACATTTAGTACCTGAATCCTGTATCTTGGATAGTTTCTCAAAGCATCTTTAAAAAGTACTTTTTAAGACAGAAAAATATCTTAGAAGTTTTAACGAGGAATATTTTATAATTATTTTCGAAGTTTAATTTGTGGTTGACATTTAAGTAAATCTTACAAGGAACAAGCGATAATATAAACTTTCCCTAATCTTTAAGTTTAGTGTTTTGTGCCATTTATTAATTACAGAGCTAAGAGTTTCAATAAATTGTTATTTAATCATCTATTTAGAAAAGGGAACCTTGGGAAAATGACACAGCTACGGACATAACTGTTTCCGAATTATTGTTCCTCATCAACAGAATGTAACTTAAGTAGTGGATATCCCACACCTTCCTATGATGGAAATGGGAGGTAGATGTTGTTTTTCAAAGCGAGTACCAACCCTTTTTAAATTTTGTATTTTTGAAACCTAAAGGAATATTTATTCTCCTTTAAATACTTATCTCATATAATGCTTTTTAAGAAGTATTTTTTTGTCAATGACATATGTATCTCGTTAAATACACTATAGATTGTACATTAATATTTATTGGCATTATATCACCTTATTAACGGAGTATAATAAGAACCTGAAAACTCTTCTTACAGAGTACAAACATCAATAATTTAATAGCAGCAGCAGCAATAATCATCTCGGTAATCATTAATTATTATAAATCACTTTAATCAAAATCCAAATTAGTTTCGCATTCTTTATCACGGCAATAAATTACTGAAAACGTCTATATAAAATATAAACAAGAAATAGCTTTCCAATTATGGGTCTTATAAAAAAAAAAGTTAAATATAATGAATTAGTTCATTTAACTACACGTAATTATATTGAAAAAGTGTGAAGAAGGGGCCATATTGTTTTAACATTTCGTGGGAAATGTTAGATGTTTTTAAATATTATGTGTCGGAACTTAAATAATAAGTAAATAAATTTTCAGCTATCGATGCTGCAAAATATGGTGACTAAAGAATTAACAACAATCTTGTTATTGATGTGTAAAAAAAAATAGCCTCCTAGGGTATAACCGATACAAAGCCACCTTTGCAAAAATAAACTGTTTTAGTTTCTAAGAAATTAGCCAGAGTATATTTTTATTTTTTATGAGGCAGAATTCAATTCCCTTTCGATTAATGTAAGTATTTCCATATACATATGTATACCTACATAAAATCGTTATCCTAATATTACCACATTTGTAAAACATAATACCAGTTGAACAATTTTTAGTAAACTATGAAAACAAAAGAAGAATATTAAACAGTAATGTCAAAAATCATTCATTGTGATATTGAAATTTTTAGTAGGTTATGAAAATAAAGGAAATAATCTGTAATAGTATTGTCAAAACTAATTTATTATAATATTAGATTTATGATTATGAAGAACTTTCCATATTTTTCCCAAAGATATATTCTGATCTCTTCTCGTATCACGAATCGACCTTTTTGGATTTTCTTGAAATAAAGGAGAACATTCAGCTCTTCATTTTCATCTCGAACAACAACCCGCTTTTTTCGTTTCAACGTCTTTGTCGTTTCAAATAATACATTTATGTTCCGAAATGTATTTTTTTCACGGAACAACTCGAGCACCACAAAGGAGACTATTCTCGTTGTGCAGCAACAGCATTATTATTATTTTTTAGATATATTCGCAATATATCACACTTTTCGTTTTCAGAGAAACCCATTTCCTTATAATGTACTAACTTACACAACAATTAATGCAATAGTATACTTCAAAAGTCAAAACTTAAAAAAAATAAAATTGTTTTTTCCATGGCCTGTTCTATCATGCATTCCTGATATCGAAGATGAGTGGTCATAATTTTTATTATTAAATATCTTGAAAATGATAAAAGGATTGAAACTGCATATTTTTGAAATCAGAATAAAAAGGTCTATCCATATTTAGAAAAATATACAGGGTATTCCATTTAAGAAAAATCGAGTTTACCATACCTACCTATATTTTTTGTCTCAGATGTCCAATTATAGCATATTTTGAATCTTCAAAAGAAACATTAAAATTCATATTAATAATTTTTTTTTCTAGTCAGAAATAAATGAGTTAAGAAGTAGTTCAAAATATACGTACATCAGGAAAACTTCCATTCTTAGCAACTGCAAACTGACAAACAGTTTTGTACAAAACGAAAAACGTAGTAGGCGTTTAATTGTTTAATCGCTAGTCTTTTGTTTTCAGATAATTGGCAAGAAACTTTCTACTGCCAAATTTCAACTTCATCCGGCACTCACCACATAATGAAAGTTACCATTAACCCCATATGGTCAGACAACTGGGACCAAAACGATACCAACACTTATTTCAACCCAGTACTACTGTCCTGCAGGGTACCTCTTGGACAAGTACCTGCAAGTGTTTCCGTAACTACTGCACCCTGTGGAAAAATAAATAGTAGAAATAATTTTAGAATAACTGATAATATAAACAGAAACCAAAATATATTTACGGTATGCGTGAAACCATTGGATTTTTTAGATGATATTTCCAACCGTTTGATACAATGGATTGAAATCAGCAGGTTATTGGGGGCGGAAAAAATAGAAATTTATGTGGAACATGTAAGGGAAAACGTATGGAGGATATTGAAGTGGTAAGAACAGATTTAATTAAAGTAGACATATTTTTACATTAAATTTAGTTTTTCTGTCGACGTTGTCGACCTAATACTACTTTAAAGAAGCGTAATAAAGTCGACCAAACAGGTTGCTATGTAGATATAAATTACGTAGAATTTCCAACAAAATCTACCTAGTTAGAATTATTCTACCATTATGACGATTTCCAGTCACCAAAAATGTAAATATTACCTAATTATACTACCGCCTTTAAGAGAAATTTACCTCTAAGGTAGTTTGTGGTTTTTTAGTTGTTTTTCCCTTGCTGCTTTAGTTAAAAATACTTTTAAGCGAAATAGTGTATGAGGTAGATTTATTGGTATTATTTACGTAAATGTAAATATAAAGTAAAACCAGTAGGTAAATTTCTATGGGAAATGTATTTTTCCAGTCAGTTTTACGTCATAACTACCTCAATAAGTAAATTCGTCTTTTACCAAGTCAAGTTATAGCTAATTTTATGCAAAATGTTTGCTGGGAAGTCAATAATGTATTATTCTATAGTATGGCAATACCATAGAAAAGATCAACTGCTAATTACTATTAGTACTTTTCGTCAGTTTTCATATTAGCATTTTACTTCACCAAATAAGTGGAAATAATTACATATTGTTTCTTTTCAGGTACAATTCGACTTACCCAGGAGAGATCATCATAAGAAAATTTAGCAAGATAACAGAGGGACCAATTAGGAACAAGGCCCAAAGGAATTTCTTTAAAAATATGTGGCAACGAAGGCGATACGAAATAATAGCTTACAACAATTGCTTTTATCGTAACATAGAAACTTCACAGTTCGTAATTCCGTTAGATATTGACGAAATAATAGTTCCCAAACAGTTTCTTACCTGGGAAAAGCTTCTGGATACTGTATTTAAATCTTCTCCAGAGTTACAAGAAAATTTTGCATCGTTTACGGTTCCAAACGCCTACTTCTTTGGAGAATTGTCCAAGAAAGGTAGAGAAGCTGTATTTTTCTTGAGGAACATGTTCAGAAGTAGTTTTAGCCCGGCCGAGGAGTCGGGAAAAAGCTTTATAAGTACAAAATACAGTTTAACTGTTTTTAACCACTACGTATTAGATGTATTAAAACCAGGAGTGAGCAGAAGTTATTTTTTACCGTCTGATACTGTACAATTAAATCATTATAAGGAATCTTGTAATGCTGTGATATTTCCTCAATGTGTTAAATACCTTTCTAGTCCTAAGATTAAAGATCGTGTTATTTTAAAATTTAAACAAGTTTTTATGGGCAAGTACAATGATATAATAAGAAAAATGCGGGACCTAGGTACCTTGTGACTTCTACTTGTGATTTTTAGTGGTAATTTTTATTTTAAAATAAAGAAATTACTTTTGATATGTATATTTTATTTTTTAACTTTCCAAAGTTCTATCGGTTATGTCGTATATACTTCACTCTGATCTGTGGAGACAAAACATGACCAATTTTTAATTGTATAAAGGATAAGGGGGTACAAATGGGATAACTATCGTTATTTTAAATAAGCGGTACCCACCAGCTCTCTCGATGATCAAAATCGGTAAAACTCCTGACGGAAAAATTCTTTTACTGATGTTGAGTATTAGGAGAATTTATTGCTCGGGTAGTAAGTTTCGAGAATAAAAAAGAAAAATTAAGAAAATAACACAAAAAATTTTCAGACAATGTGTTCATATTATTAATGATGAACCGACTATAGGATTGTAAAATTCTTAGTCCGGACCTGTTCAATTTCAATAGGTTCTCTTTGACACATCGGAATTTTTGTTTGCGAATAATCTGAAATAATGAAATTTTTCAATGAGCCCCGTAATTTGCAAACCCTTGGTACGATCCTGTTCAATTTCAATTAGCCTGAAGGGCGGCAGACATGCTTTTTATTTATCGATGTTTCAATGATTTTAAAAATTCGATCATAGAAAAAAATATGATTTAACTGTAATTTGTACCCAGATATTTCGGAAAGTAGTCAACGGTATAGGTACCTATTATAGATTAAAAATTCATGTTTTATATGTAAAATTAAAATAATAAAATAGGTACTGAAGAAAAAAAAACAGTAAAAGGCGGTCTCTTCTTGCTATACTTAGCTTGCCATTTATGACTTGCTAAATGTATTACTGGGTGTAATTTAAATAATTACAAGATTTTATGTGTTTTCATATCCACTCAGTTCGGCACAAAATGGTAAATAATTTATTTATCAATTCCAATTAATATGTAATACAATATTAGGGTATATTGTATTATGCGATGCATAAACTACCAAAATCAATGCTGAGCCATCTAGTAACAAATTATGGAAGTTGTTACCGACTGAGTAAACTACCTGCACTGGCTTTCCCGTCCTATTTTTCGATTCTTCTTTTGTATGTCGCACTTGTCAGCCATCTTTGATAGTGGTCTATCTTAAGCGCTTCTTGTGATAAATCATTAAAAATTAATTATTTTAATAGTAAATGCTGATAAATTGTCTGTGATTTTGTACATATTTAATTAGTGTAACATTTAAAATGGGTCGCAAAAAGAAGAAGCAGTCCAAACCTTGGTGCTGGTATCCTTTTTTAATGTAGTCAATTTTCCATCCTGTAACTGCGTCTTGCAGCTTTCAAAATGCTATATTTAACATGTGATCGATTTATTTTTAGCATACATTTTCTTTAACCAGATTTAGGTACTGTAACCGGGAATTTGAGGATGAGAAGATACTAATTCAACATCAAAAAGCAAAACATTTCAAATGTCATATTTGTCATAAAAAATTGTACACAGGACCTGGTCTGTCGATACATTGCATGCAAGTTCATAAGGAAACCATAGATAAAGTCCCCAATTCGATGCCAAATCGTTCAAACATTGATATTGAAATATATGGGATGGAAGGTAAGTGCTATTTTTAACTTTGCCTAAAAATAAATTTATTGCAAAGTTGTTCAGCGTAAAATATCTACAATAAACACGGCGTCCGGTGGAAACTGTTCGTTTATTTCTATTAGTAAAGCAGTATGTTTTTTGTTTACCTACCAGGAATACCTGCGGCTGATTTGAAAGAGCACGAACGACAGAAACAAGGCAGTAGAGGAAACGACTCGGGATCTGATGATGACGAGCCTTCAGCAAAAAGGCCGAAACCAGAGGGGCTGTTGGGGAATGCACCTGGTGTAATGCAAGGAGTACCTGGAATGATGCCTGGCATGATGCCCCCTCCCGGGATGGGACCTGGCATGCATCACATGGGGCCTATGATGCAAATGGGACACATGGGACCTCATTTTATGCACCATCCTGGGTAAGACTCTTAAACATTGTTATTGCTAATGGTTGTTGTATGATATGTCAAATCTTGTAATTGTTTGCCTTTTGAAAATTATAACCGTAGTAAATTTATTAACTTCGCAGAAATGACCATTTTGCAGTTATAACTCCTCATAATATATTTTTAGTACTGAAAGATTGTTCTGTACCTAAGTATTGTTTGACAAATAACAGTTTGAATGCGGAATACATTATTTTCTATATTAATCCGTGGAGTTTTTGTTTTCCGTGTTTTATTCCTACAGGAATCAATTCTGAGGGCAAAAAGTGCAATTTTTCCACAAATTTTTAAGCATCTCTGTCAAAAGTTATTTAAATTCCGATGGTCATTTTGACGTAAGTTTTATTTATATTTGCCTGCTATACTTGCTAAAATTTAATCCAAATATTGAAAACAATTTAAATATGTCGCATAAGGTCATTGGCATTTAGAATGTTAAACCTTATTTCGTGAGTTGGCAGCGATTGTTTAATTTCTGTTATTGGAAATACTATAAAATTTGATTATTATACAGTGTAAACACAAGTTTTTAGATATTTTTTCTAGTTCATAGAATTGTACCAATAAAATTATTTAATCGATCCTGGTTAAAAAGTAAATTTATTGGCACTTTTTTCCAATCTCTGCAAATGCATGTCATACGTAATATTTTTTAATATAAATTAATTCATCAGTGTTACATATTTTGTAGTTACTTGTCAAACTACTTGAAGAAATATAAATAGAACTATTTAATGAGGTCATTATGAATTCCTCTGTTCAGTTTATTAGTTGTGATTTTAGTACATATAAAACTTGATTAGTTTGCTTGCGGGAGTGAATATAAACCGAGAATAACGTACATCATACTTGGCGTATTCCTATATCTGTTCAAACAACGTTTTATATTCGCATTGTTTCACCCTTATAATGGAAAAGAAATAGAAATATGCTGGCGGATGTATTGGCAAATATCTGATTTCAGTCTCACATAATTTACTTAAGTTTAAAAATTTTGCTTAGCTGAAAATTCCCTGTATATGATTTAGTAAGTATTAAAATTTTGTATGTAATATTTTTGGTTTGCGTAACAAAAATTTTTGACAACATTTTACCCTAAAGCTTCCATAAAACATATACAGGGTGATCAATCTTAAGTGACCTGTCCAATTTTCTAGTTTTGTTTTGAGTTAGGAAAAAATTCTAAAATAGAGGTTAGTTTTGACGTGGAATTTAAATATGGAGGCATAAAAACAAGTGACTATCGGGTATGTCAAATATGGCAAATATTTCTTCAGAAATGATATTTGGATTTTTGACTGTTTAATTTTGGGTTTAGATGGAAATGATGCCGTTTAAGAGAGGGTGAAATGATGCAATACATATTGAATTATTTTTAAAAATCATCTTGTGCTCCTGAGTAATTGAAAACATTTTTGTTTTAATTTTGGTTTTTTGACCATATTTGCTCATCCTCAGTTTTTACGTCGATATTCTAATTTAGCCATAAAATGGTTGGCTACCTACCTGCATAAGATGATACAATCCCAGAAACACACTTAAATGCCATCATTACCTACCGTAAGGTCAAGGGCATTTTGCATATTTATGCTCTAAATTATGCTGTTACCTTTGGCACAACTTACTGTGTCGGACTATTTTTATAGAAAACATCTATTACTGGTTAAATCTGGATACAAGTATTTTTCTGGTTTTGATTTGATACAAAAATTTATCGTATATAAATTTTGTTAGTACTTCTCTTATTTAAACATACTGGGTTTAAAAAAAAGTTGTGGCTTCGTTAATGGTAAAAAAATGTTGCAAAGTTGTATTGACGTATTTATTATTGAATTATCATTAATGTTCATTGTGTAAATGTAGACATTCGTTATTAACGAGAATGTAATGATGTACTTTTTTTATTGATCGATGTTCAAGAAAAGATATAAACAAATGTTACTGTACAAGTTTATGAAAAAGTGTAATTAAAATAAGTCGGTCTAAATACCTTTGCGATAGAGAATTTGGATGTTATAACTTCATTCAAGTTCCACACGATCTTTTGTCGTTTGGGTATTATGGAATGAAGTAAACAAAGCTGATGCCCTACCTCGTAAAGCCAAACTGAGTGATTGAAGAAATTTCGTGCCCGAAAAAAATTTCAGTATTTTAGCTGGGAATAAAACCCAGATCTCTTAGCCAAAAGGCACGTTTCAAATGAAGTTAAACTGAGATCTTTGTTCCATACAATTACGATAAAAATATTTTCTATACCTCGTGGATTTTACTATCACACCCCAAGAGAATGTTCCCATCTTGAATGTTCCAATGTAAATCGTACGGCAGCAATTCTCATACTAAAAATATTGGAGTAACAGTGTGAAATAATTTTTTTTTGGAAATGTAAACAAGGCAGTTTGTTCCGTAGTTAATCCCATTTTATAAAATCCTAACTAGGAAAAAAAACAGTTTATTTTTTTTAAGGATGCAAATGATGCCTCCACATATGCAAGCGATGATGCAGGGACAAGGAGGTCCTGCTAAACCATTATTTCCTAGTGCTATTCCTACCTCTTCTCCTGGCGGTCCTTCTGCTCCTGTCGTAGGGGCAGATTTTAAACCAATCTCATCAGGTAAGTCGTTTACATACAATTTTTAAATCGTTTGTGCCAGTCGGTCTTATAATCATCTATCAACTTGGTTGAAAAGGTATTTATTTTTTCTTTTTTTTTTTATTATTTATTTAAAACTTGTTTCAAAACTACCAAAGTCAACATTTAGTGTGAATTGTTTATAAAGACAATATATTGACATTTAATTAATAATTTTCTGGACTTTTACCTTGTTTTGTTAATTTTTAATAAAACACAGTCCACCGCTCTATTCAGATTTTTATTTACACTTTTTTTATACTTCATGTCAACAATTCCATTAATCCTGTTTTGATAAATAGTTATTTTTAATCGAGATAACAGTAATTGGTTACCAAAAGCATAAACTCGCTAGCTACAAGTACGTCTCCAACAATGCTTTTAGCTCGTTAGAAATTATACTGCGATATTAATAATTTATTTCCGATTTATGAAGAATGGCTTATATGCAAACGATATCTTTTATATCGGGTTATGTAATACTGCCCTGAAAATAACTATTTTTATTTTATTACCATAAACAAATACGTTGTATGTGTAATTAAATTGTACATTATCTAGGTTGGGCTGTCATAATTTCGGGTTACATTATCTGGTTAGAAATGAGAACGAAAATAGCTCTTGTGTAGGCGTTAACATTTTTTTAAATAGATATTATCGTTACCAAGAACACTTGAGGAAATTCTGATACCGATTCTTTTAGCAAAGGCGTTTTTTGTCATCGATGGGGGAGTATTTTTGAATGATTCATATCAGCTAAAGCTGTTTGTTTGATAATTTCGTTTTTTTTAGATACTGAGTTGTTAAATAATTAAATATTTGTTGCTCGTCATTTCAGTCCAAAGTAATGTTACTTATGGTGTTTATTTTTAGTTTATCTTAGGTCAAGGATTTCCTGTATTCAGTTAATTACATTACTGTGATTACAATTCAATAATTTTATAGACGGGTAATTTTTATATGTCGCCGATTGTGACGGACGTGAATAATTTAAACTGTAAATTCGTGCAAAAGATGTAAAACAACTGCACAAAGTGGTTTAAAATGGGTGAAATGTGGTACCGTATCGCACACTAGCTGTGCCGGTTGACTTAACAATGTTGAATCTATAAGTGAAACAACCATAAATTGCTGTAATCTTGTATACAGGGACAACGAAAACGACAAGGACATATAATTTTGTAGTGTCAAAAGCGATGAAAATGGTGATTCTGAATACAAAATGGAAATTTCATATCTTAGAGAACTGTTAAAAGAAAAAGTCATAATACACATAAAGTATTGTGTTTGATATCCTTTCTACCTTACTTCAATTATGTTTGGCAAAACTAGATAGCTTTCCCATGTTTAATATGAGTCACATGTTGCTTTATGCTGATGAAAATTCTTCATTATGTTTGTCCAACATACTTGAGTAAATCAGTATTGTAAATTTCACCAGAAAATGTTCTTAAATTTCATATTTAAATGAATGATGACAAATAATAATTCAAAGTTACAGAATATAGAATTATTACACCGGGAACAATGTGGGTTAGAAATAAACGAATGTCGCTGACCTATTGTATATTTCAATTTTACATTTTGAATCATGACCATAGTTATTGCATAAAGATGCCACATTCGTGGGTTAAATTTAGTACATTCGAATTTTTACCTGGTAGCTGGCCAGTTTAATCACTCTCTGCTGATTTCAATTATTGTATAATGTATAATGGTTCAACCTATGTGATTTTCTGTCATTATTTATGTTTTAGTTTGATTTGTTTCCAACTAAAACATATTTTTTCGCATTTTGACTCAATGTGTTATTTTACTAAATTCAAAATCGTTTATTAAAGTGGCACTTTACCACATAGAAATATCACTGTTATATAGTAATGTCACTGTTAATTAAACACAGTTTGACAGAAAATTGTTTATTTAAATATTGGAAACATTGTTATATATATTAAAAGTACAATTATTCAAATTTGAAATCTTAACAACACCAAATTTATTCAATTCTATTTGTTCCTGAAAACTATTATGATTCTCCATCTGCATCTCTGAATGATCTTGAGGTGCCAAAAGTTCTTGCTATGAAATATACTTTTTGAAATGTTCAACTTATTGGAGGTGCTTTCCTCAATATACCCTTCAGCCACACTAGTTGACTGCTATGAGTTTTAAGTGTTTGAATGTCAGCTCCACTCTAAGCAAGGAAGGTGGTAGACATCCTCCTCAAGCAATGGCCAGTGTAACTGAATGTATTTGGGAGTTTTAAGTATTCTGCAACTTTTTGGGGAATTTTTGCAAAACTGTTGATGCTAACTGGTTGTATTGTACACTTACTGTGATTATATTAAATGAAAAATCTATTGTTTTACTTGTTTGGGTCTCGATCATGAATACTTATGATAAATTTCATATCCGTTGCACTCTGATCTTACGGTACTCATGTCAAATTTTCCCTGTGTCTTCTATATCTTTTACAGTTAAGCTACACAATTCTGCACACCGACATGCCCCATTTAAACCAAATATTAGTACCACTTTCATTAATAAGAACTTATCGTCTGGAGCCTCTTTTAAAAACATAGTAACGTTTTCCATAGTCAAAACTTTTGATTTCTTTGCTTCGTATGTGTCATTTTGACGTTTTTACAAAGCAAGTAGCTTTTTGTATTGTGATATATCCACCTTTTTGTTTATTTGTATAGTACCGTTCAACATGGAATATGTAGACCATAAACTGGATGCCCTAAGAGCATTTGCCTAAAATAATGAAAGACATTGTATCAAAAACACTAAAATATGTATAAAAAATAGCTTACCTTCTGAAAAAAATACGCTAGCATTACACTTTTATCAGTTCTTAGTGCGTTTTTGTCATCTCCAATTACAAAATATTTCATATACCTTCTCGTATTTTTCCTTGGATTTTAAATGGCGTAAGCTCGAAGACGCTTCTTGAGCGACATTTAAAATGTCTTCAAAACAATTTTGTAGATTTTTTCAGCAGCAAGACTCATTCTTATAATTAATGAAACTGTTGTTATGTAAAAAAACAATGCCGTGTCAGGTTACTAGGTTACGGAAATCCTACCGAGGTACCTACTATGACATTTTTAAAATTTCTAACTTTGTAATGCTTTTATATCTGTGATTATTTGCTTATAATTACTAACACAAAATGCGAAAAAATTGTATAAACAAACCTCATAAGAAAAGCAGTTTTACTAAACTCATATAGCTTTTAAGTTACTCACTCGCTGTGCTCGCTCGTACTCAAAAGCTATATTCATTTAGTAAAACTTTGATTTTCTAAACTTGTTGTTTAATATACTATTCTCGTTTTAGGTGCCACAATAAGTGCCCCTCCAACTACCAACACCCCCGGTGGTAGTAGCGATAGCTCCAAAGTATCTACAATAGCGACCACAGGTGCGTCCAGTAAAATAATTCACCCTGCTGAGGACATTTCTCTAGAAGAGACGAGAGCACGGCATCCTAAATATGCAAGATCCATTCCTTCTAAATCAGACGATGGTGCCTCAAGCTCGAGCACTGCCGCTTCAGAGGTAGGACAATGTACATTTCTAGGTTACATCAAATTTATGTGTGATTTTATTTAAGTTGGCGATAGCAGTGTCGGCAGCGCAACAGGCGGCGGTGCATCAACAAAAGCAGGTGGAGGCAATGAACCAGCACGCTGCAATGATGCAAAGGTTCCCTGTACGGGTAACAGGTCCCCCTATTAGTATGACGATGGGAGGGCCAATTATGGCCCCTATGAGGCATCATCAGATGATTCCAGGACCACCTACGCTAATAGGAGGACCCCTAATGAGGCCGCCACCTCTTTCAATGCCCCCAGGTATGTAAGGACTAGTTTTAAGGCTGGGGGTTTCATTGACATGCCGTGGACGTTGTAAAAACGTTGGACATACTAGGACATAGTAATGTTTGTATTGTAGATGTTACAAGAATGTCACAGTAACGTTAGACACTTAGTACATGCATACATATTATGGTTTAGTTACGTTTACATTTGATTGTCTTTTTAAAAACCTTGCGAATTACAAGATGTGGTTATGTCACGTCTACATTTGACATGTTACCTAAATGTTACTATAATGATATCCTAGAAGACTGATTTACAAGACATTATATTTAGTTTGAATTGAAATAGTCTGTTATTGTAAGTTTAGTCATATCAAAACTAATGTTACTAATGGCTTTATAAGATGGAACTTGCAATCAAGGCTAAAATTCTAACATATTTAATGAATGTTGCGAATACATTACCATAACGTATCATAGGAAATGTAACTGCTGATTTACCTTCGTCTAAAGTAATTTTTTTATTTTAAAGGTTTTCAATTGATTCTGTTTTCTAAAGTGTGTTTCTGTGTGCACATGGAGCACAAAATAGGTGTAAAAGTTTTAGTCCATATTTTTACGTAATTTTCCAGATGCCAGCACAATACGGTTGTTGGAAAATATAATATTTTGTTCAAAACGTTTAGTAACCATTTTTTCTTTCCTAAATATTAATGGATTTTCTTGTTACTATTGTTAATACATTGAAGGCTGAGGACTTTTTTTTACAATCCATGGAATTTCACATAATGCCTATTTTATAATTTATAAAACTATTTACGTGTTATTAATATTGTAATTAGTAAATGTCGCGTTGGTGATGATTGACCTTTTTAAGAGCTGAGTTGTACTAATAATCCAGTCAAATAGGAAGAAAAAACCATTTTTTCTAAGATGGCTTGATTGCAACAGTTTAACGGTACGCCTAAATGAACATCTCTGCTAAGAATCAAAACTTTATCAGTTATTTACGTCAAACGTCGAAATTTTTTCCTATTTGATGAGAATAAATAATTAAGATTTTCTTCGTCCTTGCTTTTGAAAACAATTTTATTATCACCATCCCCTATAATTAAAATTATCGACAGTATATAATCAGAGACGTTAACATTCTCTGCCGAGACCGACCAAAACATTACACGCCGCTCTCGACGCGAATTTCGCCTACCAAGTAGGCATCATCTGGATATGATTTATCATCAGTTATGTGTTGTACGTGTAGTGTGTAGTTCGACGAGTAGCATAGTAAGACGATTGTCTACTATGCGTTAATAAAAATGAGATACAGTACATATTACAGAAATTCAATGAACAACACAGAAAAATAGAATACACATTAGAAACAGAAAATGAAAATAAAATAAACTTCTTAGACCTGACTTTAATTAGATCTACCAGTAGAATTAAAACTAATTGGTATCAAAAAAGTATGAGTTCGGGACGATATACCAACTTCCAATCAAAAACTAGTAATAAATACAAAATTAGCGTTATAAACAGCCTCCTGGACAGGGCCATTTTACTATCAGATAAACTGTTTTACAAAGAAAACATAATTAAAATCAAAAACATTCTTTTAAATAACTTTTACCCGCCACCTTTTTTGAATAAGTATATTCAAAAGAGAATACAGATAATAATTAACAAAAGCAATAAAAATCAAGTTGACATAGATTTACAACCTAACTGCTTTGGACCCATATTTAACAACACAAACCAGGACAAAAATCAAAACGATCCAAATAGAGACAAAATATACATATCGGCACCATACATACCACAAGTATCAGAAAAAGTTCAGAAAGAATTAGGTAAATATAACATACAATTAACATACAGAAATGATAATAGCATAAAAAATAAATTGTATTCAAAACTAAAAGATCCAATAGAGAAATTAAATCAAACCCATGTTATTTATAAAATTGATTGCTCAGATTGCGATAGGTGTTACATTGGATAAACCCAACAATATTTAAATAAACGTATAAATCAGCATAAATTATCAATTAGAAATTCCATAGCAACTCCTAATTCATGTAGCACAGCATTAGCTGAACATGCCATAAATAATTCACACAATTTTAACTTTCCGGATACAACCATACTGCATAAAGAAGGAAATTCCAAAAAACGCATGTTTTTGGAAATGGCCGAAATACAAAATAACAAAAAAATAGTAAATTATCAAACAGATATAGAAAATCTAAGTAGCATATATCGCAATCTTATTCAATAGTAACAATTTTTATACATCCTGTATATGTGCTAACTGCAAAATCTCTTCTCAACGGCTATCCAATATCATGAGAATGTTTACAATAACTCTGTCACTCGGACCATCAATATAAGTATACTATCAGCTGTTATAATTACCTACTCTTAAAAAGAACACACAACGACTGACACCAAATACTGATCATTCTCTGCCTAACTCGTCGAACTACACACTACACGTTACAACACATACCTACCAAATAAAAAAATTATGAAAAACAAAATAAACCAGCCCATATAATGAAATTAAAATAGAAAATTTATATTAGGTAAGAAAACACTTTTTTTAGATATGTATTTTGTCACTAATCTAATTTAAAACTTATGTAAAACCATTATTTTTAGCTTTTAACCTTTGAAAAAGTCCGAGAACTCGGACGAAACTTAGGATAAATTGTCCATATACCTGGCTGGAAGTCCTCTAAAAATAAAAATAGGAAATAAAGTTTTGTCTGTTTTTTATTGAAGAAATAATTTCTACTTTAACAGCCAACAACTTGTAAAATCGTTGAAAATTAAAAATTTTACTTTTTTTTCAAAAATGTCAAAAACGAGATATTTTCGATTTTTCAACGGCATATTTCCGATGGCTAAATTCTGCAACTGTGTCCCAATTTAACCGAGGCTTACCGTTTCCGAGATCCCTATTTGTTACAGCTTGTATAGTTTATTCCAGCATATAACGCCAAACAGTTAGCTTTACATCAAAGGTTTTCAACCCACTTCAAAATGATTACATGTTTGTTCACCGATTTTAGTTATTCAAAAGGCTGTTTGTAGAGAAATTTTAACGCTAAATTCATAAAAAAAAATTAACATGGTCTTATTTAAATTAAGAATGTTGAAGCTACCACCAGTTGAAGCAAATGTAAATTGGGCACGTTTTTACTTTTATTAAAAAAACTAGTATGTGCATTTAAAACTCAGCTCTTAATCTGGATTGAGAGCAGAATTAACATAGTATATAAAACCGTAGTTTTGTGATTAGCAGTGTATATTTTTTTTTATAAAGTAGAGTTGTACTAGCCATATTTTTCTATTAATAATGTTTTAGTTGAGTTTATAACCATAAGAGATGTAAGTTTTGGTGTGTAAATGTTTTTGATTTATTTTCGTTTTCCAAAACTTATGTTTTTTATTAGGCACGAATCAAGTAGAAAAATTTACCGATTTATAAGATAAGAGCAAAATTTTTTTTTATATGTGCTTGCAATTACATCTGTTAATAAAATAAGTTAAGAAATATCTGGCATATTATTTAAAGTGGTAGATAATTTCCTGAGAATGAATATCTAGAGCGTTATTTGAAACAGTATAAAAAAAATTGTTCAATCTTCAGCGAATGAGAATATTCGAAGTGGACAAGTATTTACTGGTGAATTATTTTTAAAAATTTCCCATGCATTGCCTTGCTACATTTTTTTATTGATTTATATTTTAAAAAGTTGAGTATAATTCACTAGTAAATTTACTAACCAAGCAATACATAATTGTACAGTGCTAGCGAAAATGGTTACAACTATAAAAAAACCACATATTTACCATATATTTATCAATTAATATTGATAGTTTTTTTTTGTGGGAATTTTGGTCAGGTATAACTAATTTAATTTTTTTTTCTAACGTTTCGGTTTATTACACCATCATTACAGTCGTTGCAGTCTATCTTGTTCATAAAAGTGTTTTTTATGAACCAATAATAAAGAAAAGAATACACAAAATCTATAATAAAACAACCCATACACCAAATAATAGTAATAATAAATATGTATCCATGCCATACATACCAACAGTATCCAAAAAATAGCAAGCGTATTTAAACAACACAATATAAAAATAGCCCATAAACCATACAATACCACGAAAAAATTTTTCACAAAACTTAAACCTAGACTACCAACCGAAGACGAAACTAACACTATATACAAGATAGACTGCAACGACTGTAATGGTACCTATATAGGCCAATCTAAACAATATCTACACAAAAGAGTATACACGCACAAATATAGCATAAAAACTCAAAACCAAAACACGACAGCACTAGCCAAACACGCCATAGAACAAAACCACCGATTTAATTTTAACAACAAACAAATATTAGAAAAAGAACCTAATTATAACCGAAGAAACATACATGAAATGCTGCAAATAAAAAGACATACCAACGCCATAAATAATCGCACTGATATAGAAAATTTAAGCGAAACCTATTTTAACTTAATTAAATGATTGGGGTACATTACAACATGAAATCAATTTTTACATCTGACCGATACAAAATAATTCTTGAAATAAAATATCTTATTATATATTCACTATTTAAGCAAAACACCTACAGTAAACCATATACATTCCAACGTTATCTCTGTAACATAAACAAAACTTTAAGAGACCACAAACTATGTTAAAATATCTCAGTTCCGTTAAAACAGACCACCAAACAACATGTAACAAAAAATTTTAAAACAAATTCCTAATAATTAATAATGTAAGTAAATTTTAATGTACAATAATCATAACTATGTTTTGAAAATATTATATTAATTGTAGTTCTCTGATGATGGTGTAATAAACTGAAGCGTTAGAAAAAAAATTAAATTAGTTATAGCTGACCGAAATTCCCACAAAAAAAAAACTATCAATATTAATTGATAATAACGGTCAAGAAAAGAAAAAATATATATATACATATATTTATCGGAACGATTTACTTGGCGCCATTACCTCCACCCATATCAGTAAATTTACTTCGTTCGCAAGACTGGGTATAAGGTTTGAATGATGGTTTTTTAAGCAGAAGCATTTTCGAAAGCTCAGTATATGGGTAATGCACGTTTCTCTTGAGGACCGACTTATTTACATTTACAATAATTGACATACATTTCCATGTACTTAAGAGAGTAGGATTGGCTACACTTTGAAGAGCATTTCGGTGTTCGGTATTAAATGTGCCTGCCAGTTCGTTTACTCAGTACCTTTCTTTCAACATGCATATTTTTTGAGTTCTTTTTTTCTCCGTCACATTTTTGTACCAAAAATTATGTACAGTACATACACAAGGTAACCCAGAATGAAATTCAAGTTTTAAACTTGCATAATTCGGTGACTGAGAGGTGAGGCACTAGATGGAAAAAATCTGTAACATTTTATCCCAATTTGGTCTTAAAAAAGTAACAGGAACAATTACTGTAAATTAGTATATTTTTGGAGTAATTATCTTGAATGTTGTTCTTTAAAATTTTACAATTGTTTACAAAACCTGTTCCACAACGTTGTGCAATAGTTTACAAAACGATTTTTCTCTGTCTCGGTTACCGGTGGAGTTAGTTAAGGTGTCTGTCGGGAAAAATTTTTTGCTGATACATACTATCTCCAAACTTCGTGTATGGCTTCATTGGACCTAGTCTGACAGCATTTTTCCTCTATCATTTTTTTTTGTTTTTTGGGGCGTTTTCCCGCTAGATTTTCCGAAACATGTCATTTTGACGGCATATAAAAAAATGTATAGATACTGTTATTTTTCCAAGTAGAATAGCTTAAAAACGTGAATTGAAACGTGAAAAAATAATTCTCTGACAATAAATGTTGGTCATTGGGCGTGTCCGCTATCTCGAACATGTCGGAAAAACGACTATAAGAAAATTTATTAATAACCAGCTGATTTTCGCTGTATTAATTTATTAAAACATACAAAAAATAAGTTTTCATATTGTCTGACGAAAATTATTTTCCGATTTCCCAGTCTGATGCGTCAAAGTTGTCGGTTTCATGACGGCAAAAAATTTATTCATATTTTTTTTACAAATTTTTTTGATTTTTAAATAAAATTTATAATACGATTAAAAAATTGTCTGACGGTGAAATGAAGCCTTTTAGCTGGAAATGTTAAATAAAAGGTTTTTCTATGTGGTTGTCAAGCTACGCTTGGATGTTACATTCATATGTATATATTGAGGCTATATTTATAAATAACAAGCTGATTTTTTTCAATATAGCTTAATAAAAATAAATCAAATCCAATTTTTTTAACTGCCTGACAAAAGGTGTTTTCCAGTTTTTCAGTCTGACGCCTGAAAAATACAATTTTTTAATGTTGTAATTTCCTTCAAATTGTCATGATTATCTCATACTAATCATTGAAAAATCATTTTTACAGTGTCAAAAATCATAAATAAATTGCTTGAACTTCACGCTTGAAAATATATCGTTTTATACAAGTTCACCTGTGTATATCTGTTTATGTTTTTTTGTCAGACTCTCGTTATGCCCCACTGTATTTGTCAGACACTTATACCACAAATTAAATACCTATTTTCTGCATATAATTTTTCAATGTCTGAAGGTTATGAATAAATTTTTTTGCTGTCATGAAACCGACAACTTTGACGCGTCAGACTGGGAAATCGGAAAATAATTTTCGTCAGACAATATGAAAACTTGTTTTTGTATGTTTTAATAAATTAATATAGCGAAAATCAGCTGGTTATTAATAAATTTTCTTATAGTCGTTTTTCCGACATGTTCGAGATAGCGGACACGCCCAATGACCCACATCTATTGTCAGACAATTATTTTTTCACGTTTCAATTCACGTTTTTAAGCTATTCTACTTGGAAAAATAACAGTATCTATACAGTTTTTATATACCGTCAAAATGACATGTTACGGAAAATCTAGCGGGAAAACGCCCCAAAAACAAAAAAAAATGATAGAGGAAAATGCTGTCAGACTAGGTCCAATGAAGCCATACACGAAGTTTGGAGAGAGTATGTATCAGCAAAATTTTTCCCGACGGGCACCATAACTAAGTATAGATGAGGATTATTTAGTTGAGGCGATGATTTTTATGTAAAAGCCTCTATGTGCACTTTAATATTCGGTGTATAACTGATGCACCGATCATCAATTTGGTGAAATTCAGGGAAACAAGTTCAGCCATAAATAAGAAATACTGTGAGCTGCGTAGATCCATAAGAACATCAGAAAATATGCAAGCTGTGTGAGCTGCCATCACTCGGAACCCACAGTGCTTGGAGCAAAAAAAAGCGCAGATTTTACACAACTTATTCGTTCGAATATGTAGCGAATTTTAAGGAAGGATCTGCGCTTCCGCCTTTACAAAATTCAGCTATTTCAACCTCTGAAACAAACAGACCTTCATAACAGGAAATTTTAGTAAAACGAGATAACATCTTGCCGCCCAAGTCGCCCAACCTTATCCCACTCGATTACTTATAGAAGTGCCTCAAATCGAAAGTCTACATTAACGGCCCGACTGTTATAGCGGCGCTAAGAGACCGGTTTGGTAAGAAATTCGCAATATTTGAGATCTGTGATGGAGAATTTAAAATCCCAGTGTGAAAAGTGCCCTGGAAAGAGACGGCTAACATTTAGATAATATATTTAAAAAATAAATTCGCATATACCGGATCATGGTACACCTCCCTTTTTTCCTTTAGTTTTGAAGATAATTAATTGAAATTTGGGATATCCTATATACATAATAAGCGGCACTTTTTGACATACAAGTGATTTTTTTTCACTTACTGTTTCGCACCAAGTGACACTAACTTTAGATTTTTAAATGGAACACCCTGTATATTATTGCATTTTTGAATTCTGCATAATTTTCTGAATCCAACGATACCAACTAAGTGAAGTGTAATGCTAGAGAAATCGAAATCCCGTCAAAAATACGAAATTACGTGATTTATAAGCAAATAAAGTTCATCAAAATGATTTTTGGGGACAAACTCAATTTTTTTCAAATGGAACCATATTGGTACCGTGGTATCATTTATTAGAACTATTAATAAGGAATTTATTCATATGTAGTATTAAAATGTCGCGATAAATACAAACAAAATTACAGCTAAAAGAAAAGAAGACAATACAATTTTGTTCTAATTAAATGTTGAGAAGTAACTACCTAAGGTGGCTTTGAAAACAATGAAATATTTAGCTTGTCAAATGCCGCAAATTTATAAAAGAGATGAAAAAGTAGACATGTTAATTATTTATGGGGAATGTAGAAAAAATGCCGTTGCGGCTAGACACCTTTATGCCTAACGATATCCTGATAGACAATATCCAGCGAGAAATTATTTTAATCGTCTTGAAAATCAATTCCGAAGTGAGCCCAACAATGATTTGAAGAAAATTTCATTTAACGAAGGAATGGAAATTAATGTTTTGGCTCGAGTAGAAGTTGATAAGATTGTTTCTTTAGGGCAAATTGGGTTTAAATTGGAAATCAGTCACCAAACAGTATGCCAAATTTTGCACAAATACCACTATAAACCTTTTAAATACCAATTGGTACGAAAATGATTACGAGTGTAGGATGGAATATTGCAATTGGATTTTGCAGCCAAACAATGATTTTTTGGGAATGATTTTATTTTCGGGCGAGTCTAGATTTACAAATTTGGGATTATTTAACCGACAAAATACAGAATATTGGTCAGGTAGTAAAATCATTGGTCCAATAATATTTGAAGGACCCTTGGTGCCAGATACTTGCGATTTTTGCAAAATGAAATTGAGGACAGTTTAGCTGAATTACCTTTTCATTTACGAGAGGGAATGTATATCCAACAAGATGGCGCTCCTCCTCATAATTCAAAGATAATAATTGATTACCTTCAACGGAGATTCGGAGAAAACGTAATTTTGACGAATAGTCCTGTGAGGTGGCCTCCAAGGTCACCTGATTTAACACCCCTTGATTTCTTTGTTTGGGGTCATTTAAAAAAATATTGACTACGCAACCGCCGTTACAACCCGTGAAGACCTGGAGCTACGATTAAGACGCGCAATTAATAGCATAACGGCCCAGCAATTGGCGAACGTTCCTCAAGAAACAGCTATGCGAGTTCAGAAGTGCATTGACGTTAATGGATAGCATTTTGAGGAACTGTTGTAATGTTTTGTGTTCATTTTTTGTAATCAAAAGCCACCTTATGTATAACAAGGTAATTATAACAAAATTGTGTTTTATTTTCTTTTAGCTGTAATTTTGTTTGTATTTATCGCACATTTTAATACGACATGAATAAATTCCTTATTAATAGTACTAATAAATGGTACCAACGGTACCCATATGGTTCCTTTTGAAAAAAAACGTTTAGCCGCAGAAACCATTTTGATGAACTTTATTTGCTCATAAGTCACATAATTTAGTATTTTTGACGGGATTTCGATTTTTCTAGCATTACACGGGTCATTTATATTCAGCTTAGTCCAGATGATGATGGTATATAATCGAATTATCCAAGTTTAAAAATGAATATTCATTTTGGGTCATCTTGTATACAAAATCGAAACCATTTTAATAGGAATGTTTATTGTTATACCAACCGTGTTGCTTGGGTAGATGTTTCAGAAGATTGTATTAAATGTTAACCGAACACAAGATGTGCTGCGAGTTGTCTAGTTGGTGAATGTAATAGGTAATTTCTTGCATATTAACAATTCACCAATCAGAATGTAGCATGCCTGAGTTTAGTCTCATTTAATAAATTCATCTCCTGAAACAGACATGACGATCGGTAAAAAAAAAAGTTGTAAATAATATACAAACTTTCTGACTACTGGCATCTTGTGTGTTTTATTGAAGACAATGCGAGGTGGGGCGGTCCAACCTTTGCCCAGGTATTACTCACGCACTTCTGTGTTGGCATGCCTGCATCAGATATTTGTCACACGCTTAGTTTTTTTGGCAGTGGTTGGTTTTTTAACTGTCATTTGATTGATTGAACTTATTGCATTTTATCATCCTGACTGCGTAATCTATTATACATTTATCGTGTACTCTATTTTTTAATTCACTAATCACTCATACCAAACTCTATTAATTACTGTAGTTTTGAATATTGTCATTTTAATCGTAGGTAGTTGATTATTACTCGAAACTCCTCTCTTTTGAGCTGATCCATCCATATTGTAAGTTTTAGTATGGAAATGTGTCACAAATTAATAATAACTTTACTAAAACCATAATTTCTGGTGCGTAACCTCGTCCCTATCGTGTAATCAACAGCCATTTACGAAAGTTGTAAGTGACATTTACAATGTAACAATAATGAAATTAACGTGGTGACTTTTTATAATACTAGTGTTTTAATGCATACAGTGAGCAGTTAAAGTCGTTAAAATTGAAAAAAATGTGTTGACCTTGAAATTTGTTTTAAATGGCAACGCCCCTATTTTTTCTGATTTTGATAGATCCTTTAATTATCAAATTGGCAACATTGACACCTTACATAAGAAAATTTTCGAACAAAAGACAATGGATTCTATTAGTTGGGACGTCACATAGTTATGCAACCTAAGTATTACTGCCATGACACACCGGTTGCCTATACATCATGTTGGAACTTGATCCTTGATACATATGTCTATAAAGGCGACATTTTCGAGGGTTTTACACAGCATAGAATTTTTATTTTATTTCTCCCTTGGGGGAAATATTTAAGAACTTTCAGTAACTAATTTACACACACAGAACAAGATAAATTATGTACAATGTTCAACACATCAGATAAACTCTTATTGATTTAATAAATTGATATTAAAAACGGATTTAGTTACCAACAATAGCAGTATGATCTGTGAAAATCAAATTATACATGTCAATTACTTTGTGGCTAACCTCAAGTTGGTGACAGTTTATAACCTCTTTTCTTTTTATAAAATAACTTTGTTGAGAGTCTAAATTTTGTGGTCTGTTGACATAGACTTTTGATTTTAAATAAATAACTCGATAAAAAATAATCAAGGGGTGTAAGATCTGATGTCAATAGTTTTTCTTTGTAGATAGATTGACTGACCGAATGTCATGAAAAAGAAGCACAAAAAACGCTCAACAAAATGTTTCTCCATTCTCCCCTAAGATGAATGTAATTTTTTACTTATATAATCATTGACCATTTACGAGTTAAATGCTAAAAAAACCTTCAATGGTAGCCATTTTTTTCAACATGGCATTTAATAATCAAATTGTCTGGAATTTTCCGTTTGTACTTCTGTTTATCAAAACTTACAATATGGGTTAATCAGTTAATTTTACTTAGAGAGTAGCACAAGTCTCTTTTTTAGTTTTCAAATTAATCTGAAGGATTGAACACTATTCTGTAATGTGTGGTTTTTGTAGTTTTTTTTTAATTAGCTGTGTGTCCAATTGCTAGGCTTTATTTAAATAAAAAATCAATGTTTTTCTTTTGTATTTCTGTTGGCAGGTAAGTATTTATGTTAGTTTTATAATTGGGAACCTTGAACTGGAGAAAGTAAACGAGACAGGAGAAAAATGACAATATTCAAAAACTTTCATGTTGTATAAAATTAGCCAAATCAGTATGTGTTAAACGTTATTTTTTTGTTATTAGGTATGATCGGAATGCCTCCAGGGATGATGTACGGAGCCCCTATGTTTCCAACTGGTCCTGTGCTGATGCAGCCTCGTTTCAGATGATCTCCGGTTTATCTCGTTTATCATCCGCAAGTTTAAATAAGTTTAATCAATATTAATTACATCCCTAATCACTTAAGGTTCAAAAAAGTTTTATATTTTTATTTCATTTACACGTTGAAGGTTATTTCTAGTTTATTTGTTGAATTTTTTAAGTGTTAATATAAAAAAGATTTAACTTGAAATTAATTAACCTTAACGATTCAGATATTTTGCATGGTTATGGATATATTTTATTTATTTCCCCAACTGTGTATTTATATGATTTTATTTTCGACAGGTTTGAAAAAGTACAAACCAAAACATATACCTGCCGAGATGGTATGTAACAATTTTTATTTTCCGTTATCAAATTAGTGATTATCTTCCTTCTCAAAGGTTGGTCCCTTTTCATTTACATATAACTGATTTTTCTTTTAGAGCACGAAAATTAACTTTATATTCTGTACATCGAGATTGATCGGATTTTTTTTTTGCCCTTACTAAAAAAAAACTGTCAAAATCTAATCGGACTGGGTAACACGCAAAAGACTTACAATGCAGCCTGCAAGCTCAGATAATTGTTTAGAGTTTTTACACTAATATACTTGATATTGACCATGGAATTAAAAAATATTGCGTTTTTTTGTACATGGTACAATCTGGCGCCCAACACGGGGCGCGAAATTTCGAAACAGGTTTTTGTTTCATGTTCGTATTCAATTTTCATCAGGTAGTTTTTGACGTTCTTGGAAATCAGAATCACTAGATGGTGCTTTGGAACTAACTTCAAGCTTGATAATTTATTGATTGATAAAAAATATGCATTTTATAGATGTCCAGATGATTGAACGATTGACTTTCGACAATGCGACTTTGTTTAGATTATAATGTTGACCGATAGATGTCAGCCACTCCTCAAAATTTGTTAGATTTTACAACCTCAAATAAATAAGTATCTGAGCTTGGCCACTGCTAGTTGAAACATCTCAAGGTATACTTAGGTTTTAATTGTTTGCTTGTGATGAAATATTACCTGTGATATAATTTTTAAAAAATTTATTCTATCTTTTAAATGCACGTTAACTGGGATTGGGTTTTGACAGTTTTTTTTTCTAAAATATAGGGCCAATTTTTCAGGTTTGTACACATTATTATTTTTTTTACTTAATAACTTTAATTAAAAAGGTAAGCATTGTTGTCAAGCTATTTATTATTTTTTTTTTAATAATTTTTGTACATTAATTATTCTTATTCTAAATTAAATTTAATATATAGATTTAAAAAATCTTTTTTGTGGAATCGCCAATGTATTACAAAAAAAAAGGTAGGTTTTAGCTATATTAGATAAATTATAACTGAGTAGTTTTGTCGAGTCCGCAATTAAAAAAATTGATATAAAGGTACGGCGATTTTTGATTTCTATTTGACTTAATGGTGTATGGTTTATATCTAAATAAATTTTCATATAACTGGTGATATTTGAGAGAGGTATATGTATGAAAATTTACTATAACATATAAAGGGACTTGTAGAATGACAGGCGATTGTCAGTCACAGCTTTGTAGCTGTTGGATTGGTGAAGCCCCCTGTATAATATTATATTACGATGTAATAATTTTTTTTTTTGTCTAGAAGACAATAGATGTGATACTATAAACCGATCCCTAGGGCACTATCAAGCTACTGTTTATCTGATTTGTTAATAAATACAGAATGAGATTCCTCACAGAAAAATAAGAAAAAAATCATGAAGATGGATGCAGAAACGTCTCCTGTTCTTATTGAACATGGTACGCAATTAAACGTCAGAAATGTGAAGTTTGTAATTTGTAAAATACTGTTTTTTGTTGGTTAGAAATCGACTTGTCTCTTCTGATAACCAGCAACATTAAAATGTCCACATTTTAACTGCGGCATTACTAGAGACCCTATACGAGTCTAAAAGTTAAACTTTCCAGTTAATATTAGTAATAATCACCAGTGGACATTTTTTACTTAGATATGAGATATGCTTTTTCAATTCAGTCTATTGTTGATGTATATACCAATGAAGCACTAATTATGTTTTTAATTCGTTAAATTTTGATTCGATGTTCTTACATTGAAAGATGCCTTATTAAACTCAGGTCTTAACGTTTTTGGAGAATTTTATGGTTTGCAATACACCAACTATTTCATGATCAGCAGAGAGTAAACCTATCTTCTACCGAAAATGTCATTTTTGTTAACTTTAAAGTAGTGGCCCCAGAAACTGCTCTTGAGGAACTCCGTTTTTCTTGTATATGCTATATCTGACAAATCCGCTGACTTTTTTGAGTAGCCAGCCAAGTAGACGTAGTAGAACTGTTTATACATTACATCAATGCCTACGCCAACAAATCATGTAAACTGTAGCGAATATCTTCCTATTTTTGTGTAAGGTATTACAGCAGCCTCAGTGTATTTTTCAGACACCCTGTGAACAAATATCAATAAAATTCTGAAATAGTGTTAAGTTTACTTTCTTTTGATAATACGTTGTTGTGATTAGCTTTTTTTTTAATTTTTCAGGTGACATCTTGATATATTAATTATACAGGTGATTTTTGGTCACAGCACTTTAAGTTATATATTCAGTGTAACTATGCTGTTGGGCCCACCAGTCCCCTGTCAGAATAATGTGGCTTCACACAGGCGATTGTTTTTGGCCACAGCCAAATGCAATCACAGGTTTATGCCTGTTGGACCAGATCGAACAATTTGAACCTTTTGATTGTTATTATTTGTATGTTAAGATTTAAAGGTTGTTTTTTGATCTGGACCCCTGTAATACACCGCAGTAAATGTATTTATATGTTCAGAGTAGTTTCTATTATCTATATTATTGTAATGTATCATTTTTTGTTTTTATAAATAAAAATTTATTTGGAAAAAATGTTGGATATACGTTACGTTGGTGTAACAAAAATATTTCAATTGAAAATTGTTTTTGTTTCATTAACGTAACGTGTATTGGTTTTTTAGTCTTGAGACCCATATTTGTTAGCCTCATATTGCACTACACTATAGTTAAATGATTAGAATGCACAATTTTAGTGAACTATGTTGAGAACTTGGAGAGTTTATAGAAAAAAAAATTGATATGACGACTATCCCAATGATTGATTAAGAGGAATTTCCCTGGAAGTATTCCATTTAGTTTTTAAAATTGATGTCGTTTTTTTCCCCCATATTTACATAATCTCAAATTCAATCTAACTTTAAAAAATGCTGAGATTTTAATAGCGAATAGGGATTGTCAGAGTTGGTTTATTCTTAGGTGGAAATATTGTAAATTAGGCTTTAAGTGCAGAAAACACCATTGAATTGATTTATATTTTTTTTTTATTGAGAAAAAAAAACGAATTGGGGGAATATAGAGACAGGCAGGTTTTTAAATTCGTCAATCAGTTTGAAGCAATTCTATGTTGTATATACCACTAGCTAGAATGAGACATGTCTGATTGATCTTTGAATTTAGAAACCCACTATTTTTAATAGTTATAGAAAGTGATGCTGTAAATCAAGAAACTTTGATTCAATATGCAAATGGTAATTTTTAGAATAAAATTCCAAAATAATTTTTGAATTAGAGCAGGTTATGAAAAAATTTTAACAGGGCTGGATTAGCTCATCCGCCACTGTCAGAAACACCAAACACCACTATTTTTGCCGCCTCAGTGAATGTGAATATGGTAGGCATCTGTGTTTGCGTAGGTTTTTTTTTTATGCAAGGTCCTTGTTTTGAACCGCGCCTTAGGCAAGAAAGTCGCTAAAAGGGTCATAATTTCACCGCTCGATGCCTTCTTCACAATCCAGATAGCAGTAGTGTGGCTTTTATTTTCAAACTTGTGAGTACAGGATATTACAGAAAGGTGCCGCTGTGTCCGCTGGTATAGTTTTTTTTTTTATTAGCGCCTTTGAAGCATGTCTGCGAAGCATCGGCGCACTGACAGCCGTATTATTGGTATCCACAGACAGCAAAGGCGGCAAAGGTTTGATTAAGAATCTATTTCTTCACTTTAACACTGACGTAGTTTTCCACGAAACACCAAAACACTGTATACTGCACTCGACGTGCGTTTCGCCAACCAAGTTGGCCTCATCTGGACATGATTAAAACTAGTTTAGTTTTAATCATCTCCAGATGATGCCAACTTGGTTGGCGAAACGCGCGTCAAGTGTAGTATATAGTGTTTTGGTGTTTTGTGGAAAACTACGTCAGTGTTATCTTCACATCAAAGGTTCCAACCCACTCCAGGTCTTCACTTTTAGTTTAATTTTTTTATTATTTGAGCTAAAAAATTGCTACCCCTAGAAATTTGCTACTATAAGTAGTTCCATGCTCTGCCTAATGGATACTCTAGCCATGGTAATAGGTACATTAGTATTTGAGATTTATTCATATATAAAAGCATACGTTCAATCTGGAACTAGAATGGGTTACCAATATGGCGGATTGGAACTTACCACCACCAGAACACGGTTTATAAACAATATGAGTCGTGCCACCAGAATATCCTTCTTTCCACCAATTACGCTGTTTCTTCACAGATCTAAAGCTGTAAAACAACATGGAAATTTATTAAAAATTGTCAAAATTTTAAAAATATTTTAGAAATTGGTAAATTTATTTACGAGTGCATTATTCTAAAGTATTGGACATCATCGAATAGCCCTTCCGAATAATCTAGCAACATTTTTGCTCTGCTTTAAATAGTAAAAGCGAAAGCAAACATGTTTTTCTTTGATTATTCCGAGGTACTTTCCGTAAATGTTGATATTCACCGAGTTTTACCACGTCCTCTATTAATATTTGCAATAAATCATTTTAAAAATATTACCTTGCGTCTCTGGGCCCGCACAAATTATCCGAATGCAGATGTTTGAGCATTAAACATAAAATACAATAAATTATTAAAAATTATTTAAAAAAAAATGTTAACTATTATTAAAGTACATAAACGCAAATACAAAATACAAGGAACATTTTTTGTTTTACTATTGTTTATAGAAGTGTTGCGGCATATTCACAAAGAATGACCTAATATTTTCTAATTGTCACCAAGTCCGATTGATCGCAATGCGTGCTGCTAACCTGATTGGTCGGATTCGATTATCGTTTTAAGCCAGTTTATGTTAAATCCATGTTGACAACTTGATCCCGCGGGGCTACTTTTATAAAGAAATTCAAAGGGTACCGACGTGGCTTCAGTATACACCTGTATAAGTATGGGCCTTTGCTGGTCGTTTTACCGCAAGGAGGTTAAACTAACAAGGAGTGATTAATCCCCACTTAACAATGTAAGAAAATTAGAAAGAGACAGATAATGTCAAAGACGTCACCGGTAGACAGATGGCACTTGTGAAAATTATCTGAGCGATTTACAAGTATCATTCTCTTTATCCAAAACTATAAGAACAACAAAGACAGAGATAGTGATCTGGCCACTCGGGTATATTTTCGTAAATTCCTAGTGTAAACAGAATGGCCGTTTGTTTTCGTGGTATTCATAGTGGTAGGCTGCATGATTTTTAATTACGATTTTACTGATTTTATGTTAATTATGTTTATTACTTTATTATTACATTTAATGAAAATAGAAGTTTTAAGTGACACAACTATATCATAAAAGACAGACTTTATGCATGCACGTTTTACTACATCAACATTATAATAAGGGTAATTTTTTGGAAATTAGGTAAGTAGGCCTCAATGGTTTTTTCATAAATAAAAATAGGTTTAAATATTTTCCGTTTCCGCTAAAATAAACATTAAGTAGTGGTTTTTAATAATATTTAATCATAACCAAAAACGGCAAGCTGAAAATTACGATGAATCAATCTGATATTTTCGTTTCAATTTAAAGAGAATCCACATCTACATAATCAAAAAGGTAGGAATATTAAATTAAACCTTTTCTACTCTATTGTGGCCTACAATGCCTACCAGATGCCGTGTAAAGTACTGTCTCGATACAAGTGAACGATAAATATTATCTTACCACAGATTTCCAAAGAATAAGGAGCTGAAAAAGAAATTGCTTTTATTTTGTGACGATAATGATGTCTCTACTTTAAGTCGAATCTGTTCGATATATTTTGAGAAGTGCGATTTTTAAAGAGATCTACGAAGGAAACTAACACGTATAATTAGATTTTGTCTAACTTCCCAATCATTAAAGGTTTGCACCATTTATTTAGTTTTGTCTATTTTTTTATAACATTATTTAAATAAAATTATTGAGGTTATCTGAAAACTAAACAAAAAAATTGTGAAAATTATTTCTTCAATAAAAAACAGAAAAAACTTTATTTCCTATTTTTATTTCTAGAGGACTTCCAGCCAGGTACATGAACAATCTCTCTTGATATTACATCACTATGTACAAATTTACCAATAGACTTAACAATAGAAGCCATACAAAATAAATGGAATGATATCAAACAATTTACAAGCATAGAGGAAAAAGAATTTATCTCTACCATAAAATTTATATTAAATTCAACATACTTCTCATTCAATAAAACCTTTTACGTATAAACAAACAGAAGGACGAGCTATGGGCCAACCACTTTCAGCTGTATGTGCAAATTTAACTCTGGAATATCTAGAAAACCAACTAATACCGACACTTCCAAATAAAATTGCATTTTATAAACGATACATAGACGATTGTCTACTATGCGTTAATAAAAATGAAATACAGTACATATTACAGAAATTCAATGAACAACACAGGAAAATAAAATACACATTAGAAACAGAAAATGAAAATAAAATAAACTTCTTAGACCTGACTTTAATTAGATCTACCACTAGAATTAAAACCAATTTTGTATCAAAAAAGTATCAGTTCGGGACGATATACCAACTTTCAATCAAAAACCAGTAATAAATACAAAATTAGCGTTATAAACAGCCTCGTGGACAGGGCCATTTTACTATCAGATAAACAGATTCACAAAGAAAACATAATTAAAATCAAAAACATTCTTTTAAATAACTTTTACCTGCCACCTTTTATGAATAAGTATATCCGAAAGAGAATACATATAATAAATAACAAAAGCAATAAAAATCAAGTTGAAATAAATTTACAACCTAACTGCTTTGGACCCATATTTAACACCAACTAGGACAAAAATCAAAACAATCCAAATAAAGACAAAATATACATATCGGCACCATACATACCACAAGTATCAGAAAAAGTTCAGAAAGAATTAGGTAAATATAACATACAATTAGCATACAGAAATGATAATAGCATAAAAAATAAATTATATTCAAAACTAAAAGATCCAATAGAGAAATTAAATCAAACCCATGTTATTCATAAAATTGATTGCTCTGATTGCGAGAGGTGTTACATTGGACAAACCCAACAATATTTAAATAAACATATAAATCAACATAAATTATTAATTAGAAATTCCATAGCAACTCCTAATTCATGTAGCACAGCATTAACAGAACACACCATAAATAATTCACACAGTTTTAACTTTCCAGATACAACCATACTGCATAAAGAAAGAAATACCAAAAAACGCTTGTTTTTGGAAATGGCCGAAATACAAAACAACAAAAAAACAGTAAATTATCAAACAGATATAGAAAATCTAAGTAGTATATATCGCAACCTTATTCAATAGTAACAATTTTTAAACATCCTGTATATGTGCTAACTGCAAAACCTCTTTTCAACGGCTATCTAATATCATGAGAATGTTTACAATAACTCTGTCACTCGGACCATAAATATACTTCAGCTGTTATAATTACCTACTCTTAAAAAGAAACACATACGACAACACCAAATACTGATCATTCTCTGCCTAACTCGTCGAACTATACGTACATCACATACCTATCAAATAAAAAAATTATGAAAAACCAAATAAAACCCACCCACCCATACAATGAAATTAAAATAGGAAATTTATATTAGGTAAGAAAACACTTTTTTTAGATATGCATTCTGTCACTAATCTAATTTACGACTTATAAAACCATTATTTTTAGCTTTTAACCTTGAAAAAGTCTGAAAACTCGGACGAAACGTAGGACAAATTGTTCATGTACCTGGCTGGAAGTCCTCTAGAAATAAAAATAGGAAATAAAGTTTTTTCTGTTTTTTATTGAAGAAATAATTTCTACTTTAACAGCCAACAACTTGTGTAAAATATCATCTAAAAAAATTTTGTATTCTTTTGTAACAATTGATATTTAATGAACAATGTCAATGTTTTATGACACTTTAATTTGTTTATAGCTGGAGCATTATAAAATATACTGAAAGAATTGCTGTTCCCAGTATTTTATTTGAGAATGATAAGGCGAGTGTCAATGAGAAGATAGAAGCAATATCATGGAGAAGGTAGAAAAAGAAAAAGCAGGAGCTTTGAAGTAAATAAAATTTTACAAGAACAAGATGAAAATGAACAAAATATTATTGTTGATACTAATGAAGGAAATGTAACAGATAATTATAAAAAAATGTACTCGAATCTTTTTGTAATATTGTATTATTTGTAATATTTGCAAACTTGTTTTATATGTGTGAATATTAAAATGTATAGGTATTTTGTAAAATATATTTTTTTTCAAATTATTATATCGTGGGAACATGAAGTTTGTTATATAACTACACATACCTTGAGAATCACAAAAGTAGATATTTTACTTGTCGCATCTTTCTCGACTTTCTCTTACTCTTCACAATTTCTTTTGTAATAGTTTTCTTATTTTTCATGACCCATGTGAGAGAATTTTTGTTTGTATGCTTTATTATTTGTAAATAATTAAAGATAAGATAATAAAGACTACTTCCAAATCTACATTGTGTATTAGAATTTCTTTGTCGAGATTTTCAACGTTAAATAATCAACCCTATTTTATTTTTATGTGGATTAATTATGTCAAGTGATTTTAGGAAAAGTATGTTCTACACTACATCTATGCGGGTAAACTGATCTAAGACTTTAGATATAAAACTGGATGTTTTGAAAATGTTTGTATACGTATAGTAACCCAACAAATATAAAACCAAAACTTTACCAACCTAACATATTTTATTACGAAACACACTTGTCTTTATCTGCATTTCACAATTTTTTCTGATTTTATTTCATGAGAAAGTTCATATTTTCATTCTTTATATTCTCACAGCACTGATTTTAATAAAGTTTTTGACATTCTCTGTCAACAATTAGTTAATGACCTTTATATTATGGAATCTTACACTATAATCATGTCCTGGAGTGGGTTGGAACCTTTGATGTGAAGATAACACTGACGTAGTTTTCCACAAAACACTATATACTGCACTCGACGCACGTTTCGTCAATCAAGTTGGCATCATCTGGAGATGATTAAAACTGAGTTTTAATGGAGATGACTAAAACTGAGTTTTAATCATCTCCAGATGATGCCAACTTGGTTGACGAAACGCGCGTCGAGTGCAGTGTATAGTGTTCTGGTGTTTCGTGGAAAACTACGTCAGTGTTATAATCATTGTATTGATTTAAGATTGTTGTAGTGTAATAATTTGAGACACTATATATGTTTTTTGGGCCCCTAATTGGCTACCAATGACGTCACCGTGCCGCTTTAAATTTTGATTGGCTAAAGCCCGATTAAGCACTCCTTGTTAGTTTATTCTTCTTGGTTTTACCGCGCCGTATTGGAAATGATGGCCTAATAAAGGCCCATACTTTAGTGTCTACTGGGAGATGTTAAATTTTGCAGAGTACTGCTTTACACATCTAGTTTAGGTATTTATTTTCAAAGGTAATATTGTGACATCACTAAATTATATCTCATCCAGAATATGCAACTAACAAAGGGCAGGTGAGATGTTCAAGTCTCCTATTCGAACGAAACTTCGTGAGCTGCAGTCATTGCAAATATTTTTTTGTTCAAATAGTGTACAGATTTATGTAAATAGATGTCCAGTCGATATCCATCACATGTCCATGATCATATGGACATGAAATGGACCAAAAATGAACACCGTATGGATATCCGGTGCTATATACATTGTTTTTATTGTAAACACGCAGTGGCGGCTGGTGAAATTTAGGCTATGTCATATCTCAGTATTGGAGCATGGGACCCAAGCGATACTTAAAGGCGTAACTATCAGGACTAAATGAGGAAGTTTTGCAGAAAAAAAAATTGCGCTTGAAATTTGCGAAAAAAAGTTGGAAAAAATTTGTGCCCCCCCAGGTTATTTTTTAAACGATTTGTAAAATATTTGTGAAACATTTTTTTTCAGAATCAGGTGGAAAATATAAGTTCACATTTCAAATTTCATCGAAAAATATTGGTTTTCTATAAAGTTACACCGTTTTGAAATTTTATTTTAGATTCATTTTTCACTTTGCAAACTTCAAAACGGTGTAACTTTATAGAAAACCAATATTTTTCGATGAAATTTGAAATGTGAACTTATATTTTCCACCTGATTCTGAAAAAAAATATTTTACAAATCGTTTAAAAAAATAATCTGGGGGCACAAATTTTTTCCAACTTTTTTTTCGCAAATTTCAAGCGCAATTTTTTTTCTGCAAAACTTCCTCATTTAGTCCTGATAGTTACGCCTTTAAGTATCGCTTGGGTCCCATGCTCCAATACTGAGATATGACATAGCCTAAATTTCACCAGCCGCCACTGGTAAACAGTGGTTAATATAAGTAACTATTCGATATTTACATATAAAAACAACAATATAAGGTAATATAACAAATAACCACAAAAACAGAGTTAATATGTAACGCCTCTGAATAACACATTTATTATTCTCCTCTAGCCGAGCAGTGGGGTAACGTTGAAATTGGATCAACGAAGCATACCCGCCGCCAGCCATCACTCATTTGTGTTGCTGTATATTTATTAAAAGTTAAAAATCGGCAAAATCTTTTTTTTTTTATGGGAAAATATCTGCAAGCCATTATAGGTAACGACGTTGTTTGGCCACAAATAGTCCATCACTTCATATTAAATGTAAATTTGCTAACATTGGTAATATTCTGGGCCATCATCGTAGTGCCGTAGACGACATAGTTTGCCAGCAGTGGCTACAATGGCCCGCAACTTTGCCGGTTTGCTGGGTAGGTAGGTCTGTGTTAGAATATACAGGGTGGACCATTAATAATGGGCCATAGTTCAAGGTAGGTTCTTTGGATCAAAAGATGAGGATATAACCAAATATACTTTAGTAAAACGCAGTGGCGGCTGATGAAATTTAGGCTGTCATATCTCAGTATTGGAGCATGGGACCCAAGCGATACTTAAAGGCGTAACTTCAAGACTAAATAAAGAAGTTTTGCAGAAAAAAAATTGCGCTTGAAATTTGCGAAAAGAAGTTGGAAAAATTAGTGCCCCCCCAGGTTATTTTTTAAACGATTTGTAAAATATTTGTGAAACATTTTTTTTCAGAATCAGGTGGAAAATATAAGTTCACATTTCAAATTTCATCGAAAAATATTGGTTTTCTATAAAGTTACACCGTTTTGAAATTTGCAAAGTGAAAAATGAATCTAAAATGCACATACTCGATAAACAACCATTTCGAGAGTTCTGGAATAAATACAATGCCCAGGTGAAGTTACCAAGTCGCAGAACGTTATGTAACTATCTACCAACTGTACACGTAGACATGGTAAATAAGATGAAATGTGAATTAAAAAATACACGGCTGTGGTTATCTGTTGATGAGACAACAGATTGTAAAAAAAAAAATCTATATTAAATGTTATAGTACGAGTACTGGACCCTCTTAAACCGACAGTTCCACTGTTACTAGCTAGCAAAAGACTAAGTCAGTGTACTAGCGAAACAATTACCAGGGTGGTGCTGGAGACGTTAGAAAAATTTGAACTGTCAAAAAGTCAAGTGTTGATGTTTGTGACTGATGGCGCCGTGACAATGCGTTCGGGGGTCGTTCTTTGCAAGACAAGGTTGTATGTTTATACATGTTACGTGTAAAGTGCATGCTTTACATCTTGTGACAGAAACTATTCGAAAAGGTTTTCCAGAGGTGCATGCATTAATAGCAAGTACAAAAGAAGTGTTTCTTAAATCTCCTAAACGTCTCCGTATAGCAAGTGTCCCGGTATTCCTGAACCACCACAGCCGATTCTTACACGTTGGGGAACATGGTTGCAGGCAGCTTTTTATTATGCTGAATATTTCCAACACATGAAAGCTGTGATACTACAATTCAATCCAGATGAGGCTGCAGGTATTAATGAAAGCCAGACAAGATTTGAAGATATTTCCATTGAAACAGCTTTAAAAAATATTGCGAAGAACTATAAACCATTACATGAAAGCATAAAACAATTAGAAAACAGTGCGTTGTCGTTAGCAGAGTCACTGCAAATAGTGGACGAAGTAAATCTACTGTTACACGCTATAGGTGACGCAACAAATGAGCGCGTTAAAGAAAAGTTCGCAAGTGTGTTAAATAAAGACACCGGTTTTACTAAATTAAGAAGACAAATATGTAATGGTGCAGCCCCAGATTCGTTAAGTGCGTTCAAATACTATTTTACGTATGCGTGTACTACTTCAGTAAATGTCGAACGGTCGTTTTCAAAATGTAAGAATATATTTTCACCAAAGCGAACATCACCATAGAAACATACCTGATGCTGCAAAATTTCTACACATCTCCAGTTTGTGATAAGCAAGCTAGTTCATCAAGCTAGTTAAGAGGGTAAATTTTACATACATTGTTATAAATTGTAACAGTTTATTGTTTCTCGTATTAGTTAATTTCGCTATACGCCACTGTCCCACGGAGCATTTTTAACAGCCCTAGTTGTCCATAGAATTTTACGCAAAAAACCAAGATGTTAAATTTAAAAACCATTGGCAAAAATTCAAACGCCGCTTTTCAGCATCCCCAGGACGTAAATTTTGCACGGGTTGTAGCTGATAAGTACGTCTGTGATCATCTCGTAATGTTCGTAATACTTGCGATTTCGATATTTGCGGTTGCTGAGATGCTCGGCGAGAGCTCAGCCTCGGATTATTATTAAAAATTTGAAGAATTAAATTATAAACTTATTTTTAATGAAACCTCAACACCCTGTATCCAAATTATGATGCATTTTTCGAATTATGTTCATGGAAGAAACTCGTATTATTTTTACATAATCTGCACATTTCTGAAGCTGAAACTGGACTATATTAGTTCTCGTTTGTTTATGTCGGTATGCAACAATTCGATTGTTCATGAAGCGTAAATATGTATTTTAATCTTCCGCTAGCTTTTTTTGTTATTCCTTATAAACTTTAATTGTGTTATACTTTACCTAATTTATCAGATTAACGAGTGGCATTGCCTTGCATCTTAGCTCTGATAAATATCAAACTACCTTCCCAAGTAAACCGATTAATTGCCTCTCTGCTGCAGACCATAAGCGAATAGCATTGGCCCAGATTCGAACAATTTGATATTGAAAGGTGTATGTAAAATAATGTACATGTATGTATACAATACAGGGTAGGTATATCTTTAATTTAAAACTGGTATCAACAGTGATGTTTTTATGTATCTAAACATTAATAGTTAGTTGTAGTTAATAGAAGTCTGCCCGAAAACAATAGACCCGAATCGTCATAAACACATGAACAGTTTTAATACTAAACCCCATATTGTTTCTGAATAATTTTATTTACTACCAGGTTTTTATATTCATGTCTCTCAAAAGAACTAGGAACAATTCATAATAATTACGTTGTTTTTTTTGCCTGCTTGATTCTTATTACTTTCTTATACCTAACATAAGGAAGTATAGTAATCGTGATTTTTTTCGACCTCGAGATTTTGATTGATATATACGTTTTGACCTCTCCTGAATCCATTCTGACTATGTTCCGAATGATGTCTGTCGGTGCGTGTGTGTGGATGTGTGTGTGTGTGTGTGTGCGTGCGTGCGTGCGTGCGTGTGTGTGTGTGTATCCGCGATAACTCAAAAAATACAAATGGGAGACTTTTCCAAATTTGGCAGTTAAGATTTTTTACCAACATATTCCGTGACACATTAAATTTGGTGAATGTGGTACCACCTGAAGAGACATAATGAATGAAAGAAGAAACAAGGTACAATTTCGGGAAAAAAAATTAAAAAATTTTATTGCATTTCTGGACCATCTCGACGAATTATAATGAAAAAACATAACTTTGAGGAAAAATCTGTCTGCATGTCTGTAATATCGCGATAGCAGCCACATTTTTTGAGATAAAGCTTTCAAATTTGGTACACATGTTTTAAAGACCAAAGACAAATTCAGCGATGAGCCAAAATGGTCAGCTGAAAGGCGGTCCACGGAATCTAAACTTTTTTGTATTTGTTTTTAAAAAAAGATAGTCTTGATGAAAGATTATAAATAATGTCTACTATATCAAGCCAATAAAACATATTTTTCAAGCACTTAAATAAAGCTGATATACACATTTGACCTCATAAAATGGGGTTAGGGTAAATTTAACAATTTGACATTTGAAATGTCCAATTTAGTTACAAAAATGTCAATGTAAATAAAAAGAAATTATTAAAATATATGACATGAACTATTATAGACAGTATCGAATGACGCTGATAATTAATTATTTAAAAATTTTAGTTAAACATTTCAAGATACGCTATTAATATTTAATTGAGGTAAGTGAGGAATTAAATAGAATGATTTTTTTATATCAGGTACTGGTATAAGAAAGTTATGTGCTGGCCACATCAGATATTTTAATTATATTTAGAAGTTGTGCCTACATATGTACAAAACACTAATCAACAAGTTTCTTTTCTTAGTTCTTTTAACGTAAATGTAAATATTATTTTTGGACTAAATACTATTGATATTCAACCACCGATGGTATCATGGCTACCGTGTTGAAGAGAAAACTAAGAGATAATAGATTTTTTTTTGCTATGTGGGAATTCGCAAAAATTACGAAAAATAAATTTATTTTTATTGTTGATTGATTCGACCTTTACTTGATGAAAATCCATTTTACAAATAAACACAAAATAAACTTATGTTTGATTTTCACAATTTAATTAACTCATGCGTTTATGGTCGAACACAGCATTTAAAAATAATAACACTCTAGGAAAATTTATTAAGAACAATAAAGATAAAACTAAAAAAGAACAAAAAAAGTGTATTCTATAAGCTTACATATGATATGCCCTAAAGTATACATCGGACAAACGGGAAGAAATTTTGGAAAAAGATTGTTCGAACATAAACGCAGTTTTAATAACAACAAATTAGATTCGACGTATGCCAACCATTTGTTAGAGGGCAATCACATTCTTTTAATAATAATTTTGATATTTTACACACAAAACATAAAAGATTAAAATTGTCAGTATTAGATAAATTAGAAATCAATAAATTAAAAAACAGTAATATTATTTTAAATGACCAACTAGATTTAAACTGTTCATCACTGTTAAATATTTTCTAAATTATTTTGTACCTTATTTTATTAGTGTTCCATTTTATTACCCTAGATTAGTTAGTTGATACTTATATATACCCTCACTTTGTAATAAAGAATTGAGTCTTGTACTCACCATCTGATGAAGTCACTGTGTGGTGAAACAATTGTCATGAGTTAATTAAATTGCGAAAATCAGACATAAGTCTATTTTATGTTTATTTATTTTTATTGGTTATATTAATATTACCTTCTTATTCTTATTAGACATTGGCATCAATCAAGGACGTATCGTTTTTAAAATTGCCCACATACATGTAAAGTTTAATGAGATTATAACCTTAAAGGAAACCAATAAAAACAAGTTATACAATAACAATAGCAATAACAACAAATAAAAAACATTTGAAATTAAATAAAAAATCTTTGTTATTTATACACTTTTCGACATATATATGGAAGAATGTCTGTATCTTCCTAAATATTTATTTAACGGAGAAATGTTTCTAATAAAAGTGTTTAGTTAGATTTTATATGCGATTTTTCAAATGGCACACTACATTTTTTTTGTTTTGGAATCAGCACATTTTTTTGTATACAACTGCATAAAATTTTCATGGAGTTGCATGAAAATTTCGAGCAATATCAATTATTTCATAATTCTATTATCTCAGAAAATTGCCCCAAGCACAATGATAACAAGCGATGGTAAAACCACTAATACTATGAACTAAAAACAAGATTTAACCAAAATAACAATTATTACAGGAGATTCAAGTACTAACCGTAATATCTTGTATTTATATTGATAACGAATTCATTTCTTTATAGAGTTTTTTTACCTTGAGTTTTTGTATACTACCTATGTGTGTTTTTCAGGCTGTTAATAAATCAGTTATTAACCAGCTCCTGTTCGTTTCATTAATCAAATATAAATCTAAATAAATAATTATTATTATTCAAGTATCTAAAGGTACAACACCTACAATACATCAGTTACTTCAGATGCCTACCGTTAAAAGATCGCCTTACAATCGCAAATACTTTGTCTCCTATTGCCCTCATTGTATCAACAATTCGAGCTCTCAGTTCGTCTAAGTCGTTTGCCATTTCTCATACATTTCGTCTTTTATGTGACATAAAAAAAGTCAGAGGGGATCAAATCAGGTCACCCAGTGAGCTACTATACTCTACGTGCGATCCACCTGTTTGGAAAAACATTGTATAATAATTTCTGACCTAATGCAAAGTGAAGGGATGCCCCATTTTACTGAAACCAAATACTATCATTCTCATCCGGATAAAGAGCTTATGTTGCAAGAACAATATTTTGTGTTAAGAAACCCAAATACCTCTGCATTGTTAAATTTCCCCGTATAAAAAAAGGGTCCAATTATATTCACTTTCTAGGGTTGTTGGGTGCGAACTTCAATCATCCAATAGGAATTATCCTGAACTCCATAATGGCAGTTATGCCTATTTACAGTTCCATTCAACATGACGTTGGCTTCGTCAGAAACCAAAATTTTGATTACGTAAATGTGGTTTTTGTTAGCACATCCCCTTATAATTTCGCAAAATTGTAACCTATCGAAATTATCTTCAGGAAAGTTTTTGCAGTAAATGTGTGTTGTCGGGATGCAATGGTCTCGTTCCAGATCATTGCTGGATAATTTGTGGTTTTCCTCTAAAGCCAATAGCATTGGCAATGGGTAACAGTTTTTGGTCGGCAAATTTTCGGTGTGTCCCTAATACCTCGCATGTCTATATACCAACACGAAACTGAGTACAAGAACAGGTAACGTCGGGTTTAATCGAATCATGTCCATATAGTGTTTTTTACATGCTCTCCTCCCGATTTTCGCACTCATGTTAGGTAGAGGTTCCAACTCTCGTAAATTAGATGTAATGTTTATCACTTCTAGTACTTTAATTCTGTGGTACCTTGCCGCGAAGCTGGAAGGTCAATTTGAATTATTACCAACCGGCGACGCCGCTTTTCTTATTTATGTCACATATGTAATGACAAAATTCGACCATTACCTAACTGTTATATCACAAAATCTGTTGTCTGACATTTACCTTTATTCTATATTTACGACTCAGTTTATGTAAAGTACATGATACAAATACACAGTATCATGGTAAAGTCTAATATTCTACATAACTTCGACGATACATCAAATACCGTGCGTCCCAAATTCGATGCTCGCCATTGGGATTTCGGAAACGGTAAGAGCTATACTGTTTCTTCCTCACTCTAAACCATTTTGATTATTTCATTAAAGAAATGTCACTTATCAAACATTATAGTTGTCATTTTCATAGCTCACTTTAATAATGTTAACTTTTCCATATTTACAGTAACTAGTTTAACTAAGATATTCGACGTTTAATAACTCAAAAACGGTATATAGTAGGTATAACATATGGTATATTTTTGAAATCAGAAATAAAGGATCATTCCAAAAATTTAATAATATACAGGGTATCCCTTTTAAAAAAATGTTATTTTTTTGTATATCCCTGAAATCTGCACGCTACTGTATACATTTGATAGCATTTTTACAAAACTCAGTCATAATCACACAACTTTTATTTAAACCTTTTTTTTCTATATGCAATAATAGCGATGATAAGGAGTGGGTAATTTATAATGAATAACCCTGTAACTGATGAAGGAAAGAATGTCAAGGTATGAGTTAATGCTGAGATAATCCCATTGGAAAATTAATTTACATTGTTTAAATCCCGTTACACTAAATATCTTCATGTAAATCAAATAATAATAATAAAAATGAGTACATTTAACAAAAAAGTGGTAAGTATAGTCTATTCACGCTTTTCTTGCATTAGTGTTAGAAATTATATTAAATTGGTATGACTACAGGCAGACAAATAAAGTTACACTTGTAAAAATCTGCAAGTTAATGTACAAATCTGAGATATTTGTACAATTTTTTAAGTACGATATATGTTATACGCATATCTAGAGTTATGCCTAATGTGTAATGGAAACAATATACTACATACTAAACATTAAAAATCACAAGGAATCAAATGTTTAAATCCATGTCAATATTCTGCTCTTCAGTCGCTTATGTGATGAGCCTTATATACCCAATGACAATTTCTTTTGTATAAAAAGTTACAGCACCACCACTTGTTTTCTTCTTTTGAGCATTTCACTATTTTTATTTATTTATTTATTTATTTATTTCAGATACACCATCCAACAGTATTTGCATACTAATTATAGGATGGGAATACAGCATAATTAACAAAAAATAAAATAAAAGTAATAATAATAATTACAAACAAAAAATAAAAAATAAGAATATTAATTACAAAAAAAAAAAAAGAAAAATAAATTGGCAATTGAAAATTGACAGTTATTACAATGCATTTGCAGCAGCAAAAAAAGAAATACATTAAACAGCACATATATTACTTCTTACAAATAATTACTTCTTACAAATAATTTTATTTTCATAATCAATTATAAAATAATTCGCAGCATTCGCATTTGTATAATATAAATCACATGTTCGACGGACTTTTAACTGAAATTTTGTCTACACACTGATATACATGAACGCGCGTTCATGGCTTAAGACAGACTAAAAGCAATACCTTGATTTTATGACCAAATCTGCTTTTTAATTGTTGAAGAAGAATAATTATTGGTCTTATTACAGATCAATTGATCTCATTTTTTGTCAAGTTACTAGCCTAATTGATTTACAAAGAAATTTAATACAATTAAAAATCTAGTCCTTTTAAAACTATCCTATTAGCAACGGCGGTTCGTGGGTCAAGAGATAGGGATGTCAATTAGAAAAGTTTACTGTATTACCTACCTGTTAAAGTGATTTAAATCCCAAGTCGATCATCCCTTTCTATGGTAAGCTAAAGAAAATAACCTTTCCTGACCCATGGTATTTCTTAAAAATATCTTTATTCTTTTTAAGGTGGAAAAACAACGTTCACTTTCGACGGTAGTCATAGGGAGAGTACACAAGATTTTTAACAGTTTGACACTTTCAGAAAAAGTATTGCACAAATTATTGTTAATAAAAAGCTGTAACAAAGCAACTGCACCTTCACTATTTGAAAAATCTTCTCGGCTATACAGGGTGAGTCAGTTTTTTGTAGACAAACTTTAACAGGAGATAGAACACATGTTTTTAAAAAGAAAAGTTCCTATAAACATATGTCGTAGAACGCTTCGTTTCCGAGATACAGGGTGTTGAATATAATTTTTTTTTCTCGAATTTTCATTATAACTTATAAACAAATGCTTAGATTTTTTCCATGTTTGGGGGATAATGCCTATTAATTAAAGGGCATAAAACAAGCGATAAGAATGTTCAAAAACTTGCACAGTGGCGGAGTGGAGGGGGTGCTCAACCCCTTTCTTAAACAGAACTTCTACACCAACGACTATTTTTTTAAAAAACTGTTATTTTCGTTATCTACATACAGTTTAACAAAAATAATGTCCCCCTCTTCTTTCGAAATTCCTGTGCGTTTCCGAGTTATTTTGATTTTTAGTGTTTGATGTGGTACTAAATTAAGTAATTTATTCAGGGTGAGTCAGTTTTTTGTAGACAAACTTTAACATGAGATAGAACACATGTTTTTAAAAAGAAAAGTTCCTATAAACATATGTAGTAGAACGCTTTGTTTCCGAGTAGTTGCGTTACCGTTTCCATAAAATGTGTCAGGGACCTTGTCCCCACCAGTGTTTTCTGTCTCTTTTGCTTTCTGACGATTCGCGCATAAGTCTATTTCACTTTAATTCGTTGTAAATTCGGTCCGTAGCTAGCTTTGAGGACAAGTTGTGGATTGACCTAAGATTTTTAAATTCTATAAATGAATAATGTAATGAATATGAATGTAGAGGGCAGAGGCTCGGTGCTCGAAGGGGATACGAAATCCTGCGATCTAGATATTTGAATAGTATTGTGCATATAATGAATTAGAAACTTTAATATTGTTACGTGTTTGCTATCCACACAAACACCTCTGCTCGTAGATTCGTCGATTGAAAGTCCAGGTAACACTTATTCACTACTTTATTTACTAATTAACAATTAATAACAATAGATTAATTACTGTCTTAACTATAATCACACTAGAACACTTATAAGTCTCTTTCTTATTGCTTCTTTACTCGTTCACGTTCAACTTAAGATTAAGTCTCGGCCCACCGTGCGTCTTATTTATACATCCATTCATGCGATCTAGGGCACTCCAGAATATTCCCGGCCGTTCGTGTACAATTCCAGTCTCATCTGACCAGTCTACACAGTCCAGTGGCGTAACAATATATTTTTTAAGAATATTAAAATATGTATTATTATATATTTTTAAACTTCAGAAAATGAATAGCTCTATTTTGTTATTTGTATGTGGGAGGTCATTGACCAAATGACCCTATAGAAGAACCGCCAGTGCCTATTAATATGTTCTCGTTGGATTTTTTCAAATTCTAACCCTGAAGTAATGTGATGTTAACATAATAAAAAGAAAATCAGATTTAAAGTGTTCATTGTCGGCACTATTTTGTAGTATTGTAAACAATATCTTATCACAATTACTCGTATATAGATACTTTATAACTGGCTATCTGAAATTATATTGAGAAATTCCTATCTGATTTACCTTAATGTACTGTTAGGCATTTTATAGCTATTATATCAATATTCTGATAATGAAATAACGTAATCTATTATATTTTTATCGGTTCGCAAAAACAGTAAATGTGTGACAAGTGTTAACATTTGTGGGAATTAAAATAGGTAGGTGTAACCATTTTTTTTATTACCTTAAAATTATAGCTAAAGCCTCTATAGAAACAAATCTTGAATTCTCTTTTTTACTCTGTTTAACCATAATATTGGTAATATCTATAATAAGATTATATTTATCTCTGGAGTTATTTACAAACGTAGTTTGATAATTTTGACAGTGGTCCTACAAGTTAAAAAAAAATTGATATTGCATAAGACAAGAATCTATTCTAGAATACTTAATGCAATTTTTATAAAAATCAATACAATTTGTTTTGAGGCGTCACCACATTTCAAACGTCAAATTTTGTTCCACCGAGTCATATAGACTATATCACTACAATTTTTTTCGTTAATATTATAGTAACAGTTTAAAAAAACTGCGACTTAAATTTGGTCATATCTCACGTGCACGTGACAAGACAAGTGTTGTTGATATGCGTCAATAAATTAAAAGTTGAATTTATACAACTAAGTTTGATGTTATGATGTTAATTAAACCAATTTGGTTGGTTGAATGTACAAATAATGTTATCAAACTAATTTCACACCATATTAAAAGCACCTCTGCCAATAGATCTGTTTCTATATTTTATGCTAATCGGCACGTTCTTATAAATAATATATTCCGAATAATCTATATAAGAAAAATCAAGGAGTGTTTTGTCTGGTGATCTCGCTGTCCATTCTACAGATCCATTTCTGCCAATTCATTAAATCGATTGTGTAGCGATTAGATTCCAGTGATTAAGTTACTAATAGTTGATTAAAGATGAAGTTACTTTGTAAAAATCCATTTTGATTTAAAAAATTATAAACACTTTTTATTACCTACTTGTCTAATTTTCACTTTATTTGTTATTTTTACAACTAGTGTCAACCTATTCGGACATTTTCAAGTAAACTAAAATATACACAGATTTTACTTTCATTTAAATATAAACTGAACTGAATAGAAGGATGGGTCACTTTATGGTTGATTATATAATTCAAATTTCAAATTTAATTTTTCAAATGACATAACATCTGTACAAATTTGATTGATTAAAGAAATTATTACCAGATAAAAATCCTGCTACTAGTGAATGTATCGCATTTTTGAATATATAGGAAACAAGCGAAGATATAACTGCTGACAAGTTTATTGCATTCTTCCTCACAAGTATTGAAGATATTAATATTAACTTTAACAACACTTATGAACAGATTTTTGAAAATATTGATCCAAAAGAAAGCTTTCACTCATTTCAAACAATAACCATGGCAAAATTAACAAAAGTAATTGTAAATTTAAAGAAATACCTGAGACTGTGAGGATATGTTAACAACCAAAATAGTTCAAGATGCTTTCAATGCAATAGAAAATCAATTTCTTGATGTAATAAACTTATCATTACAATATGGTGAATTTCCAGAGGGGTGGAAGATATCTTGCGTCATACCAGTGCTAAAAGTTACAAATACAATATTATGTGAAGAACATAGACTTATAAATACTGTTCCGGTTTACAAAAACATTTTGGAAATTGAGGTTAAAGATCAGCTACTGAAATTTTATGGTGAAAACTGTGTTTTAGTTTGCAACCAATCAGGCTTCCAAAAACTTTTTTTTGTGAGTCCGTAATTTTAAATATAGGTACGTGATGAATGGTACAAGTCTTTAGAAAACTATCATGTAATATTAGTAGTGTTCTTGGATTTCCAACGGGCACTGAAATGATAAACAGAGAATTACTACTGTGTAAATTGGAAAAAATTGGTATTATAGATGATGTATTAAATTGGTTTAAAACATATCTTAATTATAGAAGACAAAATGTTAAATTTAGGAATAGTCTATCAGATAAATTGCAAACTATGCATGGCGTCCTACAAGGGACTGTCCTTAGGCCAATTCTTTTTAACCTGTACATAAACGATATTGTAAAATATATGAAATATTGTAAAATATCTATGTTTGCGGACCATACAATGATGTATATTGCGGGTGATCACATACCAACGATGTTTAACTCGATAAATTATGATTTATCTGTAATAAGTAAATGGCTATGTGATAATAGTGTAAGTTTAAATATAGGTAAGTCTAAATATATGTTAATAGGTAACAAACTTAAATTATCTAAGAACAGTATCTCATATCCAAATTTAAATCTCGAAATTATGGGATACAAACTACATAAAGTACATGAAATCAAGTATTTAGGAATAAATATTGATGAGTATCTTAAAAGTCATTTCAACTATATGATGTATAAAATGTCAAAAAAAGTATATTTTTTAAGAAGATTAAGCAACTGTTTAAACATTTCTAGAAAAATCCTACTTCATAAAAGGTTAATTAGTTCACACATTGATTTTTGTTCAACAATATTATTTAACCTGAATCAAAATGAAATACATAAACTCCAAGTTATACAAAACAAAGTTATGAGAATAATTTTGAAATATAATAAATATACACCGACAAACATAATGCTAGAAGCACTTCATTTCATGAATGTTAAACAGCGAATTCTTTTTAGGACACTAGATGTGACTTTCAAAATTAAAAATAAATTGACTCCAGACTATTTGAGAAAAAAAATTAAATTTGTGGGAAATGTACATACATATAATACGAGAAATATTAACGCCTTTTTTATAGACACTCCTCAATTAAACAGATTAGCTGAAACGTTGTTTTATAAAGGTCTCATTTTATTCAACCAACTTCCTGAGAATTTCAAACAATGTAATAATTACCTAAAATTAAGTATGTGTTTTCGAAAGTCAAAAAAATTTAAAATGTTATATACATTATTGTAATCTATAATATAACTAAATATATGTTGTTAATAAGTAGATATTTTGAATATTAGGGTCATAAAATTCTTAGGATAATTAACTCTTAAGATTTGCTGTATCTTATACTCTATAAGTGTATGCTTAATACCTTATTTGCTAAATAAAGAGATTATTATTATTATTATGGTTACGCCATTGGACTGTGTAGACTAGTTAACTACCTGGCCTTTCAATCGACGAATTTACGATTATAGATATTTGTGTGGATAGCAAACACGTGACATTGTTATTATTATTACTATTATTAATAATTTCCTTCATAAGAAATTCAATGGAGTGAACAATTTTCTTCGTATCATTCTCCAACTCTTCGCCAACCACGAGCTCGATTTTTTTTAAGATGCAAAGTAGTGAATAAGCAATGGGACCACTTATCCAAACCCCATTTCACGTACTCTAGAGCAAAAGCCAATGCCTTGCCAATTTGGGGTGCCGATTAGGCCGTCGCTGAATATTTTTGGAAGAAATGTTTATTAAGTTTTTTTAATTGAGTTTCTTGTACTCTGTTTTTAAGGTATTCTTTAATTAATAGTCGGTAACCGAAAGTGCAAATATGTCAGTTCTGGCAGAAACGTACATATAGTCTCTGGTTTTGGTTACAGAAAATCTTTAATATGGACAAGGATGGATAGAACCATGAGCGATTTTTCTTAAACTATACGACCGGAATTCTGTCGGGAAATACACTATAATATATATCTACCTATTCAAGCTGTTGTTATTCTAGTGTGGCCTTGTTCATTAGTATATTGCGCTGATTCACAGCCTTCTACGTAAAGAAGGCTCTGGATGATCCTGTTTTGAAACCTTTGACACACCTATGAAACAACACTTTGATTTATCTGCAGCCTTTAAGCTACATTGCTCTGTGATAAGCCGGTTTCCAGAATACCATACTATAAAGTATAGATTCAGTAACTCATTTTTAACGGCAATTATTGCCATGTGAAAAATCACAATTTTGAAACTAAAACAGAATAGATTTTCAAAAAATGTTTTTTTAGAGTATGACTTGGGCTTGTTAATTGCACTATTGCAAAAGTTAAATCGGTTACCCGTCATCACAGATCACCTATCAAATTTAATTAAAAAAACACATTGTTATGTTTCACCGTGTATAATTTTTTTAGGAAAGCGGATAACAAGGAGCGTTCCTGGAAACTACAACGCAATGGCTTACAATCAAAATTTTGAAAAATCGTTCAAATCGATAAAACTATCTAGGAATTACTACGGTTCAAAGCTCTGTAATTTTAAATGAGTACAGGTTTCCAGCAGTGTAGTTTGATAGGTATCATTTACACGAACCACAAGATCACGTATAATTTATAAATTAAATTGTTCAGATGGTGGGTATACTTAATTTTAAAGTAGACCACTTCTATAATTTGTTCAGCTATTTTGTCTTAGTAGAAATTTCGGATTTACGGTCTAGGAACTGTGAATACGAACACTAATTACCTGCACTTTCAAAGATTCTTATCCTACTTCTGGTTTTGTAGGAAATTGTCTCGACGTAACTATCCTTCATCCTGTATATTTTATATTTCTTAACGATAATTTGCTCTATGTTGCTACAACAAAAAATATCTAACGTTTAAATTACAGTGAAAATAATTTGTTTATTCCTGGTGTTGGCTTATTCATCTTTATAAATCCTCAATTTCGTAAGTTGTTTAAATTTTTAGTGAGACCTATTAATATTAATAAGAATAAGTTCAATTATTGTACAGTTGAAATCGATTTAATCGAATAATTAAACTGATTTGGACACAGGTATTGTCGGGTTGAACAATAGTAGTTCCACAAAGTGCAGTCTTGGGCCCCGTGCTGTACCAGGTTTTCCTTTACCTAGTAGCCATACATTGCTTAAAACATTTACCAAGTGTATATAAAAATGTTTTGGGCTATATTATTGAGGACTTACGAAATAAATTATTGTGGATATTGGATGAAACAACTGACTTTCGGTGTAATAAGATTGTTAATGTTATACTAAAAATTTTTAGTGTTCAAAAAAGCCTCCGATATTAATAGCCAGTAAATAAATGAGTACAACAAACCAGTGATGGGACTCGAGTGACTTTTTTTCACTCGAATAACTCGGTAGGTTTCCGAATTTACTCGAGTTGAAACTCGAGTCGAGTTGAAACTCGGTTTCATTGTTATAAAACTCGTCAAAAGTTAGATCGAGTAAAACTCAAAAAATCGACTCGACTTTTGACTCGAGTCGCTTTTTGACTCGAGTAGATTCTTGAATCGAGTCGCTTTTTGACTCGAGTCGCTTTTTGACTCGAGTCGCCTTTAGAGTCGAGTCGATTTTTGACTCGAGTCAAGTTTCTTTAATTTAATTGTTTATGATTTTATTAATATTTTCAAATATTCTTTAGTGCCAGTGTGATTTGTTTATATAATATAATTTTATTTATTTATTTTTTGGCATTAGGACATAGTCCATACAGCCAGATGCACTTATATTAACTAAAAGGTAAACTAATGCTAACATGAAAAATACACTGGGAAAATACAGGGACACACTCTTCTCGCCTAGGTATATAATATAAATATGAAAGATTATTTACATGAAGGCACTGAAGGCACTAATCTTGTAAAAGTAATAAAGATGAAAACATGTAACCATGAATGAAATCACTAATCAATTACTATATCATCGTGTCATCGGGATCGGGAATTCCCCTCCAGGTATGTATAATTATTAATTAAAAGGTTTGTTCGTAGATCAGTTTCCAACCGTTTGAAACTATCAGAAGCATGCGCACATTGTTCTAGAGATGCGCTTGTTCAATCAGAACGTTTGTTATTGCAGAGCTCTCGTAATACTCGCATCTCTATAGTCAGAAAACTATCACAAATCGCCTCTACGTACAAACCTATAATTGTTACATACGAGTACGACGTTATTACGACGTATTAGAAAATTAGAAATTAGAACTTAGAATTCTTTAAAATCAAGACTCGCACGACTGCAGCAATCAAACTGGCACATTCATGTTCATAAAGGTTTGTTTTTCGATTCAATTAGTTCGAAATAAATAAAAAATCGTAATCGGTGTGTATTAAATATTAAATACTGTATTTATTTAATATTTTGTGCTAAACAAGAGTTTAATTTAATGTTAATTAAATATAAAAAAAAATTATGTTGGTTTTCTTTAAATGCCATTTTATATACAATGTTAATTAAATATTTAATTTTGTATTTGAAATGTGTTGATTTGCCGGAAAAATAATATTTGACCTGGGTCAATTTATCATTTTGTATTTCAATTATTATGATTTATGTTTATCCTTTCGATTTTTCAAACTTATGTTGGAATTAGATGGTAGTGTTTTAAATGCTGAAAGATTACCAAAAGAAAAAACCTAAAAAACTTACCGTTTAGCAAACCACTGAATCATCTCCAACTACTTACTCTATAGTTCGCCTCGTGTTTGATTTCGACTCTGCCCTGACTCTAGACTCTAGTCAAACTCAACTCGATTTAAAACTTAAATCATATTAACTCACTGATTCGAGTAGCAATAACTTGACTCGAGTAACAACTTTACTCGAATTGCAACTCGACTCGATTTAAAACTTGAATCATAGTAACTCACTGATTCGAGTATCAATAAATCGACTCGAGTAACAACTTTACTCGAATTGCAATTCGACTCGAGTTAAAACTTGATTCGAGTAGCAATAACTCGACTCGAGTACCATCTTTACTCGAATTGAACAACCATATGACTCGAGTCACTCGAATCGGATTTTGACTCTAGTCACTCGAGTATTTTCACACTCGAGTCCCATCACTACAACAAACCACAACACACATTGTAGAAATACTAGTGACACATGCATTATGCAATATAAGTGTTCAAGATAATAATGTACAGGACGATTTCAGCTATGGATGCAAACGTTATTTTTGAAGCTACGGAAAGACATTGAGAGCAAAGTTGAAGGATACCTTATGAATCATAAGGACATACTTTAAAAGAACAATTGAAAATCGTATCAAAAAGATAAAAGGCAGAGCTACATTTTTTAAATGAATTTGATTAGAGCTTCTTTTTTCTGATTTCAAAAATATATAATTTTTATGTGTTTAGTTTACCGGCATTTTTTAAATTAATTTAAAAAGGAGCAGCTGATACATGAAAAAAAATCATAGTCGGCCATGAGAAACACAAACGCTATTTTCCTTATGTCAATAATTAATTTAATAAGCCGTATACAGTGTACCGTGTACGGTGTACAGTGTACGATGTACGGTGTACAGTGTACACTGTACACTGTACAGCGGTCATGGTCATGTTCATGTTCATGTTCATGTTGTCTCTTCCTTTAAATGCTAACCACAACCCATCCTTAACAGCAATGTTAAAGGTTTTCTCCAATATTATAGCTACCCTTGTTCTTTTAATAGGCACAATTTCTAATTTGGACAACAAACTGACGGTTAGAGCCTTTGCTTCTAAGAGAGTAAATCTTGAACCCAAAAATTTTTTAGAGGGTTACAGGGTGTTCTGAAAACAATTGGGCACTATTAGAGGGAACTTTCTTAGATCAAAGTAATTTGATTATATCTTTGTACAAAATTGCTTCTTTGAAATATTACGATCCCTCAAAAGTGGGGGATTAAATTATAAGTGTCAAGTGTCAAGTGCCATGAGAAACACAAACGCTATTTTCCTTATGTCAACAATTAATTTAATAAGACACTGCTATTAATTATTGGCTTTAGAAGTGGGAAAAATATAGAGCAGGCTATCATAGATCTAATCAAAGAAATGATATGTTCCCACTTTATCCCCATTCAGTCTCTTAACTGCCATGTCACTTGTTGCACGATGGTGTTTGGCTGACTCTGGGCGCAATAACCCAGAAGGAAACTATTATATAATGTAATTCAAGAATGCAATTATTTTATCTTTAAAAGATAATTTTTTAAATCTGGCTGATGGAAATTATCTATCGGCAACAAAAAATTTTAAGAGAAAATAAAATACCAGAAAAAAAATTTCATTGACATTCACAACCTTGTATAAAATTTTAATTTATAAAATTGAAAAATGTGTTTTATAGCTTTGGTAAGTTCGGCACACTGTATATTTTTATATAAAGCAAAGTGTATTTGTATCTTACATTAAAAAAAATGTATTTGATTTATTTGGTTTTATTTTACATTTTTCTATCGATCTTAAATAAATTCATGAAGAGCTTAAGTAGTAGAAGTAAGTAGTACTTTATTTTGTTACTTTAAATTAATTTGAGTACTGAGTTCTTAAAATGAGTTGTTTGTATTTATTGTCAGAGGCCATTATACAGGGTGGGGCAATAGTGCGTCTGACTTCGATATGTCGAGTTCTATGGTAGCTAGAAACTTGATTCAAAAATATAAATAAGCTAGACAAAAAAGTCTGTAACCAGATATCATTTTCAAATATACAGGGTGAGCCAAGACGATTCTACAGGGTCAAGTAACATTTTTTTTTAATGGAATGTCATGTATATCAGAACATTTTTTGAAACCTCTTTGTGGTCTTCTTCCACTCCTGTAATATTATTGATTATCTCCCAACCATTTGAATTTATGCCATTTACACGTGTATATTAAAAAAATCACTACAGTCACAATTATCGATTAAGAAAAATATGTTAGTACCAGTTATGAGATACCTGTGTGATGACACTCAACCAGTTTTACTTCCTAAAAGTATACAGGGTGGACAAAAATAATTTTTAAATTTACAACATTTTCAACTGAATTATCTCAATTTTTTCAAACGGAACACTGTATATTTTTGGACAATGTAATGTAGAATTGAAAAACGAATATTTTTTGTACGTACATCTCTATGGCTATTTGTAACCATTTTGGATTTAATGAACAATAACTGCAAAATTCAGCAAAAAAAATTATAAATATATATTTTTTTTGTAATTCAAGAGAAGTTATTATAAAAAGTGCTCCACATGTTGCCCATTTTGATTGACAGACATTTTTATGAGTCTTTGGAATGAGGTTTCTACTGTTCATAAAATTGTCGGAGTGATACTTCTAAAAGCATTTATTATCCTTTACTTCAAATTTTGGATTGTTGTTGGTGTGATGTTTTTATGGACATCATGTAACACACTTATTATAATAATTTCTCTTGATTTATTTGGAAAAACCCCCATTTTTAATTTTTATTGCTGAATTTTGCAGTTATTGTTTAATAAATTGAAAATGGTCACAAATAACCATAGGAATGTACGTACAAAAAAAAAGGGTGCCACAAAGAGGTTTCAAAAAATGTTGTGACATACATTTACAAAAATGCCACTTAACCCTGTAAAATCGTCTTGGCTCACCCTGTATATTCACAAAACAATTTCCGGTTATATTTACGAAATCATTTTCAACTTTTTATTTGAGAATGTTCCATGAAACACCTTGATAAAATATAACTGTGTCATCAGCGAAGCTGATGATGTTTCCCTGGGATTTTATCTTGAACAAATCATTAACATACATATTGAACAATAAAGGACCTAAAACTATTCCTTGTGGAATTCCACAATCTACAATTTTTTCTGAACTGAATGTGTCGTCAATGCTTACACATTGCAATTTGAAAGGTAGCTAGTACATATCTCAAATGAAATTCCATGGAAGCCGATATTTTTCAGGTTCTCTAGCAATTTTGTTGTGATTTACGGTATCAAAGAGTTTGGCCAGATCAACAAAGGTGCATAGGCTTGGTAGGCTTGCATCTATAGCTGCGTAAATTTTTTTAGTAAAATGAGAAATGCCATCTTCCGTTGATCTAACTTCCCTAAATCCAAATTGTTTTTATGATATTAAGTTAAGTTTTGTTAGAAAACTTCTTATACGTTTTTTTTAGAATCTTCTCAAAGATTCTGACAAAATTGCCGATCAGAGATATGGGTCTATAAGTTACTTATGTTTAGTTAATCCCATTTTTATAAATGGGTTTTATTATAATTTGTTTTATAAAAAAATTAAATATACCTGGTTTCATAAAATGCATATTCTGAACTTGGAGGATAAAATATCTCAGCAAAAATGCAAATCAACGTATTTTAGCTTAGAAGAAAAACAAATTAAACCTCAAAAAAATTATTTTTGTATGTCGAAAACGTATACTCTGCAAAAATAAGTTTATATCAATAAAATAACCTTATTTCATGCAATGTCTACAGACTGTTAAAATTTGGGGAATTAAATGTGAACCACCCTATGTATATGCAAAACATTATTTAAAAATGGTCTCGCATTCATAATTGCAATTGAAAATAAAATTAAGGGTAGTTCAACAGTGTTTTTTACATAAGACATAAAAAAAAACTATTATAAATATTATAATTACACACATTCAGTGTTCTGAGAAGTAGCGCACACTTAGCTAAGTCAAAACAGCCCCAAATAACCTTGATTGTGAACTGTTTTTGAGACACCGGGCGTTTTTTGGCTTTTGACTAAAACTGTAGTCGGCTATATTTCTGCAATGGCTTCGATTATTTGGATTAAATTTGGTACAAGTATTATATTCTGTAGTCCAATCAAAAGTATAATTTACCTTAGAAAAATTCCAGAACCGGACTCAATTTTTCTAATGTTTCTGTAAGTACCGATAACCACCCTGTGTATCATTTTTTGGTAAATGTTAGTAAACATTTAAAAAGTCACTGAACCAGTGTTTAAAGTAATGTTATAATGTTCGATGGCACGTTTAAGATTATTCTCCAATAAATTTTTAATGGATGGACCAAATTTTAGATTCTACAAATAAGGTAATCAACTAGCTAACGTCACAATTTTTATTAATTTTACTTAAATACCCTACACTAACTAGCATCTTCATTCTCTTAGACAACAAATACACATTTATTGAAAAATTAATGATTCGTGCAGAGCTGGACTCGCTTAAAATTCCATGATTACGTACATTTTATTTAAATGTGTTATTCACATATTGTACATCATTTTTGAAATACGGTAAAAGAAAATTTTATATGTTCATTGGAATACCTTTGAAAATATCATGTGATTTAGTATACGAAAATTTGGAAAACGTTTACACTCTCTTGACCATGACCATGACAATGACAATGACAATTACCATGACAATGTCAATGACCATGACCATGACAATGACAATGACAATGACAATGACAATGACAATGACAATGACAATGACAATGACAATGACAATGACCATGACCATGACCATGACAACGACCACGACCATGACCATGAGAATGACCATGACCATGCTCATGACCATGACCATGCCCATGCCCATGCCCATGCCCATGACTATAACCATGAACATTACCATGAACATGACCATGACCATGGCCATGACCATGACGATGTACGATGTACGGTGCACGGTGTATAGTGTACAGTGTACAGTGTACCGTGTACGGTGTACGGTGTACGATGTACGGTGTACGGTGTACAGTGTACAGCGGTCATGTTCATGTTCATGTTCATGTTCATGTTCATGTATAGTGTATAGTGTACAGTATACGGTGTACAGTGTACGGTGCACGGTTTACAGTGTACAGTGTAGTGTTCAATGTACATGGTCATGGTCATGGTCAAATTCATGTTTATGTTCATGTCCATGTATAGTGTATAGTGTACAGTATACAGTGTACAGTGCACGGTGTACGGTGTACCACGTACGATGTACGGTGTACGATGAACGGTGTACAGTGTACAGTGTACAGTGTACAGCGGTCATGGTCATGTTAATGTAAATGTTCATGTATAATGTATAGTGTACAGTATACAGTGTACAATGTACAGAGTACGGTGTACGATGTACGGTGTACACTGTACGACCACGACCACGAACGCGAACACAAATTTGAACATGAATATGAACATGACCATGACCGCTGTACACCGTACACCGTACACCATACACCGTACACCGTACACTGTACACTGTACACTGTATACTGTTAACTATACAGTATACACGAACATGAACATGAACATGACTATGACCAGGGCCATTACCGCTGTACACTCTACACCGCACACCGTACATCGTACACCGTACACTGTACACTTTACCATGACCATGAACTCGATGCTCGACGCTCGATATTCTACACCCTACGCTCTACACTGTACACTCCACACTACACTCCACACTGTACACTGTACACTGTATACTGTATACTATACACTGTACACTGGACACTGTATACTGGACATTGTATACTGTACACTGTATACTTTACTCTTTACACTTGACACTGTACACTTGACGCTTGACACTTGACACTTGTACAATGTACCCTGTACAATTTAAACTTTACACTGTACACTTTACAATGTACACTTTACACTGTGGACTGTACACTTTACCATGACCATGTCCACGATGCTCGACGGTCGATACTCTACACTCTACACTCCACATTGTACACTGTACACCGTACACAGTACACTGTACAGCGTACACTGTACACCATACACTATACACCGTACACTGTACACCGTACACTGTACACCGTCCACTGTACACCGTACAATGTACACCGTACACTGTACACCGTACACTGTACACCGTACACTGTACACTGTACACCGTACACTGTACACCGTACATTGTACACCGTACACTGTAAACTGTACACTGTACACTTTACCATGATCATGGTGACACGTGTCACGTCAAGTGGCATGTGCCAAGTGCCAAGTGTCAAGTGTGTACAGTGCACAATGTACAGAGTACACTGGGCAGTGTTCAGTGTACAGTGTAAAGTGTACAGTGTAAAGTGTACAGTGTAAAGTGTACAGTGTAAAGCGTAAAGTATATAGTGTACAGTGTACGGTGCACAGTGATTGGTGTACAGTGACGGTGTACAGTGTACAGTGTAAGGTGTCCAGTGTACAGTGTACGGTGTACAGTGTACGGTGTACAGAGTACGGTGTACAGTGTGCGGTGTACAGTGTACGGTGTACAGTGTACACTGTACGGTGTACTGTGTTCATTGTACAGTGTACGGTGCACAGTGTACGGTGTACAGTGTACGGTGTACGGTGTACGGTGTACGGTGTACAGTGTACGGTGTACAGTGTACGGTGTACAGTGTACGGTGTACAGTGTACGGTGTACAGTGTACGGTGTACAGTGTACGGTGTACAGTGTACGGTGTACAGTGTACGGTGTACAGTGTACGGTGTACAGTGTACGGTGTACAGTGTACGGTGTATGGTGTACGGTGTACGGTGTACGGCGTACGGTGTACACTGTACAGTGTCCGGTGTACAGTGTACGATGTACAGTGTACGGTGTACAGTGTACGGTGTACAATGTACGGTGTACAGTGTACGGTGTACAATGTTCGGTGTAGAGTGTACGGTGTACAGTACGGTGTACAGTGTACGGTGTACAGTGTACGGTGTACAGTGTACGGTGTACAGTGTACGGTGTACAGTGTACGGTGTACAGTGTACGGTGTACAGTGTACGGTGTACAGTGTACGGTGTACAGTGTACGGTGTACAGTGTACGGTGTACAGTGTACGGTGTACATTGTACGGTGTACAGTGTACGCTGTACAGTGTGCTGTGTACGGTGTGCAGTGTACATTGTGAAGTGTAGAGTATTGACCGTCGAGCGTCGTGGACATGGTCATGGTGAAGTGTATAGTCCACAATGTAAAGTGTACAGTGTAAAATGTAGTGTACAGTGCAAAATGTAAAGTGTGCAGTGTAAAGTTTAAAGTGTACAGGGTACATTGTACAAGGGTCAGGTGTCAAGTATACAGTGTCAAGTGTAAAGTGTAAAGCATACAGAGTCCAATATACAGAGTGCAGTATACAGTGTCCAGTGTACAGTGTATAGTATACAGTGTACAGTGTAAAATGACACTTGACACTTGACACTTGACACTTGACACCTGACACCTGACACTTGACACTAGACACTAGACACTAGACACTAGACACTAGACACTCGACACTCGACACTCGACACTCGACACTCGACACTCGGCACTCGGCACTCGGCACTCGGCACTCGGCTCGGCACTCGGCACTCGGCACTCGGCACTCGGCACTCGGCACTCGGCACCTGACACCTGACACCTGGCACCTGGCACCTGGCACCTGGCACCTGGCACCTGGCACCTGGCACGTGACACGTGACACGTGACACGTGACACTTGACACTTGACACTTGACACTTGACACTTGACACTTGACACTTGACACTTGACACTTGACACTTGACACTTGACACTTGACACTTGACACTTGACACTTGACACTTGACACTTGACACTTGACACTTGACACTTGACACTTGACACTTGACACTTGACACTTGACACTTGACACTTGACACTTGACACTTGACACTTGACACTTGACACTTGACACTTGACACTTGACACTTGACACTTGACACTTGACACTTGACACTTGACACTTGACACTTGACACTTGACACTTGACACTTGACACTTGACACTTGACACTTGACACTTGACACTTGACACTTGACACTTGACACTTGACACTTGACACTTGACACTTGACACTTGACACTTGACACTTGACACTTGACACTTGACACTTGACACTTGACACTTGACACTTGACACTTGACACTTGACACTTGACACTTGACACTTGACACTTGACACTTGACACTTGACACTTGACACTTGACACTTGACACTTGACACTTGACACTTGACACTTGACACTTGACACTTGACACTTGACACTTGACACTTGACACTTGACACTTGACACTTGACACTTGACACTTGACACTTGACACTTGACACTTGACACTTGACACTTGACACTTGACACTTGACACTTGACACTTGACACTTGACACTTGACACTTGACACTTGACACTTGACACTTGACACTTGACACTTGACACTTGACACTTGACACTTGACACTTGACACTTGACACTTGACACTTGACACTTGACACTTGACACTTGACACTTGACACTTGACACTTGACACTTGACACTTGACACTTGACACTTGACACTTGACACTTGACACTTGACACTTGACACTTGACACTTGACACTTGACACTTGACACTTGACACTTGACACTTGACACTTGACACTTGACACTTGACACTTGACACTTGACACTTGACACTTGACACTTGACACTTGACACTTGACACTTTGACACTTGACACTTGACACTTGACACTTGACACTCGACACTCGACACTTGACACTTGACACTCTACACTCGACACTCGACACTCGACACTCGACACTTCGACACTTTACACTTGACACTTTACACTTTACACTTGACACTTGACACTTGACACTTTACACTTTACACTTTACACTTGACACTTTACACTTTACACTTTACACTTTACACTTTACACTTTACACTTTACACTTTACACTTTACACTTTACACTTTACACTTTACACTTTACACTTTACACTTTACACTTTACACTTGGCAGGTTGCAAGGACAGCCTGCTGACAGACCGCTGTATTACACAGGATTCTGTGATTGACGATTGACACGTGACAAATTTTTTAATAGCCTTTTGTAATCATTTTTAAAAGTAGGCGTTGTGACAGCATTATCACAGTAAATAAAGAAGCATATTTATCAAGTAGGCATACAAACAAAAAGTACCTATCAAGCAATCAATCTTTCAAACAATAATTAGTTGTAGCGTAGAGTTTTATTTAGTTAAGTGTTGTGTTTTTTTAATTATTTCTAATATTGTTTTATAAAAAATGCCTCGCCATACATTATTTTCGAATTCTGAAATGAGAGACTTGGTTTGTGTATACGCGCAAGTAAATTTTTGTGGCCGTGCTGTAGCTCGAAGGTATTTAGAACTGTATCCAAACAGAAGGCAGCCTGATCATAGGTTATTTAAAAACCTTTCTGATCGTGTGGGAGAAACAGGTGCTTTCACCCAAAACGTGATATTGCTGGTTGTCCAAAAAGAATATCTGTGGACCAAGAAGAAGACGTTTTAGTTCGTGTGGCAGAAAATCCGCAAGTAAGTACGCGGCGGTTATCGGCAGCAACTGGTTTAAGTCAATCATCAATTCATAGATTGTTAAAGAAAGAAAAACTGAAACCATATCACTTTACTCCAGTGCAAAATTTGTACCTCGTGATCTTCCACAAAGGTCGCAGTTTTCATTATTTTTACGTAACAAACAAAATGACGACCCTATGTTTATGAAACGAATATTATTTACGAATGAGGCCTCTTTTACCAGGCGTGGAGTATTTAATTGGAGAAATAGTCATTCGTGGGAACTTGAGAATCCCCCATTTATCCAAAGAAAATCACTCCAGCACGAATTTAGAATAAATATGTGGTGTGCTATCATTGGAGATTGCGTACTAGGGCCGATTCAGTTTCCACCAAATTTAAATGGTGAATCCTATCTGGACTTTTTAGAAAACATTCTTCCTGAACTCTTATATGATGTTCCATTAAATTTAAGAAACAATACGTGGTACATGTAGGATGGGTCCCCAGCACATTATTCGGTAGAAGTACGTAATTATCTAAATATGCACTATCCACATCATTGGATCGATCGAGGAAGTGAATTTCCTTGGCCACCTCGTAGTTCTGACCTAAACCCTTTGGATTTTTACTTTTGGGGCTACTGTAAGCATTTAGTATACAATAATAACATAAATAATCGGGAAGAATTATGGGGAAAAATTTGTGAAGCTGTGGAATCTATTAGGGAGAACAGAGAATCGTTATTTAAAGTTAGACAATCTCTAAATAAACGTTTAAGAAAATGTATTGAAGTTAATGGTGGTCATGTTGAACATTTATTGTAGTATTCATTTTTAAGTTTTTCTTATTATTGTTTGAGTTCTTATTAGTTGTGATTTATACATAGTTTACCATTTTGAGTTAAATTACTTACTTACTCGTTAAAAGTGCATTATTATTTGTTTTGTTTTAATGTCTGAAATTTTGAAGAATTGTTAAACGTTATACCAATTACCACATTAGCGGTATTAGCTGCACAAAAAATAGTATTTACCAACCAAAGTGTGGAATTTTGCCGCCAAAATAATTTTTCAAATTATATAATGAATTTGCATGCATCTTGATTTACACTTTTCTCAAATCCTGTTGTACTTAGAGACTTGAAACAAGTATACCTTTTTTTATTAAGAAATGATAAAGGACCTAAAGGTTTATGCGAAATCTGCAGTAAATGTACGGGTGAAAAAGTTACGGCCCTTTTAACACATTAAAGGTAGCGTACGTAGCGCCCTCTAGGAGCTAGACCAAAGTTGAAGGTGTTTTATGATTTCCCACCACAAATAACCCCCACCCACCAATTTTCATAATAAAATGTTAAAAGTTGATTAAATTAACAAAGGAAAATAAAAAAAATAATTTTAACTCTAACACCCTGTATCTTTTTACTTATCAACATTTCGTTAAGGCGTTATTGGCTAAATCTTAATATTTTGACTCCTACTATCTACAGTTAAGTGTTGTACTATTACTTATGAATCACCCTGTATAATATATTTTTTTAAATATTAAACTACTTACTATATTATATTAATTCGTTACATTATTTTCATTTATCTTCATTCATTATTATTACCTATTATTGTTATTATGTATTACTTTATAATTTTTTTTAAATAAATCTGAATCTGAAAAAATCTGAATATGTTGTACTGTTTTAGACTATGGCTGAAACCACAGATTTCATATCCAGAATAAAAGTACGTGACCTCATATCTGCCTACGAAAGCAAAAGTAATTCAGTCAGGGTCGAATTCACTCGACCCAGAGCAAAATCCGTTGGAAACGTTTTGGCAAAAAATGTAGTCGTTCACCTAAGTGAATTTAACAACCTTGACGATGTAGAAAAAGCTCTAAGAAAAATTGAAACAAAACTAAACTTCTACGAGGTGTACAACAAAGCAAAGCATGTTGGATTTCAAGAACAACTTTTCAATATCTTAACTAGTATCGTTAATATCGAGAGTGATGCTGCAGATGCAACAACAAGGAGGAAACGATTAATAGCAAAAACACAGACGTTGGTTTCCTTCTTGAACCAAAAACTTCCGTCAAATGTCAATACAGTGGCTGCATCAGACCCGATTACATACAAGTACACTCCATACTCTTCTTATATTAAAGAAAATGGTACAGTTGAAACTAAGTCTAAGAATATTAGTGAAAATGTAGCACAAAATCAAGTTACGTATTCTAACAGTATTAAAAGTGTTGAAATTACCAATCCAACTGGGGAGCCTTTTGTATCAGTAAAGAAATTAAAAGAAAATTTTTTGCCAAAAAGCGAGAATGTTTCTGATGTGCCACAAAAAGCAGATACAAAATTCAAAGTTGAATATACATTTAAAGTAACCAAGCCCGTGACCTCTAATGGGCTTGAACAAGAACAACCAAAGGAACAACACGAGAAGAAAGAACCAAAGGAAGAAGACACACCACAAGAAGATAAACCATTAGGAAACATTTCAGTATCAAAACTACGTAACTTGTTTGAGAACAAATCTGAAAAAAATTCTAAAGGTTTGGAAATTGTTACGGGTGACAAAAGTGAATTGAGCAAACCTGTGTTTGGAGGATCTGCGAGTAACATTAATTTCCCATATACTGAGAGGAATCTTGGTACTTTCCGCTTGCAACGTTCGGTGTCTGGCAATTATATGAATTATACTGGACTGTTAAATCGTATTGACATAAACAGAACTAATAGTGTTAACGAATTAAACAAAGTTGGAAATCAAGACGGTGATAAGCCTTCCTATACATTTAAAAATAATTTTGACGAGGATTCTGGCGCAGATAGTGATGTCGAAGAAGGTAACGAGGAACAAAAAATTGTTGGAGAAGTTAAAGAGAATTCCACTCTTAGTTGGGGTAAGTGATTTTGGTTTTAATAGTTCTAAATTTTAGAGATGTATTAGTTCAATTACTAGAAAATTCACATTGTTGAATCAGCAGTTGACCCTTTGTCTTAAATCTTCTACACTAACTGGTTTGTTCTTGTAAAAATACCCTATAAAAAAAATTCAATGATTGTTAAATTCAGTCACCTCGCTGGCTACTCTATAAGTTCTCGTCTTCACAGGTATACATCGTATTATCTTGTGCGTCATTTTGACTGCAACTGTCAAACTAAAAACTACTGAAAAAGAAACACACAGTAAAAACTCCTCATATACATATGGATTGTATATTAGGTTTGTTCCAACAGCCAATGCAGGACGGTTCCGAACTTGATATTCTTTACCGATCCCTTATGTCAGTTTTGGTTCACAAGTCTCTGAAAATATTTAAAAATGATTAATCTAGCCTTCTTTGAAAGTAAGCATCTGACATTTGTCAGTTGATTTTATGATTTTTGTTTGCAAAAAATTTCAAGTTAAAAAGTTTTTTGAGAGTAGCAAGAACGGTTGCAGGAACAATGTTGTATGCAACACTCCCAGAAAATTTCATTACTTGGCTCCCGGCTTGAATCACTTTCCGGTCTTATTGCGTAAATAACTATTAAAAATGTATCTACTGTTTTATCTGCAATTTATATATACTAACATATTTTTTCTTTGTAAGTCATTATTTTGTGTAAATATGTACAGAAATATGCTAAGTTTAGATAATGTGGTTTTTTGGATATTTTGTATAAATCCGCAAGAAATGCTAGGTAGATAGGTACCTATTTTAAATTTTTGTGTAGGGAGGGAGGCAGAAAGTCCTACCACACACAGTCAGCAAGAGAGAAAAATTGAAAATGAAAAAGTGTTTGAAGTGAAATACTCTCTAGCCATTACAGGTAATTGTTTTTGTCTAATTTTGTGTGTATCTTTATAATTTACATGATAGATAAAAAAGTATTAATAGAATACTTCTTAGAGTGATTAATCTTAATCTCTTGTATTAGAAATTCAATTCAAAAACATAGATATCAAGGAGTGTGGATTATATTTACGTTAACGTTAATTTATTAAATAGACTTTTTTCAACGTATCGTTTTTCAGGAAATATTAAGATCCTAAAAATAAAAATAAACTTAATCATATTATCATATTATAAACTTACATAACCATAACAGAGTAAATAGGCAAGATAGTATTTTTTTTTTGGCCTAGCATTTTCATTTTGTGAAAAGTCACTGGTGTCAGTGGTATGGTGAATGGTAACACTCTAGATGCAACACGGCTCCAGGCACAGCGTTATCTAGGTATACACATACCTGTCCTCAAACTTTTTTAGTCGCCTACATCAAACCTGTACCTTTGTGACAACAAAAGATATTGCAGGAAGATTTTGTACTGTCATAACTCCCTAACTGGAAGAACAAATTCTGGAAATAATTGATGACTCTCCTGGAACTAGTACCAGAAAAATTGCTGCCCAATTAAATATTAATTCTAAAACAGTACGGAAGGTTTTGAGGAAACTTTGATATCTCCTTGTCATATTCAACCTATCAGACTTTGACACCAAATGATTATCCCATGCGTGTTAATTGGTATCAGTGGTTTCTAGAAATAACTGACTGCTGCCAATTTCTATTTCCTTGCTGCTGTTTTACTGATGGACGCGCGACCTTTTCGAATGAAGATATGAATTTTCATAATAGTCACATATGGGCGCATGAAAACCAGCATACCATTGGGAAACAAGGTGTCAGCACCAGTTTTTGAAGAATTTTTGAGTTGGGGAATACTTGACTAAACCACATATTCTTCCTCCAAGGTTAAATAAAAATATCTATCTGCAATTTATCGAACAAGATGTTGCAAAGCATTTAGACGATGCGGTTCATGCATGATGATGCTTCTGCACATTCGTCTATAAATGTGCGTTTTTTTATTTTTTTTGGGATAATCTAAAGTCACTTTTTTGTACTACCCCTGGTGAAAATGGGGATGATTTAGAAAATTGAATAATTCAAGGCTGTGGTGCAATTCACTATACTGCTGGCAATTTTTAACGTGTTAGATGGTCAATGAGAAGGCGAGTTGTGAGTTGTGTTTGGTTGGAAGTAGATATTTCCAACACCATGCTTGATATTGTGAAAAAACGTCATATAGGATTTTGTATTTACAAAACCAACCGCATTCCACTAACAAATATCTCGTAAACTGATGTGTTTATTGAAGTCTATCAGAGAATTTTTTTGTAGATAATTAACAAAAGATTAAGAATTTATTTCCGTGTATTGGCGTAGAAGTTTGAGGCAGTAATGTACTTAAGAAAACTTGTTTTGAGGCAAATGATTTTTCACAAAATAGCAATTCTAGATTAAGAAGAATGATAACACCTTTCCTATTTTCTGCCTTGAGTAAAATAAACCTCTTTGTGATTGACATTACGTAGTAAATACCCTGTACATATCTTAAAATTTTAGAAGATGAAGAATCAAAACCGGACAATATTGATATTGTTGAAAACGAGAATATTGAAAAAGTACAAAGTAACAAGAAAACAGAAGTAAAACATCCAACAACTGTTCTTGGTAAGAATTGGTTTTTATTACAAAATTCAGATTTTCCTTGTGAAGTTACATCAGTTGCTAATAATCGAACAAATTATTAGGAAGTTCAATTATTATATTTTTACCTTACTATAACAAAGTTTAATAAACTCTGAGCCATAACTAATTAGAGAAATAGGATCTTCTAACTTACCTATATTATACAAGTAAATAACTAAATTTGTTCATTACAGCTGATCCCAAACAAGAGTCTAATCATAAAGTTCATGAAATAGTTGCAACTATTGAAGCCGCTCAAGAAGAGAATGTCAATTATTCATCAGCTAAGAACGAAAATGTTTTGGAAAATGAAAATATTGTCATTGTGAAAGATGCTAACGAAGTTAATGTGATTTATTCCAGAGCTGCATCGGGTAATTTGCTTTTTTTAATCATATTTTATTGTGGCCTATAAGGCCAACCATCGATGCCAGGAGATATCCTCATCGGAGCTTGTAGCGGCCTTATCCTGGAAATTTTACTGAATCCCCCACTTTGTTGTGGGGAAGGAATCTTTTACGTGTTTACAATAACACAGAGAAAAATGTTTATTGCTGGTAAATATATATTTATGGCTCCTTAATAAAAAATTTAGCTAAATATAAGACAAGAACCAAATCTATAAGCGGTTAATAAAAAAAGTTTCTGATAATATATATTCGGGACAATATACAAAGCGTGATCAAAATTAGATATTACTGGCAAATAAATTGTTTAATCAACAAAATATGAATGAATAATGAACTAAACATTTGTCCTTAATATTCAAGTTATTACTGATATAATTGTGTATACTTGTGATTGCTACATTTTTTATTTCCGCTAAATAAGTAAACCACTAACACTAAAAATACTGTGTTACCATAACTAATATTATTGTATAACAACCACTAATGCCCGATTTATTAGCAGCAATATATAGAAATATTGGTACAACTTTTTAATCTTTACTATTTATTACATACGTTAGTTATGACAAGTAGATTTATTATTATTTATTATAAACATATTGTTTTTTTTGGAAAAAAATATTATTATTTTTCTCAACGACGTAACCACACGAATATCAACGAGTTCTAAAATCTAATAAACTAGTAATTTGCGCTTAGATACTGACTATTTGCTTTAGAAATCAATGTATTAATCCCACAACCTCCGTTATTAGTAATTAATAAAATGGAATAAATAGAAATGTATATTTATCATTAATAATCATATCTTAACCATTAACACATCTTTTTTTAATCATAATATTACTGTTATTTGTGTCGAATGAAAGTTTTTATTTGGTATTATTACTGAATTTTATTATTGCTCAAAAAAAAAACATTTCCTACTAATAAAAAAGTGTCAAATAAAAAAGTTTATCTGCGCCATTTTTCTCTGTGAAAGATACATGCATGGAACCCACAATTTTACGCTTGATTTGTTCGTTTTTTGGGGCCAATTGAAATTGAAAACATCTATTTTTGTTTCATTAAAATCTAGCATTGTAGTGTAGATCTTGGCTTTTCGATTTTAGTCGCGTTAATAAGCCTGAAAATTGTGATCTTTCCCATACCATTACACAGTCCAGGATCTTTGGCTGTATAAATGATTCGACATTAATATTTTTGAAGTCAGCCAAGTTTTAGTCATCCCCAAATGAAACTCGACGCGCATTTCGCGAATCAAGTAGGCATAATCCGGAGATTAAAACTCAAGTTTTGATATCTCCAGATGCTGCCAATACATACATAGTACCGAGTGTTGTGGCGTTTATGAAAACTATCAATTATTATTAGTAAGACACCAAAAATAAATGAAAAAAACTAATGAAATAATCTGAATTTTAACATGTACTCAATAAACATCACAGAAATTAGACAGCCCTCGATTACAAAGTCTAAGTTGCACGGGCGAGGGTTACACTTATGAAAAACGCGGAAACACAACTATTCCCACCAATATTGTCAGTGTCGGTGGCTGGATTCGAACCCGCAGCAACCATGGAGAGATTATCTAGTCATACTTGCTATCGCGTGCTCAAGCCAACTACTCCACCGAGCTGATTCATTTGAGTTTAATTTGGTTCTATTGGGTAAACATATTAGGTTTTGAAAATATCTCTCTACGAGGGACTGAAACGTGTATGTATTTTTCAAACCAGTTTATTCATTACAGATGATCCTAAACAAGAGTCTGATTATAAAGTTCAGGAAAGATCGACTATCGAAACCGTCCAAGAAGAGGATGTCAATTATTCAACAGCTGAGTCTGAAAAGATTTTGGAAAATGAAAATACTGCTATTGTGAAAGGCGCTGAGGAAATCGATGTAAATTATTCCACACTTACATCTGGTATTTTTTTTTGTTTTTGGAAATTATAACTGAAAAACTACTTTTATTGTTTTCCACATTAAAATTTAACATTCTTATATAAATCTTGGCTTTTGGAAACATAAATAGGTCAGAGACTTACAACCTTTTGTTTACCTCAATGATTTTCAAGCTTGATTCTGGTCTAAAATGTATAAGTAATTTCATATTATATCGAGTAACAATTTTACTTTTAGTTAATAATCAGCGGCCTTTGTAGAAGCCTTTAGTAGTATATCTCACAAGTATGTATTTATTAAATTATGCTGTTAATGCTAAACAGTTTTGAGAAAACTTTTTCTCGACCACTTTAGGTGACCCACAGAGTTCAAATATAGGCCCACTGTCCTCTCAGTTTTAATAAACGACACCAACAAAGTGCTTGGAAATGATAAGCAATATTTTAGCGATGACAAACAGATATTAATTCTCTTAATGTATGATCGATGCAAATTCGGAAACTGATTTTGACTATCAGAAGAATTTGATGAAATTTGTCGATAAAACATATTTTGTTCGTAGTGGTAATAGCCATCTAAATATACGTTGTAATAAGAATTACTAGAATCAAGCCTTTAGAGTTTTTTATATTTGTTTTATTGTTTCCTTCGCACAAGTCATGATTACAATCTGTATATATTTTAATTTGTAGGTTTCTTCATTTCAGATGATATTAAACAAGATAAAAATAATATAGATAAGGGAATCGTAGACGTTGATGAAATAGAAGCAAATAAATCAACAACAGGCGCTACAAATATACCCAGGAATGGAAATATTGCAGAAGCTAAAGGTATATATACCAGGTGTTCACGCGAAATTGTGCACCCCTATTTTAGGCTTTATTATAGCATATACGAAAAAACTATAAATAGAATTTTCTGTAGATTTAGATTATGCTATTGGAAAGACATTTGAACATCGCTTTAAATAATTATTGACCACATTTATGTTTTTTTAAACAGAACACTATGTATATTTCTATATTTGCAAAATATCCATTATTTACTTTTTTAAATAAAAGATATGAAGGGTGGATAGGCAGGCAAGGGATAATAAGATGGCCCTCAAATAGCCCAGACTTAACTGTCTTGGACACATTCTTGTGGGGTTACCTGAAGAATAAAGTTTATGAAGACAATCCAGAAGATACAGACGTTTTACGGGAGAGAATAGTAAACGAAATAGAACATTTAAATAATAATAATCACTTGGCTGGAAATAGTATAGAAAATTTAGAAAAAATATATCGGCTATGTTTTGAAAATAACGGAAGGCATTTTGAGCAATATTTATAACTAAAGTTGCAAATCGTTTCTGTGTATCATGGTCGTAGAGTACAGATGTATTTACTGTTGCCGGCATACACCTTGACCACGGAACTCTTTCTCCAGTCCAGTCTATTATTAGCTTTCGAGTTGTGTACACGTTAAGTCACTTGGGCGTATTGTATATTGTTTTTGTGTTTTTATTTTATTTGTTGTACTGTATTGTTGATATTAATTTAATAATAAAGCATGGCAGACGTACGCAGGGGTAGAAAACGGCCATTTGCTGACAAAGTGAATAAATTCATAGGTGAATTCGGATTTATTCTATGATGGTGCTAAAATAATTTGTAAAGTGTGCGAGAACGATTTGATGTGTTGGGATAAGCGTGATTGTGGACTTCACGTAAATAGTGTACACCATAAAAATAAAAAGATGGCGTGCCTTCGACAACACAGTTTATGTTTGATTTACTATTAATGCTGATTGCCTGTGATGTTCCTCTGCACATACTCGATAAACAACCATTTCGAGAGTTCTGAAATAAATACAACGCCCAGGTGAAGTTACCAAGTCGCACAACGTTATGTAACTATCTACCAACTGTACACGTAGACATGGTAAATAAGATGAAATGTGAATTAAAAAATACACGGCTGTGGTTACCTGTTGATGAGAAAACAGATTGTAAAAAAAATGCTATTTTAAATGTTATAGTACGAGTACTGGACCCTCTTAAACCGACAGTTCCACTGTTACTAGCTAGCAAAAGACTAAGTCAGTGTACTAGCGAAACAATTACCAGGGTGGTGCTGGAGACGTTAGAAAAATTTGAACCGTCAAAAAGTCAAGTGTTGATGTTTGTGACTGATGGCGCCGTGACAATGCGTTCGGTAGGCCGTTCTTTGCAAGAACAAGGTTGTACGTTTATACATGTTACGTGTAAAGTGTATGCTTTACATATTGTTGCAGAAACTATTCGAAAAGGTTTTCCAGAGGTGGATGAATTAATAGCAAGTACAAAAAAAGTGTTTCTTACATCTCCTAAACGTCTCCGTGCATTTCATAGCACGTATCCCGGTATTCCTGAACCACCACAGCAGATTCTTACACGTTGGGGAACATGGTTGCAGGCAGCTTTTTATTATGCTGAATATTTCCAACGAATAAAAGCTGTGATACTACAGTTTAATCCAGATGAGGCTGCAGCTATTAAGGAAAGCCAGACACAATTCGAAGATATTGCCGTTGAAACAGCTTTAAAACATATTGCGAAGAACTATAAACCATTACATGAAAGTATAAAGAAATTTGAAAACAGTGCGTTGTCGTTAGCGGAGTCACTGCAAATTGTGGACGAAGTAAATCTACTGCTACACGATATAGGTGACGCAACAAATGAGCGCGTTAAAGAAAAGTTCGCAAGTGTGTTAAATAAAGACACTGGTTTTACCAAATTAAGACAAATATGTGATGATGCAGCCCCAGATCCGTTAAGTGCGTTCAAAGACTATTTTACGTATGCGTGTATTACATCAGTGGATGTCGAACGGTCGTTTTCAAAATATGAGAATATATTTTCACCAAAGCGAACAGCACTCATGAAGACAACCATAGAAACATACCTGATGCTGCAAAATGGCTACACATTTTCTCCAGTTTGTGATAAGCAAGCTGGTTCATCAAGCTAGTTAAGAGGGTAAGTTTTACATACATTGTTATAAATTGTAACAGTTTATTGTTTCTCGTGTTAGTTAATTTCGCGTACGCCACTGTCCCACGGAACATTTTTGACAGCCTATTTATAACTTCCTTCCCTTTTATTAGTTATTTATTTGTTTGTTTTAATGTTGATTTTATATTTCAAAATAATAAATTTGATGAGTTAATTTTCCTTCATTCGTTTTTCATTTATTCGAAATGATTGTAGACCGTAGATATTCTTTTAAATATATTCAAAACTGCAAGAGATATTATATCGTAAATATATATTTTCGAAATCAGAAAATAATGGACATTTTGAAAATATCCAGTGTTCTATTTAAAAAAACATAAGTCTGGTCAATAACTATTTAATGTGATGTTCAATTGTTTGTCCAATAACATAACCTAAATCTATAGAAAATTTTCTAGGTTTTTCATATATGCTATAATAAGGCTTAAAATATGAATGCAAAATTCCGCGTGAAAACCCGGTGCGAGTGTTTAAGAGCTTGATGCAAATTTCTCCAGTTATTTATATTTTACATATACTCCTGTCCATATACAACAATCAATTTTTTACTGAAGTTTTCTATACTTCGTCAAATCTTTTGTAAACAATTGTTGGCGTAAAATATTTAAACTTTAAGAACCCTGCAAAAATCGACATAAACAATTTTTTTTTTTCAAATTTTGTATCGCATATTCCTAAATTAATAATGTTTTCACCTTTCTCTATTACCGATCAAATTTTTTTGTTACAGAAGATACTCAATATGATACGAATAATACGAATATAAAAAGCTTTGCAAACGTTGAGGAAAGAGAAATCAATTATTCCACAGTTGAGAGTAAGAATATTTTGGGAAATGAAAATATCGCAGATCTAAAAGGCATTGAAGAAGTCGATGTCAAGTATTCTACAGCGGTATCTGGTAAGAGTCAGTTATTTTTTAAGATGGTACAATGTAAGCCCTCTGATTTAAATTTATGTTATTCAATGCGTGTGGTCGCAAATTTTCGACATTTCGATGTCTTTGTTCTTGTCAATTTTTTTATTTAGCAAGCAATGTATTAGCTCTTAGACTACCAATTGATAGTCTAAGTCTCAGCTATATAAGATTTATCTCATTCTATATGTATGCATAGTAAATTGTTCTTCCGTGATTGAGAGGTAAGAGTTTCCTCTTACTCCAGATTCCTGGATTCAATCTTCGGCCGAGGAATTAGTATTTTTCGGACGCAGAAATTAATCGCAGTATACTTGGATATTGGGGTGTGTTTAATGTTAGAGTTTGATGTAACGAATTTTTTGTTTGTAGATGATATTAAAACAGATACTAATAAAGATATAGAAAACGTAGCGATTATTGAGGGTGTACAAGAAATAGAAGTAAATTATTCAACAGCTGAAAGTAACAGTATTTTGGACAACGAGAAAACTGCGACTGTAAAAGATGTTGAAGCAGTAGATGTAACTTATTCCACTGCTGCAAATGGTAAGATTTTCTTGGTATTGTTTGTGTCATGATTTTAAATTTTCATTCTTATTGTTGTGCCATGAAAAACTCTTCGAAAATCTATTGACGTAATCCTTATTAGCTATAGTGTCATACTTATACATTCATTTGTAATTTTACTCAGAATACCAAACCAATTAATTGAGTTACTTTTATTTAATTTCAGATACAGTTAACCATGAAACACAGAAGACTGAATCCGAGGAAGTGATTCACAATCCTTCTACCAACAATGGTATCATTGGTAAGTTATTGTTTTGTGTTGAACCCATAGTAAGCCATAGAAAGAAATTACACTATATTGCCATACCAAGGCAGCCATGTTGTGAAAGATAAATAGGTAGCGACAATAATAAAGCAATAAAGATATATTTTCGGTTTCCCGATGTCGGACGGTTCTCCCATGAGAGTTGCACCGGCAAATAACTACAGTCACACCCCATATACCGTAGGGTTAACGACTGTAGATTCCAGAATCATGTCTTAAGCAGACGAAAGGAACTTAGAATGCCTTTTGCATTTGGTCTGCCTGCCACTCGGATGATTTTTGTCGGTTGGTATGGCTTTCAGTTCCCAGAGCAGCATAGGCTTTATCCTTCCTAGTATATCGATTAGGGCAACCATTTTGACCGAGTAATCTGGGTACTTTGAGCTCGTACCAGATATCGCCATATTTGGTCCGTTATTTCTCCCTCCTCAAGGTGATGTTTTTCTCGGCAGCTGCCGAAAATTCGATGACATACATCACCTTGATTTGATGGTCGAGGAGGACTATGCCAAGTAGTTCCAGTAATTACGGTATTTCTCGTACTTGATGACGGATTCAATATATCCAGGGACGTACGGCAGCCATGGTGTCTGGGATACCCCGTGCGAGTCAGTGTCTTGGGTGGTAATATAGTATTCGTAACGCCACATTATATTGGTGGATGTAGTCCAAAATCGCGTATATAAGTTATGCAGAAGGTAACTACATGAATAATTGTGGCGTCCTGCAGTTGATATAAGGAACTTTAACATGCCACACGCAGTTACAGTAGACCAAGAAGTTGGTAACAGTCCACATTGTTCTTGGACCCGACTTTAAGCACGATTGACCTTAGAATTGAGAATATCAGCCTGGTTAATAAATCCAATGTTTTTATGTTCTTGTAGAAGACACCATACAATGTTGTTATTATTATTATTAAAGATTCTTAGTAAGGTATCCTTGTTTGAAATGGGTATAAAACTGTCAAGGTCGTAAGAATACAAAAACTCAGGTTTAGTAAACGGGCTTCGTAGAGTACGTTAAAAATAATTCCAAATTATTTATTCTTTTAGGCTCAGAAAATGTCAATGGGAAAATAACTTCCATTGAAGAAGAAATAGACAAAATTGATGTTGATCAAACATTGGCCAATGAAGACATAGTTCTAAATGCAGAAGATCTAAAAAATGCAGACGATGAATTCGAAAAACTTTTAGCAAGTAGTGAGACAGAAAAAATAAGTACTTGATGACAGTACAGTTTTGAATAAAGGCACAAGGGCAATACCAAAAATAGAAATATGTTTAATCTATGTTACGCACAGTTAAAAATAGACCACCCGGAAGCAAAACATCAAACAAAAAATTGGCTTGGCGAGGACGATTCAAGGTTATTACCGTGAAATGAAGACTTTTAATACAGGACCACGGACAGTTAAACAAATAGGGAATCGACAACAAAAGATGCTTCCAATACACGTTTCCCAATTTACTCGTGCATTCCTATAACGTATGATCTCCCAGAAACAAGAACTATGATTCTAATTCTGCAACGCGTTTGATGTGACCCAACAAATATCCGTTATTGGCTTGTTATCATTACATATAGTTTTTCCAATCTCAGTGTAAAGGTCCATCTGACCAGCTGCTACCAGGTATCTCATTACATAGCCTGTCTGCGATAGAATAACACGGATATCGTGCTTGAATAATATAACGAACGACACCCCATAACCCTTTGTCGGGCGTTTTATTCTGTTTACATTGAGATGGAAAAACTTTGCCTGTAAGTAGGATTTACTACTTCGTAATCTAAAAAACTATCATGACAATTGCTATTGCAATGTATCTGACCGTCAAATCTTAGATTCCTGACTGACTTACTTCTTAAAAATTACGTCTTGGCCAAATTGTTCTGATCGATTTAAGAGTTTCTTCGGTCTATTTTAAATTGTGCGAAGTACATACTGTGTGACAGAAAATTAACACCTAGAAACTGTTAACATATTTCAATAATATTTTGCTAAACAACTGGACTTAGACAATCTTATACAAACCCTCGAATTAAGTCGATGTTTTCTTGAGGTACTGTGTTCCAAGCTATCTGAAACTCTTGTTGTAAGTGCGGAAGGTCAATTATTGGTGGGACTGGTAATCGCCTAGTCGTCTGTTTATCATGTTCCGTAGATGTTCGATTGGAGAAGAATCAGGTGATCTTGGGGGCCACAGAAGAATCACATCACTATTTTGTAGAAACTTCCTGGTCATGCAAGCAGTTTGTGACAGGCATTATCCTGCTGAAGAATAGGGTTTTCCAACCTCTGAAAATACCGCAACGCAACCGTTTTCATGATCCTGTGAATGTACTCTTATAGGTTCATGTTCTTTTCCAGGGAAACTAGAGGGGATCTGCTTTCATATGCTATTGCACCCCATATCATAACTCGTTGGATAAAGAATACCCATGTTCTTCATTCCACGTAATCCAACATCGCATCACTATTAACGAATTTTGGCCTACTCTATCCACAATTTCCCGAAAAGAATTACTAACTAACTGACTCTATGACTCAACTTAATTGTTGAAAATTTGCACGTCTTCGAATTTGAGGCCTTGTCAGTGGTAAAACAAAGCGATGAAACTATAACAAGTTAAAAATGTAACTGGGGTTGAATATTAAAAAAGATGTATTTTTTTGAGGATGTTAAAAAAAAAGTTTTTTGAGATCTATTGTTTACCAGATTTTCATTTAAATTCTTTATGGGTTACTGGGTGTTGCAAATTTAATGTCACATAGTATACGGGTGGCCCACAAAATTTTATGCCAGTTTGACTCAACTTTGGATAATACGTGCGAACAAGTCAATTTTATTTTCAAAAGTAACCTTTAAATTCACTATTTTCATTAATACCATTTGAACCCCTAAACGGGGGTAATGTTTAACCCCAAAATATCAAATGGTAAAAGGGATCAAGTAACACATCATTGTAAAGCTTGTTAAATTATCTGTACGACGGTATTTTACTTTATAAAATGGAGCTATTAGTTTCCGAAGGATTTAGTACCTAAGAATACTACTTACTTGTCAGTTAGTTAAATGTTTGAAATGTCCCACATTAACTTCCATACAATAATAAACCTTTGTCAAAGTGTCGGAATTTGTGCGTAGTGTGAAAGAATTAGGTTGGGTTCAAATGACGCCATAAAAAATATAATGGAGATAAGTCTGGTGACCTTGCTGGCCACTCAATAGAGCTTCTCCTTCCAATCCAGTGTCTAGGAAATCCTTAATCCAAAAATAGGCTCACATGCAATTTTTAGTAAGAATTGAATATCGTTTTCTAATAAATCCAGGTACATATCTCTTGTCAAATTAGCAGGCAAGAAAAAAAGTCCAACAACACGATCACCAAAAATATCTGCACAGACATATCATTTCTCTGGATGTTGCATATGTACTTCGTGGAATATCCTCGGATTGGATCTGTCCAATAACGACAATTATGGCGATTGACTGTATCATTTACGAAAAATGAGCATTCACTGGAAAAACAAACGTTAAAAAGAAAACAAAAAAGGTTTAGGACATATCCCCCCGCCGAAAAAACTATGCAGCTACGGACACCTGTTGATTTTTTTGAACGCCAGTAGCTCTATTTTTGTCAAAAAGAAAGTTCGAATAAATTATCCGTTCGCTTATCAGCTCACAAACGCCGATCATTGTCATCTTCATCCAGTTCTTAGAACGATTGAATACTATAGGGATGGAATTTGTAATGCTTTAAAGCTCTTTGGACAGTAAACCGTGAAACACCACAGCAGACAATTTTTTTATACTCTCATACGAATAAAAATGTATTAATAGCGCGGCAAAATCACAATTCACAGTTAGTGATAGAAACAATACCGGTCATTGTACTGAAATAATCATTGTTGCTTTGTAAATATCGTTAATATGCTCTCGTAATAGGCTATTTGATTCTTATTTTTAATTGTCTTAAAATGTTCATATCATAGTACTAGTCCACAGGAATTTCTTTTCGCTTAAATTAAATAGGATAAAGTAGCATTCAAAATTTCAAATATATAATTTGGCGTGAAAACACAAGCCGCCATATTACTATCTACTGTGACGTCATTCTTGTAGTAAACAAACAAGCGCAAGTAACGATCGGTATCGGTTTTTTATTTATGATATAAAATAAGAATTTCCTGTCGTGGTATTTGGTGCCGAACTGCAAGGGTACAATTGTAAAGACACCACAAAAATTGTTTATAAAACTGCCAGATGATATTAAAATGAGAAAGACTTGGTAACAACTTGCTAGGAGGGACCCAAAATTATTATGGAGTAAAAGTACACTGTATTTTTGTGAGGATCACTTTGATGTAAGTACTATTTATTCCTATACTTTAAGTAGTTTTGAACTAATGTACACCAGTAAGTCTTTCCCATATCTCTCGTTTGTAATTTTGAGGTTATGTTGAAGATTGTCTGATAAATAATGTTCTAATTACGTACATTAATCACACTTTTATAAACATAAGTTTTCTTAACTGTTTTGTCTTTTTAACTGCCTCTCAAGTCACTGAAGTCACTCCCAGAAAATCCTAGGATTTTCTGTTAGGTAAAGAGAGACGAAGCCCTACAGTTTATTGTGGAGTTCGAACCACATCTAGAGCAACGACAGTTCACTCCCATCTTAATTTTAAACAAATTACAAATGAAATTTCTAATTTGCTCCTAACAGAAAATCCTAGGATTTTCTGTTAGGTAAAGAGAGACGAAGCCCTACAGTTTATTGTGGAGTTCGAACCACATCTAGAGCAACGACAGTTCACTCCCATCTTAATTTTAAACAAATTACAAATGAAATTTCTAATTTGCTCCGGGATGGATTCGAACCATCGATATTCGGTGCCGAGTAAATAGCTACAAGCGCTTTACCCACTCGGCTACCATGCCACTCATAAGTACCTAGTTAGCTTTAAAATTAGAAGTAAACAAACATTATATACTTATACAGATGTTTTAATGTTCCTAAATTCAGCAGAACATCGGGATTAGTTGCAAAGAACTTAGCCGCCATTATTGTGTCATTTCTTGGCTACTTTTAAAAAACCGCCCTCCATTATAAACATGAAAAGACAACACTAAATCCGTCCAAATATTCACAAACCAGTTACGATAAGATAACCGTAGGTTTTGCTTACTACAAGAGTGACGTCACATTTAAAACCACATGGTGGGTAGTGTTTCGTGACATCTTCACAGACAAAAAAATTGCAATTTTAAAATTGAGATAATAAATTAACCTCGTGTTTTTATGAATACAAACCGATAATTCCTGATTTCTTATTCGATAAATTATCATTTTCACATAATTTAAAAATTTATTTTTCATATTGTCAAACAACCTATTGGAGCTATTAGTGCAAGAAGGCCTTAACTCAGTGTTTCCAAGTTCCTGAACCTCAGTTATACAAGAAAGTATTAATTCATTGTTTGTCGTATAGTAAGCACTGAAGCGTATAGATGGCGAAAGTTCCTTACATATCTATACATATTTATAAAGGAGTTAACAAAAAAAATTCTTTCAAAAAGTTCTAGTAGTTTAAAATGTCTGTATTTATCTCAATATGACAAAAAATGGGTTAACACGTGCTTGCACCAAGCTCAATATTTTACTTTATTTATGTACAGTTGATTTCAATAAAAACTGGTACACTTTCTTTTGGCTATGTAAATCATTCGTTCTTTGATTGATCTTAATAATCTTACAAATGTCATTTTGACGTTAATCAGTGGCGTCATTATTAAAAATGGTGCGACATCTAATAGATATTCAAAAATTTAGAATTGTTTCTAAAATTGAAGATGGTTGGTCCATAAGAAGACTTGCTGCTGAATACAATGTGAGTAAAACCACGATAATGAGTGTTAAAAAACAATGGGAAACCAACCAAACGGTATCCCGTAAAGTTGGTTCCGGTAGGCCCAGAAAGAGCAATAATCAAGAAGATGAAAATCTTATAAATTACCTAATAGAAAACCCTTTTCAGACTGCAGTAAATGCAATTTCAGAGACAAATTTCCCTGCTTCGGTATCTACTGCTTGCAGAAGAATAAAACTACAAAGCGACTTGAAGAGTTGTTCAGCGGCTAAAAAAATACAAACTTTCAGAAGAAAAGAAGCACGGTAGGATTATTTTTGCACTCAACTATATAATCAATAATGAAAACTTCTGGGGACAAGTTGTCTTTTCTGACGAAAAAGGTTTTTTAAATTCTGTAACGATGGACATGTTCGCGTATATAGGCCTCCTTCCACTAGATACGACGAAAAATATACTTTCGATCCACAAATATCAGAAAGGTTTTCAGTCAATGTCTGGGTTTGGATGAGCCTAAATGGGTTAGGTGTGTGTTGGAACAGTGGTGGTCATCTCAATTCTATTAAATATATTGAAATATTAGACAATATTATGTTGCCGTCAGTAATAGAGATGTTTCCGGAAAATAATTTTATTTTCCAACAAGACAACTGCTCCATACATACGGCCCATCGTGTTAGGCAATGGTTTCTTAATAAAAATATAGAGTTGTTACCGTGGCCATCTAAAAGTCCGGATTTAAATCCAATTGAAAATGTATGGGGACTAATGGTGAAACATATAAAAAATTAAATAACCATCCAAATAATGCCCAAGAATTGGAAGGGATAATTGAAGACGCTTGGGAGAACTTGTCGCAAGAAGTTGACCTTGCAAGAAATCTGATTTTGTCCATGCCTGCAAGACTTCAGGCAGTTTTAGACGCTAATGGAACAATGACAAAATATTAGTTAATTCTGTATTACGTAATTGAAGTTCATTTATTTTATTTTTTTATTGTATTTTTATGTTCAGTGTGCACTGTTTACATTTTTTTTAATCTCAAGTGGTATGTTTGTGTTCTTATTTTAAAAATAGAATTATCATTATTCAGTTAGTATTTTAATTACAACCATTAGTAGAATTATCCGTAACAAATATTATTTTTTTAAACAATAATATGGCAGGCTTGAAAATGTTTTGAAAAAGTTATTTTCTAATTATTTTTTTAAAATTCCATTTGAATAAAATAAAAGAGAAAGGTTTAATAAGTTTAAAAACATAAAGAAAACCGATCTCCTCCAAAAAACCCAGGTCCGGGGTAAATCACCTCTTCTCCACCCCCCTCTCGACATGCCTGGCCAGCTATACAGACATATGCACACAACTAAACTATTAAGATTTTCGATTACAAGAGTTGTACCAGTTTTTTTTTAAATCAAGTGTACTAAATCTTTCGAACGCAATTTATAGAAAACTAATAGCTGAATTTAAAAAAAGTAAAATATCGCTGTAAAGAAAATTTAACAGACTTGACCGCTCTTGCTGTTTGAAATTGAGGGTAAATACTACCGTTTTTCAGTGTTTGATGTGGTACTAATGACAATAGTGGCAATGTTATGTCAAAATGGGACAAACCAGCGTGAATTGCTTTCGGTGGCCACCCTGTATATTGAACAAAGTTATCATTTGATGGTGTTAATTTTAATTTCCTTTATTTATATTTAGTTTGTAAGTCTTTTAAAAGCAAATAGAAGTGAAATGAGCAATGTGATCATCGTTATCTAATGTTAAATATACTGTAAATATAAACAAATTGATTGAGATAAAAAATTGTTAATGTATATACAAAAGGAATAAATAACCAGTTTAATTATTTAAATTCATGGCTGTTTGGTAAATAAGTATATGTTAATCACCTTAAAAAATTATCATTAATAATTGGATGGCACAACTGTGTTCCTTCCCATGAAAGTCATCAAGAGTGCTTTTTTTGTCCAACTAACGGTAGTAAATTATCGTGAATCACGATGGGAATATCCAAAATTTTATTCTACATTTTAGTAGGTTGTAGTTGTTAAAATAAAATTTATTAGGAAACACAAATGAAACAAGAAATTTTTAACAATAATTCAAAATTATTGGGATAATTTTACGAGCTGTTCGAAATGACGTCTCCGTATCTCAATACAATTTTCGATATGTCTTCTTATAGATCTTCTCACTCTATCAAATATTCCTGGTTTCTGACGAATCTGCTGGCACTTTTCTTCGATCCTATGAAGAAGGGTTTGTTCATTAGGAATAGCAACAGCATAAACATCAGAATTTAAATTGCCTCATAAATATCCAGCGGATTGAGGACTGGGGGAGTGAGAAGGCCATACTATCGATCCCCCGCGCATAACACGGGTCAGTACAGCTCAGCACAGCACCCTATCCTGTGCTATCGAATAATAAGTGACTACGATTTAACTTTACAAATTGTCAAACGATAAAAGAAACAGAAAAAAGTTATGAGATCTTTTTTGTTCAAAATTAAATTTGCATTCCTAAAAATATTTTTCCGGCAGCGTGTCATAATTATTGTCGAAAACCTAACCGACATTTATCTACGTCACTGGTTAAAGTTGGGGCTTAATTTTGTTACGTAGAATGCCATTTTACTCATCTGTACACACGTTTCAATATTTTCATTTCGTCAAAAGATATTTCAATAATTCTTTTTTTGAAAACTTGAACACTATGTATCTTAGAAATGAAGGCTCCAAGGGACAAATGTTTATATTACAAAATATTCTTTAATTTGGACAAGGAATAAACTCCAATCAAGAAATGTTACATCTTCTCACTTACTTCATTTAAAATATGGTTCTCTTGTTGTTCTCCAAATGCTGACTATAAGTTGCCACCTCATGTTAGAAATCTGTGAGTTTTACACGGTGATTCTTCATATATTCACCCCTTCTTATCTTCGTTATTTATGAACGTATCTCAAAATTTCAAAAACATGGTAGTATGGTTTTTTCTAAGATTGTAACAAGCTTTTTTGAAAAAAGTGTAGCTTTAAAATTGGAGGAGATATAAAGATAACATCACTTTTTTTTATTGAATACTATGCATTTTCAGGACCAAATTTAATTTTCATTCCTCGAACAATTGAACGCTTCGGGGAATGGATAGGTAGACATGGACCAATAAGGTGGCCACCAAGAACTCCAGATATAACACAGCTTGACTTTTTTGTAGGGTTATATGCACAATGAAGTCTATACAAATAGTAATGGTTTTTCGGGCAGTTTCATATAAAAAGTTAAGATCCGAAACTATGAACAGTTGATGTATCATAAGTCTATTTTTGAACTCAAAAAGAAGAGTAGTTTGATATTGCGTGTTCCATATAAAAAAGTGACGTTCTAATATTCTATACTAAAAATTTCTTAAAATCTCTGAAAAAAACTGAATAAGTACAGTTCATTATAGAAATGCTTTGCACATAAAACAGGCTACAAAAAACTGCCATAGAACATCAAAGCCAGCGATCTTACATGACGGCAAGACCTAATTAGCGGCATACAGAACCGTATTTCAAGTTTCTGTGTATTACAATGAACACAATAATACAACAGATTTAAAAGTAGTGTCTATAGTGTAGTGTAGATAATAGATATTTGATACTGCTTCTGTTAAATTAAAAAATCTTATTCCGTTTTACTCTAACTTAAAATCTAACTCTTAATTAAAATTAGCAAGTAATTCTCTTGTTGCTCAGTTTCGCTAATAATAATCGAACATATTAAATTAAATTATTATTATTGCCTAGCTTTTCGTTCATATTGCCCTCGATATTGCCCTTCCTGAATTAGTTTATAAACAGTTCGTTCTGGAACTTTTGTTTCTGTTTCTTTCATATTTCTGTAAACATTTAAAACTATTTTTTTGTAATTGCTGGGCCTGCTGTTTTGAAACTTTCTGTAGTAATATATTAAGTGCATTAAAAATTATCGAAAATTCAGCGCATGAAAATGCGTTGCCCAGAAACTGCTTGGGTTCATTTTGATGTGATTTGACAAAAAGTACCCGAGACACAGTCGAGGGTACTTTTTCAGTCGAATCACATCAAAATGAACGAATGCAGTTCCTTAAAGGCAACACGCTTTGAATGCTGAATTTTCTGATTATTTTTAATGCACGAAATATATTTATTAGACTATTTCCAGAACAAGAAATAGAACAAGAAATATGATTCAACTGACGTTTGGAACTGTCAGCCCAGTGCAATTTTCGCTGTCCTTTTATCTAAAATTTTCACTTGGAATGCAATTTTCGCGGAAAGTTTGTTCTTATTGGTCCAAATTTTCAAAATTTTGCTATTTCATTGATTCTTATAATGTGAGGGAAATAGTCTTTGTAATTTGTAAAACATTACTATCTTCCTGACATTCTTTGCTGGTGGTGGGTTGAGGATCTTCCCAAGGCACCATTTTTCCAGTATTATTTTACCACAGCCATGGGTAAACCGTAAACACCCAAATAGTCACTGTCCGCTAAAATATTTACAAAAACACAACTGCATAAAATACACTTAAACACAGAGGAAAATTTCAGCTATATATCTGTAAAACATTTTAAGCTGTCATGATCTGTTATAAAATGTGTAATGTAAACACAAACTGTGTAAAACCCACTTATAGCACTGACACACCGATGAAACTTCCTCATCTAATTCTTAAACGCAATACAAAATACCCTCGAAAATACCACCTACTAAGCTACTAAAATATTTTATTAGCTCAGCTGATTTTCGTCGTTCTTCGCGAACTTGACCGATAAATTCGAAATTTAACCTGTATCCAAAGGATGCCCTGGTGGAAATATTTTCTGCCAATAGTCTAATTTAGTCTTGCAGTGTTCTGAAAAACAATTCTAGAAGAATGAGTAATTCTAAAAAATTCTGAAACATTCTGAAAAAGTATGAAAAGATCTATGTAAAACTTACTAAGCATTTTGAAGACTGAATTTTTACAAGTTTTTGGACTCTTCTAGAATACTTTTTTCAGAATTAATCAGATCTTTCATGAAAATTTAGCTAAAGTAAAAGTAAGACTTTTTCAGAGTTAATCAGTAAAATGTAAAACATTTCAGATTTTCAAAAAATTATTTACTGTAGGTTTTCTCATATTTATTACTTCTCGTAAGGAATATAAAAACTTGATAGGAGGAGGGTTATTAGTAAAAAAAATATTAATGTTTATATTCTATACATTTTTAAATTTTATTTACAGTTTTTTTTTGATAATTAATTATATACGGTTAAAATATACGAACTGTTTTTATTAAATAATTACAAGGCGATAATTATTATTATTATAATATATACAATACAAAGAAATACTTACAAATAAATATATAATACAAAATATTTCAAAAACATTTAGGAAATACTTAATAAAATACATATAATTCAAATTATTTCAAAAACATTTAAGGAATACACTTAACAAAATGTTATATAATATGAACTATTTCAAGAATATTTAATTAATACTAATAATAAATATATATACCTGGTACAAAATATTTCAAAAACATTTAAGAAATACACGTAATAAAACATACAATACAGTATTAGTACACAATTTATTCTAAAACCATAAGTCTATCGCGTCTAGTCAGTCATAATCAGCGGTTCTGATTGGCCATCCTAAATCGAATGATGCATTGTTGCGCATGCCATCACCCCACTTTCAATTCAACTTCTACGTTCCACGTATGATGCCAACTTTATCTATGATGACAACAGCTAATGTAGAAGAGGTGCCTTTTGTGTTCGTTTATAAAATAATAGTGTAGTGTTGATTGTTAGGATTATATCGATATAAACAAAAGCACGTATGTCCAATCGAAAATATTGTAAAAAGTACAGATATATCCGGAGCTATGTGAACATTAATAATAATGCATGCCCACTTGTTGTACCAGCAACGGCTTTGGCGGTGCAAGATTTGGAATTTTTGGAAATGAAATGAATGCTGCTACTAATGATAGAAATCAAGAATGCTCTGTGCATCATGATCCAAACGATCCAACTTTATCTGAAATACTTTGTATTATATATATTATAATAATAATAATTATCGTCTTGTAATTATTTAATAAAAACAGTTCGTATATTTTAACCGTATATAATTATCAAAAAAAATCTGTAAATAAAATTTAAAAATGTATAGAATATAAACATTAATATTTTTTTTACTAATAACCCTCCTCCTATCAAGTTTTTATATTCCTTACGAGAAGTAATGAATATGATAAAACCTACAGTAAATAATTTTTCGAAAATCTGAAATGTTTTAAATTTTACTGATTAACTCTGAAAAAGTCTTACTTTTACTTTAGCTAAATTTTCATGAAAGATCTGATTAATTCTGAAAAAGTATTCTAGAAGAGTCCAAAAAACTTGTAAAAATTCAGTCTTCAAAATGCTTAGTAAGTTTTACATAGATCTTTTCATACTTTTTTCAGAATGTTTCAGAATTTTTTAGAATTACTCATTCTTCTAGAATTGTTTTTCAGAACACTGCAAGACTAAATTAGACTATTGGCAGAAAATATTTCCACCAGGGTGACGCGGGAGAAGGAACAAAGAGACCGCAAAAATAATTAAGTTTTTGTTTATAGGGGCGAATCGCGCACTATTATTAGAATGATTAGGAATCTTAATTAAAACAACTATGTTTCTGTTAATTTCTTATTTTAATCATGTTGGAACATAGTTTACCTAAGTGTAATGATGTTTTATTAAGTAATACACTATATTTTTATTTAATATGGTGTAAAAGATGATGCATGCCCCAGTCTCCCTTCAAATAATTGTCGGTAGCTGGGTCGGCAGCCTTTGAGTTTTTTATATTCACAATATTCCTGAAATAAACCATACCTAACAGTTTTATGATTTTCTGACTACTAAGCTCGAATTTAGGACACTCTGTAGCTGCAAAAATTTGCATTTATAATGTTAATTGATTAAAGTTTATTATCGATAGTGTATTGTTTGATAGTAGTCAGATGTTTCTAGTTTCATCATAGTTTCTCGCGATTGTGACCCCTTTTACGAGTCAGCATCGGCGTTCTCTCCCAGATAAATATTGGACAAAGAGAAATTCATAACTGAATCCTTATCAGTATCACCACCAATAAAACAGCAATTATCGGATGGAATACCCGTGACGCAGTGGCTATCGACAGCCGCTGACTTCTTTGAACGTCGTTAGTCGTTAAAAACTCAGCGGTGGATTTACACTTTCACTATACCAATGTATGTTGTGTTGTAAGAAAAGACGAAGGTCAGTTAATGTCGCGTATTCAAGACTACACCACACCTCAACCATGCTGTCCAAGTAACAAATCAGTTCTGTTCGAGTTGTGAGCCAATTTATCAATTATTATTTGTTGACAAAACTTACGAACTAATACAGTGCATATATTGTTTAAATCAGTGAAGCGTTTCTTGTGGTCTCGTTTCAAGTTTTTTTGTGTCTCGACATTCGGCTGGAATTTCGATCATCTTTATCATCATTATTATGTAACTCAGGTGCGAGTTCCGGAATCGCTGATTGTTATTGTACTTAAACATTTGCTGGAGATTTTGTAGGTTAAAAGGTATGTAACTAATACATCTCTAGAATAAAAAGTAAATACTAGTTAAATGATATCTAATTTTCTTCTATAAAAGATATATTTTCTCCCTTGAAGCAACTACTTTCCCGGCTAATTGCCATAATGGTTAATGAATTATAAAAAAGAGAATATACGCTGTTGGTATAGAAAAGTTGATAAAATAATGTTATTTTTAGTTGGAGCTCTTTTATGGAGCGAAACCAGAAATAAATAAAGTAGAGAATATATACCAATATATGTTACATTCATCCTTCAAAAAACAATTTTTGATTCAATCAACAGAAGTTAACAAAATGAGTTTGCAATGTCGGAATACTAACAAACACATTTATATTTAAAATACGTTAATATTAAGTATTCTTTAAGGCGTACCGACATCAATATGACATGTAAATGACATTGTAAAGCATGATTTTTTGAGAAATATACAATTAAAACTTCAAAACTTAATTACAAATTCTCATGCAACTTGAAAAAATTTCTAAAATTATTGATGTTTAATAAAAATATACACATCTGGCAATACTGGGTATGTCATATTCTAAGGATGTCACAGCACGATTTAAAATAACGTGATAATATGACATTAATGACTTAATAATATGACATTAATTTATATAGCTACTTATATGTTGTATGACGAGAATACAAAAGATTATAACTCACCTAATAAAATGAAAATATTATAAAATCAACTTGTGACATATGGGGTCAAATTTAATATACCAGATCAATCAATACTTCACTATCTATTGCAAAATATCCTCTACATATTATAAAGCTCTTATATGAGAGTCAGCGAGGTTTTTGCTTATTAAGTAGGTATAAGTTCAACACATTATATAAAACTGTAGCTGCTGCAAGTTTACGAGGTGTAAGTAACGCCATCTGTGAATTGAACTGCATGTCATCCTTGTTCACAAAAACGCTTTAAAGAAAAAGAAGAAGAAGGCGAAGTAGAACGATAAGAAGAAGAAGGAGAAGTAGAAAGAGAAGAATGAAAATAACAATAAGGAGGAAGAAGAGAAGAAGACGAACACCTCTTATATGAAGTACCATGTTAGATTTAATTGGTATATTCTGAACATCCTACATTATATACCATCCTTACAAAGCAATAAATCGAGACACGATTTTGTATATTGATCATTGATGATTCTCCCTATCTGAATACGTTTCTTCTTAAACGAAAATATTTGACTCAATCGCAGAAATGGAAAATCTACTACTAGAAGCTGATAACTAACATATTTTGTAATTAAAAAATTGGTCATTTTCGCATAATTAATGGATGCACTCTCTACAGTATTGAATGGTGTTCGATTTTGCACTAAAAGGTGAAACTTCACACCATTTTGATTTTTTTTTGGTTGTAAATGGAAGCACCATAAAATTTTAAACTATGTACGGGTGAATGCGGTTCGTAAGGCCTACAATTTTCATAATGATGCAACCTGTAGTACATACCCCATAGTTTATATGGGACAAACTGGAAGACATTTTAGAAAAAGTATCTCAGAGCAGAAGAAATTTTAAAGATAAAAAAAGAAGATTCTCTATACGCTAATTAAGAATGAAAAGTTGTAATTGGGCTAACATTAATACCACTAGAAGCATTTTTTTTATTTTGTACTTTAGGGGTGGTAATTTCTACTAGACAATCACATCTGAGGACGCCACCGTGTTGGCGAAACACTTGTCATGCTTTCACACATATTTTGTAAAAATATGTGAATACAAACATTTTCGAATAATCATAATTCATAAAATATTTGTTTTGTTTCATGCTGTAATACCTGTTTGAACAACCGTTTACACTAACCTACTTTTATTTAGATTTTTTAACTACAATCATGCGAAGGAAAAATATACAAACAAACTAAATTACCATAAAAATGTTAATATAATGGCCTTAGATGTAATACCCAAGAACGTTAATAAACACGTCTACTTCTCGAGGCAAAACACACCTGTATTGCATAATAATGATTTTAGGTCAGGTGACTGAGAAATTATCTGTTCATTCAAGATTAAATAACAAAGAAAGAAGGCTATATTATAGATCATGCATGCCAGAGAATGTCTCTCAGGTAGTTTTCTGCATTGGGTCAGAAGTTAGTGAATCAAGTTTCATAGAACATATTATGTACTTTATACAGGGTGTAACTTAAGTACTTTAAAATATTTCAGGGTGGTATTTCTTAGCTAATATTAAGAAAAATAGTTCGTATAAACTCGTGCCCAAAAATTCTTCATTTTGCAGACGTGGTGTTGAAATTTCCAAGAAAATATCGAATTATTCGTATGTTAACATTATTAGTGCAGCTACTTAAACCAAATTTGGCTCGCTGTACACTTAGATAGGATACCTTAAGATGTGATTGTATCATACTCTACAATTAACCAGTTATTAACGTTATTGCACAACAATGACAAATTTATTCCAACAAATTTCTATCAATATTTCCATCCAGACACAAAGAAAGGAAATAGGGTCCTATAACCCGAATGTTTCCTACCCACAGTGTACATGAAACACATGTTGTATTATTGCATGTGGATTATCATCAGCGCGCACTTGGTTGTTGTGGAAATTTAAGGTGGCGTTTTTTGAAAAATCTGAGGATTTCGTGCAACCATTGGACAAACTCTACGGTTGGAAATCACGTGGCATAAGTACCTGCACACGTTGGATATGGTATGGATATTTATAATAACTTATCTTACAGCATCCTCCAAACAGTCATATGACTCACATTTAACATTACACTAATTTTTCTGGTGCTCGTCAATTTCGTCATCAAATGTTGGAGTTCTTTCTCACAGTCTGCGGATGTAGTATCTCTTGTTAAACAGTATCTTTTGTTAAACTTCCAGTGTTGGAAAATCGACGAAAGATTAGAAAATATCACTGAACAAGGTGTTATGTCATTACCACCTAAAAACAAGGCATCAATGCTGCGGTGTGATGTCACAACTGCTAGTCTAGCCGAACCGGCGTAATTTGCCGTAGGTACTGTGAAAACAGAAAATAAACAGCGCTAAATTAGTTTTACAGGAAAGCCCTTACCACTAGCGGTTCTTCTATAGCGTCATTTGGTCAATGACCTCCCACATACAAATAAAAAAATAGAGCTATTCATTTTCTGAAGTTTAAAAATATATAATATATATATTTTTAATATTCTTAAAAAATATATTAAAGTTTCTAGTTCATTCTATGCACAATACTATTCAAATATCTAGGTCGCAGGATTTCGTATCCCCTCCGAGCACCGAGCATCTGCCCTCTACATTCATATTCATTACATTATTCATTTATAGAATTTAAAAATCTTGGGTCAATCCACAACGTGTCCTCAAAGCTAGCTACGGACCGAATTTACAACGAATTAAAGTGAAATAGACTTATGCGCGAATCGTCAGAAAGCAAAACAGACAGAAAACACTGGCGGGGACAATGTCCCTGACACATTTTTCGAAAACGGTAACGCACGAAGTTCTGTAGAACAGTGAGCAGTCAGTCTTAATGCTGACTAGGTACGCGTTGGTCGGTAAATTCTGTCGCGTTGTTTTTAATGTTTTTATTTGTGAACATTTTATTAGTAAATCTCTACTTGTCGTGAAATTAAGTAAAACAGTGTTTTTGGTGTTTACTATTAAATATGAGTGTTGTACAAAATATATTTTATTCATTGTTACGCTCATCAACTAAATTTAATTTTACAAAAAGCATCAAGTCAGGATAAAAGCATACAAATTTTTTTTGCTAATTTACATAGCTTTTCTTCATTCTTTGGAAAATCTCCAAAAAAAAAAACAGCCATGTTAGATAATGTTGTTAAGGTGAGATTACCTAAAGCGGCTCCAATACGATGGAATTTTAATACAAAGTGCATAGAGACTGTTTATACCTATCAAACAGAATTATTAGATTGTTTAGAAAAAATCACTGATAATGAATCAGAAAACAACACTCTAAACCAAGCTATTGGTTTAAGAAACACTTACAAAATGAACATTTTCTTTACTGGTTAAATTTTTTTCATTTAGTTATGCCTCATTGTGATATATTGTTCAATCAATTACAAAAATATAACATCGATGTCATAACAGTAAATAAGTGTATTGGCGTTTTTAATAGTAAAATTGAAGACATCAGAAATAAAATTTTGAATAACTATTTGGGGGAGACATCCATGCAGTCTGCCCAGAGATGTAAAACGGAAGAATCAAAAAGGAGAATTTCATTAGAAGTTTGTGACATAATTACATCTGAGATCAAAAACAGGCTTGGCTTCAGTAATCATTTAGCAGTGTCTCAGTTATTTCACGCAGTTCGATTTAAAGATTATAAAAAAAACTTTCCTCAAGATATTGTTACGCCACTGGACTGTGCAGATTGGTTAGATTAGGCTGGAATTGTACACGAACGGCCGGGAATATTCTGGAGTGCTCTAGACCGGGAGATTGAATGTATAAATAAGACGCACGGTGGGCCGAGATTTAATCTTAAGTTGAACGTGAGCGAGAAAAGAAGTAATAAGAAAGAGACTTATAAGTGTTCAAGTGTAATTATAGTTAAGACAGTAATTAGTCTATTGTTGTTAATTGTTAATTAATAAATAAAGTAGTGATTAAGTGTTACCTGGACTTTCAATCAACGAATCTACGGGAAGAGGTGTTTGTGTGGATAGCAAACACGTAACAATTTGGTGTCGGAAGTGGATTGGAAGAGAAATTTCTGGAAAATTCGAAAAGGTTCTACAGTGTTCTTCTCAGAAATTAGTGATAACACGGAGAATTAAGCTACTGGACAGTGTTTGGAGGACTATATCTGGACTGAGTAGTGACTTTAAAGTGGATTTTCGAGACGTTTCTAGAACATTCGATTTAGAAATAACTGCAAATACGCGAGTGCCGCTAGTAATAACGTGTTGTAGACTGAGAAAAAGGACTACTAGTGCAATTTCGGAAAAATTCCAGAACATTCTATTTGGAAACTACAGGAGATACGTGAATTGTGTCGACGGGAACGTGTTGTGGACTTAAAAACAAGACTATAAGTGACTTTTAGTGACAGTTCTAGAACATTCGATTTAGAAATAGCTGCAAATACGTGAGTGCCGCTAGTAATAACGTGTTGTAGACTGAGAAAAAGAACTACTGGTGCAATTTCGGGAAAATTCTAGAACATTCTATTTGGAAACTACAGGAGATACGTAGACTGTGTTAACGGAAACGTGTTATAGACTCAAAACAAGACTTATTAGTGATATTTCGTGAAAATTCTCGAACATTCCATTGGACAATTAGTGGAGATAAGTGAATTTTGTCAACACAAAAGAAGTATAGACTATAAATAAGACTTTCTAGTGCTGTTTCGAGATTTTTCTGGAACACTCCATTATTAAAATAGACGTGATATCAACATTTTACGGATTTTATAGTGTAATAAACTTTATTTTGAACTGATTTACGTGTCGTGAATTAATGCCAACAACAAGAAGCATGGCGGAGAAACAAACACAAGACTTACTTGCAGCATTGGTGCAACAAATGCAAGAACAAAGAAAAATTATGGAAGATCAAGAAAGAAAGCGACAGGAAGAGAAAGATGAACAAAGGAAGATTATGGAAGATCAAGAGAGAAGACGACAAGAAGAAAAAGAAGAACAAGAGAGAAGACGACAAGAAGAAAAAGAAGAACAAGAGAGAATACGACAAGAAGAGAAAGACGAACAGAGAAAGATTATGGAAGCTCAAGAGAGAAAACGCCAGGAAGAAAAAGATGACTTAAGAAAAATGATGGAGGGCTTGGAAATAAGACGATTGGAGGAAAACCAAGATATAAAAAGAAGCCTAGAGGAACAGCAGGCAGCCATTTTCTCCCTCACTGAAAAATTTAAAGGAGATGTTATCGAAAAAGTCACTGAAGTCGCAGGGAAAGTCTGTGAAGTCGAAGGACAAGTTAATGAAGTTAAAGGAGAGGTCAGTGAGGTTAAAGGAGAGGTCAGTGAAGTTAAAGAAAAATTCAGTCAAGTTGAAGGGGAAATAACCGAAGTCAGAGGAGAAGCAGCCACTGTCGCTCAAGCTCTGGTAGATAACCTAGTATGTCGATTTGGCGTGCCCCTAGAATTGCATTCAGATCAAGGAAGAAACTTTGAATCAGGGGTGTTTCAGAAGATGTGTCGCTTACTGGGAATTCATAAGACAAGAACAACAGCCCTACATCCACAATCAGACGGAATGGTGGAGAGATATAATAAAACCATGGAGGAGCACCTATCCAAAGTGGTTGAGAAACATCAGAGAGATTGGGACCATCACTTACCTCTTTTCCTTATGGCATACAGGGCCTCCATTCATGAAACAACAAAACAGACACCGGCTCGCGTGATGTTTGGACGTGAGATTAGACTGCCATGTGACTTGGTGTTTGGCACACCGGATGAGGAGCGACTTTCCGTAAATGACTACGCCGATGAAGTTGGTGAACGGCTAAGGAACATTCATGAGCTGGTACGAGACCGAATTGCCATAGCAAGTGATCGCATGAAGGCTCGTTATGATCTTAAGGCGAATTCAGGAGGGTTCCAGGCTGGAGATTTGGTTTGGCTATATAACCCACAACGAAAGAAAGGCAGGTCCCCGAAGCTTCACCCGCCCTGGGAAGGTCCTTACACTGTGGTCACCAGACTAAACGACGTTGTATATAGAATTCAGCAAAGTCCAAAATCCAAGATGAAGGTGGTGCACATAGAGAGACTAGCCAAGTATGCAGGGAATAATGAATTGCCTGATCGGGACGTTCAGGCTTAAGGAGGGGGGGCAGTGTTACGCCACTGGACTGTGCAGATTGGTTAGATTAGGCTGGAATTGTACACGAACGGCCGGGAATATTCTGGAGTGCTCTAGACCGGGAGATTGAATGTATAAATAAGACGCACGGTGGGCCGAGATTTAATCTTAAGTTGAACGTGAGCGAGAAAAGAAGTAATAAGAAAGAGACTTATAAGTGTTCAAGTGTAATTATAGTTAAGACAGTAATTAGTCTATTGTTGTTAATTGTTAATTAATAAATAAAGTAGTGATTAAGTGTTACCTGGACTTTCAATCAACGAATCTACGGGAAGAGGTGTTTGTGTGGATAGCAAACACGTAACAATATGTTTAAATTAGTTATAACGGAGTATCCAGTCATAAATCATTTGAAACTTAAAACAGAATTAGAAGTATTATATAGCCGAGAAGATTTTTCCAATAGTGAAAGTGCAGTTGCTATGTTACAGCTTTTTATTAACAATAATTTGTGCAATACTTTTTCTGAAAGTGTCAAACCGTTAAAAATCTTGTGTACTCTCCCTATGACTACCGTTGAAAGTGAACGTTGTTTTTCCACCTTAAAAAAGAATAAAGACGTTCTTAAGAAATACCATGGGTCAGGAAAGGTTATCTTCTTTAGCTATGCTTACCATAAAAAGGGCATTAATAAAGAAGATAAAAGACTTTAATGAAAAAGTAATTGGCCACTTTGCATCGCAAAAAGACCGGAGGATCGACTTGGAATTTAAATCACTTTAAAAGGTAGGTAATACAGCAACCTTTTCTAATTGACCTCCCTATCTCTTGACCCACGAACCGCCACTGGTGGCAACACTGGTCAAGGTACCGTATTACTCGCTGCGATGGTCGTGTACGCAAATACAAACTCTTAGTTTGATTTGCATAAAATTTACGACTTGAATTTTATTGAAGTATAAAGAAGCGTTCCTCTAAATTTTTTGAGCAGTGTAATTTCCCTGACAACTATTGTTATAACTTAAAAAAACCTGTTGATTAATAATTTAATTTAAATATTTCTTGTACATATTTAATATTTGAAGATTGCTTAAATATGGAAAATGATTGTGACCTGACCAAAATATGGTTTGAAAAAGTTGAAAAAGTTTTTTGGAGTCAACAAAATAAAATGTGTTTTATTGTATGGTTATGATTAATTATCAACAATTTATATAATTTCTAGAAAATTAATACCTATGTGCACTTTTTATTTATATTTACCTACCAAAATATTTTTCGAACTAGCAAAATATTGAACAGTAGTTATATCAACAGTTTTTAAGTAAAGTATTTGTTATGCAAGTTAATATAATAAATCATTCCAGGCTATGAAAGTCGCAATCACTAAAATCCATTTTTCCTGAAGTAATTTAAAACAAAATGAGTGACAAAACCTCTCATGAATATCCAAAAATTCTGCCTCATAGCCTTGCAATAAGTTTTTAAATCTAATGTAAATATATGAGACCATTTCTTCTACTTTTCGCGAGGAAATAACGAACTTCCTCGACTTAAATTTATAATGAGACTATAATTATTATAAGTTACGACGACATAAGTTATTTGTGGTCCTGCAGTATATGTTAATTTAAATATTGTGGCTTTATCCTTATCATGAATATACAAAAGTCATGTCTACAAGTTCCGCTTTATTAAAATTCATTTTTTAAAACTCGAAATATTTTAAATTTAATACAAATGATAACTGACGACCGATAAGTACGATATGTGTTCGATTGTACAAGACAGTTTATACTAAACTGATGTTTTATTGCTTGTCGAATAGCGAAAACAGCAAAAAATGTACAAAAAATTATTACAGTAAGGGTCCAGTTAAATACTATTTACCCACATCAATGGATTGGAAGAAATGGTCCCACTAAATGACCTCATTTCAAAAGGGGCATAGAGATGTGTGTCAATCAAAATGCGCAACATATGGAGCACTTAATATAATTTTTTCTAATGAATTATTTGAAGAAACCTCAATTTTTGAATTTTGTCCTTATTGCTCGATAAAACGAAAATGGTAGCAATTAGCCATAGGGAAGTACTTACATAAAATGTTCGATTTTCATTTCTACATCACATCGTTGAAAAATATACAGGGTGTTCCATTTGATAAACTTGAGAAAATTCAATTTAAAAGTTCTTAATTGAAAAATAATTTTTGGCCACTCTGTATATTTTTAGTAAGTAAAAATGATTCAAAAACATTAATAGATGTCTCGTAACTATTATTCACATAAGTTTTTCTTAAAACCCATAATTGTGACTGGTGATTTTTTTCAATACAGGGTGATCTACCACGAGTGTGCCAAACTTCAGAGGCTGGTAATTTATCAAAAAATAAATGGACTTTCATTAATAAACATATGTCCTAAAACGCATAATAAGAGAGCTACAACCCCTTAAACGGGGTTGATGAATACCAATTTTTCGATTATAAGTCCGATATGGTGGTGATTAAAAAAATGAAATTTTCATACATTACGGCCCCGATGTAGGCGCATAAAATTACAAATTTCCTAATTAACAGCTTGCCTTATTGAGGTAGTTTTGAGGGGGTGAGGGGCAGTTTTTTACCCCAAACTTTTTTTGACGTCACTTCCGAAGCAAAACTTTTAAATAACATTATTTCCCATGCAATGACTCAGAAAAAAGTACTTTTCAAAATTTCTGTCACACGAGCCGTTTTTGAATAATTTGCGTTGAACGGCAATAAGACATGTGAATGAATGGTTGAATCGGAATTTTGGAAATAACTGGATTGGTAACTGTGGTCCTGTTTTATGGCCTCTTCGCTCTCCCGATCTCAAACTTCTAGATTTTTATTTCTAGGGGCATATGAAGCAGTTAGTTTATTTTGAGGAAATAAATAATATTCAGCACTTGATGGAAAGGATCAATAATAGTATAGCTTATATCACAAACAATGGTGACATGGCTGAAATTAATAATTCAGTTATTCGTCGTTGTGAGGCGTGTATTCGTGCTCAAGGAAGTCATTTTGAACAGTTACTCTTTTAGCTATTAAGTACGTTATTTCTGTGTTGTACATTGATTTTTAATTTTGTAATAAAAATGTTGTTTATTTCACGTGAAAAACCTTATTGCCGTTCAACGCAAATTATTCAAAAACGGCTGGTGTGACAGAAATTTTGAAAAATACATTTTTCTGAGTTATTGCATGGGAAATAATGTTATTTAAAAGTTTTGCTTCGGAAGTGATGTCAAAAAAAGTTTAGGGTAAAAAAACTACCCCTTACCCCTCAAAACTACCTCAATAAAGCAAGCTGTTAATTACGAAATTTGTACTTTTATGCGCCTACATCGGGGCCGTAATGCATGAAAATTTCATTTCTTTAATCACCACCATATTGGACTTATAATCGAAAAATTGATATTCATCAACCCCCTTCAAGGGGTTGTAGCTCCCTTATTATGCGTTTTAGGACATATGTTGATTAATGAAAGTTCATTTATTTTTTGATAAATTACCAGCCTCTGAAGTTTGGCACACTCGTGGTAGATCACCCTGTATGCATCTGCAGATGGCACCATATCAATAAAAAATTTTATTACATTCAAGTGGTTGGGAGATAGTCAATAATAATATAGGACTGAATAGATCTAGTTTTTTGTATATTTTTTTAAAATTTCTAGCTGCCGTAAAACTCGAGGTCCGACTCACTATTGCCCCTCCCTGTATAGACCAAAAACTAATTAGTGAAGAACCAGTTTTGTTGGCGAAGATTCTTTGATATTAGTATCACATCAATCTTGATCCTAGTGATCTTATTTTAGGAGAATCATACAAGTGTTCAAATAAACGTAATAATTTTATTAAACGAATGTAATAAGATTTTTTGTCCAGTTCTAAATTATATGGTATCCGCAACAAATACATCATTGTTATCAGTACATAAACATTTCCTATGAATGATATGTTATAATGAATGACTAATAAAATGTTGCCATGATCAAACCAGGAGGGTTATTAAAATTTGTTAACAACGAATTTTCCTAAAAACCAATCAGTGAACAAGAAAAAATAATATGTTAGGATATATCTTACGGAGCTCTCAATTTAAATTGTTTGTTCAGAGACTATATAGTCTCTGGTTTGTTGATATCGAAAGACAATTGACTTGCGTCAAACGTAACAAAGGCGTCTCGGACAAATTATCTGTTTCCTATGGTATTTGGTATGCCGGAAAATCAATTGTTCTTTGATGGCAACGAGCAATTTAAATTTATATTTCGGTTCTTTAGTTTCTTATATCGTGGATTCCATTATACACAGTTTTTAAAAAGTACGAGATAATTTCAATGTCTCACACCAAACTTTTCTCACATTTTGATAACTGCAACACAGATGCTATTTAAAACTATGAAAATAACACCAACCTCATCATAGACCCTGAGACTGGGGAATTGCACCGTTTTCTAGGAAATTCCGGATTTGTCAATCGTCGCTTGGAATTTCCTGGTAAAAAAAATGGATAAAAAAAATGTGTGGTCTTACTCACAAGTCCATCTTAAGATACCTCATCTTCGAGGAAGTAAAATCTTGATCCCCAACTGGCTGCTTTATGCCTTCGTTACGGAATGCCCATATTCCGTGAAAATGTAAGGAATAAGCATAGTTTAAAGTTAAACAATGTCTCTGATTATCGTCGCCTGTTAAATGCCTTCGTAAATAAATTAGGATCATGTCCCATGCTGTCTACTGTTCTTCTAGCAGTACACGCTCTTATGACTGATACGGCGTCATGTTTCTTAGGCATTGGCAATTGATTTTTTGCACTGAAGGGTATCTTACCTATTGAAATGGCTACACAAGCAGTGCCGACTTTCCTGGCAGCTTTCATGATCCTAAGAAAAAAGTCGAAAGCAGATCGTACTTTAGTAAATTCATTACTCAGGCCAGCCAGCACCAAGAAAATTCGGGCGCGCGGCAACAACACCACGGTTCATCGAGTATCAATGTAGGCCAACTTGAATATGCATATAGTGGAACGATCGGACCTTAACATATATGATCAGGGACTTGCCCTCGATAGAATCGAAAATTACGACTCCCTTGGTTGGTCGAGACAAAAGATATAGGCAAAAATGTTAAAAAATTTGTAAAATGATTAAAACAGTTATTTTTTCGTTTAACTTGCTCTAACTTGAAAACTGAGTAACGAAATATTCTCAAATTTTTTTCTCTATTATCACTACACATTTGTTAACAAAATTTGTTTATATGTAGATCAAACTTTAATAAATCTAGAAAATATGGATTTTTTTTCTAAGGCTTGCAAAGTTCATGTACATTTTTTACATAAACTGTCACGCAGAAAAAAAATGTATAGAAACTTTTTTGTACAAATTTTGATCTTCCTTAATACATACATAAAATATTTAAAAGGAATAAATAAAATTAGTACGTTCAACTAGAGATGTTAATCCTGTCGAAAATTAAAAATTTTTTCTTTAAATTAATTTTAGCAAGACCTAATAATAGGCTACGGGAAAATTTCAAATATTAAATATAAATTTTTTTCAGTTGTTTTATTTCAATTAGAATAGAATCGTTTATGACTGAGTCATATCATGTTGTGTTGTCATTCGACTTAATTATGTTGTCCCAGACTTTGACATTGAAAAAATATTCTTCAGATTACCTCACAATGTTGATATTCATGTAACGCCTATATATGGCCAGTAATGATGAAATTTTCCAAATTGTATCAATAAAATCCAGTTTTAAGGTGATTAAAATATTATTTAAAATATAAATATTATAAACATTGTATAATTTATGTGGTGTTTTTTAAGTTTATAAGATTATAAGTGAATATAAATGTTCTTTTTATATATAGGGAAATTGTACGACCTAAAGAGAAAGTTAGATAATAATAATAATTAGGGCTGTCAAAAATGTTCCGTGGGACAGTGGCGTACGCGAAATTAACTAATACGAGAAACAATAAACTGTTATAATTTATAACAGTGTATATGAAACTTACTCTCTTAACTAGCCTGATGAACTAGCTTGCTTATCACAAACTGGAGAAGATGTGTAGCCATTTTGCAGCATCAGATATGTTTCGATGGTTGTCTCCATGAGTGATGTTCGCTTTGGTGAAAATATATTCTTATATTTTGAAAACGACCGTTCGACATCTACTGATGTAATACACGCATACGTAAAATAGTCTTTGAACGCACTTAACGGATCTGGGGCTGCACCATCACATATTTGTCTTAATTTGGTAAAACCGGTGTCTTTATTTAACACACTTGCGAACTTTTCTTTAACTCGCTCATTTGTTGCGTCACCTATATCGTGTAGCAGTATATTTACTTCGTCCACTATTTGCAGTGACTCCGCTAACGACAACGCACTGTTTTCTAATTTTTTTATGCTTTCATGTAATGGTTTATAGTTATTCGCAATATTTGTTAAAGCTGTTTCAATGGAAATATCTTCGAATTTTGTCTGAATTTCCTTAATAGCTGCAGCCTCATCTGAATCGAATTGTAGTATCACAGATTTTATTTGTTGGAAATATTCAGCATAATAAAAAGCTGCCTGCAACCATGTTCCCCAACGTGTAAGAATCGGCTGTGGTGGTTCAGGAATACCGGGACACTTGCTATGAAGTGCACGGAGACGTTTAGGAGATTTAAGAAACACTTTTTTTGTACTTGCTATTAATTCATCCACCTCTGGAAAACCTTTTCGAATAGTTTCTGCCACAAGATGTAAAGCATGCACTTTACACGTAACATGTATATACGTACAACCTTGTTCTTGCAAAGAACGGCCTACCGAACGCATTGTCACGGCGATATCAGTCACAAACTCAACACTTGACTTTTTGACAGTTCAAATTTTTCTAACGTCTCCAGCACCACCCTGGTAATTGTTTCGCTAGTACACTGACTTAGTCTTTTGTTAGCTAGTAACAGTGGAACTGTCGCGTCGGTTTAAGAGAGTCCAGTACTTGTACTGTAACATTTAAAATAGAATTTTTTTTACAATCTGTTGTCTCATCAACAGATAACCACAGCCGTGTATTTTTAATTCACATTTCATCTTATTTACCATGTCTACGTGTACAGTGGGTAGATAGTTACATAACGTTGTGCGACTTGGTAACTTCACCTGGGCATTGTATTTATTCCAGAACTCTCGAAATGGTTGTTTATCGAATATGTGCAGCGGAACATCACAGGCAATCAGTATTAATAGTAAATCAAACATAAACTGTGTTGTCGAAGGCACGCCATTTTTTTTATTTTTATGGTGTACACTATTTACGTGAAGTCCACAATCACGCTTATTCCAGCACATCAAATCTTTCTTGCACACTTTACAAATTATTTTAGCAGCATCATAGAATAAATCCGGAAATTCACCTATGAATTTATTCACTTTGTCAGCAAATGGCCGTTTTCTACACCTGCGTACGTCTGCTATGCTTTATTATTAAATTAATATCAACAATACAGTACAATAAATAAAATAAAAACACAAAAACAATATGCAATACGCCCAAGTGATTTAACGTGTACACAACTCGAAAGCTAATAATAGACTGGACTGGAGAAAGAGTTTCGCGGTCAAGGTGAATGCCGGCGACAGTAAGTACATCTGTACTCTACGACCATGATACACAGAAACCATTTGCAGCTTTAATAATAATTATAATTATAATACGAAGTGCAAAACCGGGCTAGCAGCCTCCTCGTGGTCAGGCCCGGTGAGGAAAAAAATGTATACCGGGCAAGTATCTATTTTAGCGACGGTCCACCCTCCAGCAGCGGATTTATAATAAATGAATAGGGGGCGCAATCGAAAATTTGATGTTTTTCAAGATCAAGCGCTCTAAAATGAAAAGTTAAAAATTCGAATTGCAAAAATATTTTCTTCGAAAAATTTAACATTTTTTTAAATTTTATCTGTATCTCCCAAACTATTTGCTTTAGACTACACAAATTATACATTTTTGTAATGAGTTCTTCGAGGAGAAACTAATGATCAAAAAATATGGGGTGTTCCATTTACAAAAAATGTAATATTTAGACGCTTAATATTTTTATACCATGGTTAGTTTATTTTGTAGATTTTCGAGTACCTATTAAAATACTATAACCAAGGAAGTCGAGCATTCATATCGCATATTTTATTACAAAGTATTTTTAATTTGATTAGTAATTCAGATATTTAAGTGTAAATACGGATGTTTGTGGTGTTATACTTCCTATGTGTCTTCACCGCATAATCTGCCGGATGACGTTTGCGGTTTGTAGACTTGCAGGATATCTAAATTTGCTGAGATGCAATACTGTGGATTCCGTGTATCTACGATGTGAGTATGTTAAAGATTCCTACCTTACGACGTAGCGGGGGTGAGCAAAATTTCCATTTTAGAGGTGCCATTGCTGAGCAGCTTATCTCCTGGCACCGGTGATTTTAAAGCCGGCCCGTTTTAATAAATTGACGGGCGTCGTTTAGAGGCATGGTGTAACTTACAAAGACTTACCTTTTATATCATGTCCATTAACCATTGTTTATGACTGTCAGAGTTCACTGGCATCATTAATATACATTCTATAGTATACTCTGCTGTTTGTGCAGCCAGGTGTATATAAAACTCTTTGGAGAGTTTCCATTCCATATCCAGTAAGGAAATGATTATAATAATTCTCATTTATTAACACTGATAGTAACTGCTACATTCTGACAACTATTGAAATAAATATTCGAAGAAATTTTACTAAAATGAAAAATTTTGTTGTTGTAATAGTTTTTAATTTGCTATATTTGTTTTATTTTACACAGAATTTTTAATTTAACCTTCAGAAATTAACGTCGACTTCTACCCTTCGTGACGCCTCCACCCTCCGTGACACTTTATACACTTTTTAATAACACATAATAGGAGTCGGGGGTGAATTACCCATAACCTTCCTAACCTCAAAACTTTAGAGGGGATAGGTTTTTAAATTTTGTACTCCCCTAATATTTTAAGAATATATGTATTTGACCTATAAGGTTTTCGTTTTTATTTTTTTTTTGCGTTGTTTTAAAATATATCAAAAAACGGAAAGCACCTTTTCCATTACCACTTTTAACTAGCTGTTAACGAAATTTTTTGTTTCATGTTTCGTCTATTGGCTACATCAACTTTATTTTTTATAATAAACGAAATCAGCAATAATTTTAATTGAACAATTGGGTAAGAATCATTGGAAATTATTAAGTGAGGTCATTCTTATTACCACCCCGATTAAATAGAGTAATGTACCATCTACCTGAAGTTTCTTCAAGAGCACCTGCAGGAATTGTTAGCTGTTGTCCCGCTCGAAACACGAGCGACATGTGGTTTATGCACGATGATGCTCCACCTCATTTTAGCATCATGGTGAAAGATCATTTAAATCACACTTATCCAAATCAGTGGATTGGTCGAGGAGGATCTACTTCCTGACCATCTCGTTCACCTGACCTTAATCCTTTAGATTTTTTGTGAGGTCATTTAATTCGCTCTAATTGCTTAATTTATAACTATAGAACTAATAATTAGGAGGTAGGAGTTATACAACTGAAATTTCTGACGTTTTATTCAAATTGTATTATCAGCGTTGTTTCTCCTTCTGTATTCATAGCGACCTGTTATGTAGTAACATATAATACCTATAGTGTTTAGATTTTTAATAACAGGAAATTATCTTAGAATAAACATTCAATCAAGTACTTATTTCTCTTCAAGGTCATCATTCTCTAAATTACACACCGTTTGCAAATCAATGGTGCTATTTAAGAAGAGGTCAAGATCGCTAGAAAACAATGGAATAATTGAAAACTAAGACTGTTACGCCTAAAATATGTATAAATAACAAAGAAATGTCATATTACAATAATGCATAATAGATTTGACATTAAATATTAAACTGCGCATAGATTAAATATAAATAGATAGTCCATCCTTATGTAAATACTAGCGGACCCGACAGACGTTGTCCTGCCGGATGCAATGTAAAACATTCCAAGATCAACAACAATTAAAAAATTAATTAAATAAACATTTTCCAGTGGACTGAATTGTGAATCTAAACCATTCTCGAATCCACTGGAACACACACAAAAAATTTCATCAAAATCGGTCCAGCCGTTTAGGAGGAGTTCAGTCACATACACACGGTCAGAAGAATTATATTAAAGATGTATTTCGAAATCTTGGACAAAATTTTTATATTGAAATTAGCAGCGCCTGTTTACGATATTGTTATTTTGAAATAGTAAACCAATACAGATGGTCAGTTAATAATTTTGAAGTAGAAAATCGCAAATAGGTACTGCTTACAACGATACAAAAATATTTGGTTCCATATTTAGGAGCGATAAATTTTAACACAGGCTTTGTCTATGTAGTATGGTCTTTGAACTACGTAACGACTTGAGCCTTTTTCTTGAAGTGGGTTGGATCCTTTGATGTGAAGATAACGCTGACGTAGTTTTTCACGAAACACCAAAACACCATATACTGCACCCGACGCGCGTTTCACCAACCAAACATCACCTGGAGATGACTAAAACTGAGGCAAAATTAACAAGGCAGTTTTAATCATCTCCAGATTATGTCGACTGTGTTGGCGAAACGCTCGTCGAATGCAGTATACGGTATTTTGATTTTTTCGTGGAAAACTACGTCAGTGTCATAGCAAGAGAAGTTCAAGTCAGCAGGTATCCGAAAATGCTTTCTGTGGGAGTTACGATGGTATAAAGATGACACCTAAAATACGTTTTTCATTTTTTATTTCAAAAACTGTTTTGAGCAACACAATGTATTTTGGTATAAAGGGTACATTCTTCATAAGGAATCTAATGGCTTTAACAAAAAAGAGACCATGGGCGCGCAAATTGTATGCATTGAAAAGTTCTCATTTCCATTTTTCGAATAAACCAAAGTGGGCGTTTGATTTGAAATGTGAAAAAAAGTTTGTCCACGACTATAATGTCAATTTTTAGCTCTATTTTACAAAATAAAATGTTAGGCTTTATAGCTTTATTTAATCAAATTTATTTAATATTAACATAATTTATTTTTTTAAAGATTCTACCACTAACTATTCACTTAGTTATATTAATAGTTACATTAACGTTACAGCAATGCGTCAATTGAATGGATGGTAAAGAATTAACATCTAAATTAAAGTGTTTATTATTATTTGTGGATGTAAATTCACTGTATTTGCATTGGAAACTAGTGGAAGGATTATTAACCTGATCTACGGAGTTCGATATTTTATGGGCTGTGTGTCCATTTTATTTTTGATGGACTCATCAATGTAGTTTTCTGCTACAGATGTGGATTTTCACCCTCCATGTCGCTTTAATGCGATTATATCACCGCCTGCATCAACAAAAAGGGTTGCCAATGAGCGCGAAAACTGTGTCCCGAGTAATTTTCTGGATTGGGCTTCAAAAATGTAGCTATTTGTTTACCCATTACCGTAAATTTATTAATACCGATTCCTTGTGTTGTACACTTCTCGTTTTGATAATTCAAAAAAAAATGTTAGATGTAACATTAGGTGGACGGAGATCGACGTATTTCTTACAAATTTTTTAAAATTTATCGGTAATTGTAAATTTGTGTGTTATTTTTGTTTTTGTATTGGGAACGGTTATTAAAAGAGTTGATCCAAGATCTTGCAAGTGTTCAAGTTTCATGGAATACAATTCATTTCTCCGCCAAGCAACCATTATGCCCATTATTAATGCAACCTTTAAAAAAAATTACGGAATTATTATACTTGAACTGATTTGATTTTACTTCTTACCTTTGTTGCAAGATACTTTTCGTCAGATGTATCAGTAAGAAATTTATTTATATTTTCTAGTGTAAAAGTGTTGGCTTTTTGGGTACAAAACCTTCTGATTTTCGTTTCAAAAGTGCACGCAGTTTACCATACTTTTCTATTTTGATCCCTTTATTTATATAAAGCGTATCTCTCAGCATAGAATAATGAGTCCACAATGTAGACGATTTATATTTGTGGATAATTCGGAAAAGTACACCAATAGAACTGATTCTGAGAAGGAAAATTAGCATTTTAGGCAATTGTCCAATCCATAAAAGATTTGTATACTGATATACAGTTTTCTCGATTTTTCTGACAATAAATTCAAAGTGGTGATTTCAGCAGCTTTGGTAATGTCTGGCGGTGTACAAGACATCTCATTTTCACTATCGGTATCCATAGTTTCACTTTTTTTTATTTTAAACAACTAATAATGAAATCATTATTCACTGCAGGGAATAATGGATAGCATTATCATTGAAGAAACACATACTTAATGAGTACATTATTTAAAAGTCGTGGACAAAGTATAGTATTCTACTCGCATATCATGGCTATTATTCGCTCGAGCGATTTACGAAACTCGCCTGCGGCTCGTGTCGTAAACATCACCCTAGTAAATAATAGCCATCATTATAGGCGCGTTGAATAATATACTATTAATACCTACTCTATATGTATGTCATTAATAAGGTCATAAACATTATTTGAAGAGATGAAAGCTACATGTTAATTTATACATTTTTTACAATAAATAAAAACTAAGTACTAGAATATTTAATCGAAAAATTAAGTAATTGTTATATAGAAAATTAATAAATTTAAAGAAAACGTTGAAAGTGTCCCCGGTTCATATTGATGCAGCCACTCAACCTTTTTTGCAATGAACGCCGAACACTTCGGAATACTCCCAATTAATTTCGAATAGTTTCACAATCATTAATTACCCGTTGTCCAAAACAATGTTTACTGGTGCTGCATAAACGAGGAATTTCAAATAACCCCAAACAAAATAATCCAAGTGATTCAGATCCGTTGAGCGAGGTGGCCAACCTACTGGTCCGCCTCGATCAACTTCATCATACATAAGCCACATCGTTGCTCGTGTCTGTTAGGGCACAACATTTAGCAGTCCTTTTAACTCTTTAGGTAGAGGTGTTTATTATATAACGGTGAGACCGTTACATGATATATTAAATACAATCAATTATCGAGTATGGAATACTGATGTGGAGGGAGCTAGTAAAACTAAGATGAGGGTGTTTTAGAAGTACAAAAGAGATTTCTAAAAATTTTCATTGTAAAATATTACTATTATCCTACCTCACTATTGTATCAAGAGTCTGATATTCTTAACGTAAAACAATTATATGCTAAACAATTTATTAATATCAGTGTGAGTGTATTGTTGTAGGCTGGTGGGGTTTAGACCGAACCTGTCCCTATGTTCGCTGGGTGTGTCTTATTCCATCTCATTTCATCTTAGTTGGCAGTCATCGCTCGTATTCTTTTTCTAACTGGCCACACTTGGCGCTACACATATGGTATGTGTGTATATCTTTGAATTGTTGTGGTTTTTTGTTCCACAGGCTTATTTATTTCGATAATAAAGCATAATACAGGTTTTAGTTAATTATTTATTTAAATATAATTTGAAATATATTATACCTTATTTGCCTTCTCACTTTGTTAAATCAAAGAGTGGCTTATTATTTAAAAACGCTATAATTAATAACTAATTTTGCATACGTTTTAATAAAACAAGGTTTACCCATGAATAATTAAACATTGAAAGTTGCCAGTGCAATACAGAAATTAGGAAATAATTAATTATTATTTAATTAAATAGATTTTATTGGGAACATAAATAGAATGTGCGATATTTTGAAAGTATATCACACTGGAATTATTTCGCCATTTTATCTAATGGAGCAAGGTCAGGTTAAAATCGTGGTAATAACCGCACTGGATGTGTAATTTTTTAATCAAAAGCAATGAAATTTGTTCACATAGACGTGCCTGTGAGGCAACGATTCTTGCCCGGAGCCAGATTAAATCAATAAGTATCAGAATATGAGGAAATATTGAGAATATTTTTCAATATAACAACAATTCTATTTTGTTATTATTTCCCAATAGTTGTCCTTTATTTCTATCATGAAACCAAACATAAATTCAAAGTAGTCCCACAATATACAACATTAAATTATCTCATATTGACTTACTAGTATTCTTTAACTATTAGTAGGTACTATGGCAAAATTTTCATACATAATAAGTATATTTTCGCGACATACGGGGTTACATATAAGCGGTAAGTAGTGTCGGTTTAACCTCCACCACATACCGACAAACCAGTAATCATGTGTCGCGAAAACGTAATGGTTATTAAGTCGTGGTTAGAAATTTATAGCTATTAATTAACGAGATTATTATGTGATTTATAATAATCGAGGACGTTGCCAGGCGACGGACGAGGCGGTAGCCGAGTCGCCTGGCAACGTCCGAGATGGTTGTCATTTTAGCGTGCCATAAAAATTAAGATAGTCTTAATTACGACAAACTTTGGCGAAATCATGGAAGATATTGATATTCCTGAAAATATACTTACTGCTGCTAACACTGTAAGTAAGATTTGCTTCCGGATAAATCAAGAATCCATTACGAAAAAGAATATCTTCAGTTTTGTGAGTGGCGAGATAGAGAACAGGTTCAAGGTGCTGGAGAAACGGTAATACTAGCTTATTTTGTGAAATTCTCAAATCAAAACACCCCGTCATCTTTGTGGCCTAAATATTCTATGTTACGAGCTTGTTTGGTGTTGAAGGAAAGAGTGGCGCTTTGATACGATTCATTAAGAAAAAAAATGTGGGATATAGAGCTAAAAAATCGAAAGTATTCACGAAAGAGCAGGTTAGTGAATTTGTTTGTACTGCCCCAGACGAGATATTGTTAATGATGAAAGTAGCTTTTTTAATTAGAATTGGCGGAGCTTGTAGAACCAATGAATTAACGAAAATATCCATGGAAAATGTTGAAATTCTATAGAGCAAGCTAGTAATCACAATTCCTGACTCAAAAACTCACAAGAAAAGGTTTTTTGTGGTTATATCTGACGGAGACGTTAATTCTGTGGCTTTATTTAAAAAATATATAGCATTACGTCCAACTCATACTTCGCATAGAAGATTGTTCGTATCATATAGAAACGGAAAATGCGCCGTTCAGCCTTGTGGTATCCATTTCTTTTCTAAAATACCTGAGAGAATTGCTATGTATCTCAAACTTGAAAATCCAACTATGTATACTGGTCATTGTATTAGAAGATCTTCAGTAATTTTTTCTTGTTAATGCTGGTGGAGACATATTAGATTTACAAGAATTTGGCGGTTGGGAATCGAGCAATGTTGCAAGAGGGTATTTAGAAGATAACTTGAGTAAGAAGGTTTCCATTGCGCGAAAAATTCAAGTTGGAGACGTTTCTGTAAACACTGTATCATGTACTAAAGAGACCATCGAACTGAAAAAGAATGTTGCTAGGCAAGATTCAGTGGACATGCCCATCATTTGGACAATAATGGTGTATCAGATGTATCTATCAAATTTGAAAATTGTCAAAATATTCACGTTAATGTTCATAAATAATAGCTATAAAATAAAATTTGTATCTAGGGTATTATGATATGGTAACTAACGTATTATATATTGTAACTAACGTATTATGTGCTACTAAGTTATTGTGGAGTTGTAATGTTATTAATAATTATCAATAAAGATTTAACTTAAAGGAACCTTAATTTTCAATGATACGATAAAAAATTTAACCTAATCAATTTGTTTTGAATGTTTTGTTAGAGCCACAAGAGGCAATTAATACTTAAAGGCTCTGTTTTATCTTAATTTAAGAGAAAAATACACATTTAAGGGAAAAATACAAAAGAAAGATTAATATTTTTACCATTTAAAAATACATTTACTGTTTCCAAGTTGACAATCAACACGTCATCACCATTGTAATTTATCTCAATTTCGACTTTTATATTTACACAATTAATTGATTTATGTTATTTTACGATTTTGAAGCTCTTTAGGTTATGTTCTATTGTCAAGACAAACAAGAATAGAGATACATACCACTGCTAACCTACCTGGAGGTATCAAATTTGAACTAAAGTTGGTGACGTCATTATATACTCCCCTATTTTAACCGTTCTCGTGAAAATGATACGGTAGCAAAATAATGCATACCGCTAATCACCCGGTATGTCGCGAAAATATACTTAATACCGTAAGTAATATTTGTCGGCAAAATTTAGAACGAGTTTATTGGGTTAATGGCGACTAAAATCACCACAGCGCATATGGTGCTGCAATAAGGTCATCAGCCGATTCTTGGTTTGTTTACATTCGTTTTATTTGCTTGTGTGGGTTCTTTCTCTTTCTTTCTATTTTGCATCATTTTTTGCCAATTTGTGAGATTACATAACCTAAAAATGTCACTAATATAACTTTATTGCCGAAGTTACTGCATTTCCTATTAATTATGGTTTCTCCCATACTTTTCTTCTATCTATTTTCTCTGTAATATCACAGCTATTGGTGATATAAACAAACTTCGCGTCTTTCTTGAAAAAATATGAAAGTGTGTTTTGTTGAGATTTTTATCAACTTTGCAAAGTAATTTATTCCTAGGGGCATGTTTTTAAACCATACCCCACCATTTCCCCAATTTGGATTGAAAGTAAGAAAGAACTTATTAGTCTTGGTAGGTCACTTTTTCCAATAAGCTTTTCTAATAGTCGAACGGGACGAAGATTGATGTTTTCAGAATTCTGAAACAAGAATTTTCTATTCGCGCAATTTTGGGATCCTCCTTGTCTAGTCTGATAATATGGTAATATTCTATGATTTAAAGAAAAGAACAAACCCAACAGCGTACTAATGAAGACAGCATATACCAGCGAGTAATACCACCTACAACACATAGAAAAAAAAAACAGTTAAAACTGCCAAAACCATATAATCTTTACTAGATGGCGCGGCGCAGCGTATATTCGACACAACTGGATATCCATGAGCGGCTTCCGTGGGTATACATACAAGATTTCTTTTCAAATTATATACCTAGGAAAAGTATCTACAATCCTAGAAAGACTGTATACATAGCGACCATTTTGAAAATGAACCATAATATTCATGTTTTTCCTCCCTAGGAATATCTGTAGCTAGTTTCTTTACTCCTGTTAGTAACTCACTTTGTACGCCTATGCCCATTTAATACAACAACGAGCCGCAGTAGCATACCAAACAGTGTGATTACTTTAATTGTTAGTGCTTATTATTTATTTTATTAAAATAATTTTGCCTCGACTAATAATTTGCTGTTTTAACAGGTAATTCATTTAGTTTATTCCAATTAAACAATGTTTATATTTGAAATAACAATTTTGTTTAAGATAAATCATAAATTTGAAATATGTAAATGCGATAATTGTATTTGTGGCCAGTATATCCACCTCCTGATAAAGTTACCGACCAGATAAATTTTATTATGAAATTGTTAAACAAGTAAAATAATTGTTACTATTTATCTATTTATCAAAAGTAGAGACGTAATAATTAATATAAATCTGTTTCGTAACTAACAACCACACTACCAGAAGATGGATATACCGGGCCTAAAGGGCAAAGAAAGGTAGTCTGTATACGTTCTATTTTTATATTACATATCTCTGACACGGTATAAACCGAAATATGTACTGTCTCAAGCTAATTGTACGAAAATAAGATGACATGCGCACGAAGTAGGTGAACGAAACGACAACAATAAGTTCGATTTAATCCTGATTTGATGATTTAATTCAGTCAATAAACTTATCTCCCTATTTTTTTCAGATATAGAAAATGTATCAACTACTATCTGCCGCATTTCTCGTAATGGTCCACGGCATGGCTATGGACAACTTAAAAGTGGCTTATCAGTGGCAGATGTTGTCGACTTTTGTTTATCCAACCAAAACTGCAAGACTCACAGCGGTGAGCAACAAAGAATATATTCCGGAGAATAACCTGCCGTTAGGATTAGAAGTATATGAGGACAGGCTGTTCATTACCGTCCCGAGGTGGAAACCTGGAGTAGCCGCATCTTTGGCATACATCAAATTGTCGGGTAAGACATGTTTCAAGTACTTAAAAAAAGACAATTCAGTTAGACCAACTCTTAACTATTTATAAAATTTTAACCTGTTGAGGCGAGGAAATATTTTTTTTCTAAAACGAATTTACCTAAAAAATTAATTTACAAAACACCGACTCATTTTTCTTAAATGTCCGACAATTGTACATAATACTAATCAAGGCAATTGGATTGGCAGAAAGTATGAGGTATCTGTATGTTGGCCACCGAGATCACCACGTCTTAACACAATTGATTTATTCTTCTCTTGAGCTACAATTAAAATACGGTGTATGTTATCCCTGGCAGTACCAGGCAAAAACTATGATAGCAAATAAAGACTGCTGTAGGCATAATCCTGCAAATACTAGGAGTACCTTAGTCTCTCAAATTAATTTATTTTGATCACCTTACACATTGTTCATTTGTCATTTATTGTAATTTTCAATTGTAACATTTTATTTATATGTAGATATCTGAGATAAAAAACATTATTATTATTATATTTGTCTTTTTAAAGATATATTTATTAGAAGTTTTCGTAAACACCAAACACTGCACACAACATTCAACGTGCGTTTTACCAACCATGTTAATGATTAAAACTAAAATTAGGAGTTGAGGAATGTCAAAGTTAAAATTTTTTAAATCTAACTTTAATTAAAAAAAAAAAATGCGACGCTTTTAACCCAGTTAGGTACTGTTAAAAGTGTTGTTATAAGTACAAGGTAATATGTGCAACCCTGGATCTAAAGAGATATCGCCTCGTTAAAACAGTTGATTTAAATTATTATTAACAAGTTTATGGCGTGGAGAAAGACTGTGTATTATAATCTAGAGTAGAAGTCCTTGTTATTATTTAAACAAATATATTGTCTTGCTTGCCTTTGACACCGATTCTGCGAAAACGTATTCATTATTAATTAGTGAGAAAAGTTTATCAACGTGTATATGTACATATGTATATGGCCTTAGACTATCAATAAAAAATAGACGCAGCATGCCAATGGTAATCACAATGTGTTGACGCACCAACATGGTGAGGGCAGGGTGAGAAAGCGGAAACTGGTGGGAATGCTCATAGCTCTGTTTGCATTTTTAGACATGGGCGCACGCATGTTCCAATGAGGGCTACCGTTTTTAGGCTCACCAGTTGGCGCCACTGGCGAGTAAGGTCGCTGTCAAAGGTTATTGTTAGGCGCGGAAAACGTTTATAGGGTTTTATTATAATTATTTCGTACATCAGTAAATAAAAAAACTTGTCAATTATGCCTCAGTGTTGTGCAGTTCCATTTTGTTCGGAAACAAAAGGCGGACATATGCTTCCGAGAGATAAAACTCGCCTAAACCATGGTTGGTAACGATTCGCAAGGATAACTTTACTGCTTCGAAATATTCGTGTGTTTGTAAGGAACATTTTAATCCTGATGATTATGTGTTACCAAAGGTCTCTACTACATAAAATCGTAAATAATAATCATGCACATTTTCATTATGCTCATGATTGAGATAACCTAACTTTAATGACATAAGACACCTCTGATAGGTATAATAATTTCCCTACTGAGCAAGAAAATTACTACTTTCCCCTTCTGCCATCATTGTGTTAAATGTTTTTCAGCTAATTTTTATAAAACTTACTAAAAACTTGCGTTAAAAAGCCATAGTAAACATTAACGTTCAGTGACATGGATTTTACCCTACACTAGCGCCTCTTATGGCGAAATCAAGCGCGGCAACCCTCAAATATCGTGCAGGTTCCATGTATTGCGGATTGACTGTCCGCAATGTGCCGTAAGTCACCGGAAGGCGTGAACTAATGGGCCAACAGAGTTGTTTCTTTTTCGGTGTTGTTCTTAAAGACGAAACGTTTGATGACTGAGGCACTTTAGTTTTATTTCAGGTGGCCATCGGCCCTTGAATATTGCATTTTGCTGTTTTTTAGAGCAAAGTTCGACTTCTTACCACGTTTGTGCTTTAACAGTCCGCGAGAGAGGAGAACGTTTTAAATATAAATTATAGAGCATCAAGTTTACTATCGATCATGTACTATGACGTGCCTGTGACAATTAGAGTCCAGTCGGCACAACCGTATAAACAATAGTGCGCACACCAGATGTGTCGCTGTGCTGCGCCGCATGGTATTTGCCCGAGGACAGGTCATGTTTTCAGTTTTTGTATAATTTCCATAGGGGAGAGTCTCGTACTTTGGAACATTGCCTTACGACAGTGGTTTTTTTCTATTATTACATGCAAGAAAATAAAAAGTTAAAATTTAGTTTACTTGTGTGACGATTGAAACGTTGCAGTCACTGCGACCTGTACCCGAGCAAACTCCTAGCGGCGCATACTTTAAGCCCGGAAATTGCGAAATATATGTTTGAATACGTTTAATATACGTTAGATGCCTACGCAACACAATCGAAATAAAATACAGAAAACGTACGTTTACTTTTAATAGCATACCCAATGGGAATACATTGTTATTATCGTTTGTGTAACGGTAATTAACGTTACATAAACGTTTAACCAACAATGTGTTGACCCCTATCCGACGCACCGGAGTGGCAGCTATTTTTGGTAACTCTAATACTAATATAGCAATTTCATACCTTCTTTGAGTACTAAGCCACTGTTATACAAATCATAAAAAAATATAATAAATAAATCTCTGCGCTAAAAGGAGAATAAATAATTATAGTCAATATTTTTTATTTCAGAGGCTCCTATGGACTCGCCTCCGATCTATCCATACCCTAACTGGGAATCGCACCAAATTCAAGATGGAGATGTGGCTCCTCAAATAGTATCTCCATTTCGAATTCGAGCTGATCGTTGCGGCCATCTCTGGGTTTTGGACAGTGGTCACGTCGATATCATCGAGGAAACTGCTAGAGAACTCACCAACCCAAAACTGCTCATCTACGACCTAAGAACAGATCAACTCCTGCGTTCTTACACAATACCCGATGATCAACTAGACAAAAATGGAAGTTTGTTCGCCAATATAGCTGTCGAGGATAACGACTGCGAAAACAGTTTTGCGTATTTGGCTGACGTATTAAGACCAGCCTTGGTGGTATATTCGTACCAAGCCCAAAAATCGTGGGTGGTTCAACACCACTATTTCAACATAAATCCTTTAGCTGGTGAAATGACCGTTGGGGGTATCACCTTCCATTGGAAAGATGGAGTTTTTGGGCTCGCCTTGTCTCGTCAAGATTCAGAAGGTTACAGTACGTTGTACTTTCACCCAATGACGAGCTTTGATGAGTTCGCAGTCAGCACAAAAATCTTGCGCAATGAAAATCTCGCAAAAAATCAAACCGCTAATTTCCACGAATTTAAACGGTTAGGTAGCAGAGGTTTCAAGGGGCAGAGCGGTGCCTCGTTTCTGGATAAGAAATCGGATGTTTTGTTTTTTGCCTCGGTCCATCTTAACGCCGTTGTTTGTTGGAGAACAACCAATCCCAACTATACAACAAATCCCAACTATACTAAGGAATCTCATAGTAGAGTGTTTATGAGTAATGAAACAATGGTTTTTCCTAATGACATCAAAGTAGATGCCAATAACACTCTCTGGGTATTGTCAAATAAATTGCCGATTTTTATGTACTCCCGTCTAAATTATAACGAATACAACTTTAGGATTTTGAAAGGTCAAGTCGCTGATGCTATTAAGGACACTGCCTGTGACTCCAAGATGGTGGTTAATAAAAAAATTGTCGATGCAATTAAAGGTATTGTTTTTAATAAAGACAAACAAAGTCCCTCGTCTAGTGAGAAACGGCACAATTATATTGTTGCGCTGTTGGTTGTACTGGTTGCCATATTGTTGTTGAGGTAGATACTTAAACCATAATTTATTTTTGTACATAATTTCCAATTCCTAAAGAAGAGATGTATGCATGTATTCGAGTATTATGTTTTGTATATAAGTCAAATTAATATGTCTCTTAATTGTTATTTGTATATTATTAATGTTAACTTTTACTGTTAAGAAATGTTCGTCATACAGAGAAAATATTTGTGTTGTACAAAATAATTGAGTTTTTATAAAGAATTTTTGACTTATATTTGTTGTTTTTCAAATTCTCCTTATTCATTAGAATATGAAATGTATTTGTCATTATTTAAGGAAACTAAATCGAGATGAAAGGCAATTGGCGCATTTTTTTATGTTCCAAATTAATAGTAGATAAAAAATGGTTGTACACTACTGAGATCATTCTTTGAGAACAATCGAATGGAAGAAAGTTCATTTCGATATCTCTAGTAGATTTCGAGATATATGCAGAAATTTCGTTTTTCATATTTTCGAAGATCTTTGCTTCTCATTTTTTTTTACAATTAGTACCTACATAATTTACCATTTTATTTTATTATCCAAAATGAAATTTGGCCAGAAGTAGTTTATCACCCTGTATCTCAGTAATTAAGAGGAACGGAAAAAAAAATTATAGCCAAGGGATCCTCTATCACCCTAGAAGTATGTATAGTTCTTGTTCATAAAACACCCTGTATAATCTTGCATTTACGCTAACCTCAATTTGCAAACCATGCTTATTATAAATGCGTCAAATTTGTAAAGTTTGGTTTAGAAGTAGGTATTTAATTATTGTCTTGATATATTTTTAGTTAGGATGTGAATAAAATAAGACTCAAATTAACGATTTAAAATTTCCGATATAGATGTTGTTTTCCATTGCTATTATAACAAATAATTTGTATATAATAAACACTATTATGAGAAGTTTGTGTATGTTATCATCAAGACTTGTTTCTTATGTGTAGATAGCCTGTAACTTTACTTTTTTGTGTTTTTTTTGTAATAGAGAAATAATACGGGCATTTTTGTAATATAATATATACATATAAAAGTTTGCCATTTATTTTAGATAAATTTATATTTAAAAAGTTTTCCAAAATTATGTATTATTTTCTATGTAAATAGGTTGTACATCTTTATTAAGCATATTATTGTACCAGTAGAAACATCAAACTGTTGTTTCTCCAGTTTGTTAATGTTTATTAAAAATATAAAAAGTTGTATTTTATTTCTAGTATGAACTTAATTATTTCAGTATTGAAATATTAATTTTATTGTCTGTTAACACTATCTACTAATACTATAAATTTTCACGAAGATAATTATAATTATTTATTGCGTAACTTAAGTCAAAAGTGAGACTTTGTGTTTAATACATTCCTTTAATCCAATTGAATTAAATAAATATTTTTTGTGAAAGTACTAGTTTTTTTTAAATGTGTAAGTGCTTACACAGCTACCCTGAGGTTGGTAAAGTACCTTTAATTCTTAAATTTGTAGAATTTCACTTAATTTTTTGAATTTGAATAAAACTTCTTATTTTCTTCACTATATAATTGATGTGCAAGTCCCATTTTCGATGACAATCTATTTTAACCACTAAATATTTTATTTCTTTTACAGACTCAATGTAAATATCTGTGGAGCTTTTTATTTTAATGGGCCTAAGTTAGGGGACGTTGACTTATTTAAAGAAAATGGTGTATAAAAAGTTTTGCTAAAATTTATGGTTAAGAGGTGGTGATCGAACCAGTCTTTGATATTACCCATATCTCTCCCAACAATAGTTTTTAAGTTAGTCGAGTTATCCGCTGCATATGTAAGAATGACGCCACTGCTCTGTGTTGAAAAAAACCGTTTAAGAATATAAATAATATGGGACCCAGAACTGTACCTTGTGAATCGCCATAGTCGATGTTTTGAAAATCACTTATAGTGTTTTTAATTTTTACACACTGATATCTATGAATAATATAACTAGTAAATAAATCTAGGGCAGAGTTTTTATGCCGTATTGTTCTAGTGTCCACGAGGATGGCATCTCACAGTGTCGAAGGCTTTCATGAGGTCTATGAACCCTCCAAGTGCCTGTAGGACATCAATCGTTATATCTATTTTCAAAAATGGAGATGTAATGGAGGCCTCTTATTATAGACCCATATCTTTGATCACGAACTTCGCCAACATTTTTGAGAACATTATTAAAATAAGAATAAATGAATTCCTCACAAAATATAAAATATTCTCCCAGATGCAATATGGAAGGTCTACCCAAGACGCAAAACGGTTTTTTTTTGTTAAACTTATAGACCTTGTTTTTCTTAATTTTATTTGCTAATTTCTTTTCTGTATTTGTATAATCATTAAAAACGTTGGCTATTATTTTAGATTCATCAATCTTTTGACCATTATTAATTTTATTTGTTATGTTGGTTGTTTACATACATCTTTCACAGTTTTCCATAAGTTCTTATTACTAGATTTATTTTTTTTTGTTTGATTTTTATAACAGTTTACTTTTGCTTTTTTTATTAATTTTGCAACAAAGTTTCTATAATTTTTGTATTCCTCGTTTAATTGTGCATTATTAGGTTCTTTTAGTAATCTCTGAGACTTTTTTCTCGTGTATTTATTGAGTATTATGCCATTCGCTATCCAATGTTTACGCTTAATTTCTGTTGTGTTTGATTTTAATACTTTTTGTGCATAAGTTATTTTTAATAATTTGTACAAATGTATTAGTTGCAATTTCTGCGTCATTAATATTATAGATAATATCCCAAGTAACTTGATTTAGAAGATATTTAAGTTTTTTTAGATCAGTGTGTTTATTACTAAGCCTGGCCAAGCGATAGTAGATTCAGGGTCGGGCGCAATACCAATGCCATCGCGCGCTTGTTTACGATGACGATGACACGACACAATTCAGTTGTTTTCTGTCGGTCGATGCATAGAGTACTAATAAATAATAAATAGTGTTGAGCGTAAAGAGTAGAAAACGACTGTATGCTGATAAAGTGAATACATTTATCGGTGAATTTCCGGATTTATTCTATGATGGATGTAAAATAATTTGTAAAGTTTGTGATCAAGACTTAATGTGCTGGAATAAACACGGCTGCAAAATTCATGTCAATAGTAACCGGCATAAAAATAAAAAAAATGGCGTGTCTTCTTTGGAACCTCAGTTTATGTTTGATTTACTGTTATTGCTGATTGCCTGTGATGTTCCCCTGCGCATATTGGATAAACCAGCATTTCGGAAGTTTTGGAATAAATACAATCCCCAGGTGAATTTACCAAGTCGTTCATCGTTACGTAGATATGTACCAAGTGTTCGTGAAGACATTGTAAATAGGATTAAATGTGTTTTAAAAAATACACGGCTGTGGTTATGTGTTGAAGAGACGACAGATTGTAAAAAAAAATCTATTTTAAATGTTATAGTACGTGTACTCGACCCTGTTAAACCAACATTTCCACTTTTACTAGCTAGCAAAAGACAAACTGCGTGTACTGGCGATACAATTACGCGGGTGGTGTTGGAGACTTTCGAAAAATTTGAACTGTCAACAAGTCAAGTGTTGATGTTTGTGACCGACGGTGCTGCGACAACGCGTTTGGTGGGCCGTTTTCTTCAAAGAGACGATTGTAGGTTTTTACATGTTACGTGTAAAGTGCATGAGTTCCATCTTGTAGTAGAAACGATTCGAAAATGTTTTCCAGAGGTAGATGCTGTTAGGAACATACTCTGATCAGTGACCAGATCTCTCTCTATTGGAACGCACTCTACAAAGTTAGGTTGGCACTAGTATATATAGAAAATATGTAAGATGGACGAGGGGCTTGAATGTGTAGTAATAAATAAAGTTTATGGTGTGTTAAATCCAAGTCAATTAATATAAAGATTCTCAGGTTATGGGCCCAGTTACCTCAGTTAGTAGTTGAAGTTAAAATAAAAACAAAAAGTGTCAAAGATGAATAGTTTACAGTTGTTTCCTCAACTAAATAGCGCAACAAATTTTAATAATTGGAAATTTCGATTAAAAACTTTATTAGAAGAAAAAGCTGTAGCTTACGTCATTCAACAAAATGCAGACAGTAAAGAAAACTACGAACGAGATGATGCAAAAGCTAAATCTATCATAGTGCAATGTTTACCAGATAAGTACTTAGAAATTATCAAAAAAGCCAAAAACACAAAAGAAATGTTGGATTTATTAGAGGGTATGTTTGAAAGAAAAAGTGTGTTTAACAAGCTACATTTACGGAAACAATTATTGGCACTGAAATGTTCACCTAACGATAAAATTCAGGATCACATGTTAAAATTTGATAATTTGTTGGCGGAACTGGAAGCAACAGGATGTAAGATGGAAGAATCAGATAAGGTTTGTCACTTACTGTTAACTATGCCCGAAGAATATGACACGGTAATTACTGCATTGGAAACAATGAGTACAGATAAAGTATTAACCATAGAGTTTGTGAAGTCAAGATTACTAGATGCAGAAATCAAAATAAAGGGTAAAGAAAAGAACAATGAAATGGAAATGAATTTTTTAACATCCTGTTATACCTGTGGGAAAAGAGGTCATAAATCATATCAATGTAGAAATCAAAATAATTACAATAAAATGATACAAGGGCAAGACAGAAATAACTCAGGTGGACGAGGATTCTCACGAGGACGTAGAATACAAAGAGGAAGAAATATCTCAAGAAATATGGGACAAGGACGAGGTAATGGGACATCACAAGGAAATTTTGCAACCGAAAATGATGAATTAGGGTTTAGTGCTTACACAAGTCAATTAGAATGTAAATCAAATATAAATGCAATCACATTAATAATAGACTCAGGGGCTACGGAGAATCTAATACAGGAAAAATACGAAAGCAGCATGTACAACATTGAACATTTAAGAGATCCAATAAAAATAAAGATAGCAAACGGAGATCAGCTAACTGCAACAAAAAGAGGTATGTTAAAAACAACATTAAATGGAGTAATCATTAATATAGATGCACTAATAGTACCAGAACTTAGTCATAACTTATTATCAGTAAGAAAATTAATGGAAAAAGGATTTACTGTCACATTTTCACATGGAGAACTGAAAATATCTGGACATAATTTTATTTTTTTATGGAGAACTGTGTGGAAGACTTTATGTTATAAATATAGAAATATACGAAAAAGAAAGCTGTAACTTGACAAATGCTGACTTATGGCACAAAAGACTTGGCCATTTGAATCGAAAAAGTTTAGCTATTATGAAATTACCTTTCAGTAAAGAAATATGTGGACCCTGTATGGAAGGAAAATCTACTAGACTACCATTTAAAAGAATTTTTAGAACCAAAATCTTGTAAAATTGGAGATTTAATCCATTCTGACGTCGCAGGACCTGTGAAAATTCCAACAAAAGAAGGATATAAATATTTTCAGACAGTGATGGACGATTATTCACACTTTACAGTCGTCTATTTACTTAAAAACAAATCTGAAGCGGCAGAAAAATTAGCTGACTATATAAGAAAAGTTGAAACACAAAAAAGATATCAGAATCAAACGAATAAGATGTGACAATGGCGGAGAGTTTTCACCAAATTGGTTTAAAAGTTTTTGTAACAACAGAGGTATCAGAATTGAATATACATATCCATATAGTCCCCAACAAAACGGTACAGCAGAAAGAATGAATAGGACTCTTTATGACAAAGCTAGAACCATGTTAAATGAGGCAAACTTACCAAAACATTTATGGGGAGAATCAATTTTATGTTCAGCATATTTAATAAATAGGTCACCTTCTCAAGCAATAAATTATGACATACCAGCAAGACGTTTTAAAAGACAATTAGATTTGCATAAATTAAGAATTTTTTGGATCAAAAGCATGGATGGTAAATGTACCCAAAAGTGACAAGCTAGAAACGAGAGCAACAGAAGTAAGAATGGTGGGATATGCGAGAACAGGTTACAGATTATGGAATCCTGAATCTGACATGATAATAGAATCAAGAGATGTACGATTTGATGAAAATAATATAAAATATGATGGAAGAAAAATGGAAAATGAACTGGATATGAAATATCAGCACAATGAATATGAAGAAAATGATTATGAAAAAGATTTAGAGGACGAGATCGATGAAATAAGAAGTGAAAAAAGTAGAAGATGAAGCAGATAATGAAAACATAGAAATCAGAGCAACAAAGAGTGGAAGAGAAGTTAAAACTCCAGGAAATTTAAATGATTATGAATTATATCAAGCTTACTGTTTAACCTCATTTGAAGAAGATCCACAAACATATAGTGAGGCAATAGACAAGGGATGGAGAAATGCTATTAATAATGAACTAGAAGCACATGAAAAGATGAAGACGTGGACAGTGACAGAGGTCCCGGAAGAAAAAGAAATTATAGATACAAAATGGGTTTTTCGAACAAAAGAAAATGGAATTAAGAAAGCTAGATTAGTGGCCAGAGGCTATCAACTAAAAAGAAAATAAAGACTTTGGAAAGAATTATGCACCTGTAGCAAGAATATCTACAATAAGAGTAGCATTAGCACATGCAGTACAAAACTCATGGAAGATACGACAGCTAGATGTGCCCACAGCATTTTTAAATGGCAAACTGGAAGCTGAAGTATATATAAAACCACCAGAAGGAGTGAAAGTAGAAAGTAAAAAAAACTTTGAGATTAAACAGAGGATTATACGGACTAAGAGAGAGCCCAAAATGCTGGAATAAACGATTCGACAACTATATACAAAGTAAAGGATTTAAACGATCACAGAATGACTTTTGTCTTTACATTGGAGAAAAAATTAATGTTTGGCTTGTGATTTATGTCGATGATGTAATGTTGATAGGAGAGGAAGATAAATTAAACAATATAATTGAAGAATTAAAATTAGAATTTGGAGTAAAAGATTTTGGAGAACCCAATTCATTTTTAGGGATGGAAATAGTACGGAAAAATGAAACTTTAAAAATTACACAAAAGAAACAAATTAGTAAAATGCTAGAGAAATTTGGAATGAAGGAATGTAAAGGAGCTAAAATACCACTAATAAAAAGGATTTCAAATGGATCAAAACGAACCGATAGAAGATGTACCATACAGACAAATCATTGGAGGCTTAATGTTTATATCAACGGTATCAAGACCAGATATCAGCTTTGCAACATCTTATTTAAGTCAATTTTTGGACAAACCAACCAGAAGTTTATGGACACAATCAAAGAGAGTACTGCGATACCTAAAAGAAACAATGGACGTTGGGTTATTTTTTGAGAAGAATGATTACGATAATTTAATCGAAACTTACTCTGATGCAGATTGGGGAGGAAACCATGTAGACAGAAAGAGTGTAACTGGTTCAGTCACAATGTATATGGGAAATGTTGTAGCATGGTTATCAAGGAAGCAAAACTGCGTGGCATTATCAACGGCAGAGGCAGAATACATTGCAGCTGCAACAAGTGCTTGTGATTTAATACATATAAAAGGGCTATACTGTGACTTTAATAAAATTAAAAAGTGTGATGAAGTGAAATGTGTGTTATATATGGACAATAAAGGTGCAATAGAACTAACCAAATCATTCGAAAACAGCAAACGAGCTAAGCATATTGACATTAAAAATCACTTCATAAAAGACTTGGTGACTAAGAAACAAATTGAAGTAAAGTATATCTCGACGGACAATAATTTATCAGATATATGTACTAAAACTTTGTCAAATGATAAGTTATCTTTTCTTAGAAATTTATTGAAAATTATGTAGACTATTTCTAAAAGAGAAATATTTGATTTGTGTGGAAATAATTTTTTCTTTTTTGTGAAAATTTTTATGTATCTAATGTATTATCAAAATTTGAGTTTGTTAGCGATTTATGTCTATAGGGTAGACGTTTCAATCGAGGTGGGGTGTTAGGAACATACTCTGATCAGTGACCAGATCTCTCTCTATTGGAACGCACTCTACAAAGTTAGGTTGGCACTAGTATATATAGAAAATATGTAAGATGGACGAGGGGCTTGAATGTGTAGTAATAAATAAAGTTTATGGTGTGTTAAATCCAAGTCAATTAATATAAAGATTCTCAGATGCATTAATAGCAAATACAAAAAAAGTATTTCTCAAATCTCCTAAACGGCTTCGAGCATTTCACACACTGTATCCTGGTATTCCGGAACCACCAGAACCGATTCTTACACATTGGGGAACGTGGTTGAAGGCAGCTTTTTATTATGCTGAATATTTTCAACAAATAAAAGCTGTGATACTACAGTTCAACCCTAACGAGGCTGCAGCTATTATGGAAAGCCAGACAAGCTTTCAAGATATTTCCCTTGAAACAGATTTAAAATTTATAACAATTATAGAGGACTACATGACGCAATAGAAAAATTGCAAAATACTTCGTTGCCGTTAGTGGAATCGCTGCAAATAGTGGACGACGTAAATACACAGCTACAGACTATAAATGACGCAAAACATAAGCCCGTTATTGAAAAATTCGAGAGTGTATTACGGAAAGATCCTGATTTTACCAAATTAAGACAAATTTGTGATGGTGCATCTACAGCTGCGTTAAGTGAGTTCACAGAGTGTTTTACTTATGCCTGTAGTACTTCCGTATATGTCGAACGGTATTTTTCAAAATACAAACATATTTTTTCACCACAGCGAACATCGCTTACTGAGACAACTGTAGAAACATATCTGATGCTACACAGTTATCATAGAAGTGCTCCAATTTGTGATAACGACAAGCAAGCTACTTCATAAATCTGCTTAAGAAGGTGAGTTTTGTACATATTTTTATAAAGTGTACCAGTATTAATAAAATTTATTTCCATTTATTTTATTTATTTATTTATTATTAGTTATCACTTAGATATACAATGTACATGTGTGAACGTCATTTAACAGTTTAATAATAATGTGCAGCACTAAGCTTACAAAATATAAGAAAATACATAAAAAAAGAATTTAAAGCGAACGAAATAGTACAAAAACATACATCACAATATATAAAATATTTTTGTTTTTATTATTATACTTATTCAAGTATTATGATATGATGCATACCCAGTACGTCTCTGTAGGATTAATGACCTTGGCCAGGCTTATTTATTACTTTTTGATTGTTTTTGTTTATGCTGATGCTATGATGATGTATTATTATTTATTACTTGCACAGTAATTATATAATGGTCAGTTATTGTATACCTATTGTATAAGTACGTTTATATTAATTTACCTAACTAATATCTAATTAAAGCAAGAAAAAATTATCACATACCAACAATTTTGACCTGGACACGGATCAAATCAAGTCAATGTTGTACATATATTAGACGAGTGGACCTTGTCGTACCATTTTCTTACAAAATATATGTTAAATTATGAGCACCTAACAGAGTAGCCTACCTCACAGTAAAATGTCCAGCTTAAGGGTTCTAGTATCGCCAAAAGTATTGATGAGTGTATCTATTGGAGTTGGTCATTGGGCCTGGTAGCGGTAATAGGCCGTCGTTAAATAAATAAAAAAAATCTTTGGCAATGCGTCATTGTATATTTAAAGTAACAAACAATACATTTATTGATTGGTTTGACAAAAATGTCTCATATAAATATAATACAATTGAAAGTCATCCAATTAAAAAAAAAAATGTGTCTTAACACGGCAAATCTGGTGAAATATATAAAACGATTAACATATAGAGAAGAAAAAATAGATCAGGCAAAACTTCGTGTCAGGAATGAGTGTGCATATCAACACTTATGAAAAAAAATGTACCTATGTAATATTTCACAACAAAATACACATAAACTGAGAATTATCCCAACAATATAAATCTGAAATATGTTGTGTAACTGTTCCAGTTTCAGCTCTTGTACCACTAGATTAATTTTTTTCTTTTCAGCTCTTTGCTGTACTTTCCTGTTGTTTTCCTTTAACGTATCAGTCAATCTAACAATAATCCCATTTTCGGTTAAAGTTCTCACTATTTTACTAAATTTAAGAAAAGCTGGATGACCCTTTACAAAATAAAATCTGAAATTAAATAATTTTATATCAGTTTTGATTATATGTACAAGAGCTTTCCCTTCGTCATCCACATATCTCCTGGGTATGATATATTCCAAACGCTTTACTGTTTTGAATATAGTGACGTTCCTGTAAAAAGCCACGTGATCCAGACAAGTAAAATCTAAATTGCAAATCCTTTTTGCTTTCTCAAGTTCTTTCTCCACCGGATCATTTGTATCAAATAGACCTTCTTTTTCATAAAAGTTCATGGCTACTGTCAAATTACTCTGTACTATGTCTTTCCATGAATTAACTTGATATTCAAATCGTTCCATAGTTAGAGATTGAAACAATCTACTCTTAAACCCGGTATTACAAATAAGAGTTAAAATCAGTAAAGAAATAACTAGCAATCCTTTGGAAAAAGTGCTTATTTTTATCTTAACACTAACTTCTGTGAATATTTGAATTAACAAAAACAGCAAGTTACTGTTTTTTCTGCAATTGTCTGAAACAGAGCAGATTATAAAAAGTAATGCCAGAAAAAAAGCATATGCCACTAAAACATTGGTTTTAAAAATGTTTTTAAATACGTTATAATTTTTAATTTTCCTGGCTTTAGGCACAATAAATTGCAATACATCTTGAAAGTGAATTGGAGTCCCATCAAAATCTATATGAAATTCAGATCCGGCAGCTGTTTCTCCTAAAGCGACATCATATTTATGATTTAGTAGATCTCCAAATAATAGAGTGTAACTTCCATTTTCTTTTCTGCCCCAATAAGTATGATTATATTCGATATATTCCACTTGTAGCTTCATATGATTTGATACAACATTAAAGATGTCTATCTCAAATCCTTTATCTATTAGGCAATAGGGACAATGTGCATAAGGGGGCTTGTTTATGTATATTGCTTTTAGTGTAATATTTTCGAAACCATTATTTTGTTTTGGATAAGAATACGTGAATAATTTGTCATAATTTCTAACAGGAACAATTGTTTTTGTTTTTATACTGTAAAGATAGTAGGGATGAGTTGATTTGTTTTTTATAATTACTAGAACTCGATCGATATAATATTCGTTTAGTATATCAATAAATGTTTGACCTGTTGGGTATATAGAAATAAAAATATAATAGCTTCTTGGGTTAAATAATGAATGTATCTGTAATTTCATTAATATGCCCTTAAGATCGTCATCTTCTGACAAATCTATAACGTATAATTTTGGCGTGACTTTATTCATCCCTTCATTTAACCAAATGAATTTTTGGTTTGAATTCAAACGAAAAGAAGGAAAATTCACAGAGTTGTTGACATTGACCAAACATACCAAATCCTCTTTAAAATATTTTAAAACACTCTCGTTAATGTGATGATTTATATTGTATTCGTCTTGTTTTGGTGTAAGTAATGCCATGAAAAGAAGTTTATAGCTTGTAGACAACATTTTTATTACAAGGCTTATTATAAGTCAAATTGTAAATGTATCCTCACAATTTTTAACACAAATGGTAATAATAACGTGGGTAAAGTTTCCTCTATACTAACAGTTAATGTAAATATTTGTCAGCATTTGTGTTTACCATCGGTTTGAATTATTTTCTAATTTATATACAGTAGCATCATTAATTTCTTTTTGCCTGATATTTATATTTCCAGTAATTCTTATACTCTCCGTTGTGTGTTTTACAACCAAAATATGTCGCAAGTTGCGGAATATAATACAGCTGGAGTTTTCTCTGTACTTGGGTTGCTGCTATGAATTTTCAAGTCTGTACATATCATGCCAATCAGCCATGAAGTTAACGATTCTTTAATTTGTATTTGACCGAAAGAAAAAACTGTATGTAATTCATTTGCCTCTAAAAGTGCTCAAATAGGATGAAAGTTTTGCAAAATACAGGGTTTCCTGTTATAATATTCATCTAATATCTACATTATCGGTTTTTTTGCAAAATATTGTAATGTGTTTGCTATCCACACAAACACTCGTAGATTCGTTGATTGAAAGTCTAGGTAACAGTTACTCACTACTTTATTAACTAATTAATAATTAACAACAATAGATTAATGACTGTCTTAATTATAATCACAATTAAACACTGATCTTTTAAGTCTCTTTCTTATTTCTTCTTTACTCGTTCACGTTCAACTTAAGACTGACTCTCGGCCCACCATTCGCCTTATTTATACATGCATTCACGCAGTCTAGAACATTCTGGAACATTCCCGGCCGTTTTCGTATAATTCTAGTTCCATATATTCAGTCTACACAGTCCAGTGGCGTAACAACATCAACACTGGAGTTTGCCACAGTTATGGTGCTATCGTCAGCAAACATCATCACCACTTTTTATGTGGTTTGACAGATCTTTAACGTATAAATAAAAAGCAAGAACCCTAGAACTGACTCTTGTGGTACACCTTGAGAAACATTAAATTCCTCTAAGAATTGGATACCAATCCTGCGATTTAACACGCAAAAATGAATCCATTCCAGAATATTACCACATATACCGATGTTAAAAAGATTAGATATATTATAATGCACATCCAAAGTATCAATTGCCTTGGATAAGTCAAATTGTAACATAACCACATATTTACCTTTATCTTGATTACTGTAAATTGTATCAAGTAAGTCAGTGTTGATTTACAGTTCCTAACAACATGGTGTGAGAATATTGTATTTTTCTACAAATACTGATATTTGGCCGTATACAACCCAATTATTTTATGTAGAGAGCTAACTAATGTTATTAGTTCACAAAGACGATACTACATTATCCTTGTTGTCTATAACTTTCTATGTTTCAAGGATCACCTGATTTGAATAACACGTGAGAAATTTTTTTAAATATTTGGAAAAGAGCCACTTTCAATTGAGTAATTTATCAGATACACTACTGGTAGTATGTATGGATACACTCTTTAATTTGTTTCATCAGTTGAAAACTAGCTATCGCTATCAAAAGTTTTGTTTTTTAATTTAATATTTGTATTTATTAACAGCAATTCAGTAACTGGAACAAAAAAAGAAAGTTTGCGGATTAATATTGGGAAGCGTACATGACTAATTTGTCTAAAATGAGAGTGTTTTTTTGGTTTTACATAATAATTTAGCATTATGATAATCTATATTATTACTTACCCAAAAGAGATTTTTAATTCAATTTCCTCTTGAATAATCTCATTGGTCATGCAGCCTTTTCGTTTATCTCTTCCATTATTTTTTGTATTTAATAATTTTATAGGACAAAAGACGTCCAGATGCCAAGTAATTCAATCGATGAAATTAATAAATGCCTTATTTATGTTATGTTCAAATACCTTCCCAAGTTTTTAACGTTGAACAGTCTATGAGGTGTTGCACATTATTATTATCACAATGATCTCGTTTCTTTATTCTAATATTTTTTTTGTATTATTATAAATTTTAGCAGAAATATGAAAATTAATAACATGTGATAAGTGATCAGCTATGTTCGGATTTGTTGGGTTACAAGTATGCGTGGATTCGGGCATATTAGTAACTAAAATACTATTATACTAGAAGTGATCAATCCGGTAGTGGAGGTAAATACTCTGCTAGGTTAATTTGTGGTTACTTGTACTTTAAAGGAATGGAATAGATCAAAAAAAAAATTTGTGTCTATAGAGCTGTTGCTAGAACCAATATTTATATCACCGTAAGGTTTTATATTAGTCTGCCATCGTGGTTGCAAAATATTAGGGCCAGAGTTAAATTTGTAAAAAACATTTTTATATCGCCATTCGGGGAGCGATATACCGTAATTATTATATCGTCAGTGAATCCGCAAAACCTCGTATGAGAGAAAAGCAAAATTTTACAGGGGAAAGGAAAAACTTTCTTCAAGTTTCAATTTCTAAGATTTTCTAATTATTTTAGATAGGAAATATTTTAAAGGTTCACTTGATATTGTTGGACAAAGATTTTTGAAAAAATTTCAAAACTTATATATTTTATATCTCATACGTGGTCCTGACACCTTATTTTTGTTACATTTTCTCATACGTGGAGTGAAATAAAATAGGATAGCTTGAAACATAAGTTAATTATTAAAAAATATTACAAAACTCTTATCAAAAATTAATCAATCTACTTCCTAAATAATCTTAAACTATTAAAAGTGTGGTAGATTGTCATAGTAATCCCAAAATGCGGAGTCCATTTCTTTTTTAAGGGCTTGCAAATGATTATATTTGTCAGCTTTAATTTTCCAATTTTCCTGAATAATTATTTGTAATATTAAACTTATCCGACAAATTTGGCCTCTTGATATAATGTTTATACTCATCTGAGTAATTAAGTTTATACAATATCTCTCCCTTAGAGTTATACATTAGGGACCGGATATCCGAAACTGTCGGATCGCCTACTTTATAGCCAGGTCTGATATTGTTGTAATATTTTATATTAGTTAAGTTCAAAAAATCGGTGTATGCTAAATATTTCACAATAAATGGTTTAGTTGGGCGGGCTTCCCGACATACGTAGATATAATCTGTTGGTAGGTAGATATCTTTATTTTTTAGTCTTCTCTCTATTAAGCTGTGGGCACGGTCCACTTCCATTTGTGTATGCCCCTTCTCAAGAAAATTTTGAATGATCGAGATTTTTCTATCCATGGCCAGTTTCAGTAAAACGTTTGACAAAACTGTGTTCATATTCTGGTACCCGCAACCATCACTTATTAAAACTATTTTTTTTAATTCAGGATGGCCCTCAATGTAAGTACCCAAAAACTGATAAATAATCGACGATATATTTGTAGCATCCAAGGAAGCTTGGGTTTCATCCCACAAAAAACAATATACGTCTTTACTCCTTAGATCATACAATGTGTAGTTGTGGACACATAGCTTTTTCTTGTAGTAAACTGCAGAGCACTTTAAAAAAGGAGCGAGTTTAACTGCTTGCATGTCTAAGGTAAGAGCTACAACTTGTTCTGGGTTGTTTATTGCGATTTCTTTATCCTTGTTTTTCTGCTCTCCAGCTTCATTTTTTGCGCCGTTGCGTTGGTGCGATTGGTACTCAGTCTCTTCAATGTGTCCATGTTCGTATGCCATACATAGATCGCATTGATCTTTCTTTGGTTTAAATAGGGCGATATTCTGACGATCCATTTCATGCACAAAATAATTTCGAGAAGGAGGTTCTACATTATTTTCTTTTGCATATCAGAGTAATGATTTTGATCGTGTGTTTATTGGTATTAATTTAATGCATTATTCAATAGTAAATATTTTAAATTATATACTTACCACTTAACACAATCACTTCTTCTTATTAATAAAGTCTAAGTTCTAACACCACAAATAAGCAATTTTTTAGGAGCGCGAACTAACTGCACTTTCTTATGGGAGAACAGGCTCATACATGCTTTTGCGTGTATACGGCTGATTCGAGGTTTAGATTATTTCGTATATTTCTAAAATTATTTGATTTCAGGATACGAGGTTTTACAATTGTATGTGGCCAGTTACAAGCAATTGATTAATGTAAAAATCTCAATTTGGCGAAAAATGCCCAATACGAGGTTTTGCAGATTCACCGACGATATATTTTTTGCTATTAACCTGTTACATGACACCACAGAAATCAACATTACATTCAGCATTACATTCAACATTACAATGAACAGATAAACATTTAATTGAGATAAGGGGGATAAATACCTATACAGTTTTTTGCTTTAAAACGGAAACATATCCAGCATTCAAGGCTTAGACGATTTTCTAATTTTCCCATCAAAAGTTCGTCAACCTAATGCTAGATTATAGAGACAAAATTATTACATTTGAGCCATTGGGAACTCACCACGACGCATATGGCGTTACGATCAGACGAATCAAAATTAGATGATTATTGGTTTGTTTATATTAAATTTATTTGCCTTTGTGTGTCCCTTCTTAGGTAGAAAATATATATTATTACATTAATCGAAAGTTGAGTAGTGGTGAGAGGTATGTAAAACTTCTCATATGGTCCAAATGCTACTATCCGACCGACATCATAGATGTCTCTGTGGCGGATAGCGACTTGCGAAGCAAGTACCAAGAGCGGCGACCTCTAGCCCACTACTGTTATTAAATATGATTTGAACGAAACAACTACTCAGCGGGCAAATACCCCGACCTGCATTGGATTATACCTTCAAATCATGATAGATCGGTAGCCCATATCATTTGTCAATTCCTAACCAGACATAGACTGGTTTCGAACTTATTAGTTCTCCTCAGTATGCCATAGGTTATGGAACAGACGGAATTGACAAATGATATTGGCTACCGATCTATCATGATTTGAAGGTATAATCCAATGCAGGTCGGGGTATTTGCCCGCTGAGTAGTTGTTTCATTCAAATCATATTTAATAACCGAAAGTTGATAAGTAAATTCAATCAGTTAAACCTATTTTGCACTATTTTTTGCTAATTTGTGGAAGTACCTAACCTAAAAATGTCACTACTTTGTATACCTATCGTATTACAGTCTTCTGGCTTGAAATTGACACTCATTGCCGAACTTAATGCTTTTCCCATCAATTATGCAATCTCCAATACTTCTCTTCTATCTATTTTCTCCACGATACCACAGCTATTGGTGATATAAAAAACCCCGTGTCTTTCTTGGAAAATAATGAAATGTGGATAGGACATCCACATCCTATCCTTGAGTGACAATTAAACGCACAACAAGTCGTATTATGATGCACTGTTTACTTCGGCATATTGTGGAATAAACGTTGATGATATAAAAACAAATTAAGTTCCTCTTCTTGGTAAAAGTTTAAAATATAGAGTGGAATGAAAAATAATATTGAAATTTTTCATTTGCTAATTATTATTTACTAACTTTTACAAATCTTATCACAGATAAGTATAACATATATCTTTTTAAACAATTATTTTCCCGGCTATTTGCCAAATCGCTGAAACTTGGATTACAAAAAATAATAATTAGCAAAAAAAAAATTTTCAGTTATTATTTTTCATTCCACTCTATATTTTAAACTCTTACCAAGAAGAGGAACTCAATTTGTTTTTAAATTATTCTCACCTAAGGGGAATTTCAATTAATCTGTTCTCTGAAGCCATTAATGTTTATTACATTAAGGTTTACAAGTTTAGTTGCTTTGAATTCTTTAAATGAGCTGGCTACCCTGATGAAGCTCCGCAAGCAGAAACACGTGTCGGTAGATATTCTAAAGTTTTTTTAAAGTGAGTGTTCAACTGGTGAGTATCTTTTGTTTTATTTATTTTTGGTTTTACCAGACAGAATGGTTGAAATTAAAAACAACATTATTGAGTCAGTCGTACTGAACATAATGTGCATATTATCTTTTTTGTAATCCAAGTTTCAGCGTTTTGGTAAATAGCCGGGAAAATAATTGTTTAAAAAGATATATGTTATACTTATCTGTGATAAGATTTGTAAAAGTTAGTAAATAATAATTAGCAAAAAAAAATAAATTTTCAGTTATTATTTTTCATTCCACTCGTCGATGATATAAAAAAAAAACGGTAGTAAAACCCCCGATAAACAAACTGTCCAAATGCGATCAAACGAATGTAAACAAAGAGCTTACTCGTTTTGTTAAAGTGCGATTTTTAGTCATCAGGGTGCAATATGAAGGCTTAAATTCCCAATATAAATCTTTATGCTACCGTTTTTGAAGTACAAAGTGTCAAACATGATTGGACCTAACCATATTTTTTTAAATATCTTTTGAACCGCTTGAAATATCTTTCTCAGTTTTAGTATACGATTTTAGGTATTTTTGTTACATCTTCAGGAGAAGTATAGTTAATTTTGACGCACCAAGTGATTAATTTTTCTGGGTTATCAACCCTAAAATTTTTAGGGACTTGCCAATGATCATCATATGTATGATAGAAGGTCCGTTCTCTGACAATACATCATTGTTTATTTAAAATAACAAACAATACATTTATTAAAAGTCCTATGCTGGTCTTATATTAATGTGACATAATTGCAAGTCACCACATTAAAAAAAAACTATGATTTAAAACGACAAATTTTGTTAAGTATATAAAATAATTAATATACTATGGGGAAAGAGATTAATTCGGGCAAAACTACATGTCAAGAACAAGTGTGTGATAATCACTTCTGAGGAAATATGTACCTAAGTAATATTTCACCACAAAATACACATAAACTTAGAACTGTCCCAACAATATAAATTTGAAATACGTTATGTAATTGTTCCAGTTTCAGTTTTTGCACCACTAAATTTATTTTCTTCCTTTCAGCTTTTTCTTGTACTTTTCTATTGTTTTCCTTTAACATATCCGTTAATCTAACAATAATCCCATTTTCGGTTAAAGTTCTTACTATTTTACTAAACTTAAAAAAAACTGGATGACCCTTTACAAAATAAAATCTGAAATTAAATAATTTTATATCAGTTTTGATTATATGTACAAGAGCTTTCCCTTCATCGTCCACATACTTCCTAGGAATGAAGTACTCCAAACGCTTTACTGGTTTAGATGTAGTGACGTTCCTGTAAAAAGCCACGTGATCCACGCAAGCAAAATCCATATCGCAAACCTTTAATGCCTTTTCAAGTTCATTCTCTACTGGATCGTTTGTGTCAAATAGACCGTCTCTATGATAAACGTTTATGACAACTGTCAAATTACTCTGTACTATGTCTTTCCATGAATTAACTTGATATTCAAATCGTTCCATAGTGAGAGATTGAAACAATCTACTCTTGAATCCGGTATTACAAATAAGAGTTAAAATCATTAAAGAAATAACTAGCAATCCTTTGGAAAAAGTACTTATTTTCATCTTAACACTAACTTCTGTGATTATTTGAATGAACAGAAACAGCAAGTTAAAGTTACTTCTGCACTTGTCTGAAATACAGCAGATTATAAAAAGTAATGTTAGAAAAAAAACATATGCCACTAAAACATCGGTTTTAAAAATATTTTTAAAAACATTATAGTTCTTAATTTTCCTGGCTTTAGGCACAACAAATTGCAATACATCTTGAACGTGGATTGGAGTTCCATCAAAATCTATGTGTAATTCAGATCCAGCAATTGTTTCTCCTAGAACTACATCATATTTATGATTTTGTAGTAATCCGTATAATAGAGTGTAACTTCCATTTTCTTTTGTGCCCCAATAAGTATGATTATATTCGATATATTGCACTTGTAGCTTCATATGATTTGATACAACATTAAAGATGTCTATCTCAAATCCTTTATCTATTGGGCAATAGGGGCAATGTGCATAAGGGGGGCTTGTTTTGATATATTACTTTTAGTGTAATGTTTTCGAAACCATTATTTTGTCTTGGATGAGAATACGTGAATAATTTGCCATAATTTCTAACAGGAACAATTGTTTTTGTTTTTATATTGTAAAGGAAGAATGGATAAGTTGATTTATTTTTTATGATTACCAAAACTCGGTCGATATAAAATTCTCTTAGGATATCAATAAATGTTTGACCTGTTGGATATATAGAAATAAAGACATAATAGCCTCTTGGGTTAAATAACGAATATTTATGTAATTTGATCAGTATGCTTCTAAGATCATCTTTTGACAAATCTATAACGTATAATTTTGGCATGATTTTATTCATCCCTTCATTTAACCAAATAAATGTCTTGTTCTGATCCAAACGAAACGAAGGAAAATTCACAGAAAAGTTGACATTGATCAAGCATACTAAATCCTCTTTAAAATATTTTAATACTATCGTGTTGATATGATGATTTACATTATAATCGTCTTGCTTTGATGTAAGTAATGCCATGAAAAGGAGTCGATAGTTTATAACCAACATTTTTATTATAAGTCAAATGTAAATGTATCCTCACAATTTTTAATGTAAATGCTAGTAATGCTTGTAAAGAAGTTTCCTTTATACTAGCATCTAATGTAAATATTTTTCAGCATTTTTATTTACCGATTGACGGTTTGACATTTATTTTCTAATTTATGTACAGTAGCATCATTAAAATTGTTTCTACATAATATTTATATTCTCAGTAATTCCTACTACTCCCCGTTATATTTTTCACTAGCAAAATAAATCTCAAGTTGCGGGATATAATGCGTTTGAAATTTTCCCTTTACTTAGGTTACTAACATATGAATTTTCCACGTCAATCACCCATAAAGTTAACGACTCTTCAATTTATATTTGACCGAAAGGCAATACGTATGTAAAATAATTCACTTGCCTATCCCAAATAAGATAACGTTTGTAAAATTAACAAAAATAAAGTGAAAATAAGACAAGTCAAAGCGGTATATTGTAATAGTTAATATTTAATTGTTTTAACTATTATTTGAATATTAATTATTTTAAGCATTTCCAGAAAAAAAATTATTAGTATAACATAAGCATTCTTTCAAACCTAACATGACAGCAATAATAACTACCTAAAGTTTTTTATATTTTATACTGTCATTCTTATCTGAATGTGCAGGTATAAAAGTTTTTGGTAGATATAAATCAGACACATCACTTTATATACATTATTTTATCGTGGAAACTATTAAAACAACTACTCAATCTAGAAGCAAGATTGCATCGGATTAAATAATAGTATTCTTATTAATAGAAGCAAAAAAATTAGAAATTAAAAAATATTGACACCAAAAAGAAACATACTCTCCAGTTACAATACAAAAGCGAAAACCCTATTGAGTATTTATTTTAATAGTTTCCACGAAAATGTGTTTGAAGTATTGTGTTTGATTTATTATGTAGCTAAAACTTTTATACTAGTGCAATCAGACACTGACGGTTCTTCTATAGGGTCATTTGGTCAATGACCTCCCACATACAAATAAAAAAATAGAGCTATTCATTTTCTGAAGTTTAAAAATATATAATATATATATTTTTAATATTCTTAAAAAACATATTAAAGTTTCTAGTTCATTCTATGCACAATACTATTCAAATATCTAGATCGCATGATTTCGTATCCCCGCCGAGCACCGAGCATCTACATTAATATTCATTATATTATTCATTTATAGAATTTAAAAATCTTGGGTCAATCCAAAACTTGTCCTCAAAGCTAGCTACGGACCGAATATACAACGAATTAAAGTGAAATAGACTTACGCGCGAATCGTCAGAAAGCAAAAGAGATAGAAAACACTGGCGGGGACAATGTCCCTGACACATTTTACAGTAACGTACGAAGTTCAGTAGAGCAGTGAGCAGTCAGTCTTAATGCTGATTAGGTACGCGTTGGTCGGTAAATTCTGTCGCGTTGTTTTTAATGTTTTTATTTGTGAACATCTTATAAGTACATCTGTACTTGTCGTGAAATTAAGTAAAACAGTGTTTTTGGTGTTTACTATTAAATATGAGTGTTGTACAAAATATATATTATTCATTGTTACGCTCATCAACTAAATTTAATTTTACAAAAAGCATCAAGTCAGGATAAAAGCATAAAAATTTTTTTTGCTAATTTACATAGCTTTTCCTCATTCTTTCGAAAATCGCCAAAAAAGAACAGCCTTGTTAGATAATGTTGTTAAGGTGAGATTACCTAAAGCGGCTCCAACACGATGGAATTTTAATACAAAATGCATAGAGATTGTTTATACCTATCGAACAGAATAATTATTAGATTGTTTAGAAAAAATCATTGATAATGAATCAGAAAACAACACTCTAAACCAAGCTATTGGTTTAAAAAACTACTTACAAAATGAACATTTTCTTTACTGATTAAATTTTTTTCATTTAGTTATGCCTCATTGTGATATATTGTTCAATCAATTACAAAAATGTTATATCGATGTCATAACAGTAAATAAGTGTATTGGCGTTTTTAATAGTAAAATTGAAGACATCAGAAATAAAATTTTGAATAACTATTTGGAGGAGACATCCATGCAGTCTGCCCAGAGATGTAAAACGGAAGAATCAAAAAGGAGAATTTCATTAGAAGTTTGTGATATAATTACATCTGAGATCAAAAACAGGTTTGGCTTCAGTAATCATTTAGCAGTCTCAGTTATTTCACGCAGATCGATTTAAAGATTATAAAAAAAGCTTTCCTCAAGATATGTTTAAATTAGTTAAAACGGAGTATCCAGTCATAAATCATTTGAAACTTAAAACTGAATTAGAAGTATTATGTAGCCGAGAAGATTTTTCCAATAGTGAAGGTGCAGTTGCTTTGTTACAGCTTTTTATTAACAATAATTTGTGCAATACTTTTTCTGAAAGTGTCAAACTGTTAAAAATCTTGTGTACTCTCCCTATGACTACCGTCGAAAATGAACGTTGTTTTTCCACCTTAAAAAGAATAAAGACATTTTTAAGAAATACCATGGGTCAGGAAGGGTTATCTTCTTTAGCTATGCGTACTATAGAAAGGGCATTAATAAAGAAGATAAAAGACTTTAATAAAAAAGTAATTGACCACTTTGCATCTCAAAAAGACCGGATGATCGACTTGGAATTTAAATCACTTTAAAAGATAGGTAATACAGTAAACTTTTCTAATTGGCCTCCCTATCTCTTGACCCACGAACCGCCACTGCAATCAGATAAGAATGACCGTATAAAATATAAAAAACTGTAGGTACCTATTTATTATTGTTATCATGTTAGATTTGAAAAAATGCTTTCGTAATACCCAATAATTATTTTATTATTTTTTTCTAAAAATGCATAAATATAAAATATAAAAAATGTAACATTTTTAAAATAATACTTTTAGCTTCTATTTCGTATAGAAAGAAATATGTGAAAGTATTTGTTTTGGGCTATGAAATACTTAACAAGGAATTTTTAACTTCTGTATTATTTTTGAGAAGATCACCATAAATCCCTCAAACATTATATACCCGTGGTGTACTTGCACACTTGCTAGCATTCATTGTTAATACTTCCTAGCATTGTTAATATTACCAACTAATCACTAAGCCTGGCCAAGGTCATTCATCCTACCGAGACGTACTGGGTATGCATCTTATCATAATACTTGAATAAGTACAATAATAAAAACAAACATATTTTATATATGGTGATGTATGTTTTTGTACTATTTCGTTCGCTTTAAATTTTTTTTATGTATTTCCTTATATTTTGTAAGCTTAGTGCTGCACATTATTATTAAACTGTTAAATGACGTTCACACATGTACATTGTATATCTAAGTGATAACTGATTTGAAATAAATAAATAAATAAAATAAATGGAAATAAATTTTCTTAATACTGGTACACTTTATAAAAATATGTACAAAACTCACCTCCTTAAGCAGAATTATGAAGTAGCTTGATTGTCGTTGTCACAAACTGGAGCACTTCTATAATAACTGTGTAGCATCAGATATGTTTCTACAGTTGTCTCAGTAAGCGATGTTCGCTGTAGTGAAAAAATATGTTTGTATTTTGAAAAAGACCGTTCGACATCTACGGAAGTAATACAGGCATAAGTAAAACATTCTGTGAACTCACTTAACGCAGCTGTAGATGCACCATCACAAATTTGTCTTAATTTGGTAAAATCAGGATCTTTCCGTAGTACACTCTCGAATTTTTCAAACGGGATTATTTTTTGTGTCATTTATAGTCTGTAGCTGTGTATTTACGTCGTTCACTATTTGCAGCGATTCCACTAACGACAACGAAGTATCTTGCAATTTTTCTATTGCGTCGTGTAGTCCTCTATAATTGTTATAAATAGTTTTTAAATCTGTTTCAAGGAAAACATCTTGAAAGCTTGTCTGGCTTTCCTTAATAGCTGCAGCCTCGTTAGGGTTGAACTGTAGTATCACAGCTTTTATTTGTTGAAAATATTCAGCATAATAAAAAGCAGCCTTCAACCACGTTTCCCAACGTGTAAGAATCGGCTCTGGTGGTTTCGAAATACCAGGACACAGTATGTGAAATGCTCGAAGCCGTTTAGGAGATTTGAGAAATACTTTTTTTGTATTTGCTATTAATGCATCTCTGGAAAACATTTTCCAATCGTTTCTGCTACAAGATGGAACGCATGCACTTTACACGTAACATGTAAAAACCTACAATCGTCTCTTTGAAGAAAACGGCCCACCAAACGCATTATCGCAGCACCGTCGGTCACAAACATCAACACTTGACTTGTTGACAGTTCAAATTTTTCGATAGTCTCCAACACCACCCGCGTAATTGTTTCGCCAAAACACGCAGTTAGTCTTTTGCTAGCTAGTAAAAGTGGAAATGTTGGTTTAACAGGGTCGAGTACACGTACTATAACATTTAAAATAGATTTTTTTTTACAATCTGTCGTCTCGTCAACACATAATTGGGGATTGTATTTATTCCAGAACTCCCGAAATGCTGGTTTATCCAATATGCGCAGGGGAACATCACAGGCAATCAGCATTAACAGCAAAACAAACATAAACTGAGGTTCCAAAGAAGACACGCCATTTTTTTATTTTTATGCCGGTTACTATTGACATGAATTTTACAGCCGTATTTATTCTAGCACATTAAGTCTTGATCATAAACTTTGCAAATTATTTTACATCCATCATAGAATAAATTCGGAAATTCACCGATAAATTTATTCACTTTATCAGCGTACGGTCGTCTTCTACTCTTTACGCTCAACATTATTTATTATCTATTAGTACTCTATGCATCGACCGACAGATAACAACTGAAGTGTGTCGTGTCATCGTCATCGCAAACAAGCGCGCGATGGCATTGGTATTGCGCCCGACCCTGAATCTACCATCGCTTGGCCAGACTTACTAATCACTGTCAAACGTTAACAGTTATGTTATTTTTTTCCTGTGCTTATGGTATCCAGGGAAATGATTATTATTAATGATATTTTAATAACTACTATTTGATTTTTTTTCCTTAAATTTGATATTTTTGATTTTCTTCGAATCACGTCGGGGTCACCATTTTGTGGGAATTACCACAATTAATCAAACACAACAAATTAAAATGTTTATTCGAAGAGAATTGCGAAAATGTATAAGTTAAAAAATATCAATTAGTTATTAAAATATCATTAATAATAATCATTTCTCTGGCTATCATAAACATAGGAATAAAAAAATTAACATAACCGTCACCATTCAACAGTGATTAGTTGGTAATATTAACAATGCTAGTAAGTATTAACAATGAATGCTAGCAAGTGTGCAAGTATGCCACAATACCTATATCAAATTTGTTGAGTAACTCGTACTTTAAGAACTAAAATTTTTTAAACTTTACGTATGTTCCTGAAGTAGTAATAGTTACAAATATTATATACAATGTGTCTAAAATTATATTAATTTCAAATTTTATATGTTTTTCAGGTTTAATAGTTTTTGTTCTAAAACGAAAACATGTCCAGTTTTCAAAGCCTAGACAGTTTTCTATTTTTAAATTTGAAAGTTCGTCAGTCTCTTAATGGTAGATTCTAGAGACAAAATTATGACATTTGAGCCATATATGCACATATGCCACCATTTCTGAGGTACAGAGTGTCAAAAGTGACTGGATCTAACCATATCTTTTTTAAAATCTTCTGAACCGGTTCAAATATCTTTCGCAGTTTTAACATGCGATTTTAGGTATTTTTGCTACATATTCAATAGAAGTTTAGTTAATATTGACACATCGAGTGGTTAATTTTTCTAGGTAATCTTTCTTGTGAAAAACATTTTTGGGAACACGCCAATGAGCATCCAATGTATGATAGAAAGTCCGTTCTATGATTATACATCATTGTTTATTTACAACAAACAATACATTTATTGATTGATCTGACAAAAAAAAAATTTAATTAATTATAATATAATTGCAAGTCATCCCATTAAAAAAATAGACCAGTCAAATTAAGGGTTTTTCAAAACGATAATTTCCATCCATTCCCGACCAATACCATTCGATTCAGTATGTTTTTTGAATTCTCATGGTCAATTTTGCCGCACGTTATATGAGCAACAATTTAATTTATAAACAATTAAAATTGTGAAAATGATGAAAATCGATGTTTCTGAATATTCAACTTCAAACGCTGCGAAAACGGCAACAGATAGAAAAAAATTGCTCAGAACATTTTTTATAGAGCGTTAAATTCCCTTCAAAAAAGTCCTCGACGGCATATATCTACGATGAATAGTTAAGGCGTTACAATGAGTTAAATATTTATTATTTTTCTGCTGTATATCAGTCAGCTGTACAAGTAACGCGCATGCGCGATCAACAGACTTGTACGCCGCGTAATGGCCGCCTGCGCAGAACATTTTAAAGTAGACTTGCTGTAAATCTTTCATAATTTTCTTATTTTTACAACGTTAGCAAATGTATTTATCACTTCTTTGGTCTAGATATAAGTCCACTTTGAAATGGTCTGCGCAGGGAGCCATTACGTGAGAAATGGGCCCGTTAGTCGCGCATGCGCGTTGCGTATACAGCTGACCAGTACGCGGTAGAAAAATAATAAACATTTAACTCATTGTAACGCCTTAACTATTCATCGTAGAGATATGCCGTCGTGGACTTTTTTTGAAGGGAATTTAACGCTCTATAAAAAATGTTCTGAGCAATTTTTCTCTATCTGTTGCTGTTTTCGCAGCGTTTGAAGTTGAATATTTAGAAACATCAATTTTCATCATTTTCACAACTTTAATTGTTTATAAATTAAATTCTTGCTCATATAACTTACGGCAAAATTGACCATGAGAATTCAAAAAAAAAACTGAATCGAATGGTATTGGTCGGGAATGGTTGGAAATTATCGTGAAAATGGGCCTGATTTTTGATTAATTTGACTGGTCTAAAAAGTGTTTTAACACGGCAAATCTGGTGAAATATATAAAATAATTAATATATTACTATAGAAAAAGAAATTAGTTCTGATAAAACTACATGTCAGAAAAGAGTTTGTGATCATCTCTTCTGAAAAGACATGCATCTAAATAATAATTCACAACAAAATACACATAAACTGAGGACTGTCCCAGCAATATAAATTTGAAATATATTGTGTAACTGCTCTAGTTTCAGTTTTTGCACCACTAGATTAATTTTTTTCTTTTCAGCTCTTTGTTGTACTTTCCTATTGTTCTCCTTTAACGTATCTGTCAATCTAGTAATAATCCCATTTTCGGTTAAAGTTCTTACTATTTTACTAAATTTAAAAAAAACTGGATGACCCTTTACAAAATAAAATCTGAAATTATATAATTTTACATCAGTTTTGATTATATGTACAAGAGCTTTCCCTTCGTCATCCACATATTTCCTGGGAATGAAATATTCCAAACGTATTAATGTTTTGAATGTTGTGACGTTCCTGTAAAAAGCCACGTGATCCACACAACTAAAATCTAAATTGCAAATCTTCTTTGCCTTCTCAAATTCGTTTTCCACTGGATCGTTTGTGTCAAATAAACCATCTTTTTGATAAATGTTCACGACTACTGTCAAATTACTCTGTACTATGTCTTTCCATGAATTAACTTGATATTCAAATCGTTCCATAGTGAGAGATTGAAACAATCTACTCTTGAATCCGGTATTACAAATAAGAGTTAAAATCAGTAAAGAAATAACTAAAAATTTTTTGGAGAAAGTGCTTATTTTCATCTTAACACTAACTTCTGTGATTATTTGAATTAACAGAAACAACAACTTACAGTTATTTCTCCACTTGTCTGATATACAGCAGATAACAAAAAGTAATGTTAGAAAAAAAGCATATGTCATTAAAACTTCAGTTTTAAAAACATTTTTGAATACGTTATAATTTTTAATTTTCCTGGCTTTAGGCACGACAAATTGCAATACATCTTGAAAGTGGATTGGAGTTCCATCAAAATCTAAGTGTAATTCACCTGAAGCAGCTGCTTCTCCTAAAACAGCATCGTATTTGTGATTTGCTAATTCTCCATATACCAAAGTGTAACTTCCGTTTTCTTTTCTGCCCCAATAACAATTATTATATTCAGTATAGTGTACTTGTATCTTCATCTGTTTTGATACAATGTCAAAGATGTCTATCTCAACTCCCCTGTCTTTTAAACAGTTTGGACAATTTGCATATGGGGGCTTGTTTACATATATTGCTTTTAATGTAGTGTTTTCAAAACCGTCATTTTGTTTTAGATGAGAATATGTAAAAAATTTGTCATAATTTCTAACGGGAACAGTTGCTTCTGTTTTTATATCATAAAGGTAGTATGGGTAAGTTGATTTGTTTTTTTATGATTACCAGAACTCGATCGATATAAAATTCTTTTAGAATATCAATAAATGTTTGACCTGTTGGGTATGTAGAAATAAAAATATAATAGTTTCTTGGGTTAAATAACGAATATTTATGTAATTTGACTAGTATGTCCTTAAGATCACCATCTTTTGACAATTCTATAACGTATAATGTTGGCATGACTTTATTCCGTCCTTTATTTAACCAAATAAATGCTTCGTTTTGATCCAAACGAAACGAAGGAAAATTCACAGAGGTGTTGACATTGATCAAACATACTAAATCCTCTTTAAAATATTTTAATACTATCTCGTTGATATGATGTTTTACATTGTATTCATCTTGCTTAAGTGTAAATAAGGTCATGAAAAAAAGTTGATATTTTATATGCAACATTTTCATTATAAGTCAAGTGTAAGTGTATTCTCACAATTTTTAACTCAAATACTAGTAACAACGCGAGTAAAGGAGTTTCCTCTATACGGCTAATGTAAATATTTTTCAGTATTTGTATTTGCAGACGGTTTGACAATTATTTTCTAATTTATGTACAGTAGCATCATTAAAATGGTTTCTACATAATATTTATATTCTCAGTAATTTCTACTATTCCTTGTTATATTGTTAAAAGCAAAATAATTCTTAAGTTGCGAGATATAATATGCCTGAAAATTTCTCTTTACTTGGGTTGGTGATAACATGAATTTTCCACGTTAGTACACATCATGCCAGAGTTAACGAATATGCAATTTATATTTGACCGAAAGAAAATCTGTATGTAATTCACTTGCCTATTTAAAAAAATCCAAATAGGTATAAAACATTTATAAAAGTAAACAAAATCAAAAAGGGAAAATTAAAATAAGTAAAAACAATTAAATTTTATTACCTGTCATTTGAATATCAATAATATGAATTTTTACTAATATTATAAAGAAATACGTCTGAAAATATTATTTGTTATGGAACCATGAAATCCTTGGCAATGAATTTTTAACTTTTGCCTCTGATCATATCCATCTTATTTGTTAAATAACGCACTTTTAGGATTGAAATTTTTTAAATTTTACATTATATATATATATATATATATATATATATATATATATATATATATATATATATATATATATATATATATATATATATATATATATATATATATATATATATATATATATTTGTAGTAATAGTAACAAATATTATATATAAGGTGTGCGAATATTAGACACCAATCCCTTAGAGGCAAAATCTTAGATGAAATTATGATATTTGGGCTATATTAGGAAATACTGTACACCTATATACCTGTGTATGAAATGTCATCATTTTTGGATTACACAGTGTCAAACGTAACTGGACCTAATAATTTTTTTTTATGTATCTTTCGCAGTTTTAATAAATATGACATTAGATATTTTTGTTACATCTTCAGTAGAAATTTGTTTAACATTGATACACCGAGTGATTAATTTTAAGTGACATTTCAAACGTCAATATTTTTTATATTATAATTTTAATTTTCCATTTAAGTGTGCCATGACGGTTCCGATTTATTCAAAATGACCCGTGTAATGCTAGAAAAATTTAAATCCCATCAAATATACGAAATTACGTGATTTATGAGCAAATAAAGTTCATCAAAATGGTTTTTGGGGAAAAACTCAATTTTTTCAAAAGGAATCATATTGGTACCGTGGTACCATTTATTAGTACTATTAATAAGAAATTTATTCATATGTCGTATTAAAATGTGCGATAAATACAAACAAAATTACAGTCACTTATTTGGTATCGTTGGATTCAGAAAATTATGCAGAATTCAAATGTGCAATAATATACAGGGTGTTCTATTTAAAAATCGAAAGTTAGTGTCACTTCCGGCGAAACCGGAAGTGAAAAAAAAATCACTTGTATGTCAAAAAGATATCCCAAATTTTAATCGATTATCTTCAAAACTAAAGGAGAACAAGGGGGTGTACCATGATCCTGTTACACCTGGTATAGCTTAAATTTTCATAATAATGCATATAAATACAATTTACAATTTATAGTGTTCAACTTAAGTGCCTACTAATAATAACGTTAGTAATGGAGTTTCTTTTATGTAGTAAATGTAAATATTTTTCAGAAATTCTGTTTTGAAACTATCTTACAATTATTTTCTGCTGTACGTGCATTTAGATCATTAATTTAGTTTTTACCTGATATTTATATTCTGTTATTTTTATCACTCCGTCATATATTTGTCGATAAAGAATATATGCATAGATATAATGTTTATGCAATTTTTTCTCTATTCGACTTGTTGACATGAATTTTAAGAGAATTCTTTTTGTTCTTTTTTTAATAGGGTTTCAATAATTGTTCTTTTTGTGGTTTTGTGAACCAAATCAACATTTTTCAAAATTGTTTATAAATAATCATAATCCTCTTATGATATTAAAATAATTTCATATACCATTTTATACTGCTTTAGGTTTTGAAAAGAACTCCAGACTTCATCATGGAAATAAATATAATTGATTCTATTATTTAGGCCATTAAATCGCCTGTTTTGACAGATTCATGTATAAATTCGTCCTAATTGAGTACTATAATATACACTATGCCTGAAAAATATTAGTTTCATGAAAATAGGTCAATCTTACTGAAGATTTTCAAATGGGCAAAACTGCATTCGGAACAATTTAAAAAACCATTCAACTTCCTTTCATGGGTATTAACTAAACATAATTTTTTATTATTATTTATGCAGTTAGTACATATATGATATGATTGAGCCCTGATAATTTTAAATGACTTTTTTGTATGTACGACAAACGCTGGTAATGATGTTTGTTTTATAAAGCAAATATGAATATTTTTTTAACAATTGTATTTACTATACATGCATTGCAATTATTTTCTAATTTGTATTCATTCTCGTCATTAATCTTGTAATGACAAATTTCTTAAATTTACATGACACATTAATTTTTTTTTGCGAAAAAAAATCTATTAAAAACTTGACAAAAGTCTAGATTAATTCCATAATAGTTTTTTTAATTTCTTTTGAAAATTAAAGAATTCACTTATGCAAATTTTCAACTTTTTTAAGAAAATTATTCTCGTGACATTAAAAATGGTTCTCGTGATTATTCCTGTTTATCTATCGACTAGTCCTTCTGTCTCTCCGCGCACTAACGCCCAAACGATTTAAGCGATCATTCTGAAATTTCGTATAAGCTTTTGGCGTTAACTGGATTTCGGTTTAAATCGGTCGACTGAAAGTGACAGTTTACGCGTGCAATTTTTAGATTTATTTTTTTAAATAATTTAGAAACAGTTATTAAATTATGGCCTGATTCGTCTATAGTGTTGTCTGGTCCGTCAAATGGGTCTACCCCAAGGGCCCATCTTGGGCCCCTTTCTATTCATACTATTTATTATCGATCTTGCTTTATATATTACGATAACTTATTCTGATAATACTTAAATCACTTTTGTTATCGTCCAAATAAAAAATAATTAGAAAAATTGGTCCACGATTTAATTCATCATTTTCTTCTTCACCTATGATAACCATTCTGATAATACTTAAATCAGTCATATGATATGAATGGAGTATAGATCGGATAAGCCAGCTCTTCTAATTTAAAAGTGAGGGTAGTAAAGTACGTGGGATCTGGTCAGTAACTTATTTCTAGCAGCGTAGTAGACACCAGTTTAAAGCTACCAAGAAAATGACGCAGTTCGTCGCACTTGCTACTTTTTGGTAAACATAACTATATAGCTCCTGTCACCATTTGTCAAGTAGAAACAACTGTAATATTAGTCACATCTGCTACTTTATGGTAAATGTAACTTTGATGAGAAATCATTTTGGTTCTTGTCACCCCTATTAAGTGACAAATACTTTGTAGACATGTATACCACTATAAAGTTACTCCAACTAAATTCGCCATTTTTCTGTTATTAAATGATTGACATAGAAAAGAATATAATTCTGAAAACAATTTTATTATTAAATATGGTCATTTGCAAATATGTTTTATAAATAGATCATTATTATACTTCATTTTTGCCGTGAAAAACATATATGGTGTGAAGCAAATACATATGGACTTCAGTGATCGATTTATCGATACGGTTTGTGTAAAAGTAAATACATCTGAATCTAATGCATTATATGTTATTCTAGTATATATTGATCCTGCCTGTAACATCGACTCTGTAAGTAACCTTTTTAATTCTTTGGAAAATACAGCATTTCTATATGATAACAACTTCCTAATCATGGGAGATTTTAATATCTTCAAACTAAATCAGTACTAAGAGCAATACATTAAATGATCAGTATGTTACACAACTTGTAAACTTTCAAAACTTTTTTGACTGTTGGCAATATAATATAACAACAAATTATCTAGACCGTATTTTAGACCTGGTGTTATCGAATCAAAATTGTACAGTCAAACGTATCCCATTTTGTTTAGTCGATGAGGATGCGCATCATCTAACTTTGTCTTATAGAGATCTCATTAGTAATCAAAAAATTAACGCAATTGTCGTCTCCGGCGAAATCTACTTATAACTATAAAAAAGGCAAATTTTGATCTATTATATGATCTATTTAGGAATACGGATTGGACTGATATCGAAAGGTTTTCTGATGTAAATAAGGCTGTTGAATATTTCTATTCCATTATATACAATATATTTGATAAATGTATTCCAAAAACAAAAACTTCCAAGAAATATCCAGTTTGGTTCAATAATCAAATCATAAAAGATCTCAGAAAAAGGACAAAATTCGAAAAAAGTGTAACTTTTCTCAATCAAACGATTTAAGAAATGAGTACAGTAATCTAAGAGCAAAATAAATAAAATTCAAGACGATATTAGCGATGATTTAAGGACATTCTGGCAATTTATGAAGGACAAAAAAAGACATACGTCAACTGCTAGTAACCTAATTAATATTACTCAGTTTATATCCCAAGAAATACACGAAGAACAGGTGGATGTAGTTTATACTGACTTTCAAAAGGCATTTGACTTGGTGTCACATAATTTTCTACTCTGCAAACTCAAAAATGAATTTGGATTTCATGAGAATCTTATAGAACTCCTAACATCATATTTACATAATAGAAAACAGTATGTATCTGTGAATGGATATACATCGAAACATTTTCTTGCCCTGTCCGGAGTTCCTCAAGGTTCCAACCTTGGACCACTGTTATTTCTCATGTTTATAAATAGTCTTACTGAAATAATTAAAGCCTCAAAATATTTATTATTTGCAGATGATTTAAAGATTTAAATTAAAGTTGAAAGTAATATGGACTGCACCCTGCTACAAAATGGCATTAATAATTTATATCAATGGACACTTCAAAATAAGCTGTATCTTAATATTAACAAATGTTTTATTATGACCTATACTAGGAGAAAAAGTCGAATTATATATAACTACAAAATAAACGATACAGATCTGGCTAGAATTGAAACCATGAGGGACCTAGGTATAACATTTGACACCCAGCTCACATTTAGTAGCCATATTTGCGCCATGATAATAGGGCCAATAGAATGTATGGATTCATAGTACGTAATACGAAGATGTTTAACAAAGAAAAAGATATATTAAGGGAAAGATATCATCTCAAAACACTGGAGAGTCGAGAAAATACGGGCATATTGTATATCTACATAAATTGTTACATGGCAGTGTCGATGATAGTAGTTTTCTATCCATGATAAGTGTAAATGTCCCCTACTATCCTACTAGAACTTTTAGAACTTTCTACTTAGAACTGGCGGGTACAAACTATCAAATTAATTCCCCTCTCCACAGATTATTTAATATTTATAATTCAATCCAAAACAACTGTGATATATTTGACATTAGCGTAAGAAGATTAAAAAATATGTTAAATTCATTGTATTGATCTATTGCTTTTTAATGTTATGTTAGTATTAAGTTAATTTTAGGTTAATATTAAATATCAAATGTATTATATCACTCTGTAATAGGGCTATGCCTGTTGAGTGCATTACCAAATAAATAAATAAATAATACATAAAACAAAAGAAATGTTTTCCAACAAAAATTTTGCGTTTTCAATTGTACACATAATTTTTGAAAATTTTTTTTTTCCAAAAAAACCATTTTCTAGAGAGCGAGTTTCAAATAAATTACTTAACTAATACTAGATTTTTATTCAAATCAGTTATTTTAATACTGCTAACAATAAACAGAAAAACAATATTAACATATTTTTAAAATTGTTGCAAATTCACAAAAGTTACACAATGCGCAGTTGCTTTTCGGTTCCAAAGATAACTTGTGTACAAAAATTCATTAGTAGATTCGGTTTTAATGCTGGATTTACCGTAAATCACTATTATCTATATCATTTACATCAAATACAATAATATAGTTCGATATGTGATACGCTTACAATAAATTTACTGTTTTTTTTTATTAAATGAGAAATAATAAAACGTTTGTAGATAATGTTATACCGACACACTAATGAATTCAAAAATTTACGACAGTGGAAACCATTGATAAACAGCAAAATCACAAAACGATTATTAGATTCTAGTGCGTGCGCTAAAAATATGGCTTTCGTATTTAAGAAGAAGTTCTTAACGGAACCAGTACAGTTGCTGAAATTAATTATTCTTTTAATTTGTGTTGTGTTTACAATCTACCAAGTAAGTTAGTTGTGTGTTTATTTGTTGATATGCATGTGTCACAGAAGTAGTTTCTATATAGAAAACACCAAAACGCTCGATTATGCACTTGACATAAATTGCGTTAGTCAACTTAGTATCATCAGGAGACGATTTAAATCAAACAGCGAAACGCACGTCGAGTGTAGTAATGAATGTTTTAGTGTATGTAATATCCCCTGTGCCGTTCAGACTAGTTGATGATTGTTTCTAGGCGTTACTCGTTGCAGAAATAGACTCAAGAGATACTTAGTCCCTCAGGGTCAATTTGCTCTAGTGTTTAAAACAATTCTGAAAGGGCCGAATATTTAAGTTTCCAACAATGACGAACAAGTTAGGGTGTGAAACCACAAAAAGTTTTTTGATGAACTCTTTTTTAGTTGAATTCAACAATTGGAGATTTTAAAATTCTAACCTACAAATTTTCTGTCAACAATTTTTGAGAAACTTCAGGATTTTACTCCTAGGTGACGTAATTTTAAAATTTGACACTAAGAATTGTTCAATCACGAACGATTCGTGTTGAAAATACTCAGATGAGGGTCCTTTCCGGTAATAAGATCGGAAGTCTTAATTCACCCAATCAATCAAACAATCAAAACAATTTTATTAACAATTAAAAAAAAAAAACAATGTATATGGCCCTCGCCGGGCACCCGGTCCGTTTACCGACCTAGTATCCCCGCGTAAGTTGGCGACGCACAGGGCAATTGTTAGGTCGGACGGAGCGAGGCTGGTCCGGACTTAAAACTAAAACATTAACAATAAATACAACACCTAAAAAAAAAACCATTTTTAAATTGTATCATAACGTCGAAAACGAGAAATCAAAGATGCATGCAAAAGCATGTGCCGTTGATATAAAACTTTAAAACAATGCTAAAAGAATGTATAAAATTGTATATATTCGTGTATAATAATTTTGAATTTTGACGATGCTTCGACGAGCCAAACTGTCACAGTAAAAAGCTCTCATCTAAACAATACTGAATCGGGAAGCGGGAATGTCCCCTTATTTTTGGGTATTTAATGATATTTCGTGTATATGATAATGTGCCTACTGATGGTTAGCTTATAATTTGGAATAAATTTTGTGGGAAATTTTGATAAAAATAATGAACAAATAAAAAATAAAAGAAAAGTGGAATTTATTTTTTTTAAGTTCAGTTGTTCGGTACCAACCAGCCGTACGTGGTTATTGGTGTTGATGGACTTTTGGTTAAATGGGTTATGGGGTTATAGGGTGTAAAAGCTTGGGTTTTCAGATTACAACTTCATTCTTAGGGGGTTATATGCATTTAATAGCTGAAATTATGTGTTTTTTGAGGTTATGGCTAAATCCTGATGTGATGGGGTTAAATAGACCTCGAATTCTGATTCAGGGACCCCAAAAACATATAATAAACATGGTCAGACCCCCAGATCAGAAAAAAATATTTTTTTGCTATTCTACATAAATAGAAGAATAATTTCATTTGATGTAGCTTCCGTAACCATACAACTACTTAGATTAACTGAGATCTCAGTTAGAAAGAACGCACCTAATATATAACTTGAGTTGTCGCGCCAATATCCTTTTGGCTTGATGACGGTCTCGGATGCTAGGGCCAGGCAGGACTATCGCCTTTTTACCCTAGTCATCGCTGTAGACCTGGACCGGCCTCGTGCAGGGCGGGTTATCTTACTTTACTAACGACCCCACTCACAAATGTGAGCGGTGCCGAGGATTTCGGCCAACCTCCTTGGGTCCTGCCTGATGAAGCCTGCTGGCTAGGGCCTCTTCTGGCGCTCTTCTGTCTTCGTCTTCTTTCTTCGCCAGTTTGTCACCCCCGGGGTCATCTGTCTGTCAGGGACTGTGCGGATATTTTTGACTTGGGATTGACTGCCAGTACACAAAGTGTCAGTTGACACATTGTCGTCTGGATCATCGGTTAAGGTGAGGATGAACTATGTAGCTCTAGGAGGTGAACGCCTAAGTGCTTTCTTAGCACTTTCGTCCTTCACGGAGCCAGGGGGCCAACGGACACTGGTCGGCTTACTGACCGGCGCCCGCAAGGTTTGTGGGAGGGTGGTTGATACTGTCATGTCTTTTCCGTGGGTTGGTCCATCTGAAAGGAAAGGATTAGTTATACTCACCCGTTATCCAGTAGCTGCACTTTCGGCCACTTGTGCCTCGGTGCGTCTGCCGGATCATAGGAGGTGGCTCCCTGATCAGCGGGTTCCTGTGCTCCTCAGCTAAGGTGTACAATTTCTTCGCTCTATCCCGGATGATTTCGGTGACTGGTGTGTACTCCAGGTCCCTGAAGATGTCAGCGTTTCTAACGTACCATGGTGCGCTCACCGCCGTCCTGATGGCCACGTTTTACACGGCTTGGATTTTCTTCAAATAGGTCTTCGCTTGGTATCCCCATGCTACGGAGGCGTAGGTCAGCTGTGGTCTGATGAGAGCTTTGACCAGCAGAAGCTTGTTCCTCAGACTGAGCCTGCTCTGGTTCCCTACCATTGGGTAGATGAGAGCTCTCGTCCGCTTGGCCTTTACCACGATGGCTTCGGTGTTCTGTCTCCATGTCAGGCCTTTGTCCATGATTACGCCAAGGTATTTGACGGAATCGTGCGATTGGATGTCCTCGTCGAACAAGGAAACGTGTCCTGAGGGGGTTATAAACCGTGATCATGAACAACATTCATAAGAATTCTTGTGGTTTATGTCTATAGATGAATTAACTTGCCATCCCTTAGAGGTGAAGAAAACTAACTCAGATAATTATGTCTTACGTGGTGCAACGATCATTTGCCGTGTACAACTTCATTTGAAGGCAGTATTAAACTGTTCGTGCCTTATGATGACTTTCTTATTATTAAAGAACCCTAGCAGCAGGGGGCATGGTAGCCGAGTGGGTAAATCGCTTTATTGACTCGGTACCGAATATCGATGGTTCGAATCCATCCCGGAGCAAGTAATTTTATTTGTAATTTATTTCGGATTAAGATGAAAGAGAACTGTCGATGCCCTAGATGTGGTTCGGATTCCACAATTAACTGTAGGGCCTCGTCTCTCTTTACCCAACACAAAATCCTAGGATTTTCTGAGAGTTACTTCGGTAATTTTAGAGGGGGTTAAGAAAACATTTTTAAGCCATTTGTGACATGTCAACTCACTAAAGAGATATTTTTGACAGTAGTATTTAAATACATTGCTGTGAATTGTATGTAGCTAAATAATGATTGTAATTATAACAAAATTATGTATTGCGAACTCCCAATTAATCCCTTGTGTGAATTTATAAATGATGTTATCTGATAAAAAAACACCAAGTTCTATGTGTTTAAGGATATACTGTTAATATATTTTACTTTCATTATTTCAGATTAAATGTTCATATGGGTACAGGGTGATATATACCTACCGTCGTATTTCTTACCTTCGAAACAATTTTTAAAGTACGGTGCTGATAAAAGTTGTTAATTTTGTTAATTTTTTTAACCAGATAAGAAAGGAGGATTAAGCACAAATGATTTCACATAAGAGAACAAATATTGTTTTTCTACAAACACCATTAAAAACTAAATTTTTAACACGGCATACTTGAATTAAAAATGTAATATTATATAAACTCGCGTTAAAAATGATCACATGATTTACTTTTAACACTAGTGCAAAAAGTAAAATAACAAGTCGTTTATCATAATGACATTTATATATTTATTAATAAAAAATTACAAGTTATTTAGAAATATTTATATTAATTGTACAATTGGAGCAATTAGTAATATTTATCCCTTGTGAGCAAGCTACTTCACAAGAAGAAATTGTTGAAGTTGAACTTGAAGCAGTGGAGGAAATACTATTAATATGCTCTATTTCTGAATTGTTAGAAGAAGGGCAATTATTTGGAAGAATGTGACAAGCAATCCTCTTTTTGTTTTCTAACGAATCTTCCAAGTATCCTTCTGCAACACTCGAACTTTTCCATCCTCCGTGTCCTTTTATTGTACATAAATTTGCACCAGAGTCTGCTAACAAGCTGGCGGATGTCCGACGGAAACAATGTCCGGTGTAAAGTTCACTATTTGGTAATTTCAAAAATCTTGCAATATCTGTAGGCATCTTTCCAAAAATATTTATTCCAACAGGTTGAATCGTACATTTGTCACTAGTGTATTTAATAAAAAGACGTTGGTGGTTGACATGAGCTGGACGTAATGCTAAGTACTTATGATATAAGTCAATATAAGTCTCAGTAATAACAGTAAAGGTTCTTGAAACTCTAGTCTTGCTATCTGGAATGTTTACCAGTAGTGTATTTCCTAAATCCTCAATATTGTGTAAACTCATTTGACAAAGTTCTTCACGGCGACACGTGCCTAGTATATCTATTACAGCAGCTACTTTAAACATCAAATACTTGTCATCTGTCATCAATATTTTGGCGTGTAAAAATTTTTGATTTTTTTGGACGATATCCTTCTCCTTTGCGCTTCAAAAATGCGATGAGTTTATAAAACTTACTTATATCTTGATTGTTCTTGACATTTAACATAGCCTTTATCATTGAAAAATGTGCCCAAAGCGTCGAAGACTTCCAAATTTTAGAATTTTGCTCGAAATAGGCCAACATTACATTTTCACTGTACCTGCAACATTGTTCCGATCGCACCATTCCACAAAGCGTTTGTACGATAATTCATATTGTTGTTTGGATTTTGTGGGCAACAAATCTAAAGTTGCCCTTGTAGCTGCTTCTTCAATTTCTTGAGGAATCGATTCGCTTCCATCTGGACTATAATTAATATTGGAACTCATCATATTGCAATAGTTTTTCACATTTGACAAGCATGTGTCAAACAAAGGGCAAACTTGATTTATTTATTTCATAAATCCTACAAACTACTAGAATTATGAGGTAACCATTAAAAGGATTTGAAGTCTTTTAAAGAAACTTTATTGTTCTTTTAATGGTGTTTGTAGAAAATACATTGTATGATACACGTGTTAAAAATGACTTTATTTTGTTCGTGGAGTTGCTCCACTCGCTTCCGCTCGTTTCGCAAACTTCTCCACTCACAAAATAAAAAGTAATTTTTAACACTTGTATCATAAATAACTATTAAATGAAAATCTATTTTGATGCAGGTGGTGAAAGATGGTAGTGGGGGCCTTATGAACTTTAAAATCACAAAGGGGCCGAGTTAGATCCGATCCAAAAATATAATATATGTATTTTTAATCAATTGATCAGTTTTGGATAGAATGTCTAAAAAAAGTAAATCACATATAATTACGAATCGAGTACAATTGGGATTAAAATTATATTTCAGTTAAATTTCAAGTGCATACATGTAGTTTTTAATACAGGGGAATTCACACAATGACTGCAATACATATATTAAGAAGAAGCGGCCTTAACACAGACCCGTATGGAACACCCGACGAATTCAAATGTTGATATTAGTATTAGCAAACACTATTTTGCAAAGATGAACTGAGCATGTGTTATAATTTCATGCTCAATTTTTGGACACCAAATGTAAACCCCCAAGTGTCTCTAAAGCAGCAAACTTATAATTATTGTTCAGTTGTAAAGATGACGGTCAAGTATCAAAAAATAGCAAATGGCCGCGTCCCCTTCTACAAAGATTCTGCTTCTGGATTTGCATGATGTATTTTTTGACACAATGGAACTCGGTATTTTTTTTTAATGCATATTCTGTTTTAGCTTGCTGAGTGTATAAGAAAAATAATACATCCACCGGTTTCCACATACTACAATTTTAATTTGAATGACACAATCAAATATCCATGCTTAACCATTTGTAGAAGACCAGCATATAAAACGGATTTATTTCCGGTAAGCTTCAAAAATCATATCAATCTATGTATTAATGGCTACTATGAACGTAATTAAATCGATTATGATTTTATATAGTGTTCCTCAAGGTTTAATTTTGGGGCCATTATTATTTTCACAATATATAATAGACCTAGATGTCTGCTTAGCATTTTGCTATTATATTTTCATTTGTTCTTTCTTTTAAAAATTTCTGTGTCGTATTTATAAAAGATGGAACGGGTGATTATAAAGTAAGGGATATATTTCAACTTATTATATATTCTTAACAAATCAAATTAATAACAAAAAGTAAATGGAATCTAGTTGCTTACGTAATGGGATTTCTGATGTCAAACACTAGTTACCGCAAATGTTCGATATGACCTCCATTTTGTTGTTGTAAAATTACCAACCGTTCCTCCAAATTGTATACAGCACTATTCAACATTTCTAGTTGAATTGCACGAATTTGCTCTCTAATACTGTCCTTTAATTCCTCCAGCGTTGTTGGCCGTGTTCTAAACACAAAATTTTTTAAATAACCCCACAGCCAGTAATCCGCTGGGTTAATATCAGGCGATCTTGGTGGCCATGAATTTGCAAAATGTCTGCTTATAACACGATCTTGAAAAACCGCAGTTAACAATTCTTTAACTGGTCGGTAAATGTGCGGAGGTGCTCCATCCTGCATAAAAATCATGTTTTCAATTCATTCGTGCTCGTTTTGCAACTGTGGAATTGCATAATCCCTTAACATTTGCAGGTATCGTTCACCAGTAACAGTTACAGATACGGCCTCCCCATTCTGTATTTCCTCGAAAAAGTATGGACCAATGATGAAATTAGCTGTGAAACCGCACCAAACGGTGACTTTTTTTGTCATGAAGGCCTTGCTGAACGATTTGATGTGGATTTTCTGTTGACCATATTCGACAGTTTTGAGTATTAATTCCACCATTAACAAAGAAACGGGCCTCATCTGTCCATAAAATACCGGATAACCATTCGGGTTCAATTTCCATCTGAGCCAATACGTGTAAGGAAAAATCGTACCTGAGAGCAAAATCTGCGTCCTTTAGTTCAAACAGCAGTTGCAGTTTATAGGGATACATTTTTGTAATCATTTTGATATTGCATCACACTATTGATTGCTAGCGGATTAGTATTGGCTACGTTTTTGATTTTCCTGAAGAACTTCTGCAACTTGGACATCACTAATCCTAGATCTTCCTGACCTCGGAAGGTCTTTTGCAGACCCTGTTCTTTCAAATTTGCTAATCAAATTACGATACGCCTTCATTTTGCACGACCCTGCTCTCAAACCTATTTTCGTACGAAATCTTTGTAATCCAGTAGTGTAATTTTTACCGCCTTCATAATAACATTCCACTAAACCAATTCTTGTTTGCAGATCCATATTGAAATTGATACAATTTACGTTACGCAAGTTTTATTTTGAGAACAATTCTATAAATTACGATTATTTCGTTTGACACTTGTATCAATAGTTGTCACGACAATTCTTTTGTTTTCCATAGATACACTAAAATCCAATTATTGAGGCAACTATATTCTGTTTACTTTCTGCTACTAGCATAATTTCTTAAAACTATATAAGAATTTAAAATAGACCCCTTACTTTATGATAACCCCATATTTTAAATATTTAATTCTTTGCAGAAATATGGAGTAAAGTCAACGAGCGCATTGAATTCACAAAATGCTTTTCTAAATTTCGATTTTCAAAATTATACGATACATGAATTCCTAAATGAGACATCGTACACCTTTAACGAAGTATTCGGCCAATATGGCTATGCTGGCATTGGTTCAAATCCAAGTGAGTATATTTTCTAGATTACTTCATCCAACGCACAGTGTGGCAAGATACCTCAAAAGCTGGCATTAATTCATAGAACGAGTTTGGTAAAATTTTTGTTATTGAGAATAGCCGACGATGGTTGTTAATGTATAAATAAATCAACTTTATGATGTTTGCTCGTATATTGCGATATACAGGGTGTAATTAAAAAAATAAAAATCTAAAATAAAAATAAAATTTATAGTACTTAATTTTTTAATACATTATTTGTCCAGGAGTATGCAAAACACTTAAAGAACCTAGTAATATATTTCCTTTATTAAATTAAGAATTCGCAACTTAAAGTTTTATTAATATTTGTGAATAGAAATGAGTATGTCTATCCGTAGTGATTAATCGTCTGCGTCTGATGCAGATAAGGAACAGTCATTCTCATTCTCTGAATTATCTGCAGAAATATTGGTGGCAATTAATAAGTCGAATACTTCCCTAGGAAAATGTTTAATTTTTTTTTTAGGAAGTTGTCTATAACTGGTTATTACTGGATCCGATGTAATCAGCATTAAATGAAACACATCTTCTTCGCTGTTCTTTAAAAATAACTTATTTTTTTAAGTATAATAAATTTTAATATTAGTCGTCCCCCGATGATTCCAGCTTGGTTAGCGAAACGCTTGTAGTATACCATGCAGTACTTATGTTGGTGTTGTAATCCTGTTCAGGTTATCATTTTTTAATTAAAATGTTCAATAACTTTTACATTTATCGAACAATTGTTTTCAAAAACAATAGGGTTCTTCCTCCAACTAACAGTAACTTACAGTCCAAATTCCAATACGATCAGACAGACGAACATTTTGAAAGTCATTCAGAATTCAACGACTAACACAATGATATGAAATTTTTTTTGCTATGAGCGATATTTACTATTTGTAAAATGTGCCGATTAAATGCAATATACTCTTCGTTTTAGTTGCGAAGAGTATAATAATATACTGTAGGGTTGTTGAAAGAGACAAATAAAATAATAAGGGGTAGACACGAGTATTTGATTTAGCTTTACTATGAATCTATTCTAGTATTACTATATTAATATATAAAATTTTACGTGGGGAAGCGTGAGGAAGTTAACTATTACATTAAGGATTTTAGAACAATACGTAAATATTTGGCACTTCGGAAAGGCATTTTCAAAATATTATTAAAATTATTTCATTCATAAATTAAAAATAAATCCATTAAATTTACATAATACATACCTGAGGGTGTTGATGGGTCCATTTTCAAACAAAGTAATAATAGCGAATTTGAAAAAACACAAAGTAATTTGTTAGGATAATATTTAATTTAAAAATACACGCGTCAACCGCAGTTACATAGACCTTATGCCTGCGGGTTTGGTAGAAACAAAAGCATGCATCAAGATTAAGTGGTGGGGGAAAACATGCCCCTATTCATGCTGATAATAAATAGCAACAATACTTTGTTCGATGCGACATTTTATTTTTTTCATTTTTTGCCAGCTTTCGGAGTATCTTGCCACACTGTGCAACGTCTACTTATATTTATGTCGCACAGATATGGAAAATATTTTTTGATTTTCAGACCTAACTATAAAAACATCGTATCACTTAATGCGTGGGTTATGCCACACGTTAATACCTGAGGTTCAGTCGGAGACATTCTCAATTGGTGGTGGATACTTTATATATTTCCTACATGATTCGATGACCAAGGATTTAGATGAATACGGGGTGTCAAGATCGGGATTTCAGATTTTCTTGCATGACCCCAATGAAATCCTCACATGTAAGTCGAGAAATATATTTTCCATACATATTTTTTTACACTGTCATGAGTTTATTTGAGTATCTCTCATTATTGCTACGTTTTCTATGTCCATTAATTATTTAAATAATTTTTAATCGGTTTTATTTTAAATATTTTATGACTCTTACCTCACTGTACCACCGCCACTGGGTATGCATAGTAAATAACTTCGCATGCAAACCTGAAGAAACTTAAATTCTACTATAATATGCTAAATATACAGTGATTCGCAGAAATGGGACTAAAATTTAATGGTATGTACGGCCACATTACCAACATTTTGAAAAGGATTTTTAACTTAAAGGATTTTTTTAGCGACAATCAAATGTATTAACAGCAAATGTAAATAATATTAATAACTAAGCCTCGCCAAGGTCATTAATCCTACAGAGACGTACTGGGTATGCATCATATCATAATACTTGAATAAGTACAATAATAAAAACAAAAATATTTTATATATTGTGATGTATGTTTTTGTACTATTTCGTTCGCTTTAAATTCTTTTTTATGTATTTCCTTATATTTTGTAAGCTTAGTGCTGCACATTATTATTAAACTGTTAAATGACGTTCACACATGTACATTGTATATCTAAGTGACAACTAATAATAAATAAATAAATAAATAAACTAAATGGAAATAAATTTTATTAATATTGGTACACTTTATAAAAATATGTATAAAACTCACCTACTTAAGCAAATTTATGAAGTAGCTTGGTTGTCGTTATCACAAACTGGAGCACTTCTATAATAATTGTGTAGCATCAGATATGTTGTCTCAGTAAGCGATGTTCGCTGTGGTGAAAAAATATGCTTGTGTTTGGAAAAAGACCGTTAGACATCTACGGAAGTAATACAGGCATAAGTAAAACACTCTTTGAACTCACTTAACGCAGCTGTAGATGCACCATCATAAATTTGTCTTAATTTGGTAAAATCAGGATCTTTCCGTAATACACTCTCGAATTTTTCAATAACGGGCTTATTTTCTACGTCATTTTATAGTCTGTAGCTGTGTATTTACGTCGTCCACTATTTGCAGCGATTTCACTAACGACAACGAAGTATTTTGCAGTTTTTCTATTGCGTCGTGTAATCAATCCTCTATCATTGTTATAAATAGTTTTTAAATCTGTTTCAAGGGAAACATCTTGAAAGCTTGCCTGGCTTTCCTTAATAGCTGCAGCCTCGTTAGGGTTGAACTGTAGTATCACAGCTTTTATTTATTGAAAATATTCAGCATAATAAAAAGCTGCCTTCAACCATGTTCCCCAACGTGGAAGTATCGGCTCTGGTGGTTCCGGAATACCAGGACACAGTGTGTGAAATGCTCGAAGCCGTTTAGGAGATTTGAGAAATACTTCTTTTGTATTTGCTATTAATGCATATACCTCTGGAAAATATTTTCGAATCGTTTCTACTACAAGATGGAACGCATGCACTTTACACGTAACATGTAAAAACCTACAATCGTCTCTTTGAAGAAAACGGCCCACCAAACGCATTGTCGCAGCACCGTCGGTCACAAACATCAACACTTGACTTGTTGACAGTTCAAATTTTTCGAAAGTCTCCAACACCACCCGCGTAATTGTTTCGCCAGTACACGCAGTTAGTCTTTTGCTAGCTAGTAAAAGTGGAAATGTTGGTTTAACAGGGTCGAGTACACGTACTATAATATTTAAAATAGATTTTTTTTTTACAATCTGTCGTCTCGTCAGCACATAACCACAACCGTGTATTTTTTAATGCACATTTAATCCTATTTACGATGTCTTCACGAACACTTGGTACATATCTACGTAACGATGAACGACTTGGTAAATTCACCTGGGGATTGTATTTATTCCAGAACTCCTGAAATGCTGGTTTATCCAATATGCGCAGGGGATCATCACACGCAATCAGCATTAACAGTAAATCAAACATAAACTAAGGTTCCAAAGAAGACACGCCTTTTTTTTATTTTTATGCCGGTTACTATTGACATGAATTTTGCAGCCGTATTTATTCCAGCACATTAAGTCTTGATCACAAACTTTACAAATTATTTTACATCCATCATAGAATAAATCCGGAAATTCACCGATAAATTTATTCACTTTATCAGCGTAAGGTCGTTTTTTACTCTTTACGCTCAACATTATTTATTATTTATTAGTACCCGATGCATCGACCGACAGATAACAATTGAAGTGTGTCGTATCATCGTCATCGTAAACAAGCGCGCGATGGCATTGGTATTGCGCCCGACCCTGAATCTACCATCGCTTGGCCAGACTTATTTATAACCTTTAATCATAGGTATATAGTAAAGGAGGTTTACAGTTATCTGCTACTTATACTTAGTTTGTATTTTGTAATACACCACAGCACAGTCTCCAATTGTTGATATAATTCAAAAAAAGTCCTTTATTAGTTATTTTCTACAGTTTTGTTATTAAAGTTAATCTCCCATCTTTGTGAATCACATGCCCGAAGCCGCATTTCAGAGAAATTTAATTTTAATTGTATATATCTGCAAAACTTCTCTGAGTAAAACAGATCGTGCTATTTTCTGTTGAGCTAATCCAACTTTCAAGTCCAACGTGACTATTGACTATCAGACCAGAAACCTCTAATACTAGTATGTAAATTTTTTTATATCACCTCTTAGTAATCTCTCAACCGGATCAATTCAGATTCTTAACTACTCCTCTATTCGCCTTTTTCCTCTTTGTAATATGTTTTAGTTGAGGATGACCAGAAGGACAGTTTCTTGGAGTTCCTATATCTAGAAGCATCTGAAGATATGCGTGTTATTTTGAACGTTCAAACGTATGGACGGATTTCAACCAATGATAAGCCTTGCGTATCTGATTTGAATTACAGTAAGTCAAAAGTAAGTAATAAATTAGGTTGGACAAATACACTACTCAAAAGAGTCTAAAAACATTTTGTTAAATGAAATTAAAATTCTCCAAAGGACGCTTGGTAAACCACCATAAAGTAATTTACAGAAAATTTTTATTCCCATAAAAGAACAATTATAAACATCGTTATGCAAAATGATAAAATTAATTATGAATTTATTAATAATATCAATATGAAAGGAAATAAATGTTTATGTAATCAGTACCGGGTGTGACCTCCTCTACTGTTAAAACTGCTCTACACCTACGAGGCAAATTATCCAACTCATCTTATGGCAATCTGGTCCACACGCCTTAAAGCCAGTTAATCAGTTAGAGCATCTCCCAGGCATGCTCAATCGGGCTGAGGTCTGGCGTCTGAGCAGGTCAGAGTAACACTGTGATTTCGTTACTTCAAAGGAAATTTGTAACATTTGCGGTATGTCGGCGGGCATCATGAATTAAACAGAAATCGGGGCCAGCATTTTCTGCGAATGGGACCACGACAGGACGGAGTATCAAGTCCATATAAGCGAGTGCTTTTAATGTTCTTTCTAATAAAACATAGTCCGTTTTTTCGCCTAACGTTATTCCGCCCCAAACCATAATTGTCCCGTCTTGGAATGTATGAACCTCTTGAACATTGCGGAGACGGTTTTGTGCTCCTGGTTGTCTGCAAACTCGTATTCTTCTAGAATCTGGATGGTCCAAGTCTGGACTCATCTGTAAACAGGATGTGTCTCCACTGTGCATTTGCCCAAACGATATGTTCCCTAACCCAAATATATCGAGCTTCGCGATTGCCCCTGGTCAGAGGCGGAACTCTTAAAGGCCGTCTACTCCGAAGCTGAACTACATGAAGGCGATTTCTTATAGTTTCACCGCAAATGATTAGATTGTGGGCCTGCTGTAAATATCCTTCCACGTCCTGGATGTTTTTCACTAACACTACTCGTGTCATGATATCTACTCCAAAGGCGACTAATAACACTTTAAGTGGTATCTATAGCATCTGCCACTAGCACTTGGTTTTGGTCGGCTTCAAGCATGCCAATAACGTATAATCGCTGTTCATTAGTCAAATGAACTCTCTGCATGAGTTTCAAAGTGTATGCACTGAGTACAAACTGAATACTGACTTAAAAATTAAATTCGCAAATTTAAACCTCTTTGCAAAAACGTAATGTCTGGCAAAACATCGTTATCTTTTTTGTTCAGTGATAAAAAAAATGCGTTGATACTGCAAAAATACATGATAACAAACAATATATTCATGATATAAAAAAAGAAGTTTATACTTTGCGTACTTACCGAAATATTTATAAATATTTCGAGTATCCTTAAATTCTTTTGAGTTGTAGATAAATCACTCTTGTCGCACTGGGAACGGTACCACTTCGTGTTGTGGCAAATGCGACTAGTCACTGTCTAGATTGCTTCTAGGTTCGATTCCCAGCTCCAACAGATGGCAATAATTGTGTGTCCTCATTTTTTTCAAAAACAAAATCTTTCGCACAGCTACTGCTTTTGGATTTCGGGGTCCTCTAATTTATATTGTGTGTTATTTAAATTTTATGTTTTTTATATCTGTTTGCATAGCAGTAGCTTTACTAGAAAAAAAAATCAACTGGATCGTGAAATTTTTTTAAACATTTTAGTGTCAAGAATATTGTGTCCATCTACAAGTTGCGACAACCGCTGGATGTACTTTGCCTTGGTTATTATTACCAGAAAATGTTAGCTTTCCTCAGTGCTCAGATTTCATCAGCGTCAGGGATTTGATAATAGATTTTAGAAAGTAAGTATTTAGACATAAGGAAATAAAATAAACTGTAACGAGGAAAAGTATCAAAAACACTTGGATAAATATTTTACCGCCACTTAAAGTAAATACATATTGAGTTGCAAAAAAAAATGTTACACTCAGCTGTGATGGAATAAGTAGATAGAGTTGGGTAAAGTAAAGAAATTATTAGTTTACTTAAATTAATACAGAAATTAGGGATTTTGTTCAATAATGTATTGGTCTACGCATCTACTTTTCAAAGCATGCTTCAAATAAGACGGTCTACTGATTCTTGAGATAACTTGTCCCAGAGTATCTGATTCTCACATCGGAATTTAAAAAAGGTCGTAAAAGTTGGAGCCAGTTAGGCAGTCTCGGACCCATCATGACCCACATACGTTCTATTGGTGCTAAATTGGGAAATTTAATTGGACACGGAAGAATCTGACCTTTTGCATTTCTCAAGGGTTCTCTAGTAATGGCTGTTGTGTATGGTCGTGCGTTATTTTATTGCAATTACGCTTGGCTGCAGTAGATATATCCTCTAAGTGACTGGCGTCGTTTTATTGGTGGTATAGTGCTTATACGGGGGATAAATGAAATTATCCGCCAGTATAGAGTAACCATGGTGATTCTTCGTTGAAAATTAGATACTCAAAAATTTGCTACTGATGTTGGGACTAAAAAACGGCCCTCAACACAGCCATTATTAATCATAGGCAGTATTTGTGGTTGTCCTGGGACCGTTACTGCTATACCGGCGATGTGTTATGCTCTCTAGCATCACTCATTACACTCATATATGTCAACGATTTAAATGACGGGTGACTCTAAATAGTAACACCATTCATAAGCAGAATAAACTTTTTGTCACATTCTTCCTTGTCAAAATCGCTTGACGTCTTGTTTGACGATATCTAATTTTTCAATATTCTGCTAAAATCGCAATTTTCCTCACTGTAATTCTTACCTTCTATTACTTTAATGCCGAATTTTCTTTTCAGTTCAAGAGCAGCCTATCTAAAAAATTGTGACTGTCTTATGTCGTGCAATATAACGATCTATAGTACAAAAATTGTAAACAGAAAAGAGATGGATGCGTTAAATGCGCCTAATAGTCTAATATCACTCTACTACAGCACAAACCTGGTAACAAGACTAAACGAAGTGATTGGCTATGACTGGAATCAATTCCTCGCTGACATTGGAGGCTCGCTCGGATTTCTTCTGGGTATTTATTTTGAAATTTCTCAAATTTTGACACATGAAAATTGTTTAACGTAATATTTTATCAGATGCATTTTATTAATGATTATAAAATACCATCCAAAGAAACAGTAACTGATATAAAGGGTGTTTCACTAAGAGCGCAATATTTCAAGGTTCAATAAAACATAGTTTTCTGCAGCAAAGTATTGAAATATTTATTGAGTTATAATATAGACATTTGGAAGTTATATATGAAATAACACATGGCAAATGGCCGCCACGGCTTTGCTGGTACATGCGTAATCTTTAGGCGACATTTTGAATAACGGTGTTGCATATATGTGGCAGTATTTCGTTGATATAGCGTCTAATTTCGTCCTTCAATGCCTGGACGGTCGCGGGCTCGTTGGCATAAACCTGTGACCTCAGATAACCCCATAGCTAAAAGTCCAAAGGTGTTAAATCACAAGGGCGTGGCGGCCAATTCTGGTCACCAAACCGAGAGATGATACGACCAGGAAAAGATTCGTGCAAGACCGTCAATGTTTCACAGGTGGTATGGCAAGTGGCACCGTCCTGCTGAAACCACATGTCGTCGAGGGCAATATCTTCCAATCGAGGTACACAAAACTGGGTTATCATAGCATGATAACGTTCGCCATTCACCGTTACTGCATTACTTGCCTCGTCTTCGCAGAAAAGACGGTCCAATGATTCCTCCAGACTACAATGCACACCGTGGATTTTTTTGAGTCCCAAATGCGGCAGTTTTGCCTATTAACGAAGCCATCGAGGTGAAAATGGGTCTCACCACTGAACATGGTTCTGTTCGCAAAATCGGCATTCACTTCTCGTTGTTCAGGAATCCAATTGGTGAACCCCTTTGCAGTGCTTGGTCTATTGGCAGAAGTTGTTGAGTCAATTGGACTTTGTAGGCATAGAGACGCAAATCTTTCGTGAGAATACGCTGAAGAGAATACGTCCAATTCTTATTCACGATGACTAATCGACGTCCCTGGACTCTCGGCCACGATCTCGCGAACTTCCATAATGTTTTGTTCTGAACGACCTCTACGAGCTCGTGTCGTGTGTTTCACATTACTAACCGAACGAGCATTTTCGAATTTTTCGATTATTCTTTTCACGGTAGATGAATGAGGAACATTATTTCAACAGAAAATTGGACGCACTTTACGAATCGCGGTAATCAAATTTTTATCATTTTGATAATTATATTATCAGGACGCGTTGTTCTGTCGGGTAATGCTCCATGTTTACTAACTCCCATCTGTCTCCTATCGACCTGCATGTCATAATCTTGTGACATCATAACAGCCAAATTGGCGCGCAATTGAAATCTTGCTCTCTTATTGAAACACCTTTAATATCGTTTTTTTCTACACTTAGAAAATGGTAATAACCTCAAACCAATTTTCAGGCATTTCAGTCATTGGCCTCATATCGATGATAGAAGCGATTTGTCAAATTTTATTCAGATGGATGTTTACTAAGAAAAACAAACAGGAAGAAGAGGAGACACAGAAAGAAGAAATGAACAAGGAAAATAAAGAACATGAAAATGTGATTGATTATGGAGAATCTAGTGGAAACAACAAGGAAATCAATAATGGGAAAGATGATGAGAAAACAGATAATAGCTACAAAAACCTAATGGACTATATGTCTGATTATAGTTATTATGAAAAGACACTTGTCGATAAAGCTCATGATCAGAAAAATAAGTATTAGAAGTTTATGCTATCCGTACAGAGAGATCCAGAATGACTAATGATGACATCACAATTAAAACTGATTTAATTTTTATCAACATTTATTTCATTCTCATCCCAACCTGTAACGCAATCGGACTTGCCAATCTTGTATCAATCGGCACAGAGAAAATCTTTATGAAGCGGCAGAATCCAAGAATTCTGGATCTCTCTGTATAAATTTAATACAAATTTGCAATTTGGCATAATTTAATAAATAATAATATTATGTTTCTAACAAAAATTTTGTTACAATGCAGTCTGCACCACACCTCTGCTAACTTTGATAATGTGATAATAGATAATGTGCATTAAAGATATCTGTATTTCACTATTCACGGACTGCTTATCAACACAAACAAACTGACTTGATTGTTTTAAAATATTCTATCCACATACATTTAGAAATGTATTATGTGATGGTAACAGAGCCTATTAACAAACTCTTGGCACAAGTCTCTCTTATTTCTAGAGTTAGGAACTGCGCTTTTGTTGTGTACACCCCTAGTATATTATACACCATAAAGAAAATTCAATAGCACTAAACCTGGAGAGCGGGCAGACTACTGTATTGAAGAACGACAGCTAATCAACTTTCCAGAATAGCTTCTGTCTAAAAAGTATTTTACTTATAAGCTGATGTGAACAGGTTATTTGAACCACCAGTAGAAATATTGTTTTCTAATCTAAAGGCATAATTGGCCTGTCATATTTTCTTCAACTTTTTCACTAATGATTATGTTTTAATGCCAATGTACTATATGTATTTTAAATTATATATTAAAAAACAAATTTATTATGTGCGTCTTCGTTTGTATCATTTGCGCTTTTCATGGTCAAGAGCATACCCCTTCTTTTAGCCCATTATTCGTAGATCCGAAATTCGAATAATCTGCCAAAAACTCGTTTAATATGCTGTTCCAAAAATGGAGATATAGGGTGAAGTTGTAAACCAGATTTACATCGTCTGTCTAAAATGTAGAGACCATCGGGTCAAGCTGAGATGTGTGTATGTATTATTATGTATTTATTTGCTTCCATATTGTCATAAACCAGGGCGAATTCAAAATCTATTTCTAAGGCGCTTTTTGGTGTTTGAGCGAGCAGTGCATATTCAAAAACTGACTCCATCCCCTGTCATTCATAGATCCGTAACTTGCATAATCTGTTAAACAATTGTCTGAATTGAAAGGTATTACCTTTTATGCAATTTGCAAAATCTTGTTCCTAATTTTGCTCAATTCTTCCAAACTAATTGTTATTGGAAGTAAAAGTAACACGAAATTTTTCAAACAATTTTATTATAGATTATCTTTCGATTTCGGATCTATCAAAATCAGGTACATTAAAGACCAGCACTATCAACCTTATTGCTGGCTCGACTGCTGACGACAATATACCCTTCTCCGTTGTTATTTTGATATTTGTGCAAGAGTTTTATGCACTGCTTTACGCTGTTTTAATTTTATTGTCTTTATTCATTACGATAATAGCGTTCAAATGAAGTGTTATTCAATCCAAGGTACTATTTAAAATTGTTCAGCAAGCACTAATGCCATCATTGAAGACTATGTCAACATTTGTAGCTTAAAATGTAGTGTTTTAGTTCTTGTAGAAGTACTTCAAAATTTGTTGCTCTATATCAAACACTTCAAAAGTTAACAGAGGGGAGAGACTTTACATCCGTACTGTTATGTTTGAATATGTTGGTTATGTTACAACTTTTCACCCCACAAATATGTTTTATCACTTTCCACTTTACAAAATATTTGAAGTATAAGATTAAAGTTAAGAGATTCTTTTAATTAACAGTTTTTATAGAAATTACCTTTTTTTTTTGCGAAAAATTTTGTTTTAGGTTTATATTGAAAGTTGTTTATTCTCTAGTTAAAAATAATAATTGAGTGTGTCTACACAAACTTAACTAAACCGTCTAAATAAGTAAATAAAGAAATGAGTTTCTATATTTTTTTATAATTTCATGTTAGACGCTACACGATTTAATTAAATTTGCGATGTAGCCTCAAAGGAAATATCACTCAACATGACAGAATATAAGGCTACCCATCTATGTTCATTTTTGTTAGATTTAACTTAGAATTTTCATAAATATTATCTGAATTTAAAATAAATCGTAATGGGCAGATGTATGATGTATGTGCACTTGGCTTTTAAATTATTAGCCAATACGTCACTATTCCATCAGCAAATATTTGGTTTTGAACTTCACAACGTCACGCACTCTAAATATATTTCGATAAAAATATATTTAAACAAAGCCATGGGAAAACATCCGTCCAAGAAACAGCTCAAAAATAATATATGAACATTGTTGCCAGAGCACAAAATAATTTTTAACAAGTTTCTTTTTATTTAAATGTTAAACATAATTACAATTTAGATACCTGTTATATCAAAATATGTGTTGTTGCCACATATTTAAAAATATAAAAATACAAACATATAAAACCGCTGACAATTACTTGGGGATCAGAACTTCCTCACCGTAATAAAACTCGACATGTGGTGGAGTTTATAATAAAAGTAATTTTTGACGTTTCAAAAAAAGTCACATTTTTTGACGTTTCAAAAAAGTCACATATTGATGTTGCAAAAAAAGTCACATTGGTGGAATATCATTAATATTTTTTTTAGACATTGGGACCGATTTTGCTCATCAACAAAGTCGATCTCTTCCTTGACCTCTAGAATGTGTGTACCAAATTTGAAAGCTTTATCTCAAAAACTGTAGCTGCTATCGCGATTCACACAGACCGATACACAGACAAATTTTTTCCGTCTAAAATTTTGTGTATAGTCATAATTATGACGAATTCATCGAGAATCGTACAGAAATGAAAGGAAGTAATTCAAGGTTACGATTGCCATAACAATGGTCCTTGGATTTTAAAACCAAATACAGCTGAACTTTGGCCGAACCGTGTTTGTACAACAGGCCTTAAGACGCAAGTTGACAAGTGACGGTAGATAATTTTGTTAATCGACAATCACATGTAGGTCTGCATGTAGAGGCCCAAGTATGAATCCTTGTGGTGCACCAAATGACGGCTATGATTTCGCCAGATTTGAAACTACGGGATTCCTGCACGCAACTATGACGAAAAAAATGTCAAAAAATTTATGTGAAAAACTGAACTGTTCAAGTTTACACAAAAGAATACCACGATCAAATCTGTCGAACATTTTACTGAAATCTGTGTAGATGACGTAAACTTGTGTACCAGAATGCACTAATTCAGAAGTGTCCTGCGTTAGGTAACAACGATTAATAGTGAAAGAACAACTCTGCATGAAACCATGCTGGAAGTTGCTAATCAACCCATGAGTGCTAGCATAAATTGCTTTATGTACCTAGTAACATTTTAAAAGTCTTTTCACTATACCTGCAATAATATAATATTACTCCCAGTGTAAGAGGCTTTTATTTTTCATTTTATCGTCAGATTATCTGTTAAAAATTTAAATTTGACTGCATTTTCTTTTTGATCCAGCCAATTTTAAAACTCAATTAATTCTTGTACTGGTTTTTGACCTTGCTTAATTTTAAAAGAAATATGTCCCATCCAAGTCAGTTGATAAGATAATGGTAATTTGTTGATTAATTCTTGTAATAATATAAAATGATCTTCTTCATTTAATATTTCTATTAAGTTCCTATTAAATTGTTGACTTCATCAGAAAAATCTATGAAAATTTTCAGTTCATCCTCTATTATATTCGGAAAACTTCAAATTTTCTCAAGGAACATATTAATTATTATTTCAGGACATCCAAATCGATTTTCTAATATATCAATTACTTTATCAAAATTTTTTGGTAAAATAAGTATCTCATTTCCTTTTAAATTTTTTTGAAGTGGAAGAAAAATGAAAGAAAATCAGTGTAGATTTTCCTCCATTGTGTAACCACAAATGGCAGTGGAATTTCTATATTGATAAATAAAATTATACCATTTAATGGGATCACTAATAAATATTGGCAAATCCCTAGAAAAAGATTGTCATGTCATTTTCTGAGTTCGAGGAGCTGACGTTTGACATTGACAAGTTTGTGGAGTAAAAAAACTTTTTTATTATCAGAGAATTTACCTTGTTGAATCCTTTTATTCATGAGTGCCTATCACTATACCTATCAAATTTATCCCATGGGAATTGTCCATTAACCCATTGTACAATATTTGGCCCCTGATTATTATCATAAGACTCAAGCTTTGACTGCTGCAAAAGATCCAAATACTTCTAAATACCATTCAGTATGCCATCAATGAACCAATCATATTTTCTCCTTGCATACCATCCCACACATTTAATTTTTGAGGATATTGATATTGAGTTTGTAACTCAAAAAAATCTATGTAGAGATTTCCTTGACCAATAACAATTGAAAGATTGTCGGCCATGTAATGCAAATATCGATTAATAGTAAAAATAAAATATCTCATGCAATTTTCATCATTGTACGAAATTTCCATTACATGTTCAGAAAATTGCATCCGTCTAAAATTTTCCTCAATAATGAGCTTTTCTTAATTTGTATAATCAGTACCCATTTTTCTTGATCACCATTTTTTCTGGCCTGTCCTTTGAATCTACCACTTTAGCAATTGCTCTAGAAGAAACATTGGGATTTTCATCGACGGAGGCCAAAATCATTATTTCCATCGTTTCATTATTATTTTCCTGGACAGATTCACTTTTGTAGCTTCTAGGAGAAACACATCCGTGTTTTTGAAAATGTCGTTTGATGTGATTGACAGTTGATTATGAAGGAGAGGACCGTACCATGCATCAATATAACTTGACAACCGTCTCAGCAATGAAATGATGATTTCTATTTAACTTGATTTAGAACTGTCACTTTTTTATAAGTCTCCTTAAAGAATTAGCACATAGGAATAAGTTCGGGCGATCTAGGAGGCCAACTAACTGAAACGTGGATAAATCAATGGTTTACAAAAAAAAATAGACAGTGCACACATAAATCATCCTGAATAATAATTTACTGTTAAGAGGCACACAACCAAGTTAAGGGCATGTTCAATCTCACATTTTCAGAAGAATGTATTTGTTCTGATACATCTGGCAACACTTTTTGCTAATTTTGAGGTGCGCTAACAAAGTATTATCAGTTATAAGATGGATGAGAAAAAGAGATGACAAATGTATTGTACCACCACCTTATTAAGCTCGGAATGCCTGCGCATTCGATTCAGTTCAGTCTTCGAGCAGACGGCAAGGCGTAAGGTTGTGTTAACTGAAAGATCTTAGCTCCACATAACCTCAATATTCTGTCACAAAATATTTCAAAATTTACGTACATTTAGATTTTTAACTTAAAAGCTTTTGAATGATTTAACTTAAAAAAAAAATAATGACTAAGAATTTACTGACTATTTCAAATATAAAATAAATTGCTTATAATTCAGTATGGATATCGGCAACGCAAGAGGTGATTTTTATTAAAAACAAATCAGATTGAAAACATATAAAATAGTAGTCCTGTATAGTTTTAGTTTTATTTTTTATATAACTAGGTTTAAAATTAAAGATATTCATACGAATTATTATTTATATCTGTCATTATAAACTAATTTATTGTAATGACATCCTTTTCGACTGCAAATACTTATTCTTTGATATCAAAATCTAGAAAACGTCGTATATAGGTGTGTTGTGAAATTACTGTCGAATATTGTATCAGACAAAGACAAACCGAAATGAGAGAAAATCACCTTAAGCCTAAAAAATAAGACAAAAGCAACTGAATATCAATCACGTTTAATCATGCAATATACAAACTAACTTAATTAAAAAACTAAAATTTAATACAAAATAAAAAACCGCTGCGAATTACTTGGGGATCAGAACTTCCTCACCGTAGTAAAACTCGACGTGTGGTGGAATTTATAATAAAAATAATATTTGACAAAAAGTCACTTTGACGGTTCAAAAAAGTCACATTGGTGGAATATCACTAATATTTTTTTAGACCGATTTTGCTCATCAACGAACCCAATCTCTTCCTTGAACTCTAGAATGTGTATACCAAATTTGAAAGATTTATCTCAAAAACTGTAGCTGATATCACGAACACAGATACACAGACTATTATACAGGGTGTCCCAGTCAAAAGTAGGCACCCTGAATAACTTTGGAGATAAAATTTTTTTGAAAAATCGGTGAAACACGTCGACCTTGTTTCCAAGGGGGACATATTTTAATGTAATACTTGTATACCTATCATCATCCCTCTACATTACATGGCCACCCCCTCAAAAAATTCAAATTGCAAAGGAAGTCGAGTGATACATCTGTTGAAAGGTCTTTCAATTCTCTACATAACTGTGTATTTTTTAAAACTTTTATCGATTCGTTCCTGAGAAATAATTGCTTCATTATTTTAGGTTCGGGAAATAAAAATAAAAGCAGTTTAAATTATCGTATGTATTGTTCAAGGTGACCCCCACCGACTTCCATACAATAGTATAATCTGTCTTGAAATTCTATACGAACATTTCTGAACACATCTGGAGTCAATAAACGGCATTCTCGAACAATTCTTTCACATAACTCTTCCATAGATGCAGGTTTTGTTGCAAATACCTTCGATTGCAAATATCCCCATTGAAAGAAATCCAAGGGCGTTAAATCGGGTGATCTAACGGGCCACTCCACAGGACCTCTTCTTCCAATCCATTGCTCAGGAAACCGATTATCCAAAAATTGACGGACTGCTATAGCAAAATGTGGGGGGTGCCCCATCCTCTTGAAAAAACAGTTCGCCCTCTAAAAGATTATCGTCTTCTTCGAGGATTTAGGTAATCATTGGGTGGATGTTATTTTCTAACAGATCGAGGTACCTTTCGCCATTTAAATTGTCAGGAATAAAAAACGGCCCGACAATGTGATCCCCTAAGATGCCAGCCCAAACATTTAACTTCTGAGGCCTTTGGGTATGAGTTTCCATGAACAAATGTGGATTGGTTTCACTCCAATACCTACAATTGTGCCTGTTTACCTCCCAATTTAACTGAAATGTAGATTCATCAGAAAAACACGCATTGTACAGTAGATTGGCATTACCGTTTAATTGTTCACTAAAAATCTCACAGAATTCAAGCCGACGATCGGGATCATCTTCGTTTAATTCGTGTAACAATTTAAATTTATATGGATGAAATTTGTGGGCCTTTACAATTCGATGAACACTGCTTCGTGATACACCGGAAGCCTCAGCTACTTTCCTGATCGATTGAGTATTATCCATCTGCAAATGACCCAGAACTGCCACTTCGACTGCTTCATTCCTAATCGGTCGCTGAGGTTCATGCTTTTTGTTTCCTATAGAACCTGTTTCCATAAATTTCCATAATTGTAAAACATACTGAGAACTAACCCTTCTATCTGGGTGATTTTTATTGAATATACGCTCTGTAGCTCTAGCACAATTATCGTTTTTAAAATAAATGCTGACAATTTCTAATCTCTCCTGAAGGGTATAAACCATTTTGAGAACTCACTCTGGTAAAATGTATCTTGATTTAAAATTGGTTGTGAACAAATTAATGTTCAAGGACTATTAAATACTTATGAGTCTTTTATTATTCTAAAACTAAACGGACAAGGAAAGTGTTTTTTGTCGAAAAAACTCTTGTTGATTTGAGAGCACTAAAAAATGTAGTTTCTTTATAAATTCCAATACCCAGTGTCGTGTGTTTTAGATTTTGTAAACGATTTCGATTGTGTGTAATCATCAAAAATAAAATTATTTTCCTTAAGAACGAATCGATAAAAGTTAAAAAAATACACAGTTATGTAGGGAATTGGAAGGCCTTTCAAAAGATGTATCATTCGACCCACCTGGCCATTTGATTTTTTTTGAGGGGGTGGCCGTGTAAGGTAGAGGGATGATGATAGGTACACAAGTATTACATTAAAATATGTCCCCCTTGGAAACAAGGTCGACGTGTTTCATCAATTTATCAAAAAATTTGTATCTCCAAACTTATTCAGGGTACCTACTTTTGGTTGGGACACCCTGTATATTAAAGACGATTGGATTCCGCTTCTTATTCCAGTGCAACCTTTTGTTACACAATGAAATGGTCGGTATGATCTCGAAAGATTGATTTCTTCGATAAATGATCGTGTTAAGATTTGTTGGTTAATTAAACCTCTGCATCTGTCACCAATTTCCCTCGTTGACAAAAACGGTCCCAAATAGCCACAGGCCGAAGATCACGATCCTCAAGAATAGCGGTGCGTCTGGGACTTCCAGCCCATAAACGCCTCGTTCCTCAGCATTATCTGGTCATCTTCACCAACATAGAGAAATTTAAGCAACTGCGGTCCACATGATTGGCAATACCACGAATGGATAATCCGGCCGATTATTCAACAAAGATCACAATCAGAGAAAATTAATGAAAATTTGCAAGTTGTCGAATATGAGTCATTTTTTACACTTTACTAAGATTAATTAAGCCTACTAGTGTGCTTTATAGCGACACCAGTAAGATATATCGAAACAAAAACAAAAAAATTTATTTGCGTTAATGCGGATAAACTTGATTAATATACGAGTATTGTATCCCGTTGAAATTTTTATCGATTCTTATTAGTTACAAATAAAATACATATGTATTTCTTGAAAATTTTATCAAAATTCATCAACGTTTATTGGGTGTTCATTTACTTACGACGCGACGGCCAGTATACCTGTGATTAATAAAGGTACTTCATGTTAGATAGATATACCTCTTTGTATCTAATACATTGATTTAATTTTGGCAACACGATCTCGTACATTAGCTGCCTTCACTTTTGTTTTGAAATGTTTACGTATTTTAAGAAATGTGGAAGCGATTAGCTCGTTCTACCTAGTAAAATTTTATTGCTGAACAAAATTGAGTAACAAATGAATCAGTCTGGGATTAATCACAACATTCCTGCTCCTTAGTAGTTTTAGGATTTTGCCAAAATTTTTATTTGGCAGAAAACCAATGTCTCCCATAATCTTATAATAACCCAATTCTACTTTTAGTGTTTCTATTTATTTTGGTTATCTTGAAAATATCGCCTCGGTGCTGGTGCTTACTTTTGACCTTGAATTTTGATGAAGATTTTTACACCTGTATATATATACTTGCACTTCTATGTATGTATACGTAGTTCGGCAGCTACATAGAATCAGGCATTATTCTCGCAAAATAATCTAGGGAAAAAGAATCAAAAATAAACTCTCTTTAATTTTTTGTGTACAATTGAAAGGCACACACACAATAGCAAAGTACACCACTACCTAGTTTTTTTTTTAAATAGAATGTCATACTTCTTTGATGAGCTTGATTCCTTATAATGTCCTAAATTCATTTTATTACAGATAATGTTGTCCTTTGAGACACTGTGTTTAGAGATAATAGTGTTTTTGTGAACTCTCGTATAGAAAACAGCACATTAGCTAATACTATTCACTCCATAATACATATTCATAAAATTGCTATTACTCCTAGCTGGTTCTTGTGCAATAGCCATCTAGATCTCCTGATCTCACCCAGTTATTTACTTCCTCTGGGATATTTGAAGAAATAAGCTTTCAGAAGAGTGAAACAGACCAGGAGAGGGCTATTTAACACATGTAGAGCAATAAATAGAAAATCATTGCTGAATTTTTTTAAAAATTTTAAACTCTAGGCAGTGAAAATATTTACTATTTTTTAGGTCCGGCCTTATATAAAAAAAAACCTATTTTTTAAAAGTTCTTTATATATTTGAATTAATTGATATATTATTGATATGTACGGGTTTATTTATATAAATGTAATATGTGCAACCAGTATTCCCTGCTTCCTGCTTCAGCCCTGAGGCAGATAGAGATACCGAGTTTTGCATCTGAGTTAGATTTTAACAAAAAGTTGATTGAAGATGAAGTTACTTTGTGAAAATCCATTTTGCTTTAAAAACTTATTTAAACTTATTCAGATAACCTGCTGCTAATAAAAATCGCACCATAATATAATTTACTATCTTGAAAAAATCCCTACATTTAAAGACATAACATCTATACAAATTTGAATTACATTATCAACCATAAAGTAACCCATCCTTCTATTCAGTTCGGTTTATATTTAAATGAAAGTAAAATTTGTATATAATTTAGTTTACTTGAAAATGTCCGAATAGGATGAAACTAGTTGTAAAATAACAAATAAAGTGAAAATTAGACAAGTAATAAAAAGTGTTTATAATTTTTTAAATAGATTTTAACACTTTCTTTACCATATAAAATACTTTTTTATGCACCTTATTGGTTAAATAGTCTTGTAAACGATGCATTTTTATATTTGAATAACATAAAGCCCGCGTTTTTTTAAATTTTTCAAAAACTGAGTTCTGCATCTGCGATGCCACACTTTATGATTCTGAATAATATATTGATCAAGTGGTATGTATTACATTATTCATTTTATACTTTTTGCTATTATTTGTCTACGGTGTAGAAGTATGAAATCGGAATTTTTTTTGTAAAAATTACATTTTATTTATTTGAAAATTATAAAAAATATTTTATTCAAAATAGTCTCCATTGGAATTTATACATTTTTCCCACCTCTCCGGCAGGTTATGAATGCCACGCCAAAAAAACAATTCTTCCTTTGAAGCGAACCAGTTGTCGAGCCATTTTCGTACATTTTCATGCGAATCGAAGTGTTGTTCGGCGAGTGCATGTCCCAATGATCCGAACAGATGGTAATCGGACGGAGCCAAGTCTAGAGAATAAGCCGCATGCGCTAGTATTTCCCAAATGAACGCCTCGATCGTATCCGTGACCCGTTTTGCTGTGTGTGAGAGGGCATTATCATGAAGCAAAATGACTTTATGTTGCCCATTTTCCCACTTTCTGAATCTTTCCCATAGCTTTCAGACGAAGAGATACTGCTTTCTGCGTCACATTTAATTGTTCCGCGAGTTCTTGTTGAGTTTGAGTATCGTCTTCATCCAATAAGGCTTGCAAGTCTTTGTCTTCAAACTTTTTTCGGTGGTTTCCCACGCTTCTCGTTTCTCACGTCAAAATCACCACTTTTAAATTTTTTAAACCACTCGAAGCACTGAGTTTTGCCAAGAGCATGTTCACCGTATGCTTCGACAAGCATTCTATGCGATTCTGCAGCAGTTTTCTTCAAATGATAGCAGAAAACCAATGCTGTCCGCGAATCAGTTCCTAGGCACAAAACTCGACTTGTTTGAGGTTATAGAAAAATATACCGGTGTATGAAACTTTGGTTTTTGTGTGTTGACAAACTTCGTCAGCTGTTAGAGGAAGAAGATGGCGCTGTAGAAGCGGTCTTATGGTCTTTAAACTGATAGCGAGCACCATCTATAGGGAAATTCCGGTTTCATACTTCTACACCTGTATACTAGAATTTTTCTAAATTAAAATACAAAGAATTTTCATTAAACAAGACATTATTTTTTTCTAACACATTGTTAAATACATTTTATAAGGACGTGTCTCATTTATTTGAAACAATAATTATGGACGTATCATCTGCATAGATAGTAAAGGATGCATTAAATCTTATTGTATCTACTTCATTTATATGAAGCAAAAACAATATCGGTTCCAATATTGAGTCCTGGGGGACTCCCATATTGGCGTATTATTTGTCATGTGAGCGATGTATTGTACTGTTTGCTTGTATTATCTATAAATTATAAATGTTGTATTATATATCATATGATATTTCTCCGTTTTCCAGCAAAATGAAAAATATTTTAAATTAGAAAAAGTGTAACTGATATTTTCATTAACGGAAACTGAAATTTATGTCTTACCAACGTTTCTACATCCCAGGTTCTGATTTAAAAATGAAACGTAAACAATTATTATAAAGCTTCAGAGTTTAAAAATAAATATCGAATAGTTCAAATTTAATAGTATGATTCGAAAGATTTAAAACTCTGTTAACATCGACTTAAAGTGTTCAGACATGCAAAATTTTCAAATATCAATGTCAAGAAGAGCAGTTTATATCTTGGTTTTTTATTAGAAATTTATTTTTGGACGTTTTTATTTTAAAAATAGGCCGGGTATGATCTAACTTAAAATATCATACTTTAATTTAGTAGTCCTAGCATTAATTTAACACAAAATAACAAACACTAGGGTAATTTACAATGCATAAAAGATTATGCTTAGAATTACGACTTCCTTTGGGGCTAATATATTCACGAATTTATTGTTTAATTGTACAGGAGATAGGCGTATACTTAAGAGGGAAGAATTGTTAGCAAAATTAGTCAATTTAAGAGCAATAGAATTTGATTCCCCTAAAATTATCCATAATTGTGCACTCCTACTCTAATTCTTGTCGGAGAATATTAATAAGGTTTCGCTATCAAATTACAAAAAAAAATGACAGGTTCTATTATTTGGTTTCTAATGAAAAAATGTCGGCCATTTTGAACATCTTCATTTATTTTGTTTTACATACACACACCCATCAGAATTTACATTCCATTTACAGGATCGGAAATTGCATACTATGTACACTTGATTTAAAAAAAAAACTGGTACAACTCTTGTAATCGAAAATCTTAATAGTTTAGTTGTGTGCATATGTCTGTAAATAGGGCTGGCCAGGCATGTGGAGAGGGGGGTGGAGAAGAGGTGATTTACCCCGGACCTGGGTTTTTTTGGAGGAGATCGGTTTTCTTTGTGTTTTTAAACTTATTAAACCTTTCTCTTTTATTTTATTCAAATGGAATTTTAAAAAATAATTAGAAAATAACTTTTTCAAAATATTTTCAAACCTGCCATATTATTGTTTAAAAAAAATAATATTTGTTACGGATAATTCTACTAATGGTTGTAATTAAAATACTAACTGAATAATGATAATTCTATTTTTAAAATAAGAACACAAAAATACCACTTGAGATTAAAAAAAATGTAAACAATGCAAACTGAACATAAAAATACAATAAAAAAATAAAATAAATGAACTTCAGTTACGTAATACAGAATTAACTAATATTTTGTCATTGCTCCATTAGCGTCTAAAACTGCCTGAAGTCTTGCAGGCATGGACAAAATCAGATTTCTTGCAAGGTCAACTTCTTGCGACAAGTTCTCCCAAGCACAATTGAATAGGCTGTATCCCAAGCGTCTTCAGTTATCCCTTCCAATTCTTGGGCATTATTTGGATGGTTATTTAATTTTCTTATGTTTCACCATTAGTCCCCATACATTTTCAATTGGATTTAAATCCGGACTTTTAGATGGCCACGGTAACAACTCTATGTTTTTATTAAGAAACCATTGCCTGACACGATGGGCCGTATGTATGGAGCAGTTGTCTTGTTGGAAAATAAAATTATTTTCCGGAAACACCTCTATTACTGACGGCAACATAATATTGTCTAATATTTCAATATATTTAATGGAATTGAGATGACCACCACTGTTCCAACACACACCTAACCCATTTAGGCTCATCCAAGCCCAGACATTGACTGAAAACCTTCCTGATATTTGTGGATCGAAAGTATATTTTTCGTCGTATCTAGTGGAAGGAGGCCTATATACGCGAACATGTCCATCGTTATAGGATTTAAAAACCTTTTCGTCAGAAAAGACAACTTGTCCCCAGAAGTTTTCATCATTAATTATATAGTTGAGTGCAAAAATAATCCTACCCTGCTTCTTTTCTTCTGAAAGTTTGTATTTTTAGCCGCTGAACAACTCTTCAAGTCGCTTTATAGTTTTATTCTTCTGCAAGCAGTAGATACCGAAGCAGGAAAATTTGTCTCTGAAATTGCATTTACTGCAGTCTGAAAAGGGTTTTCTATTAGGTAATTTATAAGATTTTCATCTTCTTGATTATTGCTCTTTCTGGGCCTACCGGAACCAACTTTACGGGATACCGTTTGGTTGGTTTCCCATTGTTTTTTAACACTCATTATCGTGGTTTTACTCACATTGTATTCAGCAGCAAGTCTTCTTATGGACCAACCATCTTCAATTTTAGAAATAATTCGAAATTTTTGAATATCTGTTAGATGTCGAACCATTTTTAATAATGACGCCACTGATTAACGTCAAAGTGACATTTGTAAGATTATTAATATCAACCAAAGAACGAATGATTTACATAGCTAAAAGAAAGTGTACCAGTTTTTTTGAAATCAAGTGTACGTATACGTATGATATAAATCATATAAAATTTAGCAAATTTAGCAATAATAGGTGATTATCATAACTCACAGGGGGGACATATGGCCAATTATAATGACAGAAATTTTAAAAACTTTCTTTGAATATTTTCAACATTATTAATATGGATATTGTGGCATTGGTCACAAATCTTGCGTACTTACATTCTCAAGCCTAGATCGTACCAGCGTGTTGTATAAAGTTTTTAGTGTAATCGGATTGCGAAATTCATGAAAGAACCATGCGTTTTAAAGGATGACGGTACAATATTATTTGTATGCTCCCTAAAAGAGTCGAAAGATCTTTAAAACTGCAATGTTTCAGTGTACCGTTAATCTCGTAATCAAATTGTGACTGGTTTAATCTCCTGGTAAATGAAACCATATTACATTTACTGATATTTAGAGACAATTTATTTGCTGCACCAGTTATCAGGTTTGTTTAAGTCTGCCTGCAATTTATTATACTCACACACTCGCATATACTATCAATTTTATGGCAAATTTTCCAAGTCATCAGCGTATAAGAGAGGACATTGGAGATAAAATACGATATCATTTATGAATATAATGAAACAGAAAAGGGCCCAATACCGAACCCTGTGGATCCCCTTACTGAGATATAAATTTCATAGGTCTAGGTCTAGGACCCTGATATTGTATAAATTAATTCCTGTTAGGAAGGTAGAATTCCAAAAAATGAATTAATTCTAGGTTAAAACCTAAAAAATTCTAATTTTTTTAATAAACTATCATGGTCTATTCTGTCGAATGATTTAGAAAATCCATATAAACGACATCGACCTGTCCACCACCAATAATTTCTGCTGAGTACTGTAAGTAACTTAGGTTCGTAGTTGTGGAGTGGTGTGAGACGAACCCATGTTGATTAATACAAATGCGTCGATGGACTTGGGAATAAAGCATATTATGAGACAAAACAATTTCGAACACTACAAAAATTATTTATAAAAATTGTTATAGCGCGGTTGCCTTTTTTGTGAATTGAGCAAATCTTATTTTCCAAATACATGTTTTCTCTGGGACACCCATATCTCAAAAACTGCATGCAAGAACTTGTCAGCTAAAAGTGTCAATTTTTCAAAAATGCTTAGAAGTGCTAAAACGTAAATCACAGTTTGAGATAAAACCGCAAGTATCATCGAATTTGGCCCATCCTGTACAAATCTAACTGGACGTTCTTTTACCGTATAACTAATGCTTTTTTTTTCGATTTATACGTGCGTCTAAATTTTATGTTAGAAAATCATTCATCTAATCAATATACAAAGCTGTCGAAATAGAGGCCGACAAAGTAACTAAGAATGAATCAATATCTAAATTATGTATTTATTTTTATCCCAAATATTTGCCATTAATTAATAAAAAAATTGCTTTTATATGTAACAGCAGGATTGAAAAATTTATTTTCTTAATAAAAAAATATGTAATTTTATATTGTTATTGTATATATCCAAAGGGAAATGTTTATGTTTTTAATTTTTATCTAAGCTATAATTTTTTAGAGTCGCTAGAGAACATTTAACAAATGTTTTTGAAATGTATACAATGCGTCAAACATTTTAGCATCGTGTTATTATATTTGTCAAAATAGTGTATATTATTAATTCATCCATCTATTAATTCATCTACAACAGAGGTACAAATTTTGAGTGAGGAGCCATATTTTACTATGAATTTGAGACATTTAGAAATAAAATGTGTTTTTTTTCAACAAAATGATTTTTAATTTAAGTCTTTAGCTTGGTCTTTATCTCGCCCTCTAGCTCGCTCTATAGCTCTCTAGCTCAAGCAGAAGCAGAGATATGTAAAAAGCTTAGACCAAAAATTGCAAAATAGAAACGTGTCTAAAGAAACATCAATAATCTTTAAACCGGTGTGAGTAAATATTAAAAAAGAATCATTTTGATGTTTCAAAACAGTTAAGAATGTATTCAAAAATAATTTTTACTATGTGATTGAGTAACCATTTGGATCGAACTTGGTTGTTTTCATGTGTATGTATGTATCGGGTGGCGGATGTGATCAAATTTACCTAATATTTAAAAAACCGTTGGAACTTTCTTTAAATGACAAATTAAATGGCCGTTTTTTTTTATTTTGAATCTTGGTCTTCTAAGAATATTTTGACGTATAGATCACGAAAATCCGTTAAAAACTTACGAAGATGTGGTTGACAACATAAGGTATGCCTCATAACAACAGTTTCAAGCTAATCCTTAAAAAAGTTAAAGTTACCCATGACAATAAACTTTTCGTCATGGTTACAAAACAAATGAACATTGATACTTTAGATAATTATTAACTGTCATTTCAGTTGCTTAGATAAGTATCTTGTGCTAGTTTTGTTATAATGGTGTTTTCAAATGAAGACAAGATTTTCATTAAGAATTTATTAACTTCCGGCTACAAAGTTTCCGAGATATTACAACGATTTCCAGACAATAACTTTAAAAAGAGTTGTATTTTTGACTTTGCATGTAAGTTTCGAGAAACTGGAACGATTGAAAGACCTCAACAAGGAAGTGGTAGGCCGAGATCAGTAAGACTAGAAGTACGTATTTATTACACTTTGTAATTAGTGTTAATATAAAGAAAAGATAGAGCTGCTTAATTTTAATATTTTTGAATAATTTTCAGGAGAACATTGAACAGGTCGCCAATTTGGCAATTAGCCCTGTAAGGAAACCGCATTCCAGTTTGAGTGTGAGGCAAATTGTTCAACAAACTGCAATATGTAGAAGTTCTGTCAACAGGATAATTAAAAAAGACTTACATATGAAGTTTCTTAAACGGGTATATACGTTTAGACTGACACCAGCACTAAAGGAACGTCGATTACTGCGATGCCGATACCTTTTGAATCATTTCAGAACACGAGAACAAATTAGCAAAATTTTGTTTACGGACGAAAAAATTTTTAGTTTAACTCCACCAAAAAATAGTCATAACGATAGACTCTGCGTTTTAGAAAACGAAAGAAGAAACCGTATCCCATTAGATCGCTTATTTTGGGAAAGGGATAAATTCAGCACCTATGTTATGGTATCTGCGGGAATTTGTAGAGGTTTTAAAACTAGCATAATTTTCATTAATCAGGGAATACGGCTTAATTCTCAACAGCGAAGTTGTTCTGGGACCAGTGTTGCCTCAAATTAATGATGTCATACCCGATTTTCTACTGATGCAGGTTAGTCGATATTGGTCCTGCTATGAAATTGTCTAATAGCATATTTTAAATTTTAGGATGGAGCAAGGTGTCACACAAGTAACTATACACTTGGATTTTTAAGGGAACGAGGAGTAAATTTTATTGAACCAGAACACTGGCCTCCTAATAGTCCAGATGTAAATCCCTATTACTTATGGGGTGATTTACGAGAAAGGGTATACAAGAATGGTCGCCATTTCAATACTTTAGACGAATTGCAACAACGAATTTTAGAGTGTTGGGAGGAAGTTGACCAGCAGACAATTGCTAAAGCAATACACAGTTGGCGCAGGCGGGTTCAGTTCGTTATGGATGCCAATGGAGGTCATATTCCATTATTTAGGCATTAGTTTTAATTGTTGTTTAATTAATTAATTTGTAGTTAAATTATGTTTTTGTTTTAGTCTGTTATTTAATTAGATTAGATTAAATTTGATCACATCCGCCATATTGGATTTATGAACCATGTCAATTGCTGACATTTAACATTTTAGTAGAAGACTTTGGCTTTTAAACGACAAAATATTAAAATCGGTAAAGAATAAAAAAAGTTATAAACGAAAATAAAAAATCCTGTTTCTTAGATCACCTTTCACTTTATTAATCATATTTTTGTAAGTTTTTAACCGATTTTCGAGGTCTATACTTCAAAATATTCTTAGACGACCAAGCTTCAAGATTAAAAAACTGTCATTTAATTTGCCATTTAAAAAAAATTGCATCGGTTTTTAAGTATTAGGTAAATTTGATCACATCCGCCATATTGGATTTATGAACTATGTCAATTTCTGACATTTAATATTTTAGTAGAAGGCGTTGGCTTTCAAACGACCCCAAAAAAAATTAAAATCGGTAAATAATCAAAAAAGTTATAAACGAAAATAAATATTCCGGTTTTTTTTGGACCACCAGATATAATGCGGTATGATTATGATTGACCATCTTTATTCATGTTCTATCCTCTAGTTTGCAAATACATTACTGTTAGACTTTTGTTGTCATAGTATTTACGTAACATTTGGAATCTACTGATATTTCAAGTAAGGCTCGTCTTCTTGAGAATCGATTCAACAATTGAAATAAATGAAAAGTGTGGATTGTTCAAATACGTTCGATACAGACTTTTGCACGTGCATGACTGTCACATTTATTCTTTTACCTCCGTCAAAGAAGCTGACGTTTTTCATGTTGCAAATAAATTTGAAATAAAAGAATATGTGAAGGAATATTTTGCGCTAATAACATTTTCAGCATTCCTTATTAAACATCTATCCGTGTAATTTGCACAAACAAACTTCCCACCCATATTCTTAAATTCCTCGAGTAAGTTTTGTTTGAAATTAATAAAACAATGCTTTGCTTATGGGAAGCCTTGCATATTTTTACTTTGTCTCATTCGTTTTAGTCGAGAATAAAAATATCAGGGACCGAAAAATCAAAGCTGTAGTGATACCGAGACTAGGTTCGCATATCTGTCAGGTTATTGGAACACAAATTTGTTGCCAACTTGCATATCTGACCAGTAGCGCGCGAAAGAAGTATTATTTAATTAACTGTTTTAATTAACGCAGTTTGAAATAAGGACGATAGAGTGATAAATATTACCTTTACTTTTTGGGATTTTTGCGATCTGGAATCGTAATTGGGAGTAGCGTTTTCAAATTAATTAATTAATTAATTAATTAATTTATTTATTAATACAACTGTCCAAATAGAAAATTGCCAATTGCAGGGCGGGAACTACAATACAGTTTATTACAAACTTAAAACAATGATATACCTGTACTGGACAATTGTTATGAACATTATTTAAATGGAACTAAAAAAAAAGGAAAGAAATATAGTCACAATTCCAATAACATTCGAAATGTAAAATAAATCTTGGATAACAACAAAATGTGAAGAACTAAAATTAAATATTGAAGCTAAACTCAAAATATACTAGCGCTGTAGCCTACAACAATATTAGTTTTTTTTGGCACATCAAATTGCAAATAAATATATCAAGATCATTCACAAAATAATCATAATTATTATTGTGAGACGTTATATAAAGGGGGAAAAGAAGAACATCTGATCTAGGAACAGGTAAGTAAATAAATATAGTTTAAAAAAACTAAAAAACACGCTTTTAAAGCACATCAAACTAAAAAAGTGAAAAATAATTATTAATATAAACTGAAAACAATAATCAACGAAAAAATACTAGTATTATTGTGAAAAAAGCGTGGGTTGCTCGATATACGAAAAATATGGCACAAAGCGCCCCACGCTTTTTTTCACAATAATACTAGTATTTTTCGTTCATAATTGTTTTCAGTTTATATTAATAATTATTTTTTCACTTTTTAGTTTGATGTGCTTTAAAAGCGTGTTTTTTAGTTTTTTTAAACTATATTTATTTTTCACTTTTTTAGTTTGATGTGCTATGAAAGCGTGTTTTGTAGTTTTTTTAAACTATATTTATATTGCTTATTGATGCTGATATTATAACATATTACGATCCAACAGATATTTCTGAAAAAAAAAATATTTTTTTATTTCAGCCATGGGATTTGAACTCACGCCCGAGTAGTCCGTCGTTTCGCGTCGACTAAGACTTGCCCGCTCTGCCAACGACCGATCTGACAATTGCGGAATATACTTACAATATTAAGCCTCTTGCTCTCACGCAGAGGATACATGAGGAAAGGACTGACGATCCTGATCAAGATAATGATATAAACTTATCAAATTATTGTATTGTTACCGGTTCTTCGTAAGTGTACAAAGTTTCAATTAAATCTGTCCGTTTAAAGTGGGTCAAAATCGAGTTCAAAGAGTCGATTACAAACAAGCTCACAAACAAACATACAGGTGAAGCTAATAAAAGCGTGTTAATATAATAAAGATATTATGTACAGGCGTATTGGACAATCGATTAAATAATTTATAACTTTGAATAAATAAGCCGAGTGTATTGTGTATTTAACTCAATTACTGATTCTCGATAAGGATTGATCATTTGGAAATCCATCCAGATTACTTTGTAGCACAAAAATTGGCAAAACACCTCTAGACTGATTCAACAGCTGCTACATATACTTCGTACCCATTTAAATAAGATGAGCACCTCTGTGTTATTAAATTGTATGCAATTTCTGGTTATAAAATCTAAATTTTTAAAGGCGCTAACAACCATATTATTTAAATGACTACTAAATATCAGCTTTGAGTCGAATAAACTCCCAGGTAAACTGATTGTATCTATTAATAGTAGTAGTATCATCTATAATTATACCGAAAATCAAGTGGTTCGTTCCAGTTTTCGGGAATATGCAACAATATTACAATTAGTAATGTTCAGATATAATTTATTTTTAATACACCAATTGTTTCATTTGTTAAGATTATCTTAAAATACGAAAAGATCATCTTGAAGTACGCAATAGTCTTCAACTGTATTCATGTAAAAAAACAACTTCAAAACAACAGCATAAAGTAGGGTTTTACATTGTAGGTTCACGGTGATGTCATTCATAATTATAGTAAATAGCAGAGCCCAAGCACAGAGCTCTGAGGGGTGTCAGAAATAGCCATAATATTGACAGACTTAAAACCACGATACTGCATATACTGTTTTCACTTATTTAAGTAGGAGAAAAAAACTTAAGGAAAAAATAATTGCTGTAGTAATGCACCATGATCAAGTATGTCAAATGCTTTCAAAAAATTTGTGCAAATATATGTATCTTATGTAAAAATCGGAGGACGATAACGATGTTACCTTTAGATGAAACATTTTGATGCTGTGAAGTAAACATTGCGGAACAATTTCTTACGTAGCAAGCAAGAAGGATTGAAATTTTAATGATGATAGGGTATGGGTACTGAAAAAGGACTCTTGCTAGAAGTGTGCTTGATATTTAATTAAAAATACTATAACTGGAGTCCATCTTAACAAGTCTTTCACAAGCGCGTAAAAAATTTAAATATAATAGTTTATTACATCTTCATTATTACATTAAAAACAAATTATGAAAATTGCTCTGACAAATCATTACATAAAATTACACAAAGAAATGTATGTAACAATAGATTACAACAATACAATTTTTTTTCTGAATTGCGAATCTTTTAAGCCTGTATATGAATGTCTTGATGACATTAATAATACACTGCTCAACACTCTTTAAAACACTTGCACAACATAACACTAAATCATGGCTTATAACGATATTATTGATACGGGCAATAAATTGAAAGACATGGTTAAAAACAAATCTCATAATTTAAATACGTACTTTAACAAATTAGAAAAAGAAGATGCAATGAAAATTACCACTACAAAAAAAAGTTATATAAACTTCAACTTGTAAACAAAAATTCAAGTCAAAAACAAACATTGTCAAAAAAACAGCCAAAACAAAATACCATCACATTCAATATTATTGGTTAAGTTGTCACGGAAACGGACAGCCTACCTAATACTTTTGTTCATTATTGTAGCACTACAGCTAAGTTAGCTAAACATATTTCTACTGAGTGACATTAACAAATAAATATAAACAACACATATTTCTGGGAGTTCCTCAGGACTCAATATTTGGCCCACTTATGTTCTTAGTTTTTATTAGTAGCACTAACTACCAGAGAGAACCAGTTATCGCTCACTATGTCTGTTTTGCTTAGTATGCTTTAGGCTAGCCTGGTTTGCTATTATTATTTGTCTTGTCCATTACTTATGGCATATTGACAAAGCATAAAAAGTTCGAAACAAGTCTATGTCTAGTGAGGAACTGACAAATTATCTTAGATACCAAACAAGATTTGTAGGTTTAATTCAATACAGGTCGGGGCTTTTGTCAGATGAGTAGTTGTTTCCTGCAAATCTTATTCAGTATATAGTTTAGCCCACCATGGTTAGAGGTCGAAGCTTTTGGTACCTGCTTTGCAGATCGCTATCAGTCATTAAGACATCAGTAATGTCTGACTGGTAGTAGTACTGACCATCACAGAAATACACTTATTAATCATTATGTCTACCTACTATGCATTTGTATGTACAAATATATGTTACATACTGTCGAAAACATTAATTCCACTGGCACACAAATAAAAAGTTGTTTGTACATTTGACGCCACCTACCGCCCGACATGTATTTCGACCCGCTGAATCCGAATTTGAAGTCAGTTTGGACCGTACACCCTCAAATATCGAGTAAATTGAAAAACGGTAAAAAATAGCGAAAATTGGGTGTTTCGGTAATAAAAAAAATTTTGTGGATCTAAACCAAACCTAATTTTTATGTATTTCGATCCGCTGAATACGAATCTAAAGTATATTTAGACCATAAGCCGTTTTAAATCTAAGTAAATTGTAAAAAACCCTCGAAAATTGCTAAAAATGGCAAAAAATTTTCATTCTGTTTATACGTCATTTTTTATAGATTTTACAATTTTTCACATTTTCGGGTTCTAAACTTGTATTTTATACATAAAAAAAATACAAGAAACGTATTTAATCGTGTTTCATAGATTTTTTTACAATTTTTTCAACTGCAATTTTTTTGCTGTTTTATCGGTTTTTTGCGATTTTTTGAGATTGTGAGGGATTAATGGGCCAAATATATTTCAGATTCGGATTCAGCAGATCAAATTACATAAAAATCCTCTTCGATCCGGGTCTACAAAATCTTTTTCATCAACATAATCACAACTTTTTGCCATTTTTAGCAATTTTCGAGGGTTTTTTTACAATTTACTTAGATTTAAAACGGCTTATGGTCTAAATATACTTTAGATTCGTATTCAGCGGATCGAAATACATAAAAATTAGGCTTGGTTTAGATCCACAAATTTTTTTTATTACCGAAACACCCAATTTTCGCTATTTTTTTACCGTTTTTCAATTTACTCGATATTTGAGGGTGTACGGTCCAAACTGACTTCAAATTCGGATTCAGCGGGTCGAAATACATGTCGAGAGGTAGGTGGCGTCAAATGTACAAACAACTTTTTTTTGTGTGCCGGTGTTCTTTTGTACACAACTAAGACACATATAACTTTCAAACTCGACATGAAAACTGTCTTAAAATACCATAAAATAATATCACTTTATATGGAAAAGCTCTTTCTTATATCTGTATCTAATTTATGATTCATCTACCGGAAGAAAAAGATTTAATGCTTTTAAAATTAAATTTAAAAATTATCTTATAGACAAATGTTTCTATAGCATAAATAAAATCAGTTTAACTGATATGAAATTAATGTCATTTAGTTTATTTATTTTCATAGTGTGTGCATATATCTGTCTTTTTAAATTAAAATTGTATATATTTTTTTGTTAATATATTGTATGTGCTATATTTACTATATGAATGTCTACATATATCAGTTTATCTGGCATTTTATATTATATTCTATTTCTAAAATATTTTGTCTGTTTGTCACGTATGACTTGTTGAAAAGCCTCGAAAATTTTAATAGTGGACCTAGTTATCTTCCGAAATTGTGGATTTCCATTGAAGGAAATTGAAAGAGGCATCTATAGGGAAGGTACTATGATTCTGGGGATAAAGATAAAGATACAGTATTGTATAAAAACTGAATTTAAGTATGAGATGGCCATAGATATTGCCGGATTTAATACCCATGATATTTATAGTTAGTAGAAATCTGTTATTTACAAAACCGAACCAGTCAACATTACATTATCTGGAACTATATAAAAAAAGACTTTCCAAGAATTTTTTTTGGAAGTTGCAGGTTTTTTAAATTATTATTATTATTTTTCACATTTCGTGGATATGAAAATTACTTCATATCTTTTTATAAGGTATTATACTAATCGTGTAACTAAAATTCCAGGAAAAACGTACATTCTAAAATTCTTCCCAGTTCCTAGTAAATTTTATATAAAGAGAACATAGCGATACATGGCGGTTTCTATTTAAAGCAAATACTGTAACGCCACCACTGACCTATTCACCAATGGGTCCTGAGTCACGAGATGTATTTTTGGCACACGGGCTATTTTGTTTGTGTGTTTAAGTAAAATTTCGAGGATTTTAATTTTTATGCTTAGTTATGTTTTAAGAAAATAATTGCCAGCCTGGATGAATCTTTTTGGCAAGAATCAGTCAAATTCAAACTTTGTGATATTAATTTAGATGCTTCGTATGTTTATTCTAGGCCTTTTGATGTGTTATAAGTTATAAAATTTAATTGCACAAATGTGGTAGATCTAGAGCTATTTATTCTTTTATTGTCGACTTTGAAAAGGTATAGAATGCCGGTTAAGATAGGAAAATTTTCCAAATTTGCAGCAATATTTTCTTATGAAACCACATATATGTTTTAAGTAGTGTGAAAAGGAGAAAAACGTTTAAAAACTGTATGTGAAAAAATAATTTTTGTAACACCATATCCTAAAATGATATTTATTGGAGTTTCAATGAATCAAAACAATGTCATTATTGACAAGTGAAAAAAAAAGGAAAAAAGTGTGAAATAAAACTTAATAGTCAACAGACAACAAATTAAAGTTCTTCCATCAAACATTTATTAATTATTAATAAATTTCTTGAACAATTTTATTCATAATTTAACGAAATTTATATGAATAGTACTGTTATTAACATTATTTATATTTATTTCTGGAATTATAGGTTCAGATGTGCGAAAAATATTTGATTCATTTATATTAATATGGTGGTGGGTCTGATTTTTACCAACGACTACATCGGCAGACATAGTTATTTCTGTAGTATTGTTTGAAAATATCTGTTTTGAAATTTCCTTTTTATTCTGGATGCTATCTTCTATATATCCCTCAGCAACTGTTGAGGATTTCCATCTCCTATGACGTTTTAGGTAAGAATATTGGCTCCAGAACTAGCTAATAGTGATTCCAAAGATCTCCTAAATCTGTGACCCGTATATCGCTTAGGATTAGATAAGTTAAGATATTTAGTTGTAACACTTATACTATTTTTGAAAATGTATTAATACCAACTCGTTGGACCGTACATTTTTCTCCTCGATATTGAAGAATAACCCCTTTGTGATCCACATGAGTAGGGCTGCATATTTATCATAAATATTTAGTGGATTTATTCCATTAACTGTCTCACCAGTTACCGTAAAAGTAGTTCAATTTGGGTCTTCGAATCAGGTACTATAACAACCAGCATGCACTTTTCTCACAATGTCATCAATGGTCATATTGTAGAGTTCCTCTCGACGACAAGCGCCAGCCAAGCCCATTATTAATACAACTTTCAACAATAAAAACTTTTCATCTGGTGCTTCTAGTAAAAAACGTTCGACATCTGCTCTGTCAAAAACTTTAGATTTCTTAGCCCTATACCCAGTGGATTGCCGTTTCAAAAAAGCTTTTACTTTTTGATAATTGGACACATCTATTTTATTCTTTACATTCAAAACTGCTTTAAGCATCGAACACTTGGACCAGAGACTTGAACATTTTAAAGTTTTTGCATTTTCAGATAGATAAGTCAAAAAGAACAGCCTCAGATATGTTACTCACAGTTTTCTGCTTACACCAGTGCATAAATAAATCATATTCTTTGTACAATTTTCAAGATTTCGCTGGTTATAAATCTAAAGTTACAGCAATTGCTTGCTCTCTGATTTCCGGAGGAGTAAAAGGAATAAAATCTTCCTCGCTATCACTCATTTTGTTCCAAGTAATAATTATTTTAAAGTAGAATGTGTCAAATGCGACGTTTAAGTCCTTCAATATTTAGTTGTTTTATTATAGGTTTCTATATTACGACAAGATAACTTAGTCAATTTGATATATTTTTACAAAATCATACTGTTTTCTACGAAGGCGTAGAAGGGCCACCTAATTATTTTTTTGAAATTCCGACTTTAATCTCGGAATTCCGACTTTAATCTCGGAATTCCGACTTTCATCTCGGAATTCCTACATTAATCTCGGAATTCCGACTTTAATCTCGGAATTCCGACATTAATCTCGGAATTCCGACTTTAATCTCGGAATTCCGACTTTAATCTCGGAATTCCGACTTTAATCTCGGAATTCCGACTTTAATCTCAGAATTCCGACTTTAAACTCAGAATTCCGACTTTAATATTGGAATTCCGACTTTAATCTCGGAATTCCGACTTTAATCTCGGAATTTCGAATTTAAAGTCGGAATTCCGAAATTAAAGTCGGAATAAAGGTGTATCTCACATACACGACTGTGTGACGACCGTGCTGTGTCGTGAACAGGCTGGCGTACATTGCCGGAATTATAAAACTAAATAGGCCAAAACTTAACTAATTTTGTAAAACAGTTACAAGTATTTTAGGCAATAAATAACTCTTTCTTGAAATTCCTGGGTATTTCGGTCAGTGGTTAAAATGAAAAGATTTTTTTTTAAATAATTTGTTATACAGGGAGTTTTTGAAAAGTATGTCAATCACCTAACCATAGATTGGGGGTATCAAAAGAAGTTTTAACCAAATTTACCTCTAGTCGAAAATGCCCCCCATGGAGATACAGCCTTCTAAAGTTGAAAATAAAAAAACTTATTTTTACAAATATTGCACAAATGACTAGATATTTTTTTTAAATTTAAATATATATATATATATAGCAAAGTTAAAATGCCGTAGAAAAATATCAGAAGGCCAAATTTACTTACAAACCCGTTCAGTGGTTTTTTAGTCTTTGAGTTAGGTGTCACTTTTGCAGTCCTGCCTTAAGAGGAACCAGCAAAAATTACATATATAAGCGTAATTGAATTTAATATATTAGCATATGAAAATGTTAACCATAACGATTTAAAAACTATTTAACTTCATAAATCTTGAACAATTTGAGAAGAAAAATACATTTAAAAAATAATTCGTAACTACTTATATCTCACGTCGACGATTCAAATGTTCTATGTGACCACCATGTTCTTGGACATAATTAATAATGGGTTTTGTTAAGTTATTGTTTATATAAATTTTATTATCAAAAAATCCCATAGCAACGTATCTAGCAACTAATAATGTGCAGTATATTCTTCTACAATTGAAGGGAAAACTGAACTGAACTGTTACATTGAAGAAAGTCGGAATTCTGACTTTAATCTCGGAATTTCGAGATTAAAGTCGGAATTCCGAGATTAAAGTCGGAATTCCGAGATTAAAGTCGGAATTCTGAGATTAAAGTCGGAATTCCGAGATTAAAGTCGGAATTCCGAGATTAAAGTCGGAATTCCGAGATTAAAGTAGGAATTCCGAGATTAAAGTCGGAATTCTGAGATTAAAGTCGGAATTCCGAGATTAAAGTCGGAATTCCGAGATTAAAATCGGAATTCCGAGATTAAAGTCGGAATTTCAAAAAAAAATAATAAGGTGGCCCTTCTACGCCTTCGTACAAATTTATGCGATATAATCATTTTTTAGTAAGATAGCTTTAGTTTCATTTCTCATAGCACTCCTGCATTAATGTAATATTTTTCATTTCTTTTTAAACAGAACCAAGTAGTATTCCAATTACACAAGAAACTTGATGCAATGAACTAAGTAATAGGATTTGCTATGACAAAATGGCCTGAATAAAAATTACTCAGTATATTATATATAATCACATGGTCGGGAACTTTTTTCCATCTTTTCCTAAGGCATCAAACTTTTTTGTCCAATTGAATATCCACTATTTTCTCATCATCAAGAAAAAAAACATATTTTTTTCTAGCTGACACCATAATTATCTGTTTGCTTTTCTGTCAAAATTGTCACAAACTCGAATCCATCTAGTTATGGACACCATTCAGCAACTATCCTTCTGTCAGGAAACCTCACCAACATCAGTTTCAAAGCATGGTTGATTACAATCTTTTGACCATCGAAACAAGGAAAGCGATGGTTTGCATAGACATTCTGGAATAATAAAATGTTTGAAGTAAGTGAAGTAACACATATGATATTTTAATTCATTATTTTTTGGGACTAAAGTGTTTATGAATGTTATCATCTATTAGAGTAACTTATTATTATTAACTAGAAGTGATTTTTGTTTTGACTGATTCTCTAATAATGTATGTCTTAATGTTGATATAATAATTTATTTATGTACTTACAATTAGTATATTAATATAGTCAGACATTAAGATGAACAGTATAAATAAACAAAATGAAATTTTTTGATTTCACATTAAATACCAGATATTATTTGCTTATAATTCAGAATGATATAAGAATGTTAGACAGTTAATAATAGATTTTTTTGTTGCAAGTTAATACCAATAATTAGTAATACTAGCATATACAGGATGTGTAAGTAGGTGTTCTCCAGAAAAGAGGCCTATTGTACGTTTGTAAACTAAGTGGATAGATATGCAAGAAAAGATCGCCTCTTTTAATTTTAGCAATTCTAAATCTCTAATGAGGTGTAATATGCTCATAAATTTTTTTTGGCATTTTCTGATTGATTTCAGAAGAATCCATAAACATAATTTGGCAAAAGTTGGCGCGTAATAAATCTAAAGACTCGCATAACAGTTTAGCGCCTATCAAGGATATTTCTTTTCCTAAACCTGAAATCTGTTTAAAAATGCAGAAACATTTTCTACAAACAAAATTTAAATTTTTATCAGCGGTGAACGACAAAGTTATGTTTTGGGTATTACAGGTTAATTTTCTGTAACACAAGTGATTTACTAAGTAAAAATGTACTAAAAACAGCTAAGCTAAAAAAAACCATACTTTTTATTTTTCTTTGCCAAATTATTGCATTTCAACCAATTTTAGCGAACTGGTCTCAATAGTTAGCTGAGTGAATAGGCTACAATAACTAAATATTAAGATGGCCGAAACGTCAAAATTCAAGATGGTGGACGCAATTGCAAATAGGCCTTTCTTTGCGCTCATTTTTTTTAACTGAAAATTGTGAAGATGACAGAAAAAATGACAGATTTCGAAAGAATGAAATTCCCTCAACATTTTAAGTATACAATGCATTATATCGGTTCATTGGTTTTGGAGATATGGCTAATTCATATAAGCCTACTTGTCATTTTTAAAATGTGGAGCAAAAAACTAATTTCTGTGATATTTTGGCTTCAATTTTTTATTTCACCAATTTCACTGAAATTGCTGGCCAGGCATGTCGAGAGGGGGGTGGAGAAGAGGTGATTTACCCCGGACCTGGGTTTTTTGGAGGAGATCGGTTTTCTTTGTGTTTTTAAACTTATTAAACCTTTCTCTTTTATTTTATTTAAATGGAATTTTAAAAAATAATTAGAAAATAACTTTTTCAAAACATTTTCAAGCCTGCCATATTATTGTTTAAAAAAATAATATTTGTTACGGATAATTCTACTAATGGTTGTAATTAAAATACTAACTGAATAATGATAATTCTATTTTTAAAATAAGAACACAAAAATACCACTTGAGATTAAAAAAAATGTAAACAATGCAAACTGAACATAAAAATACAATAAAAAAATAAAATAAATGAACTTCAATTACGTAATACAGAATTAACTAATATTTTGTCATTGCTCCATTAGCGTCTAAAACTGCCTGAAGTCTTGCAGGCATGGACAAAATCAGATTTCTTGCAAGGTCAATTTCTTGCGACAAGTTCTCCCAAGCGTCTTCAATTATCCTTTCCAATTCTTGGGCATTATTTGGATAGTTATTTATTTAATGTTCTTATATGTTTCACCATTAGTCCCCATACATTTTCAATTGGATTTAAATCCGGACTTTTAGATGGCCACGGTAACAACTCTATGTTTTTATTAAGAAACCATTGCCTGACACGATGGGCCGTATGTATGGAGCAAGTTGTCTTGTTGGAAAATACAATTATTTTCCGGAAACACCTCTATTACTGACGGCAACATAATATTGTCTAATATTTCAATATATTTAATGGAATTGAGATGACCACCACTGTTCCAACACACACCTAACCCATTTACGCTCATCCAAGCCCAGACATTGACTGAAAACCTTCCTGATATTTGTGGATCGAAAATATATTTTTCGTCGTATCTAGTGGAAGGAGGCCTATATACGCGAACATGTCCATCGTTACAGGATTTAAAAACCTTTTCATCAGAAAAGATAACTTGTCCCCAGTAGTTTTCATCATTGATTATATAGTTGATAGCAAAAATAATCCTACCCTGCTTCTTTTCTTCTGAAAGTTTGTATTTTTTAGCCGCTGAACAACTCTTCAAGTCGCTTTGTAGTTTTATTCTTCTGCAAGAAGTAGATACCGAAGCAGGGAAATTTGTCTCTGAAATTGCATTTACTGCAGTCTGAAAAGGGTTTTCTATTAGGTAATTTATAAGATTTTCATCTTCTTGATTATTGCTCTTTCTGGGCCTACCGGAACCAACTTTACGGGATTCCGTTTGGTTGGTTTTCCATTGTTTCTTAACACTCATTATCGTGGTTTTACTGACATTGTATTCAGCAGCAAATATTCTTATGGACCAACCATCTTCAATTTTAGAAACAATTGGAAATTTTTGAATATCTGTTAGATGTCGAACCATTTTTAATAATGACGCCACTGATTAACGTCAAAGTGACATTTGTAAGATTATTAATATCAATCAAAGAACGAATGATTTACATAGCTAAAAGAAAATGTACCAGTTTTTATTGAAATCAACAGTACTTCTATTGCTTATACTACTATAACTCAAACAATACGAACAATACGAACTAGAGAAATAATTTATAAAAAATCTTATCCAGGTAAATAATACTATGAGACGGTAGAGGACATTTCACAAAGTCCAGTACATCATACCTCTTGAATGTAATCTCCTCATGAAGCCATCACTATTATAACTCTTCTTCTCCAACTGTGTGTGGCTCGCGCTGTAGAAATTTAAGGCGGTTCTTCACAATATTGTCCTTGTCGTAGTTTCTCAATATTATTAAAATGATTTCGGCTATTGTCGTGTAGTCTTTGTAGAAAATATTGCCATACAAAGTAATCCAATGGATTTACTACAGGACCATAGGGCGGCCATCTTTCTGGTGCTATGATATTGACATAGTTTTCTCAGGTACGTCAAAGTCGTTTGCGCTGTATGCCCAGATGCACCATTCTGAAAAAATATATGATCGACAGCATTTCTATTACTGACTTGTTGCTACGAAGAGGACCCTAGTTGGCTAGAACAAAGACTACCTACCTGGGTGACAGAAACAATGATTATTCAATGGAACGTTAAATTGTCTTACAAGAATTGAATACTATTAGAAAAAAATTTAACAATAACAGGAAAAATATATTTTTGTATCATGGCCCCTCTGCAGTCCTGAATTGAATCCATTGGATTACTTTGTATGGCAAAATTTTCTTCAAAGATATCACGAAGTGATGGGATTATGAGGAGGATTACAACTTTTTACCTTTTTAGGTATAATTTTCAGTATTTGTTACTGTTTGTGAATCATTAAGGATGGTTGTATGGCAAATAAATCAAAAGTTTTTCAAGAAAATTTGCTTTTCTGGACGACATTTATTTCCAAATACCCTGTAAAATTATAAAAATAACTTTAATAATGTCGCAAGAATTACTTTACCAGGTTACTAATTTTTGTTTCATTTCCATTACTTTTACAAAAGTACGAAAAAATTTCGTTTATAATTATAAACAAAGTATACTCATACTAGCCCAATAAAATTATATACTCATGCAGTTTAAGTTTGTCGATCGCCAGTAATAATCCATTTAATCTACACTTAAACTTCAATCTAAATTTAATGTATTTACTTACATCACATATTATGTAACTGGTGTAATAATAGATTGATTTATCCAGGACAATGTGTTGGCGCAAAAGAAAGTTTGGCCAGTGAACTGCCTGAATTTTATCGAGACAAGATAAAGTATGATGAAAAATCATATTTTATAGACAAACATTAAAAAAAAAAACAGTGCCAATGGATGCCAGAGACCTTGGAACAATGCACCAATTGCAAACATGAATATTTCGGGACAGTTGCTTCGCCTCTATGTATTACAGATTCAGTAGAAGTAGATCGAGCTAACCCACAAATTATAAAATATGTGGAATGTTTGTTAAAAGCCATGTATGTATTTGACCCCAAAGAGTTGGTCCAAAAATGCACTTGAACGATTTTTAATGTAGATTTTACATGTCAACATTTCTCTATACATATGTAAAATATACAGGGTGGAACAGAACGTATGATTTTTTAAATGAAACACCTCGTATATTATTTTACATTTGAAATTATAATTTTTTCTGATTACAAATATGTATATAAGTTCAGAGAGGGAAATTAGACGACTGTCTATGTTAAAAACAAATATTTTTAATTTTTAAACGGGGATTGCAGTCATGTGACAGGTAATAAAGGAAAAACTCTTTTTTTCTGTTCAAGATTTCGAAACTTTTATTGTCACATGACTGCAATCCCCGTTTAAAAATTAAAAATATTTGTATATATATATATATATATATATATATATATATATATATATATATATATATATATATATATATATATATATATATATATATATATATATATATATATATATATATTAAAAGGAAGATACAAATATACTAGTGTTAGATTTTGTCAATAAAAAAATGGGTATAAAATTATACAAAGAAGATATTGAGTGGTCATATAGGATTGGAAACAAGGGGGGAGAACCCAAGAGCACTTTTAGTTAAGTTTCTGTCTTATCGTAAGAGAAATGAAATATTTGGGAGAAAAACTAAGCTCAAAGGTTCGGGCTTTTATATGGTAGAAGATCTTACGAAAGACAGACATCAGCAACTCTTAATAGCAAAAAAAAAGTTTGGGGCAAATAATGTATGGACGTCCAATGGTAACATATTTGTGAGTGAAAATGGTCGAAAGAAAAAGATGCGTATCGGCGAATTAAATTATCTTATGGATGAACATTAAATACAACATAATTTTACTTTTATTGTTAATAAATATGTCTTATAAACACTCAATATAATTAAGTTAAGTTAAGTTACTCTAAATATTTACAATAAAAGTACATATATATATATATATATATATATATATATATATATATATATATATATATATATATATATATATATATATATTTTTTTTACTTTCTTAAATAAAACTACATATCAATTTCAATAGTGTGATTATCAGATAAAAAAAAAAAAAAAAAATAAGAATCATGTTTATTTTCATTTGTTTTATCTCTTATAAAAACGTAGGTCAGTGAACATCGCCTATCCTTTTTTTTTCTTTCTTTACAAAAAAAATGAATTGTATTTATGTTCAATTTCTATTAATAATAAATAATATATGTACTTCCATATTGGTAATATAATATGCATTTCCATGCTTGTGTATAAATTAAAACCGTTGATTGTTATTTGCGTTTAAACATTATTTTTTTTGTTATACAGATATACGAGGGGTAAATATAAAAGAATGAACTTTAAGGTTGGCCATTTAAATGTGAGATCACTGTTCACTGGCTTTGATGATTTAAAAGAATTAATTGTGTCAGAAGATTTTCAAATTTTTGCAGTAACTGAAACCTGGTTAAATAATGATTTGGATAACAATTTAGTTCAGATTCCAGGTTACAATATTGTTAGGAAAGATAGAGTTGGAAGAGGGGGGTGGTGTTGCTTTATATTTAAAAAAAATGTTTGCATTATAGTATAGTACAAGTTGATAGAGAGGCAGCTGAGACAGGCATTGAGCAATTATGGACCAAATTTAATTACAGAGGTAAGGTATATGGATTAGGGGTAGTATATAGACCACCTACGGTTAACGTTGATGATTCCATGCAAGCATTGGAGAATGCTGTAACTTATTTATTACCACAAGTTGATGATCTAATTTGCGTAGGGGACATAAATATTAATCAATATAATATCAATAGTAGCGACATGAAGAAATTTAATTCTGTGTTAGATGCTTTTGGATTACTACAAATGGTTCAAGAACCCACGAGAATTACTAGCATTAGTGAAACTCTGATAGATATTGTATTAACTACCAAAGATACACTTATTTCAAATATTAATGTGGTTGATGTACATAATATCTCTGATCACAGACTAATAATATGTAGTCTGTCATTATCAGTCGAAAAACAAAAACAGTTTTTTTATACTTATAGGGAATTTAGGTATTTCAATTATAATAATTTTTTAGATGATTTGCGTGCGGTACCTTGGAACTTAATTTATGATTTGGAAAATGTAGATGATATGGTATCTTATCTCAATAGTAATATTTTACGCCTGTTTGATATTCATGCTCCGTTAAAAACCGTCAGAATTTCTAAACCAATAGCACCTTGGTTAACTGATACTATTAAACTCATGATAAACAACAGAGAGAAAGCTCTAGCAAAAGCTAAGGAAACTAGATCTAGATATGACTGGACGTATTATAAAATGATTCGCAATTATACAACCTCTGCAATAAGGCGTGAAAAGAAAGCATATCTTCTAAATGTTCAAAATCATAAAAGTACTAAAGAATTATGGAAAACGCTTAGAACTTTAAACATTACAAAATCGCAGAATTCCGACATACCGATACATCTTTCAAATCCAGATCTCGTTAATAACTTTTTTGTAGCTGCCAGTCATACTAATCTAAAAGTCGATACAGAGCTTATCAGTGATTATGAAAGTGGAATTTTTAAAAATGGGGCAACATTTGGTCTTCAGGAATTTACGCATGATGATGTGTCTAAAGCTATAAACAGTATAAAATCCAACGCCTCAGGGCATGACTGTATTTCAAAAAAAATGCTTCAAATTTGTATGCCTCATTTAACTGTGTATTTTGCCTATTTATTTAATCAGTGCATTTTGCAATGTGTATTTCCTGAATCATGGAAAATTGCAGTGGTTAAACCATTGAATAAAATAAAAAATCCAGCAACTCTGTCAGATTTACGACCAATAAGTCTTTTACCAATATTTTCTAAAATTTTGGAACGTTTAATATATAACCAAATTATAGCGTTTGTTAAGGAACATAGCATTCTTCCTGATACTCAGTCAGGTTTTAGATCAGGTCACAGTCCAACTAGTGCTCTACTGAAAGTTACAAATGATATAATTAGTGGTATTGACAATGGCAATAATTCAATTCTAGTAATGCTGGACTACTCTAGGGCTTTTGATACTATTAATCATATACTAATGTTATCAAAACTGAAATTCTATGGTTTTAATGATAATACACTGAAACTTATGCAATCATATTTTTCCTCTAGAATGCAAAAAGTAATTATAAATAATTCTGAATCGGGCTTGGGAATGTTGGGATCTGGTGTGCCACAAGGATCAATATTAGGGCCTCTTCTATTTATTTTATATACTTCGGATTTTAATAAAAGGTTGATATCATGTCAATCTCATTTTTACGCCGATGATACCCAGATCTACCACATATTTAATCCAGAGTCAGTATTTCAGGCAGAAGAAGATATCAACAAGGATATTGAACATCTAGTACAACTATCTCATAAACATTGCTTAAAAATTAATGCGCAAAAATCTGCAGTAATAGTATTTGGTAAAAATAAAGAATTCATGTATGATAATCTTAATATTTTTGTAGAAAATCATAAATTATCTTTTCAAACGAATGTTAAAAATTTAGGGCTTATTGTAGACATAGATTTAAGATTTGTTCCACATGTAAATAATGTATTGAAAAAAACATACGGCTCATTAAAACAATTATATTCAAATCGACATTTTCTCAGTCAAAAGCTTAAAGTACTGTTGTGCGACTCATTAGTATTGTCATGTTTTAACTATTGTGATATAGTCTATGGTCCTTGTCTTGATCAAAATACAGCAAAGCGAATTCAGAAAGTTCAGAATTCATGTATTCGGTTCATTTTTAATTTGACAAGAAGGGACCATGTTAGCGAAAAATTAAAAATATTAAATTGGCTTAATATGGCTCAAAGACGACAACTTCACATGGCTTCGTTTACCCATAAGTTAATAAAAACATCTACTCCCCAATACCTTAGTGATCTATTAACTCCTCGATCCTTATTTCACTCAAAAAATCTTAGATATGTAGATATGTTATCAATCCCTCGGTATAGGCTAACGTTGTTTCATAGAACTTTTGCTTATTCTGCAGCGTCTCTCTATAACTCTATCTCCGTCGATATAAAGCACCTATCTATAACCTCCTTTAACCATAAATACAAAAAATTTTTATTAAACCAGTGAACAGTTAATTCTCAGGAAAATTGCTATTTTTCTAATACATATTTATTTTAACTGCTTTAATTTTAATTTTACTCATTTATTACTTGTATCTCTTAGTATTTAACCTTTTTTTGTTATGAAAAATATTTGGTTGAGTGTAAGAGCAGCTCTAATGAGCTGAACTCCGCCAATGTTCGGTAATTAAAATAAAGACAATATTTATTTATTTATTTATTTATTTATATATATTATTAAATATGATTTGAAGGAAACAACTACTCAGCGGGCAAATACCCCGACCTGCATTGAATTACACCTTCAAATCATGATAGATCGATAGCCAATATTATTTGTCAATTCCTAACCGCTGCTGTGATGCAAGTCGCTATCCGCCATAGAGACATCTAGGATGTCGGTCGGATAGTAGCATTCAGACCATATGAGATGTTTCATACCTCTCACCACTATTCACTTCACCATAGTTAGTATATAACTAGCAGGTTGGCCACTATCATTTGTCTGTTCCATAACCTATGGCATACTGAAGAGAACAAATAAGTTCGAAATCGATCTATGTCTGGTTAGGAATTGACAAATGATATTGACTATCGATCTATCATGATTTGAAGGTGTAATTCAATGCAGGTCGGGGTATTTGCCCGCTGAGTAGTTGTTTCCTTCAAATCATATTTAATAAATTTAGTTTAGTCCACCTGGGCTAGGGGTCGCCGCTCTCGGTACTTGCTGTGATGCAAGTCGCTATCCGCCATAGAGACATCTAGGATGTCGGTCGGATAGTAGCATTCAGACCATATGAGATGTTTCATACCTCTCACCACTATTCATATATATATGTATATATATATATATATATATATATATATATATATATATATATATATATATATATATATATATATATATATATATATGTATATATATATATATATATATATATATATATATATATATATATATATATTTATATATATATATATATATATGTATATATATATATATATATATATATATATATATGTATATATATATATATATATATATATATATATATATATATATATATATATATATATATATATATATATATATATATATATATATATATATAATATATATATATATATATATATATATATATATATATATATATATATATATATATATATATATATATATATATATATATATATATATATATATATATATATATATATATATATATATATATATATATATATATATATATTCCAGTCTGCCTTTACTATTCCTACAATCTGAGAATCCTTGACTAAATCCATCGGCGTCACTGCTTCTGCCAGATCCTATTCATAAATAAAATTATTTTAGTATCGAATAATTTATTACCAACATTTTTACTACAAGCATAAAACTTGTTAGATTTAAACAAAAATTTCAGCGTTTATTATTCACGTAATTTAATGTATCCTCAAAGATAAATATTTTTCATGCACTTAAGCGAAAGAATATTTAGTTCGTTGTAATTAACTTTTTCTGAAATCATTTTTATTTGAAGATGTAAATCAAGATAATTAACTAGTATACCAACTATTCCAAAATAAAACTCAATGAACACAACTATTTTGCTGTAAAGAATAAAAATATATCGTGCGCAAGCGACTCTTGTTTAGCAGGATCCCTGTACAATGATTAGGGTATGTTCCAAATTATTTCTGTTTGATTTTAATTTTCTACTTCGATCACACATTGTAAACAATCACAATTTTAGATTACTGTAAAATTACTCTTAAAAATGCATTGTTTATTTATTTGCATATTTATTTATTTATTTGTAACAAAATACCTAAACAGGTTGAGTACCCAATTACAGGATGTTTACATAATAAAAAGTAGTAAAAGAACATAAGAAACTGTAACAATGGGGGACAAAAAATAATAAATGCTTACAAACAATTAAATAAAAATGGCTTAAATAAACAAAAACTACAAAATTAAACAAAAAAGCAGTAAAACCTACATATAAACATTTTAAATATCAGTTATGTTACAAGACAATATATCAAGCTGTTATTCAGTACTAGTATAGTCAGTAACCATATAATATATTATGGGGACACAATATATATATTTGTCCTATGGATTTTCACACATAGCAAATGATAGTGAGTGTTTCCCTAACAGGTGTACAGGAAGAAGAGGGAGTATAGATTGGCCAACAGAGTCGCTGGATCTAATGTCGTTGGACTACTTTCTATACCGCTACTTAAAAAGCAAAGTTTGCATAAACAGACCTGCAATTTAGAAGATTTAAACGAGATAATTCGACAGGAAGTTCGTCATATATGTCCTTATGTTATTACTAATGTTCAAAGAGAGTTTGTTGACAGATTGCAACTTTATCAGGATTTGGAGTACATTTTGAACATTTATCTTAATTTAAATTAATAGTAACACTTTGTCACCGTTCATTGTCAGTCTCTTCATGAGCAGAATCGAAACAGAAGCAAAAGAAGAATTCAAGTATTTGGGCTTGGTTTAAGTATGTGGATGATAATTTTGCAGTGTTGATACAAGTCACTGGAATTGACAACTTTGTTTCTAAATTAAACAGTCGTTTCGCGTCAGTTAAATTCACATATGAAATTGAAAACTTTGGACAACTACCATTTTTAGATGTATTAATAATTGACGACTTTGGTGCAAGAACCAGGCAACTTCTCTTTTCGCAAAAATTCGTATTTTAACGATAACAGACTATATCACACATTGCCCATCTTTGGGTACAAAATTCCTACATCTCCGTAGATTTTTAGGGGGAATTATGAACGGTTAGGACTTGCCCGAAATCACTTTTGGCAGCAGGAAATAGACAACTCCTGGAGATATATGATTTTTGACTCCAACCAATAACAATAATGTAATAGATTAGAACACACAGCACTAGAGTGCTAACAAAGACTAACATTGTTAGAAGAAGAAGAACACTTTCAAAATTCCAGAAATGAATATATACCGAGTGATAATGAACTGCCTTTCACTAGTAATCGTGCCAGGCAATTTAGACTTTTACAGATAACTGAAATGCAAAAAAAAAACGTGTTAGAAGAAGTACAGACCCTGAAAAATATATTCAAAAACGAAGGAAGAGGATTCGCCTATAGCTGCAATGGAAAAGAAATGTGCATAAAATTTTGCGAGCTAAAGGGGAAGAATATATAAGTAGTGCGAAAAAGTCTGTACCGAAAACAGTAGTTTGGTGAAAATGGCCAGTGCTTAGGCAAATGTTTTTATAAAGTAAGTGTAGTTCAGAAAAATGATATCCTTAATGGATTTAATCAATTGGCAAATAAAGAAAAACAGAATATTTATTTGGGGGGATTAATTTCATTGTAACCAGTAGTACGGAGAAAGCCAAAAACTGGAATAGGAAAGGAGAAACAGGCTTCATCAAATGCGTTGACTGTCACTGAAGAAAACAATGAGGAGGAAGAAGAAGGTCATGAATGAGATTCTAGTTATGTATAGTTTGCCAATGTTTGTTTCTTTATAATTTTAAGAAAATACAGTATTTAGAAGTATTTGTAACTCCGTATATAAATAAAATAGACATTTTGGGCAAGAAACAGGTAAGTCCAAATTTTCACAAATAAAAATCTGCAACGTCTTAACATATCCACTATTAATTTAAATATACGAAACACTATATTTTTAAATTTCAGCAGTGAATTTTTGTAAAATGCAATTTTGAGAAAATTAGAGACTCTTTCTTAATTTCCCACAAATTTCAAAATATGGACTTACCCGATTATTGCACCAAGATTATCAATTAGAAATAGTAAAAATAAGTACAATTTGCCATATACAGAAAAAAAGTACTTACAAGATATCTCTCTAAGAACTCTCACTTCTGTGCTCAACACAAAATGACGAGTTTCAATTTTTCAGTTTATAATCTGTTAAGCTTCCTCCTTAACCACGAGAGGTTTAAAAATGACAAGGATATAGCTGTGAGTAATGGATATTCCGTAAGTTTGTTGATAAAATAATTAGCAAACGTAAATTTAAAGAAACACTTCGAAATTCCTCGATCTCTAAAAATGAAAGAGAAAATTCGAAATTTGTATCGAGTTCATATGATCATCGATTCACCTGTGGTATTGGATCCCATATAATCTGTTCTATTGGTTAGTGAGTCACGGTTCACTGAACCACAACAATAGTTTAGGTTTAAATAAGATACATTACTTTTAATCTAAATATCCAGAAGATGCCAACTTGGTAGGTGGATAGCTAGATCGATAATGAATTGTCTGATCAGCGACGGGTTGTCTGCCTCTGGTTGACAATACGCCGGTGTCATTTAAGAGACATATGTGACTATTATTTGTAAAAACCTTTTGGAGCAGAAAAATTATTTGGTGAAAGTGCTGTCTGTATTTACTGAAAATGGTATGTATACAGCATCAGTTCGTGCAAGATTAATAAGAAACTTTCATAGCAAGGGATTGTTCTGAGAGATATGCCACTAAAGCAAAGAAAGAAATAGTTTATTTAAAACTTGTGATATTCCATTTTTACTTTCTTATCCCTAATATAATTTTTTTCGACATCGAGATTTTGATTGATATATACGTTTTGGACCCTCCTGAATCCATTCTGACTATTTTTCGAATGATGTCTGTCGGTGTGTGTGGATGTGTGTGTATGTGTGTAGCCTCGATACTAATGGGAAGCTTCCCAAATTTGGCAATTAAGATTTTCAACAATATTTTAGGTGACGCATTAAATTTGATGAATGTAGTACTACCAGAAGAGACATAATGAATGAAAGAAACAAAAAGATACAATTTCGGGAAAAAAATTAAAAATTTTTTATTGCATTTTGGACGAATCTCGATGAATTATAATGAAAAAACAACTTTATGGAAAAAAAATCTGTCAGGATGTCTGTAGTATCGCGATAACAGCCACAGTTTTTGGGATAAAGCTCTCAAATTTGGTACACGTGTTCTAATAGCTATAGACAATGATAAATTTGCTGATGAACAACAGGTCCACGAGATCCAAATATTATGGTATTTGACTTTACAAAAAAAAAAATCTTGATGAAAGATTATAAATCATGTCTACAATAATAAGCCAATAAAATATATTTAACAAGTACTTAAATATAGCTGATGTAAGGTGAAATTTTTTACATATTTGACCTCATAAAATGGGGTTAGAATAAATTTAGCAGTTTGACATTTGAAATATCTAATTTAGTTACAAAAATGTCCGTATCAATAAGAAGAAATTATTAAAATATATGACATTACTTATTATTGACAGTATCGCACGAAGCTGATAATTAATTACTTAAAAATTTTAATGAAAAATTTCAAGCTATGCTATTAAAATTTAACTGAGGTAAGTGAAGAATTAAATAGGACTATTTTTTTAGATCAGGATGACATATACTGATATAAATAAGAACGTTATGTACTGGCCACATCAGATATTTTTTCTTTTCTTTTTTTTCTTTTTGCATCTAGATTTGGTAATATCCTAAATTTTCTTATTTTCTACGTTTTAAATTTTTGTTTTTGAAATAAAGTCTCATCTAAAATTATAACGAGATGCCATTATTAAACTATTAATAAATTCTACTCGAAAATATAGTTGGAATAAACAACTAAATATAAACTTACAATTGCGACCTAGAAGTCACAGTAAACAATTTTTTGAATAAACAGTTAAAAATCATATTAAAAACAAATTTTCTAAGTAAATATAGAAAACGACAGTAAAAAATTGAGAGAGGAAACCTGTTATTTCTCGAAAACCAATAGTATATTCTTAGTGATTTGGAATAAACAATCGACTGAAGTAAAAAAATTGCATTTACATTACGTTTAATTCAAGAATCAACTTTGGTTGAAAGACATATGTCTTATACCGATAAATTTTTCGCATACGAGCAAAAATCTGTAAATCAGTTTTTAATTTGTGTATATAGAGTACGTGTATATGCAGTATATCCCCAGATTGTGTTTATAAGAAGAAAATATACTCAATTTTACATAAAAATGAATCTAATAAATCATTTATTAAAACTTCGATATTAATATCTATTAAAATTAAATATTTTAAAATGTTTTATTTATATATTTAATATTATACAGAGTAGGTATACTAAGGTGATTTTAAAATTAGATGAGAAAATTCACCAGCTGGTAAATTTTATTTATTTATTTATTTAGTAACACAGCTATCCAGAAAATTGACAATTACAGAGTAGGAACTACGATGTAGTTTAATTATTGCCAACTTAATTAACAATGACATTCGTGCATTCGACAATTAAGGACATTATTTCAATGAAACTAAAAAAACGGAATAAAACAAAAATCAAACTAATCTAGTGCTGTAGCCTACAATATCCGTGAAATATTACATAAAATCGGGAAAACAAAAGAATATTTGGTCTAGGAACATGTAAATATAATATGACATGCTAGAAAACTTGAGAAATGGACACTTAAATTACTCAGAAATATTGGATTCGACAGACAATTAAATAATTTATATCTTTGAATAAAAACGAAACCGAGTGATATGTTCTACGTACTGTTAACTCAATTATATTGAATCTCCACAAGAGTTGATAATTTGGAAACCCGATTGTTGGATGGACTCTATCAACTTACAACACACATTTGAAAAAATGCCTCTGGACTATTGATACATACTCTAGTTTTGATCTTACATAAACAATTAAATAAGAGGATGAGCTTCTCTGTGTTATCAATTTGTTTGCTATTTCTGATTATAAGACCGAAACTTTTAGAGGCGCTAGCAACAATAATAATAATCATCCACATTATACCTATGCTCAAGTGATTCTAGTTTACGGGAATATATAACAACATTACATTTAGTAATGTCCAAATATCATTTATTTTTAATACGCCAATTGTTTAATTTGTTAATATCACCTTGAAGTACGCGACAGTTTTCAACTGTATTGATGTAAGAAGCTAACCTTAAATCATCAGCATAAAGTAGACTGAAGAATTCAAAAAATTATCCAGGTAGATGATTGATGAGATTACTTTTAAAATAAGAAAATTCTTAAAATGTTAGACTGGTAATTCTTAGTAATTATAAAAATAAATATTTCATTAACTTTCAGTACCTTTTTGACCGGCAAATTGGAAATAGTCCAACAATAATTAATAATAGTCAATGTGTCGTAGATTTATCGCTCTTTATTCATCGTTCATTACACACGGATGTCTAGGATCTTTAATACAATAACGTCCTAATATTGGTAGGTGGTGGTGGCATACTACTTGCTGTACGTGATAATATTAGTTCAACATTACTAGATCTTTCATTTGCAGGTTTCATTAATTTGCCATCAATCGATATTATAAGCATAATAATTATATCTAACCGCTTTTCAACATATATTTTTGTAATATATGTTCCTCCTATGGTAGCAGTGTCGGAGCATGAAAAATTATTTGAGGGAATTGAATCGCTTGATTATATATACGGATCAAACCTACTTATCATTGGTGATTTTAATATATCTAAATATTCGACCTATCTTAAAGACTCTCATGTCGATCGTCATATTTTTGCATTAAATAACTTTTTAAATATCCTAAATATTTCACAGCATAATTTTATATTTAATGGCAATGGTAAGTTACTTGACTTAGTCCTCTACAATAATAATTGTTCTGTGGAACAGTCCGCCGATCCATTTGTAAAGGAGGATATCCATCACCCTGCTTTACATATATCCCTTCAGGGGAATGTCAGTTACTATTCAAAAAACAATTTTCCGTCCAATATTAATAATAATTGAAGCTATAACTTTCGGAAAGCAAACTTCCCGGTTTTATATAATTTAATGGGTAGCATCGATTGGCAAATTCTTGAAACTTTCTCTAAAGTAAAGGAGCGATTGGTTATTTCTATGATAAACTTTATTCTATATTTGACCTTTGCGTGCCTAAATTTTTTTGTGTCTAACAAGAGAAAAAGTATCCTCCTTGGTATAATTCTCTTATAATAAGAAATATTCAATTGAAGGATAGACACTGGCGTGCTTATAAAAAAACCAATGATATTCGCTCACTTAACGAATTCAAAATATTAAGACATAAAATAAAATCTGATATAAACATATATTTTAAGGACTTTGTTCGTACATCTGAAGATAGCATAAAAACAGAACCTAGTAAGTTTTGGTTTTTTATAAGTAGTTTGAAGAGATCATCTAACATCTCAAATCAAATGTCCTATAATGGGCAGCAATTCACCGAATGACATTCTTAACGCGTTCACGAACTTCTTCTGCAAATCCTATACACCGGCATGCAATTCTAATTATTTGTCAAGTGATCATTATCCTACTTCAACTGTGCTCTTACGTGAATTCGAGGAGTGTGAAATACTAGCTGTTTTAAAGAATATAAAACCGAAAATGACAACCGGCCCAGACGGTGTTCCTGCATTCTTACTTAAGGACTGTGCATACGTGCTGGCTTATCCCCTAAAAATTATTTTTAATATGTGTTTAATGAACGGTGAGTTGCCTGACTTGTGGAAACAGTCGAAAGTTTGTCCCATATACAAGAAAGGTGATAAATCTGAAGTTAGTAATTTTCGACCAATTTCCATTATATGTAATTTCTATAAAGCTTTAGAAACGTTACTTCATGATTATATTTATTTCCATGTTTCCAACAAAACATAGGTATTTCAACATAGTTTTGTAAAAGGACGCTCCACAGTGACAAACCTGGTTTGTGTTACTCAGTTTATAGCTGAAGCAATTGACAATCAGACACAAACAGATGTAATCTACACCGATTTCTCTAAGGCATTTGACAGACTTGACCACAATATACTACTTCATAAACTGAGTAACTTTCTGATCATTTAACTACATTTTTCAAGTCGTACCTACATAACAGGACTCAATATGTAATATTTAATGGGTTCAAGTCTGTTGAATACTTAGCAACATCAGGTGTCCCCCAAGGGTCCATCCCTGGACTCGTGTTATTCATAATTTTTATAAATGATATTGTAAGCGTTTTGTACGTGAATTGCCTCCTTTATGGCGATGATTTAAAAATTTACTCAGTTGGTAACAGTTTTAGTGATTGCCTCCACCTTCAGAGTAATCTAAATAATGTAAATATCTGGCGTCAAGAAAACAAATTGCCTTTAAATTTTAACAAATGCAACATAATGTTATTTTCAACGAAGCCAACACATATTATCTTCGATTATAATCTTGATAATATCACTTTAAATCGTCCAGTAACATTCCGTGACATCTTTGACAATAAACTTGCCTTTGCCATATAGACTCCATAGTCTTGGAAGCAGGAAGGACGTATGGATTTATAGCTCGAAATTGTCGTGATTTCACCAACATAAACACAGTTAAATTATTATATTTTACATTTGTCAGAACTAAGCTTGAGTATGCCTCTCTTGTATGGTCCCCTCACTACGGTGCACACATCGATATTTGGGAATCTGTTCAACGAGTTTTAAAACTTTTAAGCTTTAAAGCTGACGGTACTTACCCTCCATTGGCTGTCTCAAAGTGAGTTATTAGAAAAACATTCTTTGGCAAGTCTTGATACAAGGCATAAATATTTCTCTCAGGTATTTTTGTTTAAGATTATTCACAATATTACCGATTGTCAAGATATTTTATCTAAATTAAACTCTAATGTGCCTAGAATAACATCTAGAGATAACTTAACATTCTATCTCCCGACACCTCGTACAAATATTCTGAAACATTCTGCGCTACATACTATTTGTAATAACTGTAATGCCGCTGGCATCCATTTAGATATATTTAATTGTAGCCTTAATAACATAAAAATGTTGTATCTCTAAGTAATGACTAAAGCTGTCCGAGTTGGCTGGAGTACAGCCACGGTCTTGCGATGGCGTCACACGTGCCGATTTAGAAGTGATTTACGCTGCAGTCTTATTTGAAAGGTTAATGCGTGAGGTTGTACCTACAAATTATACATAATGTCAAACGCGCCAAAGGGTAAAATACGACCGTACGCGGACACAGTGAATAAATTTATCGGTGAATTTCCGGATTTATTCTATGACGGATGCAAAATAATTTGTAAAGTTTGTAATCAAGACTTAATGTGCTGGCACAAAACAGATTGTCGTCGTTATATCAACACCGTGCAACATCAAAATAAAAAAAATGGCATGCCTTTGACAACTCAGTTTATGTTTGATTTATTGTTAATGTTAATAGCCTGTAATATTCCGCTACACATACTGGATAAACAACCATTTCGGAAGTTTTGGAATAAATACAATCCCCAGGTGAACTTACCAAGTCGTACATCGTTACGTAGATATATTCCAGCTGTTCGTGAAGACATTGTAAATAGGATTAAATGTGGATAAAAAAATACACGGCTCTGGTTATGTATCGACGAGATGACAGATTGTAAAAAAAAATTCTATTTTAAATATTATAGTACGTGTACTGGGCCCTCTTAAACTAACATTTCCACTTTTACTAGCTAGTAAAAGACTAACTGCGTGTACTGGCGAAATAATTACGCGTGGGGTGTTGGAGACATTCGAAAAATTTGAACTTTCAAAAACTCAAGTATTGATGTTTGTGACTGATGGTTCTGCGACAATGCGCATGGTAGGCCGTTCTTTTCAAAGAGACAATTGTAGGTTTTTACATGTTACGTGTAAAGTGCATGCGTTACATCTTGTGGCAGAAACGATTCGAATGTTTTCCAGAGGTAGATGCATTAATAGCAAATACAAAAAAAGTTTTTCTCAAATCTCCTAAACGGCTTCGAGCATTTCACAGACAGTGTCCTGGTATCCCTGAACCACCAGAGCCGATTCCTACACGTTGGAGAACGTGGTTGAAAGCGGCTTTTTATTATGCTGAATATTTTCAACAAATAAAAGCTGTGATACTACAGTTCAACCCTAACGAGGCTGCAGCTATTAGGGAAAGCCAGACAAGCTTTCAAGACGTTTCCCTTGAAACAGATTTAAAAACTATTAATAACAATTATAGAGGACTACACGACGCAATAGAAAAATTGCAAAATAGTTCGATGTCGTTAGTGGAATCGCTGCAAATAGTGGACGACGTAAATACACAGCTACAGGCTATAAATGACGCAAAAAATAATCGCGTTAGTGAACAATATATCGAAAGTGTATTACAGAAAGATCCTGATTTTAGCAAATTAAGACAAATTTGTGATGGTGCATCTACAACTTCGTTAAGTGAGTTCACAGATTGTTTTACTTATGCCTGTATTACATCCGTAGATGTCGAATGGTCATTTTCAAAATGCAAAACATATTTTTTCACCAAAGCGAACATCGCTGACGGAGACAGCTGTAGAAACATACCTGATGCTATTATACTATAGATCTTCCCCACTTTGTGATGACGACAACCAAACTACTTCATAAATCTGCTTAAAAGGGTGAGTTTTATACAAATTTTTATAAAATGTAACATTATTGTTAAAATTTATTTCCATTTACTGTACTTATTCAAGTATTATGATATGATGTAAACATATCAGTCATATGACGGCTCTGTCGGCCAGGTGACCTCGGACAGCTCTAGTAATGACTTGTTTTTCCCTATAATTATTGTATATTTTTCAAAATCCTTAAGGCCATTTTTGGTTTGTCCATTCAGGTTAATTGTGTTCTTTCCTTCTCTTTTCCCCTTTTATTTTATTTTTTAATTATCTTAGTATTTTGTAATTAGTATTTTGTAATTATCTCAGTACCTATGAACATATTATATTTTTTCTATCTGTATTTTGCCTACTCCCCTGTTCTGTAATTGGGTTATTTATCTGTTGAAGAGTGTAATCTAAATAAATAAATAAATAAATATTATAATTTTAACTCTTTATATAAAATATTTTGTAATTTTCGAACATGAACTTGAAAAACATGTGAACGCATGTAACAACCTTAAAATAAAAATTCTTAAACTACAAATTTCAATGAAGTTACATCGTAGAATTAAATAATTATTTCTAACCGAAAGCACCTCGGTTTGCGTCAGTCGGCCTGGAACAGATTTGACTACTAAAATAAATGTTATTATTGAGGTCAGAAGTGAAAAACAACAAAAAACACCTTTCCACCTGATATTTTAGTTTTAATATTTTGATACTGTGCTTAAAAAATGTTGTTTTATGAGTTTACAAAAACAAATGCTTTTCCTCATATTTTCCATCCTCACATTTTTTTGTGATAAAAATCTATTGCGGGAGTTTATAGCAAAAAAAACTGATGGTGATTTTGTGAGAACCAAACAATGCATTTTAGTTTATAAACATGTGTAACTAAGTAATTACCTTCTGAATTAAATAAGCAAGAAAAACAAATTTTCAATTCTTTTTCGGCACTGGCTAAAAATAAACGAAAATAATTGTAATGGTTTACACAATATGCACGCCTCGCGTGCCTGAATGAGAATCTGCATTTAGAGTATATTCCTTCTTCCTTGCCAAAGTTTTCACATAAGTTGTCACCAAGTTGTATAACGAATTAGCAAGGGATCATTCATTAGTCCATGTCCTGTTTTACTATGAGCAATTTATTTTCAAGCCTTTGATTATTCGTAACAAATGTCACATAAATATAAGATAACGCATAGTAAATTTCCCACGTATTTAACACACTATACAGAGTGTTATGTAGGATATTTTGTGAATTTATTTAATAAATTGCTATCCCAATAACAAAAAAAATGGCAGAAATATAACCCGTTGTGCACAAAACAATTGACAAAATATTATTATTTTAAATTGTCGCAAAAATGACATTGATGTCAAGCAAATGGCTGCCGTGGAATTGTGACGTCATTTTGATGTGCTGTATTAGGATAGCATTAGATAGTTGTAAAATTGTGTAAAACCCTTTAAAAAATCTTTTAATTCACCGTTTTACAGTGTAAAAAAAAACCTATAATTGACAATTATAACTAAACCCTCATACCTATTAGGCAACTTGCATAGAAAATGAGTATAAGTAGAAGTTCAATTCAAAGAATTCAAGAAATGACCTCCTCCAGTTAGAATACAAAAAACGAAAACCCCTAGTCTGATACATATCTACTTTCATTCTTCCGTACTCGTCAGGGAGATAGTCCGCGTACAAATTACACTGGTCTGCAACGAAATCCTCCTTTAAAAAATTATGCTATAAGTATGAAGATTTTAATGCTCTGAATCTATTCCCGTTGGCCGATTTTTTCTATCACGTCTAGATTTTTTATATGAATTTTTTTTTTAAATTTCATAAATTTTGTTTTTTTTTTTTTTTTTTTTTGTCAACATCAAGAACAGTATACATACATACAAAATAAGTTTTAGCGAGTTGTAAAAGAAAGAAAGTAAAGTCACAGCGAATACTGCGCATGCGCATATCTACTACCATAAAAATCATTGTCAATACTTTCTTTCTTTCTCTTACAACTCGCTAAAACTTATTTTGTATGTATGTATACTGTTCTTGATGTTGACAAAAAAAAATTTAAAAAAAAACAAAATTTATGAAATTCAAAAAAAAATTCATATAAAAAAATCTAGACGTGATAGAAAAAATCGGCCAACGGGAATAGATTCAGAGCATTAAAATCTTCATACTTATAGCATAATTTTTTAAATGAGGATTTCGTTGCAGACCAGTGTTATTTATAAAAATATTTAAATTAGATAATTCAAAATATGAACATTTGTCATATTTATTTTGATATAGGGGACTAGGGGTTTTAATTTTTTGTATCGTAACTGGAGGAAATCATTACTTGACTGAAAATTTTTCTTTTTTGGTGAGTTAATATTTTTTTTTAATCTCAATTTTTTTTTCTATTATTAAGAACACTGTTATTTAATTCAATGCAACTCTTGCTCCTAGACTGAGTAGTTGTTTTAATAGTTCCTATGATAACATGTATTGGAAGTGTTATTTTTTATTCATTATATGCCTAAAATATTTATAGGAGCACATTCAGATAAGAATATCAGTATAAAATATAAAAATCTATAGATATTTATTATTATTATCACGTTAGGTTTGAAAGAATGCTTTTGTAATACTCAATAATTATTTTAATATTTTTTCTTCTAGAAACTAGAAACTAGTAGTCATAGGTAGTTTTACAGTCCCTTAAGAACGGTTATGAATTTAAATTTTTCGGTATAACTTCGGAACTTCGAGAGATGTATGTACAAACCCAATGAGAACATGTGATTCCTAAACGTTTATATAACGTTAATTAACGTTTGTGTAACGTTAATTAACGTTATATAAACGTTTAAACAACAATATGTTTTTATTGGGGAGTATTCACGTATATTTTGAACTTTCCCTTAACTCATTTATTTGTGACTAAAAAACATATACTAATATGAATTTTAATGTTTCTTTTGCAGATTCAAAATTTACTACCAGAAAAAATAATTGGAATTGAGACAAAAATTACAGGGTGATTCAGCTAAAACTCCCCAGGCCGATCACTCGGAAACTAAAAAAGATATTGAATTTCTGTAAAGCCAATAAATAGATACTCCTAATGACTATATATTGAAGTTCAAACGACGCGCTTGCCGATTACGGTATGAGCGTCGCGACGCCGAGAAAAAATTTTTAGGTGACAGGAAGTTTGAAAATGTATGATTCTAGTAGTACATTCAATTCTAAGGCTTTTTTGTCTTCCGCACATTTTCATTTAAATAAGTAGTTTTTAAATTATAACAAATTGTCAAACGCCCATAATGTTTATAATATATAAATATAAACTCAATATCTTTCTTAGTTTCCGAGTAATCAGCCTGGGGAGTTTTAGCTGAATCACCCTGTATATGGTAAATTTAATTTTTCTTAAATGGAATAACCTGTATATTTTTCTAAATTTGGATAGGCCTTTTTAGCATGACTTCAAAAATATACAGTTTTAATCCATCATCTCTTCAAGATATTTACTAATAAAAATTATGACAACCCATCTTCGACATCAGGAATAAATGAAAGAGTAGGTCATGGAAAAACAATTTTATTTTAAGTTTTGACGTTTGAAGTATATCATTGCATTAATTGTTGTATAAGTTGGTATGTTATAAGGAAATGGATTTCTCTGAAAACGAAAAGTATGATATATTGCGAATATATCTAAAAAATAATAAAGGTGCTGTTGCTGCTCAACGAGAATATAGTTTTCTTTAGGGTGATCGAGTTGTTCCGCGCAAATATAAATTTCGAAATATAAATGTATTATTTGAAACGACAAAGACGTTGAAACGAAAAAAGCGGGTTGTTGTTCGAGATGAAAATGGAAAACTAAATGTTAAATGTTCTCCTTTATTTTCAAGAAAATCTAAAAAGGTCGATTCGTGATGCGAGAAGAGATCTGAATATATCTGTGGGAAATATATGAAAAGTTCTTCATAATCATAAAGTTAGACCTTTTAAATTGTTATTAGTGTCTAGATTGACTGAAGCAAATGTAAATGCAAGAATGGCATTTTGCCGAATAACGGTTAATAGGTTGGACAACGATGTATTTTTCTTTAATAAAATATTGTGGACGGATGAGGCTACTTTCATCAAATTCAATATTTTTAATAGAAAAAACGCGCACTACTGGAGCAGTGAAAATCCGCATCAGACAAAAGATATAAAGTTCCAAGGACGACAAACAATTTCGTAGCCACGGCTACTCCACATAACCTTATTGTATAGAAATATGTATACAAAAATAAAATAAAAATAATCAGAGTAATATTAGAATATATCTAATATTGAGGACAATGCAAAATTTCAATTAACAACCTAGCAAAACTTAAAAGAGAATCATATGGTAGACGATACATTATTTATTTACGGAAATAATTTTATTCGAATAATTAAGATAATAGAAAAAGGTTTTTTACTTTTTTTCGAACACTATTTACGTATTTCTTATACGTTGTAAATTTTAATAGCATTGTAGCAAAAATTCCTGCAACATGGCTGTCAGGAATTTAGGTAATGCTAATTTTTGGATGTGTCTCACATTTACATTGTGAAAATTATATCTAAAATTTAGTTTGTCACTGAGATAAGATGTCGTGGAAGACAGAAATAGACGATGAACGAATACTGACAGAATATTTGCCCAAATTTTCAATATTGTGCCATTTAATTTCTTTGATTTTATTAGAAATGTGGTCATATATTCTTAAAAGAAAGATAGATATGCCAACAAGAACTATTTTGAACTTTTTGCAGCCAATACACATTTAGTTTGCCTAAACATGAAATGTACCATATTATGTTATAACAGTTTAATATTGGTAAAACTAGTAATTCACAAAATATTTTTTATGTAGTTTAGAGTTTATTAACCTAGTATTAAAATAAAGTGACTAATGCAACATACGATTTTTTTATCAGTTGTGTAACATGATCGAAGAAACGCATGCTTTCTTTCAATATTAAACCTAATTTTTACGCAGAATTTTCAAAAGTTCTTTATTTATAATATATTAGATCTAAAGATAGGCTTAACTTTTTTTTTGAGAAAAGCAAGTATTTAGACAGATTAAGCTTTGAATTATTTCGTTTTGAATAAATTGTAATAGAAAGACATTTGCATTTATATTTTTACAAGCTGTTTTAATAGATAGGATCAAATGAATAGGGAAGTTGAGTATTGTCATTTTTGTTGACTTAACACATTTAAATAGATCTGCTTTATACAAAAAGGGAAGTTGACCCAACGCTGATCCTTGAGGAACACCATATGTTATGGTGCAAATATTGGAAAGTATCCCCAAGAACTACTCTTTGAGTACGAAGTTTTAAATAAACCTAAAGAAATTGATTGATTTGTTTTCAAACCCATAATAATTTAATTTCGTATAAAGCAGGCTGTGATTTAAAGTGTCAAAGGCTTTAAGAAATTTAATAAAACAGTTGCAGAGAGTGTACCTTTATCTAACGAATGAAAAATTTCATTACAAATATTCAGTAGGGAACCTTTTCTAAAACCTAACATTGTAGACGAATGATAATATTATTTTTTGAGGCGTCTATTTGAAACTGAATAAATTTTTCTAAAATTTTTGACATTGCATGTATTTTGCTTATTGGTCTTAGGTCGGAGAAGTTGTCAGAACTATTTGTTTTTGATAGAGGGTTTTACTTTAATACTTGTCAAGTTTTATGCCCCAATTTAATTTAATCAAGCCTCTCTTTAAAATAAATCATTTCGTATTTAATTAGTAATACCAAATTAATTAAAATAAATTAAATGGTAAGTTAAATTGCAAGTAAATAGCTACAAAATATAAGGCGATTAAATACAGCCCATTCTGCCAAAATTCTTCCCAAGTATAAAATTACCAAGTTTACTATAGATGTGTATTTTGGTGACTGCTACGCCAAGATATTCGTGTTGTGTAAATAATACAAAACGAATATGTACTAAGTTAATATGTGGTTTCCAAAAATAGATACTTAGCTTAAGTTTGAGTTCATAAAGTGGGTTAGCAGGGCCGACAAACTTATGCAGGCGTTTTTACAGACCACAGAATCAAACGCATAAAATATTTTCAACGAAATTTATTTTCTGTGTTTAAACCTATGTCGGGTCTGGCTCTTACATACTGCAAAGTAAGCCAGCTTAACGAATTGTACAGATTAGCCATAAATAAATGTTAAGTAGTTACGTTTCTCTTAATATCGACAAAATAAGAATAATAATGTAGAAACGTTTTATTAAACTTCCAACAGCCATTCGAAAACAGAAATGATTTGGATAAGTAATAGAATAATTCTTTTACAGAAAGTTAAAAACTGACGGCCCAAGTATGTATTTGATATTACTAAAAATACATTAATATGGCCAACTTGTGTAAATATTTAACACTCAATAACAAGCTGATATTAAAAAAAATCATAAAATAATGTTATGGATGGTGAATTAGTAATTTTAAAACGAAACATACTTTTGAAATGAAAGTAATTTTATGTCAATATTGTTACCACATGTAGAATCATATCTATGTAATATAAGATCAAACATAATTTTTAGATATATAAAACATTCATCATTTGCGTAGTTTATGAGAAATAATGATACATCTTTCACGTGATTTTTGGGACAGATAGTTTTCATTTCAAGCAATATTTGTTTAACTTTTAATGCAACTACATATGTTGGAAAATCAGTAACCATAACATATGTCAATGTTTTCTAATTGTTTTTATTTTATGAAAAAGTTCATCTTTTTGGTGTCCCATTAATGGGATGTTGGCCAAGAGGTTTGATATACGCGGAAGTAGAAAAGTTTGGTTATGTTTTAGGTCCTTACTATGTTTATGTTTGTTGTGTCTTATTAGCTAGTGAAATTTGTGTATTAGCAGAATATCCAGAAAGCAGTTTCTTAGTCTTAATGATATAAAAAATTTGTTTGAAAACGACGCGACGATTCTTTTAAAAATTTGGAAAGTGCCGATTTGAATGATGTCGATATTACCATAGTTCCAATACAACCTGATGAAAAATATGATTTTGAACGAACTCTGAGGTGATGATGTATAAATTAGTAATGATAAAAGCTGTTATCAGTATTGAAAAGGAAATTACACGTAGCAAAATCTTCAGAGAAAAACATTATATGACGATAGATTCCCTCAAAATGTGTAACTAGCAAGAAAGCCAAATCCAAATCAAAAAATTTACGAAAATAAGAACAACGTTAAGAGTATGTTATAGATTGGTAAAGAATTCAACCAGTTTATCCTCACACAAACAATTTTTCAGCAATAGGTTTGCAACGTTTCCTTTTTATATGTTAAAACTGCAGTTGAAATTTTCGAAGAATATTTAAGTCAAAATCTCGTTGAGCGCATAATAAAACAAAGTGAATTTTATCCGAGGCAAAAAATAAACAAAATTTTCTCTCGCCCATGAAGTCATTTATTGGAATAGCATTATTTAGTGGATACCATAAACTTCCACAAGAAGATATATACTGGGTGCAGCATCCAGATGCTGGAGATTTCTAAAGTAAGACAAGTAAATATGTTTTTTGTTCCAAGGAAAGCCTACCCAGGTAACACTAATGCTCTTATTAAGATCTTCAAGGTCGCTTTAAAATTATACAATAAAACTTCGAATAAAACCAAATGATCTTCAAGACAAGCTTAGGATCACCATAAAGCAGCTTCTAGCCAAAAAGGGCCCATCCTAAAAGGGTCTTGAAGACTAAATTTTAAAACTATATTAAAAACCATTTAGTTTTAATTTCATATTCTTAAAGAGTTCTTCAAGGCAACCTTAAATTTGTGTATTAAAACGTTTTGCATTTAAAATAAAATTGCAGCAGACTAAATTGCCTTGAGAATCATTATAATTAATCCTAAAAGGGTTTTATTTTGTTTTAAAGTCGGACAACTTTATGCGTGAAATAGAGTTAAAACAACGGCAAGTCTCTAATGGGGCAGAGCGGTAATATTTTAAACGTAACGCATATAAAGCTGATCAAAAATAATATTCAAATGCAAACTATTCTGGTAAAAATTACCAACGGATGGCACTTTTCTGACAAAATATAATAAAATACTTCTATATAACTCGAGCGCCACCAATATAATGTTTTTTTTATTATCTAAAAAATTTTTTAAAAAATATCGTCAATTTTTATTTTGCATCTAAACATCCAAATGCATTTTTTTTATTAAATTGCATGTTTGGACACACCGTCCTTCAGTTATTTAAGAGGATGTAAAGCGCATATATTTCAATAATATTTTTTTCTTTGGCTATTGAAAATATCCATCATGGCGGGTCTGTATCTTATATAAAAAATGGCGTGGTCTAGATAAAAACTGATTGCAAGTTAATAGAACATTTTAAATCTTACAAGACTTAAAATAGCGTTTTATTTACCACTTTAAGTACAATTACTCTCCCAGACATTTATTTACTCTTCCTTTTAAAACTGAGTTGCTTTAATATGTTCAAACTCGTGGCCTTATTGATTTAAAGGGATCTGGCGCGCGCATGAAATCCTAACCTTAAAATTGTTCCGGTTTTGTGATTGCTGGATTTAGTGACTTCGTTTTAATTTAAAATACTTGTCACTAATATTTTCCATTTTAAATATGTCTTTTAATTTTCATTCATGCATAAAGTAGGTACACGGACTGCACTGGTTCACTAAATCAGCAATCAGTTTATTGAGCAGATGGCGTGTTTTCTCCGATTATAGAGGGGGTAGAATTAGTTTTAATAAAGTCATCAAAAATCCAACAGGCATTTCTTTTAATCAAATTGACTAACCTTTGAACTTTTAAAATATTCTTAATTTACTCTTTAAAAAGTAAAACTATGTTTTAGGATTTAATGTGGAATTTCATTGAGCATATAGGCTTAAGATAAAATAGTTTTCTTAATGGATTTTAATGACTGCATCAAGGATACTCCATTAAAACTACATTAAAACCATTTGTTCCAAAATGGATTGTTTTAAAACCAACTTGCTGTTTAATTGTTTAAAAAGGCAAATTAGTTTTAAAATAGCCAATGTCAATGTCTTTTGATAAAATGTTGCAAGTATCTTCTAATCAGTACGCAAAAGCAAACATATTACGATATTTGGATCGTCTAAGCAACGTGAATCTGAATCTATCCCGTGAATCTGATCACACTCCTCGGCAGTCTGAAATAAATCTATAAATCAGAAAATTCTTCGAAAAACAATAAACAAAAAATAAATACTATAAACTACAATTTTCGCAAAGCAAATTTTTCCGAGCTTTACCAGTGCCTTGCAGAAGTGAATTGGAACTTTTTGACAAATTTCTCTAATGTCCATCTAGCTACTAAAAGTTTCTGTAACAAAATTTATCAGATACTGGATGTATATGTACCGAAAACTAGGCAACGTAACAGAAGTTACCCACCCTGGTTTACAAGTGAAATAATACATAATATTAAACTAAAGCATAGGGTCTGGAAACGGTATAAAAAGCATAAAGATGAAAATGCGCAGACTGAATTCAAAAATCTGAGAACGTTAATCAAAGAAAACATTGGTATATCATATAAAAATTATAGCAGCAATATCGAAAGCAATATTAACAGTAAATCAAACAAATTTTGGCAATTTTTAAATAATAAAAAAAATACATTCACCATACCTGATACCATGATTGATAATACTGAAGATGTACTGGGCTATGAGAATATTGTTAATAAAGTTGCCAAACACTTCCAGGATTCGTATACACAACTCGACAAAAATTATGAAAACGAAATAACTGATTTAACTTCTGATAACTTTCATATAAGTGGTTTTTCGGAAACTGATGTGTATGCAAGTTTAAAAAAAATTAAAACCGAAATTTACCACTGGATTGAACGATATTCCTGCCTTTTTTATTAGAGACTGTGCCTGTGTATTTGCATATCCTCTAACAATCATCTTTAATTTATCTACTAAAAATGTTGTTTTTCCAGAAACTTGGAAAACCTCTAGAGTTGTCCCTGTTCTCAGAAAGGGAGATCGTGCCAAAATACAAAATTACAGGCCTATTACTATAGTTAATAATTTCTCTAAAGTTTATGAAATTCTGGTATATGAATTTATTTTGTTTTACATGAAACATCGCATTACGCCTTATCAGCATGGATTTATGAAAGGGAGATCAACTTTTACCAATCTGTTTTGTATCACGCAGTATTTAGCAAATTCTTTAGATGCCCGGCTTCAGACAGATGTCATTTATACAGAATTCTCAAAAACATTCGACAGATTGGATCACAGTATCTTATTAATAAAATTGCAGAGTTATGGATTCTCGCAAAATATGTTAAAATTTATTACATCGAACTTATGTGACAGGAAACAATTTGTGCAATGCTGTGGAGTCCAGTCTGTTGAAATACATGCCACTTCTGGAGTTCATCAAGGCTCGAATTTAGGACCCTTACTTTTTAATATTTTTATAAATGAATTAATTTAAATTGTAAATATTTATTATATGCGGATGATTTAAAGATTTATTCTGTTATTAAAAATATTGGGAATTGTTTAACTCTGCAGAAATATTTGGAAAACCTTAATATTTGGTGCATTAAAAATAAATTACCCTTAAACATCACAAAGTGCAATGTTATGACATTTTCTAAGCACAAGCACTAAATTTTGACTATACTCTTAATAATATCGTAATTGCAAGGCCTACTGTCTTTCGAGACTTAGGTATAATATTTAATAGCAAACTCTCTTTCATAAATCATGTTAATAGCATAACATCAGAGAGTTTTAAAATGTTAGGCTCTATTCTAAGAAACTCCCGTGAGTTTAATAATGCAGATATGCTGAAATTGCTTTATAATACTTTTGTGCGATCCAAGTTTGAATATGCAGTTATTTGGTGTCCTTGTTATAACATACATGTTAACAGTATTGAAAGGTACAGCGGAAGTTTTTAAAACATGCTTGTTTTAGAGAGAATGGAGTATACCCAGCTATTGGATATCCGAATGTATATATGCTGGAAAGATTTTCTTTAGATAGCCTCGAAAGCAGACGGATGAAATCTCAGTTAACCTTCTTGAACAAAATAATAACTAATGAGACTGACTGTCCCGATATATTACAAATATTAAATTTTCATGTTCCCAGAGTAACCGCAAGGGAACATATGACCTTTACTTTGAGTATACCTCGTACAAATATTGGTAAATTTTCGCCTTTATATCAAATGTGCAATAATTATAATGAACACCAACATACTCTTGATATTTTCTTTTGCAATGTAGCAAATGTTAAAAAATCGTAAAACAAACATTTTTTCTTCAAAAATTTGCATGTGTTAGTTATAGGTATGTAATGTATAATAAATTTACATGTGTTAATTATAGATAACATATTAACATATCCAATGTGTGTATGTGGGTATATATGTATATATGTATATATATGTATATATAATTCTTATTGTTTTTTACTGTAATGTAATTAAACCCGCGTCAAATTCATTCTCTGTTCATATTCATTCTCCTGGGTCCGGAATCCCACGCAGGTTGCTATAGTTGCCCGCGTGTGCGATGCTTGGACGATGTTCCCATACCGGAGTCATCCAAGTGGAAGCCACAAAGGTGCGACTGGATCCCTGTCAGTGGTTTTCCTTTTGTGTCTTTTTTTGAGTTTTGTCCATCATTTTAACTCAGCTACACCGTGCTGATGAAGACCAATTAGTCAGAAACACGTGTCCACGGTTTGCATCTTTCTGCCATTTGCAATTTTTGCATTTTCCACCGTGCAATTTTTTTCTGTATGCGGGCGTACCCGTTAATTCTTATTGTTTTTTACTGTAATGTAATTAAACCCGCGTCAAATTCATTCTCTGTTCATATGTATATATGTATATATGTATATATGTATATATGTATATATGTATATATGTATATATGTATATATGTATATATGTATATATGTATATATATATATATATATGTATATATATATGTATATATATATATATGTATATATATGTATATATGTATATATATATATATATATATGTATATATGTATGTATGCATATTTGTGTTTATATATTTTAAAATTAAGTTTAAAGTTCCTAAAATATGGAAATTTCCTTAGAGATGGCAACGCTGGAAGCAAATTACACAGTGATTGGCACTCACTGTGCAATTTGCTTATTTACTGAGCAATCACTGATTGCTCAGTAAATGGATGATTCCGACCGGATCGCCTGATTTGATAGATGTGCGCATATGCGTATCACTTTGTTTTGCCACTCATCACACACTGGTCACACTCGATCGGTTGTCAACCGTCAATCAAACCTCTTGTGTGTCGCCTAGCTGGGAGAGTAACCGAATCTCTCAGCAATTTCAGAGCAATCACATTGTATAATCTGGTTGCTTTAGTATCGCCTGGTGAATGGGCCGCTTTATACTACATCATTGAAATGTCATTTCATTTCTAACAATAAAAAATCAACTGTTGTTAAGCGTGGAATAATTTCTTCGCTGATTCTTGAGGAAGCCTCTGTTAAGATATTAGTTTCCGAAAGAGAAAAAAAATGGTAGTTGCAAATTTTACCCCGCTGTGTAGCAGACATTTTTAACACATCCGGATTTTGTAAAAAACACTGATTATAAGTGTCCATAAATTTGTTACATTGAAAGCTTCATGTTGAACAGATAAATTATAAACAGTATGACTGAGATAATAATATGCAAGCTGAATTTATTAGTTGATGCAAACTGTTTCATTATTATTAGCAGCACCTCCTTTGTTTGTTGCTTTTTCCACAGATTTTTTCTTTGAACATACAATAAAACTTTCAACTGCCAATTATCAAACACAACTTACGACTGCAGAAATTTGTAAAACAAACTTTTTACTGAAACTTATTACCACAGAAGTTTAAAAATGAAAAGTACTGTGTTGAGCTGAGAGTGAATTAATTAATCTAATAAAGAATAATCAGGCTCGAAAAAATCGAGCTTGCTCTCTGTTACCACCAGCTATAGATAGATAGATAGATTTATTTAACCACTTTACATATAGGGATACATTTGTGGCAGGTCAAAATTACATAAAAATGTACAGCTTACAAAATATTTGAAACAAATAAAAAATATATACATATATATATAATAAAAAATGAAATTAAAAAACAAAGTAATTGCTTTGTAGACTACAAGGAAGTATAAATAATAAAATATATATACAACATATATAGGTAAACATGTATAAACATATAAAAGTTAGATGCACACATAATAGACTATTAATAAAAATACAAACGTATAAAAAAGTATATAAAAAAAACGGTGGATTTATTAATGATGTGCAAATCAGAGCATCACAAGTATGCAGGAAGGCTTATAAAAGAATAATCTGTGCGAATTATTTATTAATAAAATTGCGTATTAAAAAATTCTTCTATTGTATAAAAACAATAATTTAAAAAGTGCCTTTTAATCTTGGCCTTAAAGCCATTAAAATTAAGAGCTTTTATTTCAGTAGGAACATGATTATATAATTGGAGGTTTATTGTTAATCTAAGATGAGGCTGTCTAAGTAGGGAAGCAGATCTGGTGCTATGATTATGGAAATTTGAATTTGTAGCTAATTTGGCTTTATTTTTATGAATTTCTAATAACATAGTATACATGTAGAGTGAAGGAAGTGGCATTATACTAAATCTCTAAAATATTTGTTGACAGTGATCTAACCAGCCAGCATCACTAATCAGTCTGACCACTCTCTTTTTGGAGACGAAAAATTTTAACTACGTGAGATGATCCACCCCACAGAAGTATTGCATAACTAATGTAAGAATGAAACATGGAGAAATAACATGTTCTTAGAGTGCTAGGACAAGATAAATTTTTAAGCCTACGGAACAAAAAGATTAAACTAGATAGTTTGTTTGATAGTTCTTCAATGTGGTTGAACCAACTTAAATTGTCATCAAGAACTACACCTAGGATTTTGATGCTGTCTCCTTGTATTAAATGACTACTAGTAGAAAAGATGAGCTTTTGAGTCTTATCTTCATTTAGCTTTAACTTATTTGAAGAGAACCATTCGCAAGCTTGCTGGAGGGATCTAGCACAGTCATTGTGTAAATTGCTAATATTAGGATTGTGATTCAAAATAGATGTATCGTCTGCATATGCAATACATTTTACCGGAGACATAAAGTGAAAGAAATCGTTAGTATATAAAATAAACAGTAAGGGTCCCAGTACAGAACCTTGAGGCACTCCATGGTTAATTTTTAGAAATTCCGAATTTATACCATTTATTGTTACACATTGTTGTCTGTTGTTGAGATAGGAATGAAAGAGATTTAGGCAGATACCTCTGATACCGTAAAATTTTAACTTATCCAAAAGAATCTCATGAGATACACAGTCGAAAGCCTTGGAGAGATCGCATAAGCTGATAGCCACATGGTTACCACTCTCCAGACCCTCGACTATGTTACTCACTATTTCAAATACAGCATTTGTGGTTGAGCATTTCTTCCTAAAACCAAATTGACAACAGTTTAAAACATTGTGAGTATTAAGATAGTTAACAAGTCTATTTTTCAAGATAATTTCTATAATCTTTGAGAACATTAGAATCATAGATATGGGGCGATAGTTATCTTTAACACTGATATCACCTTTTTTAAAAATCGGTATGATTTTGGTAACCTTTAGCACATCATGAAAAACGCCTTCACTAAAGCAGCAATTAATAAGTAGTGTACGTGGGACTAGAATTATATCTATGGTATCTTTCAGAATCCGACTGTTTAAGCCGTAAATATCAGAGCAGTTTGAAACCCTTAAATTCTTTACGGCCTCAGCAACCTCAAATGTAGTTACTGGTTCAAGGAAAAAGGATGACTGGGTAGTAGGTAAATTTTTTAAAAACATTGTTGCAGTAACATTCACTGTAGGTAACAACTTTATAAAATGCTCAGCTATATTAGAGGGAATATTTATTAAAAGAGTCTATTGAGATTTCATGTTCTGATGATGTGCTAGGTGTATACTTGTTTCTCTCAAAATTTATTAATTTCCAGCTGTCGCGTGCTTTGTTATTAGAATTTTCAATAAAAAGAATCATAAGCAGCTTTTTTTTGATTTAATTATTTTGGATTTATAATCCTTTTTTAAAGTATTATATATAGTGAAATCCTTAGAGCAGTTTGCAATAGTTTTTACACAACAGAGTGTGTCCCTCATATTCCTTAGTGAGTGGTTAAACCACTGGACAGGAGGATTGTGGCTTATTTTACATTCCTTTAGTGGAAAATACTTGTCAATAAGAGAAGAATAAGTGCTAACTAAAAATTCGGACAAATAAGTAGCGTTTGAGTTTGAATTAAATAAATTCCATTTAATGTCATTTAGTGAAACTCTTAGCTTATTTATGCCCTTTGCCTTAATGTTTTTTCTCCAGTTCTTTTGTGTAGAGTTTTTATTTGCTTTTACAATATTTATAAATTGCCCCAGATGGTCTGATAGGCAAGGATCTATGACACCAGTCTCAAAGCTTAGGTAAGACAACCGTTTTAATTCAAAATAACTCGCGAAAAGTATAAATTGCAATTTATGTTAACGAAACTGTGCCAAGACGAAACATTGACATAAATAATATTGACAGTAATTTTTAACAGAAAATGTAATATTTCAGCACTCTAAAAATAATCTTAAAAAGGTTATTAGAGAAAAACTATTTAATCATTTAAAAAACTAGAATTGGACGTTTAATAAAGGCTGTAAAATTAAGTTTCTTAATATAGGGTGTTTTCTAAGAATGTATCAATAATTATTTCATAAAAATTTATTGAAATATTGACTCTCCACATGGAGATACTGAGACGAAATGTTGCTGGAAATGACCTCAGCTAATATGAATACTTCTTCTCATAGACAGGCAAACACGTTTAAAAATATCAGGAGTTATTCGTATTGTTGCACAAGCATCAATAATTCGAATAAGATCTGATGATCGAGGAGGCTATAACTGTGGTCTGCCTCGACCAATCCAGTGACCAGGATATGCTATGTCAAGTAATTGATGGGCAATGGGAATAATGTATGCTGGGCACCATTATGTATAACAAATAAAGCTCCTTTTATTATCGGCAGACCTCTCAACATACCAGGCAGTTCCTCGTCAAGCAAAATATCATAAGATTCATCGGTGAGCCATATAAGTAAAAAGTAGAGCCCAATAAAAACACCAACAATTTTAGCCCATACGTTCATCGGAAACCAATACTGAAAATTGTTCACTCAACAAAAATGCATTTCAGCATCTTCATATGAACAATACACATTACACATGTCCATATGAACTTTCTTTCATGAAACAACTTGATAAAATAACGTTTGAATTATTGGTACGTCTTAGGAAGCACCCTGTATATACGGATACGGACTATTTTATTTAGCAATTACTATTGATATATAAAGCACAAGTAAGTCTAGGTTTGGAGAACTGTTACCATATGAGAATTTCATCTAAAACTGAAAGTTTTGGAATTCAAAATTGAACTTACGTGACCCTGTCTTTATTCGTTCACTTGCATCTTTCTTTTTCATCGATATGTTGTCTTTATATTAATTATATAACTAACAATGATCTCTTCAGAGATTGATGAAGTAAACAAGTTTTTTTTTGTTAATTTGACAAATAATGAGAAATTACATGAAAACGACAAAGTTTCGAAAGAAGTATTCATTTCACTTACTTTCTTTATTACAAAAGGAAAATTACTTATGTAAAATAAATCATGACTGTGGAAAATCTCGTTCTAACTGTTCAACAGATTAAACAGAGAAAAATAACTGCAATAAAAGTAATCTCTTGGTGTTTAATTCTACAGGGTGTTTCAAAATTGACGCACGTGCTTTTGGGATTTGACTCTGGGGGCTAAAATAAATCGAACATTAAGAGTTGAAAATTTTCCGATTGTCACTCCTTATCGAGTTGTTAATAAAAAAATTAACATTTAAACTATATTAATATATTAAAAACAAGATATTGTCCACATCTGTTGTCAGAAAATGCGTTATAATAGGTCACCTCTGACTTCAAGGCAAATTTTCGTACGATGTTTCATGGAGACACGAACCTTCTGAAGCATATTTTAGTCTATTGTCGTCACAGCAGCGCGAATACATTTTAAACACACAAAACCGAGGAAAATAATACTTACCATTATGACAGAACTTATCAATTATGACAGAACGATTAATAAATTGCTGACATCACCATGGACAACTAATTGAATTATGTTACACAACTAACTGGAGCGAACCTGCGTTAAAACGTATTTACATTTTTATCAATAACTCGATAAGGAAGGACAATCGGAAATTTTGGAACTCTTAATGTTCGATTTATTTCAGACACCCTGTATATTGCATTAAATAATCAAAAATATTCGACATAATTAAGTGACATATTCCTGAAACGAGGTGGAACCTTTGATGTGAAACTAACACAAAAAACCGCGTTTCGCCAATCAAGATGGCATGATCTAGTGGTGATTAAAACTTACCTTATGCTAACAATTTATCCTATTTATACCTGAACTAATGTTATGGTTCGGTGAACCGTGACTCACTAACCAATAGAACGGACTGCATGGTATTGGCTATCTGTCAATGTTCATACTATATTTACACTTTGTAATTTCCAAGATTTCAAATGCATCCAGTTGTCTAGCATTTGTTACATTCTTAATTAGTCTTAAATTGCTACTATCTATTTCATGGTTGTTCTCAAGCGAATGTTGAGCAGCAACTTACCTGTTCTACTATACTTGAGATGTACCATATGTTCCTTGAATCTAGTTTAAATCGATCGTCTAGTTTGTCCAACATACTTTTGATTACAGTCCTTACAGCCAATTTCGTAGATCAAAATGAAAGAGAAAATCCGAAATTTGTATTGATTGCATACGATTCTCGAATCACCCGTGGTATTGGTAAGATTTTTAAAGATATAGGTATGACAAGAGTTCATTCCAGTAAAGAACGCGTCACTTTTGACATTGTATACGCTTGTGAAAATATATTATAATCTTCGTTCGCATGTACATATGTATCTCAGCAGGGTCTGTGTTTGACTGATCGTTGAAGTGGAAACTTGTTAATAGAATAATATGGCCAGCTTGCTCCTCAGACTGCAATTCTATTGAGCATATATGAGATGTGTTGAAACATCATCTTTCTAATCGCCTCGAAATATTTAATAACTTGCAATTCTTGAGGAATGGCGGCTAATTCCAGATGAACTTATAGACAGAATAATTTTCTGTAAGCCTCACCGATGTGAGGCCATAATAAGAACATGTAGGGGTCCAACCAGATATGAATTGTTTTATTTGTTTGTTAATTCAAAAAAAAAACATAAATGCACGGTTTTAGAAAGATTATCATAATTTTAAAACTAAAGTATAGTGCGTAGATTTTCAAAAAACATTTTTTTGAGTAAGAATTGCACTTTTTAATTACACCATTGTAAAAGTTTAGTCGATTACCCGTCATCCCAGGTTACCTATCAATTTTAATTAGAGAACATGTTGTTGTTATGTTGTTATATTTTATCATGTATAATAGTTTTGAGAAAGTAGGTAACAAAGAGCGTTCCTGAAAATTACAGCACAATAATTTACAATCAAAATTTTAATAAAACCGAAAAACTATTTAGGAATCATTATAGTTCAAACCTCACTATAAATTTAAGTGAGTCACTTAAGGTTCCAGCAGTGTATATAAAAATATTTAAAACATAATTACAGCATTAAAATCGAAGAATAGAGACCCTAGTAGCGACAAAGGCTATTAACAAGAAAGAAATATGATTACACGTTATTATTAATTTACATAAAAGAGCAAAACTTTAATTAATAAAATTAGACTATGTTAGGTAACAGAAAAAGATTTAACACCTTTTTCAGAAGAACCTGAAATTGATGTAACACCTGTATGCATCTAACCTTAAAAAAACCGGTCGTGATTGTGTTAAAACTAAAATAATCCGGAAAAACATTTAAGTTCTAATTGGATGAAGTAATTCCGAATAGAGCGTTGCCTGAAAAAGGACGAAATCCTGAAAATCCTTGATCCGTTAAGCAGTGTGCAGCAACCTATTATCAAATGTGAAGCAGTAGGTGAACGTACCCGTTGTTCCCCACCATATCGTCCAAAAGGAGCTCTTGGTCCCCTTCCCCCCCACCAAGTACGGTTCCCCAAATGTAAGGTACTCCGTATGTATTTCTAGCTATCTCACTAGTCATGTACTAATATTGTGCGCCTAAAAAGGGAGACAGACCATCATGTAACCGTATTAGCTATTGGCTGAAAATCCTGGCCAATCCAGAGCGGCGTTACATTTCAGGATCCAGTGTCAGACATTTATATTTGTTGTAACACGGAAAATCTCGTTCAGATCGCCTTTCGAACGTAAGTGAATTGGTGCGCCGCTCTCTGTGTGTATACTGCTTAACATAATCTGTGTCCTGGTTTAAGGATTTCTTTGATAAGGACTGTGAAGTGTATTTACCAATGCAAAAGTGATCTGTGTTAACCTGTGGATGGTTTTATTGTTGCATTGGCTGTTTTTACATTCATTTAGTGTCATACTAGCAATTGTCTTTCAAAAGTGATATCATGTGCATTTATGTCAACTTAACACTTGGATTCTAAAGAAAGTGGTCTGTGTTTTTACCTTTTAGCACAACTTCTTAATTTTCCGTCTAGTTACCTGGTAGTTTAGAATTAACAAGTGCTAGTATGACATTATAGTGTCACAAATAAACGTAGTGGGCTTTCTAATGCTTGACACACTTAGATTGTCATCTGATACTTAAGTCACTGTTGACACCTACTTGAATTACATCATGACATAATAAAATCTTTTGATACAATGTGAATTGAAATTTAAGTAAACTTTTTATTTGGAACTAAGAAATATAAAAGACTTTTCTTATTTTTGAAACTTAATTCTGAAAGCTTAATCGAATTTTAAATGATATTGAGAAATAAACAAAGTTAACAAGTACAACATTAAATATATGTACATATATTCTGTTAAATTCCAAGCAAATTATGTTGGTAATTACAAATCGACATCAGTTTTAAAATTTAACTTAGGTACAAGCTAATTCTAGTATTATGTAATGTTAGCGAGATACCGGTATGAAAATATACCTACTAAAAAATAAAACATTCGTTTGCGAAAATGTGGCACATGTATTTATGGAAACATTTGTCGGCCATGTTGAATATTTTAAATGACTGTCACACCTTACATGGCCCATTCCTATTTCTATTTTTAACACACGGGTATTGACAACAATCGCATGCAGGTAGAAAACGATATTTAGGATCCTATCGGTACCCACTTTTTTAGAAATCATTAATAAAAAGTACACTTTCCTAATATTTTAAATTTCGGTTAGGTATATTTCCTAGCGCCATCTGTTAATTTCAAACGTGTACTATTGACAAGTGGTGAATTGCAAATCAATTGTTTTAATAATCTCATCGAATTACCAAATTCAAAAAATTTATAGATCAACAAATTTGCCCTCTAGTGATTCATAATTGACATGTAGAAATGTTGGATCACCTTAATCAATCGGCAAATTTTATCATATAAAAATTTTAACAATAATTTATTAAATAATAATTGAACTTTAAATAATTATCAGATTGCAAGTAAATTTTCGAATATTGTTCAATTAGCTAACAAATAGAACTAATTTATTAATTATTAGAAGAAGGAAAGAACCGAACGATTTTTTTAAAATTTAGACTTTACGTAACTATTGTTTCAAAAATGGATTTACGTGTTGCCAAATAGCTCAACTTTGTCAAGAAACATTTGGCATGAGATGGATAGTCGTACGTTTTCAGGCCAGCATCTCTGTTTATAGTGTGCCACATATTCCAATCTATTTATAAAATGATCCAAAAATAGATTATATTCATTTTAGGATGCCTGTGTTTCCTCTTAAAATTTACATTCAATTAAAATCAGTTGTAAGAATTACATTTTTTCGAAAACAAATATTACAATTTCAAATAAAATAAATGTTTTACTTCTCTATTTATACATATGACGAATAAAATTATCAACATATTTTAAAAATCTTAAGATATAGACAAATCAAATGGCATGTAATATGTACCATATTTTATACCGGGTGGCTATTAAAAAACTATTCATGTTTGAAGCTCCACAACTCCGGAGTACATTGAGATATCGATTTGAAATTTTTATCTATTACAGACAAAAGTATAATTGTTTTTTTTACTGAAAATAAAAACGTTAATCTCTTGTTTTCTAAATAAATATCTCTTAACCTTTTGTCTATAAGAGATAAAAATTTCACATAGACATTTCAATATATTCCGGAGTTATGGAGTTTCAAACAAGATTTTTTTAATAGCCACCCCGTGGATATTATCGGAAATTTGTATTCTTATGAGTCGCTTTCGAGAAAATTTTGAGAGATATTCCCATCCACATACATAAGTAACTTTTATTTGATATTTTAATTGAGCCCGTACTCAAATAGGTGTTCGTGACAATAATTTTTTTTTGATTTTAATAAAAAGTGTTCCGGTTAAACATATTTAACCTCAACTTGACATCAAACGTATATTTTAATTTTACTTCATCACATACCTATATTAATAATGGTTTCCTAAACTGACCAAAAACAAAGCATGTTCTCCTAATTTGCTTAATAATTTTAAGCCGATTTAATTAGTTTGAATATTTGGTATATCATCTTGGATCAAATAAAGTAATGTACGTAGAAGAAAGAGATTAAATAATCTTGGGTTTTAACAAACATTCTAACGTGTATTTAACACCACATGAAATTACAACCCCCCTTAATCTCTGAAGGTCTGGAATGACCTTGTGTGGGAGAGGGCTACACATTTAGAGACAATGGATACACACCCAATATCCGAGTATACTACGATTAATCTCTCTCACAGAAAAGGCCCAGTTCCTCGACCGGGAATCGAACCCGGGACCGCGAAGTATCGCGGCAAGTACGTTACCTCTAGACCACGGAGCCATTAACAAACAATTAAATTAAATTTATGGATTTAATCAGACCAAATTGTGGTTTTCATCAAATTTTACACTTTCACGTCCGTTTCTTCCGTACTTTTGATTCAGCTATAGTTTGGATGTTAGAATGGTATAAAAAACACGTTTCTTAATGTAAATTTATAAAAAAATACCTGGAAGTTAATAAAATTGGCGAATGCGCCGGTTAACATATCAATATTTCTTCCGCGTATTACTTTTTCCGAGAGCTTGTCTTGTAAATGATTTGCTGTATAATAGCAAAAGATAATAGCAGCTTTCTCTTCCTGATAAAGGACAATATTTCTTATCTATGTCACTAGATAATAATAAAAAAAAACAACGAAATCAAATAGAAGACAGACAATTCGCCCATTTATCTTATTGACATTTTCCATATTGACCAAAAACTTGATGGTAAAATATAGTAAGTAACATTTACATATAACAAACACAAATTACAAGCGAGCTCTTCCTCTCGCTTGATGAGTTCAGATAAACAGTCTTGGAGAACGGCATTTTAGTTCCACAGGGTGTCCCATAATGAAGTACCTTCCTTCAAAGGGGTGATAGTACTAGAAAAAAATAAGTTGAGTTTTGTATATAAACATTTGCCTTAAATCATTTCATAAGGGAGCTACAACCCCTAAAAGGAGGTAAGTACAACTTAGTTATTTACCAATAAATTCGAAACATGTTAAATTGTAAACATTAAATTTGGACTATTTATTTACCCTCCCTTGTAACTACCCCACAAATCACGATATTTAGATACAAATTTGACAAAATATGTAAAATTATGTAATTAATAAATGGTCAAAATTTAATTTTTGCAGTTTAAGACGTTTCGAATTTAATGCCAAATAACTATGTTATATTTACCCCCTTAAACCAGTTCATAAGGGAGTTACCCTTATGATGTGGTTTAAGGCAAATGTTTATATACAAAACTCAACCCATTTTTCATGTTCCACCATCTGCTTGAAGGAAGGTACTTAATTATGGGACATAAAACACACCACATAAATTAGACAACCCCCAAACCAAAGCCGAAGCTGCTGGGACAGGGGTTACACAGTAGAAAAAAAACGCAGACACACACAACCAAATCCTTCGACTTTGCCAGAATTGAAACCGGTATTTGAACCCGGGAGTCGATGGGCCAGCTACATTTGTCACTTAATGCTCTGGCCCACTGCTCTGTCGAGCTCGGTATATTTAAGTTGGGCTCTATCCAATTTCAGTAGATTCTTTTCGGCATATTTCCTGCGCATTTTTATTTGTCCACTCATAAAAACATAAACATAGACCACTGGCCACTATGAAAATATAATATTTTTAAGAAAAAGTCTCGTGTATTTTGAAATTTTTCTTTAAATTTTTGATTTTTGAGAAAATACAATAAACGTGATTTTAGAAGGGGGTCTTAACTCGGAAACCCTTAGTCCAATCCTGTCCAATTTCAATAGATTCCATTTAATGTGTCCCACAAAATATGATGAAAATGAAATGTACAATTTTATATCACTATAAAGGTTGACAACCATGAAATAACGTTTTTCCAATAAAGTTGGTATGATCTGGAGATGACTACAACTTTTAATCGCCTCCAGATGATGTCAATTTGATTGGCGAAACGCATATAGATTACATTACCGAAGTACCGAGCGTTTTCCCACAATCCAAGTTGATATATTTAAATATATGCTTATACCTAATAAAGTTGTTGATTAATATTATTATATACCTTACTAACTAGTGGCACGCCATAATAATGGGGCCTTGTTAAAAATTTACTGATAAATGTACTGTTTTTTACAGGAAGGCTCTAGGGCTGTTTTACGTGTCTCGATAGCCCCAAGAAAGTCCGTACACCATGCCTAAAGTAGTTAAACAAGACGGGGATGATCCCGATCCAACCCCATACTTGTTCGTTTCTTTAGAACAGAAACGTATTGATCAGACTAAGCCCTATGACGCCAAAAAATCATGCTGGGTACCGGACGAAAAGGAAGGTTTCGTACTTGGAGAGATCAGAGGAACCAAGGGTGACCTTGTTACCGTTGGAATACCTGGAGGAGAGGTAAAGATTTTCTTATACAATATGTCACAAAATGCAAGAATTGAGGAAATAGAACTTATCCCCGTGAAATCGAGGAGCCAAATTTAAAAATATAAAGAAAAAAATTTTATAGTGATTTGTAAAATTGTATTAGTTTTATTAAAAAAAAAAAACAAATTGGTATAATGCAATTTTTGTTCAAATTGGAAAAAAAAATTGTTTTTTCATCCCTCTTTTTATTTTTTTCCTCCTAATGAAATATAAAAATTTATATTTTTTTGTAAAGTAAATTTTTTTTGCATAAAATGAATATAAACAGTAGTTACAATTTTTTATGAATTGTTTACATAATATTAACCATGTTTCTGGGAGTAGGAAAAGCCATTTAAGAAGGATAATGTCCACCAAGTGAACCCTCCAAAATACGAAAAAGTCGAGGATATGGCCGATTTAACATATCTTAACGATGCAGCTGTGTTACATAACTTGAAGCAACGTTACTACGCACAACTTATCTACGTAAGTGTTGTCGAACTTTACTAATTATCGTTTCTTCCCTTTACACAGGAAAAGAACTTCAAAAAGGACCAAGTAACCCAAGTCAACCCTCCAAAATACGAAAAAGCTGAGGATATGTCCAATTTGACATATCTTAACGACGCTTCTGTATTACATAATTTGAAACAACGTTACTATGCCCAACTTATCTATGTAAGTCGTCGAAACCAGTTTTGAAATACCTTCCAATGGAAAGTTGTTTTTGCTCTTGGACAAAACGGATTACACCCGCCAGGGCAAACTGTGTTCGTCTTCTTCAAAATAAATACCTAGCCCACTATTTCTTCCACTAACTAAGAAAAACTGGTATATTCTGCCCAGAATTTCCCGTACATTACACCACAAAATTTGTGGATCTTAACCATCACTCCCAGCAGACCAATTCTTAGCTTTGAACAAACCAGATTACACTGACAAAGCATAATCTGCATCAAAACAAATAGAACTTGTTCCCTTTGGTACTTTTATAGTACCTATCAGTAGATAAGTGGTGATACGCTCTTAAACAAAACGGATTTCACCGTCAGAGCAATCTGTGCAATATAATGTACAAAGTACACCAATTATTAACATTGGGTTAACCTTACCCAGACTTAACCACCTTTATTACAAGATACATTTTAACAGTCACGTTCGTATTAAGCCATTGGTAAAACAATACCCCTTGTCCTTTTTCATTCAGATAACAAATTTACCCCTCCAAAATTCATGATTACATCATATCACAATTTCAGTATCTTTAATAACTCCCTAGTATTAACTACCTCCAGTCCCCATCAAGATGAACATAATGGGGATTCAAGATAGTTTATCTTTCTACTGAGTCAACCAGGTTAACAAGCCTAAACTAATAATTAATTCCCTTGATCTTCAGCATTTACTTAAAAACAACTTTAAATAATAACACTTTCTCTTTCTCTCTCCAAATTACATTATAAGTCTAATTGTTGGAAAAACGGATATACTCCGTCCAAAACTCACTGTTTTTTACTACACAAAATATTTTGGTTTTTAATGATGATTATTTTAATTTAACCTTCCACCTGAAACTCGGCCCAATGGCGAGGCATCACTATTTGGGTTCTTGTCTCATATTTTTACCAGTACGACACGTACTTGGCCTCATTAAATATTACGTTTTTAATTGTATATATCCTGAGATAAGTTTATGGTACCTAATTTCTGCTATATCCATCACAGGATCAACGGCACTGTAGTGTTGAAGTGCTTTCAGTGATCAGATTCCATTTCATTCAGAATTACATCTATATTCTTGTTGAAAATGGTATAAAAACTAATATTTGGCATTACAAAAACAGGAATATTTTGAAAACGTAATATATTTTTTAAATACAATTGAAAATATGCATAACACATTTCAATGGTAAAAAAATAGCTGACAAGTGATGAATAACTATAACATCTTCTTCACTGAATTAGTTACTTTGTTTTTTGTTGAATATAGAAAATATAAAGGGCTAGGACTTAATCTTTTATGAGCAAATATTGACCTATTTGAAAACAAACTTTTTACAAATTTAAAATTAATTTTCATTTTCTTAAACTTTAATAGTGTTATGCAGTTTTTCATATAGTTTTTTCCCCGTACCATTACCATTAACGTTGTTGGTACAACTTTTGTGTTTTCCTTTACATTATTGACAAGATCCCCTCGCCAATATTTTTGTAATACTTGCAGACTTACTCCGGTCTTTTCTGTGTCGCTATCAATCCCTACAAGCGTTTCCCCGTATATACCAATCGTTGTGCTAAGCTGTACCGTGGTAAGAGGAGAAATGAAGTACCACCCCATATTTTCGCTATTTCTGATGGAGCTTACGTAAACATGCTGACCAGTAAGTAAAAAAATCATTATATAATATAATGATTTTTTTATAGAAATTAATGAATCTGTTTTCTTCCACAGACCACGAAAATCAATCTATGTTGATTACGTAAGTATCAAGATAGCCAAGGCAAAGTCAATATTAGCAGAGAAAGGATTTTTTTATTCACAGTAGGTTGCGATTTACCTTCAAGAAGTTAGGGTAAATCACAATTTTTTTTAGTGCATTTTTGGTATCCGTAAATTTAACGTTTTTAAGAAAAAGTCGTTGAATTTAATAAAATTGCGTCGTGGTTATACAATTACATATATTAATCAAATTGGTTATGTGTATTCTACAAAAAAGAAATGGGCATATGATTATTTTTGAGCATTTACATGTATGTGCGTATTTCCCTCTCTCACTCTCTCTGCATAGTATTGAAAAATGCTTACATCTCTGTTTCATGGATCTCTTTTTTAACTCTAATTTTTTACTTTTAACCCCACAGTGGTGAGTCTGGTGCTGGTAAGACAGAAAACACGAAAAAGGTAATTGCGTACTTCGCCACTGTTGGTGCCTCAACAAAAAAGCCAACTGAAGAACAAGCCAAGAAGGGTAACTTGGAAGATCAAGTAGTACAAACTAACCCGGTACTTGAAGCCTTCGGTAACGCCAAGACCGTCCGTAACGATAACTCTTCCCGTTTCGTAAGTATTAAATTATCTTAGAGCATAACATTAATAAACAACTTAATATGTTACTTCATTAGTTGTAAGGCAGATCGCACCAAAATAAAAAGAAAGTTAATGCGTTATTACGTAGAACAGTGACAAAAAATGGCTTTTGAAGATTAAGAAAATGATCAGCAAATATAAAATGTTGTGTTTTAATTCATTTGGAACTTTCACATAGTAATTTAAGATAGTAACCACAACATTTTAAAGAAACCATTAACTTAAAAAGAGTTTTAATGACAAGAATATGTATTACAAATCAGACAGTAATCGTATAGTTTAAATAAAAATTTGGTTTAATGGTTATTGTATTTATATCTCGATTTATGTTTTGCTGGAATTGCTGGTAATACATTTTCTTGTCACTAAAACTCCCTTTAAGGTAAAGGTCCCTTTAAGATGTTGATCGTACCAGGGATAACTCATTATCTTTTTTATGCGATGATTAACTTTTCTGATAAGTTTTCCACCAAGTGAGCCATATTTCATGTGATTTAAACATTTTACTTAAAGTGCCAAACTATCTTAAAATATTGGCTCCTACTATGAATACCACTATTAGAAGTTGGTATTCTAGTTTTCAGTTTTGTTTTAGTTCACAGACGAATTTACATCCCCTTTGAAAAATTATATCGCCCTAACAAAATATTCTTGAGTCACGCATATTAACTTATCATTTGTTTTGATGGAATGAATAAATTCAACAACGAAAAATTTTTTTTTAAAACAAAATGTCACTCCATGAAATATATTTTTTTTCAAATTAAAAAAAATGGGAATGTAATATTTAATCTTATTACCTAATTCTTTAATTTGTCACCGTCTAGGGTAAGTTCATCCGTATCCACTTCGGCCCCACTGGAAAACTAGCCGGTGCTGACATTGAAACTTGTAAGTTTTTTAAAAGTGTTTTCTGCAGTTATGCTGATGATGGTTTCTTATAGATCTGCTTGAGAAGGCCCGTGTCATCTCTCAACAAACACTCGAAAGATCTTACCACATCTTCTACCAGATTATGTCTGGAGCCGTCCCTGGACTTAAGGGTAAATAACAACTACAATATTTTGATTTCTGCCAGTAAATTGTATATACACTTAGGGCCTGTCTGGGTAAGTTACTCCTAACTAACTAGAAGATTAGAATGGGTTTTACTTCAACATTTTATGTATGGTTACATTCACATTCTAATCATGTAGTTAGTTATCAGTACCTTAGCCAGGGGTGAAAAGACCGGTCCTTAGTGAAACTAGAAATATTGCCTTATTATTTTAGAGGTTATTTTATTATACTGGACTTGCAGAGAATCAAAATATTTATTTTAAGAATTTTAAATCACCGATTTTGAGTGTACACAATGTATTCACATATTTCAAAAAAATATAATATTAATATTATAATATTATTAAAACTGATTGATTATATAGTGGTTTCACATCTACATAGTTTTCGGTTAGTCACAATAGATTTTGTATGTTCCCGTAGTCCTGTTTCAATGTTTGGTCATGTCTGACCTACATAAATGGCTGAAAATCATTTCATAATAGTTAATAGGCCTTCGTGATCAATAATTATAATAGAGCATCAAAACTAAATTTAAAAATCCCTTTCCTTTGATTTGTTAGTTTTTTATTACACTATTCAGTTAACATTTTTTTATATATATGTATAAGAAATAAATTAAAATTTTGTAAAAATGTTTCTACACATTTAGAAATGTGTGCGTTGTCTAACGACATCCACGACTACTACTACGTTGCTCAGGGAAAAACAACTATTCCTAACGTTGATGACGCTGAAGAACTGACCTTAACTGATGTAAGTGGGTGAAGCTCTTCGCCCAAGAGAACGTAATGTGTTTGTAATTTTTATGTAGTATTGTTCCCCTTTATATTGTCAATTACATAAAGCAAGTTGCTGTGGGACATACTTGCATATCTTCCCTGTGAATGTATGATATGTATTCCACTTCTTCCCTCCAGCTATTAAGTAGAAACAACTCTTAAGGTCGATATAAGATACGGCTTAACTCTCCTTTTTATCCTGTAGAAATGTGTTTATTATCCAATAACGTCAACGACTACTACTTCGTGTCACAAGGAAAAACCTCTATTCCTGGTGTCGATGATGCAGAAGAATTGACAATCACCGACGTAAGTTTCTTCTGACAGAACACACTTACAATGTTTCCATTTTAGTCTATTCTTTACTATTATTTGTTTAACGTTCATTTTTCAGTACTAATCCAAGGGAGCAACAATGCCTAGTATAAAAACTTACTTATTATAATGTATTCTATTTTAGAGACTTGTATGTTGAGTAACAGAGTCTCCGATTATCCTTACATTTGTCAAGGTAAAACCAGAATACCCGGTGTCAATGACTGCGAAGAGGGACTTATTACCGATGTAAGCAGCTTCTTCGAACACCCTGTATTCAGGGAGCGCGCAAAATGCTCTTAAAATTTATAAAATGAAGGGAATTGGCGAAACTAGGCATAGCTCGCTCCCTGACCCATGCATGAGCTGTGAGCAAGACAGAACAAGACTGACTGACATTTCTGCGATATTAAAAAGAAGGTTACGATTAAATTGCTGTATATTTAAGCTTTATAAGATGCTGTATATTTTAGCTTGATTATAACTAACGGGTCTTCATAAATGAGCGAAAACAAATAACCAATTAGTTATCTTTAACAGCCTCGTCGATTCGTGCCGTCATGCGTCAATAAAAGATGATTGAAAACGGTTCCTTAACGTATAGGTATGTAAAAATCCTCGTCAGGTACTGCCATAATATAAAAGACCCAAAATCACGAGTTAAAAGGTACCAATTGATCACGCGGTTTTTAATCACTTATGAAGGCTCTGTACATGAAACGGGAAGGGTGTATACCCATTATATTCAAGGTCCACCAGTATTTCAGGAGTTTTAATGGTTTTTGAACTCCCTCGTATCCATGATACCTCCAAAATTCATGTTTTAATGCAAACAATGTGTGAGGTATCTAGTAATTTTGATATTTGGTTTTGATACCCAATGTTTCAAAAATTATTGTATCTCATCTGAATATACAAGGTGTTACAAATTTTAGATCCATGTAGTGGTGATTCTAATAAAACAATATGAAAATAATTCCTATAAAGATTGGTCTAGAAATCTATAATAATGGAGATATAGCCCTTCAAAGTCAAATATTTTTTTTCATAATTTTATTTATCATTTAGTCTGCAAACAAATAAATTGAAATGTTGAGTCAAAATAATGTGCTCTGTTGACAGGATCTGACAAGAACTGTTTCTGTATTGCATAGTATATTTATTATTTTCATATTATTTATTTTTTGTCCGCAATTGCAATGAACTTTTTAATATTGATTATCTCAAAAATGAAACCACAATTCAAAATTTTGCAAGAGTATCATTGTCTTTTAAAGTGAACTTTAATACAAAAATGCATCAATTTTTAAAGAATCTTCAGTGGCGTAGAAAAGGGGGCAAAAATGGGCAACTCCCCCAATATCTACACCACTGGGCACTTTGAAATAAACTGGTTATTATCATTTCGTAGTTGCTTAATTTAAAAAATTGTGTCAAAAATTTGGGCAAACTCTGTTGAAAGGTAAGAAAAAATATATTTTTTTTACACAATTTTGGAGGGCTATATCTCCATTATTATGGATTTACGAATCCATGTTTATGGTAACTTTTTTTCATATTTTTTAATTTAGAATCACCATTTAATTTACGGACTAGAGTGTGTAACACCCTATATAAACAACGGAAATAAATGTAATATGAGGCATTATTCATCAAATTTAGATGTCACATGACATTTTAATATTGAATATTGAGATAATGATTTTATTTCACTGCTATGTTGAATATTTTAACCATATCTCATTTTTCCAATTGTTTATGCAGATAAATGCTTGCTATCCAATAATATCTATGACTATTACAACGTCTCCCAGGGTAAAGTTCAAATCGCTGGTGTAGATGATGCTGAAGAAATGACATTAACCGATGTAAGTAAAAGGAAAATGTACCGTTACCCTGTGGAAGTTAATGTAATCCTTACATGTGATTAGTTATTGTCTCAACGTTATTTGTGGCATTTTCTAAATTTGTCTTTCTCTTTTTTGGGACTTATACCACATGAATAATTCTTCGTTATCTAAAAAACATAGTTAGTTAGCCAGTATGTTACTGGAAAAATAAATCTCTGCGTTTGTGACTTTACGTCAAAAGATTAGTCGGATTGTGTTTTTTGACAATTCATGAGACACAGAGAAGTTTATCAGAAAAACTACGTCGTGTTAAAAGAAGAATTGAATAAAATTAATATTGTATAATTTCTAAATATCAACAGTTCTATATAAGTATCTATGGATATTACATAAACAAATAATATATGTGTCAGTTTCACGCTTAACATATTTTAAAAAAAGATAAATAATATTGAATAAAAAAAATAATTTTTTTAAACTTGCTTTTCTTAGTCATACTAAAAAGTAAAAAATAATTTCTTTGCCAAAAATAGCAAGGCGTGCGCAAATTGTACAAAGTGCGCTCACCTTCCTTTTTTTGGCTTTTCTTGGCATAGAAATTATTTTTTACTTTTTTAGTAAGACTAAGAAAAACAAGTTTAAATTTTTTTTATTTTCTACTTTTTAGTCATACTTTAAATTATTATCATACTTTTGCGGATTTTTCAATTTTCACCCCCACGCCCCCTACGTAGGGATATTTGCAAAAGTGATGGTGGAATATTGTACTGTCGTCCGACCTTGGTAACTGCAAAATTTCATCAATTGGTCATATCAGGAAGTGTGTTAAATAAAGGATGCAAGATTTGAAGACAAACAGATTCATTTTCTGAACGTTAGAGAATTTGATTATTATTTTTGTGTCTCATATTAGTTGTCAAAAAAACACCCCCTGACTAACCTTTTGACGTAAAGTCACACGCGCAGAGGTTTATTTTTCTAGTAACATACTGGGTAACTAACTATATTTTTTAGATAACGAAGAATTATTCACGTGGTAGTAAGTCCTAAAAAATAGAAAGAAAAATGTAATTAGTTTTAAAAAATTCTCTGTTTATGTCCACCCAATAATAATTACTGTTGGTGTCCTTCAAGTATACAAAGAGAGTATCCTCGTTTATGTCATTACTATTGTCGACCCAAACTGAATGTTTAAAATGATACCCTGACGTGACAGTACCTGAACAACAGACTATATTTAATGCTACATATTTTGTTTAAGTTTTCGTGTTATATGTTCAACTAACTACTTATGATGGGTAAGTTCATGCTGTACATTGGCATCCTCTGTAAATACTTCTCCATTCCGTGATGCTTCCAGTGTACAAATAATCTAATATTTTTATTATTTTACATAGCAAGCTTTCGATATCCTTGGTTTCACTCAAGAAGAAAAAGACGACGTATACAAGGTCACCGCCTCTGTTATGCACATGGGTTGCCTAAAGTTCAAACAAAGAGGTCGTGAGGAACAAGCTGAGCCAGACGGTACTGAGGTAAAATAATCGTCGAATCAATTACCAGCATCTCTTCTATAACATAAGTATTCCACAGGAAGGTGAACGCCTTGGCAAATTGTTGGGGGTTGAACCTCAACCACTTTACACTGCTCTTACCAAACCCAGAATCAAGGTCGGTAATGAATTCGTCACACAGGGTCGTAACGTCAACCAAGTCAACTACTCCGTCGGTGCCATGTCCAAGGCTATGTTCGACAGAACCTTCAAATACCTCGTCAAGAAGTGTAACGAAACTCTTGACACCAAACAAAAAAAGACAGCACTTCATTGGTGTACTGGATATTGCTGGTTTTGAAATCTTCGACGTAAGTTACAAACCGTCATATGGTAAATAACAAATTAATAATAAAATCCTGTTCATGGTGGATCATTCACTCTACAAATGCAATTTCAGTTCCATTTTAAAAATCTTTTTGGTTAGAGTGAGCTATGAGGAAAGTGAAATCATATTTTCTATAATTTATTTATTTGCATAATATTTCTTCTCACCTTCTCACTGTCCTATAAATTATTAAAAAAAAGAAAATTGTTAAGTAAACTTCTGGGCCAGAAGGATCAGTCAGAGGTTGAAAAATGTTTTTTCCTATCCAGAAAATGTCTCATATTTGTTTGATTGACATTTAATGTGATTTATGCAATTTTGAAGTTATAATTTTAAGACAGATGGGCTGTTGCCAGATAATATTATATATTCTATAGAACATGATCTTAAATAAATTAATATAATTTCACTAATTATTAATAAAGCTGGAACTTTGGGATTAAATCCAATAACTAACTTGGTTAAAGATAATTAAAATGTATTACTTCGTTCAAAGTAAAGGCACCTTCTACAGTAGTATCCTTTAAACATGTACGCTTCTTTGTGATTATCGCACCGTATTTTGAAAATTAACGTCCTACAACCAGAGATGTATTGGCGTATGCATAATATTGCTAGAGATCCGCGGCGTGGCATTTACAATACGTATATCACAGTAGAGAATTCAATCCCAACGTCCCAGTTTTACTTATTAATATTAGGCATATTAAAAAATGTTGATCTGCTGAAAAAATGATTTGTCAAAATTACATCCAATCTTATAAAATCATATCATGGCTTCCTTCAAAAGAATCTGAAATGGAAAATACCTGTATTTTCAGAATACAAGATATTTTTAAGATTCTTTTTTAAATTGCTGTTACTTTTCATTCACTTCCTTTCCATATTTATTAGCACCAAGATAATTGCTCTTCTAGGAACTAATTTGCTTCTTTAAATATATTTTCCTTCACGCTTTAGTTTAATGGCTTTGAGCAGCTTTGCATTAACTTTACTAACGAAAAGCTGCAACAATTTTTCAACCATCACATGTTTGTGCTGGAGCAAGAAGAATATACGAGAGAGGGCATTGTGTGGCAGTTCATTGATTTTGGAATGGACTTGGCTGCTTGCATTGAGTTAATTGAAAAGGTTTGCTATGCTTTTTTTAATATCTAACAGCTGAGCCTAAGGTAAGCTTGCTCGTGGCACTCATTTTTTGCAGATGGCGTGTGTTGTTTGCGTTGCACCAGACTGTGTAGTTTTATGTTAATAGATGTATTTGTCCTCCCCTAGTTCAATGGCTTTGAACAACTTTGCATTAACTTTACCAACGAAAAATTGCAACAATTCTTTAACCATCACATGTTTGTACTTGAACAAGAAGAATACAAACGTGAAGGTATCGAATGGACCTTCATTGATTTTGGAATGGACTTAGCTGCTTGTATTGAGTTGATTGAAAAGGTAATTTTATAGCAGGTCCAACCGGGCAGCAGTAATAGGTTTGGTTCCAGTGTATTTTGTTTTAAGTGTACATTGTTTTCCACTTTACGATAACAGTAGAATTTGCTGAGTTGATTTTGTGTATTTGTAGAGTATTTTGTGTTCCTTTGAAGGTATACTTCACGATTCCACCCATAGAACAGGGATGTGAATCAAAACCTTTGTAGTTATTGTGTTTGTTGTTTTTGCATATTAGTTCAACAGCTTTGAACAGTTTTGTATCAACTTTACAAACGAAAAGTTGCAACAATTCTTTAACCACCATATGTTCGTGCTTGAACAAGAGGAGTACAAGCGTGAAGGTATCGAATGGACCTTCATTGATTTCGGTATGGACTTAGCTGCCACTATCGAACTCATCGAAAAGGTACAGCCCTTAGGGGCATCTAGAGTACTTCATACCTCCCTGGAGTCCTTTAAATGTTTTAGAGCTTATTTATTAATACTGTTAACATCGTTTTAACAAAACCTATACAAAACAAGGTTATTTGAAAAAGCTAACCGTGTTACTTACAGTACAATGGCTTCAATCAACTGTGCATAAACTATTCAAATGAAAAAATGCAACAATTTTACAACCATCATATGTTCATTTTGGAACAAGAGGAATACGAAAGGGAAGGTATTCTGTGGAATTTTATTGATTTTGGCATGGATTTGCAACCATGTATTGATTTAATTGAAAAGGTACTTCCGCACCTTGATGTGTAGATCCCTTAATCACAAATTTATTCACAGTAGTATATGCACAGACCACATGATTTTTAAATTGCACCGATTCCCAAGCACTACACCAGGTACCGTATAACAAATGATATCGTAAACATTTTGGCTTTATTTAATAATAACCTTAAAGGTATTAAATAAAGTCGAAAATTGTGTACATCCTTAGACTTACAGTATTCGGAAGAAACATCAAAAAAATAAAGTTTTAAAGTTAAATAATATTTAAGTTGTCGACGACATCTTTGGAATCGATTTCGAAGAGGACCCAGATACACATATTTTCATACAAAACCATAACAAAGGATATATTTAGATTACCTTTTCACCAATGGCAGTATCTACATGTCACGTTAAAGGCATAACAAAAGTTCACAAAATATTTGTGAAGAAAAGACCAAAAAATTGCTAAATCTTTTAATTAGACGATATTTCTTCTTCTAATCTCAACTAGGAATTCTAGGTTGATTGATCTCCCCAGAATACTAGGAATCTGAGTGTGTTTTTAGTATTTCATATCTTTATTTGTACCACCATCGCGTCCAAACTTTGATGTAAATTAACTGCCCGATGTTTCTGCCGTATCCTGGTTTAGAGGAAAATGCACGTGTTTAAAATTGTTCGTTATTACCTGTGACTACAATATGTTTCTGTATTATTTAGCCTATGGGTATCTTGTCCATCCTTGAAGAAGAATCTATGTTCCCCAAAGCTACCGACAAAACCTTTGAGGAAAAACTGAACACCAACCACTTGGGCAAATCACCTAATTTCCAAAAACCAAAACCACCAAAGCCTGGTCAACAAGCTGCCCACTTCACTCTGGGTCATTACGCCGGTAATGTAAGTTGACCTCTTTGAAATTATTTTGAAACTTGTTGCTAACTTCGCACTCTAAATAGGTACCATACAACATCACCGGTTGGTTGGAAAAGAACAAGGATCCCCTTAATGACACCGTTGTTGATTTGTTCAAGAAGGGTAACAACAAATTGTTGGTAGAAATCTTCGCCGATCATCCTGGACAATCTGGTGGTGGTGCCGCTGAAAAGGGTAACGATTTCTTTTGTCTTTCTACTGAACATGTTTTTGATATTGTCTATATACCATCCATTTTTTATTTTTATAGCAAAATCTGTTTTAAAATGCGAATTGTACAAATGTGATGGAATATAACTTCATATAATGGTTTCAAGTAGTTTTTACAAAACCAAGCCAATGTGAACTACACGCGTGTTGTTCCATAGAAAAATGGATTGCATTTCTAATAATATTCATGTCAATTAATACATATTTAGGAATATTCTGTTTTTGCACACATTCCATCATTTGTAACTTTTGTAATAAATACAGTTAAATCTTTGTTCATATAACTTTTAAATTTTTATTTTACTCTTGCTTATGATATTGGTAATAAAAATAGCAAAGAATTAACCATCGTAATACCAATGATTTAAATCGGTTTGATGATTCGTGTATCTTAAATGTTTTTAATGTTTTTCATATAGGTGAAGACCTAGGGCATGGACAGTCTATGCCTCATCTGAATCGGAAACAAATTTCAAACAAACAATTTTTTAATTTGTCCCGGGGTGGATCCTAGATTTCCGCTACCAAATAAGTTCAAGTATTGTTACCCATTCGGTCAGGGTGTATACCGATTTGGTTTTTGCAGTAACTGCTATAATGTTATGAAATCAAACAACTGTCTCCAGAACGTTTACGATAACCTCCGTTTGTACAATTCGTCTAATTAGAACAAGTTTTTTTTTTTAACTGAATATTCATTTTACTTTACCATACATTTAGGTAAGAGAACCAAGGGTTCCGCTTTCCAGACCGTATCCAGTTTATACAGGGTAATTAAATTTCTGCTCTAAATAGAGACGCTGAGCTGAAATATATACCCCCAAACCTTTGTCCTTCACCCCCAACCCCCATCCTTTATGCATTGTGACGTCTTGCAAAATGCTTTAATGTTTGCTCTTGAATAGGTCGTGGAAAGAAAGGTGGTGGTTTTGCTACTGTGTCTTCCTCCTACAAGGTATGTTGTATGTGAACTTTAGTGTTTCAATCATTAATATGTGTTGAACCAAAATCCCCAATACAGGTTTCATAGTGAGAATAATTGTTGTATCTAAACCACAGTACTCAACATACATGGATGTACACGTATTTTGCAACCACCATACCGAAACACGTAGTATGGATTTAGTTTTAAGTTTTTACGAAAAAAAAAGTTTTGTATACATTTAGCATATATACTTCACCTTAGTTATACACCCTATCAATATTTAGAGGACTAACAAACTATGCCACAAAGCCTAATTTACTAAGGCGGGCTTTCACCGGCTTTAGCTACTAATACAATAAAACAGTAACCGTCAAAACAGTTAATTTTTCTTTACTGATGATTTTCCTCGCAAATTCCACAGGAACAATTGAACAATTTGATGACCACCTTGAGATCAACCCAACCTCATTTCGTCCGTTGTATCATTCCCAATGAATTGAAACAGCCCGGAGTTATCGACTCCCATTTGGTAATGCACCAGCTGACATGTAACGGTGTACTTGAAGGTATCCGTATTTGTCGTAAAGGTTTCCCCAACAGGATGGTGTACCCTGACTTCAAACTTCGGTAAGACATACTGACTAATACTTGAAGCTCAAACAACTTAACTTGGAATCAGCCAATTTTGCTAAAATCTCTTCAATAAATTGTTTCTAATTTTATTCAGAAAGCATCCCGCGCCAATTAGCTAATAAGTTAACTGATCATAGTAAATGTTGATAAATACCTTGAACTATAAAGTTGATGAGCATGATAGTAAAACAACATAAATGTGCCGGTGACTGTTGAAAAATCGAATTTTTTAAATACTGACATCATTTTCTACGACCTAGTTACATGATCCTAGCTCCAGCCACAATGACCAGGGAAAAAGAGCCAAAAGAAGCCTGCAGAAAATGTCTGGAAGAAATTGGTTTAGATCCAGACAGTTACCGTGTTGGGCATACTAAGGCAAGGGGTTTATGTTAAACTTACCCCTGTGCAAAGTCTTTTTATATAAAATGCATGCTTTTTCGTAGGTAGTCTTAGGTCCCCGAACCAGCCGAATTATTAGTCATTGTGCACACTGTATTTATCGTTTGTATTATGTATTTCTTGTTTTGTACCCTTTAGTTACAAGATCCTGAACCCCGCCGCTGTTAGTAAACAGTCTGACCCCAGGAAATGTGCTGAGGTCATTTTGGATGCCACAGGTCTTGACGCCGAAACGTACCGTCTTGGTCACACGAAGGCATGTCATCCTACAGTTGTATTGTTTTCGTTATGTTTTCCATGCGTTTAAACCATTGTCTCTGGACTGACAAATGGCCCTCTCTGCACTAAATAAAAAGTTACAGACAACTTCTTTTAGTCTAGTGTGTATGTGTGTGTTGTAATTGCCCCGAACCCTCACCACTTTTATGTTTAATGTTTTTTTGTGTTTAATTTTATTAATTTTTCTTGCGAAATCAGATACAAAATTCTGGCCGCAAGTTCTATTAAGGACAGTTTTTCACCTGAAAAAGCTGCACAGATTATTCTGGATACTGTTCAACTTGACACCGAACAATACCGGTTGGGTCACACTAAGGTACAATACAAAATACCTCAAATATTGTACTTCGCTTAAATAAGACATCTAACACATTTTTTTAACGATGGCATCACACAATGATGCCATCAACATTTTTTTTACAAAATCATACGCTAATCGGCTCAGCTAATTTTAAAAAATTGCTTAGCAGGCATTTTTGTAATTAAAATTTGAGAATGGCTTCTGTTGAGGATCAACACCAATTGAACATGTAACTCAAATTGAAATTACTATATTGGGATTTAAAAAAAATACCAATTAAATATTGCATGGAATTTTATCCCTTTCATTTTTTGTGCCGGTATTTTTAACTTGTTTTGGATAGGCATTTTTATAAATAACATAACTTATTGACAATTGGCCGGTTTGAAAAGAAAGTAACATCTCGAAACATTTGCTTTAGTGACAAATTAATGGGACATACTTTTTTGCGCGGAAATATAGAATTAAAAGAAAACGAAAATCAAGCCCCTGGTTACAAAAATACCGTTGATATAGAAATCACGGAATAAATTGGATAATTTTCAACACAACAGCTAAAAAATCGGGACCAAATTTATTTAATTATTTTTATCGAGGTAGAAACTGAAACATAAAATTCATACGGGAAAAGATCTTTGAGTTATGAGTGTTTCCAATTATTATTTCAATTTTCACCTACATTGGGTGCGTTGTGGATATCGGTGTTGATAATCTCATGTAATCCAGTAAGATGCCATTCTCACAGCATATTGAGTTGCCGTGGCGGCTTTTGCTTATAAAAATTGTCACCATATAGGTATTCTTCCGAGCCGGTGTCCTGGGTCAAATGGAAGAACTTCGTGACGATCGTCTTGGAAAGATCGTCACCTGGATGCAGTCCTGGGTGCGTGGTTACCTTTCCAGAAAAGAGTTCAAGAAGTTACAAGAACAACGTTTGGCTCTCCAAGTGTGCCAAAGAAATTTGCGCAAATATCTCAAACTCCGTACCTGGCCATGGTACAAATTGTGGCAAAAAGTCAGACCACTCCTCAACGTCACCCGTATCGAGGATGAAATTGCCGTAAGTATTTGACCCCCCCTCCCCTAGTCTTTATATTTTGGGAAGCGCCATTGGAAATAAAAATAAAATTAATGTGATACACATTTTTTTGAAATTCCGCTGTTGATCTATCTTCACTAGATAAACGAAAATATTTTCGTCTTACATTAATTAAAGTGTTTATTTATCTACTTACGCGAATCTGACAAAGTTAAAAATGTATTTTCAAACATATTTTTGGTCGGTCATAAATCGTCGGGTATACAAAAATAAAAATTTGAATCATAATTCGAATGGCGTGTTTACGTTTGTGTTTTGCCTGAATTCGGTTTTATCGTAAAATTTGATACTTAGTTGTTTAAATAGCCGTTTATAAAATCTTAAACATCGATTTTTATAGCTTAAATAAAATTACCTGTCCTATATTAATCTAAATATAAAATCTCCCTACTTTAAATCTTTCAGCGACTTATGAAGCATCGCATACTTTTCCAATCTTTCATCAAATCCTCCCATTCGGCCTACGCACGACTAAATTTCTCCTCAAGTAAGTCCTCACGTTAGTCTTAGTCGAGACATTGTGCGGAGCTACCGAGAACGATCCTAGGTCTTCTAGATACTGTTTGAGGTGTCTTACAGTATCTTCGAGATATACGACCGATCCGAACGAAATTTATTTGAACGCGATTTGATTTAACAGTAAACGATAAAATGGTTGACATTGATTACACGTGTCCTAATAAAAAGGAAATTTTACAGAAATTGGAGGAAAAGGCTGCCAAGGCTCAAGAAGCTTTCGAACGCGAAGAGAAAGCCAAGAAGGAACTTGAGGGCTTATACGCTAAGCTGCTGAATGAAAAGACTGAACTGTTATCCACCTTGGAAGGAGAAAAGGGAACTCTCTCCGAAACTCAAGAAAGAGCTAACAAACTCCAGGCCCAAAAGACTGATCTCGAATCTCAGTTATCTGTAAGTTTTAATATATATAGATATTTTAATCGCATTCTCATCTTAAGAACAAAATACGAGACGCCTGATTTATTATGTTTAATTTGCAATTGGAAATGAAGAGTTTATTTTGAGTTTAATCAAAGTCTAAATAAATTTAATCAGTTTTCTCGAAATAAAAAAGAAAATAATTAAAATTACTTGGAAAGCCATTAATATGAAATTCAAACCAATACTAAACTTTATTTTTGGAACCATCATAAATCAACCTTCAGTCTACCATATTTTTACAGTTGTGCATGTTTTTCTAAATATTTCGATGAATCTGTTTTTATATTTAGAAAAATTTAAATCCTTCAGTTTATGATGTAAACTGTTTGGATACCTGCACTACAGTTCTCTTTAAACTTATTTGTATTAGAGTATTTTTAGATAAATCACTTCATGATTGCTGGTTTATCTAACCAATTTATCAAATTTTGCATAAGCATCAATGCCTCCTTTCATTAGCTGTTTTTTATTTAGTCTTATTTTTAATATTACTTGGCTCATTTTCAAAGTAATAAGTAGGTGAGGCAATTTATCGGGAATTATGAAAAAATTAAAAACACTTTATTGGAATCCGGCCAACAGGTGCATTTAATAGCTTCAATTAATATCTCTTCGACTACATACCATTACTTTGCTTAAATAATTACTCATTAATAATAAAAGTATCTTATGTACACCTGTAATGAAATAAACTAAATTCGTATTGAATTCCCCTAGGAAACCCAAGACCGTCTCAGCCAGGAGGAAGATGCTCGTAACCAACTAACTCAACAAAAGAAAAAGTTGGAGCAAGAGCTCTCTGGTTACAAAAAAAGACATTGAGGATTTGGAACTCAGCCTTCAAAAGTCTGAACAAGACAAGGCTACCAAGGACCATCAGATCAGGAACTTGAATGATGAAATCGCCCACCAAGACGAACTCATCAACAAGCTTAACAAAGAAAAGAAACTCAGCGGAGAAAGCAGCCAGAAGATTGGTGAAGAACTTCAAGCGGCCGAAGACAAGGTTAACCATCTTAATAAGGTTAAGGCCAAGCTCGAACAAACTTTGGATGAACTTGAGGACTCCTTGGAACGTGAAAAGAAACTCCGTGGTGACGTCGAAAAGTCCAAACGCAAGGTTGAGGGTGATTTGAAACTCACCCAAGAAGCCGTAGCTGACTTGGAACGTAACAAAAAGGAACTCGAACAGACAATTCAACGCAAGGACAAGGAAATCTCTTCTCTCACCGCCAAACTTGAAGACGAACAATCTGTTGTTGGAAAGCAACAAAAACAAGTCAAAGAACTCCAGGCTCGCATCGAGGAACTCGAGGAGGAAGTTGAGGCCGAACGTCAAGCTCGTGCTAAGGCTGAAAAACAACGCGCTGATTTGGCCCGTGAATTGGAAGAACTCGGTGAACGTCTCGAAGAAGCCGGTGGAGCAACCTCTGCTCAAATCGAACTCAACAAGAAACGTGAAGCCGAACTCGCCAAACTCCGCCGTGACCTCGAAGAAGCCAATATCCAACATGAAGGTACCCTCGCTAACCTCCGTAAGAAGCACAACGACGCCGTATCTGAAATGGGTGAACAAATTGACCAACTCAACAAACTTAAGGCCAAGTAAGTATTTTTCTTTCAAATGTAACACTATCAGAATATAGTAAAGTACCACAGAGGTATATTAAAACTACTTTTCGTATCTAAAAAATGCATTGAAATTGAATCTTTCAAAACCGATGTAAAAATAACTATTTTAGACACAGTGATTCACAGGAAAGTGCTATATTTATATAACTAACATGTGAATCACCGTGTTTTTTAAACATAGTTACAATATGTCATTTATTATATAGCTAGACAAAAATAATACCACCCTATTTTATTAAAAGTAAACGAACTATAAATATCATTTAATATAGGGCCGAAAGAGATCGTGCAAGTATTTATTCTGAGCTACAACAAACTCGTGGTGCCGTGGAACAAGTCGGCCGGGATAAGGTACAAAGGTCTTTATGGCCCCTGTACAGTCCGTTGTTCCTTGACCTGCATTAAACCTATGTTTGTCTTTATATATCTTGTTCTGTCGTGTAATTATTTTGTTCTTATCCATAGGGCTGAAAAAGAAAAGGCTCAATACTTCGGTGAACTTAACGACCTCCGCGCTTCAGTTGACCACTTGGCTAATGAAAAGGTACCACCAAAAGCTACTGAATGGATTAAATTGCAGTTATTTTTTTATTTTTAGCTCTAGCTTATTTATTGTTTTTTAGCAATCAGGACCACTTACCAATTAGATGCCTCATATTCTGGGTTCTGCCTATTATCGCTGCTTCTTTTTTATTGTTCTAATTTCGTATGTAGATACTTAATATTCTTCTCTTTTAACCCTTGTTGTTTTGTCGCTTTTGTTTTGCGCCCTGGAATAAAACAAAATCAAATTAATATATCTATTCCTATATAGGCTGCCATAGAAAAGGTATCAAAACAACTGGGACAACAACTTAACGACGTTCAAGGCAAACTCGATGAAACCAACCGCACTCTTAATGACTTCGATGCTGCTAAGAAGAAGTTGGCCATTGAAAACTCTGACCTCCTTAGACAACTGGAAGAAGCTGAATCTCAAGTATCTCAACTTAGCAAGATCAAGGTTTCCCTCACCACTCAATTGGAAGACACCAAGAGATTGGCTGATGAAGAAGGTCGCGAACGCGCTACCCTCCTCGGCAAATTCCGCAATTTGGAACATGACTTGGACAACATTCGTGAACAAGTTGAGGAAGAAGCTGAAGCTAAGGCAGACATCCAACGTCAACTTAGCAAAGCCAATGCTGAAGCTCAACTTTGGCGTCAAAAATACGAATCTGAGGGAATTGCCCGCTCTGAAGAACTTGAAGAAGCCAAGAGGAAGCTACAAGCCCGTCTTGCTGAAGCCGAAGAGACCATTGAATCCCTCAACCAGAAGGTTGTAGCTCTTGAAAAGACCAAACAACGTTTGGCTACTGAAGTAGAGGACTTGCAACTTGAAGTTGACCGTGCTAACGCCATTGCCAACGCCGCCGAAAAGAAACAAAAGGCTTTCGACAAAATCATTGGTGAATGGAAACTCAAGGTTGATGATCTCGCCGCCGAACTCGATGCCAGTCAGAAGGAATGCAGAAACTATTCCACCGAATTGTTCAGACTTAAGGGAGCTTACGAAGAAGGACAAGAACAACTTGAAGCCGTCCGCCGTGAAAACAAAAACCTCGCCGATGAAGTTAAGGACTTACTCGACCAAATTGGTGAAGGTGGCCGTAACATTCATGAAATTGAAAAGGCAAGGAAACGTTTGGAAGCCGAGAAGGATGAACTTCAAGCCGCTCTTGAAGAAGCTGAAGCTGCTCTTGAACAAGAAGAAAACAAAGTTCTCCGCAGCCAACTGGAACTTTCTCAAGTCCGCCAAGAAATCGACAGACGCATCCAAGAGAAAGAGGAAGAATTCGAAAACACCCGCAAGAATCACCAACGCGCCCTCGATTCCATGCAAGCGTCCCTCGAAGCCGAAGCCAAAGGTAAGGCTGAGGCCCTCCGCATGAAAAAGAAGTTGGAAGCTGACATCAATGAACTCGAAATCGCTTTGGACCATGCTAATAAGGTAAAAAACACAAAATATTTAATAACGTCCAATGTACTGAAAATTTATATTTTCTAGGCTAACGCCGAGGCCCAAAAGACCATCAAACGCTACCAACAACAACTTAAAGACACTCAAACTGCTCTCGAGGAAGAACAACGCGCCCGTGACGAAGCCCGCGAACAACTTGGAATCTCTGAACGTCGTGCTAACGCTCTTCAAAATGAACTTGAAGAATCCCGCACACTTTTGGAACAAGCTGACCGTGCTCGCCGCCAAGCCGAACAAGAATTGGGTGATGCTCATGAACAATTGAACGACCTCGGTGCCCAAAATGCCTCCTTGTCTGCCGCCAAGAGGAAATTGGAAACCGAACTCCAAACTCTCCATTCCGATCTTGATGAACTTCTTAATGAAGCCAAGAACTCCGAAGAAAAAGCCAAGAAAGCCATGGTTGATGCAGCTCGTCTCGCCGATGAACTCCGTGCTGAACAAGATCATGCACAGACTCAAGAGAAACTACGCAAGGCTCTTGAATCTCAAATTAAGGACCTTCAAGTTCGTCTTGACGAAGCTGAAGCCAATGCCCTCAAAGGAGGAAAGAAGGCTATTGCCAAACTTGAACAACGCGTTAGAGAATTAGAAAATGAATTAGACGGCGAACAAAGGAGACACGCCGATGCCCAAAAGAACTTGAGGAAATCAGAACGTCGTATTAAGGAACTTAGCTTCCAAGCAGAAGAAGACCGCAAGAACCACGAACGTATGCAAGATCTCGTAGATAAACTCCAACAAAAGATTAAGACTTACAAGAGGCAAATCGAAGAAGCAGAAGAAATTGCCGCCCTTAACTTGGCCAAATTCCGTAAAGCACAACAAGAACTCGAAGAAGCCGAAGAACGAGCTGACCTTGCCGAACAAGCTATTGCCAAATTCCGTGCGAAGGGACGTTCCGGATCAACAGCCAGAGGAGCCAGTCCAGCGGTAAGTAACAATTTTTAATTGCTAATTGACACTTGCATACTCCAAAAACATATTACAGCGTCTTTTTGTAAGAAATTTCATATTCATGGGGGTGTAGTAGCACTGATTAACCATAAGATTGCAAAAGATTTATTTATAAGAGATAATATGTGTCTTCTGCCAATCGAAATCCACTATGAAATACGTGCAGTACAATAATATGATAAAATAAAGCTTTTAATAATTACTTTATATCGGTTTCCACTAGGTGATTTCAATATATTTCTCGATATACAGGGTGTCCCTAAATTAGTGTGCAATATTTTACCAGATGCTTTTACGGCCAGAAATAGGAAAAAAAGTTCATGTAAACATTGGTCGAAAAATGCTTCCTAAGGGAGCTACGGGCCCCTAAAGGTGGGCCCCTTAGAAAGGTTTTTATCGAATATCTCCAAAATCACTCAAAGTCAAACATTGAAAATTTACACAGCCGCTACTCTTCTTATGTGTAATAAGATGAAATGGAAATAATTCGAAAACTTTATCTAGGGCTGTTGTGGGGTTAAAATAACTCCAACTTTTTTGTATGTAACTTTTTTCTATTTTTGACAGTATAATATAAAATTTTAGAGTTTTATACGTAAAAAAGGTACTCTTGATGAACATCGATAAAATGCACCGTTTTTGAATAATATCGAAATTTTAAAATTTAACTAATTTTATTTGTTTTTTAAATTTTATAACATATGGAGCAAATTGCAATGAACCAGGTGAGTTTTGTCTATTTCATGTCCATATAAAGTACATATTAATATTTTTAATTTGTTGCTTGGAAAATAGGTGAAAAATATTTTTTTTATGAATAACTCGAGTGAAACTATCATACTCAATATGAACAAAAATCATCCAGTAATCTTTTTATATCAACAAAATTAAATTTGAATTATACATAGTTTTATTGTAACAGGTGTTCAAACAAATTTTCATTTTCTTGGATACACAATCTCGCTCGACATTCTAAAGTCTGAGAAGCCCGAAAAGTCTTGAATGTATTTCTTCTTAATTCACTTCCGGCCTGATTTATTCTTTGGAGTAGTTCATCTCGTGAATTTACTTCAGTGGCGTAAACCAAACCCTTCATATAACCCCAAAAGTAAAAATCTAATGGGTTTAGATCCAGTGAATGAGGTGGCCAAGCTATAGCACCACCTCGACCTATCCACCTGCCTGGAAAATTTTGATGTAACCAAGTTCGAACATTGCGCCCGAAATGGGCAGACGCGCCGTCATGTTGAAAATGCATATTTTGTCGAACCTCGTGTCGAACATTCAACGGTAATAAATTGATAAGGTCGTTTTGGAGGAAGTTTAAATACTCTTCGGCATTAAGACGATTGGGGAATTCTATTGGGCCAATTACTTGATCCCCAATGATTCCTGCCCATAAATTCACCGAAAATCGATGTTGGAAATTTGTGCGCCGAACAACTCGTAGATTTTCATCCAACCAATGATGCATATTGTGCATATTAAAAGCTCCGTTCCTAGTAAACATTGCCTCATCACTCCATAATATGTTAGGAAGGATATTTCTGTTCGCTAATATCCATTAACAAAACTGAAGTCGTGGTAAAAAATCTGCCCACAACCCCTCAGTTTGGGACAGCCCTAGATAAAATTTTCGAATTATTTCCATTTCATCTTATTACACATAAGAAGAGTAGCGGCTGTGTAAATTTTCAATATTTGACTTTGAGTGGTTTTGGAGATATTCGATAAAAACCTTTCTCAGGGGCCATCTTTAGGGGCTTGTAGCTCCCTTAAGAAGCATTTTTCGACCAATGTTTATATGAACTCTTTTTCCTATTTCTGGCCGTAGAAGCAGCTGGTAAAATATTGCACACTAATTTCGGGATACCCTGTATTTACAGCAGTATTAAACATTATTAGTCGGTACAAGCATACGGACATTATAAATGGTGACTTTAATATAAAATTTAACAATATAAATAATAACCATACCGTCATTTTTACTGATTTAATAAAAACCTATGGTTTGTTTACAACAATAAATGCAAATACTAGAGGGAATTCTTGTCTGGATAACTTATAAAGTACTTTTCAAACTTCTTTAATTGACACTAATCTATCTGATTATCTGGCTATTACAATAAACATGCCTATAAACAATATTAAAAATCAGAGTATTAGAAATTTAATGGGCATTCGTACAAAAGTTTACCGTTTTAAAAAGAATTTAAATTATAAATAATGAATAGCGACAGTAAATCAATAACAGAATCATTTTATTCGCAATTCATCAAGTGGAATATAAGTCTTAATAAAAATGACCAAAAAATGCACAATGCAATATGCATTAAGTTCAAAAATACGTAAATATTTACCTTTTAATAATAATACTTAAATAAAGAAAATATGGCAACACAGGTTCGGCCATATCACAGAACGCATTATTTCATTGGCGGCAATTTTAAATGAATTCAAATTTTTACAATTTCTTTTGCAGTTACATTTTTTTTAATCCAACCACTTATGGATACCGATTACATAAATAGTGTAGAATTATATACAATAAAAAGAAATCCAACTCTTAACATAAAACTTGCACTCGCTACATCTTCGGAACTAATTAAGATATCAAAAATCGCTCGGATCTGTTTCGGTGATCTGAAGGGAAAACTTGATTACTGTAATAGGTGACGCACCCCCACCCACGCTCTCAACCACAGCTATCCAAACTCAAAAATCTTAAATAGCAACCCCCTGCTTGTGATACCTCATTGAAAAGCAGTTGAAAAATGCTTACAATGATACCAAATAAAGTTTATTTTGGTGTAATAGTTTTCATTCATATCAATTCATATTAAAAGGTTTCTATTCTATGGAAGATTTCTATAATAATGATTTTACGCATTGACACATTTAGTACCTTAGCATTTTAAATGTTGTACACTTATTGGTTTATTATGAACTGTAATTACTATCGACTTGTGTAAACTCTAGTTTTTCTAGCACCAATAAATTATTTTTTTTATTCATTCAGTTCTATTCAATTACAATAAATTTATACATTTTCGATACACCAAACACTTGCCTAAAATCCACTTGTTTAATACATAATAATTTTTATCTTTTAAGCCGAAACAAATACAACGTTTACCAGTTGCATTGGAATAACTTCATAGATTTTTGTAAGTTAAGTTTGGCAGGCATTAAATGTGATAGTCCCCTAAGTGTCAGATTTTTGTAAAGTTTTTGTATATATTATATAAATACTGACCACCGTATATATTGTGACGATATACTGTAACTGTAATTATGTCCCTGAACATTTAAATGGTGTGCTCGTAGCATTTTTTTTAAGATTTTTGATGATACAAACGCTTTTCATGGAAAATGCAACATTCAACAACATTATTTGATTCCCTTGAAGGCTTTAGGCGAGCAAGGACTTGCTTCAGGACATGCCAAAATGTATCTAATTGACAATTTGCTTTGATCGGAAAAATCTTCCCAATTATTACCTCCTGTCGAATCTCTTGAATATTATGTAGGATGAAAGAAAATATTTCGTAGCTTACAAATAAATGTAACGGATATTTGTATACATGCGAGCCTAGATCCTTCATTGATCAAAAATTGCTACTACTACTGGGTGTTGCGTTTCCCATGGGACCCTTATGTATGTTAAGGAGACAGTTGTTTCGGTCTACCTTGATCATCAGTGACTGGAGTAACTGAAAAGATGGTGTTGTGCTTATAAATAAACTAATATACTTTTCACTTTTCAGCCCCCAAGACAGCGCCCCACATTGGGAATGGGAGATGCACTTGGTGGTCCCTTCCCTCCAAGGTTCGACCTAGCCCCTGATTATGAATAAACTTAGCGCTGTGTTATAATAAATTACGAACATTCTTACGCGGTGTTTCCAACCATCCGCGGGTTTAATTAATTTTACTCACATTTATTTATTTTTTATTTTTGTTTTGAACATTAGGATTGTATGATTCCGTTGTAAAATTATGTAATTGTATGAGAAAGAGGAGAAGAAAGGGATATTTAGAGACACGTATTTACCACCTACAGCCCTTTGGTCTCTTAATTCTCAAAATGCCAACTTTGTATTTTATAAAAAAAAATAGGATCTAAAAAATTATTGTATGTGTGACATGTTGTATGATATAAGGCACCAATAAACAAAAAGTTATATCGTTATCATCGTATTTATTTTATGAGTGTTATTTTACAAATTATTATCCTTCCACATTCTTTACACTCTGTATTTATTTTGTTGTTTATTGTTATAATTTTATTGTAAAATAAATAGATTATATTAATTTAATAATACGACTTTTAATTTAAAAATTTCCCAGTGATTCCACCATAAAAAGTTGTTTAAGGAAGACAAAATTGTGCAAATTCTTTTTTTTATGTTTATCATCATTTCAAATAGTTTCAAAGCTTTACTTTTCATATTTTTCCTCGAACAATGTTTCCCAAGATTAATCGTTTCAAAAAATAATTATTCAGAGAATTTACAAATTAGAGTCTGAAGCTTATATGTATTTTTTTAAAAATAAGGAATACGCAAAGCGTGTCTATCTGAAATTATTTTGAAAGAACAACAACAATTTTAAATCTGTAACTTATTATTTAATTGGTGATAACTTAACCTCAATTTATTAAAGCCTATGTCATCTAATGTGTATAATTTTTTATAAAGCTAACTGTTGTTTTAAAATGAAACGACACTATTTAATACTTCAAAAAAACAATGCGAGTTCTTGTGTAAAAATAATGATGATAGACCAAAAATGTTATCTAAAAATGCTTCCCAGAAGCTCTTCAAATTTGCTAAGGAAACACAGAAAAATACGCCATTAAATCAGGACTTAATTTAATCTATGAAAAAATAAATAAATAAATAAAAACGGAAAGGCTTGTTGGTGGACGGCTGCCATCCTCAGCACTTTTTCTTTTAGGAAAATCAAGGAAACAATTATATCGATGATAAGGAAGGATTAAAATAAACATTTTGTCTCTTTCGCATTATTTTTGTAGGAGTACCCGTTTCGCAGAGATATTGTAAACAACCGGCCTACCAAATTGTGATTTAGAAAAATATCACAATTAATTTTGAACGGTCAACTTGAAGCAAATAAAGTTAATTCAAGTGGGTTAAGGTCAGGTGACCTCGCCGGCCACTTTACGGGCGCATTTGAACGAGCGTTTGTTGATGTACGTCTCTTATTAATTCTAATAGTATATTTTGTAAAAAATACTGTGGTCGCCATTGAGGTAGGAAGATAATTTATCTGACCCAATACTATGGTCCTCAACAATACCAGCCAAAGCGTTAATAGGAAACTGTCGTTGATAATAATGATTTACAATGGTGGTATGCAATTTCATCCATCTGTTTAAATTATGTAAGTTTCTTCTTCCGATTGGGGTAAAACCATTACCACATAAAAACAAGAGGTGACGTCACAACTGCTAGTCCAGCTCAGTCGCTGTAATTTGTTGTGGGTATTGTAAAAACGAATAATAAACAGCCCTAAATAATTTTTTTGCGTTTAGTAATGGTTTCCTGTAAAAACGGGATTGCCAGTCGTGAACCAAGTCCTTAGATTCCATCCCATTTCTTTTGCGCGTGTTAAACTATTTTGAAAATAAATATAAGAATAGTTTTTATATTTAAATGTCAAAGAAAGAAATCAGAAAATCGATACGGTGTATTAAAGTACATTTTAATGAGAAGCTATAAACACAAGTTATAAGGCAACAAGTCCAATAAACAAGGATTCTTTTTACACTAGGATTAACAAACAAAAATTACAGTTTAAAAACATCAAAGGCCAAAGATTGATGTGTCTAACTGGTCATGAAGTAAATAATTGCCCTGACTATTGTTAGATTTAAAAAACGGTTGATTCTAATAAATTTAATTTAAAGTGAGCTTACACAATACGTTTTATCAGGAGGCCAGCCTTTATTAAATATAACGTAAATAGATGAGACCATTTCTACAACTTTTCGCGAGGAAATAAGAAACCTCCTCGACTTAAATTTATAATGAGACTACAATTATAGTAATTTATGATAACGGCATAAGTTATAGCTGGTCCTGGAGTATATGTTTAATTTAAATATTGTGGTTTTATCCTCATTATGAATATTATACCTACCTTTCAAAATTGGTAATGTGTTTAGAATATTGAGAAGTTTCTCGTAATTTTTATAGCTGTTAGAGTTTGAAACATAAATATTTTTTTCACTTTTCTGAAGGGCTTGAGCAAATTCAACTTGTTCATTTTCCTGAAGTTTAGCATACCTACTTTGAAGAATAGATGAAGGTTTTTAAAATATTCTGGACAACCCGAAAATTTAGTAAGTATTGCATCCGACTGCAAGCTAGGACACATTAATTTTACTGTTATAAGAAGTAACCTGACCTGTCCGGGAATCTTGTTCAGAGATTTCTGTAACAAATTGCTGTATAAAAAATAAAGCTTACATACTTTTGAAGACGTAAAATCCTCTTCTTGGAACAGCTGAAATTCGTTTTTTACACAAGCTTTTATCCTTCGGAAAGTAAAACACATGCACTTTCAGCTCATTCACATAATTTTCGTTACAACACAGAACACTGCATTTATATGGAATTTTTACGAACTTCTACATTGACAATTTAATTAAAAACACTAATTATATCGTGAAAACTCGGAAAAGACAAATAATAAGATAGGATGTCCTAATCCATATACAGGGTGAGTCTTAAGTGTGCAGTTATATTTAAACCACCGATTCTTGACATCTGTAGAAACCCTCTGACACATTTTTTTAATTACTGGAAACATTCTATATCTTAGCAAGAATGATATAATGGACTGAAGCAACATTGCCGCATATCTTATGCAATTCTCTCACCTAGGCGCGATTTTACAATCTAGTTAACATAAGTTGAAGGTTACCTAGCATTATATTTTCACATAAATCGATGAGATTCTAATACAAACCACTTCAACTAAAAGTTACTTTTTACACTGGTCATACCCAACAGTTTGCATTTTATTCCTCCATAATACCCTGGACGATTAGGAGGATAGTGTACGTCATTTTTTATAAAAAAAGATCAACTTTTTCTTGAGAAAACAGCACTTTATTCGGGATAGACCATTACATGATAAAAATTCAACCACGCCATAATGTGAACTGCGATATTAGCGTCGCATATGTAAACTATGATCTTCACACATCTAACCACGCACCTAATCAGTGTTGCCAGACATACCATTTTCATGGTATTTATACCATTATTTTGCTTGTGTACCTGCACTTTTTTTTAAGTAATAAAACTATTGTTTAACAATTTCTACCATTTTACACCAATATTAGCAAAAAGTTGATGAAAAAGTTAAATTTAGGTCGTCAGCCCCGAATTCGGTCAGTTCTTCAATTAAAAAAGAGTAAACTGAATTAAGTTTTATACCGTGTACGTAGGATCTTTATTAATCGGAACCTCGCGTAAACAGCGCTAATTGTGCAAGCCCAAATAAATAATAGTTTTTTGCTGTTTTCTGTTGTTTCTGTTGCGATGGTAAGATCATCATGATTTAAATATAATGAAATTTATAACCTATGTGAAAATCTCACCCATCTGACAACACTACACCCCATGTAAAAACCAGTGTTGTTGATATTTGGCATACCTGGCTGCATTAGAATTTACAAAAAAGTGTTTAATACCGTTATTTATAGTTTTTTGTGATTAAATTTGTGATTCGAAGTTTTGAGTTACTATGTTACCGAAATTTATTATTTATAATTTGTTCCTTTGGTGGTTCATTTTGTGAAAATTAGTGATTAACCATAGCGACTAATTTTATTCTTTTAATGCTGGATATGTTAAAGGCATATCTTCAAGTAGATGAAAATGCTAGACAAGCAAAACGGATATGGAATGATATCCATAGGTCAAGCCCATATGATATATTCATGTAGTAACTGTTGTATTAGGTAAGTAAACAAATCTGCTTTTTCGTTCTTTTTAAAGTAAATGCGTCTTTTTAAAATCATTATTTTCAACTTCGATTCATTTTTAGAAATGAACTATATTAAACTTAAACTATAAATTAGAGACAATAATAATAATTTAAAATACACAGAAAAAGTATTGCATATTTTTAATATTTGGTGCTTACGGGACGAGTTGTGTTTATTTATAAAAAAAGTGTCAGGATTACCTAATTTTACAAGGAAAAATAGATAAACAGATACTTTTAACACCTTTTATTTTAAGAGCAAGCTATAAGTGACAAGTGTCTCTTTCCAAAAATGACTAATCAATCGCGCCTTGGCCGCCTTGAAGTTTATTTCTTATTTTCGGCCAGTGTGTACAGATATCATGCTTTCTTAAAAAGAGCTCAATGTTTTATAAACTGTTAAATTTGTTTTAGTGCAACGTCTACACTGATATTAAATAAGTCTAATATCGTCTCACAAAATGTCCCTGACAAAAGGGTAATGATTTTTTTAAAAATTCAAAATTTGCAATTCATGCCATGCATGCAATTATAGGATTGTGATGACGAACTCTGGCAGTAGCAACTCTGCCTTCAGTTACGTCATTTCTGTGAACGGCATTTACAAAGTTATCCAGTGACTATCAAAATGTTAGTGGCTGAAGGACGAAAAAAATATCAGAAATTAAAATTTTTTTTAGTTCAAAGAAATTTTTTTACAGTTCCAATCAATTGTACACGACGAAATATATTGAGGGTTAAAATATAACTACGCATTTAAAACTCACCCTGTATAACACGTGTAAATAACTGCATTCTTATACTAAAACGTGCAACTGCGTGGTAGATTTCGAATAGTCAGCCTAGCGGGCGTGACGTAGACATTTCCGTTCGGATTAGCACCGACGCCTTGTCTTTGGGTGGTATTAGTAAAACACGATTCACCGGCTAGTAATATTTTTGATAAAAAATTATAGTAAACTTATTTCTAAGCCAGTTACAGAATCGTAATCGAAGTCTCTATCTTGTGACAAAATCTTATGAACGCGTTGAACATGGAATGGTTTTTTTCTGATGTTCACACTGTGATTTTCCATGATATCATAAATTTCTTCTTCCACACTGTTCAGCTTATCTTCTGGTGTCGGTGAGTGGCTTTGGTAGCGGATATAGGTCGACGTTAAAAGAGGAATTAGAAAATATAGTTATACAAATAAAACACCAAAACCAGTAACCGGCTCACATTATTAAAAAAAAAAACTTTATTAATCTATCCGTGTAATAGGTTTAGGGGGAATTACATTTGGTGTAACTTTCGCCAGTTGCCTAAACTGGCCCTTGACCAATTCTAATTGAGAGGATAATTTCCATTCAATACCAAATTGTTCACATATTTCCAAAAATACTGGATATAAATATTCCAACAGACCATGATCTATAGTTGGAAACAAATGATGCAGTGCATGATCCCCAAAATTTGTTAAAACCAGAAAATGTGATCCTGTGATATCTTTTCTATCCATAACAGCGTCAAGTTGGTATATGCCCCAGTCCATTTCTTCTTTGGGCCTGGAAATAAAAAGAAGAAACTTTTACAAACATTAAAACATTGCTCTCTACAACAACGCGCATTGCGCTAACCAAGTTGCCATTATCTGGAGATGAATAATATTTAAATTAGCAACGTTGCTAGTGTATAATTAAGTTCTTTGCCAGAGAGACTACTTTCATTATAAAAGAAGTTAAAATTTTGTTTTAATTTATTTTAAAACGTCTCCCCACGATGTCAACTTGGGTGACGAGAGCAACGGCATGTTTGATACTTTGTAGGCGTATAATTTATGGCTTGTGCGAACAAATGGAACCTGCTATAGCAAATTAACATAATAAGTAAAAGATTTAACCCACGATGTGTTTCACATCTTTTCTTGCTCTTACCTTGACGCATCCCCATCGTGAAATATATCTGGGTGATGATGGGCAGCGTTTAGTCCAACAAGTCCAAATTGGATACTACTAGTTATTATAATCCACAAAAACATTATAGCACAAAATAGTGCAGACTCCCGTGTGATAAAAAACATCAATGCGGGCACCGAAAATGGTAATAAAATATCCCAAGTAAATCCTTCTCCATTAATCGCCGATTGTATTAACCTAAACAAATTAAAATGTAATTAGCTAGATGGGTCATTCAGTGTGCAATTAGTAACACCGTATTTTTAAAAAGTAAACTTTTCCAGGGAAGCGATTTTAAAGTTTTCTCACATATTCTCGTATGATGATGATGTCTCATCGTGCTACATACGTGTACAAATTAAACAGTATGATAACAAATTACTCAGAACTTACTAAGGACGGGTATAACAGGGTGTAACAGCGGTTACTAGGGTGAAGTTTGTAGCTAAAATCACGATATGAATTTCGTACTTAGTGTGAACAATAGTGATTTGAAAACTGAAATGACGGTAAAAAACCGACATTTTGTAACGTAAAATATATCTATGATTCCATCGCCACATCTTTGACTGGTTGTTACTTAGAAGATTCATTTTCCGACAAAATTTTTTATGAAAAATTAGTGATTTTGATGTGTTCCGTCGAGCCCTATAGTTTGTAAATTACTTTCTAAACACCCTGTAAAGAGTATAATTGTTACTGACAAAGTTTCTATTCTTGTTCTTAAAAAAATATTTCTTACGTTCTCACAAAGTGGCCAATATATAGAAATGCGTAAACCATGGGAGAGTACAACCACGAAACATATCTGACGAACAAATTCTTCTCTGTTGGTAAGTATTGAAGGAAAGGCTCCACAGCTGAAATCTCCAAATCATTCACTGTGTTTGTATACAGGTGGTGACTCAAGGCATGACTTATCCTCCATTCTCTAAAAATAAATCACAAGTTATTTCTGTGGGGTAAAGCAAACATGCTTTTAAATAAACCTAGACGAAAATAAATGTTATGAGATGTTACAGAAGAATGTTAGTAAGTACAAACAGAGAATCGGAGGCGTGCAAAAATACTATGGATTATAACATTTCATGACTAGACTATATACAAGGTCGAGCATTTGGAATTTAAGTAAATGTTGGTCAATTAAATATGGGTTAGGTCAAGTGGTTTTATATATATATATATATATATATATATATATATATATATATATATATATATATATATATATATATATATATATTCAGAGAGGGAAATTAGACGACTGTCTATGTTAAAAACAAATATTTTTAATTTTTAAACGGGGATTGCATTCATGTGACAGGTAATAAAAGAAAAACTCTTTTTTTCTGTTCAAGCTTTCGAAACTTTTATTGTTTCTTCATCAGGAACTCTACAATAAATTATAATTAATTAAACTAAGTTATGAAAAAAGTGAAAAGTACTTACGAAAGTGAGGTTAAAGTTAAACAAAAACTTGGTATGCCTATGGGCAGTCCAGTGGCCCCCATAATAGCACAGTATGTTATGGATGATCTGTTGGATAATTGTCTTGGCAACATTGACTTTGCAATCCCCTTTTTGAAAAAATATGTGGATGACATAATATTAAGCGTTCCTAAAGGTAGTACTGAACTTTTGTTAAATATTTTTAACAATTATAATACATATTTAAAGTTCACGATTGAAGAAGAAGATACAGTTAACAGTGTTCTTTTTTTGGACACCAAACTGATGTGAAGAGACGATAATAAAATAATTACGACTTGGTATACCAAACCAGGTGCCTCTGGTCGCTTTTTACATTTTGAATCCAACCACCCAAAAAAAATTAAAATCAACCTCATAGTAGGTATGAAAAATAGGGTGATACAAGTCATACATGACTTAAAATACACAATTTAAAAAAACTTTCCAACTTTTTTATAGATAGTGGTTACCCACCATCGTTAGTCAAAAAACTATTGTTCAGCAGATCATCGACACATAATGTGTTACATGATTCTCAAAGGGTACAACAAAACCCGCCTCAAATCATTTATTGCTCACTTCCGTACTTCAGTCCACTTGATCACAGATTTAAAAAAATATTTTCTAAATTTAACAATATCAAATTAGCTTTTAAAAACAAAGTAACAGTTACCAAACTTTTTTCATAATTAAAAGATAAGGACGATATTTTGGTGATGTCCAATGTGGTGTATTGCATACCATGTGATGAATAAATATATTGGCCAAACTAGAAGGAAAGTTAAAGACCGTATAACTTCCCACGAAAGTGACATCAGACTTAACAAACAGTCTTGCACTTTAGCTAATCATGCATTATTACATAATCACAATGTCAATTATAATAACGTTCAAATATTAGATTTTGAAATGAACTATCACAAACGTAGTTTTTTGGAAATGTGTCACATTTTCAAAGAACCAAATACCATTAATGCCAGAAAGGATATTGACAACTTAAGCATAATTTATACTTACTACAATTCAACCATAATGTCCACAATGATGAAAACACCCTGTATAGTATGGAATAATAATTAATGTCCCTAAATATAAGACATCGAGCTGTTGGTATCTACTGTCATTGTCCTTTTGGTTTCACTCTAACAAGTTTTTATATCCAAATTCTTTTTGTTTTTTACTTCATAAAAATACACGTCTATTATAATTCTAATAATTTAAATTAATATGGATCCTTAGTCATCCATTCATAATGTTAATTTTACATAGTAGTGGTAGTAAATTACCAACAATTAATTATTAGTGTTTTTTCTACAATTCGTCAGGAATTTTGTAGTTTTCAATGAATACAACTTTAACTTTAACCTCACTTTCGGAAGTACTTTTCCCTTTTTTCATAACTTAGTTTAATTAATTATAATTTATTGTAGAGTTCCTGATGAAGAAACAATAAAAGTTTCGAAAGCTTGAACAGAAAAAAAGAGTTTTTCTTTTATTACCTGTCACATGACTGCAATCCCCGTTTAAAAATTAAAAATATATAGCAGTATGCCAAAAACTTGAAATATCTAATGACAAATGTAGGTATAACATCACAAATGTAAAATGAACATTATTTTACTTTGCTTTGCTATTTTAAAATAAATTTACGGAAATGTTAAACGCACATTCAAGAAAATACTCATCTCGTAATATAACTACCTGCCAGAGAAGTATTTCTGTAAAACAAATAAACTATGAAACTGTCATAAAAGCTCCATAAATGCTGTTAATGTTTTATTAGCTGGTCAACCATATTTTTAATTAAACTACTTGTAGTTTTACAGCGTCAGTATATGTGACCTACCCAAGGCCTTTGTTTGTGTCTTCCACAGCAGATTAGCCGCAAAAATTGAAAAACATAGAATAAGACGTTTATCGTTATCTCTAATGAATTCTTTTACAGGAGAGGATATCGCCTCATCTAAACTAATGGTTGTCAGTCATAATGTACCACAGAGTTCTATATTGGGGCTACTACTTTTTATAATTTATATTAATGTTGTTCTCGACTATACGTTACTAACAACAGGCGTATTATTTGCTGATGACACGACATTAATCTCTAATACTAATAAACTTAAACTAAACGAGAATACAACTCAAAAACTGTTTTTGTTGTTATACGTAATATTTGAAATTGGTCATATAGATTATATTAGTAAAAAATGTCCAGTACTATTTTTTAAATGTCAATGTCAAGTAAAGATCCCTCTATTTATACATGAAGCATTAAAAAGACGTTTCATTAATTTAGGTAGTAAATAATTCGCTTGAGCGCTGTTTGTTAATTAATTAATATCGTCAAACTTTTCTGTGTCTCTTCCAACATGAACTTTTATGATTATTTTGTAGTTATTTAAATATCTACTTCATATATTAAAATATCTGATATGGTCAGCACATAACTTTCTTATACCAGTATATATCAACCTAATCTAAAAAAATCATTCTATTTAATTCTTCACTTACCACAATTAAATTTTAATAGCGTACCTTGAAATAGTTCATTCATTCATTAAAATTTTTAAATAATTATCAGCGTCATTCGATACTGTCAATAATAATTCATGTCTTATATTTTAATAATTTCTTCTTATTGACATTGACATTTTTGTAACTAAATTAGACCTTTAAAATATCAAACTGCCATATTTATCCTAACCCCATTTTATGAGGTCAAATGTCAAATCGTTGGGATCTTGGAAAACGTAAGCAATACAGGATCGGTTAAATTATGGCAAAATTGCACAATTTGATGCTTATCAAAATGCTGTGTCGGAATTTGGAAATTTCCGAATACTTTCTGAAATATCCGGAAAAAAACGAAATTTCATAAAATCATTTTTTATTTTTTCTGACGTTATTTGAAAACAAATTTTAAAACGAATAACACTTCCCCATTGCCACTTTTTATTCTCTACAAGATGGCGCTATCAAATTTAAAATCAGACGTTTCGTTTTCCAGTAACCATCAGTAACTTATTTTTTTTTAATACGGACCTAGATTTTTTATTTTATTTTTTTGTTATCTTTGGACGACCTAAATGCTATGAATCAAAATTTATGATGGGTCAAAGCATCTAGGGCGTCCAAAGGTAACAAAAAGTAAAATAAAAAATCCAGGTCCGTATTTAAAAAAAATAATTGATGATGGTTTCTGGAAGACGAAACGTCGGATTTAAAATTTGACAGCATCACCTTGTAGAGGACAAAGAGTGAATGATGAAGTTTTACTAGTTTTAAAATTTGTTTTCAAATAACGTCAGAAAAAAATAAAAAAGATTTTATGAAATATCGTTTTTTTCGGGATATTTCAGAAAGTATTCGGAATTTTCCAAATTCCAACACAGCATTTTGATAAGCATCAAATTGCGCAACTTTGTCATACTTTAACTTACCCTGTATTTCTTGCAGTTTCCAAGATTCCAATGATGAGGCTCGAAAATGGGCCACCCTGTACAACATTTCAGTTTACATCAGCTTTATTTATGTACTTGGAAAATATATTTCATTCGCTTGATATAATGATTTATAATCTTTCATCAAGAATGTATTTTTTTTGTTGTCAAATACAAAAAAAGTTTGGGTCCCGTGGACCCGCTTCAGCTGGCCAATTTTTCTCATCACCGAATTTTTCATTGTCTTTGGCCTTTAGAACAAGTGTATCAAATTTTAAAGCTTTATCTCAAAAACTGTGGCTGTTATCGCGATACTACAGACATGCGGACAGATTTTTTTTCCATAAAGTTATGTTTTTTCATTATAATTCGTCGAGAATCGTCCAGAAATGCAATAAAAATTTTTAAATTTTTTTCCCGAAATTGTACCTTTTTCTTCTTTCATTCATTATGCCTCTTCTGGTGGTACCACATTCACCAAATGTGTCACCTAAAATGTGGCTGAAAATCTTAACTGCCAAATTTGGGAAGCCTCCCATTAGTATTTTTGGAGTTATCGCGGATACACACACACACACAGACATCCACACACACGCACCAACAGATATCATTCGGAAAATAGTCAGAATGGATTCAGGAGGGTTCAAAACGTATATATCAATCAAAATCTCGAGGTAAAAAAAATCATGATTACTATACTTCCTTATATTAAGTATAAGAAAGTAAAAATCTTTTAATATTTACCTTGACTGCATCAAAGTAAAGTTAAAATAGTACATCCTAAAATTATCCCTCTGATGGAAGAAATTATGCGCTGCAATAGCTGTTAAGCAAAGGCTTACTCCTGACGCAGCTCCAAGGACAAAACTTTTAAAATGTACTGCCAGAACTGCCAAACATATGTAAGAAAAAAGCAAAAAATCTGTCAAATATTTAGACCTATTGGCAGGTTTTTCTGGTACCGTTTTCAATTTTTCATGGATTTTTTTCTTGAGTGTTTTATAGAAACCATTCTCTTCGAAGGTAAATGGTGAATTTCTAGGCTTCTTTGCTTTCCTCACAAAGTGTTTTGGTAGCAATCTATTTGGGCTTATTGACAAATGATGAACCTCAAATGCTTCTGTTATGTCTGTGCCCTAGAAATGTGGAAAGCATTAATATAAGAAGAAAAATATAAAACCGACGAGGAGGCCTCCAAATCGTTTTAGCTAGAAGCCCATATAGCTCAGGAAACGAGTCATTTGGAATAAATCTGCACCTAGCTGATTATTGTAGGATGTGTTTGTATTCCCATGAATTCATGTATCCGAAAGCTTGAACAGCTTCACAAACGGTCGGTACTGTTCTCGACGCGTGTTTCGCCAACCAAGTTGGCATCATCTGGAGATGAAAAAACAGTTTTATATATACCTCAGCGAATTATTTAGCATGGCATATGTTTATAACAATTTTTATACGGGTCTTTTTCTCTGTCTTAAATTACACCCTACCTGTTAGATTAAATCAAATAAGTATAAGTGACTTTTTACCTTCGTTAACCTGAGCCAATCTTTTCCTCCAGGATGTAGGTTAACAAAATCACCAAAGTCATATAAATTGTCGTAAATTCTCCATAAGCCTTCAGCTCCATCATCGGCTCTTTTTCCGTCCAACCAAATTTCACCGGAATGAAGATGATTATCTCTAAGAGTAGGATACTTTATACCCAAACTAGATACTACATTCAATTCCTTATTTTCCTTTTTTTCCGAAGAGAGAAGCTGTTCAAGTCCGCATTTTGTAGCAAAACTAACAGTGATCTGGTGAATTACACCGTTCATCTGAAAAGAAAGACAATATCAAAATTCTTAACATTTTCTATTAATTCTTAAATATCGTTAACGCCGATAAAAATGTAGAGTTAGAAAATACCGGAGTAAAATTGACATTATTTGAACTTAAGTTATAACCTTATAGTGAACTCTATAAGAATGACGGTGATGGTCTCCTATTGATAATGCGTAAACTCGTAGCGATTATCTGGCAAAACAAAACAATGCTTGATGAATGACACTGACGTAGTTTTCCACGAAACACCAAATCACTATACCGGCTGACACAGGAGATATGTAACACCCCGTAGCATGTTTATTTAAAAAGATATTATTTTGAAATTTGGTGCACTTATATAATGCGTGATTGTCCTTTTTTAAGTATAAAAAATGTGTGTTCACCACTTGCGGTTTCACCGGAAGTGACATCTACTCTGTTATTTTAAATGGCACCTTATATATTTTTTTTACCTATCTGATTCGTCTCTAGATTCTCTTTTCAACCATGTATCGGAACATGGCATTTGTTTAATATCAATTTTAGTTTGTTAAGTCTAGGTGGCCCTGATATGAACCTTGGCAGATATTGATGCTTAGTGTGCGGTGATATCGAAAGACCTCTGGCATGCAACTTTGTGCCTCATATTTTTTTGGGAATAACCAGTAGCTGAACAGACTAATAAGATCTAACTTATTTAAAAAAAAAAATATCTTTAAACAACCCACTATATCTTAAAAACCAAGATAGGAACCCCATTTTTTTACTTCACCTAGTTAAAAAATACTTATTATCTTTTATTTTTGTTCAATACAATTGCTGTGCCTATCATATTTTGCTTTCTTTATTAAAATTAATATCGAATGTTATTGCATAGTAATGAAAATTGTACTGCAACAAAAATATTTAGTAAGCAGGCGGTGGAAACAAAAGAAGGTAAAACGACGCGTCATTTTGATTTGACAATTAAGAATTGTTTACTTGGCAGCAATTTAAGTATTTTTCATTAAATTATACCTAAGTTATCACGTTCTTAACTCTATTTTGCCATGTATTCACGAAATGAAAAAGTAGATATGCTACTAATCTATGGCGAATGTAAAAAAAATAGCAGGCAGGCTGCTGTCTTATATGAAGAAAGATTTCCTGAAAGAATTCATCCACCAAACAACTATTTTGTAAGAGTTGAACGGCAATTCAGAAGTGAACCGGAAGTACCGGAAAATAATTTCATTATCGATGAAGACTCGGAAATCAATGTACTTGCAACTGTCGAGGTAGATCCCACGATTTCGATAAGACAGATTGAGGACCAAACCGATGCAAATTGGGAATCAGCTCGACGCATTTTGAAAAACCATAAATTTAAATCATACAAGTACCAAATACACCAGCATTTATACGAAAATGATTTTCAAAGAAGAATGGACTATTGCAATTGGTTTCTGAACAGACACAATTTGGATAATAATTTTCATGAACAAATTTTATTTTCCGACGAGTCCAGGTTCACTAATTTGGGATTATTCAATCGTAACAACACCCGTTATTGGGCACAAGAAAATCCCAGAAATATGAGAGAAAGTGCATATCAGGAGCGATTTAGTTTTAATGTATGGTTAGGAGTAATTGGCAGAAGAATTATTGGGCCAATAATTCTTGATGGTCCATTAAATGGAGAAAGATATTTGGGATTTTTGCAAAACCAGATACAAGATTTTTTGGAAGAACTGACACCTAATGTTAACCCAATAATTTTTCTACAGGATGGGGCTCCACAACATAACAGCAGAGTTGTGGTGAATTATTTAAATGAAAGGTTTGGAGAAAACTGGATGGGAGCAAATGGGCCCGTTCGATGGCCTGCAAGGTCACCAGACCTTACGCCGCTTGATTTTTTTGTATGGGGCCACCTCAAGGAAAACGTTTATAGGACTCCACCAACAAACACAGAAGACATGGAAATGAGAGTCAGAAGAGCAATCGATGGGATTACTGAATTACAGTTAGATAACGTGCTTAGGGCTACCGTCACAAATACACGATTGTGCAGAGATAATAACGGACAACATTTTGAACATCTGTAGTAAAAAAATGTTTTTTGTATGTAGTACTCAGTAAATATTTTATTTTAATTTCATTCATTCGTTGTAAAAATGTATTACATAGTGTAATGGTTTTTCATCAATTTTGTTCAAATGTGTTTTACTGATGTTTGTTATTTATTAAAAAAATCGTTTTACCTACTTTTATTTTGTTTCCACCGCCTGCTTACTAAATATTTTTGTTGCAGTACAATATTCATTACTATGCAATGACATTCGATACTAATTTTAATGAAGAAAGCAAAATATGATAGGCACAGCAATTGTATTGGACAAAAATAAGATAAATAAGTATTTTTTAACTAGGTGAAGTAAAAAAATGGGGTTCCTATCTTGGTTTTTAAGATATCGTGGGTTGTTTAAAGATATTTTTTTTAAATAAGTTAGATCTTATTAGTCTGTTCAGCTACTGGTTATTCCCAAAAAAATATGAGGCACAAAGTTGCATGCCAGAGGTCTTTCGATATCACGGCACACTACGCATCAATATCTGCCAAGGTTCATATCAGGGCCACCTAGACTTAACAAACTAAAATTGATATTAACTGTTATTTTAAAAACAAATGCCATGTTCCGATACATGGTTGAAAAGAGAATCTAGAGACGAATCAGATAGGTAAAAAAAATATACAGGGTGCCATTTAAAATAACAGAGTAGATGCTACTTCCGGTGAAACAGCAAGTGGTGGACAAAAATTTTTTGTACTTAAAAAAGGACAATCACGCATTATATAAGTGTACCAAATTTCAAAATAATATCTTTTTAAATAAACATGCTACGGGGTGTTACATGTCTCCTGTGTCACCCGGTATATATGTATGTATATACGAATTAAATTAATAAATAATGATGTTTTTATTTATATATAATTATGTATAATAAATTACAGATTATGATGTAAAACATACACAAGGTTATTTTCACTTAAATTTGCTGATTGTTTCTTTTGGAGTTGCATAACGGTACCTATAAATAAATGAATAAATATCAAAAAAATATCTGATAAAAAGAACTAAATCATAAATTAAAGATTTATTGTGTACTAATGTTAATAGTAAACATTTAGAGATGTCTATTGTTAGAAAAGGGGTGTGTAGACGAGGGTGATATATTATTTTATTCACACCAAAAAAATTAATATCAATTTAAACCACGTTATAAAATTTAATGATTTGATATTAAGTTCACATCAATTAATAAAATTATGAATAATAAAATTAATAAGGATTATAAAAATAATTGTAAAAAAAATTGTAATTAATCTGTACTCGCCAGACCATGCCACGAGGTCACGGCGATTATGTTACAATGTTCAATCCATTACAATCCACATTGCGTCTATACACAGTAATCTAATATCGAATAAGTTGTTATTCAAAAATAAGTCGTAAATTCACTGAATTTTGTAATTTATCCTAAAAATAATCATATACTTTCAACACAACAATTAGCATTTCCAAAAAAATCAAATGTGCCCTGATAAATTATGCATCAGATATTAATTTCTTTTTCTCTATTAGTCGATTGTTTCTTTCAGCCTACTTAGCTTCTCTTATTAAAACATGCACATGTTGTTCACAGCAAAAACACAAACACACTTGCCAAAAAACTTTATTAAAAAAAAATCCTTCACTTTGGTTAGAAATCACATGTAAGTCCTCCAAAAGGCTACATAATCTCTTTTTTTTAATGTTCAGGAAGGATGCACGAATTACATGAAGGACATATTAACACCCACATTGTATTTATTATTCCGACGTTTAAACAACAAAGACATATTCATCTAACGTAAACTCTGTTATTTGACAATTTTTTTAAAATCTGATATTTGTTTGCTTTCATGTATAGTTAAAGAAATACTATTCAGATAGTTAGCAATAAAATAACTTCTTTTACTTTTGACATTTAATATAAGAAATTGCCTATAATTCGTTCATTCATATGAGCACATAAAAAATTAGTTTCCTGGCTCGCATAGCGACCCTTTGTCGACCTTCAGTAGTTCATAGTTCTCTAGCATCGGCGCGTGTTGCATTATAAATGCACAAAATGTATTTATATAATACCGCGCGCCTATGATAGAATTTTTTATGTGCTTATATGAGATGAATGGACTATAGTTAATTATAGTCCAACACATAGATATATCATAACCATCTTTGCTACTAAAAAACACAAAGAGATACCGCCACTTTTTCGGCACAGAATAATTGTGCTTTCGGCATTGTTTTATGTTAACAAAAATGATCTCTTGACTTTTTACCATTACCTTATAAAAACTATTTGGCACCTGTGAAGCGGTGTTTAGATTAGATTTCTGGTAAGTGAATAAACAATTAATAATTTAATGTTTATCATTTTTTTTCATACCGATGATTTTAAAAATTGTACAAGTTACCAAAGAATTAAGTTTGTTTTGTTTGTCCTAGGAAACACTTTATGTATTGAAGAGTATATCAAAATATTCCTGATAAATCCAGACTACACCGATGGAAGGATACGGATTTCGAAGAAATTTACAGCTTTGTTGCAATCAACTTACTTTGTCACAAGTCAAGAAACATTCCATAAACTCGTATTAGACCAATAACATTAAGATATCTACACCCATGTTTCATCAAATTATACCCAGGGACCGCTTCCTTCTTCTTCTCCGCTGCCTTCATTTTGTTGACAACAGGAAGGACGCGCCACAAGACGATAAATTATGGAAAATCCGAAAAATTGTCGATCATTTAAAAAAAACAAATGAAGGAAACTTTCTATCCCTTCCAAAATCTCTGTATAGACGAGAGCTTAGTCTTATTCAAGAGTAGAATTTTTTTTAAACAATATATACCATCGAAGAGGCATGAGTTTGGTGTTAAATTTTTCCTAATATGCGACTGTGAAACGGGGTATATATTAGATTTTATAATTTATACAGGAAAGTATACCGATCTTGACAATATTGAAGATGACCTTCTCAAAAAAGTGGGAATATCTGGTAGTGTTGTCTTATCGCTAATGAAACCTTTTCTTGGGAATGGTCATTCACTATATCTGGACAACTGGTATGTAAATCCTCACCTTTTTGCATATTTACACCAGGAAAAAAACTAACGCATGTGGAACTGTAAAAAAGAATAGGAAAGGAATGCCAGACCTGGAACGCGTTTTGGATCGTGGGGAAACGCAATACAAGTGTTCAATAAGCTTCTAGCTTTGAAGTGGAGGGACAAGCGTGAGGTATTCATGCTGACTACAATGCATAATAGCGAAATTAGCGGCACTGGTAAAATTGATAAGGATACTGGGGAGGAAAAAGAAACCTCATTGCATTCTGGACTACAATGAATTCATGGGGGCTGTTGATCGCTCCGATATGATGCTTAGCAGTACCGAATGCGTTAGAAGAACGGTCAAATGGTACAAAAAAGTATTTTTACACTTATTGGATATTGCAATTTTTAACTCCCATGCCTTATATCAAACTTCAACCGGTAATAAAATTAGCCTACAAGCTTTCCAAATGAAGGTCATAGACCAAATCCTGGAAGAAGATGTTCACAAGGTGATAATCCCTTGCGTTTGACAGCTCGACATTTTCCCTCACAAGTCCCTCCGACAGAGAAGAAAAAGGAATCCCAGAAAAGGTGTGTTGTTCGTGCTAAAATGGGGCACAGAAAAAACACACGTTATATGTCGCCGAATGCAATGTGCCACTTTGCTTAATTAATTGTTTCGAACGTTACCATACGGTTAAAAATTATTAATGTTATTTTGAAAATAACTACCTAGCATATTTTACAGCTAGAACATTTCTAATAACTCTCAATTCTGGAATATTTTGTTTAGTTCCTATGTTTAGTATTAGGTACCTACGTTATTTAGCTTTATATTATTTTTTCTTTTTTGAAAACATAAAAAAAAAATTTATGACCAAATAAAACAAAGCATTTAAGTATTGTGTGTATTTATTATTTATGCAGTGTTATCAAATATGAACGAATCCAGTCCTGACCATTTTCATTAAATCAGCCTATTTAGCGACTTGCTGCTACGGCTGTATATATACGCTATGAACTTTGGCTGCTCCAGACGTACATATACATACATATATACGCAGCACATATGACATGACCGGTAAATCAAATTTAGCTAAAGGGTTAAAATTCCGTTTCATTTTACAAGTATTTTATGTTGTCAGTGGAAACACACCTTAATTATGGACAAAAAACAACTTAATATGCTACGAAAAAATTATAAACCATATTTTTAAAAAATTGTATAGTAAAAATAGAAAATAGCAAAAAAATACAACTCACTTGATTTAATTGTGTATTTACTCACTTCCATAAATATTCACAGAACCAAATCCAAAAACAAATTTTTTTATATTGTGCTTGTGTACTGAACTTCAAAACAAACCTAGTTCCCTAACAAATACTGTCTACTAATTATTGTTTATTACTACAATCCGTTAAAATAATGCGTGAAAAACCCACGCGTCATACATGCACTGACCTATGAACGATATTGATAAAGCACTCAACATTGTCGACCAGATTCGACTTTAGTACCTAATATGATATATAGTAGACATGCCACTAATGATTAAATAATAGCACATGTCATTAAATATTTAATAATAGCAAAGATCAGCAGTGTTATTTATACCACAAGAATAAGTAATTGTTACTTATTCTTGTGTTTATACGAGGTAACGATAAAATTAGCAGCTTCTCTTTGTTTGTAAACTGATGAATATACTGGGTGTCCAACTGGGAGTTTACACGATCTAACAGAACAAGATTTACAGAACGATTTTTAAGCACAAAAACGAATTTAACAATTTTGAGCACCGAAAGCTGGCACCCCATTATAGTAAACCTCCTCGCTTTTATGCTTTACCAAAAATAAATAAACAAAATATTCTTATAAAACCAATTGTCATTTCTTTTAATTCCCCGTGCTATAATTTAGCAAAATTTTTACTGAAAATTATTAATCCGCTCTCTGTTAATACCGAATCATATAGGTATAAAAAAAGACAACAAAAGAAACTTTATGATATTATTATTAATATTCACCAAACAGTAAGGTTTGATGTAGTAAAATTAAAAACAAATTGCTAAATGATAATAACTTGGCGAAAAGAATTAAACTCATTGAAAATAGTATAGTGGAATTATTGTTTGTATTAAAAGAATTTATTTTCAATTAAATAATGACGTCTAACAGCAGAATTCGGTATGGATATGGGATGGTCATTATCTCTAATATAACGGGTGATTATAAAGTAAGGGATATATTTCAACTTATTATATATTCTTAACAAATCAAATTAATAACAAAAAGTAAATGGAATCTAGTTGCTTACATAATGGGATTTCTGATGTCAAACACTAGTTACCGCAAATGCTCGATATGACCTCCATTTTGTTGTTGTAAAATTACCAACCGTTCCTCCAAATTGTATACAGCACTATTCAACATTTCTGGTTGAATTGCACGAATTTACTCTCTAATACTGTCCTTTAATTCCTCCAGCATTGTTGGCCGTGTTCTAAACACCAAATTTTTTAAATAACCCCATAGCCAGTAATCCGCTGGGTTAATATCAGGCGATCTTGGTGGCCATGAATTTGCAAAATGTCTGCTTATAACACGATCTTGAAAAACCGCAGTTAACAATTCTTCAACTGGTCGGGAAATGTGCGGAGGTGCTCCATCCTGCATAAAAATCATGTTTTCAATTCCTTCGCGCTCGTTTTGCAACTGTGGAATTGCATAATCCCTTGCAGACATCGTTCACCAGTAACAGTTACAGATATGGCCTCCCCATTCTGTATTTCCTCGAAAAAGTATGGACCAATGATGAAATTAGCTGTGAAACCGCACCAAACGGTGACTTTTTTGTCATGAAGGCCTTGCTGAACGATTTCATATGGATTTTCTGTTAATCATATTCGACAGTTTTGAGTATTAATTCCACCATTAAGAGAGAAATGGGCGTCATTTGTCCATAAAATACGGGATAACCATTCGGGTTCAATTTCCATCTGAGCCAATATGTGTAATGAAAAATCGTACCTGAGAGCAAAATCTGCGTCCTTTAATTCAAACAGCAGTTGCAGTTTATAGGGATACATTTTTAGGATTTTCCGTAACATTTTCCGAACCATGGTGTATGGCATTTGTAATCGTTTTGATATCGCATTCACATTACCGATTGCTAGCGGATTAGTATTGGCTACATTTTGATTTTCTTGAAGAACTTCTGCAACTTGGACATCACTAATCCTAGGTCCTCCTGACCTAAGAAGGTCTTTTACAGAACCTGTTCTTTCAAATTTGCTAATCAAATTACGATACGCCTTTATTTTGCACGACCCTGCTTTCAAACCCATTTTCTTACGAAATCTTCGTAATCCGGTAGTGTAATTTTTACCGCCTTCATAATAACATTGCACTAAACCAATTCTTGTTTGCAGATCCATATTGAAATTGTTACAATTTACATTCCGCGAGTTTTATTTTGAGAAAAATTCTCTAAATTACGATTATTTCGTTTGACACTTGTATCAATAGTTGTCACGACAATTCTTTTGTTTTCCATAGATACACTAAAATCCAATTATTGAGGCAACTAGATTCTGTTTATTTTCTGCTACTAGCATAATTTCTTAAAACTATATAAGAATTTAAAATAGACCCCTTACTTTATGATAACCCCATATTTATGGAGAATTTTGAAATATATTATATACCAAATTGTGTATACCAGTTATTTGGTAAAGATATGCCGACGATGTTTTTACAACTTGGCCTCATAATATTGAGTTATTATATAATTCTTTTCGGTTTGGTGCCCTCTGTAGGCTAAACGAGTTAAGAAATTGTCGTTCTTTATCGTCTGCCATTTTCTACCCTTAGTTCGATAGATAAAATTAAAATAGGCCTGATACAATCTTCCAAATATGCTCGAAGTTACTGGGCTCGATTTTAGAATTTTTTTAAAAATATTTGTGACATATTTTTTAAACATTTCCACACTCTCAACTACAGTTCCTAATGACTACTGAAAAAAAAAAACTAAATTGGTTTTACAAGTTTTTAATAATTAATAATAATTTAATTTAATAATAATTTTACAATTTTTCATTTGAAAACTTCCACCAAAAATAAGTCTAGTCTAGAGAATTGAAAATAATATATACAAAATTCACGGAAACATTAGTTAATCTCATTCAGTCTTCTTATATTTCTTCAAATCAGGTGGATTTGGATTCGGTTCACTTCTAGTAAGTTGTTGGAATCCCCCCGTGATAGTATCCCATTGTGAAACCACTCGCAGATCGACGTCAAATTTATTTAAAACGTCCTTGAATACGGGATAAAGATGTTCCAGAGCTCCGTGGTCCAGCGTAGGGAAAAGATGGTGAAGAGCGTGGTCACCAAAATTCGTCAGGACCAAGAAGTGGGACCCGCTGATCTCTTTACGGTCCATAATTGCGTCCAATTGACTCACTCCCCAGTCGTAATCTTGGTCAGTCCTGGAATAATTAAAGCATTTATGAAATTGACAACAAAATAGCTTAAGAACAGTTCAACACTGATATTATTTCATACTGAATATTACAACAACTAATCTTGTTCAAAAATCCTTGTTCTTAAACAAAAAAAAAAATCGGACGTGAGAAGTATTTTAAAACTTTATCTGTAAAACAACAGACTGACTGTGTAATAAAATAGCTGTCACCATTGTAATAGCTCTCGCTGTTTCAATCCCAACGCTTGCTATTATTATAATAAAATTAACCAATATCCCTCAAAATAAACGATAAAGGGTTGCTGCCACCACCCCCTGAGACTGCAAGGGGTACAGACACTAGTAGCGCCAGCCCTTTCGGAAGCCGGATTCGTAGCCCTAGGAATATGTCTAGGATAGAACCCTCAACAGAGAATTAGTAAGACACACAGGTTTTATATAACTATTACGTATAATAAAAATAAATCAAAATTATACCCACACATTAAAATAAATTTCCCACTACACAATAATAACCCTTAAAAAAATTATGAAAATAATCTCCTAATGGGGAGTAGGCGAGAGCATCCGATACTCTATAAAAGATTTCTCCAGCTACAAGTTACAAAAATAGTTTGATCTCACAAAATTCTGCCATCTCTATCATTGGCACACTTAATTTATTAAGACACTTATTCAATAATTTACCAACAAAATGTCCTAGAGTTATAGTCGAAAATAAGTAAAATAATTTAAATTTCTTCCCCCAAGTCTACTACATAGTTTTACGTCCGTCTCTGTTAACGTCTCCATAATAACCAAAATAAGCATAAAAATTACATATTTCAATTATTTAAATTCACCATCCCAAAACCTACATCTCGACGTCCTCTTGTATCATCCATGTTCACAGGCAGACACTCTACTTTCGACTCCTCCCCTTGACCCCACGATTATCGCAAGACGGTTTTCTTAGCGTCAGCAAATTCTTATATGATATAAATGGTGTGTAACAATAAACTACTTATACAGGGTGTATTACAATGGGCTACTTATATAGGGTATATTACAAATGACATAAAAAACTTTGAAAACGATATCCTCTATAAAATATTTTTGAAATAATACCGGCAATCATTTGTAAAAATTTGTATTAGTGTTAATAGATTACCTTGTATATCGATTGGTTTTGTTTTTGTCGATATCTTTACATACTTCGGAGATATTACAAAAATATTCTGGAGATATATTTGAAGACATGTATTATCGTCATGTGTAGATCAGATGTCTACTATGTTTGTCTTATTGGCCAGGCCTGTTAATAAATTTGTCAATTTACCTTGGAGTATCTCCATCGTGGAAGATTTCTGGGTGATGATGTGCTGCATGTAGACCAACAAAGGCGAAGTGAAGAGCACCAACGCAAATTATAACAGTCCACATCAACAGGGAAGCCAATATGGAGTGTCCTCCAAATACGTACATAGCAGCTGGTAAAAGAAAGCTGCTTAAATCTGTGAGCCTCAAGTTTTTAGCGTTGCAAGAATAGGCTTCGATCAGTCTAGAAATAATAATAATATTAGTACGCAGACCAGAAATTACTCAGTTGTGTTAGAATGAAAGTAAAATTTTACAAAAGACTAAGACAATTTCAAAGAAAATCTGAGGACAGCCTAGACCGTCATATTATAAAAGATTCGAGCGAGGAAAAGGCATGTTACAAGCTGATTGATATGGTGGAATATATTTATTACTATTAATTTATGTTAGCATTTCATATTCTTTGTTCATGGTATTCACAGTCAATTAACGGTATTTTCATGTTACTGCTAGCTGAGATCTGCTTCTAGCAACATACCTATTAATTTCAATCAAAATTTAAATTTTTAATATTTACCTCTCATGCAATTTCTATTGGTTGGGACATTATTAAATTATTATTAAACTATTAAACACCACATATAATAAAATCCCCTGTATTCTTAAAGGTACTTCAAGGTACCTTGTGTGGGAAAGGGCTACACATTTAGAAACAATGGACACACACTTAATGTCCGAGTCTGCTAGGATTCATTTCTGATTTAGAAAAAACCCTCCTCGACCGGGGATCGAATTCGGGACTCCAGGGTGAGAGGCAAGTGTCCTTACCACTCGACCACGAAGCCACAGCATGATGGGAACTATGTTTTGCTGTCTCATGTTTTGTTGTCTCAGTTTTATTGTCTCAGTTTTATTTAGGAACAAGAAACACTACATTTTACTGACTGCATAATTCAATTTTATTTAGTCATCAGAAGCATAAATATATATATATATATATATATATATATATAAATATATATATATATATATATATATATATATATATATATATATATATGTTGTTTTTCATATATATATATTATTAAATATGATTTGAAGGAAACAACTACTCAGCGGGCAAATACCCCGACCTGCATTGAATTACACCTTCAAATCATGATAGATCGATAGCCAATATCATTTGTCAATTCCTAACCAGACATAGATCGATTTCGAACTTATTTGTTCTCTTCAGTATGCCATAGGTTATGGAACAGACAAATGATAGTGACTAACCTGGTAGTTATATACTAACTATGGTGAAGTGAATAGTGGTGAGAGGTATGAAACTTCTCATATGGTCTGAATGCTACTATCCGACCGACATCGTAAATGTCTCTGTATATATATATATATATATATATATATATATATATATATATATATATATATATATATATATATATATATATATATATATATATATATATATATATATGTTGTTTTTCAGGTTTTCGCGGGTGGTGAATGTTAAATCCGTTTTTCCGGGTATACTCCCGCGTAGGTGATAGGCCCCGAGAGGGGCCCAGTTCGAGTTACCAGAAGCCGCAGTAAGCAGTTATCTGTTAGAACCTGAAGATGGCAGATGAGATTCTGCCGAAACGTCGTTCAGACAACCACGGTCCCTCTCGGGGCCTATCACCTACGCGGGAGTATACCCGGAAAACGGATTTAACATATATATATATATATATATATATATATATATATATATATATATATATATATATATATATATATATATATATATATATATATATGTATATATATATATATATATATATATATATATATATATATATATATATATATATATATATATATATATATATATATATATATATATATATATATATATATATATATATATATATATATATATATATATATATATATATATATATATATATATATATATATATATATATATATATATTATTTAGATTGTAACAAATTGCAGATTATCTGGTTTTAATACGGAAAACTGGTTATTACCAATTTTCTCTCTTTCTTTGTTTTTTCTTGTTTTAAATAAACGCCTTTGAGGTTAGATGTTTTCGTTACTTAATACAGTTCACAACACAAATAACCTCAATTTTTCTATTGTGCTCTCAACTGATATAAACTGACAGATTACGCATGCACAAACCTTGGAGCCAGAGTGGAAAGGGTGGCCCTAGACTCTTGTGGATAACTGGACTAGGAAAACGCATTTTTACAAAACTTACCTCTTAAAGAATGGCACATGGAAATAAGTTAGCCACACTAGCGGAGCAATTATAAAACACTGAGCATAACGTCTAATAGGTTTCTTATCAACTGGTAGGTACTGTAGCAAAGGTTCCAGTAAGGAAATTTCTAAATCATCAATTGTGTTTGTGTAAAGATGGTGACTTAACACGTGACTTATCCTAAACTCTCTGAAAAATAAAGTTTTTATTTTAAAAACTAAATGTAGTTATTATATTTTTTATAAAACGTGATCCGGCATAAGGTTGAACAATGTTTAATAAGTAATGTATTTGAACAAATATTCAATGAAACTAGAAATTTGTTTGGGAAATTTATTACAAAAGTATTTGTGGGCAAATACGACATCCGTAAGATGTGGACCATCCGCTTTTATACACTGTTGCAATCTGCTTCTGAAATTCAGCATAACGCGTTGAAATATATGTTTGTTATCATCGATCAGGTTTACCCCTTTGCGAATCATGTCTTTGGGTTCTGGAATCGTTTGAGGACGTCTGGTAAATTCTTGACTTCAAAAAGTCACAAAGAAAAATAAATCACGCCAAAAATATCTCTGTGTGGGCAAATTTCGATGTTTGTATAGCGTAACTCGGTAACTGTAAGAGATATAAAAAGATTAAAGACATATTCTCGATCTCTTTTTTTGAGACAAATTCCTGGCGAAAACAAAAATTTGTTATCGTCTTTTGTTTTCGAGTTATAAACGACTGAGGATGTTATAGAAAAAGTCGGTGACGTGGAAGAACAAGTCAGTGAAGTTAAAGAAAAAGTCGGTCAAGTTGAGGGAAAAATCAGTATTGTTGAAGGAGAAGTAGCCCGGCTCAAGCAACGATTAAGGGGAGGAGTGGCCAATTGGTACTGTCGTCTGGTCTAGGTTACAACCGCCTTCCTTCGATGGTCAAGGTTCATGGTCAACATATAAGAGACAGTTTGAGGCAGCTGCCAGTTCAAATAACTGGAACGATGAGGAAAAAGCAACAGCATTGGTATTAGCACTAAGGGGTTAAGCATTAGACCTGCTCCAAACAATTCCTGCCGCTCAGCAACAAAACTTTAGCATTTTGGAGGCAGCGTTATAACTAAGATATGGCGACCAACATCTCTCCCAAGTATATCAGACGCAGCTGAAATCACATAGACAACGTGGTGGAGAAACTTTCCAGGAGTTCGAGGCTGCTGTGGAGAAATTAGTCCATTTAGCCTATCCTGATGCACCAATGGAGTTTCAGCAACAATTGGCAGTTGGAGCATTTATTTATGGAGTAAGGGACCAGGAGGTTAGACGAATCCTTAAATTAGCCAGGTACAAGCGAAGTAGTGAGGCACTAGTACATGCACTTGAAATTGAGGCTGCCTATGAGGATTCCACACAATCAGACCAGAGAGTGCGAGCCATGGCTGTGGAAGAGACCCCGGCAGATAAAACCATGCAAGTCGTATTAATCGAGTTACAAAAAGTTAATCGCACAACTATTGACAAAGATAAATTCCCAAACGAGACGAGAACAACAAAATAGAGGTAGTCCTAATGGAAGTATCCACTGTTATAAGTATGGCAAACTGGGCCATATTAAGACAAACGGACATGAGTTCAATATTCAAGATGTAATGTCCGAAATACAAAAGACCATGCAACTACTGATAAACTCGAATCTCCAGCAAAGACAAAACCAACAGCAAAGTAGTGGGAGACAGAGTGGAGGAGGCATGCGCTGTTATAAGTGTAGCAGAGTGGGCCATATTCAGAGGAACTGTCGTTAGCGTAGCCCTGAGAGGGTAAATGTCGCAATAATGGAGAAGCCGCAGGAAAACTGGCGAGCTGGTACTTCGGGGTAGATGGCCTTTCCAAAAGTCCGTGTCAGAAAGACTGCAAGCCTTGCCACCGTAAGGAAAACAGCAAAATGTACAAATAATGAATACCGTTAAGATTGAAATTCCAGATTATTGGACAAAAGAGTCGTTAAGGGAAGCGCAGTTAAACGATAAGAAAACTGGTCCTATTCTGAAATAGAAAGAGAGAGGAACCTGACCCGATTGGAAGGATATTTCAAGTAAATCAGTGGGGCTGAAGGCTTTATGGGTCCAATGAGATTCCCTTAGAGTAGAGGATGGACTGCTGAAGAGAGCGTGGGAAAGTCCAGATGGGAGAAAAGTTAATTTGAAATTTTTAATCCCTAGGTGTCACGTAGCAAATGTACTTCAGCAAATGCATACTGGAACATCTGGCGGATATTTTGGCATCAACAAAACCCTGACAAAATTAAGAGAACGTTTCTACTGGGTAAACAGTCGTCAATATGTGGAGGCTTGGTGCCGCCAATGTGAAGTTTTCGCGGCAAGAATGGGGCCGCAAATAATAAATAAGCAATATAACGCCAGGGCTCCTTTTGAGCGAATTGCAATAACAAGTGATCTTAAGACTAAATCAGGAGGGTACCAAGTGGGAGAGTTGGTTTGACTATATAACCCACAACGAAAGAAAGGCAGGTCCCCGTGGCTTCACCACCCTTGGGAAGGACCATACACCGTCGTCATCAGAATAAACGACATCGTATACCGAATTCAGCAAAATCCAAAATCAAAGATGAAGGTAGTGCATATAGAGAGCCTAGCCAAGTATGCAGGGAACAATGAATTGCCTGATCGGGACGATCTTCATTCGCGCAATGTGTCTCGTGTTACTGGTGGGAAATTTCCGATTTGCAGCCTCATTATAATAGCATTTCTCACCTTAATTTGTTGCACATTTCAGTAAACAGCCATTGATATCGATGTAGTAGGTGCAAAGTTTTTGTACAAAGCTATAATTACTTAATTAGTTTTAAGTGTGAAAGGACATGGCACCTGAACAAGAGGCATCCTGGGTTTGAGTAGATTTTTCTGAAATTTTTTGTACAATGTATTATGACCCACTTGTATACGTGAAAAATTTTGTGAGCCTACAGGGTGTACCAGAAAATAGGTCAGAAGTTTCCTTCTTTTGCAAAGTTTAAAAATATTATTTTTCTCTTTGGATATGAATATCATTAAAAAATTGATTAGTATAAGGATTTTGAATTATATATTCATTTAACGAAGTGTCCTATAATCAAAAAAATACGAGGTGCTATGATTGTTAATGATAAATACTAACTTTTAAAGTTCTAAAAAATGTATTTTAGATGTAAATTATTGATAAAAATATTGAAAGAATAAATACTTATTTTGTACGTTCTTTGAAGCTATTTCGGTTTCTATAATTAATGTTTACGTAATATTTTTATTGTTAATATATTGGAGAATAGTAGTGTTTTACTCGTTTCCTTGTGATATTCGAAAATAATTTCCGATTATAGACTTTTTTTATCTAGTGTATTTATGTTTTTAAATCAAGTTTCTAGCTATTATAGAACTCGAGATATCGAAGTCGGACGCACTATTGCCCACCCTGTATATTGATAATAAAATAGCAACGATGTGTTTTTTCATTCTATTTTAATACATTGACTTATGAATAGTACTTTGAAATAAATACATAACAAAATTACTAGAATATATTATGCACTTAATATAATTTTCATTAAAACTGTGACTTCTAGCTCCGACATAGTAATATCATTATATTAAACATTTTGTTTGTGTTAATTTTGATAGAAAGAAAACATTTCGGGGGGACCTGGGCCCCTGGGACCCCTAAATCTGCCAATGGCCGAGAGTTATATGCACATACAGAATACTTTACTTGCAACAGATCAGTATATCTATCATATGGCGCTTTCCAATACGCGAAAAAAATTAAATTTGGAGGGAAAAATTATGAATATATTCATGTCATATTTTGACGTCTAGTGACACTATACAAACCTGATTAAGAGATATTTTAGACTTAATGTTAATATATTTAACTTACCTTACTTGCATCAGCGAGAACTGAAAATAATACATCCTCCAGTTGTCCTTTCTGTGGATATAATTATGTGCTGCTATTGTTAACAAACCCAGTAATATTCCTGACAATACGCCCAAACCAACGCTCCAATATCTCACTGATAATGTTGAGAAAATGAACAAAAGCACCATCAGAGAGTCAATAAAAAAATTAGAAGTATTTAGTGATTGTTTAGGGACAGTTTTTAAAACTTTTCGTATTTCTTTTTTTAGTGTTCTATAAAATCCATCTTCTTTGAAAGTAAAGGGGGAATTTCTTTTAGTTTTAGTGTTCTTAACAAAGTATTTTTTTAACATTGCCTCCGGCAGTGATGTTAAATGATGAACCTCGAAAGCTTCTGTGATGTCTGTTCCCTAAAAAAAACATGGCGTTTATTAGAGAAGAAGAAATGCAAAAGTGACACTATGATCTTATTCAAAAAGTTATTAAAATCATTTTCATTTTTTATAACAATGATCATATCTTGGAGGATTGAAGCACACACAGTATATTTCCCATCTCACGCAACATCAAAATAAATTGTTAGCAGACGTTATAGTGGATAAACTATTGAAAATTTTTGAAAAATAAAATCATGTTTGTAATCAGTGACTTAAATTTTCCATAAAACTTAATTTCTCACAATTTAATTTTTTAAAGATTTGTCACCATTTTGATTCCATTATTTTTTTTAACCTCATCGTAAGAATATTCCAGTATAAAATCTTCCCAAACAAAATCTCCTTATTGAAGTATTGATATTTTCAATCCCTCGTCGTGATACGGAAACATACACAAAAAAAAGATTTCTCTTTTGTATAGATATAGACTCACAGTATAAATATTAACCCATATTAGAAGAGAGAATCAACTAATGAGTATTGCGTCTTTTCTATGGATAGTTGTCATATCATATGGCATTTTCTAATAACAAGGAACAAATAATATGGGGCTCAGCAGGAAGCCTTGAGGCATTCCAGATGTGTGAAAGGTACACCAACGGTGCATTGGTTTTTAACTTGTTGCCTTTTAATTTAAAAACTGTTATTACTGTAACAGTTAAAATTAAAACTACGTAAAATGAATCAATATCCATGGGAGTAGGAACAATTTCCATGAATTTAATTTGTCTCCAGTAAGAAAAGGCAAACCTTAGACACCTATATTTTACTCATATTTAAAAATGTTTTGAACTATAATGGTTTATGTTACAATCTACTACTAGATACTATTTTCATTTGGATATTGTTCTTTTAGTCTTTTTATGAAAAAGTTATATTTTCAGAAAGAAAATTAGAAAACTGAAAAAAAATTTCGATAGATGATTTTTTAACCTCCAAAACATTAAATGTTAAAAACTTTGGTACATATTAAAAAATAATATAAACTGCAAGAATTTAATTTGTAAGTAAAAATGTCCGAACTGTCACATAAAAAAATTAAATAAAAAAAAGTACCCTTGTCAATAATACTATTTTCACTTGGATATATTATGCTTTCCAATTTTGTTCTTGTAGCCCTTTTGCGAAAAAAAGTTACATTTTCAGGAAAAAAAATAAAAAAAACTGAAAAAAATATTTGAAAGGTGATTTTTTAACCCCCAAAACACTAAATTTAAAAATCTTTAGTGAATATTGAAAAAGTAACACGAGCATAAACTGCAAAAATTCAATTTGTAAGTAAAATGTACTCACTGTCACATAAAAAATTTCTCAAAAAATAACAAAAAGTACCTTTGTCAGTGATATCCATTCTGATCCTCCAGGATGTTTCTTGATAAAATCTGTTAAATCATAAAGTCCATCATGAACTCGCCAAAGGTTTTCAGCACCGTCTGTTTCTTTTTTCTCGTCCAGCCAGACGTCCACTGTTAAAGCATAGCCATCTTTTCTTGTAGCGGGAGGAACTATACCCAAAGTTGACTTTGGGACAAAATCTGAGTAAGGAGGCATTTTCACTGTTTGAAGTGCGGTTTAACACTTACGGTTTAATTTTACAGAATACGAATTTATCATAGTTGCTGATATCAGAATGGCCGATATTGATGTAAACAAATAGTGGAAAATCTTAGTTATTTATAAACAATAATCTTGCACTTTGATCTTAAAATATTTGTAAGAGGTTTTAAGATTGCATTCTTATAGTACCAACGCAACGTTTAGAATTTTTTTCACGAAAATCAGTATTAAAATATTCGCGAAGATTTGAAAGCATATTAGTCTACTAAAAATATTTATAAATAAAAGGTAGCCTTTTTTATCTTTAACAAGACAATGGCTATTTCCCACATATTTTTTACTTTCTTATACCTAATATAAGGAAGTATAATAATCTCAAGATTTTGATTGATATATACGTTTTGAATCCTCCTGAATCCATTCTGACTATTTTCAGAGAGATGTCTGTCTGTGTGTGGATGTGTATGTGTGTATGTGTGTATCCGCGATAACTCAAAAAATACTAATGTGAGACTTCGCAAATTTGAGAGTTAAGATTTTCAACGACATTTTAGGTGACACTTTTTGGTGAATGTCGTACCACCAGAAGAGACATAATGAATGAAAGAAGAAAGGTACAATTTCGGGGAAAAAAAATAAAACATTTTTATTACATTTCTGGACGAATCTCGACGAATTATGAAAAAACATAACTTTATGGAAAAAAATCTGTCCGCATGTCTGTAGTATCGCGGTACAGTTTTTGAGATAAAGCTCTCAAATTTGGTACACTTGTTTTAATGCCAAAGACAATGAAAAATTCGGTGATGAGCAAAATTGGCTCCACGGGACCCAACCTTATTTGCTTATTCGAAAGTATTTATAAATATAAGCTCACAGATACTTTTCCAAATTTTTTGAGCCTGGGAAAGGGGCTATAAAAAACAACACAGTTTTGAATTTTAATCTTATGACGTCATCCGACTAGGTTTGGCGCCAAACACAAGCATCCAGTGAAAGCGACGACAGTATCTCAGTATTGCCAGTTTTACGTATTGTTTAAGAGCGTGATTGGTGATTGCTTATGCAATTATAGATACAACTATACATATATTCATTCACATAGAATTTTCTTAGTAGGAGAGAAAATTTTATTTGTACTCGCTTTAAAACTTCGACATTTAAATATTAAAACAAAAAAAAATCAGCAGAAATCGAGTAAGTTAGGTTATGTTATAGGTTTATTCTATGTTGCGGTTACGGAATTGACGATTAAAAACAAATATTAATTAATTATTATAATCATTCTTACTTATTTTTAACTTTGACTCGATTATGACGATTTTATTTGAATTGTATTGGGGCAATAATAAATCAATAACAGAATCATTTTCTATGAAATATAAATCTTAATAAAAACGACCAAAAAATGTACAATTATATTGAAAAAACCTATATAATATTTACATTAAGTTCAAAAATACGTAAATACTTACCTTTTATTTTGTATCCAAATTAAAATAGTCTTAAAAATGTTTGATACAACACAAAAATTAATGTACACATTCACGAAATCGTTCAAAAACACAAATATTCTCCAATAGTTTTCGGCTACCAAAGCAATACTTAAATAAAGAAAATATGGCAACACAGGTTCGGCCATATCACAGGGTCCATTATTTCATTGGTTGATTAACTGGCGGCAATTTTAAATTAATTCAAACTTTTTTATAATTTTTTTTTGTAGTTTCTTAAAATCCAACTAATAGTGGACACCGATTACATAAATAATGTTGAATCATATACAATAAAAAGAAATTCAACTTTTATATTGTGGGATATCCCCATTATACTCGTACAATCAAGTACATTAAGTTTACTGTGTCAATTAGAATGATTCCTCTAAATTTTGCTGTGGTGGAGTCTAATACATGAATTATTTTATATACATCATAAGGTTGGAGATCAATTGCTATAACTTTATTACACGGCGTGTCCGTAAAGTAACAAATTCGATAAAATTCTCACAATTTTTTTTAAATGCTTGAAAACGTTAAATGGTGGTTTTGTTTTTAACTCTCATTTTTTGAGACACCCGATTTCTTTTAGAGCCATGTTTGTCAAAGTTTCTTGTCGAATTTATTATTTTAAATCCTGTTTGTTGATAGGATCATATTTAAGTAACTCCACAAGGAAAAATCTAGTGGGGTTAGGTCTGGTGATATAGCAGACCATTCTATTATTACCAAGACATCTATTTGGGAAAGCTTGATTCCTTTGTCGGAAATGGATTTTTACTGGAAAAACAAAACGCAAAATCACTTTTAGTCGAATGAGATGAATTTAATTGTTTAGGTGAAACATAGCTATAGTAACATAAGTAAAATATTACAGAAGAAAAATATATAATAATTGTTTTATTATTATAAAATAAATGAGAAATTATTAACAATAATGTAAATGTATACACAGGGTGCATTTGCCAAGACCTTACTAACATACAACATCTACAGAAAATAAAATGTGACATATTATTACATTAACAATTAAATAAAAACATAGTTTATATTTTATTAATAAATATGTCACAAGTTGTGCATATAAACATATTATTTAAAACGATTTTTATTTCTTATATTTTTTTAAGTCAGGCGGATTTGGATTGGGTTCTGTTCGAACAAGTTGTTGAAATCCACCTGTGATGGTATCCCATTGTGAGACCATCCTCAAGTCAAGGTCAAATTTATTCAAAACATCTTTGAAAGTTGGATAAAGGAGCTCCAAAGTTCCATGGTCCAAAGTGGGGAAAAGATGATGAAGAGCGTGGTCCCCAAAGTTCGTCAATACCAAAAAGTGGGATCCACTGATCTCTTTACGATCCATAACTGCATCCAATTGACTTATGCCCCAGTCGTAGTCTTGGACGGTTCTGAAATTGTTGATTTATAAATAATAAAGATACCAGAATAATATAGATCAAAGACTAAGTTCATTTGCTGTTTAAATAAAATATTCATCTCTAAGGAACGTATAAGTTTTTTAAAGTTTCTTTCAACACTCTGTATCTTGAAACAATTCTTTGTGTTTTTGTTCAGCTACTGAACCTTAATATATGTCCTGTTTTTCAAACACCCTGTAAATATAATATACACAGTGTAGACTGTGGCATTTATTATTTTAGAAAAAATTTTTTGATTATGAATTAATTACCTTGGAGTATCTCCATCGTGGAAAATGTCAGGGTGATGGTGCGCTGCATGTAGACCAACGAAGGCAAAATGTAAGGAACCGACAAAAATGATAAAAACCCACATCCACAGACTTTCTATTAGAGAACGCCCACTAAAGATGTACATAGCGGTTGGTAAAATAAAACCACTTAAGTCAGTAAGTTTTAAATTTTTCCCTCCATTGAAATATGCTAGGACGAGTCTAAAATAAACATTTTTCTTAGCAGGAATGTGCTGGTATCGTAATAAAAACTTACTAAATCAAAAACATTTTTAAGGAAAATAACGGAATATTTATGTTGAATACCAAACTTGCTCTTTTACAGTAAAATAGCAGCTTTTTATAGTAAGTATATAATGACATTAGTTACTGATTTCCAAAAATAAGTCCAATAACACTTACCTCTTTATGAAAGAAGAATGCAAAAATATTAGCCATATTAATGGAGCGATTATAACACACTGGTAAAAGCATCTAGAAGGTGTCTTATAAACTGGCATATATTGTAAAATGGGTTCCATCAAGGATATTTCCAAGTCATCAATGGTATTTGTGTGTAGATGGTGACTTAAAATGTGGCTAATTCTAAATTCCCTGTAAAAAAATTTATTAATCTTTTTTTTTTGTTCGAAAGCCGAACGAATTGGTAATTATTAATTAGAGACTCGTTAATAAATGCGTATATTATTGACTTTATAAAGATCTCTTGCATGTTTAAAAGAAGTGCAGCTTATAGTGTTGTTGGTGTTGATATTAACTGGATAAAGAAGAAAATTTTAGTCGTTCTTATCAAAGAGTAAAACGTAATTATCATTCTGTAAATTGCCATGTCCAACTAGTTTATCAACAAGACAGATGTAATGAGCTATCAGCTTTCTTCGCGTTCCCCCACGTCACAGGATATTATCAAAGATGCAAAGTATTATACACAAAGAACTGCTCCATCCCCTCTGATACTCAAAATAAGTGATTGAAATCATGGAAGCTAATCCAAATCTAACTGATAGAATCATAGAGTTGAAGGATTTTTCCAGTATATACTTTCTTAAATTTTGATCAACTCATTAGAAGCAAAGTAGTGGCGAAAATTATACTTTCAAATGATGCACAAAACTCTCGAAAGCCTCAAAAAACAAAAATTGTTCAATTAATCTCACTACAATTTATGTACCTTCTTCTTGGAGATGAAATAAACAGGAAAAACTTTACTCGACAATTTACTTGTACAGGGTTATTCATTATGATTTACCTACCCCTTATCATTGTTATTATTGCCCAGAGAAAAAAAGTTTTAAATAAAATTTGTGTGGTTCTGACTGAATTTTGTTAAAATGCTATCAGAAGTAAAATTTCAGGGGATACCAAAAAATAATATATTTTTTAAATGGGATACTCTGTATATTATTAAATTTTTGGAATGATCCTTTGTTCCTGATTTCAAAAATATACCATATGTTACCCCTACCATATACCATTCTTGAGTTATTAAACGTCGAATATCTTAATAAAACTAGTTACTCTAAATATGGAAAAGTTAACATTATTAAAGTGAGCTATGAAAATGACAACTATTATGTTTGATAAGTGACATTTCTTTAATGAAATAATCAAAATGGTTTACAGCGAGGAAGAAAAAGTCCAAGTATTTACTTGTTATATACAAAATAACAAAAATAAACGTGCAGCAAAAAGAGCATATAGGGTGTTGTATCCAAATCGTCCAACACCATCAGAAAATACGTTCAAAAATATTTACCGAAAGGTGAATAATACTCCAGTTTTAGTAGAAAAAGCGTGTAGTTCAAGCAAACCAGGAAGAACTGCTTCATTTCGAAGGTAAGCCCATCCATATTTATTCGCGAATAGACTTTTTGAAACATTGTATTATTTTTTAGAAATAACTGAATGTAGTATAAATAATGCAGTCGATCAATTAAGTAAAAGTTATTCCAAAATCCAACGTACTTTAAAAAATAACAGCTACAGACCATATAAAATTTTACCCCTACAATTTTTAACAGAGGCTCATAAAAGGAAAAGGCTGGACTTCTCCGCCAGATGATGAGTAGATGAAGATCCCGATTTTTTTTACTGAAATATTATGGACTGATGAATCATCCTTTTCTACGGCAGGAGTTTTTAATAGGAAAAATCGAAGGTTGTGAGAAAATAAGCACAACAGAAAAACATTGGTAAAACAAATTAAAAAAAATCAGGAAGAAAAACTGTTAGCGTTTGGTGTGGAATTTTCAGAAACAAAATTGTTGGGTCTATATTTTATAATTATACTGCAGTTACCAATCTGGAAATAATTGTCCCAGAAGCAGAAAATATTCTTTTGCAGAATTTTCCGGAAGCCGAACTTGATGACATGATTTGAATGCAGGATGGTGCAACTCCGCAGTGTCCTAACCGTTCGAGATCATTCGAACAATGTATTACCAATATGGATAGGGAATAATGGACCTATTAAATGGCCACCTAACAGTCCGGATTTGACCTCTATGGATTAATTTTTTTGGGGATTTCTAAAAGACATTGTTAATTATAATAATAACAATATTCAAGTCATTAAATACAGGATTCGAATTGAAATAATCATTCTGAATATAAATAATGAAACAATTTCCAGTGCAATTATAAATATAAGAAGATGTTATCAATTAAGCATTGATAATAATGGTGGACACATCGAACATCTTTCATGAGTTATCATTTATTTATATTTAAATTTCCTAAATAAATCTTTGTTATCTATTTTGTATAAATATTTGGACTTTTTCTTCCTCACTGTAAACCATTTTGATTATTTCATTAAAGAAATGTCACTTATCAAACATAATAATTGTCATTTTCATAGCTCACTTAAATAATGTTAACTTTTCCATATTTACAGCAACTAACTAACTAAAATATTCAACGTTTAATAACTCAAAACGGTATATGGTAGGGGCAACATATAGTATATTTTTGAAATCAGGAACAAAGGATCATTCCAACAATTTAATAATATACAGGGTATCCCATTTAAATTTTTTTATTATTTTTTGTATCCCTTGAAATCTGCACGCCACTGTACATTTGATAGCATTTTAACAAAATCCAGTCATAACCACACAACTTTTATTTAAAACTTTTTTTTCTATAGGCAATAATAACGATGATAAAGTTTGAGTAATTTATAATGAAAAACCCTGTATTTAAAGTCAAGGAACTTACCTTACTTGCTTAAGCGAAAACTGGACGTAATACATTCTGACGTTGTCCTTTCTGTGGACATAATTATGCGCTGCTATGGTCAGCATACCCAAGAATAATCCTGCCAGCACACCCAAACCATAACTCCAATACCGTACTGTTAACGTTGAGAAAAAGAAGAGGAAAAACAGTAAAGAATCAGTAAAGAAATTTGAATTGTTTGCTGGTTGTTTGGGGATAGTTTTAAGTACTTTTTGAATTTCCCGTTTCAACGTTTTATAAAATCCATCTTCCTTGAAGGTGAACGGAGCGTTTCTTTTTGTCGTTGAATTTTTTACGAAGTACTTCTTCAATGTTTCTTCAGGTAATGATGTTAAATGGTGGACCTCGAAGGCTTCTGTGATATCCGTTCCCTAGGTCAAAAATATGATTACCTAATAAACAGAGTTGCTCTGACGTATTTTAATTTTCTTAGAAAACAATATGTACCAGACGGCGAAATGTCGAGAGCTTTCATATTCATGGCAGGGGCTTTATTTAACTGTTTTCGGAAGATATCACTTTCATATACTTGTTCATTTTGAAAACATTTTGTTTTACAAAAAAATATGTTTTCAAAATAAATATATAAAGTTTATTATTGCAATTTTTTTATATAAAAAACGGTCGACAGTAAAAACACGAGAGGTAAATTTTTTCTTAGGAATTCCGTCTAAGAATTTGTCGAGTTTAATTATTAGAAAGAAATCGAGTTTATGTTTATAAAATGGAAGTTTATGTTAAAAAAAAAGAACTCGATTACAATTCTGCTAAACAATTTTGAAATACAATGTTATTATTTATATTATCCTAGAATTAAATTGAGTAAATAATATTTTTTAACAATTTTGATAAAGAGGAAAAATACTAATTCTAAAAATACAATTATTGTAAACAATTTTAGGATATTTGCTAATCTAAAAAAGCTGGAACACGATCTGATGAAAGAATTTTTAAAATTGGAAACCCGCTCTCTACATATACACACTCATGAACAATTCATTTCTGATTCATGTTGTGTAACGTTCGAAAATGTAAGATTTTCACATTTATTGCATTTTAATGCTTCGTGTTGAGCCGAATTAAATAATAACAATTAAGGAAAATACAATTACCTTAGTCAGTACCAACCAATCTTCTCCTCCAGGATGTTTTTTGACGAAATCCGTTAAATCATAAAGTCCATCATGAACTCGCCATAGTCCTTCAGCACCGTCTGTGTCTTTCTTTTCATCCAGCCAAAGGTAAACAGTTAGAGCAGCACCTTTTGTTCTTGTAGCTGGAGGAACTATGCCCAAAGATGATCGAGGGACGCACTCTGAATGAGGAGGCATTTTTTAATCAAAAAAATTGTCTTGCGAATTGAAATTTTATATAAATAACAAGTTATTATTTCTAATGATTTATCAAAATTGTTTTTTACACTGTTAATCGAATCTTAAAATTGTAAACATGGCAACAATTAATATTTATCAGTAAAATAATGGCGACGTTTGACCTGAAAAAATCTCTAAATGCTTAAATTGTGACATCTTAATTTTGTAACCGATTATTTTGGTATTTAAAGATTTACACAAGCAAATCAAAAATACGATTGTTGTGGCAGAGTACAGATCTATTTTAAAACAAAGGGATTAAATTTTGCACTATCTGCCTCTGAGGGCATTCTAGGTAAAATTGTTACAACAAGTGTCGACATTTTAATTCAATACCTTTCTGATTCTCTAAAGGATTTGTCAGAGAAGCTTGGAGCAAGTTTCTACAAATATTGTCATTGTCACTAAAGTGAATAGAATGTCAGAAACCACAAAGGACAGAAACTATTTCAAACGGTTGTGCGGAGAAGATTGTTTTTACTTGAAAGCTGATAAGGAATAAGGTTATTTTAGATAAACAGGAATATTATGAATGGGTAGACAATCTAATTAGTAATGGTCCTTATAAAAACTTTTTAAAAATCCGTTACCAAAAATGATTAGTAAAGTAAGAAATGTTCTTAATTCCAGTAGCAACATTATTGCTCCAACGTTAAATGGGAGGTTACATCTAATCTAAGCAGTGGCGGCTGGTCAGCGGAGTCAGGGGGGCTGAGCCTCCTCTACAATTTTGGAAGAAGCAGAATATCTCCAAACTAATATTTTTCACAAATAGAAATTTCTACTTAGGTATATCTCAATTCTCAATATTGTTTATAATTTATTAATTAATTTTCAATATAAAAAAAATTTACATTTCCTTTCCGCAAACATGTAACATTGTAGTCCGGATAGTCCACTCCACGCATGCATATTTCCCGGTCTCTCATAGCGCTTGCTTGGATGAACTGAGGCTAGCGGCGAGCCAACCCTCATTTCAATATATTGTCTGTGACCTTGAATTACAGCGCGTATCAACAAACATTTTGGATCTGTAAAGTTAGGGAAGTTAGCCTATAGCATCCCATCTCTTTCTAGCGCATGTACACTTCACTTGAGCATTGATCCCCTCTCTTACAACAGTTTATAGAACAAGGACAGTGGCAATTTGTGGTTTCGTGGGAGAACATAAACATACATAAAATATTTAACAGGTGCAACAGGTGGTTGAAAAATGAGTGCTCTAGGTGAAAATATTCCCAACGACATGTCTTGTTGTCCAGACGTGGTGGATTACTTGTTGTTAAATAAATTTAGTTCTCTTAGTTATGATCGAAAGGTAAGAATTAAAAAAAATGGACAGACCTACACCGTCAATGCAGTCAGTAGTTTTCACAAGTGATAACCAAAACAGAGGGTTTAACGATAGCAATTATGAAAAAATCGATCGGCATCAGCAGTTAGAAACAAATTATATTGTTGGAAATGTTTATTATTTACTAATAATCAATCCTCAATTTGGGACAGGGTCGGATTTAATAATTTGCAAAATTTGTCACGAGATTTAGAAAGGCATGAAAAATCTCAAGAGCATATTTCATCTTGCATTAAATTCGAAATGTTGGGTAAACAAAATATTGTAAATTTCTTGCGCATAAAAGAGAAATAGAAAAGTTTAATGAAAAAGTTCATGAAAATAGGGAAATATTAACGAGATTAATTGATGCCGTTATATATTTATCTTCTCAAGAAAATTCTTTTCGAAGACATGACGAAAAACGCTGTTCGTATAATAAAGGAAATTTCAAGGAGCTAATAGATTTTTTAAAAACGTATGGTCCAAAATTAGAAGAACTTTTTGAATAACGCCACTGTTTTCTCCGGGACGTCTAAATCAATTCAAAATAATCTAATCGAGAGTGTTAGCTTCATTATTAAAGGCAAAATTTATGAAGAACTACATAATTGCGAATTTTTCTCATGGCAAATTGATGAAACGACGGACATTACTTGTAAATCTCAACTTTCCGTAATTTTTAGATATGTAATGCACGGTGAAGTTGTTGAAAGGTTTGTTAGTTTTTTTGATGTAAGTAGTTAAATTATTAATCGACGAATTTGGTAAATTTGATTAGAAAAATAAATTAGTTGCACAAACTTATGACGGCGCTGCTGTTATATCAGGACATCTTAATGGACTCCAGACTAAAATAAAAGATATTGCTTCTCAAGCTTATTTCACTCAATGTTACGCACACAAATTAAATTTGGTTTTGAGTAAAGCCTGTAACGAAATTAAAGAATTTAGAATATTTTTTGAAATATTACTGGTTTTTCGTAATTTTTTTCAAAATCTAGTAAAAGATCTGCTATTTTAAATAGAATTATAGAACATAGAATTCCGAGTAATACTCCCACTCGTTGGAATATTTCATCTAGAGTTGTTTTCACTGTTGACGTATACAGGAAAAAACTTATTGACGTTTTTAATTTTATTTCGGAAAGTGAAGACTTTTTAAATGATGATGAGACTTTAACAGCAGATTACGGATTAAAATCGTTATTGTTGGATAAAAACTTCATATTTTTTCTAAAGGTTTTTAAAATGATTTTTGAGCAAACTGATGTTTTCCAAATTTTACAGAATAAATTAACTGATATTACATATTATAAAAATAGACAATCACTTATATTTAAATTAAAAGAATTTTACAATAACGAAATACATTTCAATACTTTATATAATGATTCTTTTAGAAAATATAGAAGAATTAGATGATGAGCCAAAAAAAAAAAAGACAACATTTAACTTTGACAGGACAGACATACATTACAAACAAATTTTTACAGAAATTTTGGACACCATTATAGCTCAAATTGAAATTAAATTTTCCGACTTTAATACTTTGCAATGTTTCTATTTAGTTGATCCTAATAATTTTATAATGTGTTTTAAATCATATCCTAACAGTCTAATGGACAAATTAATGGACTAGTATCGCTTTTTTAACCGTATTTCGTTAAGAAATGAACTATGTGTGTTGTATTCTGACTAGCAACTATGCTCAGTATGCTATAACCTATGGCATACTGATGAGAACTAATAAGTCCGAAACCGGTCTATGTCTGGTTAGGAATTGACAAGTGATATTGGCTACCGATCTATTATGATTTGAAGGTATAATCCAATGCAGGTCGGGGTATTTGCCCGCTGAGTAGATGTTTCGTTCAAATCACATTTAATAACAGTAGTTTAGTCCACCTGGGCTAGAGGTCGCCGCTCTCAGTACTTGCCTCACAAGTCGCTATCCGCCACAGAGACATCTATGATGTCGTTCGGATCTAGCATTTGGACCATATGAGAAGTTTCACATACCTCTCATCACTACTCTATATTTGCCCTCGCTCTGTCTTCGATCACTGACACAGTATCTTATATTTTATTAAATTAGTATTCTATTAATTCATAAAATTGCACACAAAAACTTTATCAAAAAACAATTTATTTGGTTGTTACAGAGACAAATTTTGTTCAATTTAAGTTGGTATTTATATACGGCACGCTTAGTTCATCCGTTTATCTGCTAGATCACTCATAAAACTATTATTATTTATGCAAGTATAATATAAATAAAATATTTTCAAACAACAATATACAATATTTGTTTCATTTTATTATGAAATAGATGGAAATTTATTAACAATAATGTAATGTATTTACGAAGACCTTTTAAAACACGTTAGTTATTAAAACATGACATATTATTACATGAACGATCACATAAAAATATAGTTTATATTTAATAATATCTCATGTTGGGTAATATACATATATATTTCAAAAAAAAAACAAAAATTAATTCTTGTATTTTTTTAAGTCAGGCGGATTGGGATTGGGTTCTGTTCTAACAAGCTGTTGAAACCCTCCTGTGATGGTGTCCCATTGTGATACCATTCTCAAGTCAATGTCAAATTTTTTTAAAACTTCTTTGAAAGTTGGATAAAGGAATTCCAACGTTCCATGGTCAAGAGTGGGGAAAAGATGGTGAAGAGCATGGTCCCCAAAGTTTGTCAGTACCAAAAAGTGAGATCCGTTGATCTCTTTACGATCCATAACTGCATCCAATTGACTTATGCCCCAGTCGTAATCTTGGACGGCTCTGAAATGTTTAATTTATGTGATAATTATATCAGAATAATATAGATCAAGGACTAAGTTCATTTGCGATTTAAATGTAATATTCATTTTTAAGAGACGTGTAAGTTTTTTAAGCGACTTGCAACAATTTTTTTGATGTTTCCGTGAATCAACTACTGAACCTCAATTTGTCCTGTTTTTCGAAAGTTTTGAATTGATTACCTTGGAGTGTCTCCGTCGTGGAAAATGTCTGGGTGATGGTGAGCTGCATGTAGACCAACGAATGCAAAGTGTAAGGAACCGACAAATACGATAAATATCCACATCCACAGACTTTCTAGTAAAGAATGTCCGCCAAAGATGTACATAGCTGTCGGCAAAATAAAACTACTTAAGTCTGTAAGTCTTAAATTTTTGCCCCTGCAGAAATATGCTTGGATGAGCCTAAAATAAAAGTTTTACTATAAAGAATGTACCTACTGGCATTGTACTACAATAATTCTCAAGTAAAATAAAGGAAAATTTATGTTGATTGCCGAACTGGTTCTTCCATGGGGGAATGTAATTTTTTTTACCAGTTTATTGAGTAGTGGTGAGAGGTATGAAACTTCTCGTGTGGTCTAAATGCTACTATCCGACCGACATCATAGATGTCTCTGTGGCGGATAGCGACTTGCGAAGCAAGTACCAAGAGCGGCGACCTCTAGCCCAGGTGGACTAAACTACTGTCATTAAATATGATTTGAACGAAACAACTACTCAGCGGACAAATGATATTGGCTATCGATCTATCATGATTTGAAGGTGTAATCCAATGCAGGTAGGGGTATTTGCCCGCTGAGTAGTTGTTTTGTTCAAATCATATTTAATACCAGTTTATTATTAAATGTAATGATGACCCATGTTGCTGATTTCTAGACATATGAAAGAATTTAAAGTCCAGTAATACTTACTTACCTCTTTATGAAAGCAGCATGAAAAAACGTTAACCAAACTAGCGGAGCGAGTATTACGCATTGGCCATAGCGTCTAATAGGTGACTTATAAATAGGCATGTATTGTAAAATAGGTTCTATCATAGACATTTCCAAGTCATCGATGGTATTTGTGTGGAGATGGTGACTTAAAATGTGGCTGATTCTAAATTCTCTGGAAAAGAATTATTAATAATTTTTTTTCTTCGAAAGCCGAACCTATGGGCAATTACTAATTAGAGGTCCGTTAAGAATAGCTGCGTATATTGTTGACCTTATAAAGATCTCTTGCTTGGTTTTAGAAGTGCAGATTATGTAGTTGTTGGTTTTGGTATTGACCAGAAGAAGCAACAAATTCGAGTTATTTCTATAAACGAGTAAAAAGGAGTGATCACTAGACCACTCAGTAAATTGCGATTACTTTGCTAATAAGGCTGATGTAAAAAACTACGAATTTTCTTCGTTAATCCTCCACGTGTCATAACATAAAACATAAAAGATACAGTTAATTGTTATATAGAAATAACTACCCCATCCCCTCAGATAATCAAAATAAGTGATCGACATCACAGAAGAGAATCTAAATGAGTTGAGGAATTTTTTCAGCAGGTATCTACTTTCTAAAGTTTTGATCAACTTGAAAATTACGCAAAGCTTTTGAAAGCCTCAAAAATTGTATGTATTTTTTTTCTCAAAGATAAATAATCCAGTCAGTAGAGTCAAAAAAAAAACCTTTGCCTTACAAAAGGTGAGGTAGAAACCATTGTTTAGTTAAGGGTCCTTGTTATAATATCAACTAAAACTTAACCTAAGGACTTTAAGAGTCCTGATGAAAAATCCAAGTTTTCGACTCTGGGGGAGGCGCGAGCCTACATCTTAAATGAAAGGTGCACAATATTGTATTTTTCAAAATAACTCCACAACGGTTGATCCACGACAAAAATTGTTCTCATACAAAATTTTTTGTATATACATTTTTTTAAGTCTAATATGTAAAGCTGCAAATCGTTTCTGTGTATCATGGTCGTAGAGTACAGATGTACTTACTGTTGCCGGCATTCACCTTGATCGCGAAACTCTTTCTCCAGTCCAGTCTATTATTAGCTTTCGAGTTGTGCACACGTTAAGTCACTTGGCCATATTGTATATTGTTTTTGTGTTTTCATTTTATTTGTTGTACTGTATTGTTGATATTAATTTAATAATAAGGCATGGTAGACGTACGCAGGGGTAGAAAACGGCCTTTTGCTGACAAAGTGAATAAATTCATAGCTGAATTCCCGGATTTATTCTATGATGGTGCTAAAATAATTTGTAAAGTGTGCGAGAAAGATTTGATGTGCTCGGATAAGCGTGATTGTGGACTTCACGTAAATAGTGTACACCATAAAAAAATGGCGTGCCTTCGACAACACAGTTAGTGTTTGATTTACTATTAATGCTGATTGCCTGTGATGTTCCGCTGCACATACTCGATAAACAACCATTTCGAGAGTTCTGGAATAAATACAATGCCCAGGTGAAGTTACCAAGTCGCACAACGTTATGTAACTATCTACCAACTGTACACGTAGACACGGTAAATAAGATGAAATGTGAATTAAAAAATACACGGTTGTGGTTATCTGTTGATGAGACAACATATTGTAAAAAAAATTCTATTTTAAATGTTATAGTACGAGTATTGGATCCTGTTAAACCGACAATTCCACTGTTACTAGCTAGCAAAAGACAATAACAATAACAATAACTTTTGACACGACCTTACTCGACCAGTGGTGCCAACTGGTGATCCTGAAAACGTTAGCCCTCATTGTATCTGGATCGCTCCCTGTCGAAAACGAGAAAAAGGTGTAATATAATCGTGAACAGGAACATTTGTGGATTAGGCTTAGGGGGGTTACCACAATAGAAAAGCGCGCCATGTACTCAACCTTATGGTGGTGTGGAAATGAGTTTACTTTGAGTTTATAAAATTATTATAATTATGTAATGAATAGCCAGAAAGAATTTAAAAAAAATAACAAAAATGGAGTTTTACGATTTTTTTGAAAATGTTCATCTTTCCTCCGCTGTAAAACTCGTTACATGCCTATTAGACTTACAAAGAAAATGTATTTACAAAAACTGTAAGGAATTTTGTCTTCTTTAACTGTGTCCTTGACATTTTTGTTGTTGGATCAACCATTACGAAGTTATTTTGAAAAAAACAATTGTTTGCACCTTTCATTCAAGATGGAGCCTCGCTCCTCCCCCAAGGTCGAGAACGTGGATTTTTCATCAGAGTCCCGGCCTAAGCAACATATATCAAAATCGTTTCTACCCCACCTTTTGCAGGACAAAAATTTATTAATTAAAAACAGACTAAATTTAATGATAATTTACTCATCCTCAAATTAAGATAAACTACATACCTTACTTGGTTTAGGGCGAACTGGATGTAATACATCCTTAGGTTGTCCTTTCTGTGGACATAATTATGCGCTGCTATGGTCAGCATACCCAAGAATATTCCTGCCACCACACCCAAACCATAACTCCAATACCGTACTGTCAAAGTTGAAAAAAGGAAGAGAAAAAACAGTAAAGAATCAGTAAAAAAATTTGAATTGTTTGTTGGTTGTTTGGGGATAGTTTTAAGTACTTTTTGAATTTCCCTTTTCAACGTTTTATAAAATCCGTCTTCCTTGAAGGTGAACGGAGCGTTTCTTTTTGTCTTTGAATTTTTTACAAAGTACTTCTTCAATGTTTCTTCGGGTAATGATGTTATATGGTGGACCTCGAAGGCTTCTGTGATATCCGTTCCCTACGCCAAAAATATGAATACCTAGTAAATAGGGTTTCTCTGACGTTTTTCAATTTTGCTAGATAATTCAACGAACAGATTTTTTTAAAAATATTGTTATTATTTATATTAACCTAGAACGAAATTTGTTAAATAATATGTTTTAACAATTTCATTAATGTAATTATTATAAACACAATTATTGTAAATAATTTTACGATATTTTCTAATCCGAACAAGCTGCAATATTATCCGGTCACAAATTTAAAGTATAGATTCTGTGATCCGGTGAAAGGATATTTAAAACTGGAAAACCCGTTCTCGAGTATCGCCTATGCGTACATACAAACGGGCAATTTATTTCTAACCAAGTTGCGGGATGTCCAAAAAAGTTAGATTTTCATATTTGTTGCATTTTAATACTTTATGTAGAACCGAATTAAATAACAACAATAAGAACAATATATAATTACCTACCTTTGTAAGTACCAACCAATCTTCCCCTCCGGGATGTTTTTTGACAAAATCCGTTAAATCATAAATTCCATCATGAACTCGCCACAGCCCTTCAGCACCATCTGTATCTTTCTTTTCATCCAGCCAAAGATTAACAGATAGAGCAGCACCTTTTATTCTTGTAGCTGGAGGAACTATGCCCAAAGTTGATCGAGGGACGTACTCCGACTGAGGAGGCATTTTTTCCCCAAAAAATGCCTTAAAATATTGAAATGTTATAATAATAACGAGCTATTACTTCCAAGGATTTAACGAACAGACGCTATATTTTACAATGCTAATCAAATGTTGAAACTGTAAACATGGCGCTGATTAATATTTGTCAATAAAAAACGACGCTCTTTGACCTGAAAAAAAATCTTAAGTACTTAAGAGTGCAGTTCATCTTAATATTTGAACCGACTGTTATTATTTACATTTTTATTTAATCAAGTTTTCAAATATGGTCTCAATTTCAAATTTAGTGAAAAATATGCATATTCCATATTTAATCAAATTAATAATCAAATCAGAATGATAAATAAACATTATTATGATTGAATTCTCATTACCTAAGTATATATAAAGTAGGATAATTGTCCAGTTAATAGGTATCTATGTCCGAGGTCCGCTATGCGGATATTAACAAAAATGGGTGTATTATTTATACGTATCAATAATATTTGACATAATTGATTAGAGATATTGATTTAACGATTTGGTATGCTATTTATTGCATGTCTTGTATGGAATAAATAGTATGCCAAATTATAAAGTTACATCTAATCAATTATGCCAAATATCGTCGAAATTTATAAAACCGCTTTTTTGTTAAAACAGAAAAATATTCCTTTTCTGATAGCTCTTCATCACCTTGTATACAGAAAACGAAAAATTATTGACCCCATTTTTATAGCACCGTTTTGTTTTATTTTGTCGTAAGGACAAGTGTCTTGCAATTTTGGAACATCCCGTACCTTTGATATTCAATATTTCGTTATTTATGAACTAATATGTACGAATGTTAATAAAAATTTTTAATGAAGTGCGGAAAGTTTTACTAGTTAGCGGAAATTTGTATTTTACACTGAACTATGAAATAGTATTTATTTAGTACGATACGGATACATAATGATTAATGCTTAACTATGTTCGTGAATTAGGTAAACACTGAAGAAACGATAATAGTTTTTGTTACATCTATAGATAGGTATTAATTGATCATCAGTAGTCAATTATCATAACATAACAAATTAATACAAATAAATATTAAAATTAAAATGACATGTACCTGGTTGATTATAACCGACGAGGTATTCAACAAAATTCGCCTAGACAAGAGTAACGTTCGACACGGGTAAATTGTCGATTCCAACGTAACCTCACTTTTTTCATAAATCAAACTTTTAAGTTAAAAGGTGTTTTGTGACCTAAAGATGTAGGAAAAAAGTATAAATAACTGTGCTACTATATATCGTTCGTCATGATGTTATTAAGATATTTTACAACATTGTAAAGGTTTCATGTAATAAACTGTAGACCTTATTATCGTAATGATAACCCCAATATTTTTATTGTTGATAGTAGTAATGCAAGATCATCGTATTAATGGTGATACTGAGTGTTTAAAACTGGATGTTTCCATTACACAAAAGGTCGAAAATGAAGGATTTCACAGGTCAGTAGTTGGTAAAGAATTATTGGGTTTTTTTTATCTCGTGTACTACTGTAATTAGCTGGTCTGTGTAGGGAAATGTATAGTATGGTTTCATAAAAGTATTTAGCAATTTTTGCTTGTCTAGCTAGTTTCTTAAATATTAAGTTTTTATGTAAAATATTATGCTGGAAACAAACTATTAAAATGTCCATGTACAAAATAAGTATTTACTAGTTTTATTTATTTAAGAAGATACAATTAAATATTATAAACGTTAATTTAAAAGGTATAATGGTAATGTGTGTTGGTTCAAAGTGTAAATACCTAATTGCCTTTAAAAGTTTTGTATATTTTTGTAGTTATGCTTACTTAATGTAATATTTCTTAATGTGCCGCCAATATAACAAGCTAATTAGATTCTTGTTTTGAATGATTTTTTCACATCATCCAATATTTTAGAGGTAGTTACTCAGTACCTACTAAAGCAAATATCTTGAAAAATACTTATTTGTTGGTGAGTCCATTAGAACTGCCCAAAAAACATGGAATAATAAAGAGATTGTGCTATACATTGGGCCATTTTATTTTTATTTAATGTTTCATTGATGTAATGTTCAAAATTTTTTTAACAGGGAAATTAGGTGGTTGATTGAAACTTTATCACCTTCTAAGGAAATATGGATAAATTCTGGATGCAAATTATGTCTTCGGTTGGTTGTTTCACCGGGTATGTATGTGTATCCTGATGAAGTAGCAGAACTAAATCGCACAAGAAAGGTACATGTATATAAAGTATAAATATGTAATTTAGGTCTCACTTCTGTATTATCTGATTATTTACTGTATATATGTATAATTTAATCAAATTGATAATTTTTCCCACCAGAAATATTGCAAGTCTCATATTTTATATTATGTTTTGGTAATGTTTTATTCTATTAATGTGTATATTATATCTGTACTAGGGTGATCCAGTACTAATTGCTGATCATGTTTCAAGTTTCTTTTTGTGTGTGATAGGTGACCTATCACTGAGATATGGTTCACCTCCTTTTTATGTATAATTTTTAATTTAGAAAAATGATATTATATATAGTCAATACACAAATAAAAATATATTATTTGACATAAAAAACGTATCATTCAATACTCAATGTAATACGTAAAATCGAACCTAGATTTATATGTAAAATATCAGAATTATTAGTAATTTTAAATTATAGAACCAAAAACAAAGAAAAATAACTAATTTCAAGCCATTGTACTTAATATCTTTGTATATAATACAATAATATAATCAAGACCTTCACTTGAAACGTATATTTCAAATTTTTATAAGCCTACTGCATTTTGTGTATTTAATAATATATTACTATTCATAACGAAAAACATAAGACAAACACTCAAATACGTAATATTACCGAACTCAGAATTTAATTCTCTATCTAACACTAAAAATATACAGGGGTCATGAAAAAATGAAAAAGTTGCTAACTTTTCCGTTGAAACCGGAAATGATAAATACTTCTTTTTGTGTAAAATAATGTCCTTTTATTTGTGTGTCGACTGTATCGGGTGACGAGATTAGTCCCGTTCCAATTTCTCGATTGATTTTAGGAATATAATTTTGAAATTGTGGTACATCATTTGTGAAACAAAAAGCCACATTTTGCACTTATGAAGTGAAAAATATCAGTTCCGGTCCAACCGGAAATAGCAACCAATTTTGATATTTAAATAGCAACCTATATATATTTTTCCATATTTAGATTCCACATGAAATTCTCATTACAACGATGTATCACAAGTAGGTAATTGTTTTCAAAATGGCGTCATAAATGCAAAAAAGTGAAAAAGCTAAGTTAGCGACTGCAAGACTGTGTTTTCAAAAAATTTACCCAGTAGGCCTTGAATCTGATGTATCACCTTCATTTTTATTGTTGCATTTCAATAAAAATTTATTTCGTGCAAAAAATCACAATTTTGAATTAAACAATTTTTCGAAGAAACAAAAAAGCAAATGGCTTTCATTCAGTTTTTTAAAATGGTAACAATATTTTTTTTACTTGCACCAACAAAGACCTTTCATTTGATGTATAATACGTCTAGTTTCGGTACTAATTTACTTTGAAATTATTGGATTTCTGTAGATGCTACATTTACCAATTCGTATTGTTAAAAAAAATACACATTAAATAAAATTGACAGAATTTATTAATAATTATTTATAAGATAGGAGAAAACAAAATTGTTCAAAATGCATTCCTTCAACTTCAGTACATTCTTAAGCCCTACTGATGGTTTCCTTACCACCCGTTCTAATATTTGTGCAGTTATTGTTGCAAAAGCTTGGCGAATTTTGATTTCCAACTCCTGGAGGTTGCTTGAAGATGATGAATATACTCGTTCTTTGACGTATCCCCACAGGAAAAAATCCATAGGGGTTAGGTCAGGTGATCTGGCAGGCCATCTGGTGGGATCATAATATGTCGAAATGACTCTATTTTGAAATTTGTTTTCTAAATAATTAGAGACATTCCGAAGATTATGTGGCGGAGCCCCATATTGTTGGTAATAAATGGTTCTTTTCAAATTCAAGATTAATTTTCCTAAAACGCCCTCAATTTCATTTTCCAAAAAGTTCAGGTACCTAATTCCATTTAGAGTCCCCTGAAATAAAATAGGACCTATGATCCTGGTACCCACAATTCCCGCCCATACATTTATCCCAAACATCTCATGGTGATTTCCTTCTCTAAGCTCATGTAAATTTTTCTGAGACCAGTAACGCAAATTATTTCGGTGAAATACGCCATTGTAATGAACCGACTTTCATCTGTGAACAGGATTATGGGAACAATGTTTCTATTTTCTAGTAACCAATTGCAATAATGGACTCCTCTATCTGCATCAGCTTCATATCAGTGCTGATGAAGTTGATATGATTTATGTCCATGTTTTCTCAATATTTTTCTAACAGATTCTTGGCTAATATCAAGAGCACTTCCAATTTCACGTGTACTTGAATTTTTATTAATTTCCAAGGATGCTAGAACATTAATCTCTGTGGCCTCGTCAATAATAAACGTATTTTCTTCGTTTTCATTTGGCTGGGCCCTACATTTTTCTTCTAAAATCTTGAAATATTTTCTACAAGGGTGATGCTTTCCAGGATACCGCTCTGCATGTAACCTTTCAACTTGATATGCATTTCTTTTTGATTCGCCATAAATATTCACCTTTTTATTTTGGGTAAATACTACCATTTTGTATTTTTTAAAACCTTTTAAATAGTTATATTAGCAAATAAATCACAAGCAAATTAATAAAGCACTACATAAACTTTATTAAATAATAACTTAGACAAATGTTTGAAAAGAAATGTCATTTTATCATGGCACGCTTGTAAAATCTAATACATACAATAATTTTAAAGTAAATTAGTACCGAAACTAGATGTATTATACATTAAATGAAAAGTTAATGTTTTGGGCTTTGTTTTTGCAAGTAAAAAAATATGGTTACCATTTAAAAAAATTGAATAAAATCCATTTGCTTTTTATGTTTTTTCTAAAAATTGTTTTTCAAAATTCAAAATGGTGATTTTTGCACGAAATAAATTTTAATTGTAATGCGACAATAATACATCAAGGCGTACTGGGTAAATTTTTTGAAAACACAGTCGCAGTTGCCAATTTAGCTTTTTCGCTTTTTCGAATTTATGACGCCATTTTGAAAACAATTACCTATTTATAATACATCCTTGTAAGGAGAATTTCATGTGGAATCTAAATATGCAAAAATATTTATAGGCTGCTATTTAAAGTTGTTGCTACTTCCGGTTGGACCGGAAGTGATATTTTTCACTTAATTAGTGCAAAATGTGTGACAAATGATATGCCAAAATTTCAAAATTGTATTCCTAAAATCAACCGAGAAATTGGAACGGGAGTAATCTCGTTGTCACCCGGGATAATATCATTTCTCTAAGTTAAAAATCAACCAAAAAAAGGGAATAAACAATATCGCGGTGACACCCGATATGTTGGTAGTTCAAAATCAATACTGTTTTAATTTTGTGTTACCCTGTTTAAAAATTAACATAAAAATGTAGTCTAGATTGTGCCAAGAATAATGATTTTTGTTCCAGATGTCTATGACTAACTAGAACTAAAATATGGTATTTTTCGTAAATCTCTAAAAACGAAAAAAATAGACAAAATAACCGACATTTTTGTGTGGAGTAGTATAAAATTACATTAATATTAGTTTTGAACCACCAACAAAAAACTATGTTTTTTTTAAATGATCAAGCAACCAATTAATTTTTTCCGGACTGCTTGAGGTGGATGACCCACTATGTATAAAAAATTGTGGCAGTTTAAGAGGAGAATATCATTAATTTCGTTTGGAAAAACATAAACATACGCCGCTTATCTTATGTGACCTTCCAAGGCCTTTGATTGCGTCTCTCACAGCAGATTAGCTGAAAATATTGAGATATATAATATAATGGGAAAAAAACTGTTTTTTATAATAACGTGTCATCCGAAAATAATGTTACCAGCGATGGTGTCCCTTAGGGTGCTGTCGTAGGACAATTGCTGTTCATTATTTATATTAATGATATCATTGTCAACAGCAAAAAGGGTATTATTTGCTGATCACAACTCTAATTTCAACCGTAGAAAACTGTCATAATATAATTCGCATATCTAATATAGTTGAAAAAGGGCTGAACTTTGTTCAGTATTAATAAATTAATTAATTAAGCGATTACGCAAAACGGAGATTTTAAATCGCTTGAAAAAAAATTTAATGAGGTCAAGATCAGGAAATTGTGCTGGCCATTCAATTGGTCCTCTGCAACCTAATCATGTATTGGAGAAAATGTGATGTATAAATACTGACTGTTTGGAAGTTGGTGCCTTTCAATTTGAATGTAAATAATTGTAGGATACATTAATAGATATAAAATTTTTTGAATATTAGTAGATGACGACATATTAAAAGCTTTGCTTGGAAATCGTTTTAGCTCTTGCTGCACGTCGAGGGAAACGTAGATGTAGAGGCACCTGCTCATGAAGCTACTGAACATACTGTGTACATATATCTAAATAACACTAGTATCGATCGAATATCGATTAATTTACCCGTGCACTTAAGGTATCAGAGAAGTCAAATTACTGGAGGGTATGTATACATATATATGTGGATCAAAACACAGCCTTTTGTACGTATAGAAGGCTGTGATCAAAATATAACTAAATTGTTTATAATCATAATATAGGAGGTGGTTTGGATTCCGCCATAAAAGTTTAGTTAGTAATTGTGATTTTTCAGGGCGGGACGCTTTTTTATTTATTTCTTTTTAATGAAATGCTGGCAAATTTACAAATTCTCAATCAAATTCGTATTAATGGTTTTCTAACTTTTTGATGGACTTTCCCAGAGTTATTTACAATTAATTAACTCGTTAAATTTACAAACGGTTCTATTTTAATGCATGTTTTTTGCCGTTATCACTCAAGAACAAGAATAATCTATTAGCTACAAAATAGAAATGTGTATTAATTTAATCTTGGTAAACATTATTGTAAACAAGAAATTCACTCGTTCAAATATTCAATTATAAACGTTGATAGGTCGGAGGGTATCATCATAATAATAATAAATATGTATATTTTATGATTTGTTAAGTAATAATTTTTGCGTTTTAAATAGAAATCAACGAATATTTTTATACAGGGTCCCGCAAAATAGTGTACCCAATATAAAATTCAATTTTCTCAGTAACAATTTTTACGTGAATGGAATACACACGACGATTTCTGTTGTGGGACATTTCCCAAAAAAAATGGTTTAATTACACCGGCACACAAAAAAAAAGTTGTTTGTACATTTGACGCCACCTACCTCCCGACATGTATTTCGACCCGCTAAATCCAAATTTGAAGTCAGTTTGGACCGTACACCCTCAAATATCGAGTAAATTGAAAAAACCGTAAAAAATAGCGAAAATTGGGTGTTTCGGTAATAAAAAAAATTTTGTGGATCTAAACCAAGCCTAATTTTTATGTATTTCGATCCGCTGAATACGAATCTAAAGTATATTTAGACCATAAGCCGTTTTAAATCTAAGTAAATTGTAAAAAACTCGAAAATTGCTAAAAATGGCAAAAAATTGTGATTATGTTGATGAAAAAAATTTTGTAGACCCGGATCGAAGAGGATTTTTATGTAATTTGATCTGCTGAATCCGAATCTGAAATATATTTGGCCCATTAATCCCTCAAAATCTCAAAAAATCGCAAAAAACCGATAAAATAGCAAAAAATTTCAGTTGAAAAAATTGAAAAAAAATCTATGAAACACGATTAAATACGTTTCTTGTATTTTTTTATGCATAAAATACAAGTGTAGAATCTGAAACTGAAAAATTGTAAAATCTATAAAAAATGACGTATAAACAGAATGAACATTTTTTTCATCAACATAATCACAATTTTTTTGCAATTTTTAGCAATTGCCGAGGGTTTTTTACAATTTACTTAGATTTAAAACGACTTATGGTCTAAATATACTTTAGATTAGTATTCAGCGGATCGAAATACATAAAAATTAGGCTTGGTTTAGATCCAGAAAAAATTTGTTATTACCGAAACATCCAATTTTCGCTATTTTTTACGGTTTTTCAATTTACTCGATATTTGAGAGTGTACGGTCCAAACTGACTTCAAATTCGGATTAAGCGGGTCGAAATACATGTCGGGAGGTAGGTGGCGTCAAATGTACAAACAACTTTTTTTTTGTGTGCCGGTGTTATCCACGGAAACATCTAACGTAAACAAACTAGATTGTTCGTATTATGTATCAGGTAATTACACTAAAGATAGAGAGACAAATCTGCACTTAAACCCACCGTGACACTATAATCGTAATATTTGCTCCTGCATCTGCTAATGGAGTTTCTGCGTAGACAGTGGCCAATATAGAGAGTTATTATCCTGGACGATGAAAAATACTTTATTTTTGCCAACTTGAAAATCAAAGAAACGATGGTTTTTATACGGACAATGTGGAAGAGTGCCCGGGCACGTAAAAACATAGAAAAGGCGAAATTCGCTGTTAAAGTTCTAGTTTGGTGTGCAATTTTGGCTAGAGGCATAACCAGGCCTTATGTGGGATGAGTCGTCCAGCCGTCGAAAAAAGGCCCGCGCGGCAAGGGGGGACTAGTGCCGATAAGTAGAGCTGTCCGAGGTCACCTGGCCGCCAGAGCCGTCATATGACTCATATGTTTACATCATATCATAATACTTGAATAAGTATATTAAATGGAAATAAATTTTAACAATAATGTTACATTTTATAAAAAATTTGTATAAAACTCACCCTTTTAAACAGATTTATGAAGTAGTTTGGTTGTCGTCATCACAAAGTGGGGAAGATCTATAGTATAATAGCATCAGGTATGTTTCTACAGCTGTCTCTGTCAGCGATGTTCGCTTTGGTGAAAAAATATGTTTGTATTTTGAAAATGACCGTTCGACATCAACGGATGTAATACAGGCATAAGTAAAACAATCTGTGAACTCACTTAACGAAGTTGTAGATGCACCATCACAAATTTGTCTTAATTTGCTAAAATCAGGATCTTTCTGTAATACACTCTCGAATTTTTCACTAACGCGATTATTTTTTGCGTCATTTATAGCCTGTAGCTGTGTTTTTACGTCGTCCACTATTTGCAGCGATTCCACTAACGACACGAACTATTTTGCAATTTTTCTATTGCGTCGTGTAGTCCCCTATAATTGTTATTAATACTTTTTAAATCTGTTTCAAGGGAAACGCCTTGAAAGCTTGTCTGGCTTTCCCTAATAGCTGCAGCCTCGTTAGGGTTGAACTGTAGTATCACAGCTTTTATTTGTTGAAAATATTCAGCATAATAAAAAGCCGTGGAAATGTTGGTTTAAGAGGGTCCAGTACACGTACTATAATATTTAAAATATAATTTTTTTTACAATCTGTCGTCTCGTCAATACATAACCAGAGCCATGTATTTTTTAATCCACATTTAATCCTATTTACAATGTCTTCACGAACAGCTGGAATATATCTACATAACGATGTACGACTTGGTAAGTTCACCTGGGGATTGTATTTATTCCAAAACTCCCGAAATGGTTGTTTATCCAGTATGTGTAGCGGAATATTACAGGCTATTAACATTAACAATAAATCAAACATAAACTGAGTTGTCAAAGGCATGCCATTTTTTTATTTTGATGTTGCACGGTATTGATATGACGACGACAATCTGTTTTGTGCCAGCACATTAAGTCTTGATTGCAAACTTTACAAATTATTTTGCATAAATTTATTCACTGTGTCCGCGTACGGTCGTTTTTTACCCTTTGGCGCGTTTGACATTATGTATAATTTATAGGTACAACTTCACGCATTAACCTTTCAAATAAAACTGCAGCGTAAATCACTTCTAAATCGGCACGTGTGACGACAGCGCAAGACCGTGGCTGTACTCCAGGCACATCGGACAGCTCTACCGATAAGTCGCCAGCTTTCTGCGAAACCGTATACTAGGAATATAATATCTCCCAATGCAAATTAGTGCATGGCAAAATTTGCCATGCACTAACTAATTCATTTATTTCATTTACGCTTAATTGTGAATGGAATGCAAAAATCACATTCTTTCCGCGGGTCTTCTTTTCCATGCCAGACAGTATGGGGCGAAGCTCTAGACAGTCAGATATATTAATAGTTTCCTCACTAAATTAATTGATTTTGTATACGAACATCACCTTAAAGACGATATAATGTTTTGCCCCGACTTGGTATCCTGCCATTATGCCAGGCAAACATAAAATTGACTTCGTCAAAACAGCATACCTTTTGTACCAAAAAACGATAATCCCTCTAATTTATCTCTGGCCCGCCCAATTGAAGATTTTTGGGCACTTTTATCTCGCAAAGTGTATGATGGAGGGTGGCAAACAGAAAACGAAGAACAACTAAGGCGTAGAAATTTCAGAGATACGCGAAATTGATGTAAAGGGTGTCAACTCTAATTTTGACCCACCTTTATTTCCTTATTTATGAAGATTTTTTAAAATTTTAAAATGTGGCTGTATCTGATATTTTCCGAATTTTCAAAAAATAATATTCAAAATTGCCTAATGCCAATACATACAGGGTGGTGAAAGATAAGTTGTTTTTTTAACGGAACGCCCTGTATATTTTTTTATGAATTTATAGTACTCCTTGAGCTGATTTCAAAAATGTATAACTCTATTGATTTTCGATTAAAATATGCTGAGATATTCGAGGATAAACATGAGAAATATTTGATTTCACTATTTTGGAAAAATTCAGATACGGCCACATTTTAAAAAACCTTCATAAATAAGAAAATAGGGGGGGGATTAGAGTTGACACCCTGTACAAGCAGTCCAGAACCTGATGGTTGATGTTCACAAAAATTTGCGCCCATTGAGCAGCACGAGCCCCTTCATTAAGTTTAAGTTAATAATTTTGTTAGTTACTAAGCTGTTAATTATAGCAAATAATAAAAGTTCAAATAAAGTTATTTATTACAAAAAAAAATGGTTCAACATTTTGTGCCAAAACGTTTGAGACATACTTTATTATCGAAGATGATCCTACATCCTCAATCTCATCAACTTTTAGATTGTTAATTCGTCTTCCGGGCATGCACCTGCAATTCCGAGGAACTTCAACGATTTCTTGCGGTTATTCATGGTTTTCCATGTCGAAACTTAACTTTTGACTCAACAAATTTGTTTGTAAACAATTTTCTGTTGCCATGGTACGTTGCCATGATACAAATAAACAAAGTATGATACTAGACGGTCTAATTTTCGTTCGGTTCTGCACGTGACGTCACTCGGTTAGTAAACACCATTTTATTCAAATGAGATCTGCGATAAATGAGGTAGAATAATAAAAATGTAAGATTTTTTTTTTTACATTACATCACAAATATTGAAATAAAACACAAATAAGAGCGTATAATATTAGGTGCATTAATTCTAACTGAGATGTCACTTAATTTAAGTAGTTTTACGGTTACGGAGGCTACATCAAATGAAATTATGCTTTTATTTATGCAGTGTAACCGTAAAACAACTTAGATTAACTGAGATCTTAGAATGAACCCACCTTATATATTTAGTAATGCCCTAAATAAAACCGAAAGTTTACCGGAGTTTTCATCGTACTCTGAGGGTACTGTAACAGTCTGTTTTTTTTTTATAAATAATTTGGAGCACATTCCTTTATAAATAAATTATCAGTTAAATTTCAAATTCGAATAGAATAGTTTTTTTAAACCTTATTGTATTAGCTATTTAGTGCGCCGCTACTGTGCGGGAGAAAAAATTTTACGAAGCGGATCCGTCGCGCGCCCTCAGGAACGAATTCGGTGATGCTTTCAGCTGAAGAGACGAAAAAGTGGCAGACAGGCTCGGGGCACGATAGAGAGTGGACCTGTGTGGTTAAAATTTTGTTTAAACTTGGTAACGTTTGTGTTAGAAAACTGTTGAAAAGGTGATGCTGCTGGTGGAGGTAGCTGAGCTTGCTGGAGTTCTTTAAGGCCCTGACCATATATTCGGCACAGGAGCAACTGTTTAATTATATTGTCTTCCCGAAGAAAAATATGTAGATGCAGAAATAGTTTAACTTCTAACACCCTAGATACCTAGGTACAACCACCCATTGACTTGTGGTCAGACTTTGAGTGCCTCGCGTGTGAACAATGAATTGTTTTCATGAATTCTTATAAGATTTGCAAATCAGCGCTGTACTTTGAAACTAAATTCGTTTAATATACTTTAAATTTATTTTGTGCTTGATTATCATTGACTATTTAAACAACTACACCTTTTTTCCGTCTTATAACGGTAACCCGTTGTTTTTAAGTTAAGGAAGAACATTAAATTTTAAACATAAAAGATGGTGGCGCCCAAAAAATTAATAAATGAGTTGGTTTTACGTTTTTGTACCGTTTATATAGGCGATTGCGTTGTCTGACTTTGTTTTTATTTTATCTAGTTATAAGTTGATTTGATTTATTTGGTTAATCACTTTGCTTCCCCGCCCAGAGAAGAGAGTCGTAAATATTGCTTATTTTGAATAAATATATTTTGCTATTAAATTTTTGTTTCATGCAATAATATTTAATGTAACTATTTTAATGATAATAATACACGTTATCGTACGAAGGTTGATAGATTCAACTTTCTTCAATAAACTTTCAAGTAACGGAAATTTCCGAGAAGATTGGATAGAAGTTCAACAAATGTAGCTGAACATACACAATCTGTACAGATTTAGTTGCCAGCCAAGGTATACATGTCATCAGTATTATATCTATCTTAATGTAATTACTAAGATATAAAATTGACGAAATAGAAGGATATTTTGCATGTACAAAGATAAATCCCGATATTTTAGCTTTTACAGAACACTGGTTAAGATCAGATGAAATAAATGTAAATATCAACAACTATACAATGGCACCATACTTGAATGCATTTTTACAAGAAAAAATAATGATTTTGAAAATCCACCCTTTGTTAAATTTCTAGGGATATATTTAAACACTAAACTGTCGTGAGAAATTCATAGAGACCAACTGGCAAAGAAATTATTAAAAAATATTTATGTTTTAAGGAATTTATATCGGGTAGTAACTAAGTCAGTAGTTTTAACAGTTTACTACAGCTTCTTCCAGTCACATATGGTATACGGTGTAATATCCTGGGGCCACTCATCATATGCAAAGCAAATTTTTAAACTCCAGCGAAGAGCGGTAAGAATTACTTTTGGTTTGGGATACACCGGGATGAAGTAAAATTCAAGTTTGTAGAAATAAAAATTTGAACGTTAACGTCATTATCTTCAGATGTCTGCTGTGGGTTACTGGGTTAAAGAAAACTTAAACCTTTCTCAATTCCTGCATTGGATTATACCTTCAAAGACATCTATGATGTCGGTCGGTTAATAGCATTTGGACCATATGAGAAGTTTAACATACCTCTCACCACTACCCAATTTACCTTAGTCAGTATATGACTAGCAAATTGGCTAGTATCATTTATCTGTTCCATAACCTATGGCATACTGAGGAGAACTAATAAGTTCGAAACCGGTCTATGTCTGGTTAGGAATTGACAAATGATATTGGCTACCGATCTATCATGATTTGAAGGTATAATCCAATGCAGGTCGGGGTATTTGTCCGCTGAGTACTTGTTTCGTTCAAATCATATTTAATAACAGTAGTTTAGTCCACCTGGGCTAGAGGTCGCCGATCTCGGTACTTGCTTCGCAAGTCGCTATCCGCCACAGAGACATCTATGATATCGGTCGGATAGTAGCATTTGGACCGTATGAGAAGTTTCATATACCTCGGCCCAAAATTTTGGGTGGTACGTTTCTCTCTGTGAGCACTGTTTGAAATTTGTTCCAGGTATGGAAAAGTGCCATTGCAAAAACCTAGTCTCTTAACTTGGTGTCCTGGTACTGTCTCTGAAATCTGTGGAAGAGGTCTGAAAGTTGAGGCACCATGCAGTGAAACAGCTCAAAATATTTGTGTGTGGAAAAATCTTAGTTATCAAGCGGTGAGTTTCAGATAAAGTTGCGACTGATTACCGATTAGTAACTCATTTATGAATGTTTGTTTCAGCTATTTGATGAAGTCGAATTGTTCGTACCGGTTGGTGATTTGGACGATTATCCATTAGTGTCAATTGTTACATTATTATTAGGTTGTGCGGGCTGTATTTATATTTTGTCGGTGTTATCAACAACACCCTTATAATGTCAGGCGAGTTGATAATTAAACTAGCGGGTGGGTCATAAAGCAGGAATTTTTGAATTATTTGTGACATTTAAGTGAATTTAATGGATCTTGGCCCAAGTAATTAACAAAACTGTAAACAGACAATCTGAGGAAGAAGATGTTAATTTGTAAAATATTTAAAATTATCGATTATCGATTTTTGTTTGTTAGAAACATATTGGAACCAAAGAAATGACCGTAATACTTCAGCATGATGCGTCATCTTGGAAGTGACAAAAAAATAAAGTTTATCATCATAATCAAAATTGGCAAATTGGCAATTTTTAACCAATTTTAAATTTGGAAAAATGGCTGTATAGGCAATTTTTAGCTCACCGAAATCGCAAACAAAAAAATTGGCTATTACATTTAAGACAAAAAAAGGTTATCACTTCTGACAAAAGCGAAGGAACAAAAATCTTAAATATTTTTACCAAACGAAACTAACGTAATTTTCTTGTGTAACTTTCTTCAAAATGATAGGAGGTATCGAGATGCGGTCTTGAAGATTTTCATGCAAATTTTATCAGAAATAAACTTACTTAACGATGACATTAACATACGATAGAATACGTTGTATACAGGGTGTAAAGTGAAACCCTTCCAATTTTACAAAATTTCATTGGAAAATGTAAAAAAAAGCAGTTGTAGGTTTTTATTTATTTATTTATTTCTTTATAGTTACAACTACGCAACAGATGAATCCAGTTACAGGGCAGGAATATACAAAATATAATCGATACCAATTAACGTAACAAAATAACTTAAATATTAATACAGAAAGAACATGATTTTTTATAACCTTAATATTACAATTAAAAATGTCAACGTTTTCTTGAACCGACGTTTAGTTTGAACACATTGTGTATAAAGGTGTAAATTTTAACAGATTTGTTCTGGGAACTGGCAAATAAAACAAACTGCTAGAACCGGTTTGAAAAGCTGGAACATGGAGAGAGAAACAACTAAGTAATTGTGGAGAGTCAATTTGGTTATTTGATATTTTATACAGTGTGGTCCATAAGTAATGGATAAATTCATTATCTACGTAATTTACAACTTATAAGTAAAATCCTGAAACATGTGAATTTTTAATTCTAAAATGACATTTTTTGAGCATAATTTTACACCACCCTTCAACTCCCTTGGAGTGACAGCTACCCCTTTAAAATTTTTAAATGGAACGAGGGTGCGTGTGGTAGCTCATTTGAAAGGGTTTTTAATTCTCTGTCCAGCAATAGATTTTTTGAATTTCTCTAATTTTTTTATTGAAAAAAAGTTACATTTTTAATGTTACTAAGTGAACAAAAGAACATGAAACAGTTTAAATCAAATGTTCTAACTGGGCGCCCGTTGCTTCTTGACAATAATGGAGGCGTTGCTGAAATTCTTCTAAAACATTTTGTATCGTTTCCGAGGTGATTTGATTAATTTCTGCCTTATTCTGTATTTTAAATCATCGACGTTATTTGGTCTGTTGAAGTAGACTTTCGATTTTAAGTAACCCCATAAAAATAGTCAAGCAGGGTCAAATCGGAAGATAGGCTCTTACTTCCAATGCAAATTGTGGTGTAGCTCCGTCCTGCTGCTACCAAATATTTCTATCAATTTTGACACTTGACTTGTTGACAGTTCAAATTTTTCGAAAGTCTCCAACACCACCCGCGTAATTGTTTCGCCAGTACACGCAATTAGTCTTTTGCTAGCTAGTAAAAGTGGAAATGTTGGTTTAACAGGGTTGAGTACACGTACTATAACACATTTAATCCTATTTACAATGTCTTCACGAACACTTGGTACATATCTACGTAACGATGAACGACTTGGTAAATTCACCTGGGGATTGTATTTATTCCAGAACTCCCGAAATGCTGGTTTTATCCAATATGCGCAGGGTAACATCACAGGCAATCAGCATTAACAGTAAATCAAACATAAACTGAGGTTCCAAAGAAGGCACGCCATTTTTTTTACTTTTATGCCGGTTACTATTGACATGAATTTTGCAGCCGTATTTATTCCAGCACATTAAGTCTTGATCACAAACTTTACAAATTATTTTACGTCCATCATAGAATAAATCCGGAAATTCACCGATAAATTTATTCACTTTATTAGCGTGCGGCGTTTGCTACTCTTTACGCTCAACATTATTTATTATTTATTAGTACTCTATGCATCGACTGACAGACAACTGAAGTGTGTCGTGTCATCGTCATCGTAAACAAGCGCGCGATGGCATTGATATTGTGCCCGACCCTGAATTTACCATCGCTTGGCCAGGCTTATTAATAAGAAACCAACTATAATTATTGATAGAAAGTGCTATCGGAGCGTTTTGCGTTTGTGTAATTGTATCTATTGTTTGTATATCTTGTTTATAAATAATGAAAATAAAAATTATCAAGTTTTTTATTGTATTTTTTTCGAACATTTCACATCGGTCAAGTGTCCAGTGGACGAATTTTTAAAAAACAAACTTAAATACTTTTGTAAAAAATATACGAACACATTTCAGCCTATAGTTATATTTTTGGGATCCGTCGCTTAATTTTCGTTTTCCTCATTTCTCTCTTCTAGGTTTTCATATACTTGGTTCCAAGCTTGCACTTCTCCTGAGGCAAATATTATATAGAATATATTTGTAGCTGTATAAACGCATGCCGTTATGATAAATATGGTTCTCCACATTGATTCATTACTCTAAAAGAAAAGAAAATACGTAGGTAAAGATTCTGCAAATTAGAAAAGCGAGGGTGTGATCTAAATGACTGAGTTGTGTCTTTATTAACAGCAAAATTTTGTTTATTGCAAGTTTATTTTAGTAATAACGATTACTGTAGTTATTTCTTTCATCGCGCCACCAAAATATTACCTGATCCGTTACTATGTATTGTACAATAAGTGGTGAAATGACTGAAAATATGCTTGAAAAACTATTGGTTAAACCCATAAGAACACCAGAGTGATTAGGTGATAGATCCAGATGGTTTACTTGATAACCACAGAGGCCCCCTGCTGAGACCCCTCCGTTTATTATTAAAAGAGCCACTGATATCCCTGGGTGATCCTTTTTCATGAATCCTAGAATAGTTAAGCTGATTGCAGGAACCATAGTTCCTGAAAACACAAAAAATTAAATCGTGATTTTTGGTGACGTTGACAGTCAGGAAAGAGATACTCGTATTTGAGCAAATATCCAAACAGCACAAGTGCCAGGGTATAAAAAGTGTATAATTTTAGATTATATTTGGATATCATGTACAGTCGTGTTCAATAAAGTATTGTACAGCGAGTGTGCTTTATAAACTTACCATTATTTCATTTTACAAAGTTCAAAAACGTGTTGTACAATATTTTAATAAACAAATACACTTTGCTATCGTTTTCGAGTTATAAACAAAAGTTCGACTTTTCGACTTTTAAACACATGTCAATATCTCGGTGGTTTGTAAAGTTATGAAAAAACAATTTTTACATTCTTCAAGCACTTTTTTCTGTATAATATATTGGCGTCGAGAAAATTAAGAAAAAATGTACAATCTCGAGTTATGGCTTAAAGTTGTATTTTTTTAAATGCGAGTCATAGTTGGCTATGATTTAATTAAAAAAGAAATGTTTTTCTTTTTCAAACTATATATCATGTGTGGGGTTGCTTTTGATGTGTAAGTAGTTAATAACGAAAATAATCTTTTAGTAGATTTCTTTTTGCGTTTTTTAATATTTATTCCAAGTAGGCATGTGTCATCTATGGCAGTGTTTATCCGTTTGTCACTAAAATGCATATTAATAATTTTGTTTCCATCATAATTACAACTCATTTAATCGTAAAAGTGAAGTGTCTTACGAAAATTACGAGAAATATGGGGTTATCATAAAGTAAGGGGTCTATTTTAAATTCTTATATAGTTTTAAGAAATTATGCTAGTAGCAGAAAGTAAACAGAATCTAGTTGCCGCAATAATTGGATTTTAGTGTATCTATGGAAAACAAAAGAATTGTCGTTACAACTATTGATACAAGTGTCAAACGAAATAATCGTAATTTAGAGAATTTTTCTCAAAATAAAACTCGCGTAACGTAAATTGTAACAATTTCAATATGGATCTGCAAACAAGAATTGGTTTAGTGCAATGTTATTATGAAGGGGGTAAAAATTACACTACTGGATTACGAAGATTTCGTACGAAAATGGGTTTGAGAGCAGGGCCGTGCAAAATGAAGGCGTATCGTAATTTGATTAGCAAATTTGAAAGAACAGGGTCTGTAAAACACCTGCCGAGGTCAGGAAGATCTAGGAGTGATGTCCAAGTTGCAGAAGTTCTTCAGGAAAATCAAAACGTAGCCAATACTAATCCGCTAGCAATCAGTGTGAATGCGATATCAAAACGATTACAAATGCCATACACCACGGTTTGGAAAATTTTACGGAAAATCTTAAAAATGTATCCCTATAAACTGTAACTGCTGTTTGAATTAAAGGACGCAGATTTTGCTCTCAGGTACGATTTTTAATTACACGTATTGGCTCAGATGGAAATTGAACCCGAATGGTTATCCCGTATTTTATCGACAGATGAGGCCCATTTCTCTCTTAATGGTGGAATTAATACTCAAAACTGTCGAATATGGTCAACAGAAAATCCACATGAAATCGTTCAGCAAGGCCTTCATGACAAAAAGTCACCGTTTGGTGCGGTTTCTCAGCTAATTTCATCATTGGTCCATACTTTTTCGAGGATATACAGAATGGGGAGGCCGTATCTGTAACTGTTACTGGTGAACGATACCTGCAAATGTTAAGGGATTATGCAATTCCACAGTTGCAAAACGAGCACGAAGGACTTGAAAACATGATTTTTATGCAGGATGGAGCACCTCCGCACATATACCGACCAGTTAAAGAATTGTTAACTGCGGTTTTTCAAGATCGTGTTATAAGCAGACATTTTGCAAATTCATGGCCACCAAGATCGTCTGATATTAATCCAGCATATTACTGGCTGTGGGGTTATTTAAAAAATTTGGTGTTTAGAACACGGCCAACAACGCTGGAGGAATTAAAGGACAGTATTAGAGTGCAAATTCGTGCAATTCAACCAGAAATGTTGAATAGTGCTGTATACAATTTGGAGGAACGGTTGGTAATTTTACAACAACAAAATGGAGGTCATATCGAGCATCTGGGGTAACTAATGTTTGACATCAGAAATCCCATTATGTAAGCAACTAGATTTCATTTACTTTTTTGTTATTAATTTGATTTGTTAGGAATATATAATAAGTTGAAATATATCCCTTACTTTATAATCACTCGATATGATATGCTAGAATGCTTTATTCGAAGTAATAACAAATGTGATATTGCATCCGAAATATATTTCAATCGCTATCCAGAAATAAGACAACCTAATAAAGCTATTTTTAAGAAGTTAAAAGAAAATCTCATTAATTGTGGGTCCTTCAAGATTTTTACCAATGTCCGCATAAAAGTTATTAAACGTATCTGCAATTTCTTTATCATCTTTAGTTACTATATTGTTTGGTGTAAGTACTTGTTTAATATATATTTTATTTTTTGAATTAGTTATATTATTTAGAGTATTCCAAATGTTTTTACTGTTATTTTTATTTTTTTCAATTTGCTTTTTTATAATAATTTTTTTTGTTATTTTTATTAAGTTATTTAAGGAGTTTCTTATTTTTTAAAATCCTCATTTAATTTAATTTTGTCTGGATATTTCTGTACTTTTTTATACATGCTGTCTCTTTTATTAATTGATTTTATAAGACCGTCTGTAATCCAAGTTTTCCTTTTTTTTTCATATCGCTTTTGTTTAATAATATGAGTGTTTATAAATTTTTTCCTTTAATATTTTTGTTAAGTATTTAGCGGATTCATTAACATCATAATTATGTAAATCATTTCTTAACAATTTGAAATTTATATTTTTAATAATAAAATTTTCGGTTTTTACTTCAATGTCTCTAAGTATATTTATTTTTATTATAGAATAATTATTTTAATTCTTTGTAATTTAGATAAAAATAGTTAGTCCTCAAAACGGATGGAAGGAAATATCACCATGTCAAAGACTGGTAGTTGTTGCCCTACCTATACTACTAAATATTTTTCTAGCAGTTCCTCTTGATACAATTTCTCTATTTATTAAGGTATCACAGATCGAACTAAAAATTACAGAGCATATCCACATCGCTTCGTATGGCGCAGCAGAAAGGAGGCTGTTCTAAAAATATAAAAAAACTGTTTTAAAATATACTTTTTGTGTTGTAGATCTCTTACCGATTTAATGTCATAATCCAAAATTTTATCCAAAAATGTAGGAATTTCTGTAAGTAACACAGCACTACCCCAATTAGCTCCAACAAAAGCAATCGTTATCGCCCAAAATGGCATAGAACTTAGGATACACCTCCAAGGAGTTTGTTGTACCTAGAAACCAAACAAATGGATTTCGTTTACACAATTTACAAAGAATTTGTGTAAATACTTCGTTAGCCTCATATGCTAAACTTGTTTCGATATAAATTCTTTCGACATCGGTTATTCGTTTATGACGCCCTGGCCTGTCTGCTCCAAATAACATCCAAAGCAAAATCCATTTTAAACCTAATGCTCCAAACAAATAAAATGAAAATGGCCAACCAACCCAACTCGAACTTATAAGGCCAGTTGTTGAGAGAGCTAATATGTTTCCAAACACGGATCCTGTAAATAATTGGGAAATGGGAAAATGTATAAATGATCTAAAATGGAAGCGAATAATCTTAGTTATGTAGTGAATTAAGAAAAAATGATTAGACAATGATGTGTAAGTTTAATGGTGTATCATCTAGTTCAAACCAGTAATAGAGTTTTCTGTCAATTTTAATTTAATAATTAATATTTGCCAGCCATGGAAAATACACAAATTTTTCAAGTCGCATCGTCTTAAGCAACAGTTATACTGCATTGTAAATTAATGATTTTTAATTGAAACAATTGAAGTTGACGTATTCACTTAGAAAAGGAGCATACTATAACTTCAAAGTTGCGATAGCTAACATTAGACTTTGGTGACTTTTCGCAACCTCGATTTATCTGGTAACAACATTATACTTAAAATATTTTGCAACAGTTAAGTTTCGAAAAAGAGTCTAAAAATCATACTATTAGTAAAACAAAAAGTAGAGTTTTTTGTTCATCTTGAACATTATCATCAATGCATAGCAGACCAGGTTTATTTTTAATTTTTAAGCCGATAATACCTATTTTGAGACCTATTAGTCGTGTTCTTAATAATCTTATTGAATACTATGATTTATAAGTACAGGGTTATTCATTATAAATTACCCACCCCTTATCATCGTTACCCTAATAGCACAACTTAGTCCTATGGACATCCGATGAACGTCCTCAGCGGACATTATAGATAATTCAGGACGTCCCATGGACAGCCTTTTTTTAGTCCAAAGGACATCTTATGGACGTCCTTGGGATGCCCAAATGTCACAACTTTGAACCATATTCGGACGTCCATACGGAACATCCGAAGGACGTCTATAATGGGACATTATTTGGATATCTTTTTAATACCCCCCCAGCAAACAGACATGTGACGTATGACGTCATATTCACGTCATTTTTTGGTGCAGATTGGTCGGCAGCATCACCGACCAATAAATAGACGTGAAAATGACGTGTGATTTTCGACGTTATATTCACTTAAATATCTGACGTACCTACGACGTCAAAAATTGGTGATCAATAAGTAAGTTTTGGTGTCGTGTGGTTTTCACTTTAAAATTGTACTGATTTCATATCAACCTGATTTTCTAATTAATGCGATGAAATCATAAAAAGGCAATAGGTATATCAGTTGTAGTGTAAAAATTGACATGAAAATATTTCGTTTTTTGAAAATTGTCATCTCTGGCAGTGTTTGGGCAAGGATATTTAACATAAATATCCATGGGTGTTTGGGCATGTTTTTTATTCCGCTGGTATGCAACGATATTTTCCTTGCACCCTAATAGATGAATCCCTGCAGAATAAAAAAACATGCCCTTTGTGTGGGCAATAAACATAATAACTTCGACAAGAACAAGGAAATAAGCGGTTTAATTTAAAATATATTTTTGTTGATATAGTTACGTATACTGGTGGCAGATGGCGGTAGTGCTGCCAGAGATTTATAAAGATTAATGAATTGAATCTGTGGTCAGAAGCTATTTCGTGTTAGAATTATTTTGTCGTACTAAGAGAGATAAAAGATATAGTTCAGTGAGGCAGAAACAAAGACAGTACGTTTTGCACTTCTGGCGGTTTAATTCTTAAGTCGTAATCTGTGATCTGTGTTTTTGAGGTTAATGGCGTCATACGTTTGTGCTGCGTGGTTCTACTGGTTCTACTTTGTCCTGGCAAAAACTTGTGAAATTTTAAACATAGGTATATATTCTTGTTCTTATTTCATATATTCTTAATTAATCTTCATTACTATTTAATTAAAGCTGTGGTATTTAGGTATTTCATAATTGTGTGTAGGAATGACATTCGTAGGTGTGGAATTTGCAGCCAACGAAGGCCTAGCTATTGTAAGTGTAAATTGGCTCACTCCTCGCAAAAAGGAGGTTTTTTGGCCTGACAGCAAGAAACAATCATGTTATGAAAAACTGTTAAAGAACCACACCATCCCTGATGAAGACTCGTGGCAGCTTTATCCCATTCAAAGGTGCTTCTTTAATACAGGTAAGATTTCATAAAAATTTGAGTGTTTAAGGGAGGAAGAATTCCTTCCTTAAATTATTACCGAGCCAGGGCGGGGGTTTTCATTAGCATCTTCGCTGCGGAAGACTAGCAAGTATGTTCAGCATCACTGAAACTATTATAAAAATTGTGTAACCAGATTCAACTCATATCCTACTTTGATCGCGACTTCCATAAGTTATAATAGTAATTTTTGAAAAATAGACGAGATAAGGCCTAATACGACCTTACCTATAGCTATGAAAGCATACTTGTAGAATGTACACAGTTTACTCCGAGGCTTACTCAATTCTGTTTTCTCAATTTATCGTAAAAAAAAAAAAATGTTTAGTATAAAATTGAATGTGTTCTTTCAACGACATTGATTTTCCTTCTGAATTTTTAGATACCTATGAAAGAGCTCGTCAGAAACTAAAAAAGGCAGAATTAACCTCTGATTTGCAAAGCGATGAGTCTGATTCTGAATTATTACAAAGCAGAAAAGTAAGAGCCCGGAAGAGGCCAATATCTGAATCAAGTGATTCAGGTGATTCGGATGAGTCAAAACAAACTTGTGAACTTAAAAGGCCTGAAAAAATTTCTATAAACATTCTTAAACCTAAAGGTATATGCATGCATAACCAAGTATTTTTAACAAGAAACTCTAACACTATAATAATATTTCGTATTTTGGTAAATATCTTATTGTTGCAATTCTGAAATCTCACATAATTTCAGATGATTTGGCAGACACGATTGCCTTAGTGTCAGATTTGGACGCAAACACTGCAAGAGCCAATAAGGACTTTGAAAAAATTGAAAGTTCTATTCCAAGATCAATTAATTTGCCTTCCCCCCGAACACCTCTATGTGAAAATTCTGGTACATTACTGTTTTATTTATTTGCTTTATAAGTACCTAGTAATTTTTTATAATCCTATAGTGTGCTGAAAAATTGTGAAAGTCTATGTAATTTCAGATGCTCCAGTAGACACGAACTCTTCCATATCAGAATTAGTTCGAAGTCCTATTCCAGAAATACTTGGTTCTTGAAAGCTCGGAATCTTATTCTAGGAATACCTGGCTCCTCAAAAGTTAGAAGTCCTATTCCAGAAACACCATCAGGTTCTTTAACCTCAGGGTCTAGTTTCTCAACTCCAAAAATAAATAGATCAAGTACACTGCGTGAAAATTCTGGTATGTTTTGTTTTATTTTGTTTTTTAATTAATTTTGTCTGTACTTTTTTTATAGCTCTAGAATCAAATGATAAATTATTATCAAGTATTTTTTATGTAAGAGAACAAAATAAACTAATTATAAGTTTGCTAACGCAAATTATTAACAAGCAATCTTCGGAAAATGCACATGGTATATTAGAAGAAATACCTCACTTGCCAATAAATAATGAGGAAGATTTTACAATATTAGAAAATTACCTTGAATCTGATGACAATTTAAAGAAACTTGTAAGTTTTTTAAATTCCCACTATTTACAAGCCTATTTATTATTATTTTTAAATTTTTAGGTCAACTACTTACAGAAGTTAGGAGGGAAAGATGCAATTTCTAAAGTTAATATTATTTTGAAGAAAATATTAACTAATGAATTAGCATCTGGGTACAATTATTTTGGAAAAAGGCCAGGCAAAAAACCATTTTCAACTTTACGACTTAATGATGCTATTACTCGTAAGTATTTCTGCTTCATTTATGGAATCATTTTAAAACGAATCACCTAAATTGTTTAATGAACAGATGAAAATATGAATATATATATATCAAATAATATCTGATAGTTTTTTTGGGGATTTCGGTCAGATATATATAAATATACTTCTCATGGGTCAATTTACGTCATATAAATTAATAATTGTTTGGCTATATTTTTAACCTTAGAAATAAATTTTTAGGAGCTGTTCTTCAAGACTCGGCAGGCACAGAAAAAAAATGTGGCAGATGCGATAAAAGTCTGGTTAAAACATGCTCCACAACGTGTAAAAATTGAAAAGAAAAAGGATGGAGACGGAAATATGCAGTAGTAAGATCGAAGTGTATAAGAATAAAATCGTTGGAATGAGACAAATATATAGAAGGGTTGAAATTTACAAAAAAAAAATTGCAAAAGTTATTAATAGTAATGTTATTGAAACAGCAAAGGTGGATCAAGGAATATGTGATAATATAATATTGGAGCCACAATATATTGTTCGACCCACCTTTATTAACCCTACTAACAGCTCAGGTAGCTCTGATGTTGACTTTAACTATGACACTGACTCTAGCGAAATTTTTATTCCTGATATATTAAATTCTGTTTTTAATGAATATCCCACTTTGCCAGAAAAAAATAATTCATTAAAAGACCAATTAAGACATTGGGCAGTGACAACATCTGTTTCACACTCTAGTGTAACAAGTTTGCTGCACATATTGTCCCCTTATTACCCAAATGAACTTCCTCTCGATTGTAGAACTCTCTTGAGAACGCCCACTCATATGGTTGCAAAAAAATTAAATTCAGGAGAGTATTCTCATATTGGATTTGAAAAAAGTTGCATTCAAATTTTGGAACGTCTTAGTGACATTCCAGATAATCTTGAAATTGCCTTTAATATTGATGGGATACCATTGTTTAAAAGTTCATCTCTTCAACTTTGGCCTATTTTAGCCCAAATTAAGAATATTAAAAGCAGTCCTTTTGCTGTGGGTATTTTTTTGTGGAAAGACAAAACCATATCCATTACAAGTTTATCTTGAAGATTTTTTTGAAGGAATTTAACTCGCTACTTCAAAGTGGTTTACAGTTTCAAAATAAGAATTACAGTATTGAATTGCATAGTTTTATATGTGATGCTCCGGCACGCTCCTTTTTAAAGTGTGTTAAATCTCATACGGGATATTTGTCATGTGAAAAATGCACAGACGGAGGTGAATATTTTAATGGCCGCATGATTTTTCTATCCACAAATAAATCTCTTAGGACAGATACAACATTTTTACAGCAACTGGATGAAGACCATCATTTGGATGTAAGTCCTTTAATAAATTTACCCATTGGAATGGTCAGTCAGTTTCCAATAGATTATATGCACAATTGTTGTTTAGGAATAATGCGAAAATTATTAAATTCTTGGATTAGTGGAAAATTACCCACCCGATTAGGGAGTGTAAATGTTAAATTATTGTCAGATGTTTTAGTTTCTTTGAAAAAACATATTCCTGTTGAATTTAATAGAAAACCACGGACTTTATCAGAGTTACCTCGCTGGAAAGCTACCGAGTTTCGTACATTCATCTTATATCTAGGACCTGTTGTTTTAAAAAAATTCTTAAATATCGCTGTATATGAACATTTTTTATTGTTTCATGTAGGTGTAACTATTTTAATTTCTGAAACACATCTGGTCACATTTGGGGTTGATCAGGTTGGTAGTTTGTTAAAACTTTTTGTAGATCATTGTGTTGCAATATATGGTAAAGAATTTCTCATTTACAATATTCACACAATTTTCCATTTGCATAAAGATGTACAGAAATTTGGGGTAATAGATAATTTTTCCGCTTTTCCATTCGAGAATTATTTAAGCTCTTTAAAACGCATGGTAAAGTCAACTATCAATCCTTTGCAAGAAATTTACAACCGAATTCACGAACTGAATAGTTGTGCATCTATTATAACTACAGCAAAAAATTATTTAGAAACAAAATTTGAACATAGTAATGGACCTTTGCATGATAATATTCAAAACAAAAATATTAAGCAATTTAAAAAATTAATTATAAAAAATATAACTTTGTCAATATGTACATATTCTAAATCTGATTGTTTTTGTATGATAAATGATGAAGTATTAGAAATTCATAATATTATTGTCGACAACAATAACATACACGTAGTGGGTAAAAAATTTACTTTATATGAATCTTTATACAATTATCCTTTATCGTCAAAATTGTTAAAAGTATACTTGGTTTCAAATTTGTCGAAAGAATTTTATGTTTGGCATGTCTTTGATCACGTTTTGACTAAATGTATTTTGTTACCATATGAGAGGGAAAATAAGAAGTGGGCATCAATGCCAATAATTCATTCTTTGATGTAGTTTGTAGTTAATGATATTAATCATCCTGTATAAGGACTATAAAAATTTAGTTTGGGTTATAAAAATTTGTTTGAAACAACTGGCAATATAAGCATTAATTTACCATTTAGATTTATATATAGGGTGTCCGGAAATTCCAATGCCATATTTCAGGAGGTGATTGTACACGTGAAAATATGAAAAAAAAACCTCTGAAGGAGTTTTCTGTAGGAAGAATTTTCAGACATAAGTTTATGGGGACTTCTCCTCATGTTTTCTCATGTGCAATTGCTCCTGAAATATGGCATCGGGATTTCCGGACATCCTAGTGGGCATCAATGCCAATAATTCATTCTTTGATGTAGTTTGATTGTAGTTAATGATATTAATCATCCTGTATAGGGACTATAAAAATTTAGTTTGGGTTATAAAAATTTGTTTAAAACAACTGGCAATATAAGCATTAATTTACCATTTAGATTTATATATAGGGTGTCCGGAAATTCCAATGCCATATTTCAGGAGGTGATTGTACACGTGAAAGTATGAAAAAAAACCTCTGAAGGAGTTTTCCTGTAGGAAGAATTTTCAGACATATGTTTATGGGGACTTCTCTTCATGTTTTCTCATGTACAATTGCTCCTGAAATATGGCGTCGGGATTTCTGGACACCCTAGTGGGCATCAATGCCAATAATTCATTCTTTGATGTAGTTTGATTGTAGTTAATGATATTAATCATCCTGTACAGGGATTATAAAACTTTAGTTGGGTTATACAAATTTTTTTGAAACAACTGGCAATATAAGCATTAATTTACTATTTAAATTTATATATAGGGTGTGCGAAAATTCCAATGCCATATTTCAGGAGGCGATTGTACATGTGAAAATATGAAGAAAAGAACCCTCTGAAGGAGTTTTCTCATAGGAAGAATTTTCGGACATATATGTTTATGGGGACTTCTCTTCATGTTTTCTCATGTACAATTGCTCCTGAAATATGGCATCGGGATTTCCGGACACCCTGTGATATGTTTGTTCGCAATATGACAGAATTATTATTATGTTAGTATAGTTATACGTGTGCGACAGAAGTCAATATTTATGTTCAGATAAATCTATTTGATAATAAACCAAATGATGTTAAAACTTGTTTATATTATTTAATCTTTCATAACCTTTATGAAACATCCGCCAAAAGTTTGATACAAAAGAAAAACCGATTTATTACCGATTTCTTAGAAAATATAAACCTTTAGGAAGGTTATTACCAAATCTGATGAAACATCTTTTGTATAGTTCTGATTTAATCGCCATTTATGACTGATAAGATTAGAATAAGTAACATAGCAAAGGTGTTTCATAAGACTTGTACTAAACTTTCATAAAGAATAAAACTCTGAAATCAGTAATAGTTTTTACCTTTGTACCAAACTTTTTAAGCGGTCCCTGTATATGGATTTTCCATTTATTAAAAACAATTGTAAATGACGTCAGAAAACGTCATATTCACGTCACATTAAGGTACATTTATGGTCAAAAAGTGACGTCTTTTTTTAAGTGCAAGTATGACGTCTGTGTGCTGTGACATTTTGCCCAATATGGTACGTCATGCTGACGTCACATATTGGTTATTTCCTGACGTCATGTGGTCATAGAATTACCAAAAAATGACGTCAATATTCCGTCATCATGTTTGCTGGGCCATAATACCCATATTAGTTTATTTTTCTTTCTTGGGTCTCACTATCACATAAATCATTTTTCCAAACTTATCGATTATCTAAAAAAAATACAGATATCCAGTTATGACATTGGAAAAATAAGCCTCCGCTTGTTACTACATCAAAGAATTATTCAGAGGGTGTTTTTTGACAACTAGAACCAGACAAAAGACCTATTTTTGCAGTATTACACTGGGTAACTGTATTTTTTAGATAATCAACCTTAGAATTATTCGTGGGTAGCAAGCCCCAAGAAATATTAAGAGAATGCTACAAATAACATATTAAGGGGCCTAGTCGGGAAAAAGCTTCGGATAGCTGTGTCACTCTCTAGAAAGTTTTTATACATGCGCCGCTGAATAATTTTGCTCTTGACTATACCATCACTGGACGTTTTATTCACCGACTTCATTGAGGTGCGATTCCCGATAGAGGTAACACTTCTTTGCTCCATTTATAGTGACAAAGATACTTATTTAGAAAATTCTTTTTAACCAAATAGTACGGAATAAAAGTTTGAAACTTGCTGAGCATAATTATGAAGATTCATTCTAGACGACATGTATGAATTTTACCTCGAAATTTACCGATTGATATCATTCAGGAGCTAATCACGTCCAAATTTCACTTATATTTACAGTATAAATTTTCCCTACATAAAGTGAAAAATAATTAAAATAGATATACATGTACCCCCTAGTACACTTTCAACTATTGATCCTCCAAATTTGGTGTAATTTGACCAAACCGTATGGAAGAAATAAATTTTGAAAAATTACCTTACAAACACTGGTTCGATTAGCCCTCTTAATGCCCCAGAATAAATCACATTTAGATTTGTATTGTTGTCTACTTCTATTATGCTGTCGACTTCAAAACGTTAGTAACTTAGTAGTCTTTTACATGTCGAGTTAACCCAGCGTTAAAGAATGTGCTTACGGTAATATTTTATATCATATTTCACAACATCAAAATAACTATACAAACTACACCAAAAGCGAAACAAAATCTAGCAAATAAACTGCCAAAATCATCTATCACTTTTTCCAGGAGGACGCTTACTTAGCATTGTTGCCAAATCAAATACCTTCATTTCCCGCCACGGCATAATTTTTGTTCATAAGATGATAATAATTGTAACTGTAACATCTCTTTGTATAAAAAAAATAATAATAAATGACGATAATACCTGATACACACGATTTTATTTAGTTGTTTAGATATTATCTGTTGAATCTTGAAATCAATTGTTAAGAATTTATTATTTTTCCACTTGGCAACATGGAACATGTACGTTTCCACTCGCGCGAATTTTGAATTGCATTTGTAGCTTTCACATCGTATATTAATATTATTCATTTTACGTGCATAACACATGAAGTATGCTTAATACTTTAATACAATACAATACTGCTATTATGTTATTTTTATGATCCAGATATGATTTATAGATGTTTTTACTTTTTCACTTTTTATGTAATAAATTTAATTTTTGAATTTATTGTTATCATTATGAATACATAGGACACGCCCATATACCAACTCACAAGGAAACATAACAAATCTAAAAATATTTTTTTTAGGAACTAGAACCAGAATATCACCACCTAGTGGAAATAATTTGAAAAAATTTACTTAGTTAAATCAATCAAATCACTCTAGCCCTGCAAAAAATCTATAAAACGTGAGTGTTCATCTATTCGCAAAATGACCATTTTCTACACAATTTCAAAATGTGTTCAAACAGCAACGTCCGTCAGACGTCCATTTTAAGTCCTTTGAAGTTGGTATATTAAATGTCCAAACATGGACGTCCATCGGACATCGATTTTATGTCCTTGGAAGTTTGTACATTTAATGGTCGGATACGGACGTCCTTTGGATGTCCATTTTATGTCTATAGACGTCTGTACATATAATGGACTTAGAATGGACGTCCCTAGGACGTTGTGTGCTATTAGGGTATTATTGCCTATAGAAAAAAAGTTTTAAATAAAAGTTGTGTGGTTATGACTGAATTTTTGTTAAAATGCTATCAAAAGTACAGTAGTGTGCAGATTTCAGGGGATAAGGAATTAAATATAATCAAACAAATTGCAAAAAATAATGGATATAATGAGTCGTTAATAGATAATATGGTTAAAAACAAACAGCGAAAATGATTCAAAAGGAATTTTTTACTGTACCTAACAAAACGACAAAATACAATTTCATTAATTATATTCCGAAGTATGGTGATAAAATTAGTAGAAAAATAAATGATTTAGGCATCTCCACAATAAGTGTAAACAAAACAAACTTAGCAAACATTTTGGTCAACAATAAAGAAAAAATAAGTAAACTTAACAAATCGGGTGTATATGAAATTAAATGTAAGGATTGCAACGCGGTCTATATTGGCCAGAGTGGTAGAAGTATAGCTAATAGGGTAAATGAACACAAAAAGTCAATCTTAAATAACAATTAAAAATACGGAAATGTCAACTCAGTGCATTGAAAATAATCGTTTTATCGACACAGAGAATATAAATTTAATTCATACAGAAAGAAAAGTAAAACGATTAAACCTTGAACAACTAGAAATAAAAAAATCCCTTAAAAACAATCCTTGTACCACCAATGACCAACTAAATTTCATAAACACACCTATGATAGATAAGGTATTAAGAATTCCCCATTGAATTATATTCCGAGTAGGTAGGTACTTACAATTAGTTTTATTACCCTGGAAATGCCTGTAATTTAACCTGATTAGGTGTTATTGCATAAATATTAGAATAATCACCCTCATAGCTTTAGTATTCATCTGTAATGCTCATGAGAAAGGCCTAACAAGCCGAAACATATGTAGAGTGTATCGAAATACATTTTTGAAACATCTAAAAGCAGAGTTTTTCTTCAAAATAGTTATTTTCAAGATGTTTCACAAGGAACCTACCACATATTCAATCCAGTGTTTTAACCATATATCGTGCCCTATATGAGTTTTTGCAAATCTGTGACGTATGCCCCCTTTCTAAGTGAATACAGTCTAGGAATGTAATAATTCTTCGGGAACAATAGCTTACCTGAATAAGAAAACCCTCCTATGATTGATCTTTCGCCTGGAGGTGCCCAGTGTCCTAGTAAGTTATGTAGCAAGGATGGTATACATCCTTGAGCGAGTCCTTGGAAAAATCTAGCAACTATCACCCCTATGGAACCAAAATATGTCGCAAATGTTGGAATTAAAATGCAAAACACTGAATTTGTCAGTGTGCAACCAACGAGGAACCATTTTACTCCAAATTTTTTCCCAAGTTGAGCTGCTGGTAATTGCAGTATAAAGTAACCCCAGAAGAATGCTGAGAGTATGACGCTTTGGTTATCCCAGTGGTATGTCTAAAACATGTACATGTAGCAAAATATTACGACAGTCCACTTTTTGACTTGATTCTTTGACATAAAATCTTTCTTGACGGGTAGTTTGTCAGCACTTCCGGTTCTAACGAAAGCGAGTCTAACCATATTATTTTAAATAACGTGTACTCGAATTTAGTAACTTACAGGTATATGAGGATTTGTAGTTGTACTGTTATTGTTCATAGCTACAATTGCCACAGAAAGTACAGATCTCATGCAGTAAGTATATGTCATGAGCAAGAAATACAGTAGCATTTGTGCATGCCTGTAGCCGAGTCCTGGTCCTGCAAAAAAAAACAACGGTTAATAGCACTAAAATCCGTATCAAGATGAAGTGTTTAGTCAGAACAGACAAATAAATGTTTTAATAATAATTTATTAGGTAAGTTTAAGCTAATACATTACATACAGTGTGGAAATTAAGTAACGCATAAATTCAGTAATTCCGTTGATATTAACTTTTTGGAAAAAATCTCGAAGGGGTATAGCGATTTTAACTTCGGCAAATATTTTCAGTCTAATTTCATTTTCTTATGTCATTTATTTTTTAAGTTATGACATCATCGACTGTTTTTTAAAATGACAACCTATATTTTTTATTATTGATTTTGGTAGTAGTTTTTATTCCGGTTCCGACCGTATAAAATTTTCGATATGTTATTATTTGAAAAAAATCGAGAAAAACAGTCTTAAAGTTCCAATAACAAAAATTTATTAAATTGGGTAAATTTATCTAGTTGCCGGTGTATCACATTAGTTACGGCTGTCAGATTAAAATAATTTGTAAATGTCACAATAGAATAAGTGTTATTATTTTGCTTTTTCTAAATTAGAAAAACTATTTTATTAATAAGAATGGTACAGTTGAGCGACAAACAGAGAATTGAAGTGTTAATAATGATTGGTTATGGCGACAGAGCTAGAACACATCAAGAAATGTGTCATCTTTTTAGAGAAAAATACCCGGATCAGCCCATAAATCAATCAACAATTAGTAGGATTGAAAAAAAATTTCGGGAACATGGCGTTGTAAAGAATGTTCCAAAAACTGGACGTCCGGCGACATTAAATGAAGATGCACAACTTGATGTGCTACTAGAAATTGAAAACAATCCACATTCAACTAGTAGAAGCATTGCTTCGAACCACAATATAAGCCACACTACAGTTCTAAAACTTTTGAAAGTTCAAAAATTCCATCCATATAAGGTGCACTTGGTTCATGAGTTGACAGAAGATGACTTTGATCGTTGCGAACAAATGATGGAAATTTGCAATCGCGATCCAATGTTTTTCCAGCGTGTTTTATTTTCGGATGAAGCAACATTTTGTTTAAATGTTAATAGACAGAATTGTAGATATTGGTCTAGGGACAATCCCCATTGGATGCAGGAAAGTCATACCCAATATCCTCAGAAAGTTAATGTTTGGGCAGGAATTATTGGTGACAGAATTATAGGTCCATTCTTTTTTGAAAACAATTTAACTGGAGATAGATACCTGCAATTTTTATAGTTGGAATTGATGCCTGCATTAGCTGCATTATTCCCCAATGCAAATAACCCTGACCTACCAAATAATACCATTTGGTTACAACAAGATGGCGCTCCGCCTTATTACGCAATTATTGTGCGCCGCTACTTGGACCAAATTTCCCAGCAAGATGGATAGGGAGAAGAGGTCAGATAGAATGGCCGCCTAGGTCTCCTGATCTAACGCCATTAGACTTCTTTTTATGGGGGTACTTAAAAAGTAAAGTGTACAACAATCGACCCAATAATTTAGACGATCTCAGGCAAAGAATTTAACATGAGATTAGGTTAATATCGCCTCAAACTATTCAGAATGTGAGAAATGAATTTTATAATCGTCTTGGGTATTGTCAAATGGTACGGGGTCGTCAATTTGAACATTTAGTGTAAATGTAATTTAACAACTGTTATTTCTGTGCTTATTTTTGTGTTTGATGATATTGTTAGATTATTTTCTGGTTAAGCAATTTAGTTTCCTTTTATACTAATGTTTGCCTCACGAAGTTATCGTTATTACTAACTTTGAATTGAGCAGATAATAAATTTCTAGTTCGATTTTTCAACTATTTGTATAATTTCAAAATAAAAACGAATGTGCCGTGGATAACTTTCCGTCAAACTTAGGCAACTAGATAAATTTTCCCAATTTAATGAATTTTTGTTATTGGAACTTTAAGACTGTTTTTTCTCGATTTTTTCAAATAGTAACATATTGAAAATTTTATACGGTCGGAACCAGAATAAAAACTACTACCAAAATCAATAATAAAAAATATAGGTTGTCATTTAAAAAAAAAGTCGATGACGTCATAACTTAAAAAATAAATGACATAAGATACTTAAAGAACTGCCGAGTGGAAATTTTTCAACGAGGCTTTCGGGTAGATTAAAACTAATGGATTATTTATTGGAAATTCTGTCACTATTTAAAAAAACCCATTCAATTGTATTTTGAAAATAATTAGTGTTACAACGTAAAGTGCATTCAAATACCTACATTGAATTCGGCATGACTAGAAAATTGTTCATTTTAGACCTAACAAAGTAAAGTTAACTCGAAACCTTATGACACTTTCTACAAGATGATGTTATAATATACAGAGCGTTCCATTTAAAAAAATTGAGCTATGAACGTTTAAAATGATCTAAAATGAGTCTTTTATTTAGAACACCTAGTACAAATTTCCATAACTCTGTAAAGTACATAATACAGCTCTTCTTCCATGTAATAAGCGCTTAAAATGGTTTTAGTTTATTTAATCTGAATCCGTGGTATAATGGTTATTGTTAAGGACTGCATATGTCAATTTTTGTAAATAATATTTATCCCTAATAGCACAACGTAGTCCTATGGACATCCGATGACCGTCCTCAGCGGACATTATAGATAATTCAGGACATCCCATGGACAGCCTTTTTTCAGTCCAAAGGACATCTTATGGACGTCCTTGGGATGCCCAAACGTCACAACTTTGAACCATATTCGGACGTCCATACGGAACATCCGAAGGACGTCTATAATGGGACATTATTTGGATATCTTTTTAATACCACATAATACCCATATTAGTTTATTTTTCTTTCTTGGGTGTCACTATCACACAAATCATTTTTCCAAACTTATCGATTATATAAAAAAAATACAGTTATCCAGTTATGACATTGGAAAAATAAGCCTCCGCGCTTGTGACTACATCAAAGAATTATTCAGAGGGTGTTTTTTGACAACTAGAACCCGACAAAAGACTTATTTTTGCAGTATCACACTGGGTAACTGTATTTTTTAGATAATCAACCTTAGAATTATTCGTGGATAGCAAGCCCCAAGAAATATTAAGAGAATGCTACAAATAACATATTAATGCTCCAGAATAAATCACATTTAGATTTGTATTGTTGTCTATTTCTATTATGCTGTCGATTTCAAAACGTTAGTAACTTAGTAGTCTTTTAGATGTCGAGTTAACCCAGCGTTAAAGAATGTACTTACGGTAATATTTTGTATTATATTTCACAAAATCAAAATAACTATACAAACTACACCAAAAGTGAAGCAAAATCTAGCAAATAAACTGCCAAAATCATCTATCTATCACATTTTCCATAAGGACGCTTACTTAGCATTGTTGCCAAATCAAATACCTTCATTTCCCGCCACGGCATAATTTTTGTTCATAAGATGATAATAATTGTAACTGTAACATCTCTTTGTATAAAAAAAATAATAGTAAATGACGATAATACCTGATACACACGATTTTATTTAGTTGTTTAGATATTATCTGTTGAATGTTGAAATCAGTTGTTAAGAATTTATTATTTTTCCACTTGGCAACATGGAACATGTACGTTTCCACTGGCGCGAATATTGAATTGCATTTGTAGCTTTCACATCATATATTAATATTATTCATTTTACGTGCATAACACACGTATGCATAATACGTTAATACAATACAATACTGTTTTTATGTTATTTTTATAATCCAGATATGATTTATAGATGTTTTTACTTTTTCACTTTTTATGTAATAAATTTAATTTTTGAATTTATTGTTATCATTATGAATACATAGGACACGCCCATATACCAACTCACAAGGAAACATAACAAACCTAAAAATATTTTTTTAGGAACTAAAACCAGAATATCACCACCTAGTGGAAATAATTTGAAAAAAATTTACTTAGTTAAATCAATCAAATCACGCTATCCCTGCAAAAAAATCTATAAAACGTGAGTGTTCATCTATTCGCAAAATGAACATTTTCTACACAATTTCAAAATTTGTTCAAACAGCAGCGTCCGTCAGACGTCCATTTTAAGTCCTTTGAAGTTGGTATATTAAATGTCCAACATAGACGTCCATCGGACATCCATTTTATGTCCTTGGAAGTTTGTACATTTAATGGTCGGATACGGACGTCCTTTGGATATCCATTTTATGTCCATGGACGTCTGTACATAAAATGGACTTAGAATGGACGTCCCCAGGACGTTGTGTGCTATTAGGGATTGTCACAAAAACGACTGACTTTGTTATAACAAACCCTACATCATTCTTCAGGAAAATTGATAACTAATCAAAAAATGTTATAATATATAAAGCGTTTTATTGGAAATAACGAATTTGATGTGTGTCTAGCGAAAATGGAACACCCTGTACAATTCGTAATAATTTCAGGTGATGGACCTTTTATTCTTAAACAACTTTTATATGACAAATTTTTCAATAACTCTAATGATAGAGGCACCAGAGAGGAATCTCATACTGATGAGCAACTGTATTTAACATCAATAAGTACTATTTATTTTTGTTTTAATATAAATTAATGGTGGTTTGTTGTGCTTACCTGTCCTAACATCATTAACTTGTTCGTGACTTGCACAACACAACAGTTTAATTATCTCCATAACAAAACTAAAAGAAATATAAACAGATAAATTACATTTTTAACCAAAGTTGTAGATAACTAGCCCGAAGCAATTGCTGAATGGTTAGTATTGATAAAATAAATTACATACTTTGCTCTTCACTGTTGCTGTCTTTTGATAAGAACTCGATAATATTGATATTAAACATTCTTCTTGATGCTTATGCAACACATGTTATACTCTGAAGCACTTATGACCAAATAAATTGAACACTTTAAACAAATTTAGGGGGAGAAACTAATATTTCCATCTGCGTCAAGTGCGTAGGAACTCCGACCACTTCGTGCGTACCTGAATAGACAAAACTGGTTTTAAAAGCATAAAAAATGGTTCCTGTTTCCCCCTTGAATTATAGGCGTTTCTAAAACTTCTTGTAGGTCCATCACGAAAGCAACCAGTAAAAATTATACAGGAATATAATCAAACGAAAAAGTTTATTAAATGTCAGAAAAAAATTAAAAAACTACACAGAAATTCCGCTTCACGACCTAAAATATTAAAAACAAATTTGTCTTTGTGTCTACGTATGTCGCTCGACAGTTTCTTAAAAACACAATAACTAACCCATCTTTTGAAGTTGTACAGGGTGGTCCGAAGTTTACCTGACAAACTTCGACACGTGATAGAAGGACTTAAAATAAGCCGAAAAGTTCCTATCAACTTACATCCTTAGGGGATTGCTAACAAAGTTTTGTGAAAAACAAACAATTTTTTTAATTACTCTAAAATTACGAAAGCTATCGACTTGAAGTTTTAGGGGCGGTGATGATTTTTAAGTCTCTATTGTTTCATAAAATCTTATCTTTGTACTGCCTCCAGTGGCGCCGCCAGAGGGTGGGGGAGATGAATTTTTCGCCGAAACTATGTTACGCCACTGTTTTGTGCAGTTGATTTTGAGATTGTTCCATTCAGTGTTCAATTTGGAAGAAAGAAGGTATCTTTTAGTTTTTTTCGTACATCGCTTACTTTTCGAGTAAAATAGTAAAAAGCATTTTCATGACTAAACTTTATTGAAAGTTTATCATTTATTTCATAAATTACAGAATTTATGTAAAAAGTAAGAACATAAATAAACCTCATTACCAAACAGTGAAATACAGGAAATTAAAGAAGTTGCTCAAATTGGAGCCCATTCACTTCAATACATTTGTGACACCTCTGAATTGTGGAATTGACAGCGGCGGATACTTGATGATTATTTTCGCTCATCTCGTTGCAAGCTTGTTGGATACGCTCAAGTAGCTGATCTCGCGTTGTCACCGGTGTAGCATAAACTTTTTCTTTTAAATAACCCCACATATAAAAGTCTAAAGGCGTGAGGTCAGGTGATCTTGGTGGCCAGGCCACCGGACCTCTTACAATATTCTCCTGGGCGTTATAATTGTTTCCCACACGACCTATCCATCTCTCAGGATAATTAGCGTCCAACCATTCGCGCACCACCCGTCCAAAATGCGCCGGTGCTCCATCCAACTGTATCCAACTTTCATTTCGTACATCAAGGGGAACATCTCCCATTATTTCGTGAAGGTCATGAGTGAGGAAATCCCGAAACAATTCTGCATTTAGCCTAGGCGGCAAGAAGTGTGGGCCACAAATGTTGTTGCCAATAATACCCAACCAAACATTTACTCTAAATTCATTTTGAAATGATCGAAGGCGGGTTTGGTGAGGATTTGCGTGTGCCCAAACATGCATATTATGGTGATTCACTACTCCAGCTCTGGTAAACGTCGCCTCATCGGTCCATAATATTTTTCTTAAGAATTCGGGATTCCCTCTTACAGAGTTAATTAGCTAACGACAAAAATTTAAACGCTTCTCTGTATCACCGGGATGTAAATTTTGTACGGAATATAAATGATAAGCTTTTCTGTGGTCTCGATGTAGTACTCGTAGCACTTTAGACTTGGATGTTCCTAATTGTTGTGCTGCCCTGCGAGAACTTAAACTTGGATTTTCGCCAAAAGCTCTAAGAATTCTTCCGTTTCCATTTCTTCCAATATTTCTTCGATCTTCATTTCTATTTTGTCGGTTATCTCGCAATCCCCTTTCGCAAAAATTGGGTGTCTGTAAAAACTTGAACATTTGGTCGTCTCCTGTTTGGATACCTCCTTCGGTATTCTCGAACTGCCTGTTGAGCATTGCCATCACAAAACCCATAATTAAAATGAATATCAGCATACTCTTCATTGCTGAACAATCTTGGCATCTTGTAGCTTGGTACACAACACTAACACTAGTTTTGACAGGTCAAACATTGACTGACAACACTGTTTCATTGTTTACCAAAGGCAACTAGGATTATTAATTTTATCATTAATGTAGGAAAGGTTTTACTGTTTTAGTAGAGAAAGCAGAAATAGCCGTTTTACTCGAAAAGTAAGCGTTGTACGAAAAAACTAAAAGATACCTTCTTTCTTCCAAATTGAACACTGAATGGAACAATCTCAAAATCAACTGCACAAAACAGTGGCGTAACATAGTTTCGGCGAAAAATTCATCTCCCCCACCCTCTGGCGGCGCCACTGGAGGCAGTACAAAGAAAAGATTTTATGAAACAGAGACTTAAAAATCATCACCGCCCCTAAAACTTCAAGTCGATAGCTTTCGTAATTTTAGAGTTATTAAAAAAATTGTTTGTTTTTCACAAAACTTTAACATCCTGTATCTTTGTTAGCAATCCCCTAAGGATGTAAGTTGATAGGAACTTTTCGGCTTATTTTAAGTCCCTCTATCACGTGTCGAAGTTTGTCAGGTAAACCTCGGACCACCCTGTATATATCTCAAACTGGTTGTAGTACAAATAGCCAGTCTACTATGATTAAAAAAGAGAGAGCAAAAGTACAGAGAAATACGTGACAATTTTTTTAACGATAAATGTTATTTAGACAAATTGTTTAGAATCACCTCAAATACCCAAATCCAAATTTTGGTTGCAATATCGTATAAAGGTTGTTTCCTATAAACGTTCAAAATAAAAAAATATACAGTGCGACCTACTTGAAAGCGGGACACCCTCATAAAATTTGTATTTATCGGCCGAATTTGACTAACTTTTTTTATTGAATTGTAGCGCGCGAAACACTTTGCTTTAGGACAAAATTGGGTCAGACCTTCTTTACAAAAACGAATGCCCACTGCGTACTTTTTTGGGGATAAAAATTCAAAAAATCGTATTAGCGATTTTTTTTACAAAAATCTACCACTGGAATAAACGACCCCTGGAATGGGCCTATACCAAATTTCATAAAAAAAGATTGCATATTAATAATTCTGTGGCCAAATTAAAAATCATATTGTTCTTATGAATTTATTACATCTGATCAAGTGAATTGTAGTTAGCCGTCCAAAAGTATATCCGGCAAGATATAAGTAAAAGGTATAATTATACAGGGTCTTAATGATGTCAGGACAATCTTATTCGAGGAGTGATTTTTCTGCTTTGCAAGTAATGTTAACTCGTGAAATAAAAAGTGAAAAACAACTGAAATGTCACAAAGTGTGTTAAAGCCGTGATACAAATACACAAATATGTCAATGCTCATGGAGGCGTGGCTTTCGATTCTAAACGTCAGTCCCGAGAAAATACCGATGTTTCGTAATCGCTTTAAAACGTTCTACACTTAATTAATAATAATTTAAAATAATATAGGAAATTTAATAAACAAATTTTTATTTTAAATGTGTTGTACAAATATCAAAATATTTCAACTGAACTTGCTTGCGAACATAATCTCATAATTTATCTACGTTTAGCGGAAGCGATCTTTTAGCCGTTTTAGCTGCGATTTTCACAGGAAATTGTGCTATAGTGAGGAAAATTGAAGATTTGCTGCCTGCATAATGCTGGTAGAAAATGACATACATTTTCCTGGTACCGTAAAATGGGGTAGATAGTTTTATTAAACCAGTGTTGAATTTAGAGAACACAATTACACACTAATAAAACAAATAGTGTAGTAAATCACTTATCTTGTCAATGACATATTAAATAATCATGTTTTTAGAAAGATTGAAAATTGCTAATATGTATCTTTTATTACTTTCTTATACCTAATATAAGGAAGTATAGTAATCGTGATTTTTTTCGACCTTGAGATTTTGATTGATATACAGGGTGCGCCACTTAAAACTCCCCAGACTCGTAACTTTCTTATTTTTGAAGCGACGATCATGTTGAACACATCAAATTGTAGATATTTTTAAAGCCTTTAAACATACATACAGGGAGATTTAAAAAAAAATTTTAAAAATTGTTACGAAAAGAAAATTATTCCTTGAATATTTTTTTACCTCACCGTGTACATAAACTGTGTTAATGTTTTCTTATAAAGGTTTTAATTAGCTTCAATTTATGTTATTACGTCATATTCGAAATTGTTTTTGATTTTGGAGAAAAAAGTAGAAACACTTTGATTCAAAACTGATTTTTTTTTTAATAAATTTGAGAAGAATACTTCTATGCTTTATTTGCAAAACACATATAAACAATACTTTTTCTGACATATTTGCATAAACTTCCTCACTTGAGGAGGTCCGTACTATTTCTCTTAGATTTAATAAATCAACCATCTTTGGTAGTATTAATATTCATTTACATTTTTTAAGTTAGCCATGGAAGTTTTGATATGTCATATTCACACAAAAATCAGAGTTGTGTCAATTTGTTTGCAGTTAAATATTAATTCGCCCATCACTCGAGCTACGAATCATCGTGGTTCAGTTTACAACTGTAGAAAAAGTTTTTGTTGATTTATGGTGAAGTTAAGCGTAATGCTGAAAAAGCGTGTATAGTGTATTGCCAAAGGTTTCCAGGTAGACGATGCCTCGACCATAAAACAATTATATTATCAGTTAATAATCTTAAACTGTATGGTACTTTTACTTGTGGGGGTCGGTGTGGGTGTGGGTGTTGGTGTGGGTGTGGTTGTGGGTGCATGCGTGCGTGCGTGTATGCGTGTGAGTATGTTGTATGTATCCGCGATAACTCAAAAAATACTAATGGGAGACTTCCCAAATTTGGCAGTTAAGATTGTCAACAACATTTTAGGTGACACATTAAATTTGTTGAATCTGGTACCACCAGAAGAGACATAATGAATGAAAGAAGAAAAAAGGTACAATTTTGGGAAAAAAATATATATATATATTGCATTTCTGGACGATTCTCGACGAATTATAATGAAAAAACATAACTTTGTGAAAAAATCTGTCTGCATGTCTATAGTATCGCAATAGCAGCCACAGTTTTTGAGTTAAAACTTTCAAATTTGGTACACTTGTTCTAAAGACCAAAGACTATGAAAATTCGGTGATGAGCCAAATTGGTCAGCTGAAGTCCGCGAGAACAAACTTTTTTTGTATTAGACTATAAAAAAATATATCCCTGATGAAAGATTATAAATCATGTCTATTATATGAAGCGAATAAAATATTTTTTTCCAAGTACTTAAATAAAGCTGATGTACACTGAAATATTTTACACATTTGGTCTCATAAAATGGGGTTAGGATAAATTAAACAGTATGCCATTTGGAAGGTCTAATTTAGTTACAAAAATGCCAATGTCAATAACAAAAAGTTATTAAAATATATGACATGAATTATTATTGACAGTATCGAATGACGCTGATAATTAATTATTTAAAAATTTTAATGAAACATTTCAAGGTACACTATTAAATTGTAATTGGGGTAAGTGAAGAATTTAAATAGAATAATTTTTTTAGATCAGGACGATATACTGGTATAAGAAAGTTATGAGCTGGCCACATCAGATATTTTTTTTGGTTGTTCTCTATTGACCCTCCGATTAGAGCCAATGGAGACAGCAATTTATTTATTACTATAAATTATATTTGACCATAGGAACGACAAATAGAGACATTTAAAATTAAAGAATATATAAATTCCCGGAGAAATTTGTAAAAACAAAGAAAAAGACATGTTAAACACTTTTTTTATTAACGTAGGTAGGTTGATCCCATATGAGTAATTATTCATGATAAATCAAATAGAAAAATTCTCATAAAATTCCTTTATTAATGTGACCGGTTTCGTGAACAAGTAATTACTTCACATCATCAGACACAGGAATTTTTTTTTTTTTTTATTTATTTATTTATAAAAATTCCTGTGTCTGATGATGTGAAGTAATTACTTGTTCACGAAACCGGTCACATTAATAAAGGAATTTTATGAGAATTTTTCTATTTGATTTATCACTTTTTTTTATTTATTAAAATATAAAGATGAAAATATAAAAACATTTTCTTAATAGTTTTATTAATCAGGCACATTTCTCAAATGCTTTTACATCATTCTCAGATCCATAATATCCAACAGGTATGTCCCCATTATGCAGCAATATTTAAACGTTTAATTTTGGATTTCTCTACCTTTTCTTTGCTCACTTTGATTTTTGATGTGGGGATTTGTAAATCTGTACAGGACGGACCAATGAATTCTATATTTTCATTGAGACATGTTTGGCATAAGTTTTAGCACCAGCATTGTCTATTAACCACGAGAAAGCTCTGAAAATTAGTTTTTTTTTCTTGTAAAATTTATTTCAAAACCTATAAAAATTTTCCAGATTTTTTTATATCATAATCAAGAGAAATTACTTTAAGTCTTATTGTAGAAGTTGTTAGTTTGTTTGAAAAAAATTGAAACAGAATGCTAATTAAAGTTTTTCGACCTACCTGTTTGTTGGTAAAAACACCACTCTTTTCAACGGCTTGAGCAAAACTAAATCATTGCCAGTAATAAATCAAATGTATATAGGCTGTTAGAGATCTAAGAATGGATACTATTTATGGAAGAAAAATAATGTGTTTATTGTCCCTGCCACTATTACCAACCCTTATAACTCTTTCCTTAATTTTGTCTTTCCATACGCTAATCTCTATTGACTCCATATTAAGGCAGTAAAGTTTTATTGTTTCATTCAGATTATTTAAAAATATATCTCACATTTTATGCCTTTGTCTCTTTGTCACAGGCTTATCTATTGGGCAACCTTATTTTGAAATATGAATAGATAAATTCTTATACACGGACATCTACAAGCATTTTAAACTACTGCATTGTAATTTACTTCCCGTGCCTTGATAAAATAACTCAAAATCGACTACAAAAAATACAAAATTGGTGCTGTAGGTTCGTTTGTGGCCTAAAAAAATATGATCATGTGTCCTCTAAAATAAACCAACTCGGCTGGCTGACAGTAAATAATTTATTTAAGTATCATTTGTCAGTTTTTGTTCACAACATCTTGATATCTGGTTCACCTCCTTACCTTAGAGACAAATTTATATTCAGACATAGTATTTATGCCAATAATTTGAGATATACAAATAAACTATCATTGCCTAAATATCGTTCAACCATGTACAGACGATCCTTCTTATATAACGCTGTAACAACGTACAATAGCTTAGAAGACAACATTAAATCTCTTCCTGTAAACAGTTTCCGAAAAATGGCTAGACTACATTTCTTTTATCTTCATTAATTTAGGATTTAGTATGTGCTTAGCATCATTTATTTGACATTGCAATGTATGCAATTTAATATATGCCAAATTTTTTATACCATTTATACATACTAATTTTATTGTTATTGTGTTTTTGTCCTCAATTTATCATTGTTCTGGTTAAGTTGAGTAGCCTAGGCTAGACTTCGCTTATGTTAAGAAAGTTTTCTTTTAATAAAGACACGTTTTTTTTTTTTTTTTTTTTTTCGGTTTCCCGATGCCGGTCAGTCCTCCCGTGGCCTCCGACGCCTCACGGGAGTCGCGCCGGCGCATCAACTACAGCCACTCCCCACATCCCGCAGGGTTAGTGACTGTAGATACCAGAATCGTGTGCCCTAAGCAGACGGAGAGAACCCAGAATGACCGCCTTCTGCATTTGACCTGCCAGCCACTCGGCTGGTTTTTGGCAGGCCGGTATGATCTTCAGTTCCGAGAGCAGCGTAGGCTTTATCCCTCCGAATACACCGATAATAAGGACGACCATTTTGACCGAGTAGCCTGGGTACAGCACTTGGAGCTCGTACCGGAGATCGCGATATTTGGTCCGTTTCTCCTCCTCCTTCAAGGTGATGTTTTTCTCCGCAGGTGCCGAGAACTCGATGACATACATCACCTTGAGTTGATGGTCGAGGAGGACTATGTAAAGCTTGTTGGCTTGGATTAGCCTGACAGTCGGGAACGAGTAGTTCCAGTAAATCCGGCATTTCTCGTTCTCGACAACGGACTCAATATCTCCGGGGACGTAAGGCAGCACTGGTGTCTGGTCTACCCCGTACGAGTGCCTTAGATGGTAGTATAGCACTCGTAAGGCCGCGTTATGTCGGTGGATGTAGGCCGAAATCGCATATATGGGGCATGCAGAAAGTAAATGCATGAGCGATTCCGGCGCCTGATGGCAGGTCCTGCAGTTGATATCAGGAACCTCTACACGCCACACGCGGCTACGGTAGACCAAGGTGTTGATAACACCATCTTGGCAGGCCATAATGAATCCCTCGGTCTCCGACTTAAGCCCTGCTGACCTTAGAAAGGCGAAGGTCAGCCTGGTCGATAAACCCAGTGTTTCGATGTTCTTATAGAAGACACCATGCTTGGGTTTATCGACGTGCTGCCGAAACAGATTTTCCTGTTCGGCAGCTCTAATTCGGGCTTTCAGACGATTTGGCTGAAGATCGGTGACTGATTCAACATCAGCACCTCGCCGGCCTCCTCGCCTGATGTCAAATGCGAGACCGAGTTCATCTGCGGCTCTTTTTGCTGCCTTGAACAATCCTGCTCCCACTCCTACAGTTTCGTGATGTTTTACGAACCGCAAGAGGGGATCTGAGCTCCTGAGTATGTTACATGCCATACTCAATACTACTCTACCATGCGTACACTCCAGGCTCAAGAGTCCTCGGCCCCCCCCTTTGACGTGGAAGGTACACACGAGGAACGGACGATCTAGGATGAATACTTCTGTGAATATTCATCATCTTGCGGGTATCTCTGTCTAATTGACGCAGCTCATCTACCCTCCACTTTACTACTCCGAAGGAGTAGAGCAGAATCGGAACGGCAAGCATATTAGTTGCAGACACCTTGTTCTTCCCCGAAAGTTCGGAAGACCAAATCTTTCGGAGGCGGTGTCTGTACTTGCCGCGGAGAGAATCTTTTATTTGTGATACATCCTGGATGTGCCTTTGTTGCACACCCAGATATGTATAGGTCTCTCCGGCATCCAGATGTCTTAGGATGCTTCCGTCTGCGAGCTGCGCGTCTTCAGGAAATTCCCCGCATCGTCCTCTCTTGAGGTGGACGACTGCACATTTGTCCAACCCGAACTCCATACCAATTGCCCGCGTATATTCTTTATTATTATTATTATTATTATTATTATTATTATTATTATTCTTGTAGAATGGAAAGAAAAATCTTTTATTCTTTGATGGAGGATGGAGAATGTATTTATTACTAAATAGTCTTCTTTCTCGAATTCTACATATGTATATTAATAAAATATTTAATAATCATTTTTGGGGGCGCACAGCTCAGATCACGTTCCAATTTTAAACAATCAGTCGAGGACATAACTTATCTGCCGTTTACAATCTCCAAATCTGTGTTTTTTCAACTTCAAGTTACTACCACACCAATTATGACTTGGTAGTATTGATTTATACGCTCGAAAAGTGTATTATTCTTTTTTAATAATTGATCGTTCAAAAGTAAAATTCAAACTACCTGTGCATAATACCATACACAATCCAGTTTCACAAGATTTTCGTTTTTAGAAAAATGAAAATACCCTCATATCGGGTCCTTTGGTTATTCGATTATAATTTGTACAACCAGATACAGCACAATTTTGCATCTTTAAAATACACAATAGTTGTTTTTACAGCACCGATAACTACTTGACACTAAAACAATGACAACCTCACAATTTCAATAATTTAAATTTCGTCACTGACGTCATGCGCAGAAGTGAACGAAATTCGGTCGCCGGATTAGCATACCAGTGTATTTGTATCATGGTTAAAGCATTAGTCCTGTCAGATTAGAGCCCGTGTACCAGAATATTAGTTAATTATTGATGTAATTATGGAACAATTACATGTGAGAGACTAAATTGAACTTGTGCTACTTCTCGACTATTAGTAAAATATTGCCAAACAATTTTTTTTCGTAATCAGAAGGAACATTTCTCAACCCGTTTTTTTGGTTTTTGAAAATTTAGATTTTTGTAAAGTTGTGACATTTTGAAATGTACACATAGAAGAAGATATTGTCTAGAATTTATATTTCTAAAATAAAGCTCCATATAAATTACTACTTTATATTTCTTTAAAAAACTCTTAAAATTACTTACAATAATTAACAATATTATTTTAATATTTACAGTATAATTTACATCATAAGCGAAATAATGAGTATTTACATAAAGGAGAACATTTGTTAGCATTTAGACACATCCTTTTCATAATTGTTTTCTGGACTCTTCTGTATTTCTTCCTCTTCTTCATTAGTACTCACTTCATTCCACGACTGCACTTCTCCAGATGCAAAGAGTAAGTAAAAAATGTCTGTAGCTGTGTACACGCAAGCCGCAGTAATAAATATAGTCCGCCATTGCGACTGGTCATACTGAAATAAAAAATAAGTTTAAATAAGACCATTGTCTCGCAGTAAGTCAGATTTTTTGAAGAAAAGTCACTACCTTGTACCGGGTGATCCAAATAAGCTTCCCACCCCCATTTTCTCGGTTATTTGGAAAGATACGAAAAAAATGAAAAATGCTTTTTGTAGGGTTTTTAAAAAGGAATCCAGACACATTAACAGAAAAACAACTAAACATCAAATAAAAAAAGATGGAGGCCTAAGTTATATTTTTTAAATGGAAGTACCCAAATATTTTTCCATATTTGAATAGGGCGGCTTATTCTGATTTCAAATATATATACTTTTTATATAGTATTTTCAGTAAATATTCCGATAATCGATTATCTCCCAAAAGAAAATACGTTGCTTAACAGATATCAAGAAATATTTTCTAGGTGGCCGTGATAACAAAACAACAATTAATATTTTGACAGTTTTGCTCATTTAATAATTCAACAGTTTGCCAACAACTGTTACTTTTGAACGTTGCTTTGTTGGCCAAAAATAACCAATATGAATAATCATTATACTTTAGGAGAAAAATACGTTATGGTAAACTTATATTTTAAAAATAATAAAAACGCTTGTGCTGCCCAGCGAGAATATGGACAAATATATCCGAATAGGAAATTGCCAGACAGGAAAACTATTAAGTTGGCAGATAATTTATTAAAACATACAGGAGCAATTCAAAATAAAAAGAAACGAGGAATAGTCAACGAAGATAGGGAATTCAGTATTTTACTCTATTTTCAAGAGAACCCAAGAAATTCAATAAGAGACGCAATGAGGTATTTGAATTTTTCTCATGGAATCATACAGAGAACTTTAAAAAACATAAACTTAAGGATTATAGTATATTGCCTGTTCAAAAGTTATTCCCTCAAGATAATGAAAAGCGGCAACAATTTTGTAGAAATATGATCAATAGGTATGACATTGATAATAATATATTTAATAAAATATGTTGGACCGGTGAGGCATCATTTAACACTTCTGGTATCTTCAACAGAAGAAATTCATATTTTTGGTCTTCCGAAAATCCTCATATTTCTGAAGAGATTCAATTCCAAGGAAGGAAATCCATAAATGTTTGGTGTGGAATAATAAATAAAAAAATTATAGGACCTGTTTTTCACGAAGGCTCCCTTAGAGGACCATTGTATTTAGATATGTTAAGAAATGATGTAAATAATTTATTAGAAGAAATGCAATTGCAATTCGATGTTTTTTGGCAGCAGGACGGGGCACCCTCACATAATATTAATGATGTTACAACTTACTTAAACACGACATATCAAGAATGGATAGGAAAACGAGGAACTATTGCTTGGCCACCTCGTAGTCCGGACCTAACTCCATTAGACACGTTTCTTTGGGGCCATTTAAAAAATATTGTTTATAAAGAAAGAAGCAACAACTTGGAAGAAATAAAGGAAAAAATTAGAACAGAAATACGAAATTTGAATAATACCAACGCTGTTATGGCAAATGTAATGGGAAACTTAAGAAAACGATACGTTCTGTGTATAGAACACAATGGAGGGCACATAGAGAATTTTTTGTGATATTTTATTATTAATTAACTAGCAGTGAATTATTGTTAATTTACTACATTTCTGTAGCCGTTAAAGAATTTAAATATTTTCATTTACCACTCTTATTTTAATGGATAATATTATTTTTAATAAATTATCTACCACCTCAATAGTGTTCTTTAGTTATTTTCTATATTTGTAGTTTTTTTAGCTGGCTGGGCAGCATAAGCGTTTTTTATTTATTTTTTTTTTTCAATATAATAATTTAACTAATAATTGAGCATAGTTTCATGAGGATAATAAAAAAGAAATTAAATATAGGTAAAGTAGGCAAAAAGTTAATAGTTATAATGATCAAACTGTCAAACTAACACTTTTGTTTTACTATCACAGCCACCTAGATAGTATTTCTTGATATCTGTTAAGTAACGTTTTTTATATTGAAAAAAATCGATTATTGGAATATTTACTGAAGATACTATATAAAAAGTATATATATATATTTGAAATCAGAATAAGACGTCCTATTCAAATATGGAAAAATATTTGGGTACTTCCATTTAAAAAAAAGTAACTTAGGCCTCCATCTTTTTTATTTGATGTTCAGTTGTTTTTCTGTTAATGTGTCTGGATTCCTTTTTAAAAACCCTACAAAAAGCATTTTTCATTTTTTTTCGTATCTTTCCAAATAACCAAGAAAATGGGGGTGGGAGGCTTATTTGGATCACCTGGTACATAGTTTTGGACAAGAAAGAGGACCAGAGGAAATCTTCAGAGCTCTGAAGAATTAAGTACATTAGGAATGTACTAGCAATTTATTCTGAAATCCAATTACCATAGCTGCGGGTTATAATTCCACCACTGACACTGACAATGTCGGCGGGAATGAATTTACTCCATATTTTTGTTCACACTATTTTTATTCAAAATTAAAGGATTTATGTACCTGATCCGTTACTATGTACTGGACAATGAGAGGTGATATAATCGAGAAAATACTTGTAGAACCATTGGATAGACCCATAAGGATACCAGAATGGTTGGGCGATAAGTCCATGTGGTTTATTTGAAATCCACAAAAGCCTCCAGAGCTGAATAAACCCGTCAGTATTAAAAGCAAGACAGCTATTAGCGCTTCTTCCTTAGGAATAAATCCTACCAGAGTTAAACTTATGGCAGGTAATAAAGTGCCTGTGAAAAAAGGAATGGATTAGCAATGATTTCAAAATGGGCCAAGCATACAGGGTGATAGAAATAAGTGCACCTAAAAATAATAATCAGTACGTAGTTCATAAAATGCCTTCTAAAAAAGCGATAGCTTATTAAATATAAAATATAAAGGAGGAACAAAAGTAACTAAACAAGATAGATTTTTTTTTTTTTTGGATATGGCACTAAACCTTCTTTGTAAAAGTAACTAAGTCAGTCAAATCATGTTTTAATATACATTCTTGGCTGAAAAAGATATTGATGCTAATAGACGTAGTTTTCCACGAAGCACCAAAACACTGTATACTGCACTCGACGCGCGTTTCAACAACCATGTTGGCATCATCTGGAGATGATTGAAACTAACCTTATGTTAACAGTGTGTCCTAATTATACCTAAACTATTGTCACGGTTCAGTGAACCGTGACCCACTAACCTATAGAGCGGGCTATTTAGGATTGGCCCTCTGTCACTATTCATACTATTTTTACACTTCGTGATTCCCAAGTTTTCAAATGCATTCAGCAGTCTAATATTTGTTACATTCTTTATTAATCTTAAATTGATAATATCTATTTTACGGTTGTTCTCAAACGCATGTTGGGCTACAGTAAACTTATCTCATTTATTATTAGGTAATGTTTCTGTTTTGTTACGTAAGAGTCATATAAGTGAAACAGTATTTACGTAATATTGATATGATAATATTTTATAAATCATATGAAACACAAATTTATCATATTTATGTTAATTTATGTTATTAGTGCTAAGTAATGGGTTTCATATTCGGCGTATATTAAGGTTCTGTTAATATTACGTAAAATGTTAATTTTTATTGTTGAATTTTGCAGTTATTGTTCAATAAATCGGAAATGATTACAAATAGCCATAGGGATGTACGTAAAAAAAATGTTCGTTTTTCATTTCTACTTCACATCGTCAAAAAATATACAGGGTGTTTCATTTGAAAAAATTGAGAAACTTCAGTTTAAATAGTTGTAAATTTAAGAATTATTTTTGGCCACCCTGTATACTTTTAGAAAGTGAAAATGGCTGAGTGTTATCACACAGATGTCTCATAACTGGTACTAATATATTTTTTCTTAAAATCCATAATTATGACTAGTGATTTTTTTAATATACACATGTAAATGGCATAATTCCAACAAAAAAAAAATCATTACATCCAAGTGGTTGAGAGAGAGTCAATAATAATATAGGAGTGGAAGATATTTAAAAACAAACTTCTTCACCCATGTCCCTTTAATCACATGATATTAATGCAGCGCTGCCAGTTCATTTTTATCTTAGACTCAAATATTTCTACATACCTATACCGTGTGTAACAGGATCATGGTACTCCTTTAGTTTTGAAGATAATTAATTGAAATATTTCAAACGTCAATATTTTTTATAATATAATTTTTAATTTTCCATTTAAGTGTACCATGACGGTTCCGATTTATTCTAAATGACCCGTGTAATGCTAGAAAAATCGAAATTCCGTCAAAAATACTAAATTACATGATTTATGAGCAAATAACGTTAATCAAAATGGTTTTTGGGAAAAACTCAATTTTTTTCAAATGGAACCGTATTAGTACCGTGGTACCATTTATTAGTGCTATTAATAAGGAATTTATTCATATGTCGTATTAAAATGTGCGATAAATACAAACAAAATTACAGCTAAAAGAAAATACAATTTTGTTTTAATTACCTTATTATACATAAGGTGGCTTCGGAATACAAAAAAATGAACACAAAACATTACAACAGTTGTTCAAAATGCTGTCCATTAACGTCAATGCACTTCTGAACTCGCATAGCTGTTTCTTGAAGAACGTTCGCCAATTACTGGGCCGTTATGCTATTAATTGCGCGTCTCACTCGTAGCTCCAGGTCTTTACAGGTTGTAACGACAGTTGCGTAGACAATATTTTTTAAATGACCCAAACAAAGAAATCAAGTGGTGTTAAATCAAGTGACCTAGAAGGCCACCTCACAGGACCACTCGTCGAAATTACGTTTTCTCCAAATCTCCGTTAAAGGTAATCAATTACTGTCCTTGATTTATGGGGAGAAGCGCCATCTTGCTGGAAATACATTCCCTGTTGTAAATGAAAAGGTAAACTGTCCTCAATTTCATTTTGCAGAAATCCCAAGTATCTGGCATCAGTCTCCAGTCCTTTAAATATTATTGGACCAATGATTCTACTACCGATTATTCCAAGCCAAACATTGAAACCAAACTGCACTTGAAAGTTATCCTCCCGTAAAAAATTTTGATTTTCTTGTGACCAATATTTTGTATTTTGTCGGTTAAATAATCCCAAATTTGTAAATCTAGACTCGTCCGAAAATAAAATCATTCCCAAAAAATCATTGTTTGGCTGCACGTTATTCTGCAAAATCCAATTGCAATATTCCATCCTACGTTTGTAATCATTTTCGTACAAGTACTGGTGCAATTGGTATTTAAAAGATATATAGTGGTATTTGTGCAAAATTCGGCTTACTGTTGGGTGACTGATTTCCAATTCAAACCCAATTTACCTTAAAGAAACAGTTTTTATCAACCTCTACTCGAGCCAAAACATTAATTTTCGTTCCTTCGTCAGGAATTAAATTTTTTTCAGGATCATTATTGGGCTCACTTCGGAATAATTAATTTTCAAGACAATTAAAATAATTTCTCGCTGGACATTGTCTATCAGGATATCGTTCGGTATAAAGGTGTCTCGCCGCAACAGCATTTTTTTCTACATTCCCCATAAATAATTAACATGTCCACTTTTTCATCTCTTGTATAATTTTGCGGCATTTTGAACACAATTAACAAGAATTTTAAACATTTTTTTAAAGACAATAAAGACACCAACAAATGTTTGACAATATTTCATTGTTTTCAAAGCCACCTTAGTTAGTGACTTCTTCACATTTAATTAGAACAAAATTGTATTTTGTTATATTCTTTTAGCTGTAATTTTGTTTGTATATATCGCACATTTTAATACGAAATATGAATAAATTCCTTATTAATAATATTAATAAATGGTACCACGGTACCAATATGGTTACATTTGAAAAAATTGAGTTTTTCCCCAAAAACCATTTTGATGACTTTTATTTGCTCATAAATCATGTAATTTAGTTTCTTTGATGGGATTTCGATTTTCATGCATTACACGGGTCATTTAGAATAAATCGAAACCATCATGGCGCACTTAAATGGAAAACTAAAAATTATATTATAAAAAATATTGACGTTTGAAATGTTACTTATTTGGTATCGATGGATTCAGAAAATTATGCAGAATTCAAAAATGCAATAATATACAGGGTATTCTATTTAAAAATCGAAAGTTTGTGTCACTTCCGGCGAAACCGGAAGTGAAAAAAAAGATCACTTGATATCAAACAGTGCCGCTTATCATGTGTATAGGATATCCCCAATTTCAATCAATTATCTTCAAACTAAAGGAGAAAAGGGGGTGTACCATGATCTTGTTACACCAGGTAAAATAGATACAAGATTTGGTTGATTGGGACGTACATCAAATGCAATTGGGAAATAGGAAGTACCTACCTTTTTTTTTGTTTATTTGAAAGGTCATGCTATTTTTATAACAAAATGACTAGATTATAATCAGTGAATTCTCAATCAATCTGCAAGTGTTTCCTTTTTGGTTTAATTTCCCCAACATCAATAGAATAATAGATAAAGTTATATTGTTTATTTTTTTATAGGAAAAACATCGTGGTGTCAACGTTGAGGTAGCACGCCGCGCCGTTTCGATCCGCTGGATATAGACTCTAGCCGAGTCTAGTCTGTTCAGTTCGCGAGATATTTTAGTATGCTGATTATGTCTCGTCATGCCCATGTACGAGTTAAATGTTAAAAAAAAATGTTTTAAGATGTTTTTCTTAACTGCCTCTCAAGTCACCGAAGTAACTCCCAGAAAATCCTAGGATTTTGTGTTGAGTAAAGAGAGACGAGGCCCAACAGTTCATTGTGGAGTCCGAACCACATCTAGGGCATCGATAGTTCGCTTCCATCTTAATCCGAAGCAAATTACAAATAAAATTTGTTGCTCTGAGATGGATTCGAACCATCGATATTCGGTAACGAGTAAATAGTTATAAGCGCTTTACCTACTCGGCTACCATGCCCTTAAACCATATAATAACCATAAACCATATAATAACAAATTATCCAGAACTTATACAGATAAGGTGCCGTATGCTGTGCTACATCTAAACAGCGCGTTCCGGTGAGAAGTTCGTTATAGATAAAACGTTTACCATTCTGATAGAACTGTAAAAAAAACGAGATCGCTCCAATTATTGTGTTGCGCAATTATCGATAACGGGCAATTAGCATTTCAAAAATTGACAGATACATCCAGCAAACTAATATACCAAAAACTCTTTTCTTTAATGAATAAATATCCTGATTATGTGAAACTGCGTTATGTTCATCAGAGTTGTTGTCTACGAAAGCTGTGTGAACAAAATTGTCCACTTTTACGGGTTTCCGAACATCATTTCTGTTGATTATTGAATGATCCTCCTCCTGTTACAAGAATAACTTCACAGAAAGACGCAGACGCATAACCGGAAAACAATGGAAAGTATGCTCGTGTTATACATTGGAACTTCAAAACACCGCTCCGAGGTCGTCTCCCTTCTGTAAGGTAAGTTTGCATCCCCACTACTGTATACACCAAAATAAGCAATAACAGATCATTAATAAATAACACAAGTAACGGAGGGGCTAGTATAGAACTCTGGGGCACCTCCTAACGCGCACTTCGCACATATGGCTTCTGTGGTGTAATAATGTCCTGAATAAACTAATGTTATGAAATCGGGGTAAGAAAATATCACCTGCAATTGAATTAGGGACTTAATTAATTAAATAAAAATATACGGTGGACATGTCCATCAACAAACTGAATCATTTACCTACTTACCTATGCTGTTAAATATTTTTCTTGCTGCGCCTCTCGATACAGTCCCTTTATTTATTAGCATGTCACACACAGGGCTAAAGATCAAGGTTCCCAACCACATCAGCAGATAGGGTGCAGCACTTAGGAGACTATTCTGAAATACAAGTTTATATATTTTTTTTCAATTAAAAGTTAATAGCTTCTTACTGATTTGATATCGTATTTCAATATCTTGTTCAAGTATGTTGGAGTTTGTGTTAGTAGCACTGAACTACCCCAATTTGCTCCTACAAACGCAAACGTTACGGCCCAAAATGGAAGAGAGGTGAAAATCGCTTTCCAGGGAGTGTGATGAAACTGAAACATGGAGATTAGTGTTTGTTAATCGATAAACTACTTGAAGAGTTGATGATTGTGCTCGATTATTCAAGTGGGCCACTCCAAATTTTGGTCCAAAATCAAAGTGGCTACTGATAATTTCGTAAGGAAATTGACGTGATTTTAGTTAACATAGTAATACCTTGTGAGTTTCATGTCCCAAGCTGGTTTCAATGTAAACTTTTTCGCAAGATGTTATCCTTTTATGGCTTCCAGGCCTATCTGCGCCCAAAAAGGACCACAGCAATACCCACTTCAATCCCAACGCTCCAAATACGTAGAAAGCGACTGGCCATCCAAGGCAAGATGAACATATAAATCCCGTTATTGGCAGAGATACTATGTTTCCAAAAACAGATCCTGTAAGAGTAATTTGATAAGGTTAACTTTGATCTGAGTTATAAAGCAAAGTGTAAAAGCTCGGTAAACTGAGAAAAACCCGAGGCGTCGTTTTGGTTTCAATAATAAATATAATATATTCTTCATTGGTATTGAAAATCAAGTGTGCAGGAATACGATCCTGCTGGATACTGTTCAGAAACAATAACTAAAGATAAAACATTAAATACCATAGGTAATACAACCTCTGTTACCTCAAAATATGCTGAGAGAAATTTCTGTTTCTTAAGTGCCTTAAGTATCCCCAAACCAATATGGTAGAGTGCGAGAGGGGGGGGGACGCTGTTGGGGACGAAACTACAAGGTGTTGCAGCTAAGAAGTCACTCACGATTTTCTCAGTAATTATCAGGATAAATTTGAGGTTCAAGAACGAATGTGATATAGTTTCTTACGAGCAATCCTATGACGCCGAGAAAGAAACAATTGAACATCATCCAATAAAGTTGTCAGAAAATCCGTTTAAAAAAAATCAAAATAAAGGATTATTACATTTTGTGTTATGGGATATTACTGGAACAAATTCCATATATTCAGTTATTTTGTATCACTTTCAGTTTGACCGGAAATGAACTTTCGTTACAAAAATTTAGAATTTCCCAATATATTTGCGTTCAGTTATCTGTCAAAAATGCGTAAATCACTTCTGTGATATCTCTAACCGTTCTTAAAATATTAATAACTCTTTGATTTTGTTCACATACCTACCATACGCACGCAATTTTAATGACATAATAGTTAGCTGTCGTCAAGATGCCTCGTGTAACAAACCGGCGAATCCAGGATTTTGGTCTAGAGGGGGGCTGAGTTCATAAAAAAGTTCTATTGTCAGGACGTCTCTAAATTTTCCTGGATGAACCAAAGGTGTTTTCTTAATCTTTTATTTATATGTATATCAGGTGTTTGAATTAATATTTTAGCGAAAAATTACGATAGACGTGACGATGAACTAGAAAATATAATCATATATTGTTTATTAATTATTATTAAATGTAACAACATACTTAATATTAAAATTAAATGGAATAAGTTAGAAAATGATAACAAATTACAATATAATAATCATACGACGGCTTTTTGACCTATTTTGTTGAGCATCTCATCAACCTTTATGTCCATATTATAATCTATGTTCATAAAGGCCAAAGAGGTGAGTCTATTTTCCCCTGTTGTATTTCTCAAGTACGTCTTCAATCTTGTTAAGGTACTGTAGCTCCTTTCCGGAGTTGCTGTTGTCACTGGAATTACTGCAACTATTCTTAGAAGCTCGTATGTGTTTGGAAATATCTCTATATTACTTCAACATTTCGATAACTGACGATTTGGTGTCTGGAAATTCACTTATTTGTCTTTTCCACAGTAAATATTCAGCACGTACTTGTTGAGTGTTGATAAAGGCACCATTTTCTAGTAGGTTATCCTCATAAAATTTAACCAAATCGTTGATGTTTCCTGAGCCAGATACCAAAGAGGAAAAGGAAGATACAAAATCTTTATGAACCAAAAACCTATTCTGAATTTCTGCAATCATGGCATCCAAAAATGGGACAAAGTTAGAAATACGATAATTCGATTCAGGATCTGTGATATTTACGTTGAACCGATTGACTTATTTATTTTTTTCTCGGAATAATGATTGGTGTGTCATGTTTCTCACACATCGTTTTTGCTTTAGAAAAAAGTATCTCAAATTGAACACTGCATTTTTTCTGATATCAAATAATTGACCTAGCAGTATCTTAGCATATTTTACTGGGACAGCCAAATCTAAATCATCGATTTGTGGGTATCTACTTAATAAAATACTGTTGCTAAGTATGGATTCGCTTACAAATAAGGAAATGTAATTTTCACAATGCGGATGGAGTTAATCAGTCCAGTGGCACCAGTCGAGGCATCAAGGTCAGTTCAGTTACTAATTTTATCAAAAGCTTCGCATACAGCATTCAGAAGCTCAACGAAAATCATTATAGAATCATGCCTCTCCACCCATCTTTTGATATACAGCTCCTTCAAATGCATTTTTTGTGATTTGGGACTTAATTCATCGGTCTTCTTTGATATAACTTCTTGTCTCTTTTGGGTATGAAGGAATGAACATGTCTTTTCAATTATCCCAAAAGAATTTCTGGTTTCTTGGACTTGATAGGAATCCGAAATTGCAAGATTCAAGCAGTGTGATATACATATTCGTCAATCAGAGTTTGCGCCCCTTTAAACTCTGTGCTCATAACACGAGTGCCATCGTACCCTTGCCCTTTTAGATATTTGATGTCCAGACCCGGATCTTTCATAGTTTTGAAAATTGCCAGTGAAATATTGTGTACAGCTGTAGAAATAAAAGCCACAAAACACAAGAAATTTTCGCAATTCTTGATTTGCTCGTGGTCAAGATACCTGAGACAGAAAGACATTTGCTCGATTGTTGCAACATAAGTTGTTTTATCAACCAAGACTGAAAATACTTAGATTTTTTTACTTCTATTACTTTCGCTTGTATCAGAGAACGGCAGGTTTCAAGAATTTCCTTTCACAAAACTTACAATGCATTTTTCGTATGCCAGCCAGGAATCCTTTCTGAACCATGCATTCTGAAAATTTCTGGAGAACTTTTCGCTTGACGCGCTACTTGAAGGGAACTCGTAATTTTCTGATGGCCTCTATGTAAGGGACAACAGCTCCAAATAATTTAAACTTGTTCCATGTTTATTTTAGAGTAGCACGATGTAGTTGTTGTCCATACTGAAATTGTGAAAGCACAAGAGACTATCATCAGTATTAGTACTACGACTACTGCAGGAAGAGGAACTAGGTATGGCTATGCTATTACCCATCACCAGAATACAGCTTTCTACTACCAAGGAACTACTAGACCTACTATCACCACCTCTCTTCTCTATTATCCTGGCTATATTATTTTTGTCTCTTTTTTGCTTTTAGCTTGAAAAAAATTCAGCAGACAACCTTTCTTTCTTTTTCCATTTTTCTTTGAATATGAAATAGAATAAAATCCAATTTCAAATTGCTCATTTTCTTAAAAACGTTAAAAATTCAGAGTGTTTCTTTTAAAATTAAAAAATTAATAGCGGTAGAGTTAAAATAAATAACCCTATTATAAACAAAACATGACAAAATAAAAATTTATTTAAAATCAAACATCTTTTGTATTTAAGTTTTTTTCCTGGGCTACAAAAATAACAAAGGGTGGGCTGGAATACAAGATACAGGTGATTCATACTGTACATACTCAAATTCTCATGAAATCGGTGAAATGTGATATCATACTCACTTACAAGTGTTATTTACTATTACTAATACATATAATGGAATGAAAAATAATGGAATTTGACAAAACAATAATAAGTACTAATGAACTAATGTTATCAAAATCAAAATCAAAATCTAAACACTCGCCAGTCACCATACAATAATAATCACTAAAATCACAGGACACTATAAAATGGATACTGTAAAGACACAAGACACAATGAATTTGAACTAACTATATTTAAAAAATGTTTTTGACCCCGCACTACGAGCAGAAGTGAAATAACTGAATGTACAAAAGCCAAAAGCAGCATCATGTTCGAGTCTGACAAGCCACAAAGCAATGTTGCAAAGTTTTTCAGAAAGAGGAAAAAAGAAAAAACAAGTTTCGCGATTTTTCAAAAAAATTTGTCTCAGTTTCTGGGGGCTGCAGCCACATAGCACTCCTAGATTCGCCACTGGTTAGAAATAGGACCATTATTGGCCCATATAAAATTGTATTATTTCTGATACAAGGTGCCTTGACCACAGCTAATTGCTGCATGTGGTCTCCCCTTCCCCGTTATTCACAGTTAACCCACAGAGCGCAGGTACCTACGTAATTTATCAGAATTGCCGAAATGTAGTGCAATTGTAAAAGAATCTATTATTACGTTTATATTTAATATAGTACGTTTTCCGATAAGACTAGTTTACGTATTAACATTTTAAAATGAGATAAATTTCACTTTATCGTGTTGTATAAATGTCTGTTTTTCTATTGTTTGGAAATTTTTAAGTAGGTGTTTACAATATAATATTGTGTGCTAGAGTCTTGGGTGACCGTTTCCACTCTGGCTCCGAATCTTGTGCAAGTGTACAGAAGTATAGTAGAAATTATTAGTTTTATTCATTTGTGTTGTTAGAATTAGAGCAGCTCATTCTTTATTCAGGGTACTCACAATCAATGAACGATATTTTCATGCTATTACTGCTAGCTGAGATCTGCTTCTAACATACCTATTAAATTCAATCAAAATTTAAATTTTTAAGATTTACCTAGCTACCTACGTATACGTTTTGGTGACGAAATAAATCTTGCACCTTGCACTCACTATTGGTTACAACATGATCGAAACTACATTTTGCTATTTGCTGTTTTTTATTATTAAGAATGTAACAAATTTATTGCAATTTTATCTACTTCAAGATTATCTGGCTGGTATATTACCAGTTTTCCTTCTTTGTTTTTCCTGTTTTAAATAACACAAATAACCTCAACTTTTTTATTGTGCTATCAGCTGATATAAACTGACAGATTACGCATGCGCAAACCTCGGAGCCAAAATGGAAACGGTCGCCCTGGTATATTGTGTCTGTATAAAAGCTCTCACTGAAAACCGATACCTATCCGAGCTTTAATAATAAATTATTGTATGATCGCCATTCCATGTGCATACCTTTTTTCTTGAATTGTTTTGTATAGTAATGTCATGAGGATATATTAAAATAAAGTAATTTTTGTAATGTAAATATTCAATTATGAATTACCATTGTTATAATTCATAATGTCAGTGTTGATGGCATCGTGGAAGGTATTGGAATTTATTATTCTTTTTTAATAAGAAACAGACTATAATACAATATAGGCTGGCAATCTTTACCAGTCCAGCTGGTGCATTTAGGTTATACAATATCTCAATATTGGAGCATGGAACACAAGCAATATTTTAAGGCACGACTATCAGTACTGACTGAAGAAGTTTTGCAGAAAAGAAATTGAAAAAAATTTTAAAAAAAGTTACACAAATGCGCAACCTCCCGAGATTACTTCTAGACCATTAGTAAAATCTTTGTAAACCATTTTTTTTTTCGTTATCAGATGGAAAATTTATCACCCCGTTTTTTTTTTGGTTTTCGAAAATTTTGATGAGTTATGACACTGAAATTTAAGTTCTCCATTGTGTAAATTTTAAAATGTTATATATAACTTTACAAAAAATTCAAATTTTCGAAAACAGAAAAACGAGATTATAAATTTTCCTTCTGATTACGAAAAAAAAAATAGTTTGCAAATATTTTACGAACGGTCGAAGTAATCTGGGGAGGCTGCGCATTTTTGCAACTTTTTTCCTCAAATTTTTTTCAATTTTTTTCTGCAAAACTTCTTCAAGCAGTACTGCTCCAAATCCACTGATCTTTACTACTTGCTTGTAAATAAATTTGCTATATCGTAAGCATTGCTTATTATCACTTACCTGCATAAGAGAATGTTCCTATTACAGATCTTTCACATGGAGGTGCCCAATATCCTAGTAGAGTATGCAACAAAGGCGATATACATCCTTGCGCAAGCCCCTGAAGAAATCTGCACATAATCACCCCCGTCGAACCAAAACAGTCCGCACTTATTGGAATTAAAAGGCAGGCTATGGCGTCCACTGTCATACAGCATACAAGAATCCATTTTGCTCCAAATTTTTTACCTAGTTGTGCTGCTGGTAACTGAAGAATTACATAGCCCCAAAAAAATGCCGAGAGAACTACACTTTGGTTGTCCCAGTTATATGTCTGGAAAAATATTAAGTAATATAGTTAAATATATACATAACCCTATTGCTTGATAATTATTTTCGTTATTTATGTTATTTTTAGAAGAAATGTTTGAAGATACTAAATGTAGAATCTAATTCTGTTAAAACTTCTTTTGTTCTGAAATTCTCTTTGAAAATGTTCTTCATGTCTGTCCAATGTACTCTCTAAGGGTCACACATCTAATGTCGTTCACATATACCTACTTTTATATTTTTATATGTTGCCTTTTAATTTTGCCTGAGGTAGATGATTATGAGTAATTATTAAGTTTTTTTTTAATAGGGTCTGTACACCAAATTCTTTAATTGATTTTGTTAAGCACATTTGTTTTGTGATGCTTCATGGTAAGAATGTATCACTAATAATCTTTTCACTGGCTCAAGCTCAACTGCTACAGAGAGAAAAAATTATGTGACATTTTATCCCAATTGCAAAAAAATTACAATCTAAATGGGTTTTAAAAAAGTGATAGGAACAATTTTTGCAAGTAAAAATAAAATTTTTGAATAATTTGTTATCAAACGGCTTAATTAGTACACGTATGGAGCATGACGAGACATAATTAGCATGCCGGAAAGTGTCGCGAACTGAACAGACTAGACTCGGTTAGGGCTTATATCTAGCGTAGGTATAAAACATGTTCGGTGGCTAGCACTGCACCGAAACTGTCAAAGCTTGTTGATGATATACTTACAGGAACGTCTATGTTGTCAGAAGTGCCGTTGTCATTCATCGCCACAATTGCTACAGAGAGAACACTCCTCATGCAATACGTGTACGTCATCAGTAAGAAATATAATATCATCTGTACATGTCTGCAGCCAATTGTTGGTCCTGAAAAAGGAAACTTTTATCGAAAATTACGAAGATGTCTATAATGGATTAACATATAGCGTGTGGAAATAGGTGCAAATATTTGACAGGTAGATCATTGATAAAAAGATCAATACTCTATTAATTAATCTGCATAAAAACCGCAACACCTAGTATTAGTTAAGCAATTTATTGTTGCCATTGTGTATAGAAAAATACACTCAATAATCAAATTTTAACTAACTGCTCTACGTAACTTCTGCTGATAACACTCTTATCCAGGTAATTGCTAAGAAATGGTAATGAATAACGATAATACTTTTAATTGTACTGAAATGATATTGATAACATAGTTTAATTAAATTCTGATTAATAGGATGATTTTGACATTATAATAATAATAATAATAATCGTCTTTATTTTGAGTATCATGTAGGTATATTACACAATATACACATATATAAATTTATATTGATATTGGGGTGTGCGCGGCGAAGTTTAGCCAGTGGGCTACTCTTACACTTAACCGCCACAGCTTAATATATTTTGATATATATATATATATATATATATATATATATATATATATATATATATATATATATATATATATATATATATATATAAAACTTAACTATATACATACAAACTATAAATTAACCTAAAACCTATAGCTAGACATGTACTAGACTACACAAAAGATTGGTCTAGTTTTGAAAATATTTAAAATAAATGAAATAAGTATGCACCTAAAAAAAAAATAAAAAAGAACGTAAACTAAATTTCATATCTGTCTGTTCCAAGAAAGAAACATATCTAAGAAAGTAATAATATAATAAATACATAAATAACAATCATATAACCAATATTACTAGTTTGATAAAAGATGTAACTTAATTTTTTTCCTGAACTGATTCACAGACAGATCTTTGAGGTTATTGGATGTAGCGTTGTAAATTTGTACTGCATTGAAACTAAATGATCTGGTGAACATAACCGTACTGTGTAAGGGCATTGTAAGTGTGTTGGGAAATCTGATATTTAAATTGTGTATGGCAGTTTTGAAAACAAGCTTTTCTTTAAGGTAGGCAGGTGACGAATTTATTAGAAGCTTTTGAATAAAAACATGATAGTGGTATCTAACAATTTTTTCCATATTTAGCCAGTTAAGATTAGCAAAAGCAGCGGAAATGTGATCAAATTTTCTTAAGTTGCAGATGAAACGGCAACATATATTTTGTACTTTTTGTATACGATGTTTTGTCATTTAATCCAAGCAGGGAAAATATACTAAATCACAATAACTGAAAATAGGCAAAACGAGTGACTCGCAGAGTTTTTTCCTAAATTTGTAATTTATTAAATGCCTGTTAGCAAATAAAACTTTCATTTTTACGAAGGACTTTTGAAGCAGTTTACCAACATGAGATTTAAATCTGAGGCCATCGTCGAAAATTACACCCAGTATTTTTGATTCATGTGACAGAATTAAAGGCACGTTATTTATACCTTCTCGTTTAGTCTCTGAGCAAAATAGGAGCATACTGGTTTTGCTTGGATTTAATTTCAAATTATGCTTTGTTGCATAGGAAAAAACAGACTCAAGTTCTTCATTAATTTGTAATGAAACCGTTTGTACTTCCATTGCCTCGAAATTATATTGAAGAAGTATATCATCTGCGTACGCTTGAAGATTTGCAGTTTCCACAGATTTTATAAAATCCGACGTATAAATTAAAAACAAGAGTGGGCCCAATATTGACCCCTGCGGCACTCCAGAAACAACAATTTTTGATGAAGATATTTGATCGCAAATAGATACTCTCAGATATCGATGAAATAAATAGGATTTAAAAACATAATTTCTCTCTTCCCAAAGCCATAAAAGTTTAATTTGGCACAAAGTAAATCGTGATCAATGGTATCAAAGGCCTTTGAAAAGTCCAAAGAGGTTAACACTGTAGCAAGCTTTTTTATCATAATTTCTTAGTATATTGTCAGATAAATTGAGAAGTGATGTGGTTGTACTATGTTCTTAGCGAAAGCCAGATTGGTGAGCAGGAAGTATGTTATTTGCTGATAAATATTCATTTATCTGAATGTGTACTATTCTTTCTAATATTTTGGATAGAACTGGCAACAGACTAATGGGACGTAGATCGGAAACGGTTTGGATCGTTTATTTTAGGCAGAGGACAGATCAGCGCCTGTTATATATATATATATATATATATATATATATATATATATATATATATATATATATATATATATTATATATATATATATATATATATTATATATATATATATTATATATATATATATATATATATATATATATATATATATATATATATATATATATATATATATATATATATATATATATATATACTATATATATATATATATATATATATATATATATATATATATATATATATATATATATATATATATATATATATATATATATATATATATATATATATATATATATATATATATATATATATATATATATATATATATATATATATATATATATATATATATATATATATATATATATATATATATATATATATATATATATATATATATATATATATATATATATATATATATATATATATATATATATATATATATAGTTATTTGTGTATTAGTGTACTTGAGCTTATTAAGCGCTGGAAAAAAATGTTCTGTAGTAATACATATATTACGTGCATTAAAAATTATCGAAAATTCAGCGCATGAGAACGTGTTGCCTATAAACTGCTTGAATTCATTTTGATGTGATTTGACAAAAAGTGCCCGAGACACAGTCGAGGGTACTTTTTCAGTCAAATCACATCAAGAAAAAAACACAAAGTAAAAATATTCATTTCTTAACGTTTGGTATGACATTGATGTAAGTCAGGAGTAGCATGTGAAGGTAATACTAAATTTTAATTGGAGGACATTATACGTAGTGGTGGATACATCACTGTCAATAACTGTCTCCAGGGTCAGAGACCCTTTTTTTATCTGTTGAAAAACGTAAACATCTCAATAAACTATGGAAATGTCATCCGAGATACGCACTAGACATAGGTATTATCGCGTGTTGTTTCAACTAAAGATTTAGGAATTTCTTTGACAGTAAATTTAATTTCCTATAGAAATGTATATTATCATTTCCCCTGTGAAAATCAAAGGCTACGTCAAACTTCCGAAATAACGACCGAATTAAAATATCTTTTACCTATGTTTGTTCCAAAATTACAATCTGATTTCTCCATTTACATTGCCAGTCTAGAATTTAGTTCAAAAAATATTGGGTATCCACAAGCACAACTGAACTAGCAAGCGATAGGATAATAACTATTTTAAAAGGCCTACTTCAAATACTATATCATACTATATCATATTACAATTATGTATTTTATAGTCTCTAAAAAGTGGGGAGGCACGCGCTCAGTCTGACCTTCTGACGCGTTTTTGGTGGTCATTGTTTTAAGAACTCAAGTATTGGCACTACTGGATATTGTTACATCCTCGGTTGCGACTTGATTATGAGGTAGGTACTAAGAATGTCCAATTTTTATTAACATATTAGGTATATTATCAGCAATATCACTTTTATTTAGAAAATCCGAAAAAAAATGAAAAGGTACAGGTAATAATGATGAAAAAAATGCACAAAATTTAGATAAAAGTCTTATCTTATTGCATAGCACGAAATAAATCAACGATTTGCTGCTTAAGTTGATTCTTAGTTATGTCACTGTTTTGGCATTAATCGCGACTGTGACTAAACATAAGGTAATTTATATGATCGGTTGAAGTGGAATTTTAAAAATTTCATTAACTAAAAACTTACTGCAAAGAAAATATCGGGTCGTCCAGATTGGCTGATGGTGACGTATTCAATTGTCACTCCTCTTGTTATCAAAAATATCTTTCATATCGCTTTTCTCTTATGGAACAACGACGTTTAGTAGATAACGGATGACTAGCATCGTAGGTTCTATTTTATACTTCATTTATTTCTCTCAAGTGAATAAAATTTGATTTTCATTAATATAATAATAATAATAATAATAAAAAACTTTATTTAAACTGGCGGGGTGTCAGCATTTGCTGGTATCAATCCCAACCAGTATGACAAACAGTAAATACAAATAATAGAGAAAAGGTAAAAAACAATTATCGATAATATAAAAAAGATAAAAATAAAATACAATAAAATAAAATCAGAGGTCATAAGACACAATTTGCTGCATTAATATGCATCACAGCTTTGTAGAAGGCTGTGGTATGCATGTAACATATTTAGGGCAAAAAACATTTTACGTACTTAAAAATATTTGCTTAATATTTTTTTAAATCCTTGAAAAGGCAGGCTTTTCATGTGATCAGGGATTGCATTATATAAAGAAGCAGCTAAGTAAGTGAAAGAGGATTCATATTTTTTGGAGCTGTGACTTGGAATATTTAGTGTAGTATCTACGAAACGTAGATTAGAACTATGCAAAGAGCCCCTGAAAGTTAATACTAATACTAAAACTACTGTTATTAAATATGATTTGAAGGAAACAACTACTCAGCGGGCAAATACCCCGACCTGCATTGGATTAATTAATAACAGTAGTTTAGTCCACCTAGGCTAGAGGTCGCCGCTCTCGCTACTTGCTTCGCAAGTCGCTATCCGCCACAGAGACATCTATGATGTGGGTTGGATAGTAGCATTTAGACCATACAAGAAGTTTCATACCTCCTCCACCACTACTCAATTTACCTTAGTTAGTATATGACTAGCAGGTTGGCCACTATCATTTGTCTGTTCCATAACCTATGGCATACTGAGGAGAACAAATAAGTTCGAAACCGGTCTATGTCAAGTTAGATTAACTGGACGGTTTCATGAATAAAACTTTGTTTCACATCATCAGGCAACAAGATTATAACAATATGAAACAATTTTATATACTAATGTAATTATGTAAATTTTGAAAACATTAAAATAAATTTTGGTTAAATAGTAGAGATGAAAAGGTACTAAAGTAAATAACATAAATATTTAAAAGGGAGAAGTGGTCCATAAGATTAATATATAAAAAGGGAAAAAAAGATGTTTGGATAAAATTGTGTTTGGATTCCTGTCAAAAAATTATTGAATTTAACTTTGTTGATAATAATTAATAATTAATGACATTAAACAAATTTGAAAAGATTTTGGAAAATGCCAAATTACTTACATTTTAATCATAAAAATTTTCCAAGAGCTTCTCACGGAAATTGCTTCGGCGTGATTTTTTTTAATATGCAAAATAAATAAAGAGAAAACCAGGAAAGTTGGGAGGAGTTTTTTCCATCACTAAGATCTTTTATACAGACATTGAAGGCTAGAACATGATTAATAGATAAGTCACATCAAAAATTAACTTCAAATTTTTTTACTTTCTTATACCTAATATAAGGAAGTCCAGTAATCGTGATTTTTTTTCGACCTTGATATTTTGATTGATATATACGTTTTGAACCCTCCTGAATCTATTCTGCCTATGTTCTGAATGTCTGTCGGTGCATGCGTGTGTGTGTGTGTGTATCCGCGATAACTCAAAAAATACTAATGGGAGACTTCCCAAATTTGGCAGTTAAGATTTCCACATTTTAGGTGACACATTAAATTTGGTGAATATGGTACCACCAGAAGAGACATAATGAATGAAAAAAGAAAAAAAGGTACAATTTCGGGAAAAAAATTAAAAGTTTTTTATTGCATTTCTGGACGAATCTCACCGAATTATAATGAAAAAACATAACTTTCTGAAAAGAATCTGTCCGCATGTCTGTAGTATCGGGATAGCAGCCACAGTTTTTGAGATAAAGATTTCAAATTTGGTACACCTGTTCTAAAGGCCAAAGACAATGAAAAAATTCGGTGATAAGCAAAATTGGCCAGTTGAGGGGGTCCACGAGACCCAAACTTTTTTGTATTTGACTTTAAAAAAAAAAGTTCTTGATGAAAGATTATGAATCATGTCTACTATATCAAGCGAATAACATATATTTTCCAAGTACTTAAATAAAGCTGAGTAAACCGAAATATTTTACACATTTGGCCTCATCAAATGGGGTTAGGATAAATTTAGCAGTTTGACATTTGAAAGGTCTAATTTAGTTACAAAAATGTCAATGTCAATAACAAAAAATTATTAAAATATATGACATGAATTATTATATCGAATAACGCTGATAATTAATTATTTAAAAAATGCAATGAAACATTTCATGATACCTACGCTATTAAAATTTAATTGAGGTAAGTGAAGAATTAAATAGAATGATTTTTTAGATCAGGATGATATATACTGACAGGTATAAGAAAGTTATGTGCTGCCAATAAGAAAAAACTAAAAATTGCAGAATCTATACCTTTTAATTAACTACCTATAGTTATCTGAAAATTATATACATTGATGTATGGCTTTTAAAAAATATTTTATTATCAATAAAAGAAATTGTTTTATTGCAACAAAATATATCACTAAATAAATAAACAGTGTCTGGCAATTTACCCGATTAGACAAAAAAACATACAGAACAACTGTTAAGTGCAAATTCAGTCAGTAGCACACAAAATAAATTTATTTTTGTTGTGAAATTAAGAGCTTTAATAGATAATCAATGTACAATACTAATTGCCTTATTGTAAAAAACAAGGACAAAAGAAATGTAACAGCAAAATTATTTGCTGGAGAGGTATATAAAAAAATCAATAATAAATAAATAACTACAACCTCGATTACATTTTATGATTATTACACATACTTTGATTTAATAAAAGTAATCCGTTTTTTATTTTTATAGGTGATTATTAGCTTAAAAATGTACAGGACAGATGCAATTAAAACAAAAAATCTCGATATGATTTGTATAAGGTTTTAAGAATTTTATTAAAGGTTATCGTAGTTATCGCTTTTGAATAAGTATAATATTTTCTACGAAATTTTGGGTGCAGGTCCCCACGTAAATAATATTCCAAACCAGCACATACATGCTTGTTTTTTATGTAGCAATAGTGGTTGCTGGAGGAACGGTAACCCAGAACCAAACTTATGTGCGTTGTTTTCATGATGTTTCAAATTCCCGAGATCGCAAATATCGCCATGTGCAAGGGCACTAAAGTTAAATAAATATAGTTTAAAAAAACTAAAAAACACGCTTTTAAAGCACATCAAACTAAAAAGTGAAAAATAATTATTAATATAAACTGAAAACAATAATGAACGAAAAATACTAGTATTATTGTGAAAAAAGCGTGGGTTGCTCGATATACGAAAAATATGGCACAAAGCGCCCCACGCTTTTTTCACAATAATACTAGTATTTTTCGTTCATTATTGTTTTCAGTTTATATTAATAATTATTTTTCACTTTTTAGTTTGATGTGCTTTAAAAGCGTGTTTTTTAATTTTTTTAAACTATATTTATTTTTCACTTTTTTAGTTTGATGTGCTATGAAAGCGTGTTTTTTAGTTTTTTTTAACTATATTTATATTGCTTATTGATGCTGATATTATAACATATTACGATCCAACAGATATTTCTGAAAAAAAAAATATTTTTTTATTTCAGCCATGGGATTTGAACTCACGCCCGAGGAGTCCCTCGTTTCGCGTCGACTAAGACTTGCCCGCTCGGCCAACGACCGAACTGAGAATCACGGAATATACTTACAATATTAAGCTCTTGCTCTCACGCAGAGGATACGTGAGGAAAGGACTGGCGATCCTGATCAGGATAATGATATAAACTTATCAAATTATTGTATTGTTACCGGTTCTTCGTAAGTGTACAAAGTTTCAATTAAATCTGTCCGTTTAAAGTGGGTCAAAATCGAGTCCAAAGAGTCGGTTACAAACAAACAAACAAACATACAAGTGAAGCTAATAAAAGCGTGTTAAAAAAACGAGTTAAGCATATAGTGGGAGAAAATAGACAAATTGTGATTTTTTGATATAATACATTAGATCTTACGAGGGAACGAAACTTAAAACGGCAATATCTCGGTTTGAAATGTTTCAAAATCTAATTCGATTTAGACAATTTTTGCATTTTTAAGCAAACGTACTGTGATGCAAATTTCCTGTGATCCTTTTGAATTTTACTTTCACTCAAACCTCCATTGCATGTTTGGAAGGGATTATATGCATATTTTTGTTCCTACTCCTGAATAGATGTAATAAATAGAGTTGGTAAAAATGCGCCGCAGGATATAGGCGTACTCATCATAACAAGTGTAATAACAGAAACTAATAGTAATGTAATAAAAGCAATAACCAACTTAGCCTCTTAACTATCTTGGTTATTACAAACTGAAAAAGATCTGTAAAATCTTTTCAGCATCATGTATGTTTCTATGGTTGTCTTCAAGAGTAATGTTTGATGTGGTGAAAAGATATGCTTATATTTGAAGAACGACCGTTCGACATCTATTGATGTAATACAAGCATACTTAAAATAGTTTTTGAACTCATTTAACGGATCTGCAGATGCACCATCAGTACCATCACAAATTTGTTTTAATTTGGTAAGACCAGTGTCTTGCTTTAACACACGTTCGAACTTTTCTTCAATAGGCTCATTTTTGCGTCACCTATAGAGTGTAGCAGTCGTTTTACTTCATCCACTATTCCACTCTGCTAACGACAGCGCACTGTTCTGTAAGTTTTGTATGGCGTCATGTAATCCTTTATAGTTCTTGTGAATAGTTTTTAAAGATGTTTCAACAGAAACATCTTCGAATTTTGTCTGTCTTTCCTTAATAGCTGTAGCATCGTCTGGATTGAACTGTAATATCACAGCTTTTATTTGTTGTAAATATTCAGCATAATAAAATGCTGCTTCCGACCATGTTCCCCAACGTGTAAGATTCGGCTGTGGTGGTCCTGGAATAACTGGACACTTGATATGAAATGCGCAAAGACGTTTAGGAGCTTTAAGAACACTTTTTTTATACTTGCTATTAATGCATTTACCTCTGGAAAAACTTGTCGAATAGTTTCTTCCACAAGGTGTAAAGCATGCACTTTGCACGTATCATGTACCAACCTACAACCGTGTTCTTGAAGAGAAAGGCCTACTAAATGCATTATCGCCGCACCATCGGTCACAAACTTCAACACTTTTTGACTGGTAAAATTTTTCTAACGTCTCCAGCACCACCCGCGTAATTGTTTGGCTGTACACTCAGTTAGTCTTTTGCTAGCTAGTAACAGTGGAAATGTCGGTTTAAAAGAGTCCAGTATACGTACTATAACATTTAAAATAGAATTTTTTTACAATCTGCCGTCTCGTCAATATATAACTACAGCCGTGTATTTTTTAGTACACATTTGATCCTATTTACAATGTCTTCGCTTACAGTTGGTACATAGTTACGCAACGTTGTGCGACTTAATAACATCACCTTGGGATTGTATTTATTCCAGAACTCCTGAAATGATTGTTATGAAGTATGTGCAGCGGAACATCAAAGGCAATCAGCGTTAAGAGTAAATTGAACATAAACTGTGTTGTCGAAGGCACGCCATTTTTTTTAGTTTTATGTTGTACAGAATTTACGTGACGTTTACAATCACGTTTGTCCCAGCACATCAGGTCTGTCTCGCCCACCTTACAAATTATTATAGCGCCATTGTAGAATAAATCCAGGAATTCACTGATAAATTTATTCATTTTGTCAACGTATGGCTGTTTTTTTCCCTTGGGCGGGTCTGACATACTTTATTCTTAAATTAATATCAAGAATAAAATACAACAAATAAAATTATCAAAAATACAACGGAGAGGAATAAATTACATTGTACACACCACGAGGCATAACAATAGACTAAAACCAAATGTGAGTCTTTGCTAAATAAGTTTCGCTTACATATTTGAATATTTCTCTACCTGGCACTGCCCGTGACTTGCGGACCGATTTGCCAACTCTACTAATAAATCACTTATAAGTTGGACAAAAGAAAAAGCAACACTTGATAGGAAAAGAGTAACATTAATTATTCTCAATAATTTATTTGTGGTATCCTATAATGTTTCTTCACATCTTCTTTGGGAATTGAATAATTGTTCTATAAACCTCTACGCGAAATGGATGTCGGAGGTTGATTTTTTTGAAAAAAATGTTTTGCCTATCCAGAAATGACTCGCACCTAAAAAAATATTAACCTGAAAGTGAAACTTAAATGTTGAATATTTTAGATTATAACGAAAGGTTAGTGTTATATCTCCAAAAATAACTATGCAGCCATGGACGGGTGTTTCAGAGTTATTGCCCCTCATCGGTGCAGCGAAGCTAAGAAATTGGAATCAGGGTGGGATAGATCAGTAACAAAAATTAACACAAGACTGGAAAGTACAGTATACAGTACTCAATTAGTGCCTTTATGTTCTCATCATATGCGCAGCCAGGGGTCAGCGGTTAGAGATCCCCTCAAGACATCTACCCTTAACCAGTAAATAAATAAACAAATTTCCTATCGATACATTTGTAAGGCAGTATCGAAATTATCCCTTGAAATAAATATTTAGTAATTTATGCCAATGCCTATATTATACCGGGTGTAAATGAAACCTGGCTCACCCCTTCAATTTCCATTGTTTACAGAAATAAATTGATGAAATTTTAATATGTTGTTACATACATAAAATTGCATTAGAAGACAACACTGACATAGTTTTCTATGAAACATCAAAACACTATATACTGCGATAAACATGCGTTTCGCCAACCAAAGTATCATCTGGAGATGGATAAAACTTCAGATGATGCTAACTTGGTTGACGAAACGCGCGTCGAATGCAGTATGTAGTGTTTTGGTATTTCGTAGAAAACAACGTCAGTGTTATCTTCACACCAAAGGTTCCAACCCGTTCCAGGATTAGTATATATACACTGTTTTCCAAATTGGGGGTGCATGCATTGCTATCTCGGTTATTATTAGAGATAGAGAAACGGTTAAATGGGAACTTTTTTGAGGAATTTTATGACCGTTTCGATGCCATTTTTAAATTTGGCCTAGCTCTCTCTGTCTGTTTTCGAGATATTTTCAAAAAACTGTAAAGGTGCATTTTAAAAATCTTCTCGTATCTGCCTAATTTGATAACTGGTGATATTTTAATAAATACATTGTTAGGACACGTTTTTAAGGTGCTTTCGTTGACGTTAGCAAAAAAATGTTTATCTTCATTTGTTTTTGAGTTAATGCCATTAACTTTGTTTTTTCTTACGGGCGCCATATTGGATTTTTTTGATGGTTCAATAGTGCCCTTAATTTCCTTTTCAACGATGTATACAATAACAGGAAAAAATTAGTTACTGGTGTAAAATATAAAAAAATTCAGTTTTTTAAGTAGGCCATGAAGAAAATTTGTTTTAAAATAATCCGATTTTATTTGCTTCAACTTAAAATTAAAACAAAAAATTAAAACACATTTAAACGAGTTGCACCGTCCAAATAAAATAAAATAATCGTATAATTTTTCTAATAGTAGGTGCCATGGATCTCGTTACCATGACAACAGACAAAACAATGTTCAATTGACAGTTCTTGTATCATAATTGCTATTTTTCTTTTTACTAGTGTTTCACTGTGATCAACCATTACTTTGTAATAACTAATTTTGTGCGTTTCCTTTATTAAGTTCTTTTTTTGAATTATGGCTTTGAGATGTACAAACGAAGAACAGTTAGATGTGCTAAAGATTTATTTTAAATCAAATAGAAATACTAATGAGACATCAAGAATAACTTTCCAGAACGTGTGGGACCGAATGAAAGGTATTTTAGGACTCTTGTTATTAATTTATTAAATTATGGTTTAATAGAAAAAGAAATGATTTATGAGATAGATAACGAAGAGCGAAATAACGTTGTATTAGAATACGTAGAAGACAATGCTACAGCATCTGTAAGACAAATTTCAAATCAGGTAGATGTTTCCAAAACAACTGTGCATAACATTTTAAAGAAAAAACCATTATCACCCATACAAACCAACCATCGTTCAAGGTTTACAAGAAAATGACTGTGAGAGAAGAGTAGGATACTGTGATTGGTGTGTACAAAAATCTCTACAGAACCCAGACTTTCATTCAAAAGTATTATGGACAGACGAGACTAGATTCACTAATTGTGGTGTTTTCAATAGACGTAACACACACTACTGGAGTATCCAGAATCCTCACATAATTAGCCAAAGAAGGTTTCAAACCAAATTTGGATTCAATGTCTGGTGTGGGATCATTGGTAAACTTATTTAAATCGTTCATTGATAATAATTCATATAAAAAAATTATTGCACCATTTATTTATCATGATAATTTGAACGGTGCAAATTATTTACGAATGTTGCAAGAACAAATAATATCAGCTCTTAGACTTGCTGTAGAAGATATTAACCAGATTTGGTTTCATCATGATGGTTGTCCAGCACATAATAGCAGCATAGTAACACAATTCTTAAGAGCAACTTTTGATAATAAAATTATTGCAAATAATGGCAACGTTCTATGGCCAGCCAGTTCTCCCGATCTCACTCCGTGGACTATTTTCTTTGGGGGCATACAAATAACGAAGTTTATGCATTTGAACCACCAGAAAATATTAAAATTTTAGAAAAACGTGTGAGAAATACTTTGACTGCTGTTAACAGAAATACTTTAAGGAGAGCGTGTAGTTCAATATTAATGCGATGTCAAAAGTGCATTGGTGAACAAGGACGACATATTGAAAAAGTTTTTAAATAATTTGTTGAAATTTTAAGTTGAAGCTAATGAAATCGGATTATTTTAAAATAAATTTTCTTCATGGCCTACTTAGAAAACTGATTTTTTTTATATTTTACACCAGTAACTAATTTTTTCCTGATATTGTGATACATCGTTGAAAAGGAAATTAAGAAGACTATTGAACTGTCAATAAATCTAATATGACGTCCATAAGAAAAAACAAAGTTAGTGGCATTAACTCACAAAAACAAATGACGATAGAAATTTTTTGGTAACGTCAACGACAGCACCTTAAAAAAGTGTCCTAACAATGTACTTATTAAAATATCACGTCATCAAATTAGGCAGATACGGGAAGTTTTTTAAAATGCACTTTTACAGTTTTTTGAAAATATCTAGAAAACGAACAGAGCTAGGGAAAATTTGACTGGCAATCGATCAGTTAAATAAAATTTTTTTTGTTCACAATTTTTGTAAGTTTTAAAGTTTAAAATTGCTCTAGTGTAAAATTTTAAAATGTGACCGTTCCAGTTTTTCCTCTATGCCCTTTATATTAACGTGAGTTAGCGAAATTGGCATTTATTTACTTTGTTATGAATGAGATAGCTTAATAGTTGTCAACCTTTTTCTGAAAATTTTTTCTCAATCTCTGGGAGGCCTCCCCGATGCATTTTCTGGCTGCACCACTGGTTCTCATGTGCCATATTTGGGGTCTTGATGAGCACGGTCGACACATAGAGCTCTATGTGCACAGCCACTTTTGTCTTTGAATCCATATGGCTTTATCTTTATTTTAAATTATGTTTGATGTTGATACAAAAGTCAATCTATTACCAAAGAAATTTCCCCTTAGTTTTGAGAACAGAATCAGAGGGATATTACCATTTTAAGTTTCGTTCTTTCGTAAGTTCCAATATATAATACAATATTAGAACATTCTAAAAAAAAATTGCTCTACGAAACCATTTCTCAAAAGTTTCTTAGTCATCTCCAGATGATGGCAACTTGGTTGGCGAAACTCGCATCGAGTGCAGTGGTGTATTGATATTTCGTGGATTACTACGTCAGTGTTCTAAAAAATATATAAAAAAATCGCAATGTCTCTTTGTCACTATGTGCTTAACTCTTTTTTTAACTTTTACGTCAGTACATTAGCATTGATTTATGTAAAACAGCTGGTAACAATGAAACATCCACAGATATCACAATAAGCATGTTGACTTTGCAAAAAGTGATTTTCGAAAAATGACCATTTGAACGTTTAGTGTGAGGAAAGTACCGTTAAAACGGTATAAATTAAGAAATCTCCATAACGCTTCAACCTAAGTCGATCAAATTTTAGCGAGTGATTTACAGGAGACCCATAATGACAACATAATTTTCTCAGTTTTTTCTGCTCCTTCTTTTCCGTAGTAATAGTCCAGTCATATTAGAGGTTTCACCTCGGAATGAGAGATAATAAGCTGTAAACTTGTATAAACCTTTATTTTGGCGTTCTAAAAGTTGTCTCAAAAGTCTCATAGAATCTCGTGTCCGCGTCTTAAGATATTCAAGGTCAAAGGTCACAGAAATCGGTTTTTTGCAAATATCTCGCTTCCTATGGTTTTAATGCCATTTGTATTTATTATAAAAACTGTAGAGAATAAAATTCTCTACAACTTTTGTCCCAAACATTTTTTTTATATACTCTACCGTTTTTGAGATAGAGGGGCGGAGACCGCGCCGCGCTTACCTATTCATAGCATAATGCAAGGTCAACCGTAAGTCCCGGTAAATAATACGCCGTATAAAGTCTATAAATCATTAAAAAATATATAATTATGAATAATTTGCATTGTTTATTAATTAATATATTATATTTAGTAATATTTTTCATTTATCGAATATATATTTGTTTAATATTACTTACCTTTCCGTGTAATCAACTGCAAGAATGGTTGTGGTTCACGCTGCGGATGTAGGAAATCGGATTGCAATGTTCTTTAGCTTGTGGCCAGTGTAATGGGCAAACGTGCCTCAATGCTTCACCGTATCAAAGCGATCTCGATGAAGATAGTACATTTTACCCCGAAATTCTCGAAGATCTAGAGACAAATATCCTTGACAACGAAAATGATGATATTGAATTGGAAATTTTGGGGCGGCCGGAAGACGATGATGAAGAAGAACAAGAAAATTAAGACTCAAATCCTTCTAATTATAAAAGTTTTTGAAAAACTTCCCCACATTTGAACTTCAACTGTAATAAATATATGAAAAAATATTTCTAAATAAAGATATAATTAAAATGTATTTACTCTATTCTTTTTCTATTTAAAATATAATTAACAGGTTGACTGCCGACTACTCTGATCGGAGTGTACCGGCATCAATCGGCGACGCCCCCTACTCCGATCCGAGTGTTGTGTATAGCGACTCCAATCGGAGTGTTCGGCATCCCGTGAAAATATTAATGCCTGACGCCAGCAACTCCAATCGGAGTATAATTTTTTTTCGCTAATTTGAGACAAAAAAAAAATAAAATGATAATAAAACTATAATTTACATGATTTATGGCATAACTAAAGGCAACAAAACAAATAAAACTTCACGGCGTCCGAGAGTGCCTCAAAAATATGGTCGGCAGTCAACCTATATATTAGAATATAATTAAAATATACTTAAAGTATTCCACTCAACAATTTTTTGATTACACGGAAAGGTAAGTAATAAGTATTAAACAAATATATATTCGATAAATGAAAAATATCATTAAATATAATGTATTAATTAATAAACAATTCAAATTATTCATAATTATATATTTTTTTAATGATTTATAGACTTTATACGACGTATTATTTACCGGGACTTAATGGTTGACCTTGCATTATGCTGTGAATAGGTAAGCGCGGCGCGCTCTCCGCCCTCTATCTCAAAAACGGTTGAGTATATAAAAAAAATATTAGGGACAAAAGCTGTAGAGAATTTTATTCTCTACAATTTTTATAATAAATGCAAATGGCATTAAAACCATAGGAAGCCAGATATTTGCAAAAAACCGATTTTTCTGACCTTTGACCTTAAATATCTTAAGACGCGGACACGAGATTTTATGAGACTTTTGAGACAACTTTTAGAACGCCAAAATAAAGGTTTATACAAATTTACAGCTTATTATCTCTCATTCCGAGGTAAAACCTCTAATGTGACTGGGCTATAGTGGGTATTTGTGTGATATAAAATCTCCTTACCCTTGTGAATATTCTTTGGATCTCGCCCACTTTCTTCACAACACTGTACATTTAATACACTCATACTGAACCGGTGTGATAAATTAATTTATAAACTCAATAACTCCATTTTGTAGATTTGCATTTCCCTATAATGGACCAGTAAAATTGGCGGTGAAGGCGGAAGCTAGGCCTGTTAAGGGTGTACTATGTGTAATTGTTTACATTAATTACCTTTTTTATAGGCAAAATCTCATCAGCACTTCAATTGTTTTATTACAACAGTTTCTTTAATTGATAAGCTGTGATAAAAGTGAAATTAAAAGATTGTTTCGTGCTTATGTGGAAAATATCATTTGAAAGTTATTAATATTTAATAATAGATTTAGTAATATTTATTGTAGTCTGTATTAGTGCGCTCTTTTCATTGAGGAAATGATAAAAAAAGATTTGTGTTAAAATCTAGTTCCACCAAAAAAATATTGTCAAAATACCTTGTAAACAGATTAAGATTCTAAAAGTCTGATGCAGTTCCAAACTGTATTATTTTAAAACAACGTGAAGGAAATTTTGTGTATACAGGGTGTTCTGGAAAGTAGTTAACATATTGGCAGGGGCATTGCTTGACAAACATTAAGTGGGGTTTTTCATATAAGGTTTTTAAAAATTATCCCTTCCTGTAAAGAAGAAAATCTCGTTTTATGTTCTATTCTCAACATTGGTTCAAGACGTAAAATTTGGTACACAGTTTCTATTCAGAAAAGCTGTGAAGATGATCATGCACATGGTCTTCTCATAAGGGAATGAAATAAGCCACCCCTAATGATACTTCAAACAGAATTTTTTAACTGTTAACATTTATTAAAATAAAAATGTTTTATTAGAAAGATTTAGTCACACAATTGAAGATTGTTTATTAAACTTTAGTTTTATTATTTGGTTCATTGGACTCGGTGTGGTGATGTGTTTCCAACCTTTTGTCCTATCGCTACTCGAACTCCCCTAGGCATACGTGAAATCAAGTGATTTATCTGCGTTTGGTCCATAGTATCTTATAAATCCAGAAGAACGTACCCTAGAGCCCAAACGTCATTGATAGGCGGTTACCGATTCATTAGTGAACTTTCAAGCATCTGCCAGACATGTTCAATGCAGTTGAGAATTTTCAGATCTGTAGACAGTGGAGATAAATGCAAATGATCAATTTCATCCAGTTGTATTGGTTTTTTTTTGTTTGCTACTTTTAATTAGTATATTTCACACACTAGGCTTTGCCTTTGTGGTATATTTGTATATTTTGTTACTCACAGACAAGGTAATGCCTTTGTGAGTCATTGTGTTTATTTACAGTAATTGTACTAAATTTAAGAAAGCTATACTTTTATCTTATATATAGTAAATTAACGTTATTATTATTATTATCCAGTTCTAACTATTCTAATACTATCCTAGCTCTATATGGAGGAGCATTATCATCCAGGAATCTGAAATTAGGTTCTAAAATTCAACGATAACAGAGCCCCACAAAAAAAAATTTTTCTGACCTAGCAACGAGACGAGTATATCCATATGTATTTTTGATCGCTGATTCCGAATCCGGGGTCAAAAAAAGTCGTACACCCCCAAAAAAAAATTTTAGAGCCAAAAAAACACTCCCTGAATAGGGATATGAGATAACGCTCTGAAAATGATGTTATCATTTTAATCAATCGTTTTGTTTAATATTTTCGGGAAAATTTGAATGTATTACGATAAAAATAAAGGTAAAATACAGCGTTCACCCTATCGGTATGAAACGCACCCTCATAAAGGGTGAGAACCACCCTCATCTGCCACCAAACCAATTGATAACGACAATGACTGAAAAACATTTAAAAAATGTTTAAGTTTCGTTAGGTTTGCAATAAACTGACGTAGAATTCACGTAATACCCCTAAACTACCCCTATAGCGTTATGAAAAACAACCCTTAACTTCACATGATAGCAGACTACTGTTGGTCTCTGAAAAGAGACACGAAAGAACAACACAAACGACAGTCAGTAAGAAGATCGTTTGAAAATAAAGTTAAAAGATACCATAAAAAAATATTAAAAAAAGAAGAATTAAAAGCTACTTACGTAAGAGTACTTTATACCCAAATGGTGTTAAGATTGGTGACAAATGACTGCTAATATGCTAGCCATAAGGATCTCTGCAAATAAGAACATCCATATAATGAAATCGTTATCAAATTTTATGTTTTTTCCTTTCTTTTTTCTGTAATTGAAGTTAAGGGTTGTTTTTCATACCGCTATAGGGGTAGTTTTGGGGTATTACGTGAATTCTACGTCAGTTTATTGCAAACCTAACGAAACTTAAACATTTTTAGATCTTTTTCAGTCATTGTCGTTATCAATTGGTTTGATGGCAGATGAAGGTGATTCTCACCCTCTATGGGGGTGCGTTTCATACCGATAGGGTGAAAGCTATAATTTACCTTTATTTTTATCGTAATACATTCAAATTTTCCCGAAAATATTAAACAAAACGATTGATTAAAATGATAACATCATTTTCAGAGCGTTATCTCATATCCCTATTCAGGGAGTGTTTTTTGGCTCTAAAATTTTTTTTTGGGGGGTGTATGACTTTTTTTGACCCCGGATTCGGAATCAGCGATCAAAAATACATATGGATATACTCGTCTCCTTGCTAGGTCAGAAAATTTTTTTTTTTGTGGGGCTGTGTAATCATTCACTGCGTTGCTAACGATGTCTCTCGCATCAATTGCTCTTGTCATTGTACGTTCTCAAACATACAACTTCACATGACCTCGAAGGAAAACTTATGGCCCAATTTTTGCCACACATATAACAGCGGATACGTCCATTCGGGCTACCGCTATTTTGTTGTTCTTGTCTCGTTTGGGAATTCATTTTTGTCAATAGTTGTGCGATCAACTTTTGTAACTCGGACAATATAGCTTCCAGAATTTTATCTGCTGGAGTCTCTTCCACAGCCACGGCCCGCACTCTATGATTTGTTTGTATGATATCCTTATAGGTCGCCTCAGTCTCAAGAGCATGTACTAAAGCCTCATTAGTTCGTTTGTGCCTGGCTAACTTAACGATTCGCCTAACCTCCTGGTCTCTTACTCCATCAATAAATGCACCAACTGCTAATTGTTGCTGAAACTCGATTGGAGCATCAGGATAGGCTAGATGGGCTAATCTCTCTACAGCAGCCTCGAACTCCTGGAGGCTTTCTCCACCCCATTGTTTGCGTGATTTTAGCTGAGCCTTATATACTTGGGTGAGATGTTGGTCGCCATATCTTAGTTTTAACCCTGCCTCTAGAATGCTAAAGTTCTGTTGCTGTGCGTCAGGAATTGGAGCAAGTCTAATGCTTGGCCCCTTAGTGCTAATATCAATGCTGTTGATTTTTCATCATCGTTCCAGTTATTTGAACATGCAGCTGCCTCAAACTGTCTCTTATAAATTGACTATGAACCTTGACCGTCAAAGGAAGGTGGTTGTAACCTAGTAACAGACGACAGTACCAACCAGCCACCCTTCTCTCTTAACTGTTGTTTGAGTCGGGCTACTTCTGCTCTGACTTCGGTTATTTCCCCTTCAACTTGGCTGACTTTTTCTTTAACTTCACTGACATGTTCTTCCACTTCATCGACTTTTCCTATAACATTGACTTTAAATTTTTCAGTGAGAGAGAGAGAGAGAGAGAAAATGGCTGCCTGCTGCTCCTCTAGGCTTCTTTTTATATCGTTGTTTTCCTCTAATCGCCTTATTTCCAGGCCCTCCATCATTTTTCTTAAGTCTTCTTTTTCTTCCTGGCGTTTTCTCTCTTATTCTTCTTTTTCTTCCTGGCGCCTTCTCTCCTGTTCTTCTTTTCGTCCTGTCGTCTTCTCTCTTGTTCTTCCTTTTCGTCCTGTCGTCTTCTCTCTTGTTCTTCTTGTTCTTCCTGTTGTCGTCTCTCTTGTTCTTCTTTTTCTTCCTGTCGTCTTCTTTCTTGTTCTTCTATAATTTTTTTGGATTGATCCATTTGTTGCAACAGTGTTGCAAGCAAGTCCTGTGTTTGTTTCTTCGCCATACTTCTTGTTATTGGCATTAACTCACGACACGTAAATCAGTTCAAAATAAAGTTAACTACGATATAATGTCCATAAAATGTATCTATCATGTCTATTTTAATAATTGATTGTTCCAGACAAATCTCGAAACAGCACTAGAAAGTTTTACTTAGAGTTTGTGTTACTTTGGTATTGACAAAATTCACTTATCTCCACTAATTTTGCAATGGAATGTTCGAGAACCTTCACGAAATATCACTATTTAGTCTTGTTTTGAGTCTATAACACGTTCCCGTTAACACAGTTTACGTATCTTCTGTGGTTGCCAAATCGAATGTTCTAGAATTGTCATTAAAAGTCCCTTATAGTCTTGTTTTTAAGTCTATAATACGTTCCTGTCGACACAATTCACGTATCTCCTGTAGTTTCCAAATAGAATGTTCTGGAAATTTCCCGAAATTGCATTAGTAGTCCTTTTTCTCAGTCTACAACTCGTTATTATTAACGGCACTCGCGTATTTGCAGCTATTTCTAAATCGAATGTTCGAGAAACTTGTCGAAAATCCACTTTAAAGTCACTATTCAGTCCAGAAATAGTCCTCCAAACACTGTCCAGTAGCTTAAGTCTCCATGTTACCACCAATTTCTGAGAACACTCTAGAACCTTTTCGAATATTCCAGAAATTCCTCTTCCGACACCAAATTGTTACGTGTTAGTTATCCAAACAAACACCTATCCTCGTAGATTCGTTAATTGAAAGTCCAGGTAACACTTACTCACTACTTTATTTACTAATTAACAATTAACAACAATAGATTAATTACTGTCTTAACTATAATCACACTTGAACACTTATACGTCTCTTTCGTATTTCTTCTTTAGTCGTTCACGTTCAAGACTGACTCTCGGCCCACCGTGCGTCTTATTTATACATCCATTCACACGGTCTGGAACATTCCAGAATATTCCCGGCCGTTCTCGTACAATTCCAGTCACATCTAACCAGTCTACACAGTCCAGTGGCGTAACAATATTGTTGATTAAAAATCAATGTGTGGACTAATTAAACTTTTATAAAATAGGATTTTTGTTTAACCAATTCTTAAAAAATATACTTTTTTGACATTTTATTCATTATACAGTTGAAATGACTTTTGAAATTAAGATACTCATCAATAATTACTCCTAAATACTTGATTTCATTTACTTTATCTAGTTTAATTTCAAGATTTAATTAGGATATGAGAGATTGTTCTGAGATATTTTTTTTACTTTATTTACGTTTTATATTGATAATAGAGTCAATATTAGTTTTTAATAAATACAATAGTTTTAGGCTCACATTTTCAATATGAATAAGTCCTCCTTTCGCATACCAAGTTCATGACAAACTTAAAACAAAAAATATTTACATGATGTGTAATTTTCCATACATTCCAGGATTTCAAGATCCACGATTTGGTTTGATTGTATAGGCTACTATTGTGACGTTTCTGCGAAATTTTATTTACCATCGTCTGTCGCTATTTCAACGCTTTCACAAGATAAAGGAGGAATTATACGCTTTTTCTACACATTTGCGAAAACCTCGGGCATTGCAAAGCAAATAAATGATAACATAATTTCAAAATAATATTTACCAGGCAGTTAATGTGGCTTTATAGGAAGGATTATTGGTATAAGGTATAACGTAACAACTCTGTTGGTTAAGGTGATCTGAAGAGCACCGCCGTGGATTAGGACGTCCTAGGAGGACTACATACATATACATAGGTTTAAACGAAGGACTAGTCAGGTTTAAGTGGGGGAATAGATTAATGCTAATACTTCGCCTTTTAGATTAAAGAGATATAATGTAATAAAGACCCTATTATAGAGATATAATCTAATAAAGACCCTATTATTATTTTTTCTTTTTCGGAATAACTGATGCCGGACAGTCCTCCCGTGGCCTCCGACGTCTGACGGGAGTCGCGCCGGCGCATTAATTACAGCCACTCCCCACATCCCGCAGGGTTAATGACTGTGGAAACCTGAATCGTGTGCCCTATGCAAACGGAGATAACCCTGCATTTGCCTGCCAGCCACTCGGCTGATTTTTGGCAGGCTGGTATGGTCTTCAGTTCCGAGAGCAGCAGGCTTATTATTGTTATTATTATTTTTTTTTTTCGGAATATCCGATGCCGAACAGTTCTCCCGTGGCCTTCGACTGTAGATACCGGAATCATGTGCCCTAAGCAGACGCAAAGAGCCCAGAATGACTGCTTTCTGCATTTGGCCTGCCAGCCACACGGTGATTTTTATCCCTCCAAGTACACCGATTATAAGGACGACCATGTTGACCGAATAAAGTCGATTATTATTATTGCAATTAGATAATGGATGTATGATTAAATGTGTGATAAACTAGAAAGAAAAATGACAACATAGTGTCCTTGAAATATTAAGTACTACTATAGATATGTAAAATAATTTAAAGTGTCTAGATATCAAAAAACTATTTACTGAATTTCAAGGTTTATTTAAACGTCGCCAAATTATCTACTCCGGTTATTACCTATAGTCTGTTTCTTATTAGAGTAATAAATTTTCATTAATAATAAGAAGTAGTAAACTTGCAACTTGTTGATCCATCTACTTGGTGGACGTATTTTAAAATACATATCTGTTAATTGTTAAAATTGTATGGTTACTATATCTTGGTATAGTTTGTAAGATTTCACACAATATTGTTTCCCCTAATGTTGGGCAATGTGCCGAAACTAGGTGGGATCTGCATATAACTTGAACAGAAATACAAATATAGAGTGAAATGAAAAATAATAACGCTGAATATATTTTTTTTGGGGTGGAATGAAAAATAATATTAACTGAAAATTTTTTTGCTAATTATTATTTACTAACTTTTACAAATCTTATCACAGATAAGTATAACATATATCTTTTTAAATAATTATTTTCCCGGCTATTTGCCAAAACGCTGAAACTTGGATTACAAAAAAAGATAATATGCACATTATGTTCAGTACAACTGACACAATAATGTTATTTTTAATTTCAACTATTCTGTCTAGTAAAACCAAAAATAAATAAAACACAAGGTACTCACCAGTTGACACTCACTTTAAAAAACTTTAAAATATCTACCGACACGTGTTTCTGCGTCATCAGGGTAGCCGGCACATTTAAAGAATCCAAAGTCAGAAAACTTGTAAACCCTAATGTAATAAACATTAATGGCTTCAGAGAACAGAATAATTGAAATTATATAGTGGAAATACCCCTTAGGGTCGAATAAAATAATCTAAAAACAAATTAATTTGTTTTTAAATTATTTTATTCGACCCTAAGGGGTATTTCCACTATATAATTTCAATTATTCTGTTCTCTGAAGCCATTAATGTTTATTACATTAGGGTTTACAAGTTTTCTTACTTTGGATTTTTTTAAATGTGCTGGGTACCCTGATGACGCAATGCAAGCAGAAACACGTGTCAGTAGATATTTTAAAGTTTTTTAAAGTGAGTGTCAACTGGTGAGTACCTTTGTGTTTTATTTATTTTTGGTTTTACTAGACAGAATAGTTGAAATTAAAAATAACATTATTGTGTCAGTTGTACTGAACATAATGCGCATATTATCTTTTTTTGTAATCCAAGTTTCAGCGTTTTGGCAAATAGCCGGGAAAATAATTGTTTAAAAAGAAATATACTGTACTTATCTATGATAAGTTTTGTAAAATTAGTGAACAATAATTAGAAAAAAATTTATTTTCAGCGTTATTATTTTTCATTTTTACCAAGAAGAGGAAACCCGATTTATTATTTTTAGAAATAAAAATGACTATAATTCATTGTCTTATTTCATTTACATATTACTATGTCTATACTTTAATGGATTTTCTCTAGTAGAAGAGATTGCTTGGTCATTCATCAATAAATATCATATTAAAATTTGGTAAGTGTTTTTCCTGATTAGACCAGCTTTTGCCTCAACGAATTAGTAAAATAGGCATCGTTTTCAATGTTGGTCAAGGAATGGCAGCTACTGGGTGGATCAGCTCCCTAGTCGTCACCGTCAGAAGATTACCGTGTATAAAAGTACATTTACAACCGATTCAGCATGGGCACATTCTGCTGGTTGATTGCAAATTGGGTTATAAAGCATATTTGGTTATATATATTTGTTTACAATAAAAGCTTCTAATTATAAATGACCTATATTTTATCTCGGCACAATTCACAATCAGTAAATTTCTTTCAAATTTAAAAAACACTATTTTTATTTTAATTTTAAACACAATATACTTTTGCCAGACAGTAATTTAAAAATGTAAAGTATTTTTAATTCAATTTTCATACACTATAAAACCAATAATAACGTAGATAATGCAAGTGAAGTTCAGGGACTTTCATTGTTTCAGTGGCAATACCTCAATTTATAGATGTACCGTTTTAGAAAATTGTGTGTTTAACAAATTTCAATCGCTCTTTAATGAAGTGCGGTACAAAGTTTATTTTCAAATAATCTTCGGTCTTTTCTTTTTTTGAGACGCAATTTAATCAAATCAGAATCAAGGCCCCCTTTAAGTTTAGACTGATTTAATAGTTAAGAATTTTTCATTTTCTATTATGAAATTTGTTTGTGTCGTATTTGATCAAAGTTAATAAAAGTGAGTTTTCATGTGTGTGATATATGATACAGGGTATTCCGGAATTAATACAAATTCTCTTAGGGTATGATTTCAATTGCCAATTGAATTCGAAAGATTTAGGAGACCACTCGACGCTCAATTATACGCATAAAAGTAAGTTCTGTGGAGGCTTCGTTGTTGCCAGCTGAATTTTATATAAAACGAATGAATGCTTATGTACTGATGATTCAAAATCTAAGACCGTCAAAAATCGTCATGTGCAAAAGGGCACCAAAGTTAAACAACGAGTTAAGCATACAGTGCAAGGAAAAGACAAATTGTGATATTTTGATATATTTTTCGAATTCGATTTAGCGAATGTTTTAGTGGGAGCATTGGAGGAAAACTGTTCAATGAGCGGGCACTTGATTTTCTCTAAAGTTTTAGAACCTACAAATTATCGCACTAAAGCGAAGATAGTGAATTCAAATCTACAAGAGTTTTGGGGTGACAAATATGCAGAAAATAAGGACAAGTTTTCATTATTTCTTACCGATGCACAGTGAGTCAGGTTTAACATTTTTTGGCTAAAACTCAAATGAACCGAATTTCACACACTTCCCAAAAATAGGTAATAAACACGGTTTTTGTTAAGGGTGACCTTTATTCTTGAGAGAACAAAGGACCCTGATTCCTATACCTGCTCCATTTGTGTTCTACAACTCGAGAAGGAAAGACGTGTTTAAGTTTAAAATTGTGCAACAAATATTCAGCGTTTGCACGATTGTGAATTTTTGGTTTCTTTGTTTTCAATTGAACGATTCGGCCATGTCTGGCATAGAACAAGGTAAGAGCTTTATTGTAGGCAGTTAGTTGACTTTGTTTGCTATTTGGTGTTCGAGTTATAGCCTTTTAGCGAGTGAACGGTTTCAGCCGTAAATTTTGATTAAAATTAAATTTTTCATTTTTGTTACACTTTACTCTCGCAAGCTTTCTTCCTATATTTTTCTTATGATATTGAATGCAGTGTTCTCTATATGTTCTGTAAATTTTAGCTGCCTGTAGCTGCCGTTTTTTGAGTAAAAGCTTTTGAATACGTTGATGCAAGTGAAAAATACCCAATTAATTTTAGAATAATATTTACTGATATTGCAATGTAATTTACACCCAAAATACATCAATCTCTGTTAAAAAAAATTGCTTATCACCCTTTCAACCCCTATAAGTAGATTGATGAAATTACAATTACAATACCTCCTCTTTGGCATTTCTCTTTCAGATGCTAAAGCGTGTTTCATGTTATAAACCCAAGCGACTTGATTTAATCAAGATTTGAAGAGAAAAATCTGGAAGTTCTAGTGAGAAATGTCAACATGTTCAATATGCGGTATCAAGAGGAGTAGAAGCTGAATACTTGTCCGAAGAATATTTGGTTCAAGTACGACAAACTGTCTTCAATTTTTGCGATAAATTGTCTAGAAGGTGGCAAAACAGCCAAATTATTTTCTTGCAAAAAATGAGAAGTGGTTGAATGAAGATTTCAAATTCCCACTAATTTCTACTAAAATTCTGCCAAATATGAATCAACCATCAACGTCTAGAGGTGGGAGACTGAAAATGACTTTTAAGGAAAGCAGTGAAAGGTCAAAGAGGACAAAAACGACAGAACTTGTTGACATACATGAACGAGAGGAATTAACTCGGGCTGTATAGCTAAGTTTAAAATCTGCAGGAAACAAAGATGCTGCAAAATTGATAAATTAGGCATTGCACACAACACCGACCCGACCCTCCAAAATTGCAGAAGCTTGGTTGAAGCAAATAAAATCCGCTGTGCCATACACTCTTGATGAAGCTCTTTCCCTGTTTGTAGAAACAAAAATGACAAAAAAATCAATATTTGAAAATAAGATTAGGAGCCAAGTCAAGGAGGGCCAACCCAACTTACCATAAATTACGTGAAGCTAAAGGGAAATGCTACCCCAAAGCTGGTTCAATTTCTGTTTCGGAATCAATGATGGAGGTGGAGTTGCAAGTTCTTCTAAATGACATTGTATCTCGTATAATTAAGTTGCAAGAAGAAGTGCTTCAAACTTTACCTGCAGAACTCATTTCTAAGCTAATTTTATTTTCGAAATGGGGCTGTGACGGGAGTACAGGTCATAGTCAATATAACCAGAGATTTGAGGACGAAAATATTGATTCGGACATGTTTATATCTTTCGTTACCTTATTATTACACCCATCCTCATAAAAAAACACTGTTATTTGCGAAAATCCATGTCCGTCTTCAGTGAGATACTGTCGACCCATTAAAATATTGTTCACCAAAAAAACAACTGCCTTGTCTGAAGAAGAAATCGCCTACGTAGAAGACAAGATTTCAAACTTGGAAAAGACTAATGTGAACATCAGCGAAGGTAAACAAATCAAAATCAAGCATGAACTAATACTAATCATGATTGTAATGCTGCAACATCCACAACCTCTGCCAAAAAGTGCTACATTTATGGAACCATTCCAAAAAAAATGAACCAAACAAACGAAATTCCAAGAAAAAAGTCAGATGTAACAACTTATAGGTTCGGATTTTCCCCATTATATGCGTGGATACGTTTTTTCGATTGCCTCCTTCACATCTCATATCGCTTGGATATTAAAAAATGGCAAGCGAGAAAGGAAGACGTGGAAAAAGTAAAAACCTGAAAATTAAACATTAAAAAAAAATTCCGGAAATAAATGAGGCTTTTTGGTGGATCAAATTCAATCAGGAGGAGCAGGTACTTCGGACGTTGGAAATACTGCTCGACGATTTTTCAGGAATTGAGAGGATTCGGCCAGGATAACAGGCCTTAATGCAGTTTTGGTAAGATGGTTCGGAGGTATTTTATAAACTCCTTTCACCAGACTTTAAAATTAACCCTACTGCATTTGATATATATTGCCAAGAAACTATCAAGTTGTACGTCCAAGAATATCCTTGTTATTATATGCCAGTTAGCTTGCATAAAGTGCTATTGCATGGGACCGAAGTCGTCAGTAACGCTATTTTGCCCATTGGAAAATTGTCAGAGGAGGCGTAAGAATCAAGAAACAAAGATCTTAAACATTATAGAAGAGGGCACACAAAGAAATTTTCAAGAATTGTGACCAATGAGGATTTGTTGCATATGCTCTTGGTTTCATCTAATCCTTATATTATTAGCTTGCGATCCCCACCAAGAAGAACAAGAAATGCCTTTTCTGCAGAAGCCTTGCAACTACTTGCTGCCCCAAATATACCAAGTACGTCCACTGCTTATGTAGAAATGGAGTAAAGCACAAAGTGACTACGAAAGCGGCTATTAAAGCGATTAAAAGTTTATTTTTAAGATTTACGTTCTTGATTCTATAAAATGATAAATTATTAAATAAAATGATATATTATTAAATGTTTTTTTCCTTTTTCGAGGTGAAATTCTATCAGTATCCGAAATTTCCAAATTTTATTCAATAATTCCGATTTCCGCTACATAAAACCCACTTCTGTATATCAGTAGAATTTTTTTTACCATTTTTTTCTCGACTTTGAAGGTAATATTGTATTTGAATCCAAAGTTTTACAATTTTATCCAATTATTTCAATTTCCACCCTCTGAGAGCCACCCCCATATATCAGTGGAGTTTTATCATTTTTCCTCGAATTTGAAGGTAATATTCTATTCGAATCCAAAATATTACAATTTTATCCAATTATTTCAGTTTCCACCCCCGAAGCCCACCCCTATTTATAGATAGGATTTTTTTCATTATTTTTCTTTCAAACGACAGCTGATTTTGGGGCATTTCCAGGAGTTTCAGAGTTTTGGCCAAAAAATGTTAAACCTGACCAACGTGCGATGGAGTGAATTATATGAAAGTTGCTGGAAGAATTTTGAAGGAAACATATCATAATATACTTCATGCAACATGTTTTGCATATGGGCTTCATAGGATTGCTCAAGCTATTAGGGAGTGCCACCCTAATGTTGAAAAATGGATATCTAGTGTAACGAAAGTTTTTCTTAAAGCACCAAGTTGTGTACGGTTATTTCATGAAATTCTACCAAATACTTCATTACCTCCGCAGCCCATTATAACACGATGGGGAACTTGACTAGACGCAGCGTCGTACCATTACTGTCATTTTGAAAATGTGAAATCCCTAATACAGCAGTTAAATCCAAATTAAGCAGTTATTTCACAGGCGCAACAGGCATTTTTGGATCCAACTGTTCAAGAAAATCTAGAGACTATATACGGAAGTTCTTCACGAATTCGTCTAGCCATACGGGACCTTCAATATCAGCCAACATCAGAATTTACTACAGTTGATGCAATAAAGTTATGTTCGATCTTCGACAATATACTTTTTCAATTACAGGGAGAAATTGCTGGGAGGGTACAAACAAAATTCCAAACTGTTTAAAAAAATCACGGATTTATTACGATGACAGATGTAATTGACCTTTTAAACGGCAAAGAAGTAGACTTTGCTACACCGGGCATGAATGTGGCGACTTCGCAAAAGTTTACATATTTTAAGTATGCTCCAGTTACATCTGTCGACGTCGAGCGGACCTTCTCTCAAGTATAAATGGATTTTCAAGGAAAGGCGCCGAAGTTTAGCTACAAAACATTTAGAACAGATATTAATAATATACTTTTATTCTTGTAACCGACGACAGTGAAAAATACTTGTGTGTGCAGTTTACTGTCAAGTACATCCCCCTATACCTCCAGGTCTCTTTGAGTGAATGTTTACAATAAATTGACTTTACCAACTTTAGATAATTAGGAATTCGCTAAAAAAAAATTCAAGGTAAGATATCGTTTCATATATGCATGCAAATCTGACATATAACCCTGCTTTTACGTCATATCCGATTGGCCGATATGCGAACTCTAATAATTACATAAATTAATTTCGTTTCAATAAATGACTTTCCACAACATTTATAAGTACAGAAGAATTCACTTACCGAAACAGTCGTCGTTACCATGTGGACATTTCGAAAATGACATCTTTTAAATTAATTATCGCACACTTTAACTACGTATAACAATTAAGAAAGGAACATTTTTTATATAATTTTTTTAAGCTCAGGTGCGATAAAAAATACTTTTCATTCTATCATGAATTAAACATCAGATTGGTAGTGCTTCTTGCCGACATATTTATAATCTATACTATTTACAGATCCTGTAGATAATACAAGAAATTTTATCACTTTTTGTCTGCATTTTTGTTTATATTATGAATCAACAATCAAGTTACTCATCTTATACGTATACAATTGTTGTTTTAATTATTTTTTTTACACGTACTGGTTAACTTCCGCTACCAGTCGTCCCCAGCAAATAAATTTATTTTTTGTAAGGACACAAAAAACTACAGTTATATTGGTTGGCACAAAATTCATCGTGGATGCAAGAAGCACATCCCAAAAGGGTCAATGTTTGAATCAAATAGCACTCAATCACATAGTGGGTCTATTTCTTTCAACAATTTTTTAACTGGGATATTTAGATATTTAGAATTCTTACAGTCGAATGATGAATTACTCCTCTGGTAGAATTATTTCACTATTCAAATGAAGCTGATATTCCCAACATAGCAGCTCCTGAATTTGCACATTGGCTAGGATTTTTCAAATCTGGACAGGTAAAAGAAAATCTGAAATGGCCTCCTAGGTCTCAAGATTTGTCTACAATAGATTAATATCTTGAAGATACTTAAAGCATAAAGTGTATGTGGATAGGCCAGATGATTAAACTGGGCGGATGTAATTGGAAATGTTGAAAGAGGGTTTTTGGGGTTGTGCTCTAGTTGAGCTTGTGCTTCGGGATTTATTATCAGATCTCGGATCTTAGGTCCTCATTCCAGAGGCGGACTTTTTTCAGTGTATAAAATATAGGCGCGCGGAGCATGATAGAAATACACAAAATGTATTTATATAATACCGCGCGCCTGTGCTAGAATTTTTTATATGCTTATATGAAATTAATGGAGCATAGGTAAAGGTAATTTTATTGTTTGGGATTGGCAACACGTTAGTGACTGACTAAACGTCAATAGTTGGAAGTGTTATTTTTAGCGAAAATCAAACAAATGAGGATTTACCCATACAATACCAACAAAATTCATTGTGGCAAAAATCTCGATTGGCCGAAATTGACATTTTTATCAATATTTTTTGTCGTCTCATCACTTTCACATATCCGTAAATTTTGTAGCTTTCCTACCTAAGTTAATCATTTGTATGAATTTCGCGAATTTATTCAGTGGGCGAAAATTTAATTAATAACAATTAACGGTAAATCACAAAACAATCACAATCAATTGCATTCATTATTTCAACATTTGTTGTATCTTTACTGCAATACCCGATTTTCCCGAGGAGTTTCCTAACCTAGTTTTTTATCTATTACAACGAAGAAGGGTCGGTTCCGCATCTATCAAATAATTTATTAAATTGTTAACTTGACGACCTTGAAATGCATAGAGTCCATAGTACGGCGACTAAACTACACGGAATTCATTAAATACAATTACAAGGTAAGATATTGTATTATTGTACATGAAAATGGAGATATTGTTCATATCGCCTAAATCCGATCCTGGTTTTGACATCATGATGACCTCTCATACGGGGTCTATTTATTATACACACGTTCAAATTAGTTATTTTTTTAAATATTCCTAACCGTGGGATCCTTTTCTAGCGCGGAGTTCAATTTAATTTTTATTTTTACAGCAATATCACCAGTTTCTTCGTTTAATGCAGACTGTATTTTCTAATTTACTTACAGAAGTTTTCTCAGATAAAACTGCACTTATCGAAAGTACTGACTTTATTGTTTCTATGAATTTTTGATCTTAAATGTTTTCGAAAGGCACGTCTTCTTTCTGGATACAATTATCCCAAAATTAAAAAATGAAATACTGCAAACATTTAAGTTGTGGTTAGATCAAAATTATTTCCAATTTAATGAGGACATCTTTATACAAAAAACAGGGCTCCCAATGGGTTCGCCACTTAGCCTCCTTTTATCCGATATATTCATGGACAATCTTGAAGAAACTATATTGGATTCTCCAATATTAAAAAAACATATTATCTTTTGGTACAGGTACGTTGATGACATCCTAATAAGTTTTAAAGAGACAATTAAAAATACTCCTCGATTTTATCAATAACACACATAATAATATATCTTTTACCTTAGAAACAGAGAACGATAATAAATCAATAAACTTTCTCGACTTAACTATAAAAAGACAAAACATCATTTTCCTATAATATTTACCGCAAACCAACTTTTACAGACGCCACTATCCCCTTTAATTCCTACCTCTCTCCCACAAATTAGCCGCATATCAATCTATGACACACCGAGCCTTCAGCTTACCTCTATCTGAGACCGATTTAAAAGAAGAATTAGACACAATAAGACTTATAGCCCATAATAACGGATACCCTCAAAATATAATCAACAATCTAATCTACAAAAAACAAAATAAGTTCCTCTTAAAAAGAACTTTATCCCACTATTAACGAGAAAAAAGTTCAAATATACATTTCATTACCATTTTCAGGTCAACTCTCTTATACAATTAGCAATACTTTTTTTCAAATTTAATATTAAAACAAAATTTAGTTCTATCAAAAATATAGGCAGATATCTTTTCAACGCAAAACAAAAAACTGATATCTCTAAAAAATGTGGTGTATATCGGTTAGATTGCCCAGAATGTAACGCCTCACATATAGGTCAAACAGGTAGATCGTTCGGGGTAAGATATAGACAAGATATTCACACACAAAAACAACATTCCAACTTTTATAAACACCTAACAGATTCTGGTCATACAATAACTGATGACCATCAACCTAAAATATTACATATTTGTGGGAAAAGTAAAACACTTAATTTATTAGAAGTGCTAGAAATTAATAAATTAAATAGGAATAGAAATTACAACATATTAAACGACCAAATAGATTTAAATAATTCTCCGTTATTAAACTTGTTCAGATAACCTAATGTTGTTAATAAAAATCACACCATAATATAATTTACTATCTTGAAAAAACCCTACATTTAAAAACATAACATCTGTACAAATTTGAATTATATAAACAATTCTATTCAGTTCAGTTTATATTTAAATGAAAGTAAAATCTGTGTATAATTCAGTTTATTTGAAAATGTCCTAATAGGATGAAACTAGTTGTAAAAATAACAAATAAAGTGAAAATTAGAGAAGTAATAAAAAGTGTTTATAATTTTTTAAATCAAAATGAATTTTCACAAAGTAACTTCATCTTCAATCAACATTTTTAATTATATTTTTAGTAAAGAAATGCGCTCCTGGTAAAAAACAACGATTTTTGATCGATTTTTTTACAATTTCGTTTTTCAAGGATTCACATACATTAATATACAGCAGCTCACGTGAGAAATAAGGTACACACGTGGTATTCTAATATCCAGTCAAAAATAAAAGTATCAACAAAAATCAAAAATGGTAACATTTTGTTAAAAATTAAATTCCACAGATTAGTTATTTGAAACAAATCACAATGTAAAAAAAAGATATGTTTCATCATTAAATAAATAAGAGGCTGTGGACAAAGTTTTTGTATTCTAGCCTTTTTTTTTATTAAAAAAGTGGGCTATCCGGCTACACCATCATGATGTACGTAAGTAAATCGTTGTCTATCTCAGAAGCTATCAAAATTTAAATTTTAGGATCCTGCCAAAAATCATTCCAAACTACAGTTTTCTTGAAGATGGTCCTAATTTATTTGTTGAAAAAATAACATTAGAAAAGATGGAATATTACTTTTATCATTGAACATGTTACGTAGATTAATATGTTAAATTTGAAGAATCCTTTATTCAAAATAAACAAATCAAATGAAATATTTTATATTGTGAACAATTTTATTTTTATTTTTAAAACAATCAAATAAATAGATAAACTGTATTTTATCAGATAAATAAAATGTATCATACCTTCATACTTCAGGAACATTTTCATCAACCAAGTCACGCATTTTAACAACTACTTAACTTCTAATAGCCGATGCAAATTTAAGGAAGTTCGTGCCATTTTAATCACACATATGTATCACGAATTCATGCTTCAACTACGATGTAACCGGTAATCACTTAATTGTAATTACCGCATTCGAGTATTGTCAACTGCTAATACTGGCGGAATGGATCAAAACTAGCAAAGTATTGAATTACTATTTTGTAAAGCTATTTTAAGTATCTTTTCGATAGTAAAAATAGGAAATTAATTTTCTTTTTGGAATATGATTTAGATGACTTTTCAACTCATCTGTTATCTGTCAAAAATTGACGAACGAAAATTCTGAAAATTAGATTTTTTTGTCCAGTCAGAAACTATTATTTTGACTATATATTATAGCGACTATTTCCCGCTCACTATAAGAACCAATGAAATAGCAAGATTTTGAAACTTTGGACCAATAAGAACAAACTTTCAGCAAAAAGTGCATTCCAAGTGAAAATTTTACATAAAATGACAACGAAAATTGCAGTGGGCTTGAGAGCTCAAAACGTTAGTTGAATCAGGCAACACGTTTTCTTGCGTTGAATTTTCTATAATTTTTAATGCACTTAATACAGAATATGCCACATGTGGTCCAAGTGAATATTTTACACAAAAATAAAGTTTTTCACCCTCTAATTTTTAATTTTTTCTACTCATAACTTATTTATTAATTATTTTACGTCGAAAAGTTAATAATAAAAGTTGTAGAGAATTGCATTATCTACAAAAATGCTCTTTAAACATATTTTGTCAGAGTCACAGTTACGAAGATAATTCTAAGAAAACGAATTGCACCATTATTTTGAAGATGGCGGCCGAATGACAACACCCCAGGCGTGAAAACTCAGTTTTAATCTTTGGGTATGTGATTTTGTACACCAACTGATTGATTTACCACTATTCTTGTTCTATAACGGTGGGATATAAAAGGCATAGATATTTTGTTCAGATCAGTGGAGTAGGTCCTGTCTTTCTTAATCATTATTTTGATTAATATTTGTAGTCCACTCAGGTTATTTAACGATGTATTATATAATCCACCCCATACAATAATACAATATCTCATTACAGATTCGGCTAAAGCATTGTACATCATAATCATGTCTTTTCTGTTAAGAATATCTCTTAACTGATAAAATTTAAAAATCAGTATTCTTAGTTTATTTGCGAGGTATTCTATATTACCCGTCCATCGTAGATATTGGTCTACTACAATAACAAGGTATTTATTTTTTTTCCTCTCAACTTTAGAGCAAGCACAATCTATATTATTTTTACATAATCTATCATGAATTGTAATATAGTTTTTTGAGGTTGATCTTTTATTGACGACGAAAATGTTACAGTTTTTGTTTTGCTAACGTTTAAACTCAGAAGGCTAGTTTTTAACCAATTGTTTATGACATGAAGGTCGGTTTCTGCATTTCATATACTGTACTCCAGGAATCAGCATGTTATTAATGTACAATTTAAAACAAAATGGGTCCCAATACCGTCCCTTGCGGGACGCCTATATTAACAATTAATGGATCGTTAAAACCTTCATTAATTTTTACTTCTTATACAGTTCTAGAAACACCGTTTGACATTTCTTGTTATTCTTTAGACCACTTACAATATTATTAATTACCTCCACCACTACATTTTCTGTTGACATATGTTCCCTAAATCCGTATTGGTCTTTTGTTAATAAATTGTTTTGCTCTAGAAAACATAACATTCTTTTTTCACAGCACTTTTAAAAAAATTTTGCAAAATTGTTTATTAAAGATATTGGTCTCTAATTTGTAACTAATTTCTTATCACCACTCTTATATAATAGGTGTAGTTATTGATTCTTTCCATAATTTAGGTATAAATCCTTTAATGAAACATAAATAATTTATGATGTAGTAAATAGTACAGTAGTTACAGTATTTCTTATATTTTTATTAATTAATCAATAATACGATCATGATTTTCGCCATTTAACTGAAGGTAATTTTTAATAGAATTTCCACTTCAGTAATTTTCATTGGTTGTTGTTTGACAGCTCTCGCTATACTTGGCAGATCTTAATGACTGGTTGGATAAATTTTTTTAACATCCAGTCCGATTTGTTCACCTAAATATTTTACCCAACTATCATTTTATTAACCCCAACAGGGAATTTTTTAACCAACCACTTGATTTTGACTTCTTCCAATAAAAATTTGGTATCAAAAATATTCGGTGCGTCTTAATATTTCCTCATCTTTTGGAAATAAGTTTATGGTACAATCTAAATTAAAATAAGCATAAAAATAGAATAATTTACCAGGAAGTGACACCTATCTGAGGACATAAATTAGGATTCCCTTTATTTCGACAAGTCATTTTCTTGTAGAAAATATCTTAGCTCCTCCTTGTGTGTTCAGTTATTTGAATACATACTGTTCGTTATATTTTATTCTGTCAGTGGGAGAACCATCATGATATTGCTAATTTCTTCTTTAAAGAGGTGTGTTAGAGAATATGTTCCTTCTCCACTTCGCCAAGCAAGTTCTAAAGATGCTATAATTTTTTTTTCTAGACTTTCCAGGGTATCTTCGTCGAAACTATACACAATATTTGTAAACATCTTCAGTAATAACTACTGCACTTTCAGTTCTTTTTCCGAACAGACCTGTGATTTTCTTCTCATGGTATCTCTAGTCTCACTTGCAATTATTTAAAAAATTCAAATAGCCCTATCCAATAATAAGGTCGATTACCGAGAGTTGTAATTGGCGTCTGCGTTTGATTAGTCCGTGTGGATGTTCGTTACTCCAAATATGTATATTATGGACATTAAAAACCTCGCCCCCTGTAAAACCAGCTTGTTATTAAACAACACAACATTTAAAATATTTAATTTATTGACACACTTATGCAACACACATACACTTTGCTTTGCTCCTTTAAAGTACAACAAACTGCTAGACTCAAATTCATCAGCTAAACTTCGCGTACTTATCTCAGGATGTTCCTCTCCAACAACTAAAATTTGAGGTCCTGCATTTGATATCTTCTACGGCCGAGTTCGTCTTTTATGCAGGTTCCAAATTGCCATGATCCATTTCTTAATTAGTGCATTACAGACGTAAAAGTTCTGGAGCGGAACTTGCCTCGCTCTAATCGCATTGCCTCCTGATTCTCCATACATTAATACCCCGTCAATCTATTCACTGTTTGTTAAAAACATAGCCATTGTTTGTTGAGTAACAATTATTATGCTGTTTTAATTCAACTGAACTATAAGGAAGTAAACAATCAGCTTGTACGGGTCAACGACTACCTATCCATTATAAATGGATGCAGTTATCGAAGAATAAGCTCCTTTTGGACATCGATTTGCTAATGGTTTCGCCTCGTTCGGCAATTTTCAGCATTCGCAAAAAAAAAACTGATTTTTTCTTCCTTGTGTCATAAATACATAACTATTTTTAAAGTACAAAAAATTGATAAAGAAAAATAGAGAGCCACAGTCAACTGTTTTGGAATTCTCCGTTTAAACATTGAAATACCATAGTAATCTATGAAATATAACGTACTTATCTCCTGGTAGAATGACTAAACTTAATTTAGTTATAAATACATATCTTAGAGGCAAATACCGCTATGAATAATTAATTATTATTTAACAAAGTAGACATTAAAAAAAATTCATCATATGGTAAGTTATCTCTTACAATTGTATCACCTTATTTTCTATTGATCTGTTATCCTTTTTTAGGACGATTTTTTAAATTTTATTTAGGTTTTTTTATTATTTATCGGAGATTGTAAAAATAATAAATTATTTTGATAGTTTTATACAAAACATGAACTTACAAAAATTAATACTGAAAATGTTTTATACAGGCTGCCCAGTATCCAGAAAATTAAGTACCACAGTTTAGGTACATAGTTTCTTTAGGTTGAATTCAGAAAGATTGGTAGCTCTGTAGTACGAAAATTTAGATAACCTGAATCATTTAACCATAATCATTTACTTTACGGTTTTTATTGTAAAATATTTACATATATGCTAAATGGAACCCACATTTTGAAAATAAATAAGTAATATTTAATCTACGCCTAAACTGTAAAATTGCTTCTCTTAAAGTTATCTTAAAATTAGAGTACGCTCCCCTCTTTGAAAATACATTCCTAACTGAGTTATCTAGTAGACTCAAATGAGGTGAATTTGGTGGCCACTAATTTGCTGTAACAAAAAAAATGGTGCTGCTTAAAAAATTAACGGCTTTTGTGTTCAATTGTATTCTTAAATACAACTGTAAAATTTGGAACACAGAACTTGTCGTTAAATACTATTATATCACCACCTAAAATTTTAAATGGATATCTACATCCAATGAAATGTTAGTTTTGGAACTGTTAAAAAAATGAAGGATGAAGTTTGAATTAGATTTGTTCATACACATAACATACTTCCGTCTTCCATTGTAATTGTTGATTTGTATTGCTGCTGGTTTTTTATATATTTTCAAGGATAAATGATACATGTACAGGTTAGTTACAGTGAAAATTTGCAATGGTTTAAGGGAATTACGATTTGAGTGTAAAAACTTACATATCAAATGGGTTCGATATTTTCTGGATCTAATATCAATAAAATGTTTATTATGTTTTTGTTGAGTTGACGTTTTTTTCTGCTTACCAGTTACGGACCAATAAATATGTTGTCATTTTCATTTGTGGTATTATTTAATTCAATTATCAATATTTTTTGATTAAGTGCCAAAATGCTTGTGTCATTTGCATGAGGTTTTAACCGATGGTAATTATGTATGGCATCATAAGCGAGAAATAGTACTGGCCTCAGAATGGAATCTTGGAGTATTCTATATGTTTTGAGATAATAAAAACAGTCTAAAATACATACATTATTGGAAAGTTATTGAATGACATGAAAAAAATGCAAATTGAAAACAATAAGTACCTAAAAACTACAGCAATGGTAATGGTAATGGTGGGGGAGGCTGACGCCTGTCATGTAAGCCACAGACGGGCCCTTTTTACCAACCCCCAGCTCTCCCCTCAACCATGTGCTTCTCTTGCTCCCTCAGCGAATCTTTCCGACCTTCTGATGAAGGTCAGGATGTCACTCATTGCGAGGGAGCTCATCTCCTCCCTTAGAAGCGCCTCAGAACCGAAGATACTATGTCTCAGGTGCCAAAACGCTTCACATTGTCCCAGGAAATGGTAAGATGTTACTTCATCTCTCCTGCATCTTGGACATGTAGGGTCTTCCTCAATACATATCAATGATAGATGCCTCCTAAGTCTGCAATGGCCTCTCAGAACACCGATTAAGAGATTCAAAGTTTTCCGACTCTGTCCCAGCAACCAGGCCGATCTCGATTTGTTCTGCCCCGTCACAAAATCTCGGGTTTGTCTGAAGGCCCTGTTGGTCCTCCAGTGCGTCCTCAGTGTCTCGTTGACCCACTTATTGAGGGCTGTTGTGACCTGCCTTCTTGAAATACCTAACATAGGCTCAGGCCCGTGACAGGGTTCCTCGGCTCCGAGTCTAGCCAATTCATCGGCCTTCTCGTTGCCTGGAACTCCCATATGTCCCGAGACCCATACGAGTCTCACTTGTTTATGCCTAGCCAGCTCTTCTAGTGCATCCCCACACTCCTGGACGAGAACTGATCTCGTCCTGGGGAGCACACCGCTTTTAAAGCTGCCTGGCTATCGGAGCAGATATATATTATCTGTTCCGCCCCATTCCTAACCTCAGCCCTACCTGCCACCGCTAGGATGGCGTAAACTTCTGCCTGGAAGACCGTGGTGTACGATCCTAGAGCAAAACTCTTCTGCCTTCCAGATATATTCCCGCCCCGGAAGACGGTCTGGTGGCCACCCTAGACCCAGCTGTGTAACACACCAGAGAGTTCGGGCGGAAGTCAATTCTTCCTTCACTCCACTCCTTCCTACTACGAAGAGTGAGAGTGTAATTCCTTTCCAACCTTAGCTGATCTTTCGCTTCTCTCACCTTCAGGACAGAGAGAGGGATTTCCCTATCCGTCAGTCCAGCAATTGCTGCGTGACCTTCAGCCCTGCCTGAACACTGCCAGCTCCCAGAATCCAGCATTCTCAGATAAGCCTCCCTCTTTATCTACGAGGGAAGCGTTGGTAGACTTAGCAGAACCTCCAGAGCAGCTGTCGCTGTCGTCCTCATTGCGCCAGTGATCCCTAGGCAGGCTAGTCTCTGGACTTTTGCCAGCTTTCGGGACGTATTCGCGCTGTCCACGTTCGGCCACCAGACCACAGATCCATACTGGAGCCTCCAATGACTTCAGAAGTCATTGGGAGCCTCGGCCTAATGACCGCCGTGTACAGCTAGGGTAGGATCCGTGGGTTGAGGCCCCAGTTCCTACCTACCGCTCGGCGCGAAAAAAACTACAGCAAATAATATTATGTTATACTACAGTTGTTATAGTGCAAAAATAACCTGAACCTGGGCAAAATTGTAATACAAATGATTCTTTCTACATTGTACTCTAGATTTTGACTGATTTCCCAGGTCTGGATTAATGGAAATTTTGAGTAGGTTATAAAACACTTTTTAGAGTATAATGAAAAAAGAATTATTTGTGTTGCAAGTTTGTCTACGTTAAAATTTATTTTGACTACTGGTTAATAAATATAAACTCTGGAAGAAAATACATTCTGGAGTAAAATGGCTAATAATATTTGCTGAAGATACAATTTGTTTAGTCCGTATATAAAATGTCCATTCATCTATATTAACAGCAAAAAATAATACCAACAAAACTTAAGAACACATTTATCAGAAGAAACACTTAAGACATGTCGCATTTTGTTCATGACTGAAATAATCATAAAATTTTTATAGATGGAAGAACGTAAATACAAAATACTAGAAATTACATTCAATTAGAAATGTAATTTTATTTGTGTAGATCTTTAGATTATTTTATAGATAAAATCTCTGTAGATACCTGCTGTAAGAATTTATCAGAAGCATCGTACCACTATTGATAAAACAGTTATGGAAACAGGAAGGAGGAATCTACTTATAGTTATAGTTATCTAGAAGATTTGATATTGTTTAATAATACTTACGAAACCTTCAAATGACTTTCAAATATTTCGTAAGTTATAATAATAAACCGATAAAGGTATTATGTATTATTATGTATAATGATATACTTGTTGGTAGTATATCGTCAAATATTTCACAACACTAGGGGTTGGTACAAATATGTGGGGGAATTAATGATAATCCACAAATTGGCTGTAAATTGTAAGTGAACACAAATGTAGGAAAATGATACAGTGTGGTCTCTTATTATCACGAATTTCTTAATATAATCTAGATCTCAAATTGGTATTGCTCGACCTTGAGAATATGTCCCTGTATAGAGAGCCGCCATACTGTGGGCAATCTAGTTACATTTCAGTTTATTATTGATAAAAATTAGTGATTCGCGTTGCCACACTGGGTTTCGATTTGTCAATTGTCATCTGTGGACGTGTAATGTTAATTTGTAAGTCTAGTAGTATTCAAACACCAATAGGTTTTCTTTAAAAGCTGGATAGTTTTGTACTTTTTTTATAATGAAACATTTTTAAATCGAGTTGTTTTCTCAAATGTGAAATATTTTTTTCTTCAAATAGTGTTTAACTAATTTGTAATACACGACTGTGATAATAACACAACTTATCTGCTAGTTGCCGATAATCAGTAGTAATATCACAAGAGAATGAGAATAAATTGAAAATAATTCGACAGTTTTTCGAAAATCTGTTGCTTAGCAATAGACAAGAGAATCCGTAGGGCTCAAATGGCTATTGCCGAATGGCACAAGTTTGAGAAAAGAACGGGAGAATGATTTTATAATTTATTGTCACTCTCGAATGGTATTCGAAAGAATTTTTTTAATGTTTAAATACAAAATATAAATATTGTATGAACGTTATTTGTGGCATTCTCTAAGTTTTTCTTTCTCTTTTTTTGGGACTTTCTACCACCTGAATAATTCTTCGTTATCTAAAATGTAATGTATTTAAATATTGCTGCTTGCAATTATTTGTATATGTTTTTTGTGAAGGAACATGTTTAAAATGACGTAAATACAATTTCTCCGAAATAACATTGTGGTTTGTACCTGTATCTGCCTCAAAATCTAGAGAAACATTTTCCACAATAAATTTGACAAAAATAGGTTTACAATCATCTTCAGTCTCAATATTTTTTATTTCCTCAATCCAGAATAAATTTTCGTCTTACGTATCACTCTGTATACTCGATTCGGAAATTTCAGAAAGATAGTGTGACTTTTTTTGTCTAACTGATAAAAATTTATTCTTTTATTGTGTTCTGTTTTTTTTTTAGAACAAACTGGTGCTAAATGACCAGATATTACAATAATAGTTTTTAAACCTGCATTCCGCAGAAATGTGATTATTTCTACCACACACATTGCACGTTTTAACACGTCCCAAAAAAAAAAAAGAGAAAGAAAAACAAAACATAACTTATTAACATTTTTTTTAACAATTGTCTCAATTTAAACTAAATAAAGTAACTTCATGGTGCATCAAAATTAAACTGCTAAAGTTTTGCACATGAAAACACAATTATTGTAAATGTTTCGTCCGTGACTGGTGTATTTTCTAGTTTGTAACCCCTTTCGTCGCAAAATGATTGGAAAATGTTTTAGTATCGAATTATTACTTAACATAGTATTTTTACATGCATTTTTTTGGTTTGTGTGATAATTTTTTCCACTGACGTATGCTAAATCGTGTTTGGTTCATTGTTTAAAATTTAAAACAAAACTGATGACAGATGTCAAAACCAAAAAACACGTCAATGTACAAAAACAAATTACTACAAAATATTGTCAACAAGATAATATAATTAAATTATTTTCACTATAATAACAATATAATTGGAAAAAATTAAACACTTAATCAAAAATACTTCTAAATGATTGGAAAATAATAACATTAAAAAATAATCATAGAAATTGACTAACGTGTGTGGTAAACATGATTTAAATATCCGCGGTCTCATAACCTTCTGTAATTGGTCAATATGTAGCCAATATAAATTGTCCACAGTATGGCAGCCTACATGTAGGCAACATTTTATTAGTATTGTATCACAGTCCAGATTACATTAAGAAATAATTCTTGCTTATTATATTGAAGTGAGTAGTTTCAAACAGTACAGTACAACTAGATCTTATGCTAGCGCGCATGCGCGCAGACACCCTGTATACGAATATAGTATAGTGAAAATATCACTGGTTTATCAAAATGTTATATTATTTAGAAACAAAGTGCTGAAAGTATTTTATGAAATTTAAAATACCTGTTATTCAATTCAATTCAATTCAATTCCTTTAATTCAATTCAATTCAATTCCTTTATTAACATTTAGGCTATTACAATGAATAGATGTGGTCGTCAAAAGTAAGTAAATAACAAACATACATAGAAATAACAAACATAATTAGAGTGGAAATATAAACATAAAAAAACAAAAAAAAAATAAAAAATAAATATATAGATCACTAAAAATTAAACTACAGTACATATAGAGTATGACAATTCACGTTATTAGTTACAGACATACTAAAACAGGTAGGTGTTGCTTAATAAGAAAGAAACTCATTGACGCTATAAAAACAGTTTTCTATTAAGAAGCTTTGTAGCTTATTCTTAAATATAGGAAAACTGGTACAATTCTTGATATCCATGGATAGTTTATTAAATAATTTGATACCTGAATAAAGCGGTGATTTTTCGTAAAGAACAGTGCAATGGTTATCTGTTCTCAGCAAGTGGCCATGTCTTGTGGCATAATTATGACAGTCAGAATTCATGGGGACTTGACTAAGGTTACGTTTAATGTACAGTAAAGTTGTATATAAGTAAATTGAGGGTAATGACAATATTTTGTTGCGTATAAAGTAAGGCTTACATGAATCCCTGGTGTTTACATTATACATTAATCTTAGAAGCCTTTTTTGCAATACAAACACTCTATTAATATATACAGATCGACCCCATAGCATAATATTGTAAGAAAGATGGGAATAAGCAAGAGCATAATAGACATTTAATAAGCTTTTACCATCTAAGGTATTTCTCAGTTGGCTGATGGCAAAGTAGGCTTTTCTAATCTTTTCACAAAGTTCATCAATGTGAGTATCCCAACTTAGCCTGTTGTCCAAGTGGGTACCCAGGAATTTAGTGCTACCAGAGAATGATACATCATTATCAAGCAAAATATTCGGAGGTATAGATTTTCTGGCCGAAAAATATAAACATTTAGTCTTGTCGGTGTTTAGCATAAGCATATTTTTATGGCACCAAGTTTGAAAGTCACTTATAATTATAGCAAGAGTCTCATTCAACATAATGGGGTCAGTTGCTGATAGTGACATAGATGTATCATCAGCAAACATAACAATTTTGCATTGATTAACAAATTGAGGAAGGTCATTAATAAATAAAAGAAACAACAGGGGACCCAAAACTGATCCCTGGGGTACACCCACATTAATGGCATGTTATAAATAAGTATTGAAAAATTTACAATTTATAACAATAATTATAACATAACTAATTATCATAAACTTAAATCAGATGTTATTGATATTATTTAATCAAAATAAGCGTTCCATTATTATTAATGATAAGACGATTAAAAATCTGAGGATATACCAATTAGGCAACACTTGAATATTTAATACAGTTTGAATGAGGGCCACTTCACATTTTCCCCCCTGTGTCGTGACTATAAGAGTAATGTTATGGTTAAAAACGATACAAGTATGGTTAAAGATGCCATCTTCAACAAATCGAGTTTTGATTGCCAGAACAAGGCGATGAACCTAGTTCTGCGGCAATCAAAAAAGTTTTGTAAAGCCATAATCAAATATGTATTGTTCTATATTTGTCTTCGTCGGTGAAAATAATAAATTTCCATTTTATTATTACGTACACTTGATTTCAATAAAAACTGGTACACTTTCTTTTAGCTATGTAAATCATTCGTTCTTTGATTGATATTAATAATCTTACAAATGTCACTTTGACGTTAATCAGTGGCGTCATTATTAAAAATGGTTCGACATCTAACAGATATTCAAAAATTTCGAATTGTTTCTAAAATTGAAGATGGTTGGTCCATAAGAAGACTTGCCGCTGAATACAATGTGAGTAAAACCACGATAATGAGTGTTAAAAAACAATGGGAAACCAACCAAACGGTATCCCGTAAAGTTGGTTCCGGTAGGCCCAGAAAGAAGATGAAAATCTTATAAATTACCTAATAGAAAACCCTTTTCAGACTGCAGTAAAAGCAATTTCAGAGACAAATTTCCCTGCTTCGGTATCTACTGCTTGCAGAAGAATAAAACTACAAAGCGACTTGAAGAGTTGCTCAGCGGCTAAAAAATACAAACTTTCAGAAGAAAAGAAGCAGGGTAGGATTATTTTTGCACTCAACTATATAATCAATGATGAAAACTTCTGGGGACAAGTTGTCTTTTCTGACGAAAAGGTTTTTAAATCCTGTAACGATGGACATGTTCGCGTATATAGGTCTCCTTCCACTAGATACGACGAAAAATATACTTTCGATCCACAAATATTAGGAAGGTTTTCAGTCAATGTCTGGGCTTGGATGAGCCTAAATGGGTTAGGTGTGTGTTGGAACAGTGGTGGTCATCTCAATTCCATTAAATATATTGAAATATTAGACAATATTATGTAGTAATAGAGGTGTTTCCGGAAAATAATTTTATTTTCCAACTAGACAACTGCTCCATACATACGGCCCATCGTGTCAGGCAATGGTTTCTTAATAAAAATATAGAGTTGTTACAGTGGCCATCTAAAAGTCCGGATTTAAATCCAATTGAAAATGTATGGGGACTATTGGTGAAACATATAAGAAAATTAAATAACCATCCAAATAATGCCCAAGAATTGGAAGGGATAATTGAGGACGCTTGGGAGAACTTGTCGCAAGAAGTTGACCTTGCAATAAATCTGATTTTGTCCATGCCTGCAAGACTTCAGGCAGTATTAGGCGCTAATGGAGCAATGACAAAATATTAGTTAATTCTGTATTACGTAATTGAAGTTCATTTATTTTATTTTTTTATTGTATTTTTATGTTCAGTTTGCGTTGTTTAAATTTTTTTTAATCTTAAGTGGTATTTTTGTACAATAGAATTATCATTATTCAGTTAGTATTTTAATTACAACCATTAGTAGAATTATCCGTAACAAATATTATTTTTTTTAAAGAATAATATGGCAGGCTTGAAAATGTTTTGAAAAAGTTATTTTCTAATTATTTTTTAAAATTCCATTTGAATAAAATAAAAGTGAAAGGTTTAATAAGTTTAAAAACACAAAGAAAACCGATCTCCTCCAAAAAACCCAGGTCCGGGGTAAATCACCTCTTCTCCACCCCCCTCTCGACATGCCTGGCCAGCCCTATTTACAGACATATGCACACAACTAAACTATTAAGATTTTCGATTACAAGAGTTGTACCAGTTTTTTTTGAAATCAAGTGTACAAGACAAATTAAGATTACAAATTTCAGAAAATTCAAAATGTCAATATTTCAGCTTTAATAAAGCGATTAATGTTATTGCTATGGTAATTTATATAAAGAATAAATGTTGTTATTTTTGTCAAATAAATTTTGCTTCAATTAATGTCATTCCTTGTTTTAGAAAAACCGATGTGGTAACTCAAGTAACATTTTCAGTCTTATAAGAAACGTAACGACGTCGTCACGACCTAAAATACGACTTGCATTTAGACATAACGACCATGTTACAACCCTTTTACGACCAAATTTGGACGGTTGGGAAAGGGTTGTCACGACTTTTCATGTGACTTAATTTAATATGACCTTTATAGAACTATCAGGTTGCGTCCTAAAAATTGATTGTGATATTGTCGTATAGTGGTAGTTATAAAGTCATTATAAGTTCGTAACAATCTTTGATATGACTTCGATATGACCTATGATCTGATATTTATTCAAACATGAAAAAAGAACGTAAGAATCAGTATATATTGTATCTATACGTATGTCTTGTATTCATCTGTTCATAGTAGGGATAAATAATACGTCAATATAATCAAACTGTATTAAGCATGAAACTAAGTACCTACGTAGTGTTATTATATAAAAATGTTAAATATTTAAATGGATTTCTAGCTATGTTATGATGCCAAAACTGCTGGGATTTTTTTTACTGTAAAAGTGGCAAAGATACCCCGAAAAAATACAACTTGCGTTCCAAATAATGTAAATCAAAGAAAATTTAAATAATCATAAAAATCAAACGTATTTTAAACATTGGTTTAAAAGGGTTAGAGTATATACATATTTGTAGAGCATAATTGATAATATCGAAGAAATATATTTTCTAATAAAATTTCTATGTAACAAACCTACAAATTAAATTTAAAGTTTTATTATTTCAGTTTTTATAGATTTAGTAACAGCAGCATAGATTTAATTACTTCTTACCTAAATGAGCAATATGTTTTCTATAAAAGTAACAAGTCTGAGCTACGTAATATTCAGTTCGGTGTCCCGCAGGGATCGGTGTTAGGTCCCACTCTTTTTCTTGTATATATAAATGATTTACCACATACTCAAAGTCCGGGGAAGTTTCTCTTATTTGCAGATGACACTACTATAATACACACAAACAAAAACTTTAACAGTCTATTCTCTGACGTATCCAGTACTGAATCCCTTACTAATGAATGGTTTCTGACAAATAAACTAACTGTAAATAACACAAAGAGTGAAAATATGATATTTTCTTTAAAAGACAACCCAGTCCACAATAATGTAGAACTAAAAGAATGTGTCAAATTCCTAGGTGTATATATTGATAATAAATTGTCATGGGAATATCATGCTAATTTTGTAAGCAAAGATATTTCAAAGAATATGTATTTACTAAGAAATCTGTCAAAGCAAGTCTCGCAGGCTACTCTTTTGACAGCTTACCATGGATTAGTACAATCAAAAGTATCATATGCCCTCTTAGTTTGGGGACATTTACCACATAGCTCATTAGTTGTTTCCATGCAGAGAAGAGCTATTAGAATAGTCGACAATTTGGGGTATAGAACTGATTGCAAAGAAAGTTTCAGAAAACTTAAAATTCTAACTTTACCATCTTTTTACGTATTTCAGTGCCTTATGCATATTAGATCAAATTTAAATCAATATACTTCCCATAAAGAAATTCATAACTATCAAACTAGAAATAGAGATAACTTTAATTCACAATCCACAATCCAGAGATGGAACGGGATATTATGCCATACAATTTTTCAATGCCTTGCCCACAGAAATTAAAGAACTCTATGTATGACAAGTATAAGCATAAGTTGAAAACACTTTTAATAAACAATCCATTAATGGAGTTTTTGATTTTATTTTTAGCACTATCTCGTTAACATCCTTGCAGTTAACTTTGTTTTCAACTATTTGTATTTTCTATCAGAGGTTGCCGTGTAAAACTTGTCGTTACACGTTACATTTTATCAAATTGGCATGGGAAATAACTGAAGAGATGCTAAAATAAGTTATGATGACAATTAAAGGTAGGTAGGCAATTTTGTGTTTTTACCTCAAAAATTTGTCTGACCTTATATCATTTTACAGAACAATTTTAAAATAAAATTTCGCGTCATTTTAAAATCATCCGCCAACTATATCCTGACATCTATTGTAAAGGCTCCAAAGTGTGCCATGATCGAGACATAAAGATGGTTTCTGTAAATACTTAAACATTGTCAAAGAATATTTTGTAAACTTTAAATTAATATTTCTGTGATGTCCTAAAGTAATTTCTTTTTTGTTATTTTATATTATTTACAGACTTTTTTCTTTTTTTAAACAATTACAAAACTTGGAACCAGTGACGTTCATTTTTATTAACAGCCATCTAGCGAGGAGTAGTAGCATAACTAACACGTTTAAACTGTTTACAAAGTTACACGGCAGGTGCCTTTACAGCTATTAATAAACTTATGGTAGGTTTCTGTTGCCGGCGACGCTAAAACGTGTCGTTGCTATCGGCCGACAGAATTACTCACTTGTTAATATATGATGTATGTACGTCAACTTTTAGGCCTGGTATATCAACCTTCTGGTAGAGTAGCTGTTACTTACCAAACAAATTTATATTAATTATCTATACTTTTGAAAAAAACTGATCACAGTGAAGTATATTCTCATATGGAATAACTGTTTTGCAAAAGTAAATAAACAGTAACAATTATTTTATTGACTTAACAACTTTATTCTTAAATTTATCTGTTCGGTAACTTTACCAAGAGGTGGATATACCGGCCCTTAAGGCCTTTAGGCCACGATGCATTTCTTGTTGGTGGATGTTCGGCTGATAATTTGTTTATTTATTTAGTTATTTAATTAATTAATTATTTATTTATTTACATCATCCAACAGTACAAGTACTAATTACAGGATGAGAAAAAAATTGATAATATAATGCACAAAAAAAGAGAAAATTAAAGTTAAATATAATACATGAAATACGGAATATTGAGTAAAACAAAAAGAACAGTCAATAAAACAAAGTTAGAAAGTATCATGTGGTGCCAAACAGTAAAAATTGTGTATAAGTAAAATCAAGTGCAAAAATTGACAAAGTTTAGTTAGGTACAAACATTTACAATTTTCAATTTTGTATTGTTTTTATATTTGTAAAAAATATATCAAATCTGTCCTACAGGTAGTTAGTTATAGTTTTTACAAATAAAATAAAGGGAAGAAAATTGTAAGAGAATTGTCCTAGCTGTGGCAAGATGGCAGGTGTTGACATGTTTAGACTGAATACGTGGTAGAGAAAATGTCAGTTTTTCTAGTAGAGGTGGATAAATTACCACATTATGTATTAATTTAAATAAAAATAGCAAGGATTGGTTATATCTGCGAGTTTCGAGGCTTTCTACAGCAAATCTTGCGAGAAGTAATTGTTGTGGGATCTCTACTTCAGGGTAAATTCCATCTATTACATACGACATAAATTTTAAAAAATGCCTTAAAATATTTTCTAGCGAGTCTACATAGACCAAATAACCGGAATTCCAAATTCGAGATGCATATCCCGATTATGACCTAACAAGGGTATTAAAAAGCAGTAGAAATACGGAAATATCTATTTGTAAAACCTTTAGTATTTCTTATAACAAAACCCAGTTTTCTATACGAAGACTGTACGATTTATTCGATATGGTTTTTAAATGTTAATTTATTATCGAATTTGACACCGAGATCTTTGATAAACTAGGGACGAGTCAGCGCAATATTATCCAATTTATATTCATATAACTACATCGTTCTACATTAAATGGGAGGTTGTATTCATCACACTATTTTTTAATTGAAGAAGGTTATTTGTAATTTTTCACAATCAGCTACTGATTTTATCATATCGTTGGCGTCTTACTGTATGCTGATGATGCAATAATATTTAAATCACTGCATCATCAGCATACAGTAAAACGCCAACGTCCAAATCACTCACTATATCGTTAACGAATAAAGCGAACAGAAGGGGGCCCAGGATGGAGCCCTGAGGCACCCCCGAATTTCATCAGACTTGAAACCACAGTATTCTACGTATTGTGTTCTATTACTTAGGTAACTTTTAAAAAATGATAATAGCAAAGGGGAGAGACCTTCAATTCGAAGTTTACTAAGTAGGATTTCGTGGTCAAGTATGTCTAAAGCTTTGAAAAAAATCGTTGTAAATTACGTCGACTTGTATATCTACATTCTAAATTTTCCGCTATGAATTACGTTACATGAAACTGATTGCATATCGTGGATTTACCATCAAAACACTGCTGATATATTGCAATCTACCCCTCAATGCGAGCATATACTGTCTCATATAAGGCAAACTCGAAAGCATTAGCAAAGTTGCAGATTATTGTAATAAGCCAGTACTTTTCGATGTTACCCCTCTGACCTTTTTTTGTAAATCGAGCAAATGCGGGAACTTTTCCATGTTTCTGGAAATTGGCCGAACATTAACGATAGCTTAAATATTTTGGTAAGAGGCGCAGCAAAAATATAAGCACAATCTTTGATGACGAAAGAAGGTATCCCATCGGGCCCCTTGGAAAGTTTGGGTTTTTTTAATGCTAATAGTACTGTATTAATATCTGGACTGTCACAATATATGAACTTATTTCCTATGCACAGGTTTTCTTTATTAAAATACATATTTGTTTCGGACGGTGGCGAAAAAGATTCTTTGAAGAATTTGGAAAATTCGTTCTATATGTCCTGAGGGTTGTCGTACCTCTCGTCCCTTAGATGAACTTTGATTGGGATAGCAGTAATTGCTTTTTTAGAGTTGATATATGACCAAAAGGATTGAACATATGTTTTAATATACTGTCTATATAATCTATATAATTTGTATACGCGAGTTCGATATCTTTTTTAATCTTTGACCGCAGATATTTAAATCCATTGGACGCAAGTGTGTTATCGGTTTGCTTATATATTTTCCAGAATTTTGATATTTTCTCTATATCCTTTATAATAGTACGGTTGGTTATACCAGAGTGGATACTTTCTGTTACGCGGAATATAGCGGCGTTTACATCGGACAGTTCATCGATGAAAGACCAATCAGTATTAAATATCATTTCGTACATTCGGTAAATCTGCTGTGCGTAAGTTATAGGAGTACTGATAGTTGTTGGGAATAGGGTAAGAGGATGTAACTTTTATAATGTTAGTGGTTATGATAAAGGTGGGATGATGACCGTCCTCCCTTAGTAGAGGGTCGTTAGATTTGTCTACTTCACATATTGTGCTAGATAGTACCAGATCTAATAGCCTGTTATTTGAATTTGCAACAAAGTTGTACTGAGAGATCAAGATAATTTAATAAAGAATATAAAATTGTTGTGTGGTCTGTAATAGCATTGTTTTCTTACTATTCCTTATACATGGGAATATTAAAATCACCGAGAAAGTGCATATCGTGGTTATTTAAATATTGCATTGATTCAAGGGTTTAAAAAATAGTCTGTAGTATTGTGGGCTTCTTGATAGTGGTGTGTATACTACAAATATAAATACTTTCTGAAAGTGTATGATCATCTTGACACCAACAACGTCTGGGGCCAACGAAACGCATTACTGTTTAATTTAAAACACCTACAACCACCATTCGAGTGACGGTATGGGCGTACAGGTAGCACTACTGTTTGAGCCCAAATTAGAGTTTTTTCAATTCGTTTATTAGTTAGAAAATGCACGTACTTTTGTGCGAATTATAATTTTGTGAGAATTATAATTTTTGTTGGGACACAAGTGGATAGTAAAGAGAACTGTTGTTGTGGTTTTCAGGCGCGAAAAATTGATAAATCTGCTAGATTTGCAAAGAAATATTACAACAAGAATTCACTCTATGCCACACACAAAAGACTTATGTGGTCTATGCCCGGTAAGAAGAGTTTTTGCACGGGGTGAACTTATAATTCTATAAATAGGTATTATTATTATTATTATTCAATTTAAATCGATATATTTTTACATAGTATTTAAAAATGCTGGGTCTTTTTTAGCCAGTCATATAATATAGGACAAGGTCGCTTAGTATTACGGCTGGTGTGTGAAGAAATGTTAAACGTGAGGAAATTTGGAAAAAAAATTGTACAATTATATTAAAAACAGTTTTATTAAAAGTATAAAAATTAAATTATATCACAGACGCTTATATGAAAAACTTCCTTTGGTTTTTCTGGGTTATTGTCACTTCTCTTATTTGAATCGTCACTAGCGAAATGCCACCACTGGACCTCACCGGATGCGAACAGGATATAGAAAATGTTTGCTGCCGTATAAAAACAGGATGCAATTATAAATATTATTCTCCAGAGATTTTTGTCATCCTGCAACATAAAAACGTTTTGAATTAAAACAAATCTGGCGAACAATCCTTATTAAGCTACTGTTTCTTTTTTGCGAAATGTCAAAGAAATAGAAAACCCAGTCAACTGTTTATGTGGAAACCTTGGCCAATGGTGAATTGACTCATTGACGTCACAATGATTGTGTCCATTACTCAGAGAAAATGATGCGACTATAATTGCTTCGCTGTATTTGCTTACTATTTACAGCTTTGATTTATAGTGATACTAATAATAATAACAACGGACATACCATGTCGTTAACAATAAGATGAACAGCAAATGGCGTTCCTATGGAAAAAAAGTTAGCTGTGCAGTTTGTTATCCCCATAATAATTCCAGAAAATTTGGGAGATAAATCCATAATGTTAGCGAAACTTCCGCTACACGTAGCTGCGCTAGATCCAACAGCTATTAAGAGTAATATAATAGACAAAATGGTCGTCTCTTCTGGTACAAATCCTTGTGGTATTAGTCCAATTAGAGGCACAGTCATTCCTAAAAAACAGAATAATAATATGTAAAGATCTTTATTCCTTTTAACTGAAATAAAATGCAAGGATCTAGTTTAGAGGAATATAAAAGGGTTTGCAAAATTAAAATGTATAACGTATGTCACTAGATCATTAAGAATAGCTTAATTAAATCAGATGAAACAAAACTTAGTACAAAATAGATTTATTCATAAAAAGCAACATGTACGACTCGTATCTCGGGCCGGGGAAGCAAAGAGGTTAACCGTGTCTCTAACTTGTCTGCCAGTCTTCGCGCTCTCCCGCTAAAACACACCCCCCGAATTGGTCTCTCAGCGCGCGTGATTAACCTCTTCGTAAACAACTTTTTTCACCCGCACAGTAGCGGCGCACTAAATAGCTAGTACAATAACTATTATAAGGAATGTAGTTCAATTATTTATTTCAAAAAACGGACCATTACAAAGCGCCAAATATGGGTGGTGCTGGTAGGAAAGCCAATAGAGTGTGATTCAGTAGAAAAGATAAATATTTTTGTGACAGTATCAGCTATTATTATGAAAAAAAGTGAATTGTGAATTGTCTAATTCAGTCTAAGTCAGCCTAGCTTCTCCATAAATTTCTCAGCTCTCAAAAGTTATCCAGCGTAAACAAAATGCAACGCACATAGATACATTCTCTACCGTGTCTCTACCATATCTCTAACTTGTCTGCCAGTCTTCGCGCTCTCCCGCTAAAACACACCCCCGAATTCGTCTCTCAACGCGCGTGATAGAACCTCTTCGTAAACAACTTTTTTCACCCGTACAGTAGCAGCGCACTAAATAGTTAGTACAGTAGGGTTTAGTAAAACTATTCTATTCGAATTTGGAAGTTATTTTATAACTCAAACAATTTCCATATGATTTATAAGGAATGTAGTTTAATTACTTATTTAAAAAAACGGACCATTACAAATGCGCTAAATATGGGTGGTGTTGGTAGGAAAGCCAATAGAGTGTGATTCAGGAGAAAAGATAAATATTTTTGGAAGTGACAGTATCAGTTATTATTATGAAAAAAAAGTGAATTGTAAATTGTGTCTAATTCTGGGTGGTTGCGGGGATAGAGGTAGAGCTGTTGCAATCAACAATTACAAAACTATGGTTAATGGTAAATTAGCTTTTCTAGTACTAATATGGCAATACTTGCGAAACTACCTTAAACGGCGATTAGCATTTACCCACTGACGAAAATTGTATTTGTTTCGCATCCTGTCCTAGTCGAAGGTGTTGCGCATGCTGTTGGTGAAATTGGTGCAAGCCTTAATGATGTAATGTTCGCCATATCTTTGTCTGTGGAACACAGAGACGCGTAACATTATTTGTGAACTCAGACTACTCTTTGCTAATTGAAGAATATTTTCTACATCCACCACATCTTAGTTATACACTATATTGACATGTAATGCGGTATATGTGGCATTTTTAAGAATACCTCAGACATCATACAGTGTCAATTACAATAGTCAGTTGTCGCTTGACTTATGTTATATAGGAAACTATGCGTGGATCAAAGAAGAGGAAAAAAGGCGCTAGATTTAAACGGCTCTACGTAACCACTTTGAATTTGACATGCTTATATGATTCTCCTCAAAATATTACCTTTTTCTCCCGAGGGAAATGTGGTTTTTCACCAACCAATACATAAAATTATGTTTAAGTTTTAAAGTGTTAATAAATCTTTTCCTGATTATATGTAGTAATGTACTTAGGATGTGAACTCACCAATTGTGGTAAAAAATTTTCTTGCAAATGTTCTAGAGACACCCATGCCATTTATCATATAATCTGATATGAAACAGAATGAAAACGACAATACGAAAACTGCTATATTGGGTGCCACAGACAGTAAACGGTCCTAAAAATATATGGAAATGTATTACTATCTATGTTTGTATTTTAATATTTCGTATATAAAATATTACGGAATTGTTTTCACTACACTACACACGCCAAGTAAATCGATATCATCTGGAGGTAGAGTAGTTACAGAATTAACTAAAGACTGTACAATATGTTGAACAATCGAGACAATCTATTCTGACTAGACTTAAGGAGCACATGACGCTCTCCAGCATGTGTTTGGATAATTATGAAACGGATATTAATAACTCAAGTTTAGCAACATACAAGCAATGGACCTACAGGATGGGGCAATTGCGTGCCCGACTTCAATATCTCGAGTTCTATGATAGCTAGAAACTTGATTTAAAAGCATAAATTAACTAGACAAAAAAGTCTATAAGCAGAAATTGGTTTCGAATATGTGAGCCAAGACGATTTTACAGGCTTAAGTAACATTTTTCAATTTATTGAACAATAACTGCAGCAATAAAAATTAAAAATGAGGGTTTTTTCAAATAATTCAAGAGAAGGTATTATAATAAGCACATTACATGATGCCCATGATAACATCACACCAGCAACAATCCAAAATTTGAAGGAAAGGATTAAATGCTTTTAGAAGTATCACTCCGGCAATTATATGAACAGTAGAAACCTCATTCCAAAGACGCATAGAAATGTGTATCAATCAAAATAGACAATATGTGGAGCACTTTTTATAATATCTTCTCTTGAATTACAAAAAGAAAAAAACATTTTTAATTTCTATTGCTGAATTTTGTAGTTATTGTTCAATAAATCGAAAATGGTTACAAATTACCATGGGGATGTGCGTAGAAAAAATGTTCGTTTTTCAATTCTACATTACATTGTCCAAAAATATACAGGCAGTTCAATTTGAAAAAATTGAGAAATTCAGTTCAAATATTTGTAAATTTTAAAATTATTTTTGACCACCCTGTATACTTTTAGGAAGTGAAAATGGCTGAGTGTCATCACACAGATGTCTCATAACTGGTACTAACATATTTTTTCTTAAAGTTGATAATTGTGACTGTAGTGGTTTTTTAATACACACGTGTAAATGGCATAATTACAACAAAAAAAATTATTACATCCAAGTGGTTGGGAGTGAACAGGAGTGGAAGGAGGCCACAAAGACGTTTCAAAAAATGTTCTGATATACATGGCATTCCATTTTTGTCTAGTTTATTTATGTTTTTAAATCAAGTTTCTAGCTATCATAGAATCGACATATCGAAGTCGGACGCACTATTGCCCCACCCTGTATAAGTATTAAATTACATAATATAGAAATAGTAGAATTGGTGGTTGGAAACGAGCGTAGCGTGTAGTGTGGAATATTTATGGTAACTAATTTAGATTTAGTTTTACATCAAAAGTTCCAAGACTTCTCAAAATCCTTATTTTTATATAAAATATTCTTACCGATTTCATATCATATTTCATGACTCTGTCTATGTACTTCGGCGTTTCATTCAACAATATAGACGCACCCCAGGTTTGTCCTAGGTAGGCAACTACAATTGCCCATACTGGCAGAGAAGTAAATATCGCCTTCCATGGAGTACGTGTCGCCTGCAAAATCATATATGTCAAAATAGTAAACCAATAAACTTTTTAATAAAGGATTAACCGAAGGGCAAAGGTCCCGCACAATTTAATATGGCCTGTTGGCCCTCCATTAGGATTTACTGAATGTTCGATATATTATAGCTCAAGTTGTTCTGATTAATAGTCTTTGTGGGCGTAGCTTAAAAAGTCAACGATTTGGCAGATTTTGCCATATCAGGGTAAAAATGTTACTCAAAAAAATTCATTATCCAAGATCAATTGTTATTATTATTATTATTATTATTAGTAATAATTAAGTACCTGATTTTTTTCGTTTACACCCAACGAATTTTGAATATAACTTCTTTCTTCTTCGGTTATAGTGCCGTGCTCCGCAGGAGTGTTGTATCCACAATTAATCCATAGTATTATCCAGGCATACCCCAGTCCTCCAAATAAATAAAATATTGCGGGCCAGCCAGCCCAAGATTCAGAAATAGATCTAAATACTAGTTTAGTGAGAATGCTGCTAAATTGCGTACCTAAAATACAAATTTTATTATTATTTTGACATTCGTTTTGTTTGTCTAAAATCAGATAAAATACAAAAAAAAATAATTCTTGAAGTCATAATAAAAAGAATGTTTTTCGATTTGTTTTTGCCTAAATGCCTAAACAATTTTCCTGAAGTTGTGATAGCAAGCGAATTAAATAATTTTATATACAGGTTGTCTCATAATTAAGTACCTTCCTTCAAGGAGGTGATAGAACTAGAAAAAAATAAGTTGAGTTTTGTATATAGACTTTGCCTTAAATCATTTCATAAGGGTGCTACAATCCCTTGATGGGGGTAAGTACAACATTGTTATTTGCCAATAAATGCGAAATTTGGACCTTTTATTAGTTTCGTAATGTTACATATTTTGCCAAATTTTTATTTAAATATCATGATTTGTTGTGGTAGTTATAGGGGTGAGCAGGATTTTTCGCTATAATTTTTTTGTCTTAATCTTTTTTAAACATTTGAAACGGAAAACTGCATAAAGAAGGTGCTCTTACTACTTAATTATGGAACACCCTGTATAACGTGTCTTAATAAATTATCGAAAATTAGTTCTCTTTAACAGACTCGTCGATGGTTGAAAATGATTTCTTAGACACACACGTATGTGCAAATCCTCATCAGTTACTACCGTAATATGCAAGACAAGAACACGAGTTGAAAGGTACCGACTGATCACGTGATGATCATTCTACTAAAATTTTATCTAACCAGCAGAAAACAGTACGTTGATGTTTTTGGTGCAAAGTCAGAAACTCAAATAATTGATATTGGTGTACCCCAAGGTAGTGTTTTGTGGCCACTGCTTGTTCACCTTTACATTAACGATTTAGACTACCACATAATTGAATTTTTATGTGCACATGTCCATATCTCTATTGTTGCCAGTGACAAGAACTTGCATGTATTAATTGAAAAATTAAATACTGCCTTGAATAATATCTATAATAAAAAACTAGTGATGACTGATGAACCAAGAAAAGTCACCTTCTTTACAATTTCATCCTATATTAATAATATAATAACAATAATAACACCACATGTAATTACAATCCTCTTTATCCCTGAAGGTCTGGAATGAGTTTGTGCGGGAGAGGATTACACATTAAGAGACAACGGACACACATCCAATATTCGAGTGTACTGGGGTTAATTTCTATTTCCGAAAAAAATCTCAGTTCCTCGACCGGGAACCGAACTTGGGACCCCGAGGTTTCAAGGTAAGTACGTTACCTTACGTGCAAGTAACTGTTTTGCGCTAAAGAGATTACGCCACATAACCAATATGAATACTGCAAAGGTATTTTATTTTTCTAATTCAGAGTCTAAACTGCAATATGGTATCATATTCTAGGAAATTCAGCTTCATCAAATCGTATAGTTGTACTGCAAAAAAAGAACTATTTGTAATATGTTTGGCTTAAATTATAGGGGGTTGTGTAAATCTACATACATCGAACAAAACATTTTAATAGTGCCTTGTCTATATATATATATATTTGAAATCTTAAAATTAAAAAAAAATATGTCTTCATTACTCCCTCAATGTTAATCACAGTAATCCTGCACGGAATGACTCTGATTTGCAGTATGATATATATAGAATGGAATTGTGTAAAAATAATCCATATTACATGGGATCTACACTTATAATAAGTTAAGTAATTAAATTAAAAATATTAGTAATAAAAACAGATTTAAAAAATGTCTTCTAAGAAATGCCGTTTATTCCACTGAGGAATTTTTAATTTATTAAAACATTTGCACCTTTTTTACTGTTATTATTATATATTATAATATAATTGTATACACATGTATTTGTATTGACTTTATATATACAGTGGTTGATATGGATCGGCGGCGTATGGAGAGTAGCGAACGAGTTATTTCTTATTTCGGGATACAACCCTGAATAAAAAGTAATTTGTCCATGTAATGTGACATTCCATAAGAATAATAAAAAACTTTCATCTCTTCAAACCTAAATATCTTAGATAAGCATGCAAATGTACATAAAACTGTCCATAACATTTTAATTACATAGGTAATTACGTGTGTCCCACTTAAGATTATTTTCTAAATATATACTCAGATACCTAAGATTGTCTATGGATGAAACATTTATCGATACACATATTTTTATAGGTTGGTAAATACTTTGATTTTGACGGAAATAGCATGTAACTACATGCTGATATTGTATATGTCTGTAACATTATAAAAAACTTGTGCTCAACACAACTTCGCACATAACTTCCACATTAAACAGTTTTTTTTAGGTATATATTAATTAATATGAGGCCTAGTACCGTGCCTTGGGGCACAATGTTTGTGTCATTTAATACATCATCAATTTGTGCACACCGTTTTCTGCTTTTATCTTTAAATAAGAATATAAACTTGTATGAGTTAACTCTAAAGTCAATATTTTTACTGAATTGAGAAGTTGGCTATTGCTAACCGTGTCAAAAGCTTTCGCCAAATCAACCAAGCTTACATGGTGCTATTTTTGGTCATCAATAGATTTACTAATTTTGTTCGAATATTTTTACTATAACAGAATTGAGAGAGGTAGACCTATAATTAACAACTTATCACATTCTTTGAAGAGTTAAGATTATAAAATATATTAGTACAAAGGAATGAAGGAAAATAGCGAGGACTAGAGGGTTTCATCAACAATGTTGTCATCCTCAGAAATTTACTTAGTTATTACATATAATACATACCTGAGTATGCTAGCAAAATAAGTCTTGATCTCTCTGATGCAGGGACCCACTGGCCAAGAATATTGTGGACTGAGGGGAAGATAAACCCATGCGCTAATCCTTGGATCACTCTACAGATTATGACTCCTATTGATCCAAATTGGACAGCTACGGAAGGTATTAGTATACAAGCCGTAGAGCTAACAAACAACGCTCCAACTAGCAGCCACTTTGGTTGATACATAAGTCCCATCTGTCCCGCATATACTTGAAGGATAACACATCCCCAGTAAAATGAGGACAATACAATATCGTTAACCCAATCATATGTCTGAAATAAAAGTAGTTCTTAAACGGATATTCTGTAAGTTTAATTGATAAAATAATTAGGAAACGAAAGTTTAAAGAGTCGTTTCGAAATTCCTCGACCTCTCAAAATGAAAGAGAAAATCCGAAATTTGTATCGATTCCATTCGATCCTCGATTCACCCGTGGTATTGGTAAGATTTTTGAAGATGTAGGTATGACAGTGGTTCATTCATCGGAAAACAAACTACAACAACTTTTAGGCAATCCAAAAGACAAAATTAAAACAAACGAAAAGTCGGGGATTTACAAAATTAACTGTAAGGACTGTAATCAAAAATATGTTGGACAGACTAGACGAGCAATTCAAACTAGATTCAAAGAGCATATGGCCCATCTCAAATATGGTAGAGCAGATAAGTCTAGTGTAGCCCAACATGCATTTGAGAACAACCATAAAATAGATATTAGCAATTTAAGATTAATTAGGAATGTAATAAATATTAGACAGCTGAATGCATTTGAAAGCTTGAAAATCATAAAGTGTAAAAATAGTATGAATAGTGACAGAAGGCCTATTCCAAATAGTTCGTTTTATTGATTAGTGGGTCACGGTTCACCGAACGGTGACGGTTCGGTGAACCATGACAATAGTTTAGGTATAAATAGTGTAGATTGTTAGCATAAGTTTAGTTTTAATCATCTCCTGATGTTGCCAACTTGGTTGGCGAAACGCGCGTCGAGTGCAGTATATAGTGTTTTGGTGTTTCGTGGAAAACTACGTCAGTATTACTTAGTTGTATATATATCTAAGTAATGTTGCAATGTCTTACCGGTATATCTGGATTTTCACTAGCAGATTCTCCTATAGCTTCTAATCCTGCTGTTAAATTGACTCCTATATTAGCTTTAATTGTAATCAATAGCGACAAATAGATAACTTGGAAATGTCTTTTGCCAAAAGCTGGGCCTGCAAGGGAAGCAAAAAATCTTTAGTAATTATTATAAAAATACAAATAATAGGACCTCCTTAACCCCAGTAAAGAAGACACTTCCCGAATCCTGTTTAGATGTAGTGATGGATCGACGTGAACTTTAAGAATCTAGATAACACATTGATAGGTCCCTACATGCCTATAGCAACGTTGAACATTAGGTCAAGACAAGGCTGACATTCGCCTCTTTTAATAACAATATTGCCCATGTTGGAGATAGAAGGACTGATTGTGACTTGCCAATATTTTTTTTAAAAGTTGTAAAATGACCAGAACATTTTGCTGAACTCCGTATTAAAAAAAAATCTGATTCTTGAATTACATCTATTAGAAACTAATAATCAAAATAAACATATACCTACAACTATTATTTTAAGGAACAATTAGGAACTAGTTCTCAGTCAATTTCCGCTGTTTCAAGACTTTAAATAGTAACTTTAGTCACGAGACACCGTAACTTAAAACATGTTCTATATTTCTGGACAAGACAAAGAAACTTTCACCAATGTCTGTATTATGAGGAGATATTTATGACATGTGCTCGTCTAAAATGCTCTAAAACTAAATATTATTAGTATTAGGTCAAGATATTTGGATATCGGGAGTAATGTGCTTAACACTCTTAGGTGCTTTATGATAACCCTTATCATTGATATCCAAGAATAGACTAAATTGCTATTTTTGACCATAAATGTTAACAAGAGGGATTATCATATAATCAACAGTATCATCAGTAAGCTCATTTTTAGAAACTATGGTTTATCAATTAATCCATGCATTACATCAGTTATATTTTTATTTCCACAAAGAAAATATTGCAAATCAGATTGCATGTTAACCTGTAATTGATTTAGATGTGCTGTGATTCGGATGTACGAGGGCAATTCGAAATTTATCTACAAGAGCTTGAAAATTTATTATTTATACATTCATAGAAATTAATCGACATATTGTATAAAATACATTGTAGATCTTTTTAAATTTTATTAAAGTAAGCTCTTCTTTCATTCCTTATTGCCTTTGTGGTACAATTTCTTAAATTTTTATAATATTCCCAACTGGCAGGTGATTTTCAACGTTTATATTTATTTTGGCCCCTGTCTCTTCGATGTCATTAAAAATCTTATGTACTCGGTTAACGAAGGCACGGACGACATAACAAATTGAAGTAATCGGACGGGTGCATATGTATATATTAACGACTAATAATATAGATTTATCAATGCTTTTTATGTAGAAAATTTTATCCAAGTTTTTAAAAGTTAGCGCACAACAAAAACTGTCGAGGTTAATATTTTTAAATATTCTGCAGTGACGAAAATTGGTTTAGGTTTTGCAACTAACAAAGTTGTATAAACTCCATCGTGATCAGAAAAAGAACTATTCTGAACACCAGAAGAAGAAACTAGATCTATATTTGTGGTTCAAATAAGATCTGTTATTGAAGAACTATTTCCCGTTGTTCTAGTTGGAGAGTTAATGAGTTGTGATAATTCCATATCATTAATAAGGGTGGATAAGAAATTAGTTGGTTGAGCGCCAGGTTTGGAGATATCAATGTTCAAATCCCCGAAACTAAATATATTATCACTAGCAGGTAAACAACTAGAAATGGATCCTTCTAATTCATCTAAAAAATGATTGGATTGAAACTTTAGGGCAGAGAGTATCTATGGCGTCTGCATATCGACGATAAGATCTTTTGGACCAGTAGGGCACTTTTAGTTTTTTACATAACCAGCGTGTTAGAATCTGTTGCATATTTTCGGGGGTTGGTTAATCTAATTTTTCAACGAAATACCCCAGACGATATTGATCATCTGATACAAAGTTCACTTCTCCGACTAAATGAGTGCATAAACAAACACGGTGATGGGGTTGCTCATTATTGAATATTTTCTTCTATTCATTTGATATTGTAATAGCTCAATATCGCCGAATGAATACTGTTTTCTTCCTTTTTGTAAACTTTAGTTTTTGCGATTGTGCAACGAATGGAATACATGAAGTTTTGTCATACTACTGGTAATTAAGTACATTTAATACTTGTAAAAAACATGATAAAATATCAATACATTTGTTGGTTTATTTCCGTGGCTTGTTTGTCTAACTAAATTAAGTAATCTATTGTAACAGAACTTTTATGATCCGAGATAATATAATTTACTTATTTTTGTACCTTTTTAATTATAATAATATGGTATCAAGAGTCATAAAAGTATGTGGGACAATTAGCACTTTTATGAAATAATATGCTCAGAAAATGCGAAGTGCATTAAAAGCAATGTTTGTTAGCCGTCTTCGATCCCAAAGAGAAATTTTAAAATTTAACAGTATATAGTCATTTCCACTTGTTGACTGCTTAGATTTGGTAATCATAACAATTCTGTCTACAATTCTGTAGATATTACAAGAGTTCAATCGAAAAGGAAAAACGTGCAGAGATGCAGTATAACCAACAAATACAGAATTAATCCCTTTTAATATATTTTTACTATAGGGGCATTAAGATTGGACTGTAAATAAAACCTTACATTTAAGAAATCAATAGCTGCATTCCCCAAAATAACAAGTAAAAAAAAATTACAAATTGATTAGATTTCAAAGTGTTGTCTGCACAATTTCTGTATGACTTTTTATTTTTTACTCTCCTTACATCTACAGAAGAGTAGACAATGTTGAGGTAAATATTAGATAAAATTAGGCATATTTAATAAATGGACCGTACAATTTTGGAAAAAATACACTATTTAAGTTGTTTACTTACCAGTAGCTTGACTTTTTGATTTTGGTTTTATCGTAATTTTCATTTCTTTCATCGACGTTTTTTATCTTCTCAATATGGTACTCCTGTTGGCGGATGCGCCGGTTCTGTATCTGATGTAAGACGTTAACAAACGCAATAAATTTTTAATGAAGAAATGCCTCGATCAATTCTGCCTATTGCGATAATCTGACCGCCGATGCTTTTCATACTTCGACAAAACCTACTAAATTTTTAGACGTTACTTCACGGACGACCGTAGGTTTATACTTTGGGAAAAAAATGACCGACACAGCGAAAATCAATCTCTGTAGGCTCTCATATCTAATTAAGATATTCTTACAATGATATGAGTGATTATCTTATCTTTTTGCATAATTGGACTCATTAAAGTCAAACTGTTCTAGAGCACACCGCTCTTTGGACGATAAGCATATACAGGGTGTTTTCTAAGTCGTATCAGTAATTTCTTGATTTTTTTTTTCATGAACAAATTTCGTATAAACCTGTGTCCAAAAGATTATCTCCATGAACAGCAGTTCTTGAATTGTTAGCTATCTTCATGGAGACATTGAGATGAAATTCGATATACTTATTGAATTTTGGATTAAGATTATGTTGGTCATTAAAAATTTGGAATAGCATTACCAGTGGCGTAAGTAAGGGGATAGAGCTAAACTTTGTATTTATGATGGAGAACCATTTTTTTTGTATCAATAGAATACACCACGTTCGAGAATTATGAGAAAATGTATCTGCAAACGGTTTGTTTTTGATTCAACAACATTAAAAAAAAGAATATTCACAAAAACGATACCTACACTACATAAAATCTTCCTTCTTCTCATAGACAGTCGAACACATTCAAAAATACATTTCATCTGTATATGTCCATGTAGAGATTCAATATTTCAATAAATTTGGTTGCAGAAATACTTTGAACACCCTGTAAGTTTCTTATCGAAATAACCAGTAGGCTGTTCCCAGGCCCCATACCAAAAAATAATAGTAGCTTTGCCTTGTTTATAAGAAAAAGCGTTTTTTTAATCATTATTACCTGTCTACCTCACACGGTAGCGGAAATAGGCCTACATTGAATAATCTCTAAGGATTAATATGTTATTGTTATTAGTTTAAAGCTGCGAGTTATTTTAACGGTAATCTTAAGGTATAAAGCCTACCTAAAGTTTCATATACACTTGTTAGTGATCATGCTATTATTTTTATCACATTTAAAATTATTTTAGAAATCAGTTAGACTAAAATAAATTATTTTATCTTACTACCTCTTCAAACATGTCAGTCACGCATGTTTATAAACTAGTTGTGTAATATTGTAATGTGGGATATTAAACCAAATTTTGCTGTATTTTTTTTTGCAAATTTTGTATAATAGTTAGAGTTCGCCGGCCATTAAATTGTGATTTCTGTTTGCACTTTGAGATTAAAAGCGAAAATCTATTTTAAATTATTTTTTACCCTACGAGAGGTCAAAATTCGTTGGTCGTCAAAATGTCGTCCTACACGGGGTGGCCACCCGTACAGGACGACATTTTGACAACCTATTCGTACAAGCAGGGCTGCCAAACTTTGGGCAATTGAAGAAGCTGAATTTGTTCAATCCCTTTAGGAAAGTGAAAAAGAATATTTAAACCTTCAAAATTCTATCAACTATAAAAATTATGAAGAATTTTTCAAGTTTCCTAATACATTGTTAATTTGAGAAGGTTGATATAATATTCGTGATAAGGACAAAGCCACAATATTTAAATTAACATATCTTCCAGGACGGGTTATAACTAGAGTTGGCAGATCGGTCCGCAAATCATGGGCGGTGCCAGGTAAAGAAATACCTAAAGACGTAAGCGAGAGTTGTTTACTATTTTAGCAAAGACTAACATTTGATTTTAGCCAATTGTTATGGTTGGTGTGCACAACGTAATTTATTCCTCACCGTTGTATTGTTGATAATTTTTTTTGGTGTATTTTATTCTTGATATTAATTTAATAATAAAGTATGTCATAGGTAAAAAACGGTCATATGCTGACAAAGTGGATATATTTGTCAGTGAATTCCCAATTGCAATTTCAATTTAATCAGCTGTATTTCCTGTTTTATGTACATTTCTAATTAAGGCTACTTTCTATTTTATTTATTTCATATACAAATATATAAAAACAAACAAACAATTGTAACATGTGGGATAAAGTTCACAAAAAATGTTATCCAGCCAGGACGACAATACCATCCAGGTACGGCTGGGCCCTCCTGGTTTCCGGTGTTGTAGCAGCTCATGTCATTTTCACCTTTTATCATTGTGCATGAAAGCATTTTCCTGCACACAAACAAACAATGCATTATAATTCATAAAACATAAAAAAAAATTAATAACTAAAAAAGTCAGTTTACAGAGAACATGTGGGCTATTATATGTACATAGTAAAAATTCCGACAAATCTGCTTAAAACAATGATGTTTTTTATTTTGAAAATAAAAATTGCTTTTACGTGTGCGGTAGGATCTGGAGTAGGGAAGGCGTGTCTACGCATTGTAAGGAGTGAATTCCCAGATTTATTCTACAATGGTGCTATAATAATTTGTAATATGTGCGAGACAGTTCTGATGTGCTGGAACAAACGTGATTGTAAACGTCACGTAAATTCTGTGCAACATAAAACTAAAAAAAGTGGCGTGCCTTCGACAACACAGTCTATGTTCGATTTACTCTTAATGCTGATTGCTTGTGATGTTCCGCTGCACATACTCGATAAACAACCATTTCAGGAGTTCTGAAATAAATACAATCCCAAGGTGACGTTACTAAGTCGCACAACGTTGCGTAACTATGTACCAACTGTAAGCGAAGACATTGTAAATAAGATCAAATGTGTACTAAAAAATACACGGCTGTGGTTATGTGTTGACAAGACGACAGATTGTAAAAAAAACTATTTTAAATGTTATAGTATGTGTACTGGATCCTCTTAAACTGACATTTCCACTGTTACTAGCTAGTAAAATACTAACTGAGTGTACTGGCCAAACAAATACGCGAGTGGTGCTGGAGACGTTAGAAAAATTTGACCTGTCAAAAAGTCAATTATTGATGTTTGTGATCGATGGTGTCGCGACAATGCGTTTGGTAAGTCGTTCTCTCCAAAAACACGGTTGTAGGTTGGTACATGTTACGTGTAAAATGCGTGCTTTACACCTTGTAGCAGAAACTATTCGACAAGTTTTTCCAGAGGTAGATGCATTAACAGCAAGTACAAAAAAGTGTTTCTTAAATCTCCTAAACGTCCTCGCGCATTTCATAGCATACATGATGCTGCAAAGCTTTGACAGATCTTTTCCAGTTTGTGATAACCAAGCTAGTTAAGAGGGTATAAGTTTGCATACATTGTTATAGATTGTAACAGTTTATTGCTTTTATTACTAGTCAATTTCTTTTATTACACTTATTATGATGTATACGCCTATGTCCTGCGGCGCATTTTTGCCAACTCTAGTTATAACTTATGCCATGCCGTTGTCATAAATTCAAATTTGGCTGTTAACACTTATTTCTTTGGGCGACAAATTTCTATTTAATAATGATAATAATAATAATAATAAATTGCCTTTATTTTTATATGGAATATACAACAACAGTAAATTATTATGCAGGTTGGCACCATTCGGCAAATGCCGCTCTTCCATGTAACCAACCGTAACCAACTTTACACTAACAAGACAGTAGACGCGTAAATTATTAAATATTTGCTAAGTAATAAAAAAAGAGGAAGAAAAATAATAGTAATGCCTATACTAAATCTTATAAGTGATTAGATAGTAGACAGTTTTTGATTTGTTTTCGGAATGTAGTTATGTTCAAAACAGTTTTAATATATATAATATTTGTGGGAATTCTGTTGTGTATTTGTCTGGCATTATATGTGAAAGATCTTTCGAATTGAGCCGTTGTATGTTTAGGCACCGTATACAAATTGCGATTACGTGTCGGACGCTCGTGAGCATCACTACCTCTTATTAGCTTACTAAAAAGGTAAGTGGGTAACTGAACACTTCCAATTTTAAAGGTCAGACAGGACATATGATATACAAATCTCTCCTCCAAATTAAACTATTTGATTTGCGAAAAAGTAAAAGTCAATATCTCAAAACAACTGTATTTTTTTGTAGAGTGTTTTTGTCTTATTGTAAGAGCCGACCAGTACACCACCTCGCAATAAGCAAGGTGAGACAAAATAATGGAATCGCAGAGCAACAATTTCGTATCACGCTTCAAAAGTTCCTTGTGCATATAAAGTATTTTAAGTTTGCTAAATGATTTTGGCACAAGATTACAAACATCACTACTGAATCTAAGATTCGTATCCAAATATAAACCTAAATTTTGTACTGGCTAACTGATTTTAAAGACTGGTCATTTATTTTTATTACAAAATCAGGATATTCCATTAAATTATTATAATTTTTTCCAAAAATTTCGGTCTTTGACTCATTTAAAGTTAAACTATTGGAATTGGCAACATGAATCAATACTTTTAAGTTATTATTAATATTGCAAGCTGTAATAGATCTATCCTCCTGTATAAAAGAAAAGAATAACTGCGTATCGTCTGGGTATTGGTGAATTTTCCAATGATTTAAGTATGAATAGAAGTCCGCAGTGTAGATAGAAAAAAGAATAGGGCCAAGTATACTACCTTGAGGGACTCCCTGTTTAACAAACTGATACAACGCAGCTGAATTATACAGGGTGACTCTTTGTCTACGGTTAGTTAGATAGTTAGTGAAAAATTAAATTTCACTGTCGCTAAGTCCAAAGTATTTTAGTTTCTTCAATAAGATAGTGTGATCTAAGGTATCAAAAGCTTTGCTAAAATCAAGCAATATTAAACAAGTATTTAGGTTTTTGTCATTGGCTCTAAAAATGTCATCTGTAACATGAAGCAAAGCAGTTGTTGTACTGCGTAGTCCTCTGAACCGTGACTGATATTGGGGTAGTATATGATTTCTTTTCTGATGATCATTCAATTGTTCACGTATGATTGTTTCTAACACTTTAGATAGAATTGGTAATATGATAATAGGACGGTAATCAGAGAGAGCTAGTGAATTATTTTTGTTTGGAATTGGAATAACATGAGAGTCTTTCCAGACCGTAGGAAAAGTCCCAATAATCAGATAAGTGTTTATATTATAAGTAAAATAATCAGATAAATGAGGAAATACATATAACAACATTTTTAGATTTATTTCATCAGAGCCCTTCGCTTGTCTTTTAATCCCATAAATAATTTTTTCTACCTTCTCTGTTGTAACAACAGTGAAATTAAGCCTATTTTTAGACTTGGGAATTCGTGACTATACTTCTCTAAGATTAAATCAGTATTGACATTATTTGTAGGTTGAAGTAAGTTATTAGTTAAGCAGTAAACAAATAAGGATCAACACTAGTTACATTATTATTGCTATCAATAACATTTAAAAATCTTGTTTTCCAAAAGGTTTTTGGGTCGGTTTGTAATTTATATTAAAAAAAATGCATTCTTTTCAGCCCTAATTGATCGATTTACTAAATTACGTATCTCCTTATATTTATTATGAAACTCAACAGTTTTCAATTTTTTATATTTTGTAAAGGCTTTATTTTTAAGTTTAATCACGAATTTAATATTAGGCGTAAGCCAAGGTGAAGGCTTCTTGGCAACTTTTACAGCTTTCAAGGGAACATGTATATCAAAAATTACTAATACGTTATTATTAAAAAATTCAGTAAATTAATTAAGGACGCCTTTTGAAACATGTACCTTGAATGAAATTAGAGGTTTTCTAGAAGTAATAGATACAGGGTAAGTGGAAAATTAACTAATGGCCGGTTAGATGAAATTAAAAAGCGAAAATTTAATGAATTTACGGACAAATAATAATTATTCGAAGTAGCAGGATACTCTGTAAGTTTGTGCAGAACAATATTTTGGTAGGTAAATATGAATAAAAAAATCAGTGCACGTAGTTTTTTATCATTTACCATTTATTTTCATTTTATGTATATTAATTAATTCAGCAGTATTAGTTCATCCACGAACCAGGTTTTACCTTAGTGGGTAGTTCTCTGTTTATTTACCACTGTTAAAGTTCTATAATTGTACTATATGTTGTTTTTTTTGGTGAATAAATTATTATTATTATAGTACAGATTTTCTAAAAATTGAATTATACAAGCCTTTATTAATATCTATTTCGACTTAAAGAACAGATCATTTCTTAGTGCTTTAATATCATTAGCAATAGAATTCAGGACAGTATTAATTCATTTCTCAGATACGTTTTGTTGTATATATTTTATGTTCTACTTAAAATTCGTACATGAATCTTAAATATGTTTACAGTTAAATATATATTTTCCTTTAGAATCAAGTTAAATCTTGACAATGACTATTGCTGAAGATAATAATCTTTAGCAAGAACTTCAGAGTTCTTTGTTGTATTTTTCTCAATAATATGTGATGTAAATGGCTGCTGCATCTGGTACCTATCACTGGCGGTTCTTCTATAGGGTCATTTGGTCAATGACCTCTCACATACAAATAAAAAAAATAGAGCTATTCATTTTCTGAAGTTTAAAAGGATATAATACCTATATATATTTTTAATATTCTTAAAAAATATATTAAAGTTTCTAGTTCATTCTATGCACAATACTATATAACATATTCATTACATTGTTCATTTATAGAATTTAATAATCTTGGGTCAATCCACAACTTGTCCTCAAAGCTAGCTACGGACCGAATTTACAACGAATTAAAGTGAAATAGACTTATGCGCGAATCGTCAGAAAGCAAAAGAGACAGAAAACACTGGCGGGGACAACGTCCCTGATACATTTTACGGAAATGGTAACGCACGAAGTTCAAGCAGTCTCAATGCTGACTAGGTACGCGTTGGTTGGTAAATTCTGTCGCGTTGTTTTTAATGTTTTCATTTGTGAACATTTTATTAGTAAATCACTACTTGTCGTGAAATTAAGTAAAACAGTGTTTTTGGTGTTTACTATTAAATATGAGTGTTGTACAAAATATATTAAAACTGAAAGATGGACATAAGTTGGGTTATGAAGCCCGAGTGAAATTCAAAGACGATGGCCGTCCAAAACCTAATATGACGATAAAGCAAACATCTCTTGATAAGAAAAAAGAAGTTAATAGGTATTTTCGAAATTCAATGTACGATTTATCCGAGTGGATTTGCGGATGCGAGGTAAAAAATGCATTTTTTTGTTTCCCATGCCTGTTATTTGGTGATGATCCTGATCCTATATGGTCCAAAATAGGTGTAACTGACTTGAAACATTACATAAAAAATAAAAAAAACATAAAAATAAAAGTACAGAAACATTCGCTCGCATCAAGTCATATGAATAACTGTTGTAGTCTAGCAACACTTGGTACAGTTGATATTAGAATGCAGTTAGACAGTGCCTATAGAAAAAGTTTAAAAGCTTACAATGAAAACGTTCCTAAAAATAGATATATTTTAAATAAAATAATAGACTGTGTATTATTCTGTGGAGCTTTTGAGCTAGCACTACGCGGACATGATGAAACTGAGTCCTCTGATAACCCGGAAATATTTCGAGGTCTAGTAAATTTTGTATCTGAACTAGATGCCATTTTTTAAAGACCATTTGCAAAACAGTACTGTGTTTAAGGGCACTTCGAAGGCAATTCAAAATGAACTTTTAGATTCGATACTGGCGATTATTCATGAAGAAATAAAATCTGAAATTAATCAATCTGACTTCATTGCAGTTCAAATGGATGAAACCACAGATAGTTCCAATAAAGTACAAGTAGTTTTTGTGTTTAGATACGTTTTAGATGGTGTTGTATGTGAGAGATTTTGGAAATTTATTCATCCTCAAGGAACGACATCGCAGCATTTGACAGATGTAATTTTAAAAGAGTTAGAATGTCTGAAAATTAATGAAAGTCCTGAAAAATTGATCGCACAAAGTTACGATGGAGCATCAGTAATGAGTGGTGCTTTTGGAGGTGTACAAGCCAAAATTAAAAAAAGTTATCCTTCAGCAAATTTGATTCATTGTTACGCTCATCAACTATATTTAATTTTACAAAAAGCATCAAGTCAGTATAAAAGCATAACATTTTTTTTTGCTAATTTACACAGTTTTTTCTTCATTCTTTGGAAAATCGCCAAAAAGAACAGCCATGTTAGATAATATTGTTAAGGTGAGATTACCTAAAGCAGCTCCAACACGATGGAATTTTAATACAAAGTGCATAGAAACTGTTTATACCTATCGAACAGAATTATTAGATTGTTTAGAAAAAATCATTGATAATGAATCAGAAAACAACACTCTAAATAGCTAGTGGTTTAAAAAACTACTTACAAAATGAACATTTTCTTTACTGGTTAAATTTTTTTCATTTAGTTATGCCTCATTGTGATATATTGTTCAATCAATTACAAAAATGTAATATCGACGTCATAACAGTAAATAAGTGTATTGGCGTTTTTAATAGTAAAATTGAAGACATCAGAAATAAAATTTTGAATAACTATTTGGAGGAGACATCCATGCAGTCTGCCCAGAGATGTAAAACGGAAGAATCAAAAAGGAGAATTTCATTAGAAGTTTGTGATATAATTACATCTGAGATCAAAAACAGGTTTGGCTTCAGTAATCATTTAGCAGTGTCTCAGTTATTTCACGCAGATCGATTTAAAGATTATAAAAAAACTTTCCTCAAGATATGTTTAAATTAGTTAAAACGGAGTATCCAGTCATAAATCATTTGAAACTTAAAACTGAATTAGAAGTATTATATAGCCGAGAAGATTTTTCCAATAGTGAAGGTGCAGTTGCTTTGTTACAGCTTTTTATTAGCAATAATTTGTGCAATACTTTTTCTGAAAGTGTCAAACTGTTAAAAATCTTCGACTACCGTCGAAAGTGAATGTTGTTTTTCCACCTTAAAAAGAATAAAGACATTTTTAAGAAATACCATGTGTCAGGAAAGGTTATCTTCTTTAGCTATGCTTACCATGGAAAGGGCATTAATAAAGAAGATAAAAGACTTTAATGAAAAAGTAATTGACCACTTTGCATCTCAAAAAGACCGGAGGATCGACTTGGAATTTAAATCACTTTAAAAGGTAGGTAATACAGTAAACTTTTCTAATTGACCTCCGCCACTGGTACCTATGTTGTATTATCTATTTCCTACAATCTTGTTTGCTCCATATTTGGGAAAAAGATTTGTATTTAGATGGTTTTGATACAACACATTATTTTTAATATATTTTAAATATATTGTTATATTTGTTTTTACTAATTCGCTAATTCTATAAATGAATTTTGTCAGTTTCTTTGTCATTATAAATAAAGTCTATTATTACTGTTTTATTATCATTACATACGATATTCACGTAAATTTGCAATAATGTGTATTAACAATAACAAATTATAATCATTGTTATCAGATGAAGACATTAGATAGTTTATATCTATAAATAAATTTATTGTCTTCAAACTGATAAAGTAGATCTTTTATTTATATTAAAAATAAAATAATTGTCTGACAAATTTACATGTACGTAGATATGGTTACAACAAAGCGGTTTGGGAGTTCTGGCCGCTAGCACTAGGTACTCAAAATCTTCCAGCTACCAGCTACCAGCAACTCGAATAGGTCTGTCCACAAGATTTTATTTCAACTGAAAATGATAGATTTCTTGGTATTAAAAAGCACTGTAGCGATAAAAAAAAATACATTAATTTTTTTCAGAAACTTATTCGTAATTGAGCTTGTCCCGGCGCATCGAGACTAGAAAATGTTCCCTAAAAGTAAGCAAAATAGCTTTTATGTAAGGCTGGGAATTTTCCAGATTTTAGTATTCGAATATTCATTCGAAAAAATATTCGAATATTCGAACTATTCGGATATTCGAGTAATCAGATTTTTCGAATTGCTCGAATAGGTATTCCAATTATTCGGATATTCGAATATTCTGATAAATGAATTATTCGAGTATTCGGATATTCGAATAGTCGAATAATCCGAATTATTCGAATAGGTATCCGAATAATCCGGATCTTCGAATATTTATTATTAATAGGTATAGCACTGATTACTAGTGAATAGTGAATACTCTATTTGAGTATTTGGTTGGATAGACCACAATAATAGTCGTGACGTAATCCACTAAGCAGGCAATTTGATTTGCTTTCCATACCCACAATAGGGTATGTCTCCTGTACATGTGCTTTAAGGGTCAGAATTATATAGTTAGTATTTTATTTTAGGACTGAGGCGCTATTGTTCACATTTAACTATTGAAGCTTAAATAAAACGAAAACAGAGCTAGTTTATTATACTTCTGTGTCATAACTATTTTTCCTTTTCGAAAAAAATAAAAAGTGCTCTAAAATAAGAATGTTTTTAAAAAAGACGCAGATTGTGAAGGTAAAACAAATACATGAAAAGTCAATAGTTAAATATTTACAGGTTTTCTAAAATTTAAAATTTAATTTTAACCCCTGCCTTAGTACAGTAAGAATAAGGTCGAGGCAAGAAAGAGATGGAATAGTTTGACTGGGAGTAAAACGTGCCACTAATGTGGTCTATTTATATATTTGGATTTTAGAATAAGTACCTACCTATACCTACTATCTTCCTACTTTGCTTGGATGCAAACTGCATACCTATTCGTACATAATTTAATAATATATTTTAATATTCAAATTTACTCAGATGTAATCGAATATTCGAGTATTCGAATATTGGAATATTCGAATAATTTCCCATTAGAATAATTCTCATTCGAATACTCGAATTATTCGTATTCGATTCCCAGCCTTACTTTTATGGATATGCGTTCAAAAATGAACCGTGATAAACTAAGATACAGGGTGTGTATGAAATAATTTCCTGATTTTTCATAAACTATTGGGAAAAATTCGATAATAACAATGACATTTAGAAATAGTTGCATTTTCGAGGCATTGGACCGTGGATACTTTTAATTCTTATTTTCACATACGTTGGTGGCTCTTATCGCAGCATGGAGTTGAGTTTTTTATTTTTCTTGAAAATGGTGAGATTTTATCAAAATTTTAATTTTTTTTCCATCTTCTTAATCAAAACAACATTGGGCTCTCACACAAAGCCTCCAATAAATTTGGCTTGTATTCCAACTTTCGTAATTTTTCCTCCAATACTTTCCGAAAAAACAAAAAAGAAACTGATTTCTGGCAATATTTTCTATTTCTTGGAAACGGTGATCATAAAAACTTTTTGCTTATTTTGGCCCACTGTAGAAGTTTGGTGTACTTCTGAAACGCCCTGTATACAACACAGACAGAACTGTTATGCCTATAAAATAAGTATTTGTTGTTGATTCTTGTTGCAACATACAATTTATGTTGTTTAGAAAACCATCGAATAACACATTACAAAGTTGATAAACGAATACTTATTTTTACATCAGTGGATTGCGGTTGATTAGAATCGCTATTTGATGTCAGAAAATCAAACACCATAATAACAATAACGTCTACATTTGGCAAATTGCGCGAATCGCTTTTCTGGACATTTCCGTTTCTTTTTACGTAATAAATGATCAAACATTAACCCTTCTAAACCACAATATTCTAAATAACGGTACTTATAAGCTTGGTTCTGCTGGTGCTGTACATACAATGGTCCTCACAGCAGCCGCTGAGCTGCGAGCATGTGACGTCAACCCAAGCAGCAAGTGTTTATCGGATGCAAATAAAATAAACAGTTTCTGGGGCTGCCAATACAATTATGATTGCTTTATTTTCGAAATAAACCTCAGGTAGTGGAAATCTAATAAGGGCTCTAATGTATCATTTTAACTAATATGAACGTATATTGATTTTTTTTGGACATGCTTTTTGCAGAAGATCTGTTGGGATTAATATAGAAGAACATAATGCTACTGGTTTTTAAATATTATCTTTCAAATATCCTTTCATTATTTTATAGATATACGATGATAGTATATGATCTTTTTCTGTGGCGATAACCAGAATATTTCTATAAAGGAAAAGATACGCTTTGCTTTCTTTGAAAATACTTTCTTAACAATCTGTAGTCACTGAAATATTCCTCCTGAAAATCAGAGGCTTTATGTTGAGAAAGAGACACTAGGACCATACAGTTTATTGTGGAGTCCAAACCACATCTAGGGCATTTACAGTTCCATAACTCATCTAAGTCGGAAACAAATTTAAAGTAAATAAATATTCAATTTGTCCCTAGTCAGCATTAAGACTGCTCAACTTCGTGCGTTACCGTTTCCGTAAAATGTGTCAGGGACATTGTTCCCACCAGTGTTTTCTGTTTCTTTTGCTTTCTGACGATTCGCGCATAAGTCTATTTCACTTTAATTCGTTGTAAATTCGGTCCGTAGCTAGCTTTGAGGACAAGTTGTGAATTGACCCAAGATTTTTAAATTCTATAAATGAATAATGTAATGAATATGAATGTAGAGACTCGGTGCTCGGGAGGATACGAAATCCTGCGATCTAGATATTTGAATAGTATTGTGCATAGAATGAACTAGAAACTTTAATATATTTTTTGAGAATATTAAAAATATATATATTATATATTTTTAAACTTCAGAAAATGAATAGCTCTATTTTTGTTGTAAAAACTATCTGCATTAAAATATCTCAAAAACTATTGGGTTTTGCATAATGAATATAGTGGTTAAATCAATTGAAAATGAGCTCTACTAACACACCCTAAAATGAATAGGTCGATCAGTCGACCAGTCACCCTGTATATACAGGGTGATTCAGTTTTTTTATTAATAATTTTAACAACTGTTAGATGTCAACAAAATGAAGTTATTCTGTATATAGTATGAGTATAAATTTTCCATTGGGTTTTTGTTTTCGAGATACAATATGTCGAAAAATATTTGTCTTTTTTTTCTGAAACTAAAAATTATTAGTTATTATTTATATTTGGTATTAAATACCAATATGTTAGGGTGCATCTATTTGACTAACTCCTAACAACAAAAATCAACTCGAATATTCTTAATTGCTTCAAATCTTCTACGCGTGTGTCGCCTACAAACAATATGCCGAATTAGCAAGCACAAATTTATGGTTAACAGATAACGTACTAATCGTAGGTATGTGCTTTTTAACCACTAATAAGTCAATCTCAACTAAAGACACTTATTTACCATAAGAAAACATTTAGTTATCCTTAATAAAAAAAACAAAAAAAATGTTTGAGTTAGTTTAAGTAAATGCTGTTGTTGGGATAATTAGTGAAAGACTGAAGGTTGCAAAAGCTCATTAGCAAAACAGTTTTTCTTATGGTTAGTTGATGGTAATGTAGTCTTAAGAAAAAAAACTTATGATTGGTCAATTTCCCTCAGTGAAGAAAAATAAAATCGTATATGTGAAGAACATTTTCCGAATATAACAATTTAATGACTTGAAAAGTATCATAAATAAGAAAACTTGCGAGGTTAAGGGCATCTTATTTTTATTAAATATTATACTGGTTTTTACTAGACCCGTAGTACGCCTTAAAAAAATAGGTACTTATGGTTATCTTATTATAATCTGTCTTCGAATCTTTGGTCTATCACATTTCTTGGTATTTATGTAGTAAACTGGAACCATATAGGTATCTACGTGTATCTCTTTTTTGAAATGTAAAATTAAATTTAGATTTACCTGTTTCTCATAACTTTATAATATTGATTTCTCACTTAGATATGAGATATTTATGAACCGTTTTCGAATCGAATATTTTGCAATGATTAGTCTAGACTTCGCCAGTCATTTATGGCAAGACGTGAAGATGGTTATTCTGTGGCCATGGCCCTCGACTCACCTCGTGGCTATAGTGCGCTTTAAGCATTCCCAAAACCTGAAAAATCAACTGCACGGCGAACAAAATAATTTCAGTTGATTCATTAACTGGCTATATCGTTTATTCACCTGTTGACACACTAGGTAATTCCCGAGGCATTAACATAAAACACAATATATTAAAATGGCCACTCTTGCTATTAATATAACATTATCGATATATTTATTTCTTTCAACATCGTTATTAATTTAATGAAAAACTATCTAATCTTATCATTTTTTTTTACTTCTTACCACAATGTATAATTAATTGAATCATGTAACAGTATAATTAATTCCATTGATATTATTTCTAAATATCTAACTATACAATGAGGTCCAAAAAGTTTGGATCATATGGGAAACTTTTTATTGATTTCTCGGAAAGTCTTATTCTTATTAAAAGTTGGCGTATCCCCAGATACAAAAGAAAATTAAAAAACAAAATTATGAACCCCAATCGGCGGGTCAATAGAGACAACCAAAAAAGAATAAAAGATACATATTCGAAATTTTCAATCTTTTTAAAAATATACATTAGTGTGTCTAATTGTGTTTTCTAAGTTCAGCACTGATTCTTAAAAACTACCGACTCCATTTTACGGTACCAAGAAAATTTATATCATACGAAGGTGTAGAAAGGACATAGAACAAAATATTTCATAATTGCCAATTTAAACTGGCAATTATCCTTAATTGCCAGTTTAAACTGACAATTATCTTTAATTGCCAGTTTACTCTGACAATTATCCTTAATTGCCAGTTTAAAGTGACAATTATACTAAATTGCCAGTTCAAACTGACATTTAGTATTAATTGCCAGTTTAAACTGACAATTAGCCTTAATTGCCAGTTTAAACTAGCAATTATTCTTAATTGCCAGTTTAAGCTGACAATTATCCTTAATTGCCAGTTTAAACCGGCAATTAGCCTTAATTGCCAGTTTAATGTGATAATTATCCTTAATTTCCAGTTTAAACTGACAATTATCCTTAATTGCCAGTTTAAACTGGCAATTGGCCTTAATTGCCAGTTTAAAGTGACAATTAGCCTTAATTTCCAGTTTAAACTGACAATTATCCTTAATTGCTAGTTTAAACTGACAATTATCCTTAATTGCCAGTTTAAACTGGCAATTAGCCTTAATTGCCAGTTTAAAGTGAAAATTATCCTTAATTGCCAATTTAAACTGACAATTATCCTTAATTGCCAGTTTATACTAGCAATCATGCTTAATTGCCAATTTAAACTGGCATTTATGGATAATTGCCAGTTTATACTAGCAATAATCCATAATTGCCTGTTTAAATTGGTAATTATAAAATATTTTGTACTATGTCCTTTCTACGCTTTCGTAGTAATGTATGTCTGTCCTGTCAAAGATATATGTTGTCTTTCTTTTTTTAAACTGTGGCTCATCATCTAATTCTTCAATATTTTCTAAAAAAAACCATTATATAAAGTATTTAAATGTATTACGTTATTGCGAAATTATTTTAATTTAGATATAAGTGAATTAAGTCTATTTTTAGATTATGTTATATCAGTTAATTTATTCTGTAAAATTTGGAAAACAACATCAGTTTGTTCAAAAATCGTTTTAAAAATCTTTAGAAAAAATATGAAGTTTTTATTCAATAATGACGATTTTAATCCGTAAGCTCTTAAAGTCTGATCGACATTTAAGAAGTCTTCACTTTCCGAAATAAAATTAAAAACGTAAATAAGTTTTTTCTTGTGTGTCAACAGTGAAAACAACTCTAGATGAAAAATTCCAACGAGTGGGAGCATTACTCGGAATTCTATTTTCCATAATTCTATTTAAAATATCAGATCTTTTACTAGATTTTGAAAAAAAATTACGAAAAACCAGTATTATTTGAAAAAAATATTCTAACTTCTTTAATTCCGTTACAAGCTTTGCTTAAAACCAAATTTAATTTGGTGTTTGTTTAACAGTGAGTGAAGTAAGCTTGAGGAGCAATATCTTTTATTTTAGTTTGGAGTCCATTAAGATGTCCTGACATAACCGCAGCACCGTCCTAGGTTTATGTAACTAATTTATTTTTCAAATCAAATTTACCAAATTCGTCGATTAATAATTTTAATAAACTGTCCGCGTTTCTTCCACTACTCACATCAAAAAAACCAACAAACCTTTCAACAACTTCACCGTGCATTACATATCTAAAAATTAGGGAAAGTTGAGATTTACAAGTAATGTCCGTCGTTTCATCAATTTGCCATAAGAAAAATTCGCAATTATGTAGTTCTTCATAAATTTTACCTTTAAAAATGAAGCTAACACTCTCAATTAGGTCATTTTGATTTGATTTAGACGTCCCGGAAAAACAGTGGCGTTATTCAAAAAGTTCTCTAATTTTGGATCATACATTTTTAAAAAATATATTAGCTCCTTGAAATTTTTCTTATTATATGAATTGCGTTTTTCGTCATGTCTTCGAAAAGAATTTTCGTCAGAAGATAAATATATAACGGCATCAATTAATCTCTTTAATATTTCCCTATTTTCACGCACTTTTTTCATTAAAATTTTCTATCTCTTTTATGCGTAGAATCCAAGAAATTTACAATATTTTGTTTACCCAACATTTTGAATTTAATACAAGATGAAATATGCTCCTGAGATTTTTGATGCCTTTCTAAATCTCTTGACAAATTTTGCAAATTATTAAACCCGGCCCTGCCCCAAATTGAGGATTGATCATTAGTAAATAACAAACATTTCCAACAATATAATTTGTTTCTAACTGCTGATGCCGGTAACCACTCGATTTCTTGATAATTACTATCACTGAACCCTCTGTTTTGTTTACCACTTGTGAAAACTACTGACGGCATTAATGGTGTAGGTCTGACCATTTTTTTTAATTCTTACCTTTTGATTATAACTAAGAGTATTAAATCCATTTGACAACAAATAATCCACCACGTCTGGACAACAAGACATGTCGTTGGGAATATTTTCACCTAGAGCACTCATTTCTCAACCACCTGTTAAATATTTTATGTATGTTTATGTTGTTCTCCCACGAAACCACAAATTGCCACTGTCCTTGTTCTATAAACTGTTGTGAGAGAGGGGATCAACGCTCAAGTGAAGTGTATATGCGCTAGAAAGAGATGAGATGCTAGAGGCTAGCTGCCTTAACTTTACAGATCCAGAATGTTTGCTGACACGCGCCATAATTCAAGGTCACGAACAATGTAATGAAATGAGGTTTGGCTCGCCGCTAGCCTCAGTTTATCCAAGCAAGCGCGAAACCGTGATGAGAGACAGGGAAATATGCATACGTGGAGTGGACTATCCGAACTACAATGTTACATGTTTGTGGAAAGGAAATGCAAATTTTTTTTTACACTGAAGGTTTATTAATGAATTATAAACAACATTGAGATTTGAGATATACCTAAGTAGAAATTTCTACTTGTGAAAAATATTAGTTTAGAGATATTCTGCTTCTTCCAAAATTGTAGAGGAGGCTTGGCCACCCCTGCCTCTCCTGACCAGTCGTCACTGGAAAGCAAGTTCAGTTGAAATATTTTGATAGATGTACAACATATTTAAAATAAAAATCTATCTATTAAATTGTCTATATTTATTTAAAATTATTATTAATTAATTGTAGAACGTTTTAAAGCGATTACGAATCTTCATTCTTTCTTGGCTACTGACGTCACGTTTGGGATCGAAAGTCACGCCTCTATGCGCATTGGCATATCTGTGTAATTGTATCATGGTAATATATGGTTTTTATATGAATGTTAAATATGACAGTTTGTGATCTTCCGATATGTTTGTTTGGAAAAAAATTAGTATGAACATCAAAAATATGTGTATCAACAACAAAAGAAAAGGAACAGTAAAGCCGCACAGGTAACAGTTTGCAATAGACATTAGAACAGCAATACTTCGTTTTGGATTAATAAATAGAAATCAGCAAATCCGTATATTTTAGAGGAATATTAGTCACAAATTACACTTTGAATAGTTCCGGTGGCCCTTCAAGGACAATACCTTCTTTGCAGATCTTACAAAAATGCCAATAATAATACGTTTCTTTCCATAGTCTTTGTTAATAACACAAATGAGGTTGGGAAACACAAAACTGTCGCTCAAATATTCGTCAACTGAAGCTACAGATATTTTGAATGGCTGTCTTCGAACGACATTCTCTTAACGATAAAACTTATTACAGAATACGATTATATGATTCCTCTGTTATTGCACTGCAAGTTGTTTGTTAATGAGAATTAACGACGTCGTAAGTTACAGAATGGATGTCTTTGGGAATTTGGATGTCATCCCAGACAGAATTTAATCTTAATAAGGTATATTCCGAATATTGCGCGATATAACATTATTAAAATAAATTGTAACTTCTGACAGTCTACTTAGAAATGTGCACATGCAAAAAGACTAAAGAAAGGTGTTATTTACACCATGACATCAAAATTTCCTAAAAGGCCGATCTCTCCATCTGCTATTAAATCTATTTGATTAATAACTTATACGGAAACAATTATTGATATAGTTGTATCTAAGGAAACTATCTACTGAATAAATTTAATAGGAGATGGAAAGATCGGCTCTAACTCTAATAATTACACTTTACATTCTTTACATTTATATTATCACTTTGTAGCTCTTGTATCACATATTGTGGTTTTAAATTAGTCACGAAAAATAGAAATACAGATCATTTAAGTTTTTGTGTACATATAGTCCAATTGTCTATTATTCCTGTGCCAATTTCTACCATGTAATAATGACCTATAGATGATTTTCGTTCAGATGATTTTTACTTGATCTTCTTATTGTTCCATAATTCACAACGTCAATGAGAGAATACGTAGTCCATCTCTGAAGTTTTCCAGAGGCAAACACAATATAGAATATAGCGGCTAGAAAATTTATACAAGATATTATTATAAATATCGTCCTCCATTCCCTTGGGTCTTGCTAAAATATAATAATTGTCTTCATTAAATTCATAAAATAGTAGTTGGAAAAGTTATTATCTTTGTACAGAGTGTACCAAATAAATAGGAACTAGGTGTTTTGTCCATTAGAGCAATATATAGAGAAATGCTAAATACACATTCTAGAGGTCAATTTTCGAATGAACAAAAGGTCATTTCGATATCGCTTGCATTTTTCGAAATATAAGCTAAAATGTTATTTTCTAAAACATCTCTTGGAGATAGATCCGCCTCCTTTTATCATTTCCCTAATAGACTCTGATTCCGATTCAAACGATGAAGAAGAATCAGACACTTGTAACAAAATGATGAAGGAGATTTAATTCCAATTTAAAAAAATAATCTCATATTTATGTTTTGAGGAAATTATTTTTTATCACTGTTTAAACAAGGTCCAAATGGTCAAAAGAAACATTTACTTTTGTATCTTGTATGTACTAATTGTATAAACCATACATATAAATGGCTACATAACAATTCACTGATAATTTATAAAATGTTATTTTTGTTAAACGTGTTAATTGTCTTTACCAATTATTATATTTATTTGTTATTTGTCATATCTATTTTAATTTATCAATGTTTGCTATTCTGTTAAATTATTTTCATTGCTACTTATCTTATTATTTGTTTTTTAATTTTCTTGATTACCCTTTTTAAATGAATAAACATAAAATGTTTGCAGCTGTTACATTTATTATTATTTTAATTTAATCGACTTTATGCTAGACTATTCCACTATATTAGAAAAACAATAAGAACTAGAATTTTTATTGTTACATATATAAATTTAAAGAAAATGGCAACGCAAGGCTATGTGTCTTTATGATATAAAAAACTAATATATGAGAGCGAGACACCCCCTGTATGAGAATTCGAAATAGGATGTGGTTTCAGCAAGATGGTGCTCCACCACATTATTTAAATGCAGTTAGAGACCACTTAAATAATACCTACCCTCATCAATGGATTGGAAGAAATGGACCCACTAAATTGCCTGCTAGATCCCTAGATCTTACAAAAATTGATTACTTTTTATGGGGATACGTGAAGGAAATTGTTTATAGAGACACACCAACAACAGTACAAAATATGAAGGAAAGAATAATAACTGCCTTTAGATCTATTACACCGGCAGTTCTAGGAACAGTGGGAACCTCATTTCAAAAGCGCATAGAGATGTGTCAATCAAGATGGCCAACATGTGGAATATTTATTATAATTTTTTCTACTGAGTTATTTGAAGAAACCTCTTTTTTTAAGTTTATTTTTGAATGTTGTATTTATTGCTCCATAAAACGAAAATGGTTGCAATTAGCCATAGGGAAGTACTTATAAAAAATGTTCGTTTTTCATTTTACATCACATCGTTGAAAAATATACAGGGTGTTCCATTTGAAAAATTGAGAAAATTCAATTTAAAAAGTTTTTAATTGAATACTAATTTTTGGCCACCCTGTACATTTTTAGGAAATGTAAATTATTCAAAAATATTAATTAGATGTCTCGTAACTGGTATTCACATAAGTTTTTCTTAAAACCCATAATTGTGACTGTGGTGATTTTTTTTAATATCCATCTGCAGATGGTATTATTTCAACAAAATAATTCATTACATCAAAGTGGTTGGGAGATAGTCAATAATAATATAGGAATGAATAGAGCCTAGAAAGAGTCTTCAAAAAATGTACTGATATACATAGCATTCCATTAAAAAAAAAGGCACTTAGTCCTGTAATTTCGTCTTTGTTTGCCCTGTATGTTCGAAAATAATTTCCAGTTATGGACTTTTTTATCTAGTTTACTTGCAATTTTTTAAAAAATTTCTAGCTATCGTAGAACTCGAGATATCGGGGTCCGACGCACTATTGCGCCACCCTGTATACTTTGCGAGATATGGATATTGTTAAATAATTGTTACCTTTATAGACATAATATTGTTTCCCATTTAAAATATTTTGTATCATAAATATGAAAATAAAAATTTATAGTAACCAAGTATTTTTATTTAAATAAAATGACAATAGAGTGCAAGATTTGAATTGCGCGCTAGTTTGGCTGCCATGACGTCACAAGATTATTACTTGCAAGGTCGATAGTTGAAAGATGGGAGTTAGTAAACATGGAGCATTACACGATAGAACAACGCGTCCTGATTGTTAAACATTAAAGTTTGATTGCCACGATTCGTAAAGTGCGTCCAATTTTCGGTCGAAATAATGTTCCACATTCATCTACTGTGAAAAGAATAATCGAAAAATTCGAAAGTGCTGGTTCGGTTAATGATGTAAAACACACGACACAAGCTCGTAGAGGTCGTTCAGAACAAAACATCACGGCAGTTCGTGAGAACGTTGCCAAGAGTCCAGGGACGTCGATTTGTCATCGTGCATAAGAATTGGACGTTACAACAGTCGGTCTTCAGCGTATTCTCACTAAAGATTTGCATCTTCATGCCTACAAAGTCCAATTGACTCAACAACTTCTGCTAACAGACCATGCACAGCGAAGAGAGCACCAATTGTATCCTTGAACAAGAAGAAGTGAATGCCGATTTTGCGCACAAAATCATTTTCAGTGATAAGGCCCATTTTCACATCGATGGCTACGTTAATAAGCAAAACTGCCATATTTGGGGCTCAGAAAATCCACGAATGATTCATGAGAAACCAATGCATCCAAAACGTGTCACTGGTGTGCATTGTGGTCTGGAGGAATCATTGGGCCGTTTTTGTTCGAAGACGAAGCAAGTAATGCAGTAACGGTGAATGGAGAACATGATAACCCAGTTTTTTGTGCCTCAATTAGAAGATATTGCTCTCGACGACATGTGGTTTCAGTAGGACGGTGCCACTTGCCATACCGCCCGTAAAACATTGACGGTCTTGCACGAGTCTTTTCCTAGTCGTGTCATCTCTCGGTTTGGTGACAAGCATTTGCCACCACGCTCTTGCGATTTAACACCTTTTGACTTTTGGTTGTGGGGTTATCTGAAGTTACGGGTTTATACCAACAAGCCCGCGATCACCGAAGCATTGAAGGCCGAAATTAGACGCTATATCAACGAAATACCGCCACATGTGTGCAACACCATTATTCAAAATTTCGCCAAAAGATTACGCATGTGCCAGAAAAGCCGTAGCGGCCATTTGCCAAAAATGTTGTTCCATACATAACCCCCAAATGTCTACATTATAACTCAATAAATATTTGGATACTTTGTTACAGAAAACCATGTTTCATTGAACCTTGAAATATTGCACTTTTATTGAAACACCCTTTACATTATAGCAAGTGCAAATTATTTTAACTAGAAAAACGTATGACGTCATCCACATATTGCTTTAAATGACAAGTTCTCGCCTATCTTAACCTGCAGATTCAAGAATATAGCGGCATCTTATTGCTTGGCATATATAATTAATTACTTTTTTTTAACTCTCTCATTGGTCGAGCTTATATAAACATTTAATAGCTATACCTCTATCGGCTATTATTCTTATTATTTACTGCTTTTGTCATATAATTAATTACTTTTTAAACGTTCTCATTAGTCAAGGTTACTACTAGCTACGTTTCTAACAGCCATTTTTACTTCCTCGCCCCTCAAAGTGAGGAAGTTCGTGAAAATTTTTTTTATTGCATTTCTGGACGAATCTCGACGAATTATGACAATACACAAAATTTCAGACAGAAAAAATTTTCTGTCTGTGTCTGTCTGTCTGGTTCGCTATAGCAGCTACAGTATTTGAGATAAAGCTATCAAATTTTGTACACATATTCTAGAGGTCAAGGAAGAGATTGAGTTCGTAGATGAGCAAAATCGGTCCCAATTTTTGAAACGTCAAAAAATGTGACTTTTTTGAAACGTCAAAGTAACTTTTTTGAAACGTCAAAATGTGATTTTTTTTTGAAACGTCAAGAAATGTGACTTTTTTTGAAACGTCAAAGTGACTTTTTTGAAATGTCAAAATGTAACTTTTTGAATCGTCAAAAAATGTGACTTTTTGAAACGTCAAAAATTACTTCTATTGTAAATTCCACCACACGTCGAGTTTTACTACGGCGAGAAAGTTCTGATCCCCAAGTAATTGGCAGCTGTTTTTTACCCTGGATCTATATCTCTGGTATAGACCAAAAGCCTCTTCGCCCTCCTCTTGACTATTATATTAGATAGAAGTCTAAAGTATTGGCCAAAACCTCTCATCCGCCGATACCAAAAATCAAATGTCCTATGCTATTAGTCTTTGAGTTGTACCTACTCCGATAATAAGATCCCAGATTCTAGGTCTGTCTGCGTACATCTCTAACATCCATCTTTATCCCCAGATCTATGTCCTCTTGGTATAGTTTAAGACTCCTATCCCCTCTCTCTTTGCTAGCAATTTAGGTATGCCTAGAGTATTAGTTAAAATCTCTCCTGATACTAAAAATATAAGCCCTATGCTATTGGTCTCTGAGCTCCCCGTCCACCGATACTAACGTCTCCGATTCTAGGATCATCTCTAGCTAACCCGCTGTACCTATCCCCACCCCTCTGTGTCTAGGACTAAATCGAAATCGATGTTGAAAATTTTGGGTTTTTTTCATTTGTTACCTAGAAATTTTTCATTTTTTCCCATAAGAGAATATAAGGGAAATGTGGCCTAGAATCGGCGTATCACAACTACTCACATTGTGTTTTGTAAACAACTTTACGATAAACTGTATTTCATAACCCTAGTTCCCATAACATCTAAAAACATACTAATCCTTACCTCATTTTTGACAACAACCTGAACGGCTAGTGGTGTAAGTAGAGCAAATACATTTCCCACTGCTGATGTTATGCCTCGTAAGGTTCCGCAAAATGTGGGAGATATGTCAATAGTATTTAACGTATATCCGTGATTTGTCGCTATAATTGAACTCATAGTAATATACAGAGTGCACATATACTCAGTTTTATTATCAGACGTGTAAAATCCTAATACTAATAGCCCAATACCAGGTAGGATTGTTCCTAAAACAAAATTATTTGTAATTAAGCAAATGACAAATAAATACACGGGGTCGTCAAAAGAGTAGGGAAAATAGAGACAGCTTGAGTTTAAATTTAAGTTGTGTCTGATCCAAACTGTTCGAAAATTGGGCAGTTAGTGTTTCATAGACTGAAATGAAACTTTATTCAGTTTATCAATTATATAAATGATATTTTATTAAGAGGAGACTAAAGAATTAAACAGATAAAAGAATGATACTAGCTAGCGGCAATTATTGATGGCCGAAATTAGACGCTATATCAACGAAATACCGCCATATATAGAAGTCTGTCAGCCACATATAAGGTGGCCCACCTATCTTATGGTACACACTGTACACTCAAAAATAATTTAAAAAAGTAGCATATTTAAAATCCAATAACTTCTCTAAACATTAGTTTTTTTTTAGTGAACAACAGTTTGTACAGGGTGATCATTTTAAGTGCCTCACACGATTTCACTGCTTTTTATAAAATGCGGAAAATGTTGCATTTCTTTTTCTAAAAGTCGTAATCTTTGTTTCCTTAGTCAGTAGGAGGGAACCAAGAAGTTCTGCTTGTTGTTTTAACAGCCTCAAATCATGTTCCAAATCGTTCAACTCATTTTAAGCAATTAAGTGAGGGTCACTAAACTTTCTGGAATATACAAAAGGTCTACACACTGGTCTGGGCTGTCTGAAACGTCGTCACTAGTTCCATTACCTCCCAAAACAATATTTTGCCAATCTAAAGGCGCAATTGTCTATGGTAAGTCTAATGCATTGTGAGGACCAGGTTTCTAAGTTTTCGTTACACAATAATAGCAATCATCGATTGATGGGTATTTGCTATACCATTGGAACCGCAAAAGACATGCTTTTTCTTTTCCCTTTCATCTGCTACACTAGTGATACGCTACAACTTACACAACAAACGTGGGGAGCCCATTGCTTCTCTTAGATCTCCGACTAAAACTCCAAAATATAGAAAATATGCTTTTTTTCACATTTTCAGATGATGACCCCGTTTGTGACTCCACAAATGTAACAAAACTTGTCAGGTGAGGTTTTGCAACTTCGGCGCGTTTGACTGGATATTCTTGTAATAACAGAGTTATGTAGACAAACGAAAATACTTTTTAACAGACACGATTGGACACATAGAAGGTCAAAACAAGACTGATACTGAAAACGTCCTTGCCCTTCTAAAATTGTCGACCCACCATAAAATTTATTACCTGGCAATATAATAGGGTCTTATTGTGTTCACACAAAGTGATACGTATTAGAACTTGGATATTTTTCAGTTAATAGTGAGGTACCTATTAGCAATATAAAAACAGTAGTGTAAATTATGTTACAAAAATTGTGAACACGGCCAGTGTTATATTAAGCAGGTGCAGAGAGAATTTGATCAAACGCCTTCACTACTGATTGCAGCAAAATTATAATGTTTTCGAATATTTGTTATAATTAAAATCTGTGGAAATATGTACACTTGATTTCAATAAAAACTGGTACACTTTCTTTTAGCTATGTAAATCATTCGTTCTTTGATTGATATTAATAATCTTACAAATGTCACTTTGACGTTAATCAGTGGCGTCATTATTAAAAATGGTTCGACATCTAACAGATATTCAAAAATTTCGAATTGTTTCTAAAATTGAAGATGGTTGGTCCATAAGAAGACTTGCTGCTGAATACAATGTGAGTAAAACCACGATAATGAGTGTTAAAAAACAATGGGAAACCAACCAAACGGTATCCCGTAAAGTTGGTTCCGGTAGGCCCAGAAAGAGCAATAATCAAGAAGATGAAAATCTTATAAATTACCTAATAGAAAACCCTTTTCAGACTGCAGTAAATGCAATTTCAGAGACAAATTTCCCTGCTTCGGTATCTACTACTTGCAGAAGAATAAAACTACAAAGCGACTTGAGAGTTGTTCAGCGGCTAAAAAATACAAACTTTCAGAAGAAAAGAAGCAGGGTAGGATTATTTTTGCACTCAACTATATAATCAATGATGAAAACTTCTGGGGACAAGTTGTCTTTTCTGACGAAAAGGTTTTTAAATCCTGTAACGATGGACATGTTCTCGTATATAGGCCTCCTTCCACTAGATACGACGAAAAATATACTTTCGATCCACAAATATCAGGAAGATTTTCAGTCAATGTCTGGGCTTGGATGGGCCTAAATGGTTTAGGTGTGTGTTGGAACAGTGGTGGTCATCTCAATTCCATTAAATATATTGAAATATTAGACAATATTATGTTGCCGTCAGTAATAGAGGTGTTTCCGGAAAATAATTTTATTTTCCAACAAGACAACTGCTCCATACATACGGCCCATCGTGTCAGGCAATGGTTTCTTAATAAAAACATAGAGTTGTTACCGTGGCCATCTAAAAGTCCGGATTTAAATCCAATTGAAAATGTACGGGGACTAATGGTGAAACATATAAAAAAATTAAATAACCATCCAAATAATGCCCAAGAATTGGAAGGGATAATTGAAGACGCTTGGGAGAACTTGTCGCAACAAATCTGTTTTGTCCATGCCTGCAAGACTTCAGGCAGTTTTAGACGCTAATGGAGCAATGACAAAATATTAGTTAATTCTGTGTGTATTTATTTTATTTTTTTTATTGTATTTTTATGTTCAGTTTGCATTGTTTACATTTTTTTTTATCTCAAGTGGTATTTTTGTGTTCTTATTTTAAAAATAGAATTATCATTATTCAGTTAGTATTTTAATTACAACCATTAGTAGAATTATCCGTAACAAATATTATTTTTTTAAACAATAATATGGCAGGCTTGAAAATGTTTTGAAAAAGTTATTTTCTAATTATTTTTTAAAATTCCATTTGAATAAAATAAAAGAGAAAGGTTTAATAAGTTAAAAACACAAAGAAAACCGATCTCCTCCAAAAAACCCAGGTCCGGGGTAAATCTCCTCTTCTCCACCCCCCTCTCGACATGCCTAGCTAGCCCTATTTACAGACATATGCACACAACTAAACTATTAAGATTTTTGATTACAAGAGTTGTAACAGTTTTTTTTTAAATCAAGTGTACTTTAATATCTGAAATAAATAAATTAGGTATATAAATGTTTTTATTCGTTTTTATATATTCTTCAAATTGAGCTAAATATACAGGGTGTATCACTTAAAATAAAAGAGTTGAAGTGATTTCCGGTTAAACCGGAAGTGAAAAATATGAATATGATACGTATTTATAATCATTGGAATACCATATTATGTCCAATTTAGCATTAATATACAGGGTGTTAATTTTTGTATTTTTCAGTTTTTCTGACAAAACTTTTTAATTTGACGTTCAATTGTTTTTTCTTTTCGAATTTAGATTTCTCAGAATAAAATGCATAAGAACAGCTATAATTTTTTGTCCTAGGTGAAAAATAAAGCAATGAAATCGGGTGAGACACTTAAAATGATCACATTGTAAGTTGCTCCAGGAAAGCTTGTGCCTGAGGGATTGAGACTAGAACGTTTATAATTAGAGAAATGTGAATAATTTTTAGAAAATCTGATAACATATTTTTTTCTGGCAGAGGATTGTTGATTAAAACATCTTTAGTGGTATAAAAATTGTAGTAAATAATAATTTTTTTTTCTTCAAGCGTATAATAATACTTACACTATATATTGCAACGCGTACTGGAGAAAGAGTCTATTTTTGTATTAATACAAATATTTTTCATTTTTATCCTAGGACAAAAGTGCAAAATGTACACTGTTGTGCAAAAGTAAGTAGGACAGTGAGAGTAGTGGTGTAATAGGTATATATGTAATATAAATGTATCTGCTTTTCCACGCAGATAATTTACTAATTGCTGATCGTATTCAACTATCATTTATCCTTCGTCTCCCAGTTAAAGGCCTTCTTTTAATACTCCTCTCTTCTTATTTCGATTTTTTACTCTTATAGGTGCAGTAATAAGTGCCGCCCCACTTAGTTTTGCACAGCAGTATACCTATCATAGAACGAATTAAAAATCCAAGTAGCTGTGACTTGTCATAATCATAACTGTCAGTTTTAAATTTCACCTCGGGTCGGTTTTCAAATTTAAAAGCAAAAATGTCTGAAGAAATGTAGTGCACACACATCTGAATTACTTGAAATTGCAAATTCATCAGTGGCAACATTAATTCCCGCGAAATCCAAAAAAAGTTTATGATAAATTTATAAAATGGGCCAAGGACAACAACGTACATATGTATTCGGAAAATGTGATGTTAGCATATTTTACACATTTATCCAAAAACTGAAAAGTTCAACTCTATGGGCGCAATATTCAATGGTAAAATCTAAATTAAACATCGAACACAATGTAAAAATTGACAACTATTCTAAATTAATTGCCTTTTTAAAGCGACAAGGCGAAAATTATAAACCTAAGAAGTCAAAAGTTTTGTCTAAAGACGAGTTTGATGAATTCCTTAATAAGGCACCTAATGATAAATATTTAGCAACAAAGGTGTGTACGCATTTTAAAATTATATATTTAACCCTTTCATATCTGTAATATAAAATTTTGTTATAATTTGTGAAATTCCAGTTATTTTATATCTATCCGCTATGAAAATAATAGATAAAAAAAATTGAATGCCTTGATTAAGTCCGAATATAGCTCAGTGGTCAGAGTCTTGTACTCGTAATTTGAAGGCCCGGGTTCGAATCCTGTACTTTTAACTTTCTTTTGCTCTTTCTAACTTTATTTTACTTTTATAAAATTAATATAGTATATTTTTTAGGTTGTACTAATATTTGGAATCACAGGAGCTTGTAGATGCGATGAACTTGTTCATATAAAAGTTAATGATAAGATTTGGAAGATTTAGTCTTAGTAAATATTCCCAACACAAAAACTGAAAAATATCGCTCATTTACTATAATTGGAGATTTTTATTTAAATTTATACAGAAAATATGCTATTCTTCGACCAAAAGACATAACTTTTGGTAGATTTTTTATTAAATATCAAAATGATCGTTGTCATCGTGTTGTGATGGGCATACATAAAATTTTAAATGTTGCAAAAGATGTTGCGTCGTTTTTAAAGTTGCTAAATTCACATGAATATACGGGCCATAGCCTCGGCAACTATCTTAGTTGATAATGGTGGAGATATAACAACCCTAAAGCGACAGCGTTGCTGAAGGATACATTGAAGAATCTGTAAACAACAAAAAACAGATAGCGATGAAAATACTAAACCCATTAGGGTTTAATGAGCCCAGTACTTCAAGTCAAACTGAAAACATTTTTACTGAAGAATTTTCTGTCAATAATGAAAGAATTTTGAACAATCAAACTGACAATATTATTACAAGTAATGTATTCGAGAGAACTATGAATCTAGAAACAAACACAGCCAGCAGTGCTTTAAACGTAAGCAACTGTACTATACAGAATTGCACATATTCATGTTAATAAATAATGGTTTTTGGAAAGACCTATTAGTAATATAGATTTTGATGTTTAAGAACTAAAAATATTATACTTAATTTTAATTCCAATTTAAAAACAATGTTACCTATGTTTAATTTATAAAGTGGTTAGTACTATGTTATGCTTAATTAATAAATAAAATGGTTAGTATTACCAATATTTTATTTTTTTTGCCAAAATTGAACATATTTGATGTCATTTATCGAAATTAAAGTCGCAATTTTTTTATTTTGACGCTTGAAGAAAAAATAGTATGTTACTTGGAGTAGAAGGCACATTATATGTTTCGCCCAGTTGCTCAGCCTCGGCTTGCGCCTCGGCTGAGCAAACTTCTGGAATCAACATGTAATGTTCGCCTTCTCCTCCTAGTAACATAATATATTATTTTTCAAAACTGACATTTAGATATAACTTATAATTTCAAGTATTTATTAATTGACAGTATTTATGAATTATGATTAAATTAAAAACTTACCAATGGAATTAAATATTTTTCTTGCATTTGTTCTGGAAACGTACTGATTGTTTACCACGTAATCTGAGATGAAACCAACTAGAAATAATACCACCAACTGAGATACGTATGGTATTGCCAATAATTCTCCAGTCTGCAAATTGGAAAGAATATATGTAGTAATTTTTAATAATGGGAAATGGCATTACCACCTAAAAACAGGGCTTCAGTGTTATTGTGTGATGTCACAACTGCTGGTCCAGCCAAGCCAGCGTAATATGCCGTGGGTACTATATAAATGAATAGTTAATAGCGCTAAATTGTATCATTTGTAAAAACGGCGTTGCCAGTCGTGAACTGAGCCCTTGCGTCGTACTCTATTAGTTTTTTTGCGTGTGTTAAACTATTGTAAAAATGACGAATAGCTTTTAGATTTAAATGTCAAAGAAATTAATTAAAAAATCCATATGCACCACGGTTTTCGGAAAGGTAGATCGACTCAATCAGCCATCCTTAATTTTCTTGATAATCTATATGATAATATAAATGATTATAAAAATGCTTGGGAATATTTATGGACCTAAGCAAGGCTTTCGACCTTGTCGACAATGATATTCTGATAGATCAGTATGGCTTTAGAGGCAAGTGTGGTAATTGGTTGAGGTCTTATCTATTTGATCTGATCTTATTTGTAATTTTTGTTAATAATTTGTCGGTAAGTTTCAATGGTAAAAATTTAATTTTATTTGCAGATGATAGATCTTACTTAAGTCTGAACACTGATATAGTAAAGTTAAGGGAGACTGCTCAAAATATATTAAATAAGCTTACATCGTGTTTTTTTAATAAACAAATTATTAGTAAATAGAAATTATAGTTATTAGTAAATAGAAATTATAGTCGAAACGTTAGCGATGGAACTGAATTAGTTTCTTTTTTTGTCCCACCCTGGCAAACTTCCCACCAATAAATATTTCTCAAGGACACAAAGATATCCCTCATCTATTTTCCCTATCGACTTTATTTATAGCCTCGATAAATCGCTTAGCCATATACGAGTCAATTTTTTAAAAGCGCTCTGCTACGAAACTTGCGGTAAGTTGTCACACACCGTCGCGTCGTTACCTTACCGTCGCAAAATTCCCTTACCGGTTCTTTTTTTAACAATTCATCATCTTCCTTTACCATCCCTCCGAAGATGTGATTTTTCGTCCATGGCGAGGTTTGTCCATTTAACTTTTTTTGGTTGTTCTTTGCCCAAACTGCGATACACATTTTCATATTTTGGTCAAAATTTTCTTTTTCCAAAATCAATTTCTAAAATACATTGAAGTGTATTCCCCTTACAGAAATCGAGAGATCTCTTTCGAACCCAAAGAAATGTCAATTTGACAGACCAATTTGTTCCTTTATTCTGCCAACTTTTACATTATTTCTACCACTTTCCAACGTTTCTTGTTCATATATATAAATTAATCTACTGTTGCTAATTGTTAATTAGTAAATAAAGTAATGAGTAAGTGTTACCTGGACCTTCTTCAATGAATCTACGAGTATAGGTGTTTGTGTGGATAGCAAACACGTAACATTATTCTTACCAACTTAATGTCAATGTGCATTATCGTCTTCATGTGAGTCGTTATTTCATTCACTACAAGTGCATCACAGCAATTTTTTGCCATAGAGGAAACGATAATTGCCATTACAGGCCATGAGGTAAAAATTTTTTTTCCAAGGGATTTTCTGAAAAAGAAAATAAAGACATAGTAAAACTGTGCACATCATTTTTTATACATGGAGCAGTTACAATTTTAGTGTCTAAAAGTTCAAGAGCTTTGAACGCTTAACTTTAGTAAACATTTAAATAGTAATTTAATTACTTGCGGTTCTTCCCAACCACCTATTAAAGCTTGAATATACATTTTCTCCTGGACAGAAATTGTCTTATGTTTGGCGGGACTATCAGATGCAAACATAATCCAAGGTAGAATCCACACAACTCCCAAACAACCAGATAAATAAAACGTGAACGGCCATCCAACTCGAGATGAACAAATATATCCAGTCATAACATTGGTAAAGATAGAGCTCAATACATGACCTACAAAAAAAGTTTCTTTAGATTGTCCAAATAAGGATGTATCTAGAGTCATGAACGCGAGATCGTTGTAAAAAAAATAAAATCCCGCCAAGCCGTGGTTTAATTAAAACGTTCGGGACTTTCTCAAAATAATGGTAAACCCGAACGCGGGACCATTGTAAAAAAAATACAATCCTAACCTTGTGTGGTTACCTTGTGATTTACTGAATACAAGGAATCTATACACGAAATAACTAGAAATAATTTTCATAATGATATTTTTTTATTTAGTATGCACCGCATATCACAAAACTTGTACTTAACAAAAATTATCAGGTATGATATTTTTTATTTTATTTATACACTGACCAACAGGCAAATCCCTTTACAGGACAAGGAAAAAATACAATAATAATTGCATGATAAATCAAAAAGAAAAATTCTCATAAAATTCCTTTATTACTGTGACCGGTTTCGTGAACAAATTAATTACTTCACATCATCAGACACAGGACTACAATAGAAAATGAGTATGGTGGTTACATACATACTCATTTTCTATTGTAGTCCTGTGTCTGATGATGTGAAGTAATTAATTTGTTCACGAAACCGGTCACAGTAATAAAGGAATTTTATGAGAATTTTTCTTTTTGATTTATCATGAACAATTACTCATATGGGATCAACCTACCTACGTTAATAATAATTGCATTAAATGAAATTTAATACAAGATGAGAATATAGATCAGTTAAATGGTATGACATTAAGAATCTTATTTCTTATATCACATATATTACATTGAAAGATATCAATTACATTATGCATATTTTAGTAACTCGAGCACATTATCTGTAAAGGTGAGAGACTGAGTACATTCGTTCTAGGCGTTGACAAATATAATAAAGAAGTGTTGCGTGCGAAAATGGATGGTACGTGAAAATTGATTATACCAAGAATTTCAGGGCAATCAATTTTATTACAGAAAATGTTATATAAAAATAGCACTGAATGGCAATTACGTCTAGTACATAAATCATTAACGTGAAATCGCTGAAGCAAACCATCTAAGAGATCTTCATTTCAAGATATACTCCATCATATATGTAAGCTAAATACTTTAGGAACTTGCGTTGAATATATTTAATATTATTATCATGAACATCATATCCAAGATGCCATCTTCAAAATCTTTTGTGTTTCTGAGAAGGAAACCTAAAATTTTATAAGCCGCACTGATAACAGAGGAAATGTGATTAACAAAAGTTAACTTGCAATCAAATATTACACCAAGATCTTTTAAATGATTACATCTTTTCAGGACCTGATCATTGAATAGATAACTGTTAATCATCGGGACACTTTTTTTAGTATAAGACATATTATAGCATTTTCCGACGTTCAATGGCAACTTGTTTCTTTCACACTACGATTCAAGTGTAAGCAAATCATTTTGTAAGCAGATACAATCATTTATTGTTTTTATGGATTTATATATTTTTAAATCGTCTGCATACAAAAGAAACATGCATTGAAGGTCAGGCACGGTATCGTTATATATAAACATTATGAATAATAAGGGTCTAAGGTTGGAACCTTGAGTAACACCAGATTTAGTTAATATTTCTCTAGACTTGTAACCATGGTACACTACATACTGTTTTCTATTGTGCAAATAGGAAGAAAAGACATAAGGAAAGAATCAACAAAACCGAATAAACCTTGTTTGCGAAGTAGTATGCCACGGTCTAGACAGTTTTGTATCAATGCCTTCTGCTAGGTGTTGTGTAATGCAAAATAAGTTGCTGGTGGTGGATCTACCACCCATAAATCCGTGGCTTGACATGAGGAAAATATTATCATATTACATTGTCAATAGCTTTACAGAAATTTTTCAGCATCACAATAGGTCTATAATTTTCTATTTTATGTCTGTTATTACACTTGAAAATAGGACATATTCTTGATTGTTTCCATATGTCATGAAATATTTTAGAGCGTAGTAATATGTAAAAAATAACTGTTTACGGAATTGCGAGTATTACTGCGCAGTCCTTTAAAAGAAAAGTTGGAATACTATTAGAACCAGCAGTACATTTGGGCTTCAATTATTTAGGGCTTTTAAGACATCATTTTCAGAAATTTCGTTTAATATCAAATGAGGAATATCATGACAATTATTATCTAATGGCGTATCTGTATATGAACGTGTGATATAAGATGTTTCGAAATATTCAACAAATTTGTTAATAATTATCGTGGGACATCAAATGACTCATTCTCATATCTCATGTTATTGGGAATATTAGAAGAGTTTTTCTCGTGAATATAAGACCAGAAACGGTTGGGATTAGATTTCATTTGATTTTATATGTCACTAATATACTTTGTATATGCTAAGTCTATATCTAAATTCAGTTTTGCTCTATTGGACATATATTCATCATGGACGTTCTGGTTTTTGCCTCTTTTGTATTTCCTCTGCGGTAATTTCTTATGTTTTATGTCCCGTATAATATTTTTATTAAACCAAGGGGGGTATTTGGGTTTTCTGGAACTTATTCTACGAAAATTGAATTTAAAATAGATTATAATTTGTCACATGCTAAGTTAACATCTGTAAAGTAAGACAAATCTGACCAATCCGTATTTAAATTTTTTTCATAAAGTAAGTGAACATTAGCTTTCCGAAAATTAAAATTTAATTTCGTATTCTTTGAGAATTTTGATGTTGAAAAACTTGAGGATAAATAAATATCTAATGGAGGGTGGTGCAGATCTACAGGTAAAACTGGTTCATCACTCTCATTTACTAAAACATTCTTATTACTGAAAACTAAATCTAAAAGGCGATTATTTATATTTCTTGTTGTGTCATATACTAATGAACATATAAATACAGACGGAAGACATCTAGATCTTGTTTTTTGTAATAGGCGTTGCTCTGTAAGTAAAGCTTTTGAAGTTTTCCTTAAAGGGGATAGGTATCACCCTACATTACTAATTAAGATTGACATTCAAAATCCCAGACATAATAATTTTCTGCATAAAAATAATTTTGAGTTTAATTCCAAAAAGGCTAATTTTGTAGAACTATATATCCAACTTGGGCTCATAGATTGGACTTTCCTGGAACATTTTAATAATGTAGATATAGCAGTCGATGCACTTTATTTAAAATTATATGATATTTTTGACACATATGTACCTAAAAAACAAAAAAGTTGTGGGACTTATCCCACATTGTTTAATAGACAGATAATCCGTGATATTAAACAAGGAAAAAATATTAAAGAAATATAAAAAATCTGGTCACACTGAATATTACAATACATTTAAAACATTGAGAGCAAGAATTAAAACCAACATCGACAGTGCTTGCAAGTTATATTTAAACAACATTGAAAATAACATGCAATCCAATTCTAACAATTTTTGGAGGTTTATTAATTCAAAAAAAAAAATTCTTCATCCATTCCGTCATCGCTAATTTACGAAAATCAAATGATTGAAGACCCCCAAGTAATAGTTGATAGTTTTGCGAACTTTTTCTCTAAATCCTTTATGTCACCTGCACTCCGCAAATTTGACGACGTAAGTAGTCTGAATTTAAATACCTTAAACTTATCTGTCATCACTGAGGAGGAAATATGCCAATCTATAAAGAAAATTAAAGCCAGAATGACCATGGGCTCTGATCTAATTCCGTCATTTCTAATTAAAGATTGTATTTGCCAAAGCCCTTCTAATAATTTTCAATTTAATTCTCAGTACTTCGGGATTTCCTCAAACATGGAAAAATTCACGCGTATGTTCAGTGTACAAAATGATGAAAAGAGTGACATAACGAACTATAGGCCCATCACTATTATTTGTAACTTCGGGAAAATATTTGAAATTTTTCTTCACGATTCGATGTACACTCACGTATCTGGCTTAATATCTATTCATCAGCATGGCTTTGTGAAGGGTCGATCTACAGTAACGAACCTTGTGTGCAAAACGCAATTTGTTTGCGAAGGTCTTGATCGAGGGAGTCAGGTAGATACTATCCACACAGACTTCTAAAGCTTTTGACAGGATTGACCATGGTGTTTTGATTTCTAAACTTGACAAATTTGGTCTCTCAAAATCATTACTTCTTTTAATACAGTCATATCTAGTAAATCGACATCAATTTGTTCAGTACCGTGGTCTTAAATCCAATAGTTTCTTGTAAAGATCTGGCGTGTCACAGGGTTCGATACTCGAATCGCTCTTCTTTGTAATGTTCATTAATGATATTTTTGAAAGCTTGGATACTAATGTCCACTTCCTCTTGTATGCAGACAACCTAAGAATGTACCGATTTATTGATAATGTTCATGATTGTCAAATTCTGCAAAGAACCTTGGATACCATCAATTCCTGGTGCTTCAACAACTGTCTACCCCTCAATGCTAGCAAGTGTAATGTCAAGTCATTTGACCGAAAGAATAATCTGTACGTGTACAATTATAAACTCGATAATGTTGTTTTACAAAGACCTGATATCATTAAAGACCTTGGCGTGTATTTTGATCCTAAATTGTCATTCAATAAGCACTTCAAAATGGTAATTACTTCTGCTTTTAAAAGTCTTGGCTTTGTAATCAGGAACTGCAAAGATTTTAACACTGTCAACACTCATCGTTTACTCTATCAAACATTTATTAGATCTCGCCTTATGCTTCAGTTCTGTGGAACCCAATGTATAATGTCTATATGTTATAATTAGAGAATATTCGGCGTAAGTTTTTAATATCTACAGTGTACATTCTTGAGGGCACACATCCACTTATTGGATTTCCACAAAATTTGTTAGAAAAATTTAACTTACCAAGTCTTACCAAACGAAGAATATTTCAGTCAATAATTTTTCTATATAAAATTGTTAATTATCGTCTGGATTGTATTAACCTATTAAATCAAATAAATTATAAAGTACCTAGAATTTCTGCTCGCCATAACAACTTATTTATTTCACATATACCAAGAACTAATATTCTCTTGGCCTCTCCCCAATACACCAAATGTATGTCGACTATGCTAAAATCGAAGATTGTGTTGATATAATTTTCTGTAATGAAAGTGCAACTAAAAATTCTGTTTTCCACCTTGATGTTTTGTAATCTACTGTTTACGCGGTGACACTTCACCTAACTTCAACCCTAGAATTGACGTCATTTATCGCTACCTCCCGACCACTAAAGTCTATTCACTTAAATTTTGCAATGGTGGGTTGAACTTAGTAAGCTCGATTTACAATGGGCAAAGTAGCGAGTGTAATCTAGATTGTTTGTATTTTAGGTTGCTTATTTCCAGGCAAAACACAATTCAATTAATATCGAAACACAATCAACAAGGTTTCAACTACGACTGATGTTTTGTGTACATCTGCATGTCGTCTGCACTAATCATCAGCGCGCATTTTGCTCCGTATCCTGGCTAATGCTGCAAAGTTTAAGTGAATTTAGTATAGTTATAAATTAAAATAAAATCTAAGTACATACACTATCTTCAAACATTATTTAAAGTTTGATAAAACTGTGAGGAATTTATACATATTCAAATTAGTCTTGCAAAGAAACTTTTAACTCTTATAACAGTTTCATAATAGGTTTTCATACAGTTTTTTAGTTGACTCAGAGAGTATGATAAAGTTTCGTAACTCAGCTAATAGGTTTTAAAACGGTTTTAAAATTTGGACCTCAGAACATAATATAAGGTTCTCCATTTTTGGTTTAAAGAGGTTTTATTCTAGTTTTTAGAATGTTGAGAAGAAAAATAATGCTAAGCAGGGCCCTTAAAAAAGAGTGCTATTGCCACTATGTGGATACTAACAAAACTTAAATCGTTACTTGAAAATTACACATACCAGTATACATCATCGACAAAATTCTAGATCTTTCTGGTGCGGGTGCCCATATACCAAGAATATGGTAACTTGACGTATTGATCAATCCTACGGATAATCCTTGAGTCAGTCTACAAATTATAACCCCTGTTGATCCTAAATACTGAGCAGACAGTGGCAGCAGTAGAGATGCCACTGAATTAATGACTATAGTTATTGATAAAATCAATTTTGTTCCAAACATTGCCGCTAGTTTCCCACCAATTATCTGAGCAACGATGTTACACCAATAAAATGACGAAAGTATTACGTTTCTGTCACCCCAATCATATGTCTAAAAAAATAATTAATTTGAGAGCGTAAAAAATTGATAGGTAACCAAATCGTACAACAATGAATGTTTCTTGTGCATACATATGTATTCTGAATAAGATTTATAGGAAACAACTATTCAGCGGAGAATAGTCCCAACAAGTGTTGAATTGAACTTGCACGCCTTGTTTGGTAGCTAAGATTATTTTTCAATTCCTCAATAGACATAGACCGGTTTCGAACTTGTTATGTTCTCGTCAGTATGCCATAAGTAATGGAAAATACAAATATAAATAGCAAACCAAACTAGCCTAAAGCATACTAAGCAAGGCAGACATAGTGAGTGATAAGTGTGGTCAGTGTTAATACCCGTCAGACAACACTGACGTCTTACTGACTGATAACTAAGCCTGGCTAACATCATTAATCCTACAGAGACGTACTGGGTATGCATCATATCATAATAGTTGAATAAGTACAATAATAAAAACAAAAATATTTTATATATTGTGATGTATGCTTTTGTACTATTTCCTTCGCTTTAAATTCTTTTTTTATGTATTTCCTTATATTTTGCAAGCTTAGTGCTGCACATTATTATTAAACTGTTAAATGACGTTCACACATGTACATTGTATATCTAAGTGATAACTAATAATAAATAAATAAATAAAATAAATGGAAATAAATTTTATTAATACTGGTACATTAATATGTACAAAACTCATCTTCTTAAGCAGATTTATGAAGTAGCTTGGTTGTCGTTATCACAAACTGGAGCACTTCTATAATAATTGTGTAGCATCAGATATGTTGTCTCAGTAAGCGATGTTCGCTGTGGTGAAAAAATATGTTTGTATTTTGAAAAAGACCGTTCGACATCTACGGAAGTAATACAGGCATAAGTAAAACACTGTGAACTCACTTAACGCAGCTGTAGACGCACCATCACAAATTTGTCTTAATTTGGTAAAATCAGGTTCTTTCCGTAATACACTTTCGAATTTTTCAATAACGTGCTTATTTTTTTGCGTCATTTATATTCTGTAGTTGTGTATTTGCATCGTCCACTATTTGCAGCGATTCCACTAATAACAACGAAGTATTTTGCAATTTTTCTATTGCGTCGTGTAGTCCTCTATAATTGTTATAAATAGTTTTTAAATCTGTTTCAAGGGAAACATCTTGAAAGCTTGTCTGGCTTTCCTTAATAGCTGCAGCCTCGTTAGGGTTGAACTGTAGTATCACAGCTTTTATTTGTTGAAATAGCATAATAAAAAGCTGCCTTCAACCACGTTCCCCAACGTGTAAGAATCGGCTCTGGTGGTTCCGGAATACCAGGACGCAGTGTGTGAAATGCTCGAAGCCGTTTAGGAGATTTGAGAAATATTTTTTTTGTATTTGCTATTAATGCATCTACCTCTGGAAAACATTTTCGAAACATTTCTGCTACAAGATGGAACGCATGCACTTTACACGTAACATGTAAAAACCTACAATCGTCTCTTTGAAGAAAACGGCCCACTAAACGCATTGTCGCAGCACCGTCGGTCACAAACATCAACACTTGACTTGTTGACATTTCAAATTTTTCGAAAGTCTCCAACACCACCCGCGTAATTGTTTCGCCAGTACACGCAGTTAGTCTTTTGCTAGCTAGTAAAAGTAGAAATGTTGGTTTAACAGGGTCGAGTACACGTACTATAACATTTGAAATAGAATTTTTTTTACACTCTGTCATCTCGTCAACACATAACCACAGCCGTGTATTTTTTAAATTTAATCCTATTTACAATGTCTTCACGAACACTTGGTACATATCTACGTGACGATGAACGACTTGGTAAATTCACCTGGGGATTGAATTTATTCCAAACTCCCAAAATGCTGGTTTATCCAAATTGCGCAGGGGAAGATCACAGGCAATCAGCATTAACAGTAAATCAAACATAAACTGAGGTTCCAAAGAAGACACGTCATTTTTTTATTTTTATGCCGGTTACTATTGACATGAATTTTACAGCCGTATTTATTCCAGCACATTTAGTCTTGATCCCAAACTTTACAAATTATTTTAAATCCATCATAGAATCAATCCGGAAATTCACCGATAAATTTATTCACTTTATCAGAGTACGGTCGTTTTCTACTCTTTACGCTCAACATTATTTATTATTTATTAGTACTCTATGCATCGACCGACAGATAACAACTGAAGTGTGTCGTGTCATCGTCATCGTAAACAAGCGCGCGATGGCATTGGTATTACGCCCGACCCTGAATCTACCATCGCTTGGTCAGACTTACTGATTACGACCTGCGAAACAGGTACCAAGAGTTGCGACCTCTAACCTGGTGAGTTAAACTACATACCGAATAAGATTTACAGGAAGCAACTACTCAGCGGACAAAAGCCCTAAACTGCGTTGAATTCTTTTCCATTACTTATGGCATACTGACGAGAACATAACAAGTTCGAAACCTGTATATATTTGAGGAATTGACAAATGATCTTAGCTATCAAACAAGACTTGCAAGTTTAATTCAACGCAGGTCAGGGCTATCGTCCACTGAGTAATTGTTTCCTGTAAATCTTATTCAGTATATAGTTTAGCTCACCAGGATTAGCGGTGGTAGCTCTTGGTACCTGTTTTGCAGGTTGCTATAAGTCTGTAAGATATCAGTAATGTCTGATGGGTAGTAGCACTGACCACGAGAGGGATACACTTTTCACTCATTATGTCTGTACATATGTATTCTTTGACTTTTGAATGACGGCCATTTGTACCTAATGGCAGATGTGTTTATCTAAATTTTGTTGTTTGTGCTATTTTCAATATCTCAGAACCAGTTTGTGTTAAAAGTTTTGGATAAACACTGTTTTGTTGGGTATCAAAAACCAAATCAATTTTATCTGTGAATGACTAAAATTTTATTATTATTATTAATTTGAGCTTCCAGTATGTCACAAATAGCTTCTGAGATATGGATAGAGCTAAATTTAATATTTTAAAATTTTGGTAGCAATTTCCACACGGACTATTTTTTTATCAGTATAAGTCAAAAGAAAAAATCTTACAGGTATTTTAGGATTAGAATTTGCTTTTGGATCCGTCATAGCTACTATTGCCATAGGTAATGTAAGTTTGCAATTTGCCAGTATTACAAATAACCAAAACAAGAGGAGATATTGACCATACCTTGCAGCAAATAGTGGTCCTGTAAATAAAGTTAATAATTAATATGGAAAGGTTATACGTATACGGGGTGTCACGAAACGAAAGATTACTTTTACAAAAATATTACAATAAGATTATCTTAATAAAATATACTTCCAAAGGAAACACGACGCGACTACGATACCGATGTTTCGTTATTATTATTCCTTATTGGCGCAGCGTTTCGTTGCTTAAGTTGGAATATGAAATGCAGTATAGCGGGAACAATCAAACGATAGTTAAAAAGTATCTATTCGCGTCTTCGTGTCCATTTCATAACTTTTTGGCTACAGCTTGCTAATACCTGACGATTTTTGATTTGTAATAATTATGCAAATGCATGTTAAATCAGCAGTAAACAAGATAAACCTGTTGAGAACGAAGTATATAAAGTTGATTCACTTCTATTATTCTAACTAAAAACAAATTTTTGCGTTATTAAGTTGGAAATTATTTTTTAGTTTAAGTAATATCATTAACGGCATGACATAAAAAACAGGATCAGATTTAAATAAATTTTTGGTTTTAGGTATAATTCAAAATGATTTTTGTCATTCTTTGATTCGTGCTATTCACTGATGAGGCCACATTTCATAAAAATGGTTATGTTAATAGATGTAACTTACACTACTATTATACCATGAACCCTCATTTTCCGAGTACTGTAGATAATCAACACCGATGGTCACTCAAAGTGTGGGCAGGGATAGTAAGTGAATATATAATTGGACCACATTTCTTTAATGGTCACTTGACTGGGAATATGTACCTCGATTTTTTACAAAATGTACTGGGAGGATTGTTAAACAGGTGTCCTCAAAATGTCTTACAGAGGCTGTGGTTCCAGCACGACGGAGCTCCACCCCATTATAGTATTGTCGCAAGAAACTTTTTAAATGTTACATTTGGTGACAATTGGATAGGTCGAGGAGGACCAGTTCAATGGCCACCAAGGTCGCCAGATTTGACAAAATTGGACTTTTTTTGTGGGGGCATATTAAAGAATTAGTGTACAAAACATCACCAACTACAAGAGAAGACATGCAGAAAAGAACTCGACTACCGTTCAACACCATCACGCTTAACATGTTGCAAAATGTAAGTGACTCATTTCTTCATAGAGTCAGAATTTAGAATTTACAACTAGGAGGTCACGTTGAGCTTATTTTGTAACTTGTTTTATTTTTTCTCTTCTATTTACTGTTTACGTTCAAAATTACACTTTTATTTTGTTATGTACATACCTAACGTGAGGTGTAAATTGTGTCATTCAAGTTCAATAAATTTGCTACTTGTTTCCTTTACGATTTTATAAAAAATAATTTTTCGCCTGACCGCAATTTTTGTTTTTCCAAAGCTATTCTTGATAAAATTGTATTAATTTTTAGTATGATTGTGAGGTTAAAGAGAAAACCTCATTTATCTCCAAAAATACAACAGTTAGGAATATGAAGAAAAAGAAAGCAATTTGAAAGAGGAATCCAACCACGTAAAAAAATACAGGGTATTCGTTTAAAAAAAGCAGAGTTTTCGTATATAAGCAGAATTCGTATTAATTGACATGCCGTCATGGACATCCTGTAAAATAGAATAATGTAAAAAAAGGTACTAATTCTTAGCGTGTAGTATGAACTAAGAATAGTATAATATTTACTCACCCAGCTTGTTTTCATAGGTAAATAAAAATTATTAGACGGACCTTTATAAATCCTTAAATTTCCAGAAAATGTTAAATAACTTGACAATGTTGCATGCAAATCCAAAAAACAAAATATCACTGTATAATACTCTTTTCGTTTAATAAAATATGTAGGGTGTTCTATTTAAAAAAAAGTATTTTTTGTGTGTAACAGAAATTTAAGCACCCTGTAGATATCAGAATAATTTTAAGTGATAGGTCTTATCGACCCAAAATACTTTTGTATTTAATAAATTGTTGTATCACTAACGGTTCAAAGGTTATCGAAGGAGAACACACTATTGACTCACCCTGTATATATAACGAATACAAAAAGTAGTTTATCATATAGTAGCACCAAAGGGATGAGGCCTTCTGGCCAATGCTTTTTCGTTAGTGATGTACTTTATATTCTTCAAATGGCACCACTGCTCATACCTTTTAAAAACCAGTTCATATTTTGGCTTCAGATTTACCTGACTTTATCTTACATCTCACATTTTACTTTATTTTATTTTACCTAAATACCATTAGACTAGAGTTAAAATCTGTTAATGATTTTAAATTATTGCATCTAATTAATATGAGAAAAAAAATTTTATTCCTTACGAACCGATGTAAATCGTTATCAATATTGTCAGAAAATATTTTATATAGGGATATATAAATATTTTATACTCGTTTTGAACTTAAATTAAACATTTCATCTAGGTATTATGAAACCTCATATAGTCTGTCTGGCGGTAATTAGAAACTTTAGTTTATCTATATAAGATATTTCCTGTCAAAATAAAAAATGCTTGTCGGTGGAGTTTTGTGGGGGTCGACGTACCAGGCATGAACTCTGATATCGCTGATTTTCACAAAACGTCTACATATGTTATTGGGCAAGAGAAAAATAGGAGGTGCCCCCTATCCGAAGCGCGTGGAATAGCGTGGCCCCGGATTGGTGAGATTCGGGTGCTAGAGTTAACAATGTATTAAAAAATAGAAAAACGGGATCATCTCATGGGAGAGAAGAAAAAAATCGAGTCAGTTGGATTTTGGCGGGCTCTCCGAAAGGAAAGCCAGGGAGTTTTTTGCGGGCTCTCCGAAAAGAAGGCCAGTTACGGTCGAGACTACCCGGAAGGGAAGTACTTTGTTAAAAAACATAGTGAGGGTTGACTACCCAGAAGGGAAGGATTTTGGTATTATTTGTCGAGGCCGGTTCATTCGTTGATTCGGGCGCCAGTTAGCGGAAGAAGAGAAAAGACCCGAAAGGGCGAAGATTCGTAGTGAGGGTGCAGAGTGCAAAGTTCCGAAAGGGTGGATACCCGGGTTGTATCAAGGTGCCACCCAGTTGGACAACCAGCAGCCGCCGCCCAGAGATGGATGCCGTAGGGAAAATTATGTAAGTAGTGTTTTAGTTGTCCTTCATTAACCCTACGTGCGACGTATCGTCAATTAGAAATTATTTTCGTTTTATCTCCCTGTTTATTGATTAAATATATTTTCGTCAAAATTCTTAATTAGTTGGTTTTCATTTTGGAACCCACACCCTTTGTTCGAAGAAAGAAACCTCTCGCCCCTTAACAATAGGGTCGTGCACCCAAATGAGCACCACGCAAAGTGGGCCGCCCCCCTAGGCACGACAATATCATCGGTTAAATCTTTTAAACCATAATTTTTATTTTCGATTATTAAAAATCTAACAGCACGCTAAAAGAAGATTATATCTAAAAATTAAGTAAATAAGGTAAATATTATAAAACATAAAACTTACGGTAAAAATTTCGGATACCATTTTCAAATTTTTTACTTTATTTCCACCGTCTCCTTCGTATAATTTTGTAATACACTTGTAGATTGCCTGCCTCGTGTTTTTAGTTAGAACTGTGTACTTGTCGTTTTCTCCATAATGATTTGAAATGTTTACATCATTAAAAGATTGCAATTTCAAATTATAACAGACACTGCCGGCAGTTTGAAAGGGAATTAATTTTAAGTTAGGACGATTCAAAGTGAATCAACTTTATTTTATACATCATTCTCACTAATTTCTTATCGATATTTTAATGTCATTGTGCAAAGAAAGCACTTATCATAAATTTCTGCTAAATAGGTATACAACCTTACTGTAACATTTAGAGATGAATCATTCAAAATAAATGACTCCAAACTTCGGCTTTTTTAATATTTTTTAGAAAAAAGCATGAAAATCACACCAAACATAACTAATTTTTGTAGACCAACTTTGTGTTCCATAATATTTAGTCCACTACAAACACTGCTTATTATAATATAGATTATAACAGTTCATCATGCCACATGCTGTATCACACTTCAACTTTTTTCGTCACTGACTGCGAATTTTAACACAACAGTTATTGTTGATATCGACTATTAGTTCCACTTACACATACCTTTATTGAAAATATCTTCATAAGGAATATTCTCCATTGTATAGTATCACAAAATATGCAACTGAACTATAAACCATAAATACATTAATATAATGATTTTTTAGTCAGTTGTCAAGTAATAATAAAACATGGAATATAAATTTTATCTTTGTCAGTTTAATAATATCATCCTATCAGCAAATTCCAAAAATGTAGTCATTTTGGAGATATAGCGGTTTTGTATAAATATCGCATATGGCTTGTTAGCCAATAAAATTTTATTGATATTAGCCGCCGATAATGGCTATGAATGAATTGTCGACCTTTATCTGGAATCTCTTTAACATAGGTACTCACGTTCAGCTGCACCTAATAATGATAATTTCCGTAAGCTTCTTAATTTTTAGGAGGAGTTTCAAATAACCAAAGTAATACTTTTGCTGTTAATATTTAAATTAAATTAATATAATAATAACAATAATAATAGTCTTTATTGGTTATAAATTAATCCATTGTTTAAAAAGATATACAATAGTTATAAACAAAAAAAATAAGAGTAATACTTTTTGTATTTATTCTCATAACACTCATAAGTCATAACTTTACAAAAAAATGTTTTTTATTTAACGAAATCTGTCGATAAATTGGCATCCTGATCTGGAAAAAAAAGTTTTGGTAATTTTTAAAAATTGTGTGCAAAATAACCTTGAAAATATGTAATTAAACGAAATATATAAAAATGTTTTGTCTTAAGATAAATCTTACTTAAATTTAAAATAAAATTTGTCAAACTAAAGCGCCTTTGATTAATTCAAAGAAATTTTTTAACAACATTTTCGTTTTGTGCAGATAAACTGAATAAAAAATGTATTTGAGTTGAAGGAAGTTATACAAACAAATTTACGCAAGACAAATAATTTTCTTGGATGAACCAAACATTTTTAAGTGTGTATGATTGTTGTGTCATCTGCATACATAAACAACCTGCCATGATCTATTATGAATTCTGGAAGGCCATTAGCTGTAGTACAGACTGAGCGAGCAGCCTCGCGAGGCAATTGCTCTGAAATGTTCTGGCTGTGTGGACATGCCTCATTTGCTCAAGCCCGTGCGTTGCCGCTGTCGAAGCTTCCTCAACGTGAGCAGAGCATTGTCGGTTTTTCGTCCATGCTCAAAGTAGGCTTGGGTAAAATCAGTATATTTCTGTAACAGGTACGTTCCAATTCCAAATGCATACCGGTTCCAAATATCTATTACAGTTCCAAGCACGGAATGCCCGAAACCGACACGCTTTTCAAGTCAAGTCAAATATCTACTTGCCGCAAGAGGTTGCTGTCTATATCTATCATGCTCTCCAAGCATCATCAACGACCCAGGAAATACGCAGAACACAGTACAGGAGGTGAGTTTTGGTTTTATTGATATTCATTTTGCCAATGAACTGTTCCGTTTGTTGTAAAATATCTTGCAACATGTGCGCGTTTTTCTTTAGCGCAATCTGTTGGTCTTCGTGGAATAGCTCGAATGGGCAATACTGATGTAGCTTTTTGGTCCTGTCTCCAGCGGCCTGGGATAACTTGCCCATTTTCCTCTTTGTCATATGACCCTGGTGGTGTAAAAATATTTGACGTAGTCCTATCCCGGCGCAAATAGTTGTATAAATAAATTGTTGCCAAGACGACTTTTATTGCTTTTTCTGGTTCTAGTAGTATGGGCTTTCTTAGAACTCTGTATACAACACTTAAAATTCCAAAAGCATTTTCTACAATCCTTCGCGTCGATAATTAAAGATTCTTTTCACTGAACCTCGGTCTGGAGTACCTTCATAAGGGTTCATAGTGTATTCATTAAGGGCAAAGGCTTCATCCGCTAATATAAAATACGGCATCTGAATGATGTATGGTATTTGCAAAATTTCCGCTGAAGGAAGTTCTCTTTTTTCTAATTTCTTTTACAGAGTAGTGTTGTTGAAAACGCCACCATCAGAAATACGTCCTTTACTACCAACATCCACATATAGAAATTTATAATCAGCATCGACGAGAGCAAAAAGAACTACACTGGAAAAATTTTTGTAATTATCATAATCATTGGTACTCTTCATAGACGATTGAATCATGACATGCTTTCCATCCATAGCACCTATTACATGAGGAAAATTCCATTTACTCTCAAATTCTTCTGCACCACCTAGCAACTCTTTTGTAGAGTGCATCTGCAAATAAGAAAGAATTTTTAACAACTATAAAGAAGACGCTTTGCATAAATAAACATTTTATTTTATATTCCATTAAAAAAAACTATAATAACCCAAAATAATTATTTTTCCTTTGCCTTGTTTTTCTTTAAATTTTTTTTTCTGTTTATTTCTGCAGGAGGAAGCTCAAAATGACGAAGTTGATCAACAAACAGCAAATAATACCGACGCTGAGAATGAGAATATACTGTAAATAGAAAACACGAAAAAGAAGCAGAAGAAGCGAGAGAAAAAGTGAACACCTTTTGGTTGCTAAAAAATCAGAAAAGCTGCTAATTTAAAAAATACCCTGTATATGTTATAAAGGGTATTTTTTAGGTGGGCGAAGGTATCATAAAGTTAAAAAAAAAATCCTTTTTTTAACGACGTTTCGCTAAATTTATTAGCTTCTTCAGGACACTAAAAACAAATACAAAAAAAAGACATTATTTTACATTAAAAATAGATATAAAAGAGAGTAGGCACTTTCAAAACTTTTTAAAACTTTAAAAGTGTAAAAATATAGAAAACATACAGAATAATAAAAAAAACCACTGCCAATTATTTGGTGATCAGAACTTCCTCACCATAGTGAGGACACTTGATGTGTGGTGGAGTTTGTAATAAAAGTAATTTTTGGCGTTTCCAAAAAGTCACATTGGTGGAATGCCACTAATACTTTTTTTTTGAAAAAAGTAGTTTTTGACGTTTTTCAAAAAAGTCACATGGTGTAATGTCACTATTTTTTTGACGTTTCAAAAAGTCACATTGGTGGAATATCACTAATATTTTAAAATTTGAAATGTCAAAAAAAATTGACATTTCAAATTGACGTTTCAAAAATGTCACTAATATATATTTTTTGACATTTCAAATTATAAGAACCGATTTTGCTCATCAACGAATACAATCTCTTTCTTGACCTCTAGAATGTGTGTACCAAATTTAAAAGCTTTATCTCAAAAACTGTAGCTGCTATCGCGAACCACACAGGCAGACAAACAGACAGACAGAAATTTTTTTTCGTCTGAAATTTTGTGTATCGTCATAATTCGTCGAAATTCGTCCAGAAATGCAATAAAAATTTTAAAAATTTTTTCACAAATACATACATTCCTTAGTTTGAGGGGTGAGGAAGTAATAGAAACTGGAGAATATATGTACATTTAAAAACTTACAATTAAATTAAAACTTTGTGTGTCGTTTTTTTCAAAATCTTTATGGGACATATTAGGTACGTAACTTTTTCTTAAAATGTCTATTGTACATCAACAACATAAATATAAATGCTACGTTTGGCGATTGAAATAGAACTAATGATACTTTCGTGATTCTATTATCTTATCTTTTTAATTTTTTTTTATTATTAATAGTTTTTTATTGTAATAAAGAGCGATTTTTAGGAGGTCAATAATATTAAAGTAAGCGCTGTTTAAATTTTCTATATCTGTTCTTTATTTATACGGTTAGAGTTTGTTTTTATATAGATCATTTCGTTGAACATTCTCTTTCTGTAGCTATTATTTTGGCATCATTAAATGCAAAAGTGTGGCCCTTTTGGATAAAATGCTCGACTAATTGAGTTAGATTTGTTTTGGCATGGAAATTTGTAGTCAGCTATATGCTCAGTTAATCATTTTTTAAAATATCTTCCTGTAGTGCCTATGTATACACCATTACATTCTAAGCATAGAATCTTATACACAACATTATACTCAAGGTCTTTTGATGTTTTATCTTTTAATTTAGTAAAGAAATTTGTTTTCAATAGTGATTTTTTCAATATGGCTGAACCATTTTTTTATAGAGTTCTGTGAAATTGGTCTGAAAGGGATTTTGTAATATTGTTTGTTATTTTCTTGGTTTTCATTATTAGTACTGTTCTATTTGTTATTGTTAAGAATTTTTGAAATTAAACTTAGTGGATAATTATTTTTGTGAAGGGATGTTTTTATCAGATCTTTATTTTTTCATGGAACTTTTCGTCGGACAGTTTTCAGCTCTATATTTTATGTTATTAATAATATTAATTTTGTGTTTGAGAGCATGTTCAGAATGAAAATTGAAAAACCTTTCAGAGAATGTAGTTTTCTAGTACCAATCCATAATGAGTACACTATTGTTATCTTTGATTACCTCTATGCCCAAAAAATGTATTTTACGGTTACTTTCTTTTTTAATGGTGAACTGTATTTTTGGATGATATCGACTATTATTTCCACTTACACTTACTAGAAATATCTTCATAAGGAGTATTATCCATTGTATAATATCACAGAAAATGATGCTGATTTATAAACTAATTGTAATGATTTTTTAGTCGGTTGTCAAGTTTAATAGTAATAAATATAGTTTAAAAAAACTAAGAAACACGCTTTTAAAGCACATCAAACTAAAAAGTGAAAAATAATTATTAATATAAACTGAAAACAATAATGAACGAAAAATACTAGTATTATTGTGAAAAAAGCGTGGGTTGCTCGATATACGAAAAATATGGCACAAAGTGCCCCACGCTTTTTTCACAATAATACTAGTATTTTTTCGTTCTTTATTGTTTTCAGTTTATATTAATAATTATTTTTCACTTTTTAGTTTGATGTGCTATGAAAGCGTGTTTTGTAGTTTTTTTAAACTATATTTATATTGCTTATTGATGCTGATATTATAACATATTACGATCCAACAGATATTTCTGAAAAAAAAAATATTTTTTTATTTCAGCCATGGGATTTGAACTCACGCCCGAGGAGTCCGTCGTTTCGCATCGACTAAGACTTGCCCGCTCGGCCAACGACCGAACTGTGAATCGCGGAATATAATTACAATATTAAGCCTCTTGCTCTCACGCAGAGGATACGTGAGGAAAGGACTGGCGATCCTGATCAGGATAATGATATAAACTTATCAAATTATTGTATATATTGTTACCGGTTCTTCGTAAGTGTACAAAGTTTCAATTAAATCTGTCCGTTTAAAGTGGATCAAAATCGAGTCCAAAGAGTCGGTTACAAACAAACAAACAAACATACAGGTGAAGCTAATAAAAGCGTGTTAAAATATAAAATACGAACTTTATCTTTGTTAGTTTAATAATATTTATCATATTAGTAAATTATAAAAATGTAGAAATTTTGGAGACCCGATTATAGCAGAAATTCTTACATAAATATCACATGGCGTCTTACCAAATAAAATTTCATTGATACTAGCATCTGATAATAGCGGCAAATGATTGCCGACATTGATCTGAAATCTCTTTGATGTTCCGTTTACTTTCTGGCGCGTCTAAAGATTATTTCCGTGAATTTCTTGATTTTTTAGGACGCGTTTCAGATAACTAAAGTAGTATATTTGCTGCTAATATTAAATTAATTAAATTAATATATAATTTTGAGTATCCAGAAAAAACAGAAACCCCACTCTAACATTCTAAATTAAGTAAACTATTTATTAACTATTTATTTGGTCATGTTCCAACCCGAATTAAACGTGAGGGAAAACTAATCCAACAAATATATAGGAAAATGTTGACTTCTTTACATCAACAAGTAACAGAAAAAGAAAATTGGAAAAATATACAGGGTGAATCAATTTCAATGGTCACCATTGCTAACTCCGTTATTATTGGGGCTACGAAGTCACTTAAATTAGCAAACTAGTAGCATTTATTCCACTCATTATGATAATGAAAACAGAAAACCAATCGAGCATCCAGTTTTCGAGTTACTCCTAAAAATGCATATTTTTTAATGGACCGCCCTGTATATTTTTGCAACAGTCGACGTACAATCAATTTCTGAACAAAAGTTCGTTTGATAAAATTGGAAATAATCGAGTTATTTAAAAATAACTCTTTTAAACCATTTAAAATCAAGTAGCAGTGGAACAAAACAGTAATTTATTTTAAAATTACATTAAGAGTCTATATCAGATGCAAGTGAAATATAGTCTCGATTTTACCACACCCCGCGCAGGCCACGGTGCATATATACAGCCAAACCGAAATTATCGCGGCGAATGTCGAAGGTGGCCGATGTTCTAGTTACAGAACGGCATAGTGGAACATTTCAGATCGGGAGATGTTGAATTATCAGAGGCGGAGTACTAGAGGTTTCGTACGACATAAACCGACGAAAAAGTTGTATTGGGTCAAGCTTATAAGCTAAGCAGTAGCTAACCTTACCCTTCATGCGTCCTTGTCCTGCAATTAATATGTAAAAACAATAAAAAAAACCCGAAATTATTTTATTTACTTTGTTTAAAAATAGCTAAAGACTAAACAACAAAACAATTAAATCGTTAATCTACAAAAAAATTTCCATTTTACCGTTTCTTATTAATGCATAGTATTATTTTAAAAATTTTTTCCTATAAAATGGAAGTATCAATGTGTGTCATATCATTCAACTCAGAATGGAAAAGGCGATGAAATAATATGAAAAATATATTTGTGTTATTTTAAATTTAAACTCCAATATTTTTATCAAATATGAAAGATTATGATGATGTTACATATATTGCTGAATTTTGAAAGAAATTTCTTAAATTGAGCCGAATATACAGGATATATCATTTAGAATAAAAAAAATTAAGGCAATTTCCGGTCAAACCGGAAGTAAAAGATATGTATGTGACGCGAATATTTAATCAGTATTCGGAATGTCATATGTCCATTTCCGCATATTAATGCGGGGTGTAATTTTTTTATTTTTCAGTTTTTCGGCGTTTTCTTTTTATTTGACATTCAATTGTTTTTAATTTTCGGATTGCTTAGAAAAAAGCACATAAGTATAATTTTTGAAGTTCTTTCCTAGGTTAAAAATACAGCAGAAAAATCGAGTAAGGTGCACTTAAAATGATCACCCTGTACATGAGGTTACTGCGCTTAAAATAAATCAAAAATAAAAATTATCATATTCACCTTTCATTGAGCCTTTCATTCTCCATATCAATATTTAGAGACGGCAAAATGGGAAAACTTTCATTTATATTAGTCTGCCTACAGAAATTACCGGAAATAAAAGAAAATTATTACTTTTATTAATTTACGAAAAAAATTCAATTTTCACTAGTACTTTTTTTTTTATATTTTCTCTTTTGGGCTAATGTTCGATTTTTCGGTTGTCTGCTAGGGTATTTACGCTTATGATATGTTTTTATTTTTCCCATTGTTCTTTCACTGCACTAATAATCACTTTCAATAACATGTCTACTTAGGTGTACACTTGATTTCAAAAAAAACTGGTACAACTCTTGTAATCGAAAATCTTAATAGTTTAGTTGTGTGCATATGTCTATAAATAGGACTGGCCAGGCATGTCGAGAGGGGGGTGGAGAAGAAGTGATTTACCCCGGACCTGGGTTTTTTTGGAGGAGATCGGTTTTCTTTGTGTTTTTAAACTTATTAAACCTTTCTCTTTTATTTTATTCAAATGGAATTTTAAAAAATAATTAGAAAATAACTTTTTCAAAACATTTTCAAGCTTGCCATATTATTGTTTAAAAAAATAATATTTGTTGCGGATAATTCTACTAATGGTTGTAATTAAAATACTAACTGAATAATGATAATTCTATTTTTAAAATAAGAACACAGAAATAACACTTGAGATTAAAAAAAATGTAAACAATGCAAACTGAACATAAAAAATACAATAAAAAAATAAAATAAATGAACTTCAATTACGTAATACAGAATTAACTAATATTTTGTCATTGCTCCATTAGCGTCTAAAACTGCCTGAAGTTTTGCAGGCATGGACAAAATCAGATTTCTTGCAAGGTCAACTTCTTGCGACAAGTTCTCCCAAGCGTCTTCAATTATCCCTTCCAATTCTTGGGCATTATTTGTATGGTTTTTTATATGTTTCACCATTAGTCCCCATACATTTTCAATTGGATATAAATCCGGACTTTTAGATGGCCACGGTAACAACTCTATGTTTTTATTAAGAAACCATTGCCTGACACGATGGGCCGTATGTATGGAGCAGTTGTCTTGTTGGAAAATAAAATTATTTTCCGGAAACACCTCTATTACTGACGGCAACATAATATTGTCTAATATTTCAATATATTTAATGGAATTGAGATGACCACCACTGTTCCAACACACACCTAACCCATTTAGGCTCATCCAAGCCCAGACATTGACTGAAAACCTTTCTAATATTTGTGGATTGAAAGTATATTTTTCGTCGTATCTAGTGGAAGGAGGCCTATATACGCGAACATGTCCATCGTTACAGGATTTAAAAACCTTTTCGTCAGAAAAGACAACTTGTCCCCAAAAGTTTTCATCATTGATTATATAGTTGAGTGCAAAAATAATCCTACCCTGCTTCTTTTCTTCTGAAAGTTTGTATTTTTTAGCCGCTGAACAACTCTTCAAGTCGCTTTGTAGTTTTATTCTTCTGCAAGCAGTAGATACCGAAGCAGGGAAATTTGTCTCTGTAAATGCATTTACTGCAGTCTGAAAAGGGTTTTCTATTAGGTAATTTACAAGATTTTCATCTTCTTGATTATTGCTCTTTCTGGGAATACCGGAACCAACTTTACGGGATACCGTTTGGTTGGTTTCCCATTGTTTTTTAACACTCATTATCGTGGTTTTACTCACATTGTATTCAGCAGCAAGTCTTCTTATGGACCAACCATCTTCAATTTTAGAAACAATTCGAAATTTTTGAATATCTGTTAAATGTCAATCAAAGAACGAATAATTTACATAGCTAAAAGAAAGTGTAACAGTTTTTATTGAAATCAAGTGTCCCCACTTTATAACAAATAAGTAAATTTGAGATATCTCTAGAATACACACGCCACTGTTGTTTACGCAAATCGCAACGTGGTTCCTAAGTGCCCGATTCCCCCTCCCGCAAACGAGTCCAGTGTATGCAAGTGCATCCGTGTTTCCGAAATATCATGCGAGATGGCAGCTATTATCGGAATATAGATATGCAGTTTTTAGTTTTCTAATAAATTTATTTTCAACTAATCCAAGAGTTGGGTCACATGAATATAAATGGTACAAACAGTGACTAATGTCGGAATGTTAAAAAATTTGGATACAAAATATTTAAAATGCATGCGAAAATTTTTTGACGACTCTGAAAAAAAAATAATTACATTCCGACATTTTATACATATTTTTGAAAAATCTTGTAAAAATCGCACTCAAATCGGATAAGTTTTAAACGAGATATTCGCGAATTATGATTTAATAGGGTATATAAGACTCTTAATGTAAACAACTATTAAATTAAATGTTCAAAAACGCCATCTCCTAATTTTAAGTAAATTTTTGAGCCCTTTCCAAACATGCCTTAAGCAGAGTCCTACCATCAATAGAATTTATTACATTTCGCATACAATTCCGTAGTTCGTTTCATTTTTACATGTCCTCAAAAGTAAAAATCATGCATAGCGACAGATTTACGGGCCAATACAGGTAATGCAGGCTGATTAAAAACAACGGTAGCGATCTGTTGGGCCTCTGTCAAAGATGTGTCATCAGATTAGTTTCAAATGTTATATAATGATTTTACAACGACCCTTCAATACTAAAGGGTGTCCACCTAGTGCGTATTTGTTCTATAAATCTGTAACTATCATAGATAGAAAAAATATCTGATGTGGCCAGCACATAACTTTCTTATACCAGTATATCATCCTATTATAAAAAAATAATTCTATTTAATTCTTCTTTATTTAAGTAATTGGAAAATATGTTTTATTGGCTTGATATAGTAGACATGATTTATAATCTTTCATCAAGAATATATTTTTTTGTAAAGGCAAATATAAAAAAGTTTGGGTCCAGTGGACCTCCTTTCAGCTGGATAATTTTGCTCATCATCGAATTTATCATTGTCTTTGGCCTTTAGAACATGTGTACCAAATTGGAAAGCTTTATCTCAAAAACTGTGGCTGCTATCGCGATACTACAGACATACAGACAGGTTTTTTCATAAAGTTATGTTTTTTCATTATAATTCATCGAGATTCGTCCAGAAATGCAATAAAAATTTTTAATTTTTTTTCCGAAATCGTACCTTTTTTCTTTCATTCATTGTGTCTCTTCTGGTAGTATCACATTCACCAAATTTAATGTGTCACCTAAAATATTGTTGACAATCTTAACTGCCAAATTTGGGAAGTCTCTCATTAGTATTTTTTTGAGTTATCGTGGATACACACATACACAAACACGCGCACCGACAGACATCATTCGGAAAATAGTCAGAATGGATTCAGGAGGGTTCAAAACGTTTAAATCAATCAAAATTTCGAGGTTGAAAAAAAATCACGATTACTATACTTCCTTATATTAGGTACAAGAAAGTGAAAACAAAGGTTGTTCAGCATTCACCACAGCATATTTCAAACACATTTTTAGTCATACAGGGTATTTCGTTTTGGCCGGGTGGTAGTCAACTTTGTTAAGTTGTTAAGTATATGTTATTACATATTTGGTTAGCAAACGTTAACAGCTTTTCAATGAACTACCATAATATGTACTTTCTTTGAGCAGTTTAGGAATTATTTGAAATTATATATAAATTCTGACAGATGTACACCTTTACAAGAATCGTTGTATTCTTCTAATTTGAAACGCTTTCAAATATTTCGATGCGGTAGTAAATTACAATAGAAAAGGGCTTTCAAACCATGTATCCGGCTTTAGATTTATTTCTACAGGATGTCTATAATTTTATGTCAAACTTGAAGACTTAAAAACCTCAATAACTTTGTTATTTCAAATGGAATACTCTGTAAGTTATTTCATATTCGATTAGAGAATTCCAAGATCTTTCCTACGACCTACCATACTTGATATTTTTTTATTTTCAATGGTTTTGAGGATATGATTATTTATGTTCAAATTTTGAGAAACAAAAACAAAAGTTTACAATTTTTGATACATTTTATGCAAATTTTAAATAACACACTCTCACATAATAAAGTTAACAGTTTCATTAAGAGGTTGAACTTATTGAGTGAAATATAAGTTGAAGTGAGTCACAAATAGGCCTATTGATGACCGCAGTTGAGGACCCACTCACAACAACCTTACCTAACTATGAGCTGATACCATAACAACTATTAATTTTAAAAAATACACTGATGAAAATAACTCTCAAGTTGTAGTTTGTGTTTTGACGCAATATATATGAACAAGTACTCGATCGATCAGTTACAACAAATTACTCATAGCTACAACAAAATTAGTTATCTTTATTTGTTTATGTGATACATATATCACTTAAAGAAACCAAAAAACTCGTGGTTAAAATGTGTCATTTATTTTTTATTATTTTTATATTTTATATAAAGATGGTAGTCAAATTAAGAAATAACGTCGTGTATATCTTTATATGGGTAATACATACATTCAACAAGCAGGTTGTACACTTCTCACAAGCCATACACAAACAACTAATTACTTATTTGTTAGTACAATGTGTTTTGGGACTACTTACCGGTCTAATTCAGTGTGCCTCGACTCTTTATCACTGGCGGTTCTTCTATATGGTCATTTGGTCAATGACCTCCCACATACAAATAAAAAAATAGAGCTATTCATTTTCTGAAGTTTAAAAATATATAATATATATTTTTTTTAATATTCTTAAAAAATATATTAAAGTTTCTAGTTCATTCTATGCACAATACTATTCAAATATCTAGATCACAGGATTTCATATTCATTACATTATTCATTTATAGAATTTAAAAATCTTGGGTCAATCCACAACTTGTCCTTAAAGCTAGCTACGGACCGAATTTACAACGAATTAAATGTGAAATAGACTTATGCGCGAATCGTCAGAAAGCAAAAGAGACAGAAAACACTGGCGGGGATAATGTCCCTGACACATTTTACGATAACGCACGAAGTTCAGTAAAGCAGTCTTAATGCTGACCAGGTACGTACGTGTTGGTCGGTAAATTCTGTCGCGTTGTTTTTAATGGTTTTATTTGTGAACATTTTATTAGTAAATCTCTACTTGTCGTGAAATTAAGTAAAACAGTGTTTTTGGTGTTTACTATTAAATATGAGTGTTGTACAAAATATATTAAAACTGAAAGATGGACATAATAAAGTACAAGTAGTTTTTGTATTTAGATACGTTTTAGACGGTGTTGTATGTGAGAGATTTTGGAAATTTATTCAGCCTCAAGGAACGACATCGCAGTATTTGACAGATGTAATTTTAAAAGAGTTAGAATGTTTGAAAATTAATAAAAGTCTTGAAAAATTGATAGCAGAAAGTTACGATGGAGCATCAGTAATAAGTGGTGCTTTTGGAGGTGTACAAGCCAAAATTAAAAAAAATATCCTTCAGCAAATTTTATTCATTGTTACGCTCATCAACTAAATTAAATTTTACAAAAACCATCAAGTCAGGATAAAATAATTTTTTTTTTTGCTAATTTACATAGCGTTTCTTTATTCTTTGGAAAATCGCCAAAAAAAACAGCCGTGTTAGATAATTAGATAATGTGTTAAGGTGAAATTACCTAAAGCGGCTCCAACACGATGGAATTGTAATACAAAGTGCATAGAGACTGTTTATACCTATCGAACAGAATTATTAGATTGTTTAGAAAAAATCATTGATAATGAATCAGAAAACAACACTCTAAACCAAGTTATTGGTTTAAAAAACTACTTACAAAATGAACATTTTCTTTACTGGTTAAATTTTTTTTCATTTAGTTATGCCTCATTGTGATATATTGTTCATTCAATTACAAAAATGTAATATCGATGTCATAACAGTAAATAAGTGTATTGGCGTTTTTAATAGTAAAATTGAAGACATCAGAAATAAAATTTTGAATAACTATTTGGAGGAGACATCCATGCAGTCTGCCCAGAGATGTAAAACGGAAGAATCAAAAAGGAGAATTTCATTAGAAGTTTGTGATATAATTACATCTGAGATCAAAAACAGGTTTGGCTTCAGTAATCATTTAGCAGCGTCTCAGTTATTTCACGCAGATCGATTTAAAAATTATAAAAAAAGCTTTCCTCAAGATATGTTTAAATTAGTTAAAACGGAGTATCCAGTCATAAATCATTAGAAACTTGAAACTGAATTAGAAGTATTATATAGCTAAGAAGACCAATAGTGAAGGTGCAGTTGCTTTGTTACAGTTTTTTATTAACAATAATTTGTGCAATACTTTTCTGAAAGTGTCAAACTGTTAATAATCTTGTGTACTCTCCCTATGACTACCGTCGAAAGTGAACGTTGTTTTTCCACCTTAAAAAAGAATAAAGACATTTTTAGGAAATACCATGGGTCAGGAAAGGTTATCTTCTTTAGCTATGCTTACCATAGAAAGGGTATTAATAAAGAAGATAAAATATTTTAATGAAAAAAGTAATTGACCACTTTGCATCTCAAAAAGACCGGAGGATCGACTTGGAATTTAAATCACTTTAAAAGGTAGGTAATACAGTAAATTTTTCTAATTGACCTCCCTATCTCTTGACCCACGAATCGCCACTGCTCTTTATAGGGTGAACCAAGGCGGTTCACAAGTAATCGTCCAAATTATTTACTTACTATAATAATAAATACACAGATCATATATAGATAATATCAGTGGTTGCGTAGGCAACAAGTATCTCAGAATTGTATTACTGGTTGTATAATGTCAATAAAAGAATATTTGTATAGCAACAAAATATTATTTATTTACTCAATTGTCAGTTCATGAAAAATACATTACATAATAATAATTAATACATTAATAAATTCTCAAAATCTTTCCTTGAACCCTTTCTAGCTAAAGTTACTTAAATGAAGTACAAACTTATATCTAGTGACTATTTAATTCTGCTTGGTTGCAGTTGGTACGATTATATTGAAGGTTAAAGGTTTTTTTCTACAAACACCATTAAAAACTAAATTTTTAACACGGCAATTAAAAATGTAATATTATATAAACTCGCGTTAAAAATGATCACATGATTTACTTTTAACACTAGTGCAAAAAGTAAAATGACAAGTCGTTTGTCATAATGACATTTACATATTTATTAACAAAAAATTACAAGTTATTTAGAAATATTTATATTAATTGTACAATTGGAGCAATTAGTAATATTTATCCCTTATGAGGAAGCTACTTCACAAGAAAAAATTGTTGACCTTGAAGCAGTGGAGGAAATACTATTAAAATGCTCTATTTCTGAATTGTTAGAAGAAGGGCAATTATTTGGAAGAATGTGATAAGCAATCCTCTTTTTGTTCTCTAACGAATCTTCCAAATATCCTTCTGCAACACTCGAACTTTTCCATCCTCCATGTCTTTTTATTGTACATAAATTTGCACCAGAGTCTGCTAACAAGCTGGCGGATGTCCGACGGAAACAATGTCCGGTGTAAAGTTCACTATTTGGTAGTTTCAAAAATCTTGCAATATCTGTAGGCATCTTTCCAAAAATATTTATTCCAACAGGTTGAATCGTACATTTGTTACTAGTGTATTTAATAAAAAGACGTTGGTGGTTGACATGAGCTGGACGTAATGCTAAGTACTTATAATATAAGTCAATATAAGTCTCAGTAATAACAGTAAAGGTTCTTGAAACTCTAGTCTTGCTGTCTGGAATGCTTACCACTAGTGTATTTCCTAAATCCTCAATATTGTTTAAACTCATTTGACAAAGTTCTTAACGGCGACACGCGCCTAGTATACTCATTACAGCAGCTACTTTAAACATCAAATACTTGTCATCTGGCGCCTCTGCAATAAACATCAATATTTTGGCGTGTAAAAATTTTTGATTTTTTTTGGACGATATCCTCCTTTGCGCTTCAGAAATGCGATGAATTTATAAAACTTACTTATATCTTGATTGTTCTTGACATTTAACATAGCCTTTATCATTGAAAAATGTGCCCAAAGCGTCGAAGACTTCCAAATTTTAGAATTTTGCTCGAAATAGGCCAACATTACATTTCCACTGTACTTGCCTGCAACATTGTTCCTATCGCACCATTCCACAAAGCGTTTGTACGCTAATTCATATTGTTGTTTGGATTATGTGGGCAACAAATCTAAAGTTGCCCTTGTAGCTGCTTCTTCAATTTCTTGAGCAATCGATTCGCTTCCTTCTGGACTATAATTAATATTGAAACTCATCATATTGCAATAGTTTTTCACATTTGACAAGCATGTGTCAAACAACGGGCAAACTTGATTTATTTATTTCATAAATCCTACAAACTACTAGAATTATGAGGTAACCATTAAGGGGCCTAGTCGGGAAAAAGCTTCGGATAGTTGTGTCACTCTCTAGAAAGTTTTTATACATGCGCCGCTGAATAATTTTGCTCTTGACTATACCTTCACTGGACGTTTTATTCACCGACTTCATTGAGGTGCGATTCCCGATAGAGGTAACACTTCCTTGCTCCATTTGTAGTGACAAAGATACTTATTTAGAAAATTCTTTTTAACCAAATAGTACGGAATAAAAGTTTGAAACTTGCTGAGCATAATTATGAAGATTCATTCTAGACGACATGTATGAGTTTTACCTCGAATTTTACCGATTGATATCATAATTCAAGAGCTAATCACGTCCAAATTTCACTTATATTTACAGCATAAATTTTCCCTACATAAAGTGAAAATTAATTAAAAAAGATATACATGTACCCTCTAGTACACTTTCAACTACTGATCCTCAAAATTTGGTGTAATTTGACCAAACCGTATGGAAGAAATAAATTTTGAAAAACTACCTTACAAACACTGGTTCGATTAGCCCTCTTAAATGGATTTGAAATCTTTTTAAAGAAACTTTATTGTTCTTTTAATGGTGTTTGCAGAAAAAACATTGAATGATACACGTGTTAAAAATGACTTTTCTTTGTTCGTGGAGTTGCTCCACTCGCTTACGCTCGTTTTGCAAACTTCTCCACTCACAAAATAAAAAATCATTTTTAACACTTGTATCATAAATAACTATTATTTTTCGTCATTAAGTTAATGGTGAATGTTTTTTATACACATTATTTTGAAGAAATTCAAATATTTTCAGTAGTCTTATAGTAGCTAAGTGATTTTAATCATCAATACACTATATTTCAATGGTTTTTCTTTTAGTTTTAGCAGAGACTATATGTACAGACCGTTCCTTCACTGTGTTAATCTTATTAACAAGCTAAAACCCAGTCAAATCTCTGAATTGTGTAGTGTATACCAGTCAATATGAGATGGCGCATCAATAGTGCGTAGAGATCTACATTTCAGCTACACAAATTAGACCTCTTGCTTCGCGATGTTGTCATGCATGATTTCTACAACCATACTTTTCAGCATGCTGATATTTACTACGGCCAGCGAGATGTGTAATAGCAGATACGAAGTAATAAATCATATTAGTTAGGTATTTGAAATATCGAAAATACTAAAAACACCTTTATTTTTACTAGTGCCCTCCTATTATTATGTGTAGGAAAGCATTATTTAAATTGATTAAATTCGACTTTAATTATGAGCATTAATAAGTACCTATAGTTTGTTTCTTTTGATTAAATACAAATTTATAGATATTATATTATGATATAAGTTCTTAAAACCATATTGTAAATCCATAACTTTCATAAAATAAAGCATTACATTATTGTTATTGGATGGATAAATATTGATTTCAGATTTTTTGGTTTTGAGGAATTTATACCTGCACGTGCGTACAATCTCATTTCAGAATAACTTAGCCCTTATTGGATGCAATAAGGCAATAAACCGTGCAATAAACCTAGTGCATGAACGAAACTTTATTTGAGTAGGTATTAGGGCGAAAACACAACACAGCGGTGCGACGTCGCATCGCAGAAATCAACGACGTCGTAGAAATTTGCGATGCGACGTCGCTTAGTACAAATCCTGGGCGAAACCACAACATTGCGGTGCGACGACGCATCGCAAATTTCCACGACGTCGTTGATTTCTGCGATGCGACGTCGCACCGCAGTGTTGTGTTTTCACTTATGAGATCGACAATGATTCTCTCAAGCAACGCACACGCAAATCACTGAAGTCTGGTTGTCTTTTATACGCGACTTTTGGTGGTATTATTGTCAACCTATAAATCTTTTATTGTATTTTGCGTGTTATTGTTAATCAAATATTTATTTTTATATTTATGCATATGGCTAGATTTGTACTGCGGATTGTGAAACAGAAATCTCGTTTATATCGTTTAGTGTTGTATAAAAATGATTTATTTTGTTGGAAAAAATGTTTTATGTTGCCAGCAGCTTATTTGGTTTTTATATTTAATTATAACACGCCATACATACATCAAACGTGTCGCTTCTGGTATAGGTCTTCTGTGGCGAGTGCAATGAACGTTCATCGCATCGCATTGCGGTGCGACTTCGTTTTTGCGATGCGTCGTCGCACCGCAGTGTTGTGGCCTGCAACAGACGTAGGACACGTATTGTGCGGTCCACATATCACTAGAAGCGTTTTCTCTGCGTTGCCGTGGCGATGAAGTTTTAATGTTTCGTCATCGCATCGCATCGCCGTGCGACATCGTTTTTGCGATGCGACGTCGCACCGCTGTGTTGTGTTTTCGCCCTTATACGCTTGCAAATAATATTTGTGGTTACTTCTGTGGTTTTATCAGTTTTATACTATAATTAGCGAGATACTCAGTTTAATAATTTACAAATTTTTATTTATGATAGTGACATTTTTCTGTGATAGTGCCCTTTTTATGAAGTGAAATTTTTTGATGATAGTGACATTATAGAATATACCTAAGTGTTTAATAACATAATAATTATTAAGCAATAAAATGTCTGGCTACTGTGAATATGTAAATTGCAGGCAACTTTCAGAAAAAAATCCTGATTTGAAAATGTATTCATTTCCAATAAAGAACCCACGGATTTTAAGGGAATGGATTATTAATACAGGTAAGATATGAAATTGCATGCATTTTAATATCAACCAATATGATTTCGGTACTTCAAATTTTCATAAGAAATTTCACTTTTGAATAGCATTTAGATGTAAATAAAAAAAAATTTAGTTGTATTACATTTTCATAAGAATTTGCTCCCTATGCTACTTCCGTAAAATGTAGACAGTAATATACATACATGATTCATCATTCTACAGCCTATAACTTTTAAACTAATTGAGATATCAAAAAAATGCAAAGAGCAAAAGTTTTTCCCCCTTCATCAGACTACATTATGACATTTTCGAAAAAACAAAAAAGCATCTTTTTCCATTTCAAATATTACAATGTTCACACCAGATTTAAATTCACCGTCTAAAATCAACCCCAATTTGGTAATAAAATTATCTGACCCTCTGACAGGCACGCGGGAGCTTTCATTTATTTAAAAAACTTGATTTTAACCATTTTTCCAATAAATTCAAAAATTCTTCGATTAACTTTCTACCTATTTTTTTCACTATTCCAACTGGAAAATTATGAAATAAAAGAAGTTGAAAATTAACATCTATTATACTGGGTGTTCTATTTAGATGCTAGCGTATTTCATTATATTGGCATTTTGTGTTTATTTAAATTTCGTCTATTTTTTTTGCTTTGCTTTTTTGTTTTTTCTAAAACGTCATGAATCATGATGCAGCTTGAGGAAGGCGGTAAACTTTTGCTCTCTGCATTTTTTTGATGTCTTAATTAGTTTAAAAGTTAAATTCTGTAGAACCATAAAACAAACAGTTAAAATCATTAAAATCAAAAAATCAAAAAGAAAATGCAGTTAGCCATGATTTGATCGCATAACTTTATCACCAACTTTTATTCAATTTCATACTTATTTATTACTGGTCTTTTAATGTGTATACATGTATATTTGATATTTATTATTTATATACATCTAGAGTTTTTTTATACTATTTATACATATGTATTTTATGTACTGTTTAACACGTGATTTTATAATTTTATATATTTTTTATAGTGCGAGTCCTGGAATGTCTTTAAATAAAGTCGAACCGTCAACCATTTGAAATATGTTTTTTTTTTTACCACTACCCAACCATTTTAAAAAACAAAAGTTTAGAAAAATACTGGCAGCTACTAAATATTTAAGTATTATCAGAGACTGTACAGTGTACATATAGTCTCTGGTATTATGTAATATGATATTAAGGTTAAGTTTAGTAGCATAGGCTAGACTTAACCATTTAAATAAAGACTTCTTTTTTTATTACTATTGTTATAATTCTTTGATATTTTAAAATTTTACATCTTATTTAAATATCAAAAACCAAGTAATGTAAAATACATTTTTACATTAGGTCATTAGCAATTTTTTAATTTTCAGGTTGTTATATTCTTGCGTTTTTATGCGACAAACTCAAAATTTCCCATTGATACTAAACACTTTTAACCTATTTTAACACGCTTTTATTAGCTTCACTTGTATGTTTGTTTGTTTGTTTGTAACCGACTCTTTGGACTCGATTTTGACCCACTTTAAACGGACAGATTTAATTGAAACTTTGTACACTTACGAAGAACCGGTAACAATACAATAATTTGATAGTTTTTATCATTATCCTGATCAGGATCGCCAGTCCTTTCCTCACGTATCCTCTGCTTGAGAGCAAGAGGCTTAATATTGTAAGTATATTCCGTGATTCTCAGTTCGGTCGTTGGCCGAGCGCGCAAGTCTTACTCGACGCGAAACGACGGACTCCTCGGGCGTGAGTTCAAATCCCATGGATGAAATAAAAAAAATTTTTTTTTTTTTCAGAAATATCTGTTGGATCGTAATATGTTATAATATCAGCATCAATAAGCAATATAAATATAGTTTAAAAAAACTACAAAACACGCTTTCATAGCACATCAAACTAAAAAGTGAAAAATAATTATAGTTTAAAAAAACTAAAAAACACGCTTTTAAAGCACATCAAACTAAAAAGTGAAAAATAATTATTAATATAAACTGAAAACAATAATGAACGAAAAATACTAGTATTATTGTGAAAAAAGCGTGGGGCGCTTTGTGCCATATTTTTCGTATATCGAGAAACCCACGCTTTTTTCACAATAATACTAGTATTTTTCGTTCATTATTGTTTTCAGTTTATATTAATAATTATTTTTCACTTTTTAGTTTGATGTGCTTTAAAAGCGTGTTTTTTAGTTTTTTTAAACTATATTTATTTAATTTTTAACTCTAAAATTTGAGAGGCTGTAGCTCTGCTGGGATGTATTTTTTTTAGTCAAATCGTCTAATTCTTTGAAGTAGAAACGTATAATTTACCAGTGTAATCTCAAACATTATATATACTTATATGCATTTTAAACTTTTGTGTTTCATACAAATATAAAATGCAAATAATTTGAGGAAATCTTATTTGATTAAAATTATCAACTTATAACCGATGGCAGTAAAAATAAAACTAAGACAATATTTGTTACCTATTCTATAATCTGAATGTAATCATAATTCTTATAAAACTATAATTATGTGATATATACAATGTACAATAAAATTTTAATTAGATAATCTGTTTTTTATTTAAAAACGAAATCTAGCCTACAAATAAATCATATTAAGTAGTTTCAAATTATTATGTTTCAATAATTTTTCTCATCTAATAGTAGTAGCTACTTATTTTACTAGGCAACTAGGCCACAATTGGGTAATTAATTTCATGTACTCGTATACCGATTATCCTAACCAGTAACAGAGACCCAGTAGTCATAAAGTCAGTTAAAAATCATGCTTACAGTATAAAATCACACAATTTTTATAAAATATAATCACAATCTGCAATTCCTAAATTAACATCAGTACTTCATATTTTTGTTCGACTTCTGTTACAATGTGCTTCGGAATATACAAGAAAATTAGGCAGAAAATAAATTCACGAACTTTTGAAAACTATAGATAATATTAATAACTGCTTATTTTCAGAAACATTGAGGTAAATCCATGAGTAACAAAGTTATCTCATAAGAACCGCGTACTAGGATACATAGGTAGGTAATACAAGTTTTGCGAAACTTGCCATCATGACCATCCATATTAGATATGAGGGTGGTCGGACTTAAAATTGGCCACACTGTATAATAAATTGAAAAACAATGTCTACCAAATTTCATGGAAATATCTTAAAGAATTCCTCTGCATTCTCATTTAATTATTATGTAGACAGACATTGTTTAAAAACTGTTTTAAAATTATGGTAGAAAGCATATTTCCGTTCATCTTAAAATCGTTTTTTTTTTTCATGATCACAATGCTTCCTGTATAATAACAAGGAAGGGAGAAGAAATATACCTAAATACAAAATTTAAGTCGCCTATCTGTTTATTTATTTATTTTTTTTTTTTTGGTTTGTAGTATTTTTTTGCATAATTGATTGTACGCGAAGAACAAAAATTTCAAATTAATGTTATATTCTAAGTATTGAACAAAGAGTAATTATAAAATATGTATATATTTTAGTACCCTACTTTAAAGTGCACAAAAAATGTAATTTATTTACAGAAAATTAGACATTTGTTATCAGATTTGGTCAAATAATAAAATAGTCCAACGCCGTGCCGGCCTGCTACTGCTCTAAAAGCCGACTATGTAAGTTTACCAGCAGCCAGCCAGCGCACTGAAAACAAATTAAACATGCTGGATATTTATATTTACTACCTTCTGCTACCTGCCTCATGAAACAATTATTTGGCAACAACGTAATATCTAGTAGGGACAATTTGTGCAGCTAGTAGGATCGCTGGCTAAACCTCTCAAATAAGTAAATGCTCATGACATCTATGATGTATTCTCTTGATTAATATTTTATTAATGATCCCTCCATAAGCATGGAGCAGTCTGTACATATAGTCTCTGGTTTTAGATACCTGATGTATCACTACCGTAACTGTCTTGTAATTGCAATGATTTTGATGACGAATTATGATTTATATTAGGTAGATACCTGCTTGTCATCTCCACTGTCTCTTGATAGCTTGAAAAGTATTATTTATATATTTTCTTGACTCTGCTTACTTCTTGCCACTAATTACTTATCATATAACCTGTTTCTCGACTTAATTTGTAGGTTAATCTGAAAATACCTATTTTCAGGAATAAAATTTTGAGATGCTTCTCCCTTGAAAGTCAAATAGCAACTCTCTCTAGAACTGTCAGATTTCCTACTTATACATCTGCCAAATTGCCTACTTCTTTCTTCAAAAATTGTTAAATTTGACAATTAATTTCTTGATCCTTGATTTTATTGTACTTTTTCTTTTTTTGTATTTTTCCTGAGTTTCTCCTGATCATTTTCCTATACCTGTCTTTTAATTCCGTGCAATATAAGCTTGTTAGGTTTCATCACCTCCGATTCTCATTTACACTCAGATTATTTAAAATCACTATTCTCTTTTAAATTTAACATTTCCTGTTATTATTTAAGTCTATTCTCTATTCTAAATACATGTTTTTACTTTGATTTCACACAATTTAATTACTGTTTTTATTATTATTTCAGAGTTGGAGTCATGCTGTTTTGATATTTTACTGTTCCTGAAGTTTATGTCTATTATACCTACTAACATTGATCTGCATATTTAACTTTACAGTACGAAATCTGTGAACTCGATGTTTGACCTGCCGATTCTTATTAAACATTCTACTGAAGACCTAATATCCTTTTTTTTATTAATTTATATTCATGGTAAAGTATTCTACTCTTCTATTCTACCACATATTCTATTAAGCTGCGTGTACAATCATAGTCAAAATAAAAATTAAATTAATATTTTCTTTATCTTTTAATCAATGCTAACATTAACAAAATGTACATTACTTTTATTGTATTGTTGATTCCTTCTTGGTTTTATGTTTGGGGATAAAAATACGTGAAAGTACCTTTACATGAAAAAGAGTACAAGCTACGAGCTCTTTCGAATATCAAGGTTTCAAGGTAATGACAAAACCCGAATCATTGGAACTTTTACTATATAATTGAAGTTGTAATACACCCTGTACAAGTAGCTTATTGTAATACACCCTGTATAAGTAGCTTATTATAACACACCATCTATATCATATATGAATTTGCTGACTGTAAGGAAACGGTTTTGCTAAAGCTGGCGGGTAAAACGGAGAGTCGAAAATGGAGTGCCGGCCGGTAAACATACGATCCAAGAGACGTCAAGACGTCGAGGTGTAGAAAATTATGAAATTTGTAATTATTATAATTAATTATTTTGGCTATTAGAGAGTCGCACGTGGACGAGTCATGGCGGACGTAAAATTATGTCTACTACATAGTACATACTTGGGGTAGAAATTTAAATTAGTTTACTTATTTTCGGCTATAACTCTAGAAATTTTGTTGGTAAATTATTGCATATGTCTTATGTATTTATGTGTGTGCCAATGGTAGAGATGGCAGAATTTGATGAGATCAAACTATTTTTGTAACTTGCAGCTGAAGAAATATTTTATAGAGTGTTGAGTGCTCTCTCCTACTCTCCAAGAGTATATTTTATAATTTGTAAAAGTTTTTTTTTAACATTAAATATTGGAAAATTTATTGTGATCTGTGGGTAATTTTGATTTTTCTTTTATTATACGTATTATTTTATGAAACCTGTGTCTTATTAATTCTCTGTCGAGAGTTCTATCCTAGATATTCCTAGGGCTATGGATCCAGTCTTTGAAAGAGCTGGCGCTACTAGTGTCTGTTCCCCTTGCAGTTTCAAGGGGTGGTGGCAGCAGCCCTTATCCTTTATTTTGAGGGATATTTATTATAATAGCACAGGTGAGATTAAGAAACAAACATTTGATTACAATGGTGACAGCGATAGTTTACAACAAGGGTAGCTAGACGGGAGATTCGCTACAAAGTGGTTATATTTTTAGTGCAAAAAGAATAAACACAAAATCAAGCCCTTTAAAATGGAAAACTCTAAATGGAAAACTCTAAATAATCAAGGTTGTAAACTTTACAGCCGTCACGAATGTCGCTTTTCACTTTACTAAACCCAACCTATTTGTTTTGTATTAAGGCTGGTACTAACTCTTACACTAAAATATAACCAGAATTCACTAAAAAATTGTTAAAAATTAGAACCAAAATTTCTTCATGATTGTTGTCGTCAATTTAATGACGACAATAATTGTGTATATTACACACATGAATTCAAGTTCGAACAATTCATCAATTTCTTTGAATGTGTAAAATGGCTGTTACCCTTTCATAAAAAAAAAAAACTGCGTTAATGAATACTTATTTCGATTTCTTCTTAAGAAATGAAACCAAACTCGGTATAATCATATCGTTAAAAAAATTAACAATTTAGTAAATAAATAGTTTATTCAGTAAAAAAAACAATATAATATATCACACATTCCTATTCTCCTGTAAACTTTTATTTACGTGACGTTTCGAATTTACATGTTCAGTGTTTTCACCTCCTACGTCATCCCACCATTGAATCTCACCAGAAGCAAAAAATACGAAAAATACATCAGATGCCATATATATAGAAGATGCTATTATAAATATTGTCCTCCAAAGGCCCTTGTTAGCCTAAAATTAAAATTTATGTATAATGAAAATTAATCGGGTATGCCCGCAAAAAGAAAAAATTGCAAGTTGGAAAAATGCAAAAATTGCAAATGGCAGAAAGATGCATACCGTGGACACGTGTTTCAGACTGATTGGTCTTCATCAGCACGGTGTAGCTGAGTTAAAATGATGGACAAAACTCAAAAAAAGACACTAAAGGAAAACCACTGACAGGAAGCCAGTCGCACCTTTGTGGCTTCACTTGGAAGACTCTTACGGTTTGAGAGCGACATCCAATGATCGTACACGCGGGCAACTATAGCAACCTGCGTGCTCTCAAACCGTAAGAGTCTTCCAAGTGAAGCCACAAAGGTGCGACTGGCTTCCTGTCAGTGGTTTTCCTTTAGTGTCTTTTTTTGAGTTTTGTCCATCATTTTAACTCAGCTACACCGTACTGATGAAGATCAATTAGTCAGAAACACGTGTCCAGGGTTTGCATTCTTCTTCCATTTGCAATTTTGCATTTTCCCACCTTGCATTCTTTATGCGGGCGTGTACCCATCACCATCAGCCAGCTTCACAGATAATATATTTAAATGCTACTGTAATTTGAACTTGTTATATAGATTTTCTTAAAAAAAATCTATATATACATTTATGCTCGGCGACTTTGGGCCCCCGTATCTCGAGAACGGCTGATCGGATCGACCTCAAATTTGGGATCTATCCGAATCTCGAGATTTCCAGAAACTTTCCGTCTGTCCGGAACTCCGGAACTCCGGAACTCCGGAAACTTTTCTTTGAAATGCGATAACTGTCCCAAATATTGACCGATCGATTTCAAATTTTTACCAGAGGTAGACCTCCATGGTTTACATATGCCTATTGATTTTGAGCCGGTTCCGAAAACGGCAAGTGGGGCAAAAACGGCCCAACAACCAATTTTTTTACCTTCCTTTGAAATGCGATAACTGTCCTAAATATTAACCGATCGACTTCAAATTTTGAACAGGTGTAGACCTCTAAGGGCTACATATACCTATTGTTTTGGAGCCTGTTCCGAAAACGCGAAGTGGGACAAAACGGCCTAAAAGCCAAATTATTTTTCTTTTTTTTTTGAAATGCGATATCTGTTCAAAATATTGACCGATCGACTTGAAATTTGTAACACGGGTAGACCTTTACGGTCTACATATGCGTGTTGATTTTAAGCCGGTTCTGAAAACGGGAAGTGGGGCAAAAAAAATTAAGAATTTTGATTTTTTTTTGGAAATGCAATAAATGCCCCAAATATTGACCGAATTGGTACAAATATAGGCATATTAGCATAAGACTCAATAAAATGGATCACAAGGAACCGATTTCGACTATTCACGAACCGCTTCGATCATTCCCGAAGGCGTTATAAGCACTTTTAATAGCGTTTTAAGAAATTAAAAAGGGCAAACGAGTTTCAAGGGTGTTAACAGCCACCGAGGCTACAGATTTAACCGCAAAACCCGAACTGGACCCGAACCTTTCCGAAGTTACCCGAAGATACCCGAGGTCAAGCGAGGCATGTGGGGTATCATTTTCAATAAAACCGAACATAAGGAAGCAATTTCGAGCATTCCCGGACCGCTGCGATCATTCCCGAACGCGTCTTAGGCAATCTTAACAACGATTGCAGGCATCGAATAACAAATCATTCTGGAACCGATCCGATGTACTTTGTCCGTCTTCTGAAAATCTATATGGCATCTTCACCGCAGCGGTGAATGTACCTCACTTGTTTAATCTACTTTTGAAATTAAGAAGTCGAGCCTAAAGATAGCTCCATTGAGAACAAGAAAGAGTATGTCGACCCAGTAATGAAAATGTAGATTCATCTGTAAACACTACGTTTCTGGTAATTAGTAAATAATTGGTCATTACCTTTTCATGTTCGCTCCTTCTTGATTTGATCTGTATATTAATTGGATACGACTTTAGGTTACTGAGCAAGATGGTGACAAAGTTAATATAAAATTTATGTTCACAAGGAATTAGAAGAAAATGCACTACATCTTGTATAATTATCTCAATGAAGAAGTTCTTTGGCGTAAACAAATTCACAGAAAACTGTTAATTATTTCATACTACACCAAAAAGTGACAGCATAAAAAAATGTAGCAGGACTTCTACTTTCTTCTATGCTGAACATTAATTCTTATGCCATTATCTTCTTATTTGTTACCTTAATGGATTCTCGAATATACTTACTTCATCTGTTACCACGACTTGAACAACAAGTGGTGCTATTATAGAGAATAACGCAGATGAACCATTTGCTATTCCCATGAGGATTCCGGAAAATTTTGGCGACAAATCAACAATATTTATTTGAAATCCACACCATACTGCTGCGTTTACACCAACAGCTATTATTAACATTGTCACGGATAAAGTTGTTTCGTCTTCTGGCAAGAATCCTAATGTGATGAGAGCTGCTGAAGGTACGAAAGTTCCTGAAATAAAAGGACTCTCTTCAAATATCATTCATTAGATTACAATTAATAAAAAAGGTCACTGGAAAGAGTGTTAAACACTCAACCAAATATGCCCCTAATCTAAAACTGTTTACGAGGTTGAGCAAAAGTAACAAGGAATCGCTATAACTTTTATCAGTACTTGTAGACATTTTAAGAAAATGTTTGTAGACCAGGTCCTAGAGATCATTTTGTCAGAAGTTCAGAATATATTTTGTCTGAGAAATAAGAAACTGTATAATGCTTCGAATGATTTATTCGATAGTGTTAATTATTTGAATTATAGCGATATAAGGTCATACAAAAATACCCAGTAGGGAATTGTAGTTGACGATTTTTCTTACGGCTTTTACGTCCAATATGTCTCTTATAATTACCTGAATGGCATTGCGAAAACTCTACTAATCATATGTTATACTACATCTCTATTCATTTTTGCTCTAAATTGAAAGTCTGAAACCCGTTTTTCTTAATTAAAATAAAATGTAAAACTTAAAATTTATCCAAGTAATTGCTGAAGTAATTATAGTTATTAATATTAATTAATGAAACTTACCAATTGTATTAAATAACTTTCTTGTATTTCCTCTTGATAAATAACCATTATTAATCAAGTAATCTGATATGGAACCAAATGCAAAACTGCACAAAAACAGTGCCAAATATGGAGCTGCTGATAGTAAACTATTCTGGAAAAAACATGTACAGATTTAAACATTGCAATAGGAATAGTCCAATTTATCAACATACCGTAGCCATATGTGCTACTAGAAGCAGAAAGAAATACCTTCGTAAATATTGCCGACACAAAAGTAACAGACAAATATAACGGCGCCTTTGTTATAATACGGTAGTTCGATTGTCATTTGCCGCCAATAAATAATTTAAATTTATCATACACTTTTTTGATTGACGATAGACACTTTTTGTGTGTGTGGTCGCTTTAGGAATAGTGTGACGTCAGTCAATTGGCAGTTAATCATTGTTGCTGACACCGAAAAGTTTTTAAATTAACAGATGACTAGGTTTTTTTGTTGAGTATGATATTATCATAAAAATTTCTAAAGTATTTAAAAATGTCTTTCTTTTATGTTCAAAAATTCTTGTTAAAATCGATCATTTTAAAGAACTGTTTTAAACACAGGCGATTCTTTGTTATATTCAAAACATGTACACTTACATCTTTGTTTAATAATACTAGAAGATGAATAGCAAAACATAAAAAATTGTTCGATTGGTCAGAATCATGAACACAGCACGAAGAAACCCGATCGATATCCGACCTATCACCGTCTTGACAATAAATAGTGTTCTGTAAGACGACGTCTGTCATTTTAATCTGTATTTTTAAGTGATTTTAAAGTTTTGTTATTTGGTGCTGTGATTAGTAATCGATTTTTAGTTATAAAAAAAATTATTTATAAATATTTATTGAGTAATAATGACTAATAAGGGTGTAGCGTGCGGTCAAAGTGGAAAACCACGGGGTTGTTTATTTTTTCACAGGTAAGTTAGCAAAACAAATCAGGGCCGGCATAATCCGAAAGTGTGAAAGCTCAAAAATAACTAAAATTAATGATAGCTTTACAAAAACAAAAACAACATTTGATTACATTTGAACAGTAAAAAATCCACATTTTATCAAAAAAAGATACTTATACAAAAATATTTATTTTAACTTCAATGGAAATTTCATTTTTAAGGTTACTCACAAACTGTAGATGTTTTAAAGCCAATCGATATTTTTTTTAATTCAATTTTAAGGGTTGTTATTAAAAAATGTGTCTATTTTCAGATTTCCCGAGTTATGCAAAAGCATTAAAATAAACGCTGAATCCTGGAGCCGCCCCTGGTTTGTTTTGGATATGTTGATATGTAAACATGCAAATTGTTGTTTATGTATCGGTCATAATAATCAGTGTATCTCTTATCGGTGTTACTTATCTTTATATTATTAATCTGAGCTTACATCAATGAGTTATATGACATGGTTTTTGTTTGCATAAGCTTCAGTGTGTGATTTACAACTTTTTTGGTTCATTAGAAATCAATCATGTGGATATGTAATATCATTATTATGATATAAAATTTTTTTTACTGAAAACGAAACTATTAAAACTAAAAACTTACCGAATGCATATCAAACTTCATTACTTTATTCATATAATTAGGGATTTCGGTGAGCAAAGTTGAATAACCCCAGTTTTGACCAAAGCTGCCAACAAAAACTGCCCACGCGGGCCAAGAGGTGAAAATTTCTTTCCAAGGAGTCGGTGCTATCTGTAAAAAGGCAGAAAATGGTTATTAATATTAACATTAAGAACGAAAATAGAGAACAATTAAACAGTCAGTTCAGCAAATCAATCTTCCACCGAAAAATCTATATTAATTACATGCCAAATTTCAAGAGGTTATTTCTTACACCTTATTCAAGACTAAAAGTTTTTATTAATATATGTCCTAAAATACTTCGTTACTGAGATACAGGGTGTTGAATTTTCATTTTCTTTGTTTTTCCATGTATTTTATACATTTTTAAAGACAATTCATTTAAATTTGGTGTACACACTACTTGTTATAGTCTCCACAAAATAGCTTTACTGATTTTTGCAACAGTCTACAGGGTGATACTTTCTTAGGGGTCATGACACCTTTAACACCCCGAACTTCTTTTTACTGCAACACTGTTAGTTAATTTTCTTGTTGTTTTTTAAACTTTTTGGTATCGTGCATTTTTTTCGTATTTTGCACCGTTTAAGAGTTATTTGGGAAAATAATGTCATATTCTTTAGCCTAAAATACAGAAATATTTTGCTGTAATAATAAGTATTCCAAATTTAGTAGGCCGATAATTTTGTTTATTTGTTACGTCATGTTTAATTATAAGAAGTTAAAAATAATTATTACTAAAAATATGGTGAATTGTCCAAATGTGGAGTTAGCGAACATACACTTTACATACGGGCTTGCCGATGGGAATACTCTTCAAGCTAGACGGACATATCGAGAGTGATAACCAAATCGCAAAATGCCCGATCCAAGAACATTTTCTATTATTCTACAGTAAAAACTCCAGATATTGTGGAAGCCGTTTTAAACGCAGTTGAAGATCATCCTGAAACAACTACAAGAAAAATTTCGTTAACATTGAATACTAGTCGTGTACTTGTTTATCATATTTAAACAGTCCAAGCATTACTCCCTCGTAACTGTCCATTGCGTATGAACTTCTGCCAGTGGTTTCTTAAAAAACTTGCCGAACATCCCTTACTTCATCGTCTTATATTATTTACCGATGAATCTAATTTTTCTCGAAACACTATTAGAAATTTCAACAATAATCATTTATGGGCAGACGAAAATCCGAATGCAATTATGAAAGAACATGAAAACCTGAATTTTGTCAACAACATATTATTTACGGATGAAGTCAGTCATGGTTAATGACCAGAGCGTCCTCATGTAGTATGTCGCAAAAACTTTCGACAGAGATTTTCCTTAAATCTTGTTTAAAACATTGGATGAACTTAACCAACGAGTGGATGCAACTGTTTTTTACTATCCGGAAAGAGAACACTTTTTGTCAGCCCAGCAAGTGAACGGAGATAACTTCGAATAGTTACTATCAGCCAGTGTCAGTAGTCCCAAATAATATAGTATTTTCTTATAGTGCAACTGTTTTTAACCATTTAGTATAGGTACATACCATTTCATATAACACCATAGGTTCGTAAACACCCTATATAAATAATATTTAACAACATACTATTAACATACCTATGAGAAACCTCAATTTTTTTCAAGGAATAATATTTACATCTATTTTTGAAATACCCAATTTAATGAATAAACTGTAATAATTGCTGTCAACTTGAAACAATGAGAATTATTTTGTCTGTTTGAATACTTACCACCTCTTCCTTGGAACCTAAAGAAGACTCTATATAGTATCGTTCCTCCTCAGATATCCTTATGTGTTGGGCGGGGCAATTGGCTCCAAGTATGGCCCATGCCATTGCCCATAGGCAACCGACAATGCCAAATAAGTAAAACGTTGGTGGCCAACCAATCCATGATGCAGAAATAAACCCAGTCACTGGATAAGTGATAATGGTGCCAAACGCAACACCTAAAATACAGTTAAAAAAATTATTAATCGTCTTGTTTTATTTGTATGTGCCAGGTGGAAATGAGCAGTACACATAGAGCTCTGTGTGTTGACTGTGCTCATCGAGGCCCCAAATGTGGCACATGGGAACATGAAGACACTAATTGAGTACTGTGTACTGTACTTTCCAGCCTTATTTTAGTTCTTGTTCCTGATCTATCCCATCCTAGATCCAATTCCTTAGCTACTCTACGCTGATGAGGGGCAATAACTCCGAAACACGTGTCCGTAGCTGCATACTTGTTTCTTTTTGGGGAATATGGCACTAAACCTTCTTTGTTATATTATTAATAGTGTTTTTCCTAGTTATAAGGAATATGTCTTTACTACTAAAATTTTAAATGTAAATCGCATTTATGCTAGACACACAAAACTCAGGCATAGACCAATATACGACATGATAAAATAAACAAAAACTTGAGCTATCCATTTAAAGCTTGTAGACGACGAATGACAATTGATTTGCAGAAGAACAGGCAAGGTGCCTCGAACCGTTTATCTATTTTCTTGATTGGTATGCGCTGATATTGGCAAACTTTAAACTCACCTGAAAAGACTATTGTCCCAAGTCTAGACCTTTCTGGTGCTGGAGCCCATTGTCCAAGAAGAGCATGAATTGAAGGAAAGAAAAATCCCTGCGACAGGCCTTGCACCACTCTACATCCCATGACCCCCTTTGAACCTAATTTATCGGCTAACAATGGAATCAGCATACACGCAGCGGAATTTATCAACATCGTTCCAACTAAAAACCACTTGATTCCATAACTTCTACCCATCTGTCCAGCGACAACTTGTAAACATATGTATCCCCAGAAAAACGATGACAATACGACACTTTTGTCATCCCAATCGTATGTCTAGAAACAACAAAAAAATATAAATAGATGTTTTGGAAAGATCCTTGATCGCATTGATGCAGAATCTGTAGATTAGTGGTATATGTATCAAGTTAGTAACTGGAAATAACTAAAGCGGTGCGAGATCGATTAATAAAAAATAATTTCTAGTTATAAAAGTTATCATCAAGATGTGGTTCGACTCCACTATAAACTATAGCGTTTACAAACAAACACTATTTTAGGTTTTTTAGGTACCAAGGAATTATTTAAGCGGCGGCGTAGTGGTTCAAGAAGTATTTCGAAAACTTTGATCATGGACTAAAGTTTGGTTTTATTATTCCACTAATTCAATTGTTTATTTGTTAGCTAAAAACGTGTTAATGTAATGTAAGGCATATTCTGTATTTCTTGGAACACCTCAAGGGTCACATATGAGCCCACTTCCGTTCTTAATCTTACTAACGATTTACGAATTGGTTCGTACTTTAGCAAACTTCTTTTTGGAATGATCGCAAACATTTATTTTAACGATAACTTACCGGAATATCAGGATTTTCACTAGTAGTATTGTCTGTCATTGCAACTATTGCCACTGACAAATTAACGCGCATGCCATATCCAATTGCAAGAAGTAAAAATAAAAGTATTGTTATCACATGTCTCACACCAAAAAATGGCCCTGAAAATTAAGGAAGATAAAAATAATAAACACAAATAATACAACCCCTTAATAGTCCATAAATTACTCTTTCCGAATCTTTCCCCGCTTTAAAAACCAGTTAAGCAATTTTAGTGTTACGAGGTTGTAATATTGAGATAATTTTTTTTCCTTAACGTTTCAATTAAATCTCAGTTTAGTATAATAACTTTAAAATATGTACCCACCTTTTCTGATGTCGTCTTCAGCTTTTTCCAATTGTTCATTTTTTGTATATGGATTTTCCCCTTTCTTATCCATCTTGCTGCTTTTTGTTGTATTCCACAAAAAAATTAGTAAACAAAAGTAAAGGAGATAAAATATGGGAACGTGTTTTTTAAATGGTTTCCATGTTCATTTCGTAACATATATTTGAAATCATTTTCAACGGCTGTTATCAATTAACAGCTAAGCAGTTAGTGAAAACCAATTTGTTTCGCACTCATAAAACTAATACCATTATTATGTTATTAATCTTAGAGATCATATTATCTGTGTTTATTTATTATTAATTATTCAATGAGAACAATAATCAGATGCGTATTTTATTACGTTAACCAAATAATAATATTATCTAGTGGTTAAATGATCAATAAAATGAGACAGAACTTGTATATACCTAATAGAAGATGTACTGATTTTAATAAAAACCACACATTATAATAGAGGTGCCAGATATATAAATACTGCAAATTGTGGTAAGAATATCCTCATATATAAGAATGTAGTTTATGGTTATACAATGAAAATAAGATGGGAAAACATCGCCCAAAGTGGTGGAAATCCAAGAGGGCGGCTACAATTCAAAATGGGTCATGTGTTGTTTAAATATAGTTTGGATTGCATTTATAACTGGAAAATATACAGATTTATTCCAGTTTATGCTATATCTGCAGCATTTGGAAAGGAAAAGGCGATTGCTTTACCAGGATTTCATGCTTTGACATGCTGTGATAGCAAGCCTAGTTTCGCTGGAAAGGCAAAACAATTAACTTGAAAAACATGGAGGCTCTTTAAAGAAGCTACTACTGCATTTTCATTAGTATTATTACCGCAAATTTCCATTCCTACGGAAATTTTAGACATTCTTGAAAGATACGTAATACTACTATACTGTCAACTAGTAGCAATACAAGTGTTAACGATGCATGTTCATGACCAAAAATCGTCTGCTTGAAAGTCTGCCATCAACATCTTAAGGATACGTTACAACATGTATTACGTAGTGTTTTCTCTATAGTTGGTCCAAATGGTCGGAATTTCTTATTTATGTAAAGCTTGTCTTGCAGACTATTGTGCAACTGTAAGAACTTCCATTCCTACGAAAATTTTAGACATTTTTGAAAGATACGTAGTACTACTATATTGTCAACCAGTAGCAAAACAAGTGTTACCGATGCAAGACAAAAATTGTTCATGACCAAAAATCGTCTGCTTGAAAGTCTGCCATCGATATCTTAAGGATACGTTACAACATGTATTAAGTAGTGTTTTCTCCATGGTCGGTCCAAATGGTCGGAATTTCTTATTTATGTAAAGCTTGTCTTGCAGATTATTGTGCAACTGTAAGAACAAATTTGAAAAATAATGTGGTGTCTGCCGATGTTTTTAAAAAGCTATGTTTATAAAAAGTAGTGCTCAAATTTTGTAATGTTTTGTATGATTTAGGCATTAAATTATCTATCATAATTTGAGTATAACCGCTACTCACATAGTAACTTCGAATTTCAATATGCCTCAGTAGAAGTTATTCACAATTTAATCTTAAAACAAAAACCTTACACAGTTGGATATGACGGTATCTCAGGCAAAATGCTACAATTAAGCTTACCATATATAGCAGAACCTCTAACACATATTATAAATTTTTCATTTAAAACCGGAACAGTCCCCCTAATCTGGAAACAGGTATTAGTTAAACCAATACCCAAAAATAGCAAGATAAGCACCATCTTGGACCTTAGACCAATTAGCTTACTTTCAGTTCCCTCAAAAATAGCGGAGGCGGTCATCCACGGGCAACTAACACCTTATTTGCTAGACAATAATGTTATTCCCAAAATACAGTCCGGCTTTCGAAAGAATCACGGAACATCCTCGGCCTTGATCGCTATTCTCGATGATGTCTTGACGTCAATTAATTCTGATAAAGTAACTTCCTTGACCTTATTAGATGTGTCAAAAGCTTTCAATTTCTTAAATACTGAACTGCTAATAAAAAAGTTAAAATTCTACGGGATAGAGGATAATATCCTAATGTGGCTCACGTCTTACTTACTAAATCGTTTTCAATATACATGTCTTAACACCACAAGTGGAAGAAGACTCTCTAACGAACGTTTGCTACTCTCGGGAGTGCCCCAAGGCTCTATCTTGGGGCCCTTGCTTATTAACATCTACACCGCGGACTTGCCACAAGTCACGAAGTACTGTTCCCTGCACATGTACGCTGACGATATACAACTTTACCTTGATTTTGATGTGACGAAGCCTGAGGAAGCCCAAACCAAAATTAATCATGATTTAAATGAAATAAAAAATTAGACTCTTCAGAATTCACTCCTATTAAATCCAAATAAAAGTAAAAATATAATCTTTGGCACTGCAAATAAATTAAGAGTTCTTACTCACTTTCAGTTATCAATTGACAATATAATTATAGAACAAGTTGACAAGGTGAAGAACTTGGGGCTAACCTTTGATAAAAATTTAAACTTTATTCCTCATATATCAAAAGTCCTTAGAAAATGTTTCTGCTCTTTTAAACAGATTTCAAGTTTTAGAAATATCCTTGATAGGGCCCTAAACTACTGTTATGTGAGTCCTTAGTCTTATCACACGTCAACTACTGTGATTATGTTTATGGGCCTTGCCTAAATTTATCAGAAGCAAACAAACTTCAAAAATCCAGAATATCTGTATTAGATTTGTAACAAATAGTTCTATCTACCAACATATAACACCACATATCAGGGAGTTACAAATTGCATACAATAAGGCCTAAATATGAAACATTTCGATCATCCTTTACCTACCTCTCGACTTATGTCTATAACAATCTACCTCCACAGCTACACAATAAATCAACAAAATGTACTAAAACGTCAACTAAATTCTCTGATTTTGAACGGTGAATTAAACATAAATTTAAAATTGTTTTAGACGGTGATAAAATAGTGATAAAATCTAGACATCATATAGATAAATACTGTTTTTGATATATATTATATGTTCATATACTGTAGATATATGCACTTAACCAGATATACGTTAGATATACACATATTGTAATATTGGATATTATATACTGTACTATCATATGCTGGATAAAATCATAAGTTAGATATACTGTACTAATACTATACCAATGGTATCCTAGGTTAGTAGTTTTGATATCAGTGTATACTGTACCACTAACCTTTTGTGTTAAATTCCTTCTATTTTACACAATAAAGACAATTATTTATTTATTTATTTATTTATTTTAATAAATACACATTTTTTTATTAGTAAGAGGAGTTTCCCATTCTTTCACTTTACCCACTATATGCGACAAAAGTGCGCCAATATTGAATCTTAGCCTATTTTTGACATGGACAATGAAATCCTTGACCCCAAAAACATAAAATCGACATGAAACACTCTTTTGTATGTATGTATAAAAAAAATTGTTACAAAATTTCAACACGTTTAGCCATTTTGAATTATAGCTACCATTTTGGATTCTTATCTATGCTCTTATTTTCATTGTATAATTATAAGTTACATTCTTACCAATGCAATGGTGCTATGTTGCAGATATATTAGGCCAGTTACATGTTGCAGTGCTATATTTTGGGGGGTTGATTAAATTTTTTCAACAAGATAATGCTCGCCCCCACACAGCAAAAGTTACTACACAGTTTTTAGAAGAAGCTAATGTGCATATACGTTCATGGCCTGCACGTTCACTCGATATCTCACCGATCGAACACTTCTAGAATATGATCAGTACAAGACTTTATAATTTACCCCACCCCACAGACAATGTCAATGATCTTCAATTTCGTATACAGAAAGCATGAAATGAGATCATTGATCACCTGATACAAAGAGTACTTCACCGAATAACTGAGTGCGTAAGCAATTACGGCGGGGTAATTCATTATTGAATATATTTTTTATTTAGATATGCATCGGTTGTATTTGTAGATATAGTCGTAATGTTCTGATTCTAAATGGATTTGTACTGATGAGCACGAAATTTTATTTGCGGTACATTTAAGAGAAACACATATTAATGTATGTATGTTTACGTTTACGTGCCCAGAAGCCGATCCTGTTTTCCACTGTGTTGTTAAAAAATCTGCTCTCTCGTTATTATACTAAAAGATGAAATATCTTAATTAATTTTTTTTATTATACTAAAAGATAAAATATCTTAAATGAGGCTTTCAATCATCTTACAATATCTGCTTTACATATACGTTTAAAGTGGACTTAAGAGGTACTTGTCATGTAAAATGTTATCAAGTTTATTTAACTGTAAATAATTGAATGAAGATCAATAGGTTTTCCGTACTTGGCATAGATCTTTTCAATATCAATGTTTTGTGAAATAAACTTGTGTAATAACTATTACCGTGAGGTCAACAAAAACATGATCAAAAGCGATGAATTTTCAAATGCATGTAGTTGGCTAGAGGGCGCGATTACAAGTGTGTCCAGATAATCTTCTCCATCGTCCTGCGGGTTCGAATCTCACTGCCGGCAATGGTATTATCGGTGGGAATGGTTGCATGTGTCCGCGGTTTTTCGTAAGTATAACCCTCGCTCGTGGAGCATCGGCTCTGGTTTGGGGGTAGTCTAATTACTGTGGTGTTAATTATTATATTGTTAATGATTAGAGTATTAACACTGTGATTTCATTGTTATGTCAGATTGAAATGACAGTGGGTTGTCAAAGTTTCAGTTTCTGATTACTGATTTTTGAAAATTTTTACAAAATGAAGTGAAACTTAGGCATATTTTACTCATATGAACAGATGGCATCATTAATGATTAAAAAATATGTAGAGGGTGTTCCAATAGTGCGTCAAAGTCCAATATCAGCCTTATTAGAAGATGGATTCTTTTTTTGTAAGTGGTATAGCGTCAAAAGGTGTACATTTTAAAAATATTTTAAAATATATATACAGTGACTAAATATTTTAAAATATACACGAAGCATCCTCGAGGTCTTTTTTTGTTTTAAAGTAAATCCTACATGTTTTTGCATTTTAGAATTCAGCATAAAATTACCTTAAATAAACGATTTTCCAAAGTTTTCCAATAAGGCTAATATAGGGGGTTTGACGCTCTTATTGAACACCCTGTATGTCTAAGAAAATTGAACATAAAAAAAAGGAAAGGAAAATACGGACGAGATATTTTTTATTCAGTTTCAGGTAAACCTTACTAAAAAATATCGTGCACGAGTTCTTCTTCTACAGGGCAACATCGAAATAATGTCTGTGTAATGAATAGTAAAATAATAAATATTTGCTCTATACCAACATTTTATAAATACAAAATTTACAAATGTACAATTTATATGGTAAAAACTAAATAGGAAAACTGTTTCAATTATGTTTTTCCTCCTGAGTAATTCATTCATTCGTTTCCATCGGGACTGTTCCAAGGTTGAAGTTCAGCTGAAGCGAAAAGAGCATACATGCTTCCAGTTAATAAATAAACTGCAGACGCCTCAAAGAAAACGATGATCCAAAGTTCTTTATCTGTCTAAAATATAAATATTTACTTTCAGTTTGTCAATAAATATCTAGTGGATCCTGGTGCCTAGTCTTTGCTGAAAGTTTCTACGCAGGTTTTTCCCGGGTGAATTCGTTGCGAAAAAATGGGTTTTGGTCAGTTTTTTCCAAAATTGACACCACTTTGTGACGTAATGTCCAATAAACCATAACAATAAGTATACAAATTAGGTGGAAAATCAATAAATTGTTTATTTCGAAAATATACTTAATTTTATAATTTAAAAACAAATGAAGTTCCTCTTCTTGGTAAAAGTTTAAAATATAGAGTGGAAGGAAAAATAATATTAACTGAAATTTTTTGCTAATTATTATTTACTAACTTTTAAAAATCTTATCACAGATAAATATAACATATATCTTTTTAAACAATTATTTTCCCGGATATTTGCCAAAACGCTGAAACTTGGATTACAAAAAAGATAATATGCACATTATGTTCAGTACAACTGACTCAATAATGTTATTTTTAATTTCAACTATTCTGTCTAGTAAAACCTACCCTGATGAAGCTCCGCAAGCAAAAACACGTGTCGGTAGCTATTTTAAAGTTTTTTAAAGTGAGTGTTCAACTGGTGAGTACCTTGTGTTTTATTTATTTTTGTTTTTACTAGACAGAATAGTTGAAATTAAAAGTAACATTATTGAGTCAGCTGTACTGAACATAATGTGCATATTATCTTTTTTGTAATCCAAGTTTCAGCGTTTTGGCAAATAGCCGGGAAAATAATTGTTTAAAAAGATATATGTTATACTTATCTGAGATAAGATTTGTAAAAGTTAGTAAATAATAATTAGCAAAAAAATTTTCAGTTAATATTATTTTTCATTCCACTCTATACTTAATTTTATGCAAAATAATAAAAAAAATATTATTTATTACCAAGAAATAGTAATAGTAAATAATAATATATATTAAGAAAAATGTTATTTGTAAAAACACTTTGTGAAAAATAACCTAAATATTACAACTACCTATTTATGTACATATGTATTTTTGTGGCCGATAATGTTGTTTGTGGTGAATACGATATTTTTCCTACTACGTGCCTGATAATAATAAAAAGTTACATTTTAAATCCATTTATGATATTTAGTTTTTACCATAGAAGTGATATAAACTTAAACAATGTAAGCAAAAGCTAAAAAACCAGCGAATATTAATTTATGCTGAAGTCTAAAATGGAAATTTTAGTGATGATTCGAGTGTTCATTCAGAAATAAAAAACCGCTGCCAATTATTTGGGGATCAGAACTTCCTCACCATAGTAAAACTCTACGTGTGGTGTTTATAATAAAAAATAATTTTTGACGTTTCAAAAAAATCACATTTTTTGACGTTTCAAAAAAAGTCATATTTTGACGTTTCAAAAAAACTCGATGTGTGGTGGAGTTTGTAATAAAAGTAATTTTTGACGTTTCAAAAAAGTCACATTGGTGTAATGTCACTAATATTTTTTTTTGACATCTCAAATTGACGTTTCAAAAAAAGGTCACATTGTCATTAATATTTTTTTTGACATTTCAAAATGCCGTTTCAAAACAGTCACATTGGTGGAATGTCACTAATATTTTAAAATTTGAAATGTCAAAAAGAAATTTGACATTTCAAATTGACGTTTCAAAAAAAGTCACATTGGTGGAATGTCACTAATATTGTAAAATGTTAAATATCAAAAAAAAATTGACATTTCAAATTGACGTTTCAAAAATGTCACTAATATTTTTTTTGACATTTCAAATTTTAAGAACCGATTTTGCTCATCAACGAACACAATCTCTTCCTTGACCTCTAGAGTGTGTGTACCAAATTTGAAAGCTTTAAAAATGTAGCTGCTATCGCGAACCACACCGATAGACAGACAGAAAATTTTTTGTCTGAAATTTTGTGTATCGTCATAATTCGTCGAGATTCGTCCAGAAATGCAATAAAAATTTTCAAAATTTTTTTCACGAATACATATCTTCCTCACTTTGAGGGGTGAGGAAGTAAAAATCAGCAAGTTGTTCTTAGCTGATAAGAGAAAAATCCAAGACACGATATGAAATGACGTGATAATTTCGAAAAGTGATGTGAGGCGAAAAAACTTAAGAGTGCTGCCTCATTGGCTTATTTTCTTAGATCGTAAGTACCGAGCCTCGATCAAGTTTATGGTGCGAATATTCAACATGTTGTCGATGATCATACCGGCATTTGTAAATACTCGAAATCAAAAGCTTTTCTTAAAAGAAAAAATGATGAACACCGACCAAGAAATCATGACCAGAGAAGAAATAATGAAGTAATTTAATAAAATATCTAAATAAATTAGATGTTGATACTTGTTAGTTACCTGAACGAATTTTAGGTAGTTATGACAATGGGAGCAGCGGAGCGGTAGCTTGTTCTAATGACGAACAATATAAAATGACAATAGAGATACTGAAGATAAGAGTTGTATTGGTAATAGATAAAATACCAAACCTGAAAAACAACATTCAAGGTACTTTTACTATTGTCGATGGAGAAGAAAAATTTCATTGTTTTGAAATATTTCGGAAGCACGCTGAACAACCTAATAACCCTGAACTTCAATAATTTTACTTTGTCATCTATTTAGTCTAGATAGAAAAAGTATTGGCATCAATTACTAGATTATGAAGAAGATGGAAGTTTTGAGACCCGAAACTAGAAAATGTATCCGCATCGGCATGCCGTCTGTGTGTCTGTGAGTCTGTGTGTGTATGTCTGCGTGTCTGTGTGTCGCCGGTCATTGTTATGCTATCATTTTATCAAACACGCCTCAACGTAGAAATCTGACTTTTTATGTATGGTATCTGGGGGGTCCAAGGAAGAAACCTATTGAATATCGGTGAAATTGATACAGTAGGGAGGGCAAAGCTCAAGAGAGGTCAAAAAAAATTTCGTCAAATAAGAAAATGTTTCAAATAAAAATTGTTCAAATTGAGGAAATGTGCTGAAGAGACCCTTAAAAATTTCTCACCAGATTAACTGTTATTGAAAAAAATGGTCTCATTTTAGACCATTTCATTTAATTAAGAATTAAGTCCGTTTCGACAGTACCTTGTCATCATATCCAATTTGAAATAAGTGAGAAATAAATTATTTAATTTATTTGATCTAATTTGTTTCGTTTTTCTCATTTGTCTCGGTTGTCGCGTTTTTCTCACTTGTCGCGTTTAATTTGTTTACATAGTTTATTTCGTTTGTCAGTTATCTTATTTGTCTTATTTTTCTATCCATTTATGTTGTTTATCCTATTTATCTCCTGTCTCATGCATCTTGTTTAACTCGTTTATCATTTTATCTTGATTATCGTGTCTGTCTTATTATCTTGTTTATCTAGTTTTTCTTGTATGTATTATTTATTTTCTTTATCGTGTATGTTTTATCTTATTTACTTCATTTGTCTCTTTCATCTCATTTTTCTAATTGGTTTCATTTTTCTCAGGTTTCTCGTTTATTTATCGCATTTATCTCACATCTTATTTATCTTACTTATCTTATTTATCTCGTTTACCATATTTTTGTTATATGCTTTATTTGTTTATTCTGTTCATTTTATTTATTTTATGTAAATAGTCGTCACAATGACAATATAATTGGCATACATTTGTTTAGTCATGGTTCTCTTGCAGATGTACAGATCGATATCAAGGATGATTTGACAGGCCAAGCTCCTTGAGTCTATTGTGTACTGACTGGTCACTTACTACAACCCCATGTGCTGCACGAAGGAGCTTCTTACTTGAGAACCATGAAGGGTGGAATTCTTTTTTATTGCAAGTTGAAGATAACGAACTTGTCGTGGTGTTCTAGATTGGGGTCGACCACTTCTAGGCCGTTACTGTACAGAATCAGTTCCCCAAAACCGATTCCAAAGTACTACTACTAATTCGGTAACAACATCGACATGATGCAAGCCAGCTCGAAGCATACAACTGGCCTTATTGGCATCAGGTTGTAATAAATGATGCCTTGCTTCCATATTTCGACAACCTTAATTTTTTGTGCACAATGCATGTATGCACATATTGCACATACATATAAGATAAATATTATTTATGCAAGATATTCAGAAAAGAAAATATCTTAATTCACAAATTGTGTTAGAATTATAAATAATATAAAAAAATCTCACTTCTTGATATCCAGACAAATAAATAAAAAGGTCAACAGATAATGGAGCCATCAAAGCACAAAAATTCGAGGCCATTGTTGTAATCCCCATAAGTGCTCCAGCATAGTTGGGTGATAAATCTATGTGATTTATATAATGTCCAGAGAACACTCCACCTGTAGCTCCCACAGAGACTGTCAGTAGGAAGATTACTACTGCCCTGTTGCTACTTCCTACAGCATTTAGGGCAAGCAGAGCTGCAACTGGTACGAACATTGCTGGAAAAGTAGAGACATTACGTAAATCATCATAAATACAACCGTTTGCACAAACACCAGGACTTGATATTATACTGCACACGCGTTTCGCCAACCAAGTTAGTATCATCAGCAGATGAACCTCGGTCTCCGAGACGATTCCCTGATAGAGCTAATTTAGTTGATGAAACATGGCATCGAGTGTTTTGGTGTTTGTGGAAACTTCAGTTAGCGAGCAGAACATTGCTTGTTGCAACAATAATAATTGAAAAAAAATTGTTAAAACGTACCTATCGATGTAAAAATTTTTCGGCTTGTCGTACGACTTGTCAGTTTCTTTCGAATCAATAAATCTGCTATATTGCCCATAATGTAAGTGATAATCCAAAAAGCAAGATATGGTAGAGACGAGAGTAAACTATTCTAAAAGAAAATATAATAATAATACATTTACTGCACATAGCGGACACAAAATGTTTGAAACAGGGTGGGGGGGGTAGATATAAAAATTGATACGATACGGATATGCCCCGCTGCTAGCGATGCAGGTCGTGATCGCACTCGCTACAACGATGTCACCTCTATGTAAAACAATTCTGCTTCTTTAAATGTGACCGCACATACCAAGGATGCATTTAACTCCCACCATTTATATCGAAGTTAGCACGATGTCAAAATCGATACAACAAATTAGTTTTTCCATCGCTGTATAAATATTACATGCGTTAAACCTAAACGACTAACCTACGTAAATATGTATATAAAGTATAGTGTGCGAAACCGATATACTGACGGGACGTGCGGGGTAATACGGTACGGAACGCAGTGCAGGATTTAACTATAATGTTCGGTCGTTTACTTTTTTCAGTGTAGGTTTTTGCGCTCAGTTTGGCTAGCAACAATTTAACAATTGTACAAAAAGTATTAACTTGAAATAAAAGTATTGAATTTAACGTATTGACTACACATACAGCAGTTACAGTATTCAAGTTCGTTTAATATAAATTGTTACTACCCAGCAAGAACCGCGAGGAGGTATGAGCATTTCTTGCCAGTAAGAATGGGTATAGAATATTAGGATAGAATAATGAAATTATTTAAAGAAACCTTTAAAACCAAAATAAAAACAAAAAATATACTCTCAAAATAGTAACAGAAAAAAATGTTTTTCCCAATAAATAAACAAAAAATAAATTCTAATAGTAAAGTTATTATTCTACAGGTTGAAATTGTCGGAACCAGGACAATAGGTTAAAGTAAAACGATACCTTGCCTACGTTTCGTTTAATATGTTTAAACTTCTTCAGGGCTCAATAGCCAAATAATGATGTAAAAATTCCACAACACAAAATTTTTTTTAAAAAACCACGTCTGTAGGCATAATCAATTTGAAAGTCAATAAAACATACATATATGTAGACATTAGACACACAACAGATTAAAATTTAAGAATGTTCTTAGCCAGAGACCGAAATCAAAAAAAAAATTAAATTTGAAATTTTTTAAATTTGGCTTAGCTATATATTTATCTATATGTTTTAAAGTTTTAGCTAAAATTTTATCGTAACCAGAAGCTGAAGTATTTTTTTAAGTTATTTATGTTTGTAACAATTTCAGTTTCTGTTGTCGGATTTAAAAATAGATTCTTGCACTGCACCTCTCTACTTTTCAGATTTTTTTCCAGTTTTTATTTTTTCAGCCATTTCTTTTCCAACATTTATGAAGTAATTGTTGAATATTTCAGCTTTTTTTTGTCTTCAGTAACATCTTGATTTTCATGTTTAATAGTTACTGTTTTCTTATCCTGTTCCCCTTCATTTAATCCCTCCTTAATTATTTTCCAAACTTTCTTTAAATTTTTCTTATTTTCTAATATTTTATTACAATAATACTCTCGTTTAACTGTCTTTATAAGGTTGTTAGTTTTATTTCTGTAATCTTTGTATTTCTGTAAAAGTGTGATGTTGTTTTTGTTTTTATTTGTTTCTAATTTTAGTTTGTCTCTTTTTTCTTATCCTAGTAATTAATCCCCTGGTTATCCAGGGCTTAAGTAATCATTCGTCTACTTTCCATAATCGGCCATGCGTTTATTAATAGTTTGATATTTAAATCCAATATTTATCAGCCATGTTCCTAAAGTTCTTTTGGTATATTTTAGATGATAATCCATTTCTTTTAGTTTTTTGTCTACCACGTCAATAGTTGGGATTTCATTTTTCTGATACGCGTAGTAAACTAAAGTTCTTAAAAGTTTTGCTAATGATGTGTCTAGAGTTTTCGATTGACCGGTGTTGGAACGTTGTTTTCTTGGGAGGGCACCTTCTTTTACCAGTTTGTGTATTGTGGGATGGGGAACGTTAGTCAGAGATACTGTTTCACCTAGTATATCTAACTCATACAAATTAGGGTCATTAACTCGTCGTTTCAAAAGATTATTGTAAACACTAAGGCAAATTTGTCTCGCTTGCTCGTTCAAATGTAACCGATTTTTTCTTACTGAAAACACTAATGAACTTTGATTTTCTATATCACTGTAATCACTATCACTTTCATTTTCACAAATACAATAAGATGTAGACGTAGAGGCTTCCCACGGTCGAAATATTTTTACATCAAATACCTTCTTAAATTATTTTCAAAAACACACCAGCAAATAAACAAATATGAAATAATTATTATTTATCTTATAATATACAATATATCATATAACGCATTGCTAGAACGAGTCGGTAACAAAATTAAGTGCGGCCCTGAAGTATCCCAACATTTAAGCTAAACTCCGCCTTGGTCGCGTGCCAGCAAACACAACAATCATCGTTCTCGCTTTAATGTAAGCGGTGTAAAAGACGGAAGATGTCATGTGTTAGACATTTCCCGCCCCCATGTCGCGTCTTACTCCGCACGTTCTGTCACTATATCGATTTCGCACATTATATTAAAGGTTATGTAGAAAGGAAGGCATCATGGTAGCTTGCATCTGATTGATTCACTTAGATCACTTTGCACCCTTCCAGTCATACGCTTCGTCGTACTCTACACAACGAGCACAGAACACTGGTATGTCCATTCATCATCGACATCACCTTGACCGAAAACCGATCAAGAACGTGACCACGATCCTCTATTACGAGCAGCGAGACACTTCGGCATGTCCGGATTAAGGCACAGGAATTTCAGTTTCTCCAGTTTTTACTTAGTGCAAGATCGTTATTGATTATGATTTAGTGTATCTTAGCCATTAAAGTATCTTACCGAAGCAATATCATAATTTAATATCTTTTCCATGTACGAGGGAATTTCTGAAAGCAAGGTCCAGTAACCCCAATTTTCTCCACAGTGGACTACCAAAATCGCCCAAAATGGTAACGATGTAAATATAGACTTCCATGGGGTTTTTAAGTTCTGAAATCAAAGTTTCAAGCAAAGGATTAATTAAATAAAAATATTACATGGTTTATATTTCTTTATAAGACAAACCTTCTACTACTTCGAACTCAAATGGTCCCGACCTTCTAAAAGTTCTACACGTTTTTTCAATCCTATTTGATCACGCTGTTCAGGTAGTTAAAAAAAATAATAGACTGTCAGAAATTTGATTTGGCAGCAACATATACACTGGGTAATTTTTTGGTTTCATTTCAAATATAAAACGTTTGATTTCAAAACTAGACAATTTCTAATATCAAAAGTAGATATTTCTACTTTCAAAAATTGAAATGTCTAGTTTTAAAGTAGACATTTTTAGTTGTATAGTAGAAATTTCTAGTTTTTTTTATTTGCTCTGTCCCTTCAGAGTCATCGTACATGTGGAAGTCTTTTATACAATATATATATTAATGTGTTTTCAACAATATGTCACATTAGATTTGCAGACGTCTATAATAAATGGTAATAAAAACTAAGTAGAGAACTTCCCATAATACCTTTCGATTACTCTCTGAATGTGATCCATATTCAATGTACTTTCTTTCAGTCGCCGATATTGTTTTATGTTCAGCAGGTGATTCTTCCGATAGAAATGCCCAAAGAATAAACCATACTATACCCATAACGCCGAAGATATAGAAAGATACAGGCCAACCAGCCATTTCGTATTTGCTGCAGTATCCGGTTATTGGCATCGAAAGCACTGTCCCAAGTGGAATACCTGCAATTAAATGTATTACAATGTTTTATGTTGAAAACACAAACAAAAATTTTAAATTCTTGTTTGGTCTTTGTTATCAATTCTTTATACTCGCGCCATAACAGTGTTCTCGAACTGAATAACGGCATGGTAATGATGTAAACAAAGTATGTAATTCACTCATATTAAATAGATAGTCAATATACAGCAAGTAGTCGCCTAATAATGTGCTTTGTACAGGGACGCAACTGACACTACATACATAAATATTATAATTCTTGGCCGCTCATCGGTGCCAACATAACTCTCAGCGGTTGACGACCACTCATCGATGCCGGTTTTACATTCAAAAGATTAAGTAATTAGTGTGTAAGTACATTGTTAAAAATTATAATTTAAATAATTACTATTACATCACGTGTTTAAAACGTTCATTTTCGAAATACGCCTTGACGTTTGATGCAAAGTGTTGAAATTAATTAGAGGATACTATAGAAGCTCTATTAATGGTGCAGGTGTATGCGGAAAACCAGAAACAACCATTCATAGACAAAAAATAAGAGGTAAGTAGTTGTACTTACATTAAATGGTCTCAATAACTCGGCACGCCACTGAAATTCGCACATATAACCGGCTTTACTTATAATAAACACAAATTCATCGCCAACGAGACTATATACAACGTTAGTCAAAAATATAAAGTGACGTCATTTTTGCAGTTGCAGCAGGATTTTTTTTTCTGTTTGGGCTTTAAATGTGTTTCATTCACTACTAAACGGAAGTGAATTCTTCATGCCACCAAAATGACCATTGTATGTTAACATAGCATTCTAATACCTGCGTAAACAAAAGATCCAACTTGCGCCCTAGATTCCACAGGCGTCCATTTGCTCAATAAAGTATGTACGCATGGGTAAAGAAAGCTTTGTCCAATACCCTGAATTATTCTACAAATAATGACTCCTGGATATCCAAATAGTTCGGTAAATGGTGGGATCAGAATGGAAAAAATAGCTCCAAGTAAAGTTGTTCCTCCTAGGAACCACTTGGCACCATAATTTTTTGCTAACTGACCGGCTAGTACTTGGGGAGGGACGTACCCCCAAAAGAATGAAGAAATCATTATGTTCTTTTTCTCTGCCCATTCTGGATATATCTAAAATAAATATGTTATTTATTGTAACGTATTAATTGCATTAATAATTTCTCTAGTTATACAGTGTGCTTCTAAAGAGTAAGACCACAATTTAAATTCTTTAAAACTCCAGGAGCATATTCTTTACGTTAAAATTAGAAAAAATCCTATGAGGGTGGGTCTGATGACACTTCGTCTCCAAGATAAAGGGTGATGAAGGACAGAAAAAGTATATTTTTCTCAACAAATTGAATATCTACAACATTTGGCATAACTGATTATAATAAACACCACAGAAATTAAACAGCTCTTTAATCCAAAGCCAAAGCTGTCTAGAAGGCAGTGGAGTATTCTCCTGCAAGCCCATGAAGTCAGCGCTTGAGGCGCAAAATATTTAGGAGCGAGACGGGTCAAAAAACAAAACAAATGTTAATCTCGATTCTAACTAATAATATGACACTGACACTGAGAGAATGGTTTACTTGGGAAAAATAAATTTTATTTCAACCAAATAAATTATTTCTTTGTATTTGGCGAACTAAACAATTAATTGGGAGAAATAAGTCATTTATTTAAATAAAACCCAAATACGTAATATCAAATAAATCTAAATACTTATTTGTCTGTGTTAAGGGTAAACAAACTTAAATATTTGAAAACTGTGTGCACATATTTATTAAAAAAAAAAACAAAAATAAATAACTGAACAAATTGTCACAACTAAACAGTTTTTGGCTAGGTATACTTTAATAGTTTTCCATTTATTACAAAAAAATATACACCTTGTTGATTTACTAAATTAGAACAAGTAAAAGCTCTTAATAAGGGAAAAGGTAACAATGGCTTCTTGTCAAATCTTGTCTACCGAGCTACCGCTGTTTCGCCGGTAGAGGGCAAACATTTAATTTTCAGAAGCAAATTTATTAATGAGGAATAAATATTTTTACTAGAATTAAATATTTATTTCCCCTATTAAGGTATAAACTTTAATAGTAAATATTTCTTTCTATGAAATAAATATAATGATGTAATAAATGTAGCAGATACAAATGTGTTATTCTTTTATTCACGAGTAAACTTATTTCTTATAAACAAATATTTAATTACAAAAAATAAATATCAAAAGAATACTACGAGTATTCTTTTGATATTTATTTGAACTAAATGATTTAGTTTTCTCAATTAATCCAATCTTTGAAATATACTTATTATAACAAAATTATAAAAAATAATTATTTGTCTGAATTAAATATAATGCAGAATATTAAATATTTAGTAAATTTAAAAAACTAAGGCTTCTTAGCAATTTTAAGCTAGATATTTCCGTCTGTGTAGGGCCAGTTTTTCCATCTTCCATTAAATTTATGGTGGCACATAAATTACATGGATTCAATTTGATATAATCGTATTCAAGGAAGTTATCCACCAAATTAATTTATTGGGAAATGGAAAAACTGGTCCTTATATAATATTCATCACAACAATTATGGTACTGGTCAGTTAATTTATGTTTGTTGCTTTTTTCTTTATACATTTTGTTGTTTTTATTTTATATGAACATTGTTAAAGTTCTGCTTATTATTGTTTATTAACTTATTTCGTCCCTAAGTATTTATTTAATTACTTTCTTTGATAAAAATAAAGTTTATTTTTTTTGATTTTCTATTAGTTACGTAGTATGTTCCTTATTTTGCGTTGGAATGTTTAATTTTTGTCCCCTCAAAGCGTGTGCTACGTAAGTTACATGAACAGGTGTCTTGTAACATGCAGCTAGTTGGTTTCATGTACTCTGCGGCTCCCGTAATAACTAATAAAAATTTAGCTGGCTTAATGCAGAAGTATTCTGTTATATTTACAGGGGAAGATATTATATCTTCAAATAGAAAAAATGTATTCATTTTCTATTAGCCATTAGCTCTGTGAAATGAAGTGTTATCAGACATATGTTCATAGAAACTTATTTATCTAATTTAACTGATTTTCCGAAGATCAAGGAATGAGATTTATTGGAGAAGTCTTCAGTTATTAACTTTTTCAGTAAAGAAGTCCAAACGGCAGCATTAAAAATATAGCACAGGTTCTAATGATAATGTAGTAAAAAATATGGGCTTATGTATTATAACTTAAGATATAAATTTTTTAACTAACACATTAATACATCGATTTATATATGAAGCTGTTGCTTAAAGGTCATTAATGTAAAAAGTATCATTAATTGTGTGGGTTCTTCTATATTTGTTATGACTTACGTACAGGTATTTCTCCCACAGTTTCGGTACTAACCATAGCAACAATTGCTACATGAAAACAAACACGGAGTGCATATGCCATTAAAGTTGCTGTAAATAATAATACGTACTGTATTTGTCGCACTCCCATCCCAGCTGAAATTGAAAAGAAGCGATTAGAACTTAATGCAATATGAAAAATTTTTGCAACATCTCTAAGACAAGAACGAATATTTTTTTACATTACTGCGAAACTTTTAAACAAACAACACTACAGTCACTACCCTGCGGGATGTGAGGAGTAGCTGTAGTTAATGCGCCGGCCCGACTCCCGAGAGGCATTGGAGGCCACGAAGGGACTGTCCGGCATCAGTTACTCCGAAAAAAAAAACGAGCTCCAAGTGTTGTATCCAGGCTACTCAGTCAAGATGGTCATCCTAATAATCGATGTACTCGGAGGGATAAAGCCTATGCTGCTTTCGGAATTGAGGATCACACCGGCCTGCCAAAACAGCCGAGTGGTTGGCAGGCCAAATACAGAAGACAGTTATTCTGGGTTCTCTACGTCTGCTTAGAACACATGATTCTGGGATCTACAGCCACTAACCCTGCGGTATTTGGGAAGTGGCTGTAGGTAATTTGCTGCCGCTCTACCCTTGAAGTTTGGAGGCCATGGGAGGGCTGTCCAGCATCGGGCAATATAAAAAAATAATAATAACAGGATCTTTATTAGACGGAGTTCAATTCATAAGACTGTCCTTACACTCAATGTCTGTAATTTCTATATAAGTCTGTAATTTCTAAATAAGTAAAGGATTGATTTAAATATTTGACTGTTTATAGATTATACGGGATTGGTATGTCATTAAGACAAGCTGCTCTGGAATCGGGACTATGCAAAGATTCAGTTCACAGAATCTCAATTAAACATTAATTTCATCCGATTTCGTTCCAAATGGTTCAACGATTAAAAGAAACAGATTTCCTAAGAAGAGAAAGTTTTTATGAATTTAATTTAATAATAAGGCGTTTGTAGGCGACGATTCTTATTTGGGAAATATTATATGGTCAGATGATTTACCAAAAATGGACTTTTTTATTGGCACAATTCGCATTATTGGAGTGACTCGATTCCTCATGTGTTCAAGGAGCGAAATTTTCAAGAAAGTTGGCAGAGTAGTGGCATTAGAATTTTATCAGGAGAATTTAAACAGTAAGTTATAAAGATTTCTTCATGTGCTAATATGTATAGTTAATTTTTTTGTTTTTGTTTTTTTTTTTTTATTATTAAATTAAAGTTTATGAGAGCCCATTAACAACTATTGAAGATTGTTTGCAGAGAGTAAGAAATGCATTTCAAAACTTATCACAGGACTCAATTAGAAGAGCTACCCATGAAGAATTAATCCGAAGGTGCAAAAAATGTGTGGAGTTTCGAGGGCGGAATTTTGAACAATTATTAAATTAAAATGGAATCATGTTTTTTAGTTTATTTTATCTTAGCTATTTTAGTTTATGCAAAGTGTCCTCAATCCAATTAATAGGCATGTTACAGTGATTAGTGTTATTTTCCGTTTTTGTGGATATCTAGTAACAAATATACTACAAGTTCTTGATATTACTTTATCGCATTCTCCATAAATAATAAACAAATTCAAGAAGTCTTCGTGGGTATAATTTAAACGTGATGGCATTTTTGAACATAAGAGAATGAGTGACATTACTGATTGTTTCTAATCATGGCTTATTTGATAAAGTTTTTTACTAAAAATTCTTGAATTTCTAAGAAAATCGCAAATATTTCAAAAAGTTGTAACTTAAACCCCCACATATATCAGAAAAAAAAGGAATTTAATTATACATAACTTGATGTAAGAAAACACAGGGTATTCCATTTGACTTAAGCAAGTTTTCTCGGTTTGATGTTTACAAAATGTAACGGCAAAAATGGAACACTTGGTATACTATTATTGAATTTCTTTAAACTGTAGAGCGTAGCTCACCTTATGGTCTTTCTGAATACCAAAAAGCCAATGAGTATCTTTTACACGAAGAAAGTTATAAAGGTTATTGTAAACCATTACACCTGTCAAAATTTTGTTAAAATGTCAAATATATCTAAAACGGATGGGTTTAGGCATAGGGTATCCTACATATTTTTACTCAAAATTTTATGCTCTTTTCGAAAACTCCTCTAAAATATATAGGGTATTCCATTTATAATAAGCAAGTTGGTATCGACTTCTGGTATAACCGGAAGTACCAGATGCTTATAATTATTTTAGTTGGATTGACCACATTGCCATTAATAGCTCCCAGTATTTTCAAAATTTTCTGGTGCGTACTTTTCCCTATATCGATCGATGCAGTTCCTGGTGGGACACCCTGTATATATGTCACCTTTAATATTATTGTACATAAGGTTCATATTTGGAAGTATCAAGCATTGTTTGTCAAGATAGTAACGTCACAGTAATGAGGTCTATAGTCTTTTGACATACATAATTATTGTCGGTAACCTAATATGTATTAAAATTTTAGTAATAAAATGAACCAAACACCAAACATATCTGATGTGGCTAGCACATACTTTTTTTATCATATGTATATCATCCTAATAAAAAAAAGTAAAATTTAATTCTTGCCTTACCTCAATTAAATATTAAAGGCATACCTTGAAACGTTTCATTAAAAATTTTAAATAATTAAATGCAAAAAAGTTAGTGTCCCGTGGACCTCCCTTCAGCTGGTCAATTTTGCTCATCACCGAATTTGTTATTGCCTTTGGCCTTTAGAACGCGTATACCAAATTTGAAGGTTTGATCTCAAAAATTGTGGCTGTTATCGCGATACATTATATACAGATTTTTTTCCTGAAGTTATGTTTTTCCATCATTATTCGTCGATAATCGTCCAGAAATGCAATACAAATTTATATTAGGCATAAGAAAGTAAAAAGGCAAACACATTTCTAGAACATTTACTCAAAATTAGGAGTTTCTGCAAAATACACAGACTGAAGTATTATTACAGCGTCTATTTGTAACAAAATATTATCTTGGTAGGTACACTTGATTTCAAAAAAAACTGGTACAACTTTTGTAATCGAAAATCTTAATAGTTTAGTTGTGTGCATATGTCTGTAAATAGGGCTAGCCAGGCATGTCGAGAGGGGGTGGAGAAGAGGTGATTTATCCCGGACCTGGGTTTCTTGGAGGAGATCGGTTTTCTTTGTGTTTTTAAACTTATTAAACCTTTCTCTTTTATTTTATTCAAATGGAATTTTAAAATATAATTAGAAAATAACTTTTTCAAAACATTTTCAAGCCTGCCATATCATTGTTTAAAAAAATAATATTTGTTACGGATAATTCTACTAATGGTTGTAATTAAAATACTAACTGAATAATGATAATTCTATTTTTAAAATAAGAACACAAAAATACCACTTGAGATTAAAAAAAATGTAAACAATGCAGACTGAACATAAAAATACAATAAAAAAAATAAAATAAATGAACTTCAATTACGTAATACAGAATTAACTAATATTTTGTCATTGCTCCATTAGCGTCTAAAACTGCCTGAAGTCTTGCAGGCATGGACAAAATCAGATTTCTTGCAAGGTCAACTTCTTGCGACAAGTTCTCCTAAGCGTCTTCAATTATCCCTTCCAATTCTTGGGCATTATCTGGATGGTTATTTAATTTACTTATATGTTTCACCGTTAGTCCCCATACATTTTCAATTAGATTTAAATCCGGACTTTTAGATGGCTACGGTAACAACTCTATGTTTTTATTAAGAAACCATTGCCTGACACGATGGGCCGTATGTATGGAGCAGTTTTCTTGTTGGAAAATAAAATTATTTTCCGGAAACACCTCTATTACTGACGGCAACATAATATTGTCTAATATTTCAATATATTTAATGAAATTGAGATGACCACCACTGTTCCAACACACACCTAACCTATTTAGGCTCATCCAAGCCCAGACATTGACTGAATACCTTCCTGATATTTGTGGATCGGAAGTATATTTTTCGTCGTATCTAGTGGAAGGAGGCCTATATACGCGAACATGTCCATCGTTACAGGATTTAAAAACCTTTTCGTCAGAAAAGACAACTTGTCGCCAGAAGTTTTCATCATTGATTATATAGTTGAGTGCAAAAATAATCCTACCCTGCTTCTTTTCTTCTGAAAGTTTGTATTTTTTAGCCGCTGAACAACTCTTCAAGTCGCTTTGTAGTTTTATTCTTCTGCAAGCAGTAGATACCGAAGCAGGGAAATTTGTCTCTGAAATTGCATTTACTGCAGTCTGAAAAGAGTTTTCTATTAGGTAATTTATAAGATTTTCATCTTCTTGATTATTGCTCTTTCTGGGCCTACCGGAACCAACTTTACGGGATACCGTTTGGTTGGTTTCCCATTGTTTTTTAACACTCATTATCGTGGTTTTACTCACATTGTATTCAGCAGCAAGTCTTCTTATGGACCAACCATCTTCAATTTTAGAAACAATTCGAAATTTTTGAATATCTGTTAGATGTCGAACCATTTTTAATAATGACGCCACTGATTAACGTCAAAGTGACATTTGTAAGATTGTTAATATCAATCAAAGAACGAATGATTTACATAGCTAAAAGAAAGTGTACCAGTTTTTTTTGAAATGAAGTGTACCTTCTAAATGGTCTTATCGGTCTAAGAACAAAACTTGCAATTAAGTCGAAAAAAGAATAATAAATATTTTCATTAATATTATTATGTGATGAGCGCATCAGATATTGTTATAAAAGCGTGAGTGCAAATGTTTTAATTCTTTTTTGTTGCTTGGATTTTGACAGAATTTCAAATTGGCAACTGGGAAACTTCAAAAAAGGTTTTAAGTATTTGTCAACAATCGAAATGAGATTTTAACTAGATTTTAATGAATCCGTTGGTTTTCCATAATAGAACTGTCTACATGGAGCCAGTTTTAATAGCAAATGTTTCTTGCAAGCTGTTTATTTATTATAAAAACTTGATATTCGATAAATTTAAAAAATTGTTGACTGTCAAAAATAACTTGTAAGTATATATTTTTTTCTAATATTAATATTATTTTTAATATTGTCTTTAATTATTATTTTTATATAGTCAGGTATTAAAATTACTTACGTGGTCTTGGATTTTCTTCCATAGCGATAATATTGTATAATACGACAGACGAACTAAATTTGTTTTTTAAGTAAACTATGAAAAACTTTAATAGGTACAAGCCATAATTAACTTTTTCATAAGATTGAACTAATTTAAAAACGGTTTATAAGAAATAGAGTGTTTAATTCCGTGTTTAAGTAATATAACGAAAAATAAATAATTTATTTTTGGTTTTTATAACAAACCGCAATTAATTAAAAGGTACTTATCTGAACTTCCTCAATTTTATTCGTATGCTTGTTTTTAACTTTCCGCTCGAGTAGCAGAAAGTTAATGTAATCACTCCCAAAAATATTCGAGTTTTGACACATTTTTGGACCCTATTGGGAACTAATTTCACCACAGCGCATATGGCGCTGCGATCAGACGAGTAAAGATCAGCTGATTCTTGTTTTGTTTACATTTTTGCTTTTGTGGGTTCTATCTTAGGTAGAAAAATATACTGAGTGATTTTTTAAAACGAGCCACCCTTAATAACTTGAGAACCGTAAAGATTTTTTTATGCAGTAAACGGCATTTTCTTTAATGTTAAGGGGGACACATTTTAATGGGAAGAGGTGTGATATATTGTAATGATAACAAAATGGGATTTTATTTTGGGCGCCACCAAGCGGAGACTGCTTGGATTACGATACTTACTTCTATGATTGATATATGAGCTGAGACTCGTCAACTAAGGGAGCCTGTTCTAGGAGCCAAAGCACTATTAAATTTTAAGCTATCTCTCTTTTTTTTTATAATAAGGCAAAGGTATCAAATTAACACATATAATGATTCCTCTTTTTCAAAAGTTGACATAAATAGATACTATATTACAAATAAAACCCACCACTAATGATAACAAAACAATTTGATACAAAAAATGACTTCACGTTGTAATTTTGAATTATTTAACTAAAACTATGTCTGAGCTCAGATAAGTAAAGTTGAAATTAACAGAGTTTTCAATATCAATGAAATGTCTGTCGTATGACACAAAACAATACAAAATCTTAACTAAAGAATACTACCGTTGGGGGCCTCTTCTTTTCTAGTATTTCGTACACTTGGATAGAGTTTCCAACACCCAGGCAAAACCATAAATTCCTGTCTTCAATTTTTGTTTTCTCCAATCAAATATGTCCCAGCTTTCTCCTTCTCTGTAAATCGTATTTTGTTATTTATACTAAACAGCTCGACGTTAAACTCTTTTCAAAAAACTCCTTACTTCCTCTTTTATTCTGTCATATCTCTTTTTCTGACTTCCACCCTTTTCATAATTCGCCATCTCGTTTCCTTTTTAAAATTCCATCTTAAATCTAAATATAACGTTGAGACATCATTGTCTAGCAACTAACTACTACAAAACAACCATTATAGTCTTTCCTTTCCACAGCAGTGAACATTTCTAAAATCTTAACAGGAATAAAGAAATTGTATGCATATTTGACCAGAAGCATCCCATAAAATGATACATGTGATGAAGATCAACCTCTGGCCCTTTGCAAACCTGTTAAAAAGTTACAATTTCATGTTATAAGGTCAGTCTACATTGTTTATTACCTATATATGAAATTTGACTCTAAAACGTTATATATCTCTGTTGAAGCATTACACTTGCGTAGGACTTACACTAATTATCTTTCATTTGGTACTTTCACACTCACTATGGTCATTTCACGTGTGTCCTCGTCCTTTTGACCCTTCATATACCTAATACCTATGACTTAAATCTAAAACTCTTGTATTATTACTACTACAAATTTGATTTACATACTTAAAATATGTGTCAACTTGATATTTCTCATTCTGCCTTATCGTTATACCTTAAATATGCCCTTACTGGCTGCAATGTTTGTTAACTAAGATCGAAACTTATTTTATTATTTGTAATAAACCCCATTTTATTCCATATCTATGTAGTTAGTACCATTCATTAACTTTAAAACACAAATTCAGGCCACCAATTATTAATAAATCGCTAGAGTCCTTAGTTTAATGATTTAAACCTTTATTAATTATCTTGGGGGTCGCAGATATCATGTCAATACATGGCAGAAGAACGCAAACCGTGGACACGTGTTAAAGTTAAAATGATAGACATAACTTATAAAGACACTAAAGGAAAACCACTGACAGAAAGCCAGTCGCACCTTTGTGGCTTTCATTTGAATGGTTCTATATATAGGGCATCGACCAAGTATCGCGCATGCGGGCAACTGCGTGGGAATTCCGACCCAGGAGAATCTATATGTACAGAGAAACAAGCTGTATCGCGGGATTATATACATTACAATACAAAACAATTTAATTTAACGGGTATGCCCTCATAAAGAATGCAAGGTGGAATGCAAAAAATTGCAAATGGCAGAAGAATGCGAACCATGGACACGTGTTTCTGACTGATTGATTATCATCAGCTCGGTGTAGCTAAGTTAAAATGATAGACATAACTTATAAAGACACTAAAGGAAAACGACTGACAGGAAGTCGGTCGCACCTTTGTTACTTTCACTTGGATGGCTCTATATTAGGACATCGACCAACTTTCGCACACGCGGGCAACTATAGCAACGTGCGTGGGAATTCCGACCGAGGAGAATCTATAAGTACAGAGAAAAAAGCTGTATCGATTAGTCCAAGAAATACCACAACACTGAGTGCACTGAGTGCAGTATATAGTGTTTTGGTGTTTCGTGGAAAACTCCATTAGTGTTATATTGTAATGAAATTTTGTTAAATTATACTTGTACTACTACCATGAAAAGTACTATTTATTCGTAATTCTCTTAATTTTTTATCATTAATTACCATTTTTATTAATATGTCTTATGATTCCGTGAACCTCCTGTGAACTTTCTTGCAGCGTCGTGAACCTACCCTTAGCATGTAAAATAGGCTTTAGCGAAACGACGCGGACAGCGATCTAGAGTGGGGATTCGCCGAGAGTTGGATCGAAGGGAAATGAATTTAGAGGGATTGTCACGGTGGGCTTGATTGAACAAAGTTTTTCTTGTGCAATGATAAGAGTACAGAAAGATTTAAGGATTCACTGGGCAATTACTGGAGTACAATCTATTGGAGGTGTTGCACGTGGCTTTGGCAAATTTAAACGATTCTAAACCAGAGGACTGGATTGCTGTGATTTGAACCAGTAAATTCTCTGGACCAATCACCTGTACCGAAGCTCAAGGGATACGCTGCCGTTTTGTTGAGATTAGATGTACCTGGTGGTCTCTGGAAATATTGCTGGGACTCGATATACTTGGTGGTCTCTGGAAATAATTAAGAATCAGGAGAGTGGAACACCGTTTGGGTCTGATAAACCCTCGAAAAGACCTCTAACCTAGAGGCAGAACATTATCTCCTCGAGTACTCGAAGGACCCATCTTCCCAGGATAACCAGTACAGGGACACCACCCACTCTAGCTCCTTCCATCTACGTAAGCTCTTGTTGTTTTTTGTTGTAAACCAGTGGTTCATTACTCACTATTTTTTTTAATTGTTATTATTTGTTGTAAGCTTTGCAAAATCTCTCACTTTCATAATAAATTTTATTTAGTAAAACATATAAATCTTTAATATTGTTCATGGTAAATTGGAACTAATTAGAGTTGTTAAATCTTAGTGTTTTGTTTGATTCTTTGACTTCTGTACAGTATATACGAGATTTTTTTTTGTTTCCTCTATCTATTTGGCACATAATATTAAATTTTTTTTCAAGTTTAAGTTTCGACATATTTTATTTAAAAATATCTGGCGCTCTTAGTAAATTCTTGATGGCAACCTAACTTTTTTATCAGATTTCCACCCACGAATTCTGGATCCGCTCTCCTGAGCTGCTGGAGACATTTCACAAAAGACCAACATTTGTGGAAGTGTCGTTATAATACTCAGCTGAGTTTAAAGAAAATTTATTTCTGAATTCATCATTATAACATATTATTATTATCTTTTATATTTAATAAGATTGGGATTTCAATTTAAAATAAACATAAATCAAGTAATAATAATCAATCTTCCTACCAATCAATCGTTTGGTTATATTTCACTTAAATTATCATGTATTAAATCTTATATCACATCATTTTTTCTGTCATCAACCATCATGTAACTAGTTTAGTAAATTTATGAGTTACAATTTGGTAAATCTGTGGTATTTACAAAGCAATCATTAAAAGTATTTTATATTTGGTTTGAGAAGTATATTATTGCATGTCAATTGTTAATATGCCGTATTTTTTAGATAAGATATGGTATTAATAAAAAATACGAGATTTCAGTACGTTTATTACATAAAATGTTAATTAAACAATTTTTTTATTTACACTTTTAATGAAATAAATGTTATATTAAACAATTTTTTTTATTTTTTTTATTCTCATTAAAATCAGGACAATTCCATGGCTGCATTTCTCCAGAACTCGCCACAATGAAAACTATTCCAACAACTGCCAACACGCCTGCCGAAGTACAAAATACAATTGTCCATAATTCCTTATCCGTCTAAAAAAAATAGTAGTTTATGTGCATATGGTTATTTGCACAAAAAAAGTTTAATTGGATACGTTAAAATTTTTGTGACGTCATGTTGGTTTCATTCATAAAACTAATGATTCATATCATTCATATGTTTATTAGATTTGATCAAAAAATTAAAGCAACAGACGACACAATCAAATCGGTATTTAATACGTATAATTTACCACCACCGCTTTAATACTTTTTATACTATTTATAAAAGGTGTTTCAATAAAAGCGCAAGATTTGAATTGCGCGCCAGTTTGGTTTTCATGACGTCACAAGATTATGTATGCCAGGTTGATTTTTGCGTACAAATCATTTTCAGTGATGAGGCCCAATTTCACTTCGATGGCTTCGTTAATACGCAAAACTGCCGCATTTGGGGTTCCGAAAATACACGAACGATTCATGAGAGAGTTATTGGGCCGTTTTCTTTTTTCGAAGACGAGGCAAGTAATGCAGTAACGGTGCTATGATAACCCAGTTTTTTGTGCCTCAATTAGAAGATATTGCGCTCGACAACATGTGGTTTCAGCAGGACGGTGCCACTTGCCATACCGCCCGTGAAACATTGACGGTCTTACACGAGTCTTTTCCTGGTCGTGTTATCTCTCGATTTGGTGACAAGAATTGGCCGCCTCGCTCTTGCGATTTAACACCTATGGACTTTTGGCTGTGGGGGTTTATCTAAAGTCACAGGTTTATGCCAACAAGCCAACGAGAACCGAAGCATTGAAGGCTGAAATTAGACGTTATCTCAACCACATATGTGCAACACCATTATTCAAAATTTCGCCAAAAAAGTACGCATGTGCCAGCAAAGCCGTGGTGGCCATTTACCAGATGTATTATTCTATATATATAACTCCCAAATGTCTACATTATAACTCAATAAATATTTCAATATTTTGCTACAGAAAACCATGTTTTATTGAAGTTTGAAATATTGCGCTTTTATTGAAACACCCTTTATATTATGTGGTATTGTTTGCAGTGTTTCAGAAACATTTCATAATGAATATGTAAGAAATTGAATGTATAATTATAATTATAACTGAAAATGTAACTCAAAAATATTAAGTTGGGTGTTCATGAGGGAGGCATCTCCAGAACCAAACAGCTGTAAAACAACAGGACAATAAAAACATCAGTTGTACCAACTACTATACATTAAGCACATTTACCTCTTTGTATCCTGTCATTTGTATCACAGCGTCTATATATAACGGTGCTAATAACGAAAAGAAATTTGAGGCCGTATTGGCCATTCCCAAAAGTGTTCCAGCAAAATTAGGTGATAAATCGATGTGGTTTACAGTGTAACCACAGAAAATTCCAGCAGTACATCCAACAGCAATAACCAACAAGGTAATTGTGAGCGCCTTTTCGGTACTTCCCACAAAAGTTAAGGATACCAGAGCAACTGCAGGTACGAACATAGCTGGAAATAAAAAAAATGGGTAATAGTAAAGTTATTATTAAAATACTGTACCTCTCGCCCAAATTCATTTATTTATATATTTATTTATAGTTACAATTACCCAACAGATGAATTCAATTACAGTGCAGGAAATTACAAAATAATCGACACCGATTAACTTAACAAAATAAATTAAATATTAACATAGTCCACAGAAAGAACATGATTTTTTATAACCATTCATGTGAAATCTTTGTAACAACATATTGTTGAAAATGCCTTGGACACAGTGTAGCAGTTTCCACATGCTGTTTGCTGTTTCTTATTATAAAACCAAGATTTCTATAAGCATCTATTACCAAATCATTGATGTGGTCAGTAAAAGTTAATCTGCAGTCAAAGATTACTCCCAAATCTTTAATTTTATAACATTTAGTTACATTAACCTTGTTAATTGAATACGTGAATTCAATTGACTGCAGTTTTCTCATAAAACTCATGCAACTGCACTTACTAATATTGAAAAGTAATAAATTTCTTTCGCATCAAAAATTCAATTTATTTAAATCTTCCTGTAGACTAATACAATCCTCAAAGTTGGAAATCGAAGAATATAATTTTAGATCATCTGCATATAATAGAGCATTACAACTAAGTTCACAGATGATATCATTTATGAAAATACAGAACAGAAGAGGCCCTAGAACGGATCCTTGCGGAACTCCTGAAGTTGCTGTCATTTCAAAAGACTTAAAACCCTGGCACTGCAAATATAGGCTTGTGTTGTTTAAATAGGAATAAAAAACGTGAGGAATCCATCACTAAGTCCTACATCGCATAGTTTATGCAGAAATAATCCATGGTCAAGTCTGTTGAATGCCTTTGAAAAGTCCGTATAAATGAATTATTATGAATGAATGAATTATAAACATACTGGTAACATTAAAATAGTTGTCACAAGCATCAAACATCGCGTCTTCCGCAAAGTTGGCATCATCTGGAGGCTACCAAAATTTAGCTACCCTGTTTTTGTATGCAGCAAAAGCGGAAAATGAATTTAACAAACTTACCTATCGAATTGAATATTTTTCTGCTCACAGTTACTGTGGTATATTTCATCAATATCAAGTAGTCTGCTATTAATCCCATCAGGGTACTCAGCAACCAAAAAACAAAGTATGGAAGAGCAGACAACACGCTATTCTAAAAAGTAAATAATTAAATTAACAGTTTAATTATTTATAATAAATAATATAATTTAAAGATACCTGAGCAATATCAAAGTTTAAAATGTTTTCCATGAAAGATGGAATCTCTGTAAGCAACGTCCAGTAACCCCAACTTTCGCCACAGTCGTTAATTAAAATAGCCCAAAATGGTACAGATGTAAAAATTGATAACCATGGAGTGGGTATTTTCTAAAAACACAATATTAATAATAGTTAATTGTTGTTTATTAACTGTGTATCAATCTAAATTCAAATAAGTAAAGGAGACGGAAGCCTACAATCTATGGTAAAGTCTGAACTACTTTATAGTTTTTAATAAAAATTAATTCACACTAACTCGTGCTATGGTACTAATTGTCCAAATGATTTCAAATTTACCATGTTAAAACTCCTGAGCGATCGGTATTGGCTAATTAATAATAATGGAAACATACAATTTATGAATACCAATCTCTAAGATGGAAAATTTGGGTCAACTTGAATCGTTGGTGAGTCATATTATATTAGATGAACGACTATTCTGGACATCACCAAAAGCTTCTCCAGTTTTGTTTGTTTTTTTTTAGTCATACGAAAAGTATCTAAATTGGCTGGTTTATTAATTGCAAGAAAATAGTGGGCAATAAAATACTTACTTCTTTTTCTACATCATCTTCAGCAGACTGCAGACCAGACATGATATAATTTTTTTCAACAACTGATATATATTTGTGGTGTGAAGGACCGTCAGATCCATACATCATCCAAATCAACGTCCATACAATACCCAGAGCTCCGAACAGGTAATAGGCCACAGGCCAACCAGCGTTTCTTGAGTTGCATATTAAACCCGTTATCGGCATAGCTACCACAGTTCCAAGAGGGACACCTATGCATGGCGAGGAGAAAATTTAAATGAACAAAGTAGTCATTGTTAGTTATTTAAAATTAGTACCTTTGTCAGTTGCCACTGGCTTTTATTATTTTTGGACACAGTCTTTAATATCTAGCCTGTCTATATTTTGCTATACATTATTGTTTGTTTGTAAATTCATCAATACTTACCTGCGTAAGCAAAACCACATGCTTTTGCTCTGTCTACGATAGGACACCATTTACCCAAAAGATTATGCATACAAGGAAAAACGAAACCTTGTGCCATGCCTTGAATTACTCTACATGCGATAACCCCTTGATACCCAAACTCAGTACCAAAAGTTGGTATGAGTATAGAAAATAATGATCCTATGAAGAAGGTACCAGCTAAGAACCATTTAGGGCCAAATTTCTCTGCTAGTTGTCCAGCAATTATCTGAGTACACACGTAACCCCAGAAAAAGGCGGACAACATAATATTTTTCTTACTGCTCCAATCTGGATATGTCTGAAAATGACAGATATTTACGTGACAATTAAAAAGAAATGTGTTAACAGATTTATGAGCTTTTTAACGTGCCTAGTCTAGTTTAGTCCTCTTTGTATAACAGGTTGTATTAATATATAAGAAGGATAACATTCAAAACAAATTACATGGACACAAGCGTGTTCAAGTCGCCATTTTGAGGAATCATTTTGTTTCGTAGCATCCTGTGGAGTGTACCAGCAACAACAACACATTACAATTTAGAACTAACTCTAGCCTCATGTTCTTAACTTTTTCCTTTTTGGCTCACTTTATTATCTCTGTTACCAGATGACACACGCAGTTTTATAGCATAATATGTTTTTAATGACCTCAGTTTATATCCATGCATTGAAAAAATTTAAATCAGTAGCATGCTACGGAAAACTAGAAATTAATTGAAAGCCATATTGGAGATACATGCCAGACCCCGATTGAATGTTTAATGCTACGTCATTTTATATGTTATTTAGATGGTGTAACAAAATCAAAGATTAAATAGATGAAGATACGACGCTCCTTCGGCATTCCTTTGATATCCTAGCGCCTTCAGTAACCTCTTTCTAATCGTCCCGTAAAAAGGGTAGGAGAGTGACGTACGTTTTGCTTACAGATAGCCCTTTAATGTATTTCACATTGGTAGGATATCTTGAGCTATCCTACTAATATATTAGTCACCTCAGTTGTATTGAGGCCAGTATATCGTGGTATAACTAGTGTATATATATAGGTAATCTTTGCCATAACATAAAAAACATATGAAAAATTATTAACTTACTGTGATATTTTCACTGGGCGGAGTACTACTAATCATAGCTATAATTCCTACATTAAATGCTATACGAATTAAGTATGCAAATAAAGCAGCCGAAAATAATAGAACATATTGTATATGGCGTACTCCAAACCAACCACCTAAAAAATAAAGAAGTAGAGCTAAAGCGACAACTGATTGTGAGATTTGAAATACTAGTTGCTAGGGAGAGACCGTACTGACGGCACACTCCATTAATGTGTCGCTCGCGTATTAAGGAATATAGGCGCATGAAGCCCGAAATATTATGTGCCTCTTTCGGTTTTTTCTTTTTTAGTGTCAATAAAAGTAGAAGCACAACAAATATAAACTTCATTGCAAATATACAGAAATTTAAAACTTGGAGGAGGGTTACTCAGTACTAAATAAAAAGTAAATATTTTAAATACATGACGTGTAGAGTTTCTAATAAAATATTTTTGAAACATTAAAAAGCAAATTTCCTTCATATATTTAAAATATATAATAATATTTCACAAGGGGCCAACCGCAGAATCAGTTCAGTGTATAAAAAGTAAATAAAAGTTTTGAGTTATTTGACGCGTACGGCCCGCCGTCCCGCCCCTAAATACTGGAAAAATTGAAATAAGTAGCAGGCTACGGAAAACAAGAGATTAAAAGTAGCGTTATCAATGTACAAAGTGCCAGTTTATTGTTGCGCAAATTGTTGCATTAGATTTCTATAATTTACTGTGGTTTACCATTAATTTAAATTGCTCAGATGCTCAACAACATTTAACACGTCATTTAACTGATTAAGAGGCCATAATAACAATTGAAAGGTGTCCGGTTCAAACATGTTAAGTGCCAAAATTACAAAGCTGATATATCTTCAGAAAACTGAATTTTTGTGGGCATGTGATTTATAGCTGCCGCCGTCTTTAGTATATTTTTGTAACTATTCAAGACGAGCTTAACACAGCATTTTTCTGGGACATAATCAATTGCACATATAATGTTTTTAATATCTTAAAATGAGAACATTTTGCGCCTAGCATGTTTGCACCGGGCCACTTCAATTGCTCTGATTGAAACTGCGTGAAGTAAAAGATACGTGGCTAACGTAATTGATATTCAACAGAGTACCTTTTCAAGAGTAATCAGGCATTACAAGGAGACTGAAGGGAGATGTAGATGATCTTTTTTACGAGTTACAACTTTAAAAACTCAACATTGCACCGCCCGAATGCTTCAAACTGAACTCGTAACATCTAAAAATGTAAAAATTTCTTTACAAACAAGTAGAAATCATCTCCAATCCCAGCCACAGGCCCACTTTTTTATCAGGCCACACGGGGTTCTCCAATTTGCTAGGGAGTGCGCTGATTGGGATTTAGATGAATGCTTCAATGTACCCTTCACGGATAAATAGAGATTTTGCCTATATTCCTCAGCAGAGGTGAGTAAACCATGATATGGGGAGGGACTTCTTTTCATGCACGCACATAATTAGTAGCAATTGATGATGGAAAGATGATGGGTGGTTGTTACATAAGGGATTTTCTAGAACCTCATGTGATCCCAGATAACCTTAGTGAACAATTATGTGCTCATGCATGAAAGAGCATGACCACACTACTGTCATGATAGTAACTGAATATTTCAAAGAAGTTAATGCAACATGAATTGGCCAGCTTGCAGCCCATACATTAATCCTATAGAGCACGTTCGGACTATTTAGAATGGGTAGGGGAAATAGCCTGACTTTAAATAAGTGTACTTGGAATCATCTCACCATTAAAAGTTGTTCAGTTTCAATTTCATTTAAATTAAAAAATGCTCAACTCACCCGGTTTTTGCAATTCAGTCTTTTCATCTCCTTCCATTTCGAACATTTTAACTTAGTTTGTCCTATTTAAATTATTAAATTCACCAGCACCCATCATTTAATACTGTTCTCTGAAATAGAATTTTCTTTCCTAGTATTATTTCCAGTTCTAATCTTTATAATGGCAAATCTACAAAATGCAGATTAATCCTATATGATAACCATATACAGTGTGTCTTACTTAAGAGTGTAACAGCGTAATAATTCTTTTGTTTTTTGTCCGATTTAAATTAAACTGGTCTCAAAAGATAGAGGTCACTAAGGTCTATTTAAAACCTTTAAATCACTTTCCGTCTTTAAATGCAAGGCCATCTACGATGCTAAATTATATGAAAGAAATCAAAAAATCATAGTAAGCATTTTTAATCAAAAAAATTTTATTAACAAGATTTGTTCGAAAAACCCTGAAACTGTTAGTTAAATTCTAAAAAAAAATGTGACTCATGAAAAAAATCATTTTAAGCATTTTAATAAAAATTAATTCTGAATTTATTTTTTTGAAACACAATTTACACAAATAAATAATAAATACAAATACAGCCCTAATGCATGCCTCAATTCGCTTTCTGTTGTTCATCACTTTTCGGAGAGTTGCAGGCGTAATTTCAGCGCAAGCTTGCCTAATCCGGTTTTCCATTTGTAGTTTATTTCGTGGCTGCGTTTTGTAGACTTCATTCTTTAGAAACCCCCATAAAAAAAAGTTCAAGGGCGTGAAGTCAGGTGACCTCGGAGGCCAATTAATAAAAGGACTATTTCTTTCAATCCACCTCCGGGGAAAGTGGTCGTTTAGCCAATTCCGTACTACCATTGCATTGTGGATTGGGGCTCCATCAAGTTGAAATATCAGATTGTTGTATGCAATAAGGGGCAAGTTTTCAATTCAAACTGAAAATTTAGTTTGCAAAAAAAATTAGAAAACGTTTCGAATTAAAATTTCCCTCAAAGAAATATGGCCCAATTATGTGTTCATTCTTCAATTAGTTGTAAATGTCGTTTGATCTGAGAATAAAATATTTAAAAAAAAATAGGGTTGTTCAAAAACTCTCCCTGACACCAAAAGCAATATTTCAGCCGCCTTTCTTCGTCTCCTTCTTCTAATGTTTGTAAGAAAACAGGCTTGAAGGGACGTAATTTATTTCTACGGAAGCATCGCCAAATTGCATCCTTGGGTACATTTAAAATTGTGGACATTTTCCTTAGACTACACCTTGGATTTTCTCTCACAAACTGAAGAAGTTTTACATCTCTAACATGATCCCTCACACGTTGTTCTTGTTTGTTGCACACTTTGCCAGTTCTATTGAATAAATTATTAATTCGCCAAACTTTTATATGGTCTATTGGAGGTCGATCTGGATGCCGATTATTAAATTCTGTAGCAGCTCGTTGTACCAGAATTATCACCAACTAATCTAACAATTTCCACTTTTTCCACAGTTGTAAGCATTCTAATTGAAATAAAATATACTAGAATACAAAAAATCAGACAGAATGCCAACAGATTTACTTGACAATTAATCTGACATTTACAAAATAGTCTTTTAGTAGAAACAAAGGAGTCAGAGCATGCTTATCAAAACGAAAAATTTCGGACTGGAACTTTTTTCATGAAAACCTCATTTTTGTTAGAATTTAACTAAACTTCGGATTCAGGGTTTTTGAATGATTTCGAACAAGTTCTGTTAACAAAATTTTTTTGATTAAAAAAAAAGCCTACTATGATTTTTTGATTTCTTCATATAATTTAGCATCGTAGATGGCCTTGCATTTAAAGATGGAAAGTGATTTTGTGGTCTTAAATAGAGCTTGGTGACCTCTATATTTTGAGACGTTTGATTTAGATCGGACAAAAAACAAAAGAATTATTACTCTGTTACACTCTTAAGTGAGACACACTGTATATACAATATTCTGCAATTTATTTAATGTAATTTTAATTATAACAAATTTGTCTAACACAGCAAATTACTTAATTACTTTATAGCGTTAAGTGCAAAATATTTAATGGACTAACCAGGACCTCTCCTTACTCGTAATCACCATAAATAATCCGGCAAGAAAACGTAAACTGATTTAATAATTGTTATGGGATGTATTTAATAAATGATGAGGATCTGGAATCTTTCATGATAACTTACTTATCACAAATCAATTTATATGATACTTATTTTTAGTTAAGATATATATTAAATTGTATTAAACTCATAAAAATCAAAATTTCTTTCAAAATCAACGTTTTTGTGATCGCACAAGTACCAATATGAGATTTGCTTACTTGTTACTTCACTGGAGCACACAGAACACCTTAATGTTCATAAAGATAGTATTAATCCATTTGTAGACGTTTTGCTATACGCCGCGCCGTCGTCGGCGTGCCTGGTATAGATACAATTATCAAATAGGTACTTGCTGTTGAATATATAAATGCAAAAAATCCTTGGACAGAAAATTGCAAAGTTAAAGTTATTTATTACTACATATACAAATTACCAAATTCTTTTCCTGCTAAAATGTATTTATGTAGACATTTTATATTGCCTCTAATCTCTTATTAAATATACATTGTTTTTTCACAGTTTGAGTTAGATTAAGTGTAGCAAAAAGTACCGAATTAGTAGCTAATAATAATAATATGTACTATGTAGGTATGTCAAATTGTTACACTGTTCTCCGTAGGAAAGGACACGTCTGATTTCTCATACCTATTAACTCTCAGCTGGTTTTTACAGACAAGACTATTTAAATGTATACTACATTCACAAAGTTAAGTGCTAACTTGATATGAAAACTTACATGATCGTGCACCAGATTTCCCAACATACTGTCAAGTCAGCTAGAAGTTTTAAACTTTAAACAAAATAAATTCTACTCGTAAGTCTTAAAATGAAACACCAAACAGAACTGATTTTTTTTCCAACATTAAAAATTCGCCTCTTTTTATATACAGCAATATGCAATAAAAATAAAAAGTTATTCCGTGGGTGTTCATGGTAAGGTTATCCACAGGAATCATACATAAAGTTATGTCACACGAGTGTCCATTAGATATATAAAAGGTATATCTATTAGGGTTGTTCATTTTAGGATGTCCACTTCACTATTGTTTTGTACTAGATGCAGATAGCGCTACTTACGTCTCGCCAGTTTAATCATATTTAGATATGCTGATATAAAAGCCATCATAGTGAGACGAAATTTGAACATCCTTTTTTGCAGATACCAATATTTAATTTTTATTCATAGTAATCATAATCTATATATCTGAAATGTTATGTGAACGTTCCTCTTGAATATTCTAGTCATGCTTCAAATAGTGATGGGCACTATCGATTCGAATGATTCCAACCATAGAGAAACCAGATAAGAGGGCTTCTTTCCGTATAATTATTTGGAACGCGCGATATTCTTGCCATCTGTTGTTCGTCGGGCAAGAGTAAGAAAGAATCGTACACTAAAAAAAAGAAATCTGCAGGACAGCAATAGTTCTGGCACAAATAGTTTTCCTACTACTCAATAGATGACGCTATATGACCCTTGTTGGATAAAAAGGGCGCGTATTTTAAATCTGATAATAAATATTGATGTATTTATGTAGCAAAAATTACTATTCACTTTAACATTTATACTAGGAATGTCGACATTCAAATGGTTTTTAAGTAATCTACATACCAAGAGTCACCGAATGTACCGACATTTTTAGTGTAAATGTTAAATTTAATAGTAATTTCTGACTACATATATCCAACACCTGTAATGTATACCTTGAACAGGTTGCCCTATTTTTAAAATATTGATATACTTATACCTACCCACCTTTGGCATGAGGATACAAAATGATATTCACATTATGATATCAGCTCAAGCAAGTATTAATTTTTCAAATACTTAATCACATTTTGTATGTATATAGTCTAACAAAACAGCAGCTATATGGACATGTTTCGCCAGTTCCTCAAGAGAATTCACGGGCTCACTGTAAATTATTTGCTTCATATTACCCCATAAAAAAGTCACAAAGGTTTATGCCCGGGATCTAGTAGGCCAAGATACATGGTCCATTTCTTCCAATCCGTCAATTAGGGTAATACATTCAAGAAATCTGGTACCTTCTCTGACAGAATAGGGTGGTCGTCACCTGGCTGTAAATCTTACACTTTCGTGCATGATAAGGATGGAGTCCTTAATATTATCAGCAAGAAAAAAAGAGCTTACTTACTGCCAAACAGGAAAAAAACATGATGTGTTTAAATTAATTATGGTAATCGAATTGCAGCATTATAACAAATGCTCAGATTAAATGTCAGTCAAAATAAAAATTTGTTGTAACTTTTACTCGTGTCCATTGTCGTTATTATGTTTGTTTATTTATAAATATCCACTGTGATATAAAGAACAAGAGGTATGAATATTTGGGAAAGTAGCAACAATAAAACAATAAAATGATACAAAAATATGTTTATAAAATAAATAAGTACATAAAAAGAATCTGTTAAAAACAAATAAAATTACATCATTTGATTCAAATAATAATAACAAAAACACTTTACATTTAGTCATATACAATAATACTTAGATTTTACAATAAATTACGACAAATTCAGTGTCTTTATACTGCGAACAATCTTCAATGATAATCGCTCTCAAAGAATATGAGATAGGATAAGAAATCTTTTTTATGTATGCATGTTATAAAGCTATTTTTTCAGATTTATTTTCAGTTTTGTCGCTAACCTCGGACTTGTCCCAAGGTTGAACCTCTCCTGATGCAGCAAAAATATAGAACGATCCTGTCACTATGTATACTCCAGCCGCTATGCAGAACACTATATCCCAAAGGGCTTTATCAGTCTGTAATAAAAGAATTAGTAATTAACAAATATTTAGCAACTACTGACAAATATTCGGTAATCTCTTTAAGTTATCAAGGTATGCTATGTTAAATTCACAATTCATGTGTCTCTTTATTTTTTGTGTTAAGCGAATTCATAAACTGGGAAAAGCATTAATAAATTATAGGTACTATTTGCATTATGGACCTAAAATCTAACCCAGTGGGACACCTATTAAATATACTGATTTGAATAAAAACCTCAGTATCTAGTATTAATTAAATATTTTATTTGACATTTTTACAGAAAAAGTACTTGAATATAACAACACTTTTCGATAAGAACAATAACAAATAAAAAAGATATTCAATAATGAATTGCTCCACCGTGATTATTTGTTCATTCAATTACTTGGTGAGGTGTATTTTGTATCAGACGATCAATATCACCTCGGGGGTCTCATTCCAAGCTTCTTGTATACGAAGCTGAAGATCTACGACACTGGCTGGGAGAGGTGGGGTAAATTACCCAGTCTGCCCGATCATATCCCGATATGTTCAATAGGTGATAGATCGGGTGAATATGCAGGCTATGGAAGCACATGCACATTAATTTCTTCCAAAAACTATGTAGTAACTCCTGAAGTGTGGGGGCGGGCATTATTTTGTTGGCAATTGGATTAATCAGCGCCCGAAGATATGGCACTGCAACATGCAAGTTGGTTATGTAACTGACCCCGTTCTAATTGCCCTAAACGAAAACTAAAGGTAACCTACTGCCAAAACACATTGCACCCCAAACCAACACTCCATTTGTAGGGCAGTATTATATTCAACAGCTAGTTGTAAATTTCTTCGTTCCAAGGAAACGTGTCAAATTCCATCGTCCATTATGGGCCCACAATCAAAATCGGAACTCGTCACTAAAGACCACATGATGCCCAAAAGATCTTTGTCGATATACGGACGCCATTGATACTATTTGTCTTAAAACTTCCATTAAAACTTATTCCCCGGTTCGTGTTGTAGAAAACCTGTCACTTAAGCCAATCTTCTCAGATGATGTTCTTCACAATCTGTAGTCTTCCTAGGACGCCCGGATACGCGGCAGAGCTCATGAAGACCTTCTTGCGACCACCTTGACCAACATCTTAACACAGCGGGTTTTTATTGAAATCAGTATAGTTTTAAACATTTCTTACCTCCTCGTACCCCGAGACATTTCTAATAGCATCAACAGCCAGCGGTGCGAGAATTGAAAAAAATATTTGACACTGAGTTTGTAATTCCCATAAGGGTTCCAGAGTGTGTGGGGGATATATCTATGTGATTAACGTTGAAGCCAGAGAACACACCAGCATTAAATCCAACAGCAATTACCAAAATAAAGATTGTTACTTCTTTCTGGGTGCTTCCCACAAAGCTCAAGGAAATAAGCGCCACCGCAGGTACAAATAAACCTGAAAAAATGCTGTGTAAAGTAAATAATGTCCTAGTAGGTACAATTAATAAATTGACGTACTGAAATCAAAAAATGAATATATAATATTTATAATCGCATGAGAACAATGTTCTAAGCGACATATTGCTCAAAACAGAGATTGTTATATCAATCTAATGGTCAACTGTAAATATTTTTCTGCATCATTCTGGCTACGAAATTTCACTATTGAATGAAAAATGGCGCCATAAACTTTATTTCCATATGATCCTAAGTAAGTATTTGTTAAAATGTATGTCTCGTTACTATTTAAAATCACTAAAGCTGGCAAGTCATGCAGCTATTCAGTGGTGCAACAGCAGGTAGATACCTGGTGAGGCAATGACCGGTCGGCAGACAAATCAAAGCAAGCCGTGAGACTAGTTCACTGTTGTGTGTCGTAGTGTTTACAGGCTAATTTATTCCTGTCCGTTGTATGGTATGTTGTTGTTTTGTTGATAATTTTATTTGTTGTATTTTATTGATATTAACTGAATAATAAAATATGTCGGACGTGCGCAAGGGTAAAAAACGGTCACACACTGACAAAGTGAATAATCTTATCGGTGAATTCCCGGATTTATTCTATAATGGTGCTACAATAATTTGTAAGGTGTGCGAGACAGACCTGATGTGCTGGGATAAATATGATTGTAGACGTCACGTAAATACTGTGCAGCATAAAACTAAAAGAAAATGGCGTGCCTTCGAAAACAAAGTTTATATTCGATTTACTGTTAATGCTGATTGTCTGTGATGTTCCGCTGCATATACTCGAATGAACAACCATTTCGAGGGTTCTGGAATAAATAAAATCCTCACGTGACGTTACTAAGTCGCGCAACGGTGCGTAACTATGTACGCGAATACATTGTAAATAAGATTAAATGTGTATTAAAAAATATACGGCTGTGGTTATGTGTTGACGAGACGACAGATCGTAAAAAAAATTCTGTTGTAAATGTTATACTACATGTACTAGACCCTCTTAAACCGACATTTCCACTATAACTAGCTAGCAAATAACTAACTAAGTGTACTGGCAAAACAATTACGCGGGTGGTGCTGGAGAAGTTAGAAAAATTTGATCTGTCAACAAATCAAGTGTTGACATTTGTGACCAATGGTGCCTCGATAATGTATTTGGTAGGCCTTTCTCTTCAAGAACATGGTTGTAGGTTGGTACATGTTACGTGTAAAGTGCATGCTTTACATCTTGTGGCAGAAACTATTCGACAAGGTTTTCCAAATGCAGATGCATTAATAGCAAGTACAAAAAAAAGTGTTCCTTAAATCTCCTAAACGTATTATCGTATTGCACAGCAAATATCCCGCTATTCCCGAACCACCACAGCCGATTCTTACACGTTGGGGAACATGGTTGAAGGCAGCTTTTTTATTATGCTGAATATTTTTTTACGAGAAATAAAAGCTGTGATACTACAATTCAATCCTGACGAGACTGCAGCTATTAACGAAAGCCAGACAAAATTCGAAGATGTTTCCGCTGAAACAGATTTAAAAACTATTCACAAGAACTATAAAGGAATAGATGACGCCATACAAAACTTACAAGACAGTGCGTTGTCATTAGTGGAGTCACTGCAAATAGTGGACGAAGTAAATCGACTGCTATACTCTATAGGTGACGCAGAAATGATCCCGTTAGAGAAAAGTTCGCACGTGTTAAAGCAAAACAGATAACCAGATTAATACAAATTGGTGATGAAACTGATGGTGCAACCCTTGTCCTTTAAGTGCGATCAAAGACTATTTTAAGGCCTGTATTACATCAATGGATGTCGAACGGTCGTTTTTAAAATATAAGCATATTGTTTCACCACAGCCACCTTTACTCACGGAGATAACCATAGATAATAGTATATATGCCTCTATAAAGTATACTTTATAGAGGCATATGGTTCAAAGTACATTGGCAAATGTTAATTTTCTCATAATTCCATAATTTTGAGTAAATTTAAACCCGTCTACATGTATCATATCAGGCAAATACTGGATTACTTCGTTTCATACGTTCCACATATAAAAATGGAACCAAAGTGACCTCCCTAGAGGTTATAATCTTAAATTCATTCTCGTGTAAAAACAGTTAATTGTTACTTAGAACTATGTAGTTCTCATGCGATATTGTATTAAGAACGTCTTTATGGTATTAACAAAAAAGCTCGTAGCGTTTTTGTTAAACATTGTATACAAGATGCTTCCTAAGTAATGCAAAATTGAAAAAAATTCACGTAAACATACCCCACTGAAAACAGTTCACCCACATTTATGCCATTTTGACTTAACTTTAGACAAAACATTTGAACTGGTTAATTTTATATTCAATGGGAGTATTAAAATCACTGTTTTCATTGATACCAGTTCAACCCCTAAATGAGGATGATATTTACCTCCGAAATATCAAACGGCAAGATATTATCGAGAATTTGCAGATAATTTGAAACTATAAATTGCCTGTGAGATAATTTTTTGATTAAAGATCACCTGATTCCTTATATCTTTATATGGGGTCATATAAGAAGTAAACAGTATCCAGTATTTTACATTATTTAGGAAACATTCTGTATAAAAACATAAATATAATCATAAAATAACCACAAATAAATTACCTATAGAGTTAAATATTTTTCTGCTGCAGCCCAAACTAACTATTTTTCTAGTTATTAATAAATCAGCAATGGGGCTCATAACAAAACTCAGCAACCACAAGACGAAGTATGGAAGGGCGGAGAGGTAACTGTCCTACAAAATAAAAAACGTATTCAGACAAATAAAACAAATCTTTTATCCTCAAAAATGTATTGTAGCCAGACAGCGCTAGACATGAGTATTTAAACGAGGCTGCAATTGAGGTTTTCGAGTGGCCATCATACAGTCCGAACCTTAATCCAATTGCATATTTGTGGGATATTCTTGGCAGATAACTAAATAGTTTTTAACCCCTCCCCCCACTAACTTCAACGACATGGAACAACGTTTGAATGTGGATAGCATTGACCACCAGCTAATACGTCGATTAATTTCTAGTATAATTCGGCATTGTGTGTGTATGTAATTCGTAGTAGAGTAAATGAATTTTGTCATCTTCTTACTATTACAGAACCTCCTTACTTTTGTACGCATTGTTAGCAATAGCAACATTTAAAGAAAAATTCGTAACTTCAGTTTTTTTGGGGTCGCAGGAAAGTGTAACATTTTGATGAAAACATAACGGCGTCTTTTTGCACACACTTTGAACAGTATCACTTTTGTACAAAATTTAAAAAAGAAAACAATAATATACTTACCGAGGCTATCTCATATTCCAAAATCTTTTCCATGTAACTTGGAATTTCTGTAAGCAATGTCCAGAATCCCCAGTTCTGACCGCAGTGGGCTACTAATACAGCTAAAAATGGTAACGAAGTAAAGATAGACCTCCATGGCGTTGTTACCGACTAAAAAATGATTCACAACAGTTAACAAAATTCATACAAAACAAAATCATTACCATATAATTGATATAATCTGACAAAATATTGAGATTTACTAATTGATTAAAATTAACTTGCTATTGTTTTAGATAGAGTAATAATAACAACATTAAATTGTCAATAAATTTATGTCAGGGTTATAACAGGAATATTATCTTTTTTTTCAAATTATGAGTACTGCAGCCAAAAAATTTTTAAATAAAAATGCATTCTTTTTAACTGATAAAATAATTTAATACAACGCAAAAGCTTATATAGATGAAATAGCAGAGCAGAGTTTAGCAGAGATTTATACTCAAGACACTAATTTGGGGATTTTCTTTTTTTCTTAATTAGTAAAACTCAAACAACGTGTGAGTGGGGATCTTATTTTGCTGTTATAATACCGTAATATGCAGAAAATGATCAATTTTTCTATTGGAAAAGTGTTTACCTCTTTTTCGTCTATAGTGATCCCAGCCTCAATATATTTCTTTTTCCTCTTCTAATATAGTTTTATGCTTTGCAGGACTGTCTGAGCCAAAAAATAAACCAAATAATGGACCAAATGATACCGAAGGCGCCGTATAAATAAAACGGACCAGGCCAGCCAATAGAAGTAGCAGATAGCATACCTGTTATAGGCATCGCCAGTACGTTACCTAATGGACCACCTGTAAATAAATAAAGAAAACTTTGTTGTATACGGGGGTAGTCAAATTCGAGCCTCATCATTAGGATCTCGTAAACCGTAAGAGATACAAACAAGGAGGAGGAAACGAATTAGTAACAGTCCTGCAGCTTTTATCGTTGATGAAGAGACACAAATTAACGTGTTGGCTTTTGTAGAAGTGAATCCTACTTCTTCTAGAGACATTGGCCACGTGGTGCAAATTAGTCATGAATCAGCAAGAAAGATTCTTAAAAAATATGGATATTGCTCTTTTAAATATCAAGTGCACCGGCATTTCTACAAAGATGATGGGAACCGAAGATTGGCTTATTGTTACTGGTTACTTCAGAACAATACCGCTAACCCGAATTTTGTGTCTTTGATATTGATTCTGATGAGTCGAGATTCACCAGCAATGGAATGTTAAATAAACAAAACAATAGATACTGGGCTCAGGAAAATCAACATTTAATGAGGTGAGGTAATTTTCAGGAAAGATTTGGAGTAAATGTGTGGGCTGGGGTGATTGGAACAAGAATTAATGGACCTATTTTGTTTCAAGGACCTCTGACAGGGGAGAGATATTTAGAATTCCTATGAAAAGATATTGAAGAAATGTTGATTGACTCACCACTTGCAGTTTCTGAACAAAGGTAATTTCAACAAAATTGGGCTCCGCCTCATAATGCCGCTCGAGTTATGGCCCATTTAATGAACCGGTATAATGGGCGAATAATTGCAACATATGGACCTGTACCATGGCCTGCCCGCTCACCAGATCTAAGCATTTTAGATTTTTTTGTATGGGGTTATGTGAAAAAACGAGTTTTTATACACACTTGAAATTTTTTCAAAATCGTATCCACGAAGTGTTTGCAAGTATAACTCCTGCTATGCTGCGAAATGTTATGCGGAACACCATTGGCTGAGCCAGAAAATGTCAAGAAGAAGGGAGGACCTTTTAATTAATATTTCAATATGGTTTTTATTGCTAAAATAAATCGTTTCGGACAGCACACTTTTTTTATTTGCAGCGTGTTTTGTTGACAAAATGAATGTTTTGAATCTAGTTTTATTCAATTTCCACTGCATACCCACAAATACGTTTATAAATCAAATAGTTTTAAACCATATTTTATATTTTAACTGCGCATGACAAGGCTAAAATCCATGGGGAATCTGCGAATTCTTCAAACCGTTTGAAATCGGTTAGCACTAATCAGTTGATTTGCCGCAACATTGAACTAGTAATCAGAATTTCCGATTATTGTCCGCTGGAACACCAATTTCGATTTGCACATGTCGAGGACAGTTTGAAACCGTTTCTGACTGCTGCTGGAACAAACCTAATATTAACCGGCGCATTAACTTATGCATAGAAGAGAATGTAACATGTCTGAACATTTGTTATAATTATTTTCTTAATTATTGATTTTAATTTTTTATATTTTTGTGAATTAACACATTTCGTAAAAAATCAAGTTTTAATCTTCATTTTGTATTAGCAGTTTAACAGGCAAATAGCTACCTCGTCTCTACTAGGCGGAGAGGCGATCGTCGGGGACCCTACCTGAAAACACCGCAGGCCAGAACATAATTAAATCCATAATACAGTTTTTTAAGAATACTGTGTCAGATATTTTTTAAACTGCTATGAAGAAAAAATTGCAAACCGGAAATGGCCTATTTTTTTGCACATATTATCAGGTAAGGTCCCCAAATAATTTTTTAATAAAATAATAGCGGATGCTTTAAATTTACTTAATGTATTACTACTTACTTTTATTATAATATTATAAAATTATCTCACCTGCATAGACGAAACTCCCCACCGTAGCTCTGTCTTGTACTGGTGACCATAAGCTGAGCAGGTTGTGTGTGGACGGGTAAAGAAAACCCTGACACATACCTTGGATTACCCTGCATGCTATAACACCTCCATACCCAAATTGCGCACCAAAAACTGGTACAAGCACTGTAAAAATGGAACATATGAAAATTGCCGTTCCTAAAAATAACTTTGGTCCATAGTTTCTGGCTAGCTGGCCAGCACCAATTTGGAAACAGACATATCCCCAGAAAAAGGAAGAAAGCATAAGATTTTTCTTACTTGCCCATTCCGGATACGTCTGAAATTAAACAATACTTGAAAACGACTCCTTATGGGTATATGAAGGCAAGTATAATTCGAGTAGAATTAAATATGTTAAAATTACACAACGCGTAAAGTTTATTGATATCTGCAAGTTATCAAAGTTTCGGTGGATTTAATTGAAAAACGGTTTCTGATAAAATTTGAATCGTTGATAGAATTAGAAGCGAGTAACGAGCCTAGCTTGGAGCCTTGTGGGATCCCAAATGTTAGATCGAATGCAACATACTGCACACGATCAATTGAGGAAGTAATAATAAATTAATCTTTTTAAAAAACGCACGTGTTAAATTTGTTTGTTGAAAATGCCTGTGCCGAATAACAATATTTTTTTGATAATGACGATTAAGCTAATTTAAACTTAATCACATAATAATAAACACTTCAGGTACATAAAATAATCAAAGCACTGTTGCCATCGATATATATTTACCAATCGAATGGTTAAGTGCTTTTAAAATTGTGATATCAGAATCACGCGTAAATTTTAAATGGACCAGTAAACAAGGGATGTGGAATAGCAGGATAAAAGAAATAAGGGAAAGCTGGAACATATTTTTTTAGAGTTTACTCCTATGGGGTGAACACTAATTTTGCACCTGCTCTGACTGCGAAAAATGCGAAAAAATAAGTTTCATTCAACTCTCATTTCTGAAGTGGGTTGGAACCTTTGATATGAAGTTAACAATGACAAGGTTTGCCATAAAACACCACTAAACCACTCGACGAACGGTTCACCAACCAAGTTGGCATCATCTGGAGATGATTTAAACTAGCCATATGCTAACAATGTATTGTATTTATATCTAAACTATTCTTATGGTTAGGTGAACCGCGACTCACTAACCAATAGTGCGGACTACATGGGATTGGCCCCCTGTCACTATTCATACTATTTTTACAATTTGTAATTTCAAGCTTTCAAAGCATCCTGCTGTCTAGTATTTGTTATATCCTTATTTAGTTTAAATTGTTACTATCTATGTTATGGTTGTCCTGTTGGGCAACACTAGACGTATCTGTTCTACCATATTTAAGATGAACCATATGCTCCTTCAATCTAGTTTGAATTAATCGTCTAGTTTTTCCAACATACTTTTGATTACAGTCCTTACAGCTAATTTCGAAAATTCTCGACTTTTCGTTTATTTCAATTTTGTCTTTTGGATTGCCTGAAAGTTGTTGTATGAATAAATGAACCACTGTCGTACGTATATCTTTAAAAATCTTGCCAATAGCACGGGTGAATCGAAAATCGTATTTTGGATTTTCTCTTTTGAAAAGTCGAGAAATTTCGAAATTGTTCACGACCTGTAGTGATACTTGTAGTGTTATTAAATATGATTTGAACGAAACAACTACTCAGCGGGAAAATACCCCGACCTACATTGGATTATACCTTAAAATCATGATAGATCGGTAGCCAATATCATTTGTCAATTCCTAACCAGACATAGACCGGTTTCCAACTTATTAGTTTTCCTCAGTATGCCATAGGTTATGGAACAGACAAATGATAGTGGCCAACCTGCTAGTCATATACTGACTAAGATAAATTGAATAGTGGTGAGAGGTATGTGAAACTTCTCATATGGTCCAAATACTATCCGACTGACTTCATAGAGGTATCTGTGGCGGATAGCGACTTGTGAAGCAAGTACCGAGAGCGGCAACCTCTAGCCCAGGTGGACTAAACTACTGTCATTAAATATGATTTGAACTAAACAACTACTCAGAGGGCAAATACCCCGACCTGCATTGGATTATACCTTCAAATCATGATAGATGGGACCATCTCAAGGAGAGGATACCATACTGAAGTATTCCAATATGTAGGAAAAAATCGGCTACTCGATATGCAGTCAGACAGAATCAGCACAACCTACAACTTCACAAAAACTTTCAGGGTAAAAATACCTGAAAGGGATGGAGAAGGAGGTAGGATGCAGAGACAACAAAATGACACCATCTGGTATACTGACGGATCAAAAACGTCAAGCAGTACCGGAGCAGGAGTTGCGGGAGAACAACCAGGAACAGACATCAGCCTGAACCTCGGAAGTATCGCAACAGTGTTCCAAGCCGAAATCACAGCAATAGACGTCTGTGCACAAGAAATGATACGGAGGGCATACAAAAATAAGAGAATCCGCATCATCACTGACAACCAAGCAGCCCTCAGAGCTCTGAAAGCAGTAGAAATACGATCTAAAACAGTAAAAGACTGCCTGGAGTCCATGGAGAAACTTACAGAACACAACAGTGTACAACTGGAGTGGACACGAGGACACCAGGGAAATACGGGAAACGAAAAAGCAGACATGCTAGCCAGAAAAGGCGCTAAATAAATTCTAACAGGTCCCGAACCGACCTGCGGGGTACCTTACAGCACCGCAAAAGGATCGGTAAAGGAACTATTAAGACAGAAACACTACTCGCACTGGATAGAGATACCGGGAATGAGACAGTTACGCTTGTTCATCGGAGAAATATCTAGAGCAAGGACCAACGAAATGCTAAAGCTGAGCAGAAAACAGCTGAGGTGTGCAGTGGGAATATTAACAGGACACTGCACACTAAACAAACACCTAACCAATATAAGGGTGAAAGACAATCCAGATTGCAGGATGTGTGGTGAAGAGGAAGAAACTCCCCACCACATCTTTTGTGAATGCCCAGCCCTAACGGCAATGAGACTAACACACTTCGAGGTACCACTTTTAACCCCGGAAGAGATAGCCAGAGCTCCCTTAAACTGTATACTCGCCTTCTGGAATAGAACGGGTCTTATGGAGTAATGAGACTATGGGGTACAATAAGCTTAAGCTTCAGTACAGCGGGTAGTTTAAACCGCAACCCGTAAGGAAAAAAAAACTTCAAATTAAGAAAAAAATTATGTGAATCTCTTGTTCTTCCAATTTTAACCTATGGTGATATAGTCTATTATTCTTGCCTTGATAAGCTAACGCAATACCGACTTAAAAAAATTCAGAACAGCTGTTGCAGATTTGTTTACTGATTAAAAAAATATGATAGTGTCAACTACAATAAAGGACTTTGGTTGGCTTCGAGTTAAAAACTTGTACGAGTATCACTTGTCCGTATTTGTTCAAAGTATCTTAATAGTTGATTCTCCCCCTTATCTCCGAGAAAAGCTAATTTTTATGTGCAATATTCATGACGCAAATCTAAGATTTATTAATTGCCTCTCACAACCATGATATCATTCAGCAATGTTTCAAAGATCGTTTTCTTATCATTCTGAAACTGTTTACAATAATATAACACCTCAGTTAAAGCCTCTCCCTGTAAGCAATTTCCGGAAAAAATTAAGTTACAATATTTTTCACTTCAATAATCTCCTGTCAATAATTTCTAATTCAATATAATATTATTTTTTTTTTTGTACAATTAAGATGTAAGCACATATAGGTACTACGAAAAGTTTCATGCATGCTCACAGCATGCGAATGTTATAATTTTTTGTTGATTATGCTAAACATTTATTTTTCTTCTTTCTAAAATTATACTCTGTTGGAGACAACGTTTCCAACACGAAAATAATAATTATGTGAACCAGTATTACGCGATAATTTGAGGACAGCGAATTAGCGCAAATTAAATATTCATATCGTATGATGCTGGTAAGATAAGGTAAAATAAGTCAAAATAATGGCTTTCAGTATATTCACATACTTTATGAATATTATATATAAGTGGTTTACAAGAAAATGTCATCCACAATGTTCTGGTTTAGCTCTACTTTAAATTTATGTATTTTAGTTGTCCACTTAGTGGCCCTTGTTAGTATAAATGTATGTTTCAACCTCTATATGTCTGTCATAGGCACAGCACATGTTTAAGGTAATATATTAACGATAAGGCTGGAAATGAATGTTAGGAGAATTTTAGCATGTAAGTTAAAACAACTCTCATAAAAAGACAAATAATATATCATGAACCCTTGTACAGTTCAGACCTATTTTTGTAATAAACAAAATGTTGAGTAAAATATGGATTTTACTTAATTTAGCTGTAAGAAGAAAACAAAAATAGTTCCAGTTACAGAAGATGTCACTATCAAAAATAAAATTATAGAAAAGAAATATACAGTCCACTATTAGCTCAATAAAAAAAAATAAACAAAAAATAAAACGAAGAATGTTAGCACGTTTGAGCTAGCGTGTTTAACATACTCTCCTCTAATTTTTACTTTTTATGTTGGTTATTTTAATTGTTAGGTTGTTAAGTTGAGTAGCCATAGACTAGACTTCGCCTTTTGTAACAACAATTTTTCATACAATAAAGACGTATTCTTATTATTATTATTATTATATTACTCACTGGGACATTTTCATCTGGTGGATCATCGCTAATCATTGCAATCACTGCCACATTGAGGACGGTTCGTATTCCATAAGCTATGATAGACGCAGCAGTAAGAAGGCCGTACTGCAAATGACGTATTCCAAAAAATCCGTCTGTGAAGAGAAAAAATTAAGCGATAATAATAGGAACATTATTATCAGCCAATATGCATGTATAATTTAATTGTTTTGAATTTAAATAATACAGCATTTCTTTAGTTTTGATAAAGAAATGAAAAATGTATACAGTGTAGTTTAAATTATACAATTTGCTAATGCACTTCAATGCAGAACTATAAGAGCTAACATCAACTTCTTTTGTTTTCATACCTTGCTTACCGATTTCTTTCTTATGTTTAATTATTATTTAATGACAAGTAATAATAAAATCGTTTTTTGTTATTATTTTGAAGCAAATGCCATGGAAAGGTCATTGTTAGGAAGTGAGTGTTGTATAGATTCGTTATGATCGGAAAAAATATAGAGTTGTGTTTAAAATAATAAAATTAGATTCATTTCCGGTGATACTGAAGGTGACGGCAAACCGTCGATTACACAAAAAAAAATAATATTTTATTTACTTCTGGAATTATTAAATGTTTCTCTATTTATCCCCTTGTTAAGGAAACTATTAAAGATGTTGTACAACTTAGCTCTGAAATATTCTTTATGAAGATAATATCAACAAAAAGGCTTACCTGGCTTTGGTATGTCCATAGAATTTCCTGATTTACATGTGTCAACACTCATGGTATCACTATTGTTAAAAACAAAAGCAAATATACTGTTATGTACAGACTTTCAGAAAAGTCCTCGTCTTATATTTTACTTGAGACTGTTAACAACATCAAAGTGAATAAAAAACTAACTAATACCCTCTCAAGCGCCAGTTATATTAGCCATCTCAATGAAAGAATTGCAAAAATTGTTATTATCTAATCTTACAAGATTTTTCATACCTTGAACTACTGAAATCAATACAATGCGTTTATGATACAAAATAGTATAATAACAATAAGATTACTTTTAATTGCTAATCTGATAGTTGATCTAAGAATTAAAATTTGTTGTTATCAGCTCTATTTTTTGTTATTTAAAAACGCAAAGATAAAATGCATTCGTACAGAAAACAGATATTTTTAAAAAGATATTCAATGTAAGTTTTCAATTAAAATTTTAACTATAAATTTAAAGTCAGTAAGTTATTTATTAATTTTATTATAAATTATTAAATCTTATAAAAACATATAATTATTCTGTAAGATGGTCATTTATAAAATAAGTTATTTTGCAAAACTTAAATTTCCGACGGAATATAATATTTAAATAAAAAAATAAATCACAATTTTCCAAAAAAAAAAATCCCAAAATAATTCACCTTCTTCTGTAGTTGACGACACAATAAACAAACGACTAATCTACTATGGTAAAGCTTATTATGTTATTGTATTTATTAATTACTTTCTTATTTATCGTAGTCACTCGTTTATTACCCGATTTTTTAAAACCTTTTATGCAATACAGTTTGAACTTGGTTTAGATTTAAACATTAAAAAACCTACAGGTAATTTAACGGGTGAATGCAGCAAACAGGAAAAAATTAAAAACTAATAATAACCAGTTAATAATCAACTCTACTTTATTAAATGGCTGAAATCATTTGTGTCACAGAAATCAATATGGTACTCTCCAGATAATTTTAAATTTCGGTAGACTGTGGAAAATTTGAATTTTGTTGAAATGATGCATTCGGTCCAACAATGACTGTTAATATTTATTTTAAATATATGAAGGAAATTTGCTTTTTAATGTTTCAAAAATATTTTATTAGAAACTCTACACGTGTTTCTGCTTTTTAGGACTTTGTCAAGAGTACAGAGAATACTGAACAGTAAAATTTGTGTCCATTGCTTATATAACTACATCTGGTACCTACTATAAAACTATTGTAAAATATGTTTTTATAAGTTGAATATTACTTTATTTTTTAAATCTAAATTATTTTATTTAAAATATGGTGGCCGGTAAAAATTTGTTGTTCATTCGTTAAGTTTTTATTATTTTTAACAGCTTTACTTATTTCTAATTGTTCTAATAGATCAAGTTTCTTTCCTTTCTTTTCCGAATGGAGTAATTTGACATTATTTAAATCGATAAAATGACTGTTTTCTATACAATGTGTTGATATGCCCGTACTATATACATTGTTTACAATAGATTTCCTGTGTTCATCGATTCGCTTTTTTTACATTTCGTCCAGTTTGTCCAATGTATATAGCATCACAGTCATTACATTTTAACTCATATACTCCTGTTTTTTGTAGTTTTTCAGTTTTATCTTTATTATTAATTAACATTTTACCTAAATTATTTTTATTTACTGAAATTGTTCTACATCCTAGTTTATTCAGTTTATTACTAACTCTATTGCTTATCTTAGGCCTATAATTAATGCATTTATATCTCTTATTGCATTCCTGAGAAGAAGCGGCATAAAACTCTTTAAAAGAAAACATTACGTAAAAAGTTTTATGCCGCTTCTTCTCAGGAATGCAATAAGAGATATAAATGCATTAATTATAGGCCTAAGATAAGCAATAGAGTTAGTAATAAACTGAATAAACTAGGATGTAGAACAATTTCAGTAAATAAAAAATAATTTAGGTAAAATGTTAATTAATAATAAAGATAAAACTGAAAAACTACAAAAAAACAGGAGTATATGAGTTAAAATGTAATGACTGTGATGCTATATACATTGGACAAACTGGACGAAATGTAAAAAAGCGAATCGATGAACACAGGAAATCTATTGTAAACAATGTATATAGTACGGGCATGTCAACACATTGTATAGAAAACAGTCATTTTATCGATTTAAATAATGTCAAATTACTCCATTCGAAAAGAAAGGAAAGAAACTTGATCTATTAGAACAATTAGAAATAAGTAAAGCTGTTAAAAAATAATAAAAACTTAACGAATGAACAACAAATTTTTACCGGCCACCATATTTTAAATAAAATAATTTAGATTTAAAAAATAAAGTAATATTCAACTTATAAAAACATATTTTACAATAGTTTTATAGTAGGTACCAGATGTAGTTATATAAGCAATGGACACAAATTTTACTGTTCAGTATTCTCTGTACTCTTGACAAAGTCCTAAAAAGCAGAAACACGTGTAGAGTTTCTAATAAAATATTTTTGAAACATTAAAAAGCAAATTTCCTTCATATATTTAAAATATTTAATAATGTTTCACAAGGAGCCAACCGCAGAATCAGTTCAGTGTGTTAATATTTACCATAATTTCAATTGATATGTAGAGAACTTTAGACATTCTACAGATAGCCCATGATACAAAGAAAACTGACATTTTTTTTTATTATCAGGGTTAATAAGTCACAGTTGTTTAACCACCACATAAAATTTATAAAAATTATATCGGGCCATTTGCAAATTACCTAACATATTAGAAACGATTCGTTATCATACAGTAAATGTGTCTGATTTTTCTTTACAACTTCATTGTAAATCTGTTGGCTTGCTTTTATAATATTAAATTTTTTCATAGTTCTTTCCAACTGCGGGTTTTTCAATTTGTTTAGGCCAAATGGATTGCTTCCGGCAAAGAACAGCGCACCCCGGGCTTATTTCACTTTGTGGAATCTCTGTCTTCCCTGTGTCCTGAAATTCTGTTCGTAAATATGCATCTTGTCGGACCCATGTAAATTTTATGTACATGCCACAAGTAAGATTAGGAATTAAGTTTTTCGCATACCAGATGGAAAAGTACTGTATTTCTGAAAGTTTTTTCATTAGAGAATTGATACTTTTTCTCGTAGAAACAGTTTTCAACATAGAACAAAAAATTATTTATTGAATTAATCCGTAAGTGTTGAATGTATGTACAATTGTTTAAATTATGTTCTATCACATGACTGTACATTAACAGATGCAGTTGACTGCAAATCAGTGAGTGATAATGAAGCCAGAACGTCGCCTGCTGTCTTGCTGTGCAGACGAAATCGTCGAAAAAGACGGCTCACCTACTTCCTGATTAAAAATCATCCTGGAAGTCCAGACTTTATTGCTAATGCCTTCCTCCACATATCCCTCAACAACGGTGGTCGATCGCCACCCAGGCCTTTTCAGCATCTGGATGTCAGCTCCACTGTAGGCAAGTAAGGTAGCAGATGTTCTACGTAAACAATGCTCCGTGACAAAATAATGCGTAGGTAACACTTCTCGTACTTTTCCCTTGATTTCGCAGTAGGTAAATTTTAGGTATCACAATTTTTGTTGTTTATTTACACAGCGTTACTATATTTTCCGTTACCATATGATTATTATTAGGCAACTTATTATTATTAGTGTCTCTTTCCGTACATGACGCCTTTCTCTTACTTGTGGCATAAATAAACTATTGATGTATTGCTTGTTGTTGATAAAATTTCCCTGTTAAGAAATTTTGAAATTATTTTATCTTTAGATCAGATGAGTTAGTAAGATAAATAAGTAGGTAATTAGTTCATATTTATCTTGTAATGTTTTTATCTTGCAGATTTTCCGAAAGAACCTTCAGAGTATTATATAATTAGACTTGTCGGTAACTTTTATAAATATTGAAAACCGATGAAAACCAACTCCACATTTTATTCATGCCGGATGAAGAACATTTTCTTCTTAAATTGTACATCAACAAACAAAATTCACGTTACTTCATCAAAATATTCACGAACCAAACATCACATGATGTTGGTATACCGTTATTTGGAATCATTGAGCCATAGTTGTTGAGAAAAACGATAATACAATCATTGTAAATTTTAATTGCAACAAACAATTTGGTTTCCATTAAGACTCATTTATAAACATTGGGTTTGTTTGGGTTGCGAAAAATTAATTCAATTTATTTGAATACAAGTGTTTGCATCTAAACTTATTGAAATTACTTAGTGCGGAAGTTTACAAGTTACCAACTTTCCGCACTACCCATTTGGATTTAAAATTTTCCACAGTAACTGCAAACTGATTCTACTTCATTGTTGTTTGAGTTTGGTGCACAAAGTATGATCTCAGATCATTCCATGGTGCGTCCTAATTTTAAATACTTTTCTGTTATATGAAATTTCATTATTATAGTTTATTTTCAATATAACTGTCAAAAGGGGAATATTTTGATTTCCTTGTACTGTTGTACGCATGTTTAGCTTTTCTTTGTAAACGCTAGTGAATATAACCCCAAATACACTAACACTTTCCACTAATATTCTACATTAATCTCTGTAAATGAGTTTAAACATCACTACAAAGAAGTAAAATGTTGAGGCTTTACATAGAATGTCTCTCAATCTACTAATTGCAGAGTTAGAAGGATGTCAATGCATTTAAAACTAAAGGAATGCATTAGATAACAAATCAGATCAATGATTGAAATGAATGGAACTTTTATCTACCGGCGCAGCGTCTACGACCTGCCCCTCACCCCCAAATTTCAATTCTGCGGCGTAATTCAATTAAACAATATACATTTTATGATGTACCTAATTTTCCTTGCCCTAAACTGTCCTTTTTGTAATATTTAATGTTATGAATATCCCAGTTCAAGGTCAGTGATCGAAAATTAACATTTCACTAGTTATTGTCTCACAGCTAATCTTATACTTTGTTGTAATTGATCAAGATTCTCTAGCTTTTTTTGTATATACTAGATTCTTGAGCATTCCCAACAGAAAATGGTCTGATGGACTTAGGTCTGGTGATCTGGCAGGCCACTGAGTTGGACCATTCCGTCCTATCGAACGATTTGGATACTGTAGATTTAAACAGTTTCTTACAACTAGAGAGTTATGAGCAAGTGCGTAATCTACCTGGCATCATAAATTTCTTAATGGAATTAACACCAGCAACCTCTCTATCCAAAAACTGTAAGAAGTCTTCGCCTGTCAATGGGTCTTCAAAAAAACAAGGGTCCTAACTAAATGTCACCCAACTATACCACCCCACACAGTTGTTCCAAGATAACCTTGACTTTGAATTTGATTTATTTCATGGGGATCTTCGTCGACCTAGTAATGGATATTTCTGCGATTTGGTATAACATTAATTAAAAATCAACTTTCATCAGTCCACAGGATGATTAAAAAAATATTTTCATCATCAACAACTACTATCATCTGAGTAATAAAACTCTCTGAATTATTCATTTTGAAACGTAGAGGAGCATCACTTGCTACATTCTTATTAATTCTTTTACCATTTTTTGATGAGAAATCGTACTCATTATTTCGCAAATTATTTCCAATTGTAAAAATGTTTTATGATCTGGTGTTACCCTCTCCAGATAAAGTCGTATTGCTAATCGTACATTCTTTTTGCTTTCCCAAATATTAACAACATATCCACTTTTCATTGTGAGTATTCATTTTAAATTATAAGCACTTATAAACGCCAAGCAATAAACACAACTTTACAAACAAACATCGTAAATAGTATATTAAACAAATTTAGAAAAGCAAAGTTTTACTAAACGAATATAGCTTTTGACTACGAGCGAGCACATCGAGCGAGTAACTTAAAATCTATGTGAGTTTAGTAAAACTGTTTTCCTTACGAGGTTTGTTTATACAATATTTTCGCATTTTGTGTTAGTAATTATAAGCAAATAATCATAGATATAAAAGCATTACAAAGTTAGAAATTTAAAAAATTTCATAGTAGGTACCTGGGTAGGATTTCCGTAACCTAGTAACTTGACACGGCTTTATTTATTTACATAACAACAGTTAACAAGTTTCATTTTTGTTAGTCGAATTGAGTTTAAGTTACATATTAATTATAATAAATATAGTTTAAAAAAACTAAAAAACACGCTTTTAAAGCACATCAAACTAAAAAGTGAAAAGTAATTATTAATATAAACTGAAAACAATAATGAACGAAAAATACTAGTATTATTGTGAAAAAAGCGTGGGTTGCTCGATATACGAAAAATATGGCACAAAGCGCCCCACGCTTTTTTTACAATAATACTAGTATTTTTCGGTCATTATTGTTTTCAGTTTATATTAATAATTATTTTTCACTTTTTTAGTTTGATGTGCTTTAAAAGCGTGTTTTTTAGTTTTTTTAAACTATATTTATTTTTCACTTTTTAGTTTGATGTGCTATGAAAGCGTGTTTTGTAGTTTTTTTAAACTATATTTATATTGCTTATTGATGCTGATATTATAACATATTACGATCCAACAGATATTTCTGAAAAAAAAATATTTTTTTATTTCAGCCATGGGATTTGAACTCACGCCCGAGGAGTCCGTCGTTTCGCGTCGACTAAGACTTGCCCGCTCGGCCAACGACCGAACTGAGAATCACGGAATATACTTACAATATTAAGCCTCTTGCTCTCACGCAGAGGATACGTGAGGAAAGGACTGGCGATCCTGATCAGGATAATGATATAAACTTATCAAATTATTGTATTGTTACCGGTTCTTCGTAAGTGTACAAAGTTTCAATTAAATCTGTCCGTTTAAAGTGGGTCAAAATCGAGTGCAAAGAGTCGGTTACAAATAAACAAACAAACATACAAGTGAAGCTAATAAAAGCGTGTTAAAAATAAGTCTTACTACTGAAAACAATTTAGAAAATTGTTCTGAAGACATTCTAAATGTCGCCCGAGAAGCGTCTTCGAGTTTACTTCCTTTAAAATCCAAGGAAAAATATTTTGTAATTGGATGGTGACAAAAAATGCACTAAGAACTGATGAAAGTGTAATGCTGGCGTATTTTTTATACATATTTTAGTGTTTTTCATACAATGTCTTTCATTATTTTAGGCAAAAGCTCTTAAGGTATCCAATTTATGGTCTACATATTACATGTTGAAAAGTACTATACAAATAAATGAAGATGTGGACATATCACAATACAAAAAGCTACTTGCCTTTTTAAAACGTTAAAATGACATAAGAAGCAAAGAAATTAAAAGCTTTTACTGTGGAAAACGTTACTATGTTTTTAAAAGAGGCTCCAGAATTGTGCAGCTTAACTGTAAAAAATAGAAGACACAGGGAAAATTTTGGTTATAACTTTACATGATACCAAAACCAAAAAGAAACGTACATATATTTACCGTAGGATCAGAGTGTAACGGATATTAAATTTATCACAAGTATAAACGACTGAGACCCAAACAAGTAAAACGATAGATTTTTCATTTACTATAATCACGGTAAGGGCACAATACAACCAGTTGGCAGCAATAGTTGCAAAAATTCACCAAGAAGTTGCAGAATACTTAAAACTCCCAGACCCAGATGCATTCAGTTACACTTGCCATTGATTGAGCAGGACGTCTGCCACCTTCCTCGCTGACAGTGGAGCTGACATTCAAACACTTAAAAGGCATGGAAGATGGCAGTCGACTAGTGTGGCTGAAGGGTATATTGAGGAAAGCATCGCCAATAAGTTGAAAATTTCAAAAAGTGTATTTCATTAGCAAGAACTAGTGGCACCTCAAGATCATTCAGGTTTAATTTCCTTTTGAATGCCGTATAGAAATATGTGTGTTTCTGAGAAAAAAAGTATATATGAAGTCGCAACTCGGAAAATCAAAAACTACATTTCAAGTTGGACTCATCAGGTGATAAATAGTACTAAATTTAAATTAATAACGTAAACTTTATACTTAAAGTATTAATCCACGTATATTATTTAGGATAAGCCTCTTGTCACCGTTTGTACTATTCGTGAATTCCTCTACCTTTAAAGGAATATAGTTCATAACACAGCCCCACAAAAAAAAAGTTTTCTGACCTAGCAATGGGACGAGTATATCCGTATGTATTTTTGATCGCTGATTCCGAATCTGGGGTCAAAATAAGTCGTACACCCCCAAAAAAATTTTAGAGCCTAAAAACACTCCCTGAATCGTTTTGTTTAATATTCTCGGGAAAAATTGAATGTATTACGATAAAAATAAAGGTGAATTGAAGCGTTCATACCTATCGGTATGAAACGCACCCCATAGAGGGTGAGAATCACCCTCATCTGCCATCAAACCAATTGATAACGACAATGGCTGAAAAACATCTAAAAATGTTTAAGTTTCGTTAGGTTTGCAATAAACTGACGTAGAATTCACGTAATACCCCATAACTACCCCTATAGCGTTATGAAAAACAACCCTTAACTTCAATTACAGAAAATAAGAAGGAAAAAACATAAAATTTGATAACGATTTCATTATATGGATGTTCTTATTTGCAGAGATCCTTATGGCTAGGATATTTGCAGTCATTTGTCACCAATCTTAACACCATTTCAGTATAAAACGCATCCCTGAAGGGGGTGAGAAGTACTCTTACGTTAGTAGCTTTTAATTCTTCTTTTTTAATCTTTTTTTTATGGTATCTTTTAACTTTATTTTCAAACGATCTTCTTACTGACTGTCGTTTGTGTTGTTCTTTCGTGTCTCTTTTCAGAGACCAACAGTAGTCTGCTATCATGTGAAGTTAAGGGTTGTTTTTCATAACGGTATAGGGGTAGTTTAGGGGTATTACGTGAATTCTACGTCAGTTTATTGCAAACCTAACGAGACTTAAACATTTTTAAATGTTTTTCAGTCATTGTCGTTATCAATTGGTTTGGTGGCAGATGAGGGTGGTTCTCACCCTCTATGGGGGTGCGTTTCATACCGATAGGGTGAACGATATAATTTACCTTTATTTTTATCGTAATACATTCAATTTTTCCCGAAAATATTGAACAAAACGATTGATTAAAATGATAACATCATTTTCAGAGCGTTATCTCATATCCTTATTCAGGGAGTGTTTTTTGGCTCTAAAATTTTTTTTGGGGGTGTATGACTTTGTTTGACCCCGGATTCGGAATCAGCGATCAAAAATACATAAAGATATACTCGTCTCGTTGCTAGGTCAGAAATTTTTTTTTTGTGGGGCTGTGTAATGTAATGGTTAACATGTTACAGTCACCTTAGGATAACACCTTACCATAGAAACAACATAAATAACAAAAAAAAATAAGACTGAATCATACGTGTAAACATGATTTTATTATTTATACAAAATTATTTTTTTATAAATATAAAAAGTTCCTACAAATTATAAATGAAATAATATTCTAAATATTATCGTGTTTCACATAGGTCCAAATATTATTTCCGTAAATTGAAATTGTCTGCGACATATATTTTCGACGAATAATTTACAAACTCACCGTATTAATTAGATGATAAAAAAATAGTCTAGAAAAATTGATTTTAACAGTGCCTAAAAATGGTAGCCTCTTCCGTTTGGCCACTTCCACCAAATTAGTACCATGTGAAGGTGATTTTAATCATCTTGGATAATGCCGATTTGGTTGCGACAAGTGTTTCGAGTATATCAATGGTTTTGTTACATCAACGACTTTAACTCACTTTATGATTATGTGAGACATAGGTATATTTACGTGTATGTATGTATTTATTATCCTTAATTATTATGTTTTTCTCCATCAAAGTACTAGGTAATTTGTAACGTCATAATTTTATGATCATATGTTATTGGGGGATATCGAAAGTTATTTTCAGGAATAGGACAAGTATTCTACAAAACAAATCTCCAGACAAACATTTGTTTTAAGAATTTAGGCAGGTTGGCTTGACTTCTCTTTCTGATTTCTTGCTATGCTCAAGGTTATCCCAAGGTTGTACAATTCCTGATGCGGTAAAAATATAAAATGTTCCTGTGAGTAAATATATGCCTGCTGCTACGAAAAACACTATGTTCCAGAGAGATTTGTCCGTCTGTAATAAAATAAACATAAACAAACATATTTCGTATTTGTACATTGATTTGATTTTACTCCGAGTGCTAACATGACTCAATAAAAGGAATACAGATAAAACCAGTTGTTGTGATATTACAATTGTCTTCTTTGTAGGAGATGAACATTTTTTAAACGAACGTGAATTATTTGACCATTTGATGTAATTTAATGTAATTGAAAATTATTTTAAAATTAGTTTTTAAAAAGGTTTAAAACAAATTTGCAATTTATTTCCTGTAGTGCGAAAAGAACGTAAACACACAAAAATTTTCGCTAGAATTAGATGACATATGCATATGTATCTCTTACCTCCTCGTATCCACTAATTGCTTTAATGGCGTCCACTGCCAGTGGTGCAAGAATTGAAAATATGTTAGCTAAACTATTTGTTATTCCCATGAGAGTTCCAGCATGTACAGGAGATATGTCAATATGATTAACCGTATAACCGACATATACACCAGCGTTGAACCCAACGGCAATTACCAACATTACTATGGTGATTATTTTTTGTCCAGCACTCACAAAAGTTAAGGATATTAAGGCAACTGCAGGTATAAATAGACCTAAAAAAAATGTGGTAAACTAAGGTAGAATTATTTTTCCCAATAGTATGGGTCTAGTAAATTATTTTCCGTGTACAATTTTGTGATAAGAGTATTGAAAATGGTAACATTTTGGTACTTGTGAAGTGTAGAATCAGAAAAATTAGGGAGCCATTTCGAGGCTGTGTAAACGGAGAAGAAATTTAAAATATTATGATATAGTTGGCCCAAGTTATTCATAGAAGTGAAACCAGCTTGCACCAAGATTGGCCGCTTTCCTTTTATCGTTGGGAGCCAGCCAGAGCTCTCTCAGTGTTTATAGTGCTTGTTCTATTTGTGTAGTGCTCAAAGGCCTCATGCCCGTTTAGTTTTCTTTCTCCTTGCCTCTAGAGACCCAGCAATTTGCTAGGGGCTTTAAGCCATTATAAATGTTTTGAGGTTAGGTTCGTTTGTTTTGGTAAAAATATATTACGGTTTCGACAAAATGAGAAACAAAAGAAATAATATTAACTCATGCGAAAGCATAAAAGCTCTTGCTTATAAATCCATAATTAAAACAGTATCAGCTAGATGTTACTAAGGAGGATTACTTGAAGCTAGCTCCTTATTTATTTTAATTTTGTTTTATTGTTTGTAATTAATATTTTTAGATTATCATTTTGCAAACGCCTTGCTACTTAATACAAAAGTAAATGGGTGGTAAATGCAAATAAAAATATCGACAGTATAATTGACAGTCTCTCATCCAATAGTTTCTATCTTTTGTTTGGATTATTTTGATTTTGTGAATTATGCAGAATGGCATTAAAAACTGGATGATTCAACCTCTTAAACCAGTGTTCTTTTTACGAACAGCTCTGAACTCACTGGAGCATTAAGCCCCAGGGCTTCATGATCCTAAAAAGAAAGTGGTTATTATTGCTTAATGGTGAACTCTTTAAATAGTACTGTATCATGACCTTTCTACTAGTTTCTCGTAAAAAAACATGGAGCCTCACTTCTTAGTATTTTGGCATTTTTGGCAGATGCAAGTATACCAGATATATTCGTTAAAGACCTGATACGTTTAATCTTGAATGGTTTCTATTCGTTCAATTTATACCGTGCTTCTAGAACCTTTTTTTCAGTATCCGCCAACTTGTTCACAGAACTGGTCATAAGTTGACAAGAAAATGATCCTACAATATGAGCTCCAGAAGGAAAGTTTCCTTTTCCTTAACTACTTTTATAATAATAATCGCAAGACCTGCCGTCAGGCGCCGGAATCGCTCATGCACATACTATCTGCATGCCCTCTGCATGCGATTTCGGCCTACATCCACCAACATAACGCGGCTTTACAAGTGCTATACTATTATCTAAGGCACTCGTACGGGGTAGGCTAGACACCAGTGCTGCCTTACGTCCCCGAAGATATTGAGTCCGTTGTCGAGAACGAGAAATGCCGGATTTACTGGAACTACTCGTTCCCGACTAATCAGGCTAATCCAAGCTAACAAGCTTGACATAGTCCTCCTCGACCATCAACTCAAGGTGATGTATGTCATCAAGTTTTCAGCACCTGCAGAGAAGAACATCACCTTGAAGGAGGAGGAGAAACGGACCAAATACCGCGATCTCCGGTACGAACTCCAAATGCTGTAACCAGACTACTTGGTAAAAATGGTCGTCCTAATAATCGGTGTACTCAGAGGGATAAAGCCTACGCTGCTCTCGGAACTAAAGATCATACCGGCCTGTCAAAAGTCAGCCGAATAGTTGGCAGGCCAAATGCAGAAGGCGGTCATTCTGGGTTCCATCCGTCTGCTTAGGGCACACGATTCTGGTATCTACAGTCACTAACCCTGCGGGATATGGGGAGTGGCTGTAGTTAATGCGCCGGCGCGACTCCCGTGATTCGTCGGAGGTCACGGGAGGACTGTCCGGCATCGGATATTCCGAGAAAACAAAGGCTAGAGGATTTAATTGCCTACTGAACGACATCACATTGCATTTCTTAATGTTAAAAGGTAGATTATTGGCAAAACACCAATCATTAATTTGATTTAATACATCCTGTAGCCGAGCGCAGTCATCATATGAGTCGATTTTAGAATACAATTTCATGTCGTCAGCATACATTAGAAAGCCGATTTTGAGAGAGGATATTATGTCATCTATAAATATATTAAATAGAGGGAGACCAAGAATGGAACCTTGCGTGACTCCTGACAGTACATCTATATTTTCAGACTTATAACCATGATACTGCACATATTGTACTCTCTTGAAGAGATACGAGCTACGTAGATTTATGACATCTAACGATATTCCATATTGGTCTAAGCGATTTATTAAAATTGAATGGTCTAGGCGATCAAAGGCTTTGGAGAAATCCATATAAACAACATCAACTTGTCCTTGACTATCTAAAATGTATGAAATATATTGCGTTATACAAACCAAATTAGTTGATGTTGATTTACATCAATTATATTTTTTACATGATCATATATATAACAGTGTAAAAAAAATTCCAAGACCTTACAAAAATTGCATAAAATGGCAATAAGGCGATAGTTACAAACATCCCTACTACCATTTTTAAAAACGGGACAGAGTCGTCTATATGCTTGGAAATTTGGACGTTTTTAAAATTAAATTAAATATAATGGTTAGCGGGTGAGCAAGAGGTAAAGCACTATAGAGATACTGATGCTAGTCAATGCAGGATGATTGTGGTCACCATCACTTTTTTGCTTGTATACTTCATAGGGGAGAGAACTCCATCTTTCAATACTCTATGACAAAATTGCACATACGATCGAAAAATTCATGATTAGAAAACCGACTAAGATTACTATTTTTTTCTTATTAAATATTTTAATTTTGGTTTGTCATAGATTTACGAAATTGTGTTATTACTTACCGATAGAGTTAAACAGTTTTCTACTAGAACCAGTACTTAATACATTTCTCATTATTAATAAATCAGCAATAGGACTCATAGCAAGACCCATTATCCATTGAACAAAGTATGGAAGAGCAGAGAGATAACTGTTCTGTAAAATAAAAGTAAGTAATAATAAATAATGTTATCTTTTTCTTATAGACTTACAGAAGCTATCTTGAAACCCAAAATCTCTTCCATAAAACTCGGAATTTCTGTAAGTAACGTCCAGAATCCCCAATTCTGACCAGAATGTGCAACTAAAATAGCCAAAAATGGTAATGAAGTTATAATAGACTTCCATGGAGTTGGTACTAACTAAAAATAATAAAATATTTATCATAGGAAATCCAAGAAGAAAATGCAGTTTGCTTTACACATGGTTAAAGACAATCGATAGAATTCGTCAAAATAATAAGGGTGTTTCATATAAAGAAACGCCCTAAAATATACCGTTAATAAGGTACAAGGTGAATAAGATTTACAGGAAACAACTACTCAGCGGACAAAAGCCCCGACCTACATTGAATTAACCCTGCAAGTCATGTTTGGTAGCTAAGATCATTTGTCAATTCCTCACTAGACATAGACCGGTTTCGACCTTATGTATTCGTCAGTATGTCATAATTAGGTAATGGAAAAGGCAAATAAAAATAGCAAATCAGGCTAACCTAAAGCAGACTAAGTAAGACAGACATAGTGAGTGATAAGTTTATCCCTCTGGTGGTCAGTGTTATCACCTGTCAGACAGCACTGATGTCTTAGTGAATGATATCGTTCTGCAACGCAGGTAACAAGAGCTGCGACCTCTAATCCTGGTGGGCTAAACTATATACCGAATAAGATTTATAGAAAATAACTAGTGTCTAGTGAGGAATTGACAAATGACTTGCAGGTTTAATTCAACGCAGGTCGGGGCTTCAGTCCGCTGAGTAGTTGTTTCTTGCAAATCTTATTCAGTATACAGTTTAGCCCACCAGGTTTAGAGGTCGCAGCTCTTGGTACCTGCTCTGCAGGTCGTTATTAGTCACTAACACATCAGTGATATCTGACTGGTAGTAGCACTGACCACCAGAGAGATACACTTATCACTTACTATGTCTGAGATACAAGGTGTTAAACCTTACAGTTTTTCTTACTTAACTCCCAAACAAAGTACAATGTCAACTTCAAATTTACTAAACATACTTAGTATACCAAAAGCAATATATCGAGCTAGAGGTACTGGGTGATAGTTCTTTTTGTACCATGAACCTACTTACCTACGCAATATTTTTCTCACTATAATGCTGATTATTATTAGTAAGTTAACTGAAACCGCTGCTACTTTACCAAACTGAATCACCCTGTATGCATAGCACTTACTTCTTTTTCATCTGTAGGTAGTCCAGCTTCAATGTACCTCCTTTCCTCAGATGATATACTTTTGTGGGTTGAAGGGCTATCCGAACCAAGCCATATCCAAACTAAAGACCATAGAATACCAAGAGACCCATAAAGATAAAATGCTACAGGCCATCCAACTGAAGAAGCAGCGATCATGCCTGTTATGGGCATGGCTACTACATTTCCAAGCGGAGCCCCTAAAAGTGTAGGTGTTTTCTTAATTTTTTATACTGGAGACAATGCAATGGAATTTCAGAGAGCTAACACTGATCACAAGATGATATAAAATTGGGTTTAGAAACTCGTATCTAGTATAGTACCCAGTGTTTACCTGTTTATTGTAACAGTTCTATATTAATCATATGCATTAGGAAAGAACGTACCAGCGTAAACAAATCCTCCTACTTTAGCTCTATCAATTATTGGTGTCCACGAACTGAGTAAATTATGATTACATGGAAACAGGAATCCTTGAGTCATACCTTGGATTATCCTACATGCTATAACTCCACCGTATCCGAACTGAGCTCCAAAATATGGTATAAGCACCACAAAAACTGAACTTATGAACATAGCACCACCTAGAAATAATTTTGCGCCGTAGTTTTTAGCAACTTGTCCAGCGCCAATTTGAAAACAAATGTATCCCCAAAAGAAGGAAGAAAGCATTATGTTCTTTTTTACTCGCCCATTCTGGATAAGTCTGAAAAATTAGTAAACAGAAAAACATCACTAATAATTGAAAGTACAAAGGAGAAAGTTATTTTGTGGTGAAGAATTTGGTAAAATAAACCGAGTTTGTAAAAATCTTTTAACAGATACATACTTTAATTGTACGTCTCCTAGAGGTCCGCTAATTATTTGAATTTAATCTTATTTTAAAAACACGGAAAACTGCTATGAAAGTACGTAATATTGTCGCGGCAAAAAAAGACTATTCCACAAGGATCAGTAATAGGGTACCTGATTTTTTTCTTGTTTATCAATGACCTACTCCTAGAGATAACTAATTTATTGCAGGATGACTCTATTTGCAGACAATAGATCAATGTTATTTTGTCAGAAAATATCGATTCTTGTACTCAAGATGACCTAATATTATCGGAGCGGGAGCTGTTAAAGGCTCCACCAACAAGTGCTGGAGGATTGGGAACATTTTACATCAGATATTTACAGGTAAATCTACAAAAACCCAAGGCTGCCACATACATCCTCGGCAGAAGATTTAAGGAAGAGCAAATTGGCATTGCTCTCCTCCAGGAACCCTGGACAAGTAACACAGGCCGGGTAAGCGGCCTGGAGAATACTTCTGGCAAGGTAATAGAAGTCGGCTCTGATGAAAGACCCAGGCCTGTATCATGATCAGAAACAACATTAACTATTTTATACTTACAGGTTACTGCACCCAGGATATTGTAGCCGCCGAAGTATTGACCTCGGAGGGAGGAAGCAAGAGGGACATAATCGTCTGCTCGGCCTACTTCCTAGGTGATAGGGCTGCAGATCAACCTTCTCCAACTGTAGTGCGGAATTTAATCGCCTACAGCAAGAGGAACAATATCCACTTGGTTATTGGATGTGATGCAAATGCGCACCATACAGCGTGGGGTAGCACGGACATTAACCAAAGTGGTGAGTCACTTTTTGAATATATATTAGGTGAAGGACTAACTGTGAATAACATTAGTTCTGAACCAACCGTTGTTACTAGAAATAGGAACGAGGTATTAGATATCACAATCAAACTACCTAAGCAATAAGATAACCGATTGGAAGGTATCTTCTGAGCCCTCGTGTTCAGAGCACAAACATATTCTATTCAATATAGAAGCTGGTCCAAGACCTATGATGACATATAGAGATCCGCAGTGCACAGACTGAGAAGGGTACAAACACTCCCTCCAGACTCATCTTCAATCCACTCTCACCATAATCAGGAATCGTGATGACACCGAAATTGCGACGGAACAGATCCGAAACGCAATTGTTTCAGCTTATCACCAAAACTGTCCACTGAAGACAAAAAAGGACAATAGAGGCGCGGCTTGGTGGAACAAGAATATGGATAAAATGAGAAAAGATGTTCGACGCCTCTTTAATCGAGCTAAAGCTTCGGGCGACTGGGAGCAATATAATATAACGGACTATAACACAGAAATAAGGAAAGCAAAAAGGGGATCTTGGAGGAAATTCTGTGAGAGTATAACTGACCTACCTCACTGTACTAGAATCCACAAGATTATTTCCAGAGAGCCGACGTGGGAATTCGGCTCGTTAAGGCGACCGGATGGCTTATATACGGACTCTGGAAAAAAAAACCTACAGCTCTTAGCACATAACATAACCCAGGGTGCTTGAATCTAAATGACCAATGACCAACAGCTGTCACCGTCAGAAGGATGATTAAAATGACCTGATAAAAATTACTAGCTGAGAGCTAAAAAGGTTATCACACTACCGGCAATTGAGTGGGTCTTCAAATCCTTCCAACCATTCAAATCGCCAGGAGAGGACAGAGTTTTTCCAGCTCTACTACAAAACGGACTGGATATATTGCTCCCATTCCTCATTAAATTATTCAGAGCTAGTCTGGTATGGAACTATATCCCATCCAGTTGGTCTGCGGTTAAGGTAGTATATATACCAAAAGTGGGTAGGAAAGAACCAAGCCCTAAATCGCTTAGACCAATTAGCCTGACATATTTTCTCTTCAAAGGCCTGAAGAAGGTGCTGGACGAATATATCAAGGGGAACATCCTGAACCATCACCCCCCTCAATACCCATCAGTATGCCTATCAAACAGGAAAATCAACAGATCTAGCACTCAACAACCTAGTCGAGAAGATCACCCAATCCCTTCAAATGAAGAAAATTGCGGTGGGAGCTTTTCTCTACATTGAGGGAGCATTTAACAATGCACTGCCCGACTCCTTATATGCAGCAGTAGCCGCCAGAGGAATTGAGCTGACTATAGGAGACTGGATTCGTGCTATACTATCAAACAGAACTCTAACGACGTCTCTACAGGGAGAAACAGTCAGCATTAGAGCCACAAGAGGATGCCTGCAGAGTGGGGTTCTTTCCCTCCTTTTGTGGTCACTTCTTGTGAACGACTTACTGGCTATTCTCACACTGTGGGAGCTTGAGGTTCTAGCATATGCAGATGATCTACTCATACTAGTCAGAGGAAACTCTGAAGGAGTAATATCTAATACTCTTCAAGAGACACTGAATGCAGGGGGGTAACTGGTATGACAGGGAACAGATGTCTGTGAACCCTCAAAAAACAGTAATAGTACCATTCACCCGGAAAAGGAAGCTGGAGGACTTAGGACCGCCCAAAACTATTCCATTTTCAGAGGAGGTGAAATATTTAGGTATCACTTTGGATAAATCACTTAATTGGAACTCCGATCTGGAAAAGGTAATCCACAAAGCGAAGAACTAAGTCGGCACTGCCGACTAAACTATCAACTGCATAAACTCGGCCTAGCGGAAAATGCCGAGTGCCGTCTAGCTTAGAGGATGATGAGAAGGCAGACCACGTCTCATGTACCTGTCACGTTGTGGAGAAGATCTGATTTTCAATATTTGGCAAAAGGCAACTTCTGCCACATGATCTGGACACATTCTCACCCAATAAAGTTATCAGTTTCATTAAGAGACTGAACTTATTGGGTGAAATATAATTGGGAGTGAGCCACACAATAGGCCTACTAATGGCCGCAATGGAGGGTTCACAAGGACCCACTCACAATAACCTAACCTAACCTATCCTAACTCAAGAGAGCAAAATGTCATTTTTCTAGAGCAGAAATATGCCTAAAATCTTAGTAAATGCAAACATTGTTTGGACAAGGTAAGTTAAAATACCCCTAGGATATTTATTACATTTTCTGTTTTTATGAATTGTCATTGAATATTGTGCAGGTCAACCGAACTTGATTATGTTAGTTCATTTTTTCTGTGTACGAATATTATTAAGATATTGGATTAATTAAACACGTTGCGGTAATTGAAAAATTGCGTGATATTTTAAGTAGGTACTCGCTATTTTCTGTAGTTCATTTAAATCAGCAGATCTTTAGCACATTATAATTCAGTATCTAATCACAGCAATTTTAATGTAACTAAAATTATAATATTACTCACTGGTACTTTGTCATTTGGAGGATCATCACTAATCATAGCAATAACTCCCACATTGAGAACAGTACGCATTCCATATCCTAAGACCATGGCAGCAAGAAGAAGAATGTATTGCAAGTGGCGTACTCCCAAAAACTTAGCTGAAATTAATCGGAAATTTTTTTGTTGCAATTTATAAGAAATGTGTGGTGTTATTAGTGAGCTTTATTGGACAGCTTATGTAATTGTTAATTTGTTAAAATGAAATACTTACTTGGCTTTGCTACGATAAGTTTGTTATCAGATTTTTCTGTGTCAGTGTTCATGGTTTTATTATTTTTTTCTTATGTGCATTAAAATATCATTTATGTAATGATATCTTCCTCTGAAACTTTTAGGACTAACTCCAACCAAATATTAGCTAAAGTTTTATGTTTGATAATATTAGCAAACGAAGAAATAAACTCACAAATAATTTATTGATTGATTGAATAACATGGGTGGTAAACATACTTCTTGTTATCTAATCAAATACTGAACTTAAGTAGGCTTTTGGTACTTCATCTGGTATCTCATGCAGCTCTTATTAAATATTATTAATTTTTATTAATCATTTAATTATTTATACAAATACAAGGAACGGCGAATTGTGATAAGTATATTACATGCTGACAACAATGTTTACTGAACGCCAGAAAAGAAAAGTGTTGTACAGAAATCCTTTGTAGAATACCCTAGACACAAATGTCGGAAAAAAGTTTGTCTCCCTGCTGTGACTAAATGTGTATCACCTGTGTGTGTGTGTGTCGCAGTGGAGAAAGTCCGACCGTACTTCCATTTTTAATAAGTAGATAAAACATTTAGCAGTAATCATTTTTAGCTACTTAATAGATTTATAACTATCCGGCTTGAAGGACCATAATATTTATGATTTCAAGTTTATAAAATAAATACTTTACCCGTGCATAACATTAAATAGGGAGTTCAGTGGAAGCCTTCGATTCTACATACTCCTTGGTAGAATTATTCAAAAATTTCTCATGTCTCCAAAATCAGTCCACAATATCTTTAATAGATATAGTGATACAAGTAAGTAGATATCTCGGTAGATACTGTGATACAAGAAATTGTATGACTACCATTACTGATATTCAAGAAGACAGAAAATACACAACACTGGTGCTTTTTTCCGTTAAAAAAATGTTAAAAAAAAGAAAGATATGACACCCCCTTCTGTAACTACCACAGCAAACCATGATATTTAGACAAAAATTTGACAAAAATTTGACAAAAGATATGTAACGTTATGAAATTAATCAACAGTTCGAATTTAATATTTGGAACATAAAATGTTTCGAATTTATTGGTAAATAACTATGTTCTACTTATCCCCTTTTTAGGGATTGTACGTAGTTCGCTTATGAACTGATATACGGCAAATGTTTATATACAAATCTTAAAAAAAAAATTTGTTTCTATTAGCCCCTTGAATTAATCAATTAGTATTTTGTAATTCATTGACGCATTATACATGCATTTTCTGACATCTAATAATATCCGTGATTTTCATAATTTTCATAATTTTATTGAATGAGAATAAAAAAGACGGTATCTGTAAAATTCACCGTCTGTTACCAGTGGTGTATTTCCGTTTGAATTGCATATAAAGTAGATGAATTATAAAGAAAGAAGCTCGACTCCAATTTTATAGAAAAACTTTATTAATATTATATTTTTAAAAACTCTTACGACTCTTAACAAATAAAACAAATTCTTGGTATAAAAAAACAGTTTACAAATAAATACTCAAAACAAAATAAATAAATTTAATGTAAATCTATCCACTAATGTCATATCGGTTCTTTTATATTTTTCGGACTTTTGTCGTTGACTGACTGGAAATGATTCCAGGGCTGTATTTCCCCTGAGGCTGTCAAATCGAAGATTATTCCCACGACAGTATATATTGTCGCAGCTACGCCAAAAACGATGTTCCATAGTGCCTTCTCCGTCTACAATAAAATAATCAATGTAGTGATTAGAATTGACGATTAATAATGTCAATGAGCATAGTGATAGCTGTGAAGTGAATCACCCTAGTGAATAATAGCCATTTCACGTAAGTAGAATATTATACTTTATCCACAACGGAAGAGCTTTTCTGCAAAAGTCAACAAGTCCCTTATTCTCAGTTCTGAGAACAATGGATATTTTGTATAGGTTCAAACAAATATCCAAAAGTAAAATGTCATAGACAGTACTATTGAAAAGCACCTTAATAGCACATAGTGAAAATATCAAAAAAATAAATGAGTTTCTTTGGTTTTATTTACAGAAATTGCTTGGACTTGTGGAGTTTTGATTAAATATTATCCCAACAGCTGGCGGTACAAGAAAATGGTTGCGTATCCAAAATGTCGCCATAATATGGTACTGAATCTAATACAGCGTGTCCCGTCGCAAGTGGACACACCTTGATATTTCGGTTATTATTCGACAGATCGATTTCAAATTTTTCTCTGTTATGAAACTCTTCAAAGCGCATCTTTTTTATTATTTTCAATTGTCACACCAACCCACTGCGTTTACTCAAAAATGTGATTTTTCTATATTTTACTTAGCGTTAGACATACAGCAAAAAAATTATTAAGAAAAGTTGTTCAGAATCAAAGAATACCCCTAGATACCGAGTTTCACCAAAATATGCGCATTTTGATATTTTTCATAAATTTTGCAATTATTCAGAAATTTAATTCTAAAGTATTAGACTTAAGCAAAGATTGCCCTGGAAACGGAAACAAAAAGTACTCAAAATCAGTTTATTGCGTAAGAATTCTATATCATAATCATAAATGCAACAATGTTAACACAGTACTTAAATGTAACCTTTTTCAACTATGCATGCATTTTTCATTATTCCTTGCTACTCGTCGTAGTTCTTGAACGGTAATTTCTTGACAAGCGCCTAATTCTATCACAAAGGTCTTACCTACTTCGTGGCCTCGTTTTGTAAACTTTATTTTTTATGGTGCCCCAAAAATAAAAATCAAGCGGGGTAATAATCGGAGATATAGGAGGCCATTCGATTAAAGGACTGTTTCGCTCTATCCGTTTTTGAGGAAAGTTAACATTCAACCTTCGTCGGACAATTATCGAGTTGTGAATCGATGTTCCATCCAGTTGAAAAAACATATTCCTTAGCACTACCGGTGGAAAATCATCAATTACCTCCATTAATTCATTATTCAAAAGTGTAGCACTTATAGCATTTAAAGTTTGTAAGAAAAAGAAAGGGCCTATTATCCTTTCTCCTACACGTTCACTTTTTCAGAATACTGTCGTTTACAATTAATTATCCAATGTGGGTTTTCTGTTGTTGAATGTCGCTTCATCACTAAACATAATTTTTTCCAAAAAATGTCGATCATTAAGATAATTGCCTTGAGACCAGAAACAGTACTCAAGCCGTCTGTTATCATCACCTTCCTCCAAGGTGTGTAGAAATTTGGGTTTAAATTTGTATCGACGAAGGCACCTTCAAATTTTGTTGCTAGTCAAATTCAAGTTTAATGCCATATCTCGTATGCTACTACGAGGATTGTCATTGAAAGCGTCTAAAATTTCTGCAATTACTACATTCTGCCGATTATTTCTTTTTCTCTTGGTTTTTATTACACTACCACTTTGATTGAAAAGTCTGTTAATTTTAGAAACAACTGAGTAACTAATTTGACGTAGTGGATGTCTTACATTAAATTCTCGAGTTACTGCTCTGGTAGAACGGTTATTTTCGCCAGTAAGTCTAATTATCTCAACTTTTTTATTGAGACTCAACCACTGTTCAGCCATTGTGCAAGAGAAGAATTTAAAAAAATACAGATACGCGTTTGACGTTTTTTATGATACTTGCCGTATTATCTTGTTCCATGGCAATCTTTGCTTAAGTCTAATACTTAAGAATTAAATTTCTGAATAATTGCAAAATTTATGGAAAATATCAAAATACGCATATTTTAATGAAAGTCAGTACCAAGCGGTATTTTTTGATTCTGAATAACTTTTCTTAATAATTTTTTGCTGTATCTTTAACGCTAAGTAAAATATAGAAAAATCACATTCTTGAGTGAACGCAGTGGGTTGATGTGACAATTGAAAATATATTAGAAATCACAAAAAAATGCGCCTTGAAGAGTCTCATAACAGGAAAAATTTGAAATCGATCTGTTGAATAATAACCGAATTATCAAGGTGTGTCCACTTGAGACGGGACACACTGTATAAAGCAATACTGTGTTTAGCTACTGGTGAATAGCGGATGGAAATTGTATTAAACATCGAATTTAAAAACAATATTACATGCGTTTGGACTTGATCAGTTTTGTTACAGAAATGTAATCTCCAAAGTTAAGATAATACTATTGCCGTGAAAAATGTTTTATTTTAGTTTCTTTTTAACAGAGTGACTTGTTTACTTTTATGCAAATTATCGATTTTCCTATTGAATTTCCAAGCTACTAATGGAGTTTTGACATAAATCTGCTGAAGACTTGTTTCTATTTAAGATTTTCAGCTAAATTTTGATACACTCATTTTTTCCCATATGTGGACTTGTTGAGCTCTGCAGAAAAGCCCTTCAGCTATTAAATAATAACAAGTTTTGGTAAAATATCGCAATACAAATTCTAACAAACTTTGACGTTTCCAATCAAATAGTAATTCTGGGCTTTGACGGACATATCATTGAATATTCGATGAAATTTTAATAAAAAATTTCAGAACCAGTAAATAATGAAATCATTATTCCCTGTAGTGAATAAAGGGTAACACTATCTTTGAGGAAACACATACATAATGGATACATTATTTAATAGTCGTGGATAAAATATATAAATATTGGGCTTACATGCCCAACATTTATATATGAATACAGCTTGGGTAATAGCTGAGGTTATTTACGTTTATATTAAATTTTTTTTTATTCAGATAGTAAGTCAATTGTTTTTTACATCACCGTATTAAGTCGCTCACAAAATACGGATGGATTTTAATCTCATCGTGGCTTTATAAATGTTAAAAAGTAGAAGTAACTTACCTCCACATAACCGCTAATATAACTGATAGCATCAACAGCTAATGGGGCTACTATTGCACATATCGTAGCCGCTGTATTAGCTAAACCCATTAATGTTCCCGCATGTACTGGTGCTATATCGATGTGATTTACATTAAAACCTGATAGCGTGGCGGAATTAAAACCCACAGCAATGACTAAAATGACTATGGTGAGAGTTTTCTCAGTTGATCCAACCAGGATGAGGCTAAATAAAGCTAAGGCAGGAACAAATAGACCTGGAAAAGAAGAAACAATATTTAAACGGGTATAACGAAAAAATAAAAGAATTTGAGTACACGATACTGAAACTGAAATTGCAGGGAATGTAAAATATCGATACAAGGTCTATCATTGGTCAGATACAACATTGTAGCAAGTGGCCTCAATTTAAAATACAATAAAAGAATTGTGTATATGTAATTTGGCATCTTATCAAGCGCAGTAAGCACTGTTGACCGCACGACAAATGAATTATCTGCTCTACTAACGCTAACACTGTGGCTTCGTGGTCAAGTGGTAAGGGCACTTGCCTGTCACCCTGGAGTTTCGGGTTCAATCCCCGGTCGAAGAGCTTGTATTTGTTCTAAACCAGAAATTCTCTTGCATACTCGAACATTGGATGTGTGTCCATTGTCTCTAAATATATAAAGTTTTAAGATTCTAAAGACTTAATGTTAATCGACTGGAGCTTTCTAAGTAATATAACGGATGTAAATCCTATTGCCGAAGAATTCACTAGCGTCTACAGATAGGTTGCAATTGGCGTTGATGCTCCAGAAGACATGCGTGAGATTGCGACCATGAATTTTGTCTAGACGAGTCCATTATGAACGCAAAGGGGAAGCCTAACTTAGTTCATAGATAAGTATTAATAAATCCTTTTGGAATCGTTTGTTAGCAAGAAACTCGTTAGACGATAGTATCTACTCGCCTATAAAGGGCAAGGAAAATCTTACTAACGAACTAAAAAAATACTTATTAAAAAAAAAAAAAGTTTGCGATTCGAACCCTGGACCTACCGCGTGCAAAGCGAGTATCTTCTCTATCGTCTAACGAGTTCCTTGGTAACAACCGATTCCAAAAGGATTTATTAATACTTATCTATGAACTAAGTTAGGCTTCCCCTTTGTGTTCATAATGGACTCGTCTAAACAAAATTCATGGTCGCAATCTCGCGCATGTCTTCTGGAGCATCAACGCCAATTGCAACCTATCTATAGACGCTAATGAAGAATTCTACTCCAGATTACAATATCTTATTGATAAAAATGTGCAAAAAAGAAACTGTGTTCACATAAATATCTAGTTTGATTTAATAAGAATTTAATAGTTAAATTAAAAAATATATAGTATATAAAGCATATGAGAGGTATAAAAAATGTAAAAGTGATGAAAATCATAATGCGATTAAAAACAATACATTTATATAATAATTGAAATCGAAATAAAAGTTAACGCAAATATATTCTGGACTTTTTTAAACTGTAACAAATCTCTTCCTATTCCACTAAATATGAAACACAATGACATCGATGTGAGCATTCCGTCTTAAATTGTTTCATCATTCGCCAATTTTTTTTCCAAATCTTTTGTGGAAAGCTACGTCGGTATTACACGATTATTGAAAATTAAATATTCTTCTAAATATACCTAGCATTCTATCTTGGCATAAAATATCCGCTAGTTATGTTATTGTAGCATATGTCTTACCTATTGAGTTGAAAATTTTTCTGCTTGTTCTTATAGAAGTTATTTTTTTAACAACCAAATAATCAGCTATGGGGCTCATCACAAGACTCACCAGCCATTGCATTAAGTATGGGAGAGCAGAGAGGGCACTGTTCTGTGAAAGAGGATTAAATATGTTAATAATAAATCACGTAGGTCTGATTTAAATGTTAAATCAGACCTGCTTCTTCAGTAATAGTAATAATAATATAGTTCTTAGTGTTTAGTATTACGGATACATACTGTGCACTGTGCATTCCAACTAAAAGTACCCACTTCAAATAAGGTAGAGGAATATTATTTTTTAATAAATGCTGAAATATTTTCATTGACAAATTTTAAGGCATAATTTACAATCAACCTTTTTCGTACAAGCAGCATTCATACATTATCAAAAAAACTCATGCTTACAAAATTAAACAAGTTCAGGAACTAAATGAAGATGATTTCGATAGAAGTTTGTAGTTTTACAAAATCATGTCTAATAATTTGTTAGTGTTCAATGAGCTAACGTTAATTTACGGGGAAATGTTACTAAACACGATATATTTGTCCGATGAAAATCCACATTAGTCCCACTGAATGGCCAGCACATTCCCCCGATATAAATTTATCCTATTTTAATTTAAAATAAAAAAATCACTAATCACAGCCTGAGACTTTACTATTGTGGGGTCATTTCCAAGAACTGCTGTAATTTTGTAGGTAATAGTAATAATATAATAATAATTTCCAGAGCACAATTTAAATACTAAGTACAAATTTTTTTGGGTTATTAGGTCCAATATAATTAAAACACTATTGTATTAACTTGCCGACGTTTCGGTATAATTTATTACCATCCTCAGGGCACTGTAAGATATAAATAAATTGATTGTAAGTTATTCTATAACTATATGGGTGATAAATTCCAATCCAAACTAAATTAGTTTGGATTAGAATTTATCGAGCCGTTTAGGAGATTTGAGAAATACTTTTTTTGTATTTGCTATTAATGCATCTACCTCTGGAAAACATTTTCGAATCGTTTCTGCTACAAGATGGAACGCATGCACTTTACACGTAACATGTAAAAACCTACAATCGTCTCTTTGAAGAAAACGACCCACCAAACGCATTGTCGCAGCACCGTCGGTCACAAACATCAACACTTGACTTGTTGACAGTTCAAATTTTTCGAAAGTCTCCAACACCACCCGCGTAATTGTTTCGCCAGTACACGCAGTTAGTCTTTTGCTAGCTAGTAAAAGTAGAAATGTTGGTTTAACATGGTCGAGTACACGTACTATAACATTTAAAATAGATTTTTTTTACAATCTGTCGTCTCGTCAACACATAACCACAGCCGCGTATTTTTTAATGTACATTTAATCCTATTTACAATGTCTTCACGAACACTTGGTACATATCTACGTAACGATGAACGACTTGGTAAATTCACCTGGGGATTGTATTTATTCCAGAACTCCCGAAATGCTGGTTTATCCAATATGCGCAGGGGAACATCACAGGCAATCAGCATTAACAGCAAATCAAACATAAACTGAGGTTCCAAAGAAGACACGCTATTTTTATTATTTTTATGCCGGTTACTATTGACATGAATATTGCAGCCGTATTTATTTCAGCACATTAAGTCTTGATCACAAACTTTACAAACTATTTTACATCCATCATAGAATAAATCCGGAAATTCACCGATAAATTTATTCACTTTATCAGCGTACGGTCGTTTTCTACTCTTTACGCTCAACATTATTTATTATTTATTAGTACTCTATGCATCGACCGACAGATAACAACTGAAGTGTGTCGTGTCATCGTCATCGTAAACAAGCGCGCGAAGGCATTGGTATTGCACCCGACCCTGAATCTACCATCGCTTGGCCAGGCTTATTTATCACCTACCAGCCTCTAGAATTGGTGGTTTCATCTATGCTAATCCAGGCGTATTCGTCATTAAATTCAGAATAAATTTGTTATTTAATACTCTCACATCTCTGTGATGAATATTTATTTCTTGTATACTACTCGAAATGAAAATAGATGTGTTTTAACGTATATTAAAATAATAATAATCCTTCGAGTAATTTGAGATGGGGACAGTAATGTAAATAATGAATTTACTATGTACATTGCATAATGAAAGTGATTTTTGGCCTTACCGAAGCTATTTTAAAACCTAAAACCTTCTCCATGTAGGTAGAAATTTCAGTGAGTAAAGTCCAGAAGCCCCATATATTACCAGAATTACTTATTAAAATTGCCCAAAATGGCATTGAAGTGAAAATAGCCTTCCATGGTGTTGGTACATTCTGAAATAAAATACAATAATTCAAAAAGTTGATTGAAAATGAAGTTACTTTGTGAAAATCCATTTTGATTTAAAAAATTATAAACACTTTTTATTACTTGTCTAATTTTCACTTTATTTTCACTTTATTATATATATTATATAATAAATAAAGTGAAAATTAGACAAGTAATAAAAAGTGTTTATAATTTTTTAAATTAATATAATAATTCAGTTAAATATATATTTTATAACAGTGAATTCTTATAATTGTAAGATGTGTATGATGTAAACTTATTTTTACTATTATTAACTGCATAAAGCAACAATGATTATAAGTTTATAATATTAATTTTTGGCCAGTTCTTTATAGTCAGCCGAAGAAAATTGTATTATTTTTACTAGACTCCGACTATTTATATGAGACTTATTTAAATAGTCGGAGTCTAGTAAAACACAATTCTCCTGCGCTACCTATAAAGAACTGATCAAATATTAATATTATAAACTTATAATTATCGCTGCATTATGCAGTTAACATCAGTAAAAATAAGTTAATAATCAAAATCATCATAAGTGTTGTTTTTTTAACACACACGTGATAATGGATTCTTCCTCAGGATGTATTAAAATAAATCGAAATGTCGGCCTCTTTTGCAAAAAATCTTGTACCTCTCTGTCCTCAACGCTAGTCCCTCGATGGATGTATTTCAATTCCACCTCCGATATTTTATTGTGCTTCTCTGGGTTATCCGATCCGATTAAAAACCATAAGACACACCATAAGATGCCTATCCCACCATACAAATAAAAGGCGGATGGCCATCCAAGACTGGTACTAGCCAGATATCCAGCAACAGGCATTGCTATTACCGTACCAAGAGGAGATCCTGTAATAAAAGTAAAAGGTATACAGTTTTGTAACTTTTTTTTACACGAACTTGTTTAGTTATAATTTGCTACAACTTTCTTCAGTTATTGGTTTGAGTTTGGCCGAGTGGATAAAATGATTATAGCTATGATTATAGTGTGGATAAAGTATAGTATTCTACTTGCATATAATGGCTATTATTCACTAGGGTGATTTCATTTCACTTGATTTCTTCTTTCGAGAACACGAGAATTTTTTGGTTTATGCGTTTTAGCGATTTAAAAATATCATTACTTGAAAATTTTGAGTGGTTTTTATGTTCTCTTTAATGCAAGATTCGATTTTAGCATTGAAAATGTGGCCCATAAAGTGGAATCCTTCTTATTCTGTGCTGGAAATATACCAGGAGATTTTGGTGACCTTTTTAGTCACGCACGGATTTAAACCCAGTACACACTTTTATGCACAATCTTCGATTTCTCTGGCAGCAATAATTGATTGTACACATTTTGTGACATTTCTCTCTTTTCAGGATGAGTACATCTTTCATTTTTGCTACACACTATTAGAAATCTTGTTTCTAAATGAAACTTCAGTGAAAACGTCAGATCCCTTATTTGTAAAAATATCAATCATAAAACAAAAGAATACTTTTATTTGAAATTCAGGCTACTTAGTTTTCGTGGATATTAGTAACTAAAGACGGCCAGTTTTAAGAAATTGACTAACGCCGATGAGAGCCATGGTGTAACTTAAGACTTACCTCTTTACAGCAACAAATTAACAGTTATCTATGGTTGTTAGCGTACGCCTGCCTCATTAATAAACCTTCTATAGTATCCACTGCTAAACTTCTACGCCGGGATGTAAATAATAAGTGCGGCGTTATAATATCCCGTTTTGCGGGTCCCGCGAAACAGGAACCGTATGGCGGGTTTAACTTTTTTTAAATTCACATGTTTTTACAAAACAGGACAAACTGCGGTAGTGGCCGATGAACGGTCATCTTGATTATGTGTGTCCGCAATGCGTCATTAGAAAAAAATAAAATGAACCGTACTAAAAGTAAAATAAAAATTATTTGTGCTCTTGAAGCTGAGGGACTGTTGAAAGAGCCCAAAAATCGGAAATATTGTGTGCATCCTTTCCACTCCAATTATTATAGCACCATTGTAGAATAAATCCGGGAATTCACTGATAAATTTAATCACTTTGTTAGCGTATGGCCGTTTTTTACCCTTGGACAGGTCTGACATTCGTCATTATTAAATTAATATCAAAAATAAAATACAACAAATAAAATTATCAACAATACAACGGAGTGGAATAAATTACGTTGTACATACCATGAGGTATAACAATACACTAAAATCAAATGTTAGTTTTGCTAAAATAGTAAATACTTTTCACTTACGTACTTGGGAATTTCCCTACCTGGTACCGATTTGCCAACTCTAACGATTACTACGTGTTTGCATTTTTTTGGAAAGCAGTATATACCCAACTTTAGAAAAAACTTTCTAGATTTTAAATCCAATTATAACCAAGAACATTAATATTTAACATTGATACAAGGGTAACATATGTAGAAATAATGTTAAAATCTAAAAATGGTACTTATATTTATCATCGTTCTTAAGAACAGATAATAATTTGCATTGTTTTTCAACTTCTGATAACAACTTTTAACTTTTATAAATTAATTAATCAAGCCACTTAAAAAAATTTAATTGTCATGGAAAATTTTCAATTTGAAACAAAATGTTCCAGTTTTAAATGTTAAATATATCGGGCGTAAATGAAGTTATGTACACATATCATGGTTGTTACCAACGGCAAAATATTAAAATTTATTTTATGTGATTATTTCTGTCATTAAAATTTAGCCAATCAGAAGCCACCATCAGAAGCCAATATTTTCAATTACATTTTTGGTCATCAGTAACTTTTAAATTTGATTTTATAATGCTTTTCAAATTATTAACTGTTGACATTTATTTGGCACATTTCAAATTAAATAAAAAAGTAAATACAAAAAAAGGGAAGGTAGAAAATTTGAATGTATATAGATATATACAAATCTGTAATTGTCTATTTTATTAAATTATATCGTTTCATCAATTTCCTGCCATCTATACATCAATTTTTAATAAAATGCATGCATATTGAAAAAAATTACCTGCATAAACGAAACTCGCAACTTTAGCCCTGTCTTGTAAAGGGCCCATGCGCTGAGCAAATTATGTACTGAAGGATAAACAAATCCCTGTGCCAATCCTTGTATTATTCTGCACGCTATAACTCCTTCATACCCATAGTTAGCACCTAATAATGGTATTAGTATTGAAAATATGGAGTAGACAAAAACAGCTCCTGCTAAAAATAATCTAGGCCCATAGTTCTTAGCGATTTGACCAGCCAAAATTTGTAAACATATGTATCCCCAAAAAAATGAGGAAAGAATTACATTCTTCTTGTCGGACCATTCTGGATAAGTCTGAAAACAAGAAACATAACTAATGTTAAATAAAAATACAAAATTGGTTAATTATACATTTTTTCTTAAATGCATTTGATCTGGTACGAACTCTTGTCTCTCGATTAGAATCTCCCGGTTGTATTCGAGGGAAATTCGGATTTCTTTAGCAAGTTAATTGATCTCGGCCTATTCGGATGGTGAGCAAGCATAAGGTACTGACCAAATTAAATGATCTGCTACGAAATTTAAGACGATTTCAAACTGCAACTTCGTCAAATTTAGGCCGATACAAAACTTATTTTTTCAATAAGTTAGAGAAAACTATCCGAAATCATGTAAAAGGACTTGGTTTTTCAACTAGGCTTACATCCGCTATGTTATGATGAGCCGACGCTTAAGTCGGGCAACTATGTATTTATTGTGATCTGTCAAAATTGTGTCTTCAGTATCTCAACCGCTTAACCCCATTGGGGATTGGGGATAGATATTCATGATGGCAAGTTCAGGACCTAATGTCAAGTACAGGAATTTCTCTCTATCTGTATATTAAACACCAGTGCTTCGTTATATCCCCATTGTCGAGAACGATAATAAGTATACATATACACTGGAATCAAACCCAATTAGCCTGACAGTCTTGGACAATCATAGCAGGATGATATATATCATTCAGATTTTAGCACTAGCTAGACAAATATCATCTTGAGCGCATAAGGAAAACGGTAGAAAATTATCTCAACCTCCTATAAAGGTTCCTGGTGCTGTATCTGGGCTACTTGATCTAGATGGTCTTCTTAATAATTGGTGTAATCAAAAGATTCGGTTTAGGAAGACATTCAAATGTAGAAGGCGATCATCCCTGATTTTCTTCACGATTCTGGAATTTACAAACATTACCCTTGCGGAATATGGGGCATATTTATAGTTAATTTGCTGGCGCTACTCGATTCAGATATCAAGAGAGAATGAAACAGCTGCCAGAACCGTAAATAATAATAGATTGTTAGTAAATAATTCCATTTAAAATACACAAATATATTTAAAAATACATTGTGTTTAATACCAATAGTGGTCGATTTTAATCTCTCATATACAAATATAATAAGCATTTTTTTGTTAATAGGTCGGTATTTGATGAAATGAATGCCCTTCAAAATTGAACAAGATTAAGAGGTGCACCATTTCAACTGGTGTGTGCTTCATCAGCAACCAGGATGGCTTATTTATGATTTACCCTTGAACCACGATGATGGACCAATACGTAAAATCCGCTAAATATGTTTAAACTATCAAGCTTCCCTGTGGACAACAACAGTGTGTTTTGATATATTGTTTATTGTTTTTGAGATAATATCCACCAAAGATCAGCTTTTCTTAGAGTCAAATTGTACTGTTATCATGAAATCTACAAATTTAAGTATTTAATAAGAGATTAAAATGTAAGATTCTTGTTCGATACTTGAAACAATATTTAAGATATCAATTACACTAATCAAATATTAATTTATACAAGACATGCCGAAATAGCCCCGAGATATGATCATATTATATTCTACGTATCAAATTACTTAAAACGCATGAAATTATTTAAAACTTAAAGTTATCATGAATAAACATTCATCTTCAAGATGGTTGAGATGCGAACTCTGCGAAGGGTTTCGAATACTTTCCGGTGCAAACCATGCGCAGAATCTCATATGCGATATTACATCCTCTGGAATCGGCGCTTGAACCCTTTATGAGTATAATGAGATACAATATATTGTTAAAGCGCGAAGAACTGTCATGTGACTAACATCCCAAGTAACAATTTTAGTTTTTAACTGCTTTATAAGATATCCTCAAAGCTAATTTCAAGGACTACTAATAAACGTAAATAGTCTGCAACTCCATAAAACTATTTTAAAACTTTTATACAAGTACACGGGCTCACCTAGAGAAGAGCCTATATGCTTCTTTTTAAAACTTCTAATAAAACGTTCAAGTTTTAATGAATTGTACAAATCTTTACTCGTAGAGTATCTGAGGAGTATTATAAAACTATACTTGGTATGGGATAAGTACCATATTAAAATTTAAAAGGCATACACAAATGGTTTGTGCTGATGTTTTGTACTTAATGAAGTAAACATAAGTGCAAACAAATCTAGTCCTACGCTCACTTGATCCACGCACGATATTGTATATGGGCATAGTTATAAAATTATACAGTGTGGAAATTAAGTAAAGCATAAATTCAGTAATTCCGTTGATATTAATTTTTTGGAAAAAATCTCGAAGGGGTATACCGATTTTAACTTCAGCAAATATTTTCAGTCTATTTTCAGTTTCTTATGTCATTTATTTTTTAAGTTATGACGTCATCGACTTTTTTTTTAAATGACAGCCTATATTTTTTATTATTGATTTTGGTAGTAGTTTTTATTCCGGTTCCGACCGTATAAAATATTCAATATGTTATTATTTGAAAAAATCGAGAAAAACAGTCTTAAATTTCAAATAACAAAAATTCATTAAATTGGGAAAATTTATCTAGTTGCCTAAGTTTGACGGAAAGTTATCGACGGCACATTCGTTTTTATTTTGAAATTATACAAATAGTTGAAAAATCGAACTAGAAATTTATTATCTGCTCAATTCAAAGTTAGTAATAACGATACCTTCGTGAGGCAAACATTGGTATAAAAAGAAACTAAATTGATTAACCAGAAAAAAACTCTAACAATATCATCAAACACAAAAATAAGTACAGAAATAACAGTTGTTAAATTACATTTACACTAAATGTTCAAATTGACGACACTGTACCATTTGACAATACCCAAGACGATTATAAAATTTATTTCACACATTCTGAATAGTTTGAGGCGATATTAACCTAATCTCATGTTGAATTCTTTGCCTGAGATCGTCTAAATTATTGGGTCGATTGTTGTACAGATTACTTTTTAAGTACCTCTATAAAAAGAAGTCTAATGGCGTTAGATCAGGAGACCTAGGCGGCCATTCTATCTGACCTCTTCTCCCTATCCATCTTGCTGGGAGAACTTGGTCCAAGTGGCGTCGCACAATAATTGCGTAATTAGGCGGAGCGCCATCTTGTTGTAACCAAATGGTATTATTTCGTAGGTCAGGGTTATTTGCATTGGGGAATAATGCAGCTAATGTAGGCATCAATTCCAACTGTAAAAATTGCAGGTATCTATCTCCAGTCAAATTGTTTTTAAAAAGAATGGACCTATAATTCTGTCACTAATAATTCCTGCCCAAACATTAAGTTTCTGAGGATATTGGGTAAGACTTTCTTGCATCTAATAGGGATAGTCCCTAGCCCAATATCTACAATTCTGTATATTGACATGGCCATTTAAACAAAATGTTGCTTCATCCGAAATAAAACACGATGGGAAAACATTGGATCGCGGTTGCAAATTTCCATCATTTGTTCACAAAACTCTTGCCTACGATCAAAGTCATCTTCTGTCAACTCATGAACCAAGTGCACTTTATATGGGTGAAATTTTTGAACTTTCAAAATTTTTAGAACTGTAGTGTGGCTTATATTGTGGTTCAAAGCAATGCTTCTACTAGTTGAATGTGGATTGTTTTCAATTTCTAGTAGCACATCAAGTTGTGCATCTTCATTTAATGTCGCCGGACGTCCAGTTTTTGGAAGATTCTTTACAACGCCATGTTCCCGAAATTTTTTTCAATCCTACTAATTGTTGATTGATTTATGGGCTGATCCTGGTATTTTTCTCTAAAAATATGACACACTTCTTGATGTGTTCTAGCTCTGTCTCCATAACCAATCATTATTAACACTTCAATTCTCTGTTTGTCGCTCAATTGTACCATTTTTATTAATAAAATAGTTTTTCTAACTTAGAAAAAGCAAAATAATAACACTTATTATATTGTGACATTTACAAATTGTGTAACTCTGACAGCCGTAACTAATGTGATACACCGGCAACTAGATAAATTTACCCAATTTAATGAATTTTTATTATTTGAACTTTAAGACTGTTTTTCGCGATTTTTTCAAATAATAACATATTGAAAATTTTATACGGTCGGAACCGGAATAAAAACTACTACCAAAATAAATAATAAAAAATATAGATTGTCATTTAAGAAAAAGGTCGATGACGTCATAACATAAAAAATAAATGACACAAGAAACTGAAAATAGACTGAAAATATTTGCTGAAATTAAAATCGCTATACCCCTTCGAGATTTTTTTCCAAAAAATTAATATCAACGGAATTACTAAATTTATGCGTTACTTAATTTCCACACTGTATATGCGTAGTTATAAAATGAACATATGGCGACAAATGAGAACGATTCAGCTTATAGATCGACTACTTATAATGTATAAAGTATTAGGACTCCTCATAGTGGGAAAAAATTTTCAACGACGCTAAGGTTACTGTAAAACATGGGTTCGATAGTGCTTAAAAAATTTGTGCGCTTCATAAAAGCATAAATTTTAAAAAACATATAGATTTTTTTTCTCGGTGACTTAAAAATAAATAAATCGGTAGCATTAGCCCATAATAGGGTTCAGTGTCAGTAAATTGTTTTTAGAAAACATTTCTATTAAATATGAATTATTTACATCAACACAGCTAATAAAATGCTAATAATTTAAACACCGCTTGACAGGTGACTACTTGTTTTTATAAGGTAAAATTATTGGCGTATGTAATCCAATGATCGACCAACGATTTAACTTTATAAATTGTCAGACGGTAAAGGCTGCGAAAAAAAGCCAAGAGAACAGTTGTTTCGTTCAAATTATTTGCATTCCAAATATTTCAACAAAAAAAAAAACTATTCATGAATTTGGACACGGAGCGTACTCCGTGTGATATTCCATTATGTTACACCTTGTGTAATATAAGAAGTAGAATATAAAATTCAATAAAACATATCTTTCTAAAAGCTTTAGTTTTAATTATCCAAAATCCTCACACATAATCTTTAGACACTCTTTATTATACTTCATGGTGTATTGTTACTTACTGGGACATTATCGGCTGGCGAGGAAACGTCAACCATGGCTATTATTGCAACATTAAGGATATTTCGTGTACCATAAGACAACATGTTTACACTGACTAGAAGGGCATATTGTACATGACGAACTCCAAAAAATCTTTCTGTAAAACATTAATGAGGTCATTAATACGAACGGCCAAGACAAAATGAAAGACAAGAGTTCTACCACAAGCTCCGGAGATTTAATATTATCATGTAGAGTTAAAAATTAAGAAGATATTCTCGTTGCCAACTGATTGTTTATAAATAATAAAAAGGAAAAATAATTTTGAAGGTAATGCTATAATTTCCATTTTTACAAAATATGACCAAAAATAATTGTGATAAGAAAAATTTAACCAGTACTTTAAAATCAAGATTTCTTTAGGTTTTTCGTTTGGATAATTTCAAAAGAAAAGTTGCGTTTTTTGCAACGAAAATTTGGATGAATGTATATAATATTTGGAATAAATAAATGGTCAAAGTTACTGGGCGATTGAACTGGACCGCTCAGAAATTGTACCCAAATTAGATATGGGATATTTTCTCTGAAAATGGTGTAATTTAAATGCGGATTTCTGAAATATGTCAATACCAGTATAATCGCATATTGAATATATGTATGTTAGTTTGTCTTAGGTATTTTTTCTGATCATATTATAAGGTAAAAGTACAAATTTTCGTTTAATACCAAAAAAATTTGTCTCCAGTTATGCCAGTAACCAGAATATCTCGAATGGTTCCGGTTATGGGCAATTTTCAATATATGTAGATGTCCCAGAAAGGTTTGGACAAAAATTTGAAGAATCTACAGACGAAAATACTAAAACTAATTTACCTTTACAAAAAAAATCATTCTTAAAAAGTTAGGGGTGTTAAACGTAGCTTTTTTTAAATTTCTACCAAACGCATTACATTGGGTTGATGAAACTTGGTATGTAGTAATTCTTATTCATTAATACCGTTAATATTGTGAACTTTAGCAACAATCGTATTTAGTCATTAACATGATATTAAATACGATTTGAACGAAATAACTACTCAGCGGGCAAATACCCCGACCTGCATTAGATTATATAGTTTATACGAGCACAATTGAAATCGTATAAAAACTAAAAGCCAGCAAAAACAGTCAGCATCTCTTTATTCTATGTATTATTGTATATGTACAATAAAGAGATGCCGACTGTTTTTGCAGGCTTTTAGTTTTTATACGATTTCAATTGTGCTCGTATAAACTATACCTTCAAATCATGATAGATCGGTAGCCAATATCATTTGTCAGTTTCTAACCAGACATAGACCGGTTTCGAACTTATTAGTTATCCTCAGTATGCCACAGGTTATGCAACAGACAAATGATAGTGGCCAACCTGCTAGTCATATACTGACTAAGGTAAATTGAGTAGTGGTGAGAGGTATGTGAAACTTACTTACACTTTTACCAAGAAGAGGATACCTAATTTGTTTTTACAAATAATACATTTTCAGAAACAATTTTCTATAAATGTATTACTGTCCTCAAGACAGAGCTGTCAGGTACTTCAATTAAAAGAATTGAAATAGTAATTTATATGGCTCCGTGGTCTAGAGGTAACGTACTTGCCTCGAAACCTCGGGGTCCCGGGTTCGATTCCCGGTCGAGGAACTGGGATTTTTCTGTGAGAGAGGTTAATCATAGTATACTCGGATATTGGGTGTGCGTCCATTGTTTCTAAATGTGTAGCCCTCTCCCACACAAGGTCATTCCAGACCTTCAGGGATAAAGGGGTTGTAATTTCATGTGGTGTTATTATTATTATTATTATAATTATTTTTAAGTAATTAAATTACTTTAATTCAATTACTTTTTTGGACGCCTTAAAATAATTGGTATTTGAATTACTTTTGTAAAAGTAATTGTAGTTGGTAATTGTTTTATTGTTTTTGGTAATTGAAGTACTGAACAAATAATTCAATTCCTTTTGGGTAATTCAATTCCTTTCAGATACTTTAATTACTTTAAAATAATTGAAATTGTATCGAAAATATTCCGAGAAAAATCGCAACGCGCTCGGCTTTAATAACTTGTCTCAGCTTGTCGTTCGACAGTATTTTCGTTTTCTTTCAGTTATCCAGTGCACTACACAGTATACAGTAGCTGTGATTGCAAGAAAATCATGTTTTTAATTATTTGTGTCCTTGTGTTTTTAATTCTTAAAAAGTTGCCTGGCAAGGTAAGTAAATATTAAATAAAAAATTTGTTCTTTACTATTTTTTAAATATTAATATATGTTATACATATATCTCCGATATTGGCAATATCTATTATTTTACCTATTTGATTTAATCAAATACCTATTAATATTAGTTACACTGACATAATTTTTTAATAATGATTGTAGAAACAAAATTTTTGCACGGAAATGCGTTTCACGTTGAACTCAAATATCGAATAAAAAAATGTCTGTCTGTATGTATGTCTGTGTGTAGACCATTTCTTGTCAACACAATAATTTCTTTTAGACTTGAAAATATTATTTTAAATTTAGTACCTATATATGTAAAATTGCTTGGTAGAATATTACCTACATACGTGTTTGAATGACCTAATAATTATTTAAAAATACATGTACACTGTGCCTCTTTTTTGGTAGGTATTTGAATTTCTTTTATTTTCAGCCGATATTTCAATTATTTTTGGTAATTCAATTACATTCAAAGTAATTCAATTAAATAGAGTAATTGAAGTATAAGGTAAAGTAATTGAATTCTTATACTTGAAAAAAATATATTATTTTCAACGAGTAATTGATACTTGAAGTACTGTGTAAAATGAGGAGTAATTGGTAATGGAAGTATTTACCACTTTGATTGATCATTGGTAATTGGTCTTCAATTACTTTTAATGGGTAATTGTAACAGCTCTGGCCTGAAGATAGCATACTTGATTTTTTAATTTCACTAAACACAAAGAGTTTTAAAGAATAAAACAATACATATACGACCAAACACCGAGTATTTAGTATTTTATAGGCGACTTTTTCTAAATTTCACAACATTAACGATACTAATGAATAATAACTACATACCAAATGTCATTTTTCTTTGTGTACATTTAGAGACCCCTGACTTTTAGGGTGAACTTTTATATAGAGGTAAATTAAGTTCATTAGTCTTATTTTGATCTGTAGATTATCCAGTAAATTATTTTCCAAACTTTTCAGTTGTTAAAACAAGCACGCGATATTTTCTCGTGAACTAGACTTTTTATAATCAGAACATCCCGAGGTAACAAGAATTTGTTTAACAAATGTTGTGACCAGGATCAATATTAAGTAAATTGTTATAAATGTTACTCTATTTAATTCCAATATTGATACACGAAAAACAGTCCGACTGATTGATGCAATGTCGTTAAACATTATTAAAAATAACCCAAAAACATTTACGGGAGGGTTTTGTAACAATTTTGTTACATCCTGTAATATTTACATCGGACTTTTTTTTTAAACGATGAATAAAAATGAAATTTGTCATTCATTCATGAATCAATTTCTTTATTGAGTACACGTTAAAGTTGGGATTTCACTGAGTGGTAGAAGCACAATAATTGTTTACTGTGGTAGTAGTATGTATTTATTTTTGGTTTATGATAAATATTTAAAGAACCAACCATGGTATAATATGTGAAATGGATTTAGAACTTTGGTATTTTCTAAGGAAGAATATACGATTATATGTTAGGGTATATTAATCATCAGGAGAGATATAAAAATATTTCTATTTAAAATAAATATTTAGTGACAGCTAAGATTATATTTGGTGACAGTAAACATAGTTATCTGCAAATAAACAAGAGTTTGTGTTATACGTATCATATATATCGATACACGAATAAATGATAAACTAATCGACATTTTCCTTACCTAACAAACTGAAAATATTATAATGGAAGTACTGAAATACGATAGAGATGTTATTATTTGAAGCAAACAACAACAAAATTTAATCACAGATAGTGTTCGAATTGTGCGTCATTTTTTTCGAAACAGAGTCGATAGCTCTACTTAACTGATTTTCAGCATTTAAGATTTGTAAGGGTATTATCTGAGCGATAATATCCCTCACTCTATGCTCTTCTAGGTCGTCTCGCGTATTCGGAAGCGTTTTAAATATTATCTAAATCTGACGAAGCCCCATATAAAAAATCCTATGGACTGTGGTCAGGTGACCTTGCAGGCCATAGTATGAGCCTCGAGTTCTCATCCATTGGTTGCTAAACAAATGATTAAGTTCAACTCTTCCGAGCCAAATATTAAAATCCAAATCGTTCTTGCACATTTCTTGGTTGAAAAATATGTTCCTTATGGTCAGACTTAAGATGTTGATTATGTCGATTGAAAATTCCATTGTAGGTCATCCTTACTACGTCGGTCCATATGATATAGCGAGGGAAATTTTAATTTTTGTCTCATAAACCAATTACAAAAAACGTGTCCTGTGATCTGTATCACCGGGGAATAATTAATCAGTAAGCCTCACTTTATATGGTTTGTATCAATGCTTCTTTAGAATCCTCTGGTTACGGCTTCGACTCACACGCGTAGTTTGAGCTATTTCGATAGTAGAGACTTCAGCGGTTTTTAAAACTGCCCCTATTTCGTTTGCTTCAGCATGTTCTCTACCTTCATTAGCATATTCTTTTGTTCTTGATTTGCAAAAGACCCATAATTTATCAAGTAATCTTGCAAAATTGGACGCTCCGCTCAGGATATCGCTCAAAATTTAAATCTCTCGTAGTTCCAGCATTTCAGGCATATTCAATATAACATGGAAAAGTTCCCACATTTGCCCCATTACAGAAAAGGTCTGTGGGGTAACATCGAAAATTACCGGCCTATTACAATAATCTGCAACTTTGCTAAATCTTTTGAGTTTGCGTTACATGAGACACTATATGCCCGTATTAAGGGGCAGATTATAATACATCAGCATGATTTTGTACACAGTAAATCCACGATAAGCAATCTGGTTCATGTAACGCAATTCATAGCGCAAAACTTAGATGTCAATATACAAATCGACGTGATTTACACCGACTTTTCCAAAACTTTCGACAGACTTGACCACGGAATCCTACTTAGTAAACTTCGAATTGCAGGTCTTTCCCCTTTGTTATTAACATTTTTCAAAAGTTACTTAAGTAATAGAACGCAATACGTAGAATACTGTGGTTTCAAGTCTGACGAAATTCATGCATCTCGGGGTGCCTCAGGGCTCCATCCCGGGCCCCTTCTGTTCGTTTTATTCATTAACTATATAGTGAATAATTTGAATGTTTGCGTCTTACTGTATGCTGATGCAAAGATTTTTACCTCCATAAAATGAGTAGCTGATTGTGAAAAGTTACAAAATAATCTTAATATAGAAAAATGTAATTTTATGTCGCATAACAGAAAAAATCCAATCCTCTATGAATGTAAATTGGATAACATTGCGATAACCCGTCCCGAGTTTATCAAAGATCTCGGTGTCACACTCGATGAAAAATTAACATTTAAAAAACATCTCGAGCAAATCGTACAGAAATTCGTATAGAAAACTGAGTTTTGTTATAAAAAATTTTAAAGGGTTTACAGATATTTCCGTATTTCTACTGCTTTTTAACACCTTCGACAAGTCAAAATTGGAATATGCATCTCGAATCTGGGATCCCGGTTACTTAGTCTATGTAAACTCGCTAGAAAATATTTTAAGGCGTTTTTTAAAACTTATATCGTATGTAATAGTACCAACTGTTACATACGATTACTCTGAAGTAGGGATCCCGCAACAATTACTTCTTACAAGATTTGCTGTAGAAAGCCTCGAAATGAATACATAATGTGGTAATTTATCCACTTTTACTAGAAAAACTGACCTTTCCTCTACCACGTATTCTAGACATGCCAACACTTTCTATCTTGCCACAGCTAAGACAAATCTCTTACAATTTTCTCACCTTTATTTTATTTGTAAAACCTACAACTATCTGCAGGACGGATTTGATATTTTATACAAATATAAAAACACTAACAAATTTAAAATTGTAAATGCTTGTAACTGAACATTGTTAATTTTTGCACTTAATTTTACTTATACACAGTTATTACTGTTTGGCACCACAGGATAACTTTATTTTTATTGACTGTTCAACATTCCGTATTTCATTTGTTATATTTAATTTTAATTTTCTCTTTTTTTTTGTGTATTGTATTATGTACGTTTTTCCCATCCTGTAATTGGTACTTGTACTGTTGGATGGTGTATTTCTAAATAAATAAATAAATAAATATATAAACATCTAGTGTTTTTCGCATTTTTAATTTTTTTTTTAACAGTTTCAATTTTAATTTAGTATTTGGCTGTTATAACTGGCAAAATAATATCAAAATCTCTTATTTTCCATGCAAATGTCACTAAATATTTATTTTAAATAGAAATATTATTGTATCTTTCCTGATGACACTATCGTTGATTAAAGTCATACATATTCTTGGAAATCTGAATTTTCTCCGAAGTCAAAGCCAACTATAATTTCCATTTGAAATAAGAAAGTTGGACTTCATATCTTAAAATTTAGTACTGATGAAATTTGTTTGAAAGATATGTCTTCTTATATGTTGAAAAGTGCCTAAAGAAAGTTTTTATTGCTTGAAAAAATGTCCACAGATAGAAACGTTATGACATTCCATCAAAGTCTGACAAATGTAAATTTTCGACGATATCTCGAAAACGGTTAGAGATATCAAAAAGCGATTTTTGTGAAACGTCGATACGTTTCACAAAAATTGACTTAATTGGTTTTTCTCTATCTGGTCTAGGAGTAAGAGAAACAGCTAAAATCAAGCAATTTTGGACACCCTGTATATTAATATAACCATAACAAATCTCTAAAGCCATTTTAAAAATCTCGCCATGTTTGTTTTTTTTTAAATATTTATAAGAAATTAAAACATGTAACCAATAAAATGGAAATATAATAGTAACAACAAAAATTGCTAATATTTGCCATACTTCTACAAAAAAAGTATCACAGATGTATATCGTATACAGGGTGTCCGGAAATATGTATGCATTGTAGAACCAGAGATTCTTTGGCTCAAAATAAATCGATTTAACCTAACTTACCCATATCCCAAATTGCTTCGTTTAGCCGTTAGAAGATTTCAAAATTAGCAAATAAATATTTTTTTATTAACTTGAAAACACATAAATCGATTTTGACCATTTTTTTGGGGTATGAGTTTCTGCTTTCAATTAACGTTTTTTGATGTTGTATACGATGGTCTAAACTGGTGCCGGCAAAAAACCGGAAAAAAGTAAAACCGGTTTATCGGTTACCTCAAAACCGGTTTCGGTTAAAACCGGGTATCCAAATATAGACCAAAACCGGTTAATCGGGTAACCGGATATTCGAATAATCGTTTACTCGGTTTCGGCTAAAACCGGGTATCCAAACATAGATCAAAACCTGTTAATCGGGTAACCGGATATTCGAATAATCGGTTACTCTGATTTCGGTTATCCGAATAATCAGCTAATCGGATATCAAAAAAAAAAACGGTTAATCGATTATCCGAAAATAGTCGTCGGTAGCCACATGCCCGCCAGTAGTTTCAGATTTCAACAATATTTGAAAAAAAAGAAACGCACATTAATTGATTTTCCGAATTCGAAAACCGGTTATCCGATCTGTGCATAACACAGTTTTTGCTAATTTTGAGGCCTTCTAACTGCTAAACGAAACAATTTTGGATATAACTTAGGTTAAATCGATCTGTTTTAAGCCAAAGATTCTTTGGTCATACGCTGTGCACGTATTATTCGGACACCCTGTATATTTTTAAACAATTAAACATTTTAAACATTAAAACGTTTCTGTTCATCAAAACCAAAAATAAATAAAACAAGAGTATTCACCAATATAACAATCACTTCAAAACATTCACACTCTGCGAAATTTTTAAAATTAAACCGAATTTTCGAATGGCCATTTCAGTCATTGTCTACCCGGTACCCTCTTTCTTATTTTAATTAGTTCAACTTACCTGGTTTCTTCTTGGTATTTTCAGTTTGTTCAGTCTTCTCTACATCGTTCATGATTTAATTTTTTCGTGAGTAAAATGTCCAACAATTAAATGTTTATACAAGTATTTACCATTTCCAAACTTCGAAAAACTGATGGCTAAGGAAAGGTAAGATTTTAATTGTGCTTATGTTATCGATATGATGAGTGTTAGAAACTAAAAAGAAACCAACAACTGGAGACCAATCTCCACACTCTAGATTTATAACTGGTATGTTATCATTTGGGAGAGTTAGATAATCTTGATAGGTCAGATAAAATATTTGAAAAGGGCAGAATGTTAATATTTTATCTTAAAATTATTATGTATCATTCACACTCGTGTATACATACTTAAACAAATATTAAGGAGACTAGTTATCTGTAAACAATAACAGAATGTACTGTGGAACATATTTACTTTTTATGTATCTGAAGTAAATTATATATTGTTTGTTTGTTTGTTTGTTTGTTTTGTTTGTTTGTTTTTAATGAACGACGCCTTCCGTTGGATGGCGCCTTCTATTGCAACACAAGTGGCGCGAGTACGGACCACAGACAAACATAAAATTAGAATGTGCTTAGGCGACTGTGCATCCAATTTTTCATTGAAATCGTGGGGGCAGAAATTTTGAATAATTGTATTGGTTTTGTTTACCTGTGTTGTTTATGTTTTGATTAGTGTTTTTATTGTGCTTTCGATTTTCATTTTGTTTTGATATAGACTGTGCATGCCTTTTTTAATTGAAGTATTCTTTAATTATTTATTTACAAGAGACGATTTTTTATTAGAAATTCACTGTTTATTTCCTTTTAGATTTAAAGTTATATTTACTTGGGTAAGTTTTTTTTTAACAAACCCAGTTAAATTAATTTCACATTATAATCTATGAATTAGTTAGAAACAAAAATAATAATTGTGTGTGTATAAATATGTATATATGTATATTATGTTTTAGTCATCAAGTGTCAGACACTATTTTATTAAGATTGCCTATTTTCATTTGCTTTGACTTTTAGGAAATGATCTCAAACAAAAGCTTCTAAAGTAAAAGTATTCTCTCACCTTCTTTGGGTATTAAGCCACAGTCCTATGAATTATTTGAAAAAAAATTGCTAAATAAATCTATGCACCAAAAGAATCAGTCAGAGGTTGGTTTTTGAAAAAAAATGTTTTTTTCTATCCAAAAAATTTTTTGTTAAAAGATTGTGTTTTTTTTAGCAATATCAAACATGACAGATTTCTATTTATATACTTCCGTAAGCACGTGAGACATTATGTTACATTGATATTTTATCTACTTACCTCACCTCTAAGAATTGACAATCAAATTCTACAGAGTAATTGGACACATATTTATCATCATTCTTCAAAATAATGGCGGATTCTTTAAGTTTTCTTCTTGTATTTTTACTTTCTTTTTTCAACACTTGTGAATAATCCCACTTAATAAGTGCCATACGTATTTTTAGTTGATAAATGAAAGGGAACAAAATAAGATATAGTGGTAAGATATATCAATTTAAAACACTACTATAATGAAAACAAAAAGAACACAAAACGAACAAAATATACGTACAAACCCCTAACCCACTACACCTCCCAGCTTGGCCGCTTGCCTGGAGGGAGAAGTGTCACCCCAAAAGCAACTCTTCTACCCCACACTAATTCCAAAAAGCAATTGCCTAGCTTTTCTGCTTTAGTTTTGAACCCTCGTTTAGTTTCCGTTATTATTTGTTAGCATTAGGCAACTTACGGCTATTCAAGTCATTGACTCTGTTTATCATTAAGAAATGCTCTACTTCCTGTGTTGAAACAGGATATTTTTTTAACAAAATCATATACCAGATGTTTTAATAAAACGATATTAATAGTTATTAATGAAAGCAATTATATATCCAAATAGTTGACTGAAGATGATGTTACTTTGTGAAAATCCATTTTGATTTAAAAAATTATAAACACTTTTTATTACTTGTCTAATTTTCACTTTATTTGTTATTTTTACAACTAGTTTCATCCTATTTGGATATTTTCAAGTAAACTAAAATATGCATAGATTTTACTTTCATTTAAATATAAACTGAACTGAATAGAAGGATGGGTCACTTTATGGTTGATTATATAATTCAAATGTGTACAGATGTTATGTCTTTAAATGTAGGGTATTCTATAGATAGAATCCAATATAGCCTGGATTCTCCAATATCAAAAAAACATATTATCTTTTGGTACAGGTACGTTGAAAACCTAATAGGTTTTAAAGGGACAGACAGACAATTAAAAATACTCCTCGATTTTATCAATAACACACATAATAATATATCTTTTACCTTAGAAACAGAGAACGATAAATACATCGATAAACTTTCTCGACTTAACTATAAAAAGACATAAAACATCATTTTCCTATGCTTGATGCATGGTTGAAGCATCATCGATTACAAACAATAAAATTTTGTAGGGTACAAATTAGGTACATTTTTTGTGCATATTATGACGTCATTTTGAAATTCGTATCTCAAAAGATATGGAGTCAATATCATTATTTTCAAAAGGCAATAGGGGTAGTTTTTTGGTATTTTCTGAAACGGTGTATTTTTTTTGATTACAAAAATATATCTTAAGTGAGGTTCTATAAGAAAAATTTTGAGAAAATTGTTCCAAATTTTAACCTTGAACAAAAAAATTAAAATTGAGACCCCTGGCTTGTTGCGAACTTAATTAAGCTCTACTCACAGAATAATATAAAATAATTATTGTGCAAAGAAACTAAATAATAGCTATTTGTTTACCTAGGGAGGAAAGTGTATCATTTCCTCCCGTGGATGAAAGTAGCAATCATCCAAGGGAGGAAATGATACTTTATTCCAGAGTTGAACATATGATTTTTTTGACACCTTCACATACTAGTTCACACATATTATTTATGATAAAGCTTTATTTCTTATATTTTGCTGAAATCAAAAATATTTAAATATAAAAACCATGAGCAGGCTAGTAAATGATTCCAGTTTCTATGGTAGCAAGTAATAGTCAAACAAAATTGTTTACTGCACAATTATTATTGCAACGCGAGTTAGTGCATTACGAAAAAGAAAATGAGTTCGGATAGTGACTGTGAAATTCCTGAAGCTATTGTAGAAGAAGCAAGAATTGCCACACTAAATCTTCTTCCAGCAAAATCGAGATTAAAATATGAAAATGAATATAATACTTTCAAAAAATGGATGAAAACCATCAACGTCAAAAAAATAAATGATGATGTCATTTTGGCTTATTTTTCATTTGCCAGTAAAAAATACAAATCCTCGACCCTTTGGGCAAAGTATTCGATGTTAAGAACTACGCTTCTCTTAAGAGAAGATATCAAGATAAAGAAACAGAAACTGATAAATTTTTTAAAAAGGCAAGCTGTTGGATATAAACCGAAGAAAGCAAAAACTTTCAGTAGGGAAGATATAAATAAATTTATTTTAGAAGCCCCTGACGAAATATATTTGTTCATGAATGTAAACTTCATTGTTCTTTAACTTATTAGTAGTTTTTCTCACACATCTTGTTTTATTTAAGGTTGCTGTAGTTTAGCAAATTGTGGGGCTTGTCGGTGTGACGAATTAACCTATTTACGTCTCGAAAATATTCAAGATAAAAACGATATTTTAGTTATTACGATTCCAGACACAAAAACGCACATTGCATGTACTTTTATTGTAACTAATGATAAGATTAATGAAAATAACGTTATTGACATATAGAAAGTATTTTGCATTAAGATCTGCAAAAACAACACGTTCCAGATTTTTCGTAAATTATATTAAAGGAATGTGTACAGTGCAAACAGTTGGAAAAATTATATTTTCCCAAATAAATAAAAAAAATCACAGTCAGTATCAACTTGCGAAAATATAAATAAAGACAAGCAAATTATTATTGAGGGTTGTGAACAATAACGAGCGAAAATCAGGACATTGATATTAACACAACAACATTAAGCTGTTCATCAAAATCTTCTATTGCCATTAGTTTTAATAATCTAACAAATTGTGCCATTAATGTTCATAATGATAAATAAGAAATTGATTATAATATTTTTTTTGGTTTCATGTTAATATTGGCTCCCGTCTCTAATAGCAACGGGAGTAAATGTATATTGTCTCCCGTTGCTATTGGAAACTGACTGAAGGGAGACAAACGTCTATTTTCGCTAGTAGAAAATACACTGACAAACAACAGAAAATGTCCCTTTCGGAAGCAGGTGTCAAAAAAAATGTTTATTGAATATCTTAACTTACTAACGACAATTTTAAAAAAATGTATTTTATTTTTTGATCTTTCAATTTTTTAGGGTCTAAAAACTCCTCTTACTATAGTTACTAAAAAAATCATTCGTCATCCAAATCTATTCAAACACCAACAATCACAATAAAACAGTTAATTTCTCGATTTTCTTGCATGCATCTACATATATTATTAAAATTACAATTACGTCCACAGAAGCAAAAAAATAGCAATTCATTTTTTTCAGGCAGCAAACACACACTTCAAGTAATTGTCGACAAAAAAATCACTGCATCTGCGCACACCTCGAAATTTATAAGTTTAAATAATGTTGCTTCTTCCTGAAACACTAGTCTATACACACGGCTAGATATTACGTTCTAAAAATAAATTATGTATTCAAGCGATTCAACAGTTTTTGATAATTCGTCACTACAGAGATGTTACTTATCGAAAACACAACTAAAAACTTATTATCACATATATCACTAACCTATTGCCGTTTTAAAGTTTCAACACCAATTCGTCACAAGTTATTTATGTATGTAAGTATATGAATTATAATATGCAAACAGAATGTAAACAAAGCCCTACTTTAATACCACGTTTCTGGTGTTGCGATGACCGATGACTTGAGGTTGTTATTGTGTTATTGTGTTTATTTTAAAATAGACAAAACTGTTAGAGATAAACAAGTGCCAGGGATGGATTTAGAAAGCTGATAAAGTTGGGTTTTGGCCGGTGGTTCTTATCTCTGACCCACTGTGCACCGGCACTGGCAATGTCACACAGTGCAAAATGCACAATTTAAATTGACAATAATGTATTTTTAACTTGTTACCATTTCATCAAAAAAAGCATTTAACATATTCAATAATAAAATAACCCGAATGCCATGCTTAGCCATTATTTCTGTTGTGTTGATACTAAAAAATATCCCGAGCCAATTCAAAATTGGCTGATGCCATCCGAAGTAAAACAACTCGCCACGGTGTTATGGTGTGTCCACATTGCTGGTAAACTTGCTCACGCTCGTGCTTGTGATTGCGCTTGAGTTGCTTTTTGCATTCGTTACTGTTTGTCAAGATCATTCTGGTCACAAACAAGGGTGTCCACATTGTACGAGAAACAATAAACTGTTACAATTTATAACAATGTATGTAAAACTTACCCTCTAAACTAGCTTGATGAACTAGCTTGCTTATCACAAACTGGAGCAAATGTGTAATTATTTTGCAGCATCAGATATGTTTCTATGGTTGGTTCCATGAGTGATGTTCGCTTTGGTGAAAATGTATTCTTATATTTTGAAAACGACGGTTCGACATCTACTGATGTAATACACACATACGTAAAATGGTCTTTGAACGCACTTAACGGATCTGTGGCTGCACCATCACATATTTGTCTTAATTTGGTAAAACCTTTATTTAAGACACTTGCGAACTTTTCTTTAACACGCTCATTTGTTGCGTCGCCTATAACGTGTAGCAGTAGATTTACTTCGTCCACTATTTGCAGTGACTCCGCTAACGATAACGCACTGTTTTATAATTTTTTTATGCTTTCATGTAATGATTTATAGTTCTTCGCAATATTTTTTAAAGCTGTTTCAACGGAAATATCTTCGAATTTTGTCTGGCTTTCCTTAATAGCTGCAAAGTGTAGTATCACAGCTTTTATTTGTTGGAAATATTCAGCATAATAAAAAGCTGCCTACAACCATGTTCCCAAACGTGTAAGAATCGGCCGTGGTGGTTCAGGAATATTGGGACACTTGCTATGAAATACACGGAGACGTTTAGGAGATTTAAGAAACACTTTTTTTGTTCTTGCTATTAATGCATCCACCTCTGGAAAACCTTTTCGAATAGTTTCTACCACAACGTAAAGCATGCACTTTACACGTAACATGTATAAACGTACAACCTTGTTCTTGTAAAGAACGGCCTACCGAACGCATTGTCACGGCGCCATCAGTCACAAACATCAACACTTGACTTTTTGACAGTTCAAATTTGTCTACCGTCTCCAGCACCACCCTGGTAATTGTTTCGCTAGTACACTGACTTAGTCTTCTACTAGCTAGTAACAGTGCACCTGTCGGTTCAAGAGGGCCCAGTACTCGTACTACCTATAACATTTAAAATAGATTTTTTTTACAATCTGTTGTCTCATCAACAAATAACCACAGCCGTGTATTTTTTAATTCACATTTCATCTTATTTACCATATCTACGTGTAAAGTTGGTAGATAGTTACATAACGTTGTGGGACTTGGTAACTTCATTTGGGAATTGTATTTATTCCAGAATTCTCGAAATGCTTGTTTATCGAGTATGTGCAGCGGAACATCACAAGCAATCAGCATTAATAGTAAATCAAACATAAACTGTGTTGTCGAAGGCACGTCATTTTTTTATTTTTATGGTGTACATTATTTACGTGAAGTCCACAATCACGCTTATCCTAGCACATCAAATCTCTCTCGCACACTTTACAAATTATTTTAGCACCATCATAGAATAAATCCGGGAATTCACCTATGAACTTATTCATTTTGTCAGCAAAAGGCCGTTTTCTACCCCTGCATACGACTGCCATGCTTAATTATTAAATTAATATCAACAATACAGTACAACAAATAAAATAAAAACACAAAAACAATATTATGCAATACGCCCAAGTGACTTAACGTGTACACAACTCGAAAGCTAACAATAGACTGGACTGGAGAAAGAATTTCGCCGTCAAGGTGAATGCCGGCGACAGTAAGTACATCTGTACTCTACGACCATGATACACAGAAACGATTTGCAGTATCAAGTTTCACACTTGACATATTCTAAAAAAAAGATAAATAACTTTGGAAAAAGAAACGTTTTCCCAAACGTTAGAGATTTATATTATTATTTTTGTGTCTCATATTAGTTGTCAAGAAGCACCCTCTGAATAAGCTTATGACGTAAAGTCACAAGCGCAGAGGTTTATTTTTCCAGTAACATTCTGGGTAACTAAATATATTTTTTAGATAACGAAAAATTATTCATGTGGTATTAAGTCCCAAAAAAGAGAAAGAAGAACTTAGAGAATGCCACAAATAACGTTCAGACAATATTTATATTTTGTATTTGAACATTAAAAAATAATCTTTCGAATACTATTCGAAAGTGACAATAAATTAGAAAATGATTCTCTGGTTCTTTTCTCGAATTTATGCCATTCAGCAATAGCCACTTGAGCCCTACGAGCTCTCGTGTCTATTGCTAAGCAACAGGTTTTCGAAAAACTGTCGAATTATTTTTAATTTATTCTCACTCTCTTGTGATATTACTACTGATTATTGGCAACTAGCAGATAAGTTGTGTTATTATCACAGTCGTGTATTACAAATTAGTTAACCACTATTTGAGGAAAAAAATATTTCACAGTTGAGAAGAGAAAAACAACTCGATTTGAAAATGTTTTATTATAAAAAATTACAAAACTATTCAGATTTTAAAGAAAACCTATTGTTGTTTGATTACTACCAGACTTACTAATGAACGTTACACATTTTCCTTTTCTTTTTCTAGTGCAACTTTTGCAACCAGGAACCAAACAATGCATTTTTAATTAAACGCACAGAGAAGTTCTATACTAAACAATAACCACAAACTACCACTCAAAAACTAATAAATACAGAACAAATCTAATAAAACTGACAAATCAGGCAAAAAGTACAATAATTAATAAATCCAGTCACAGCACACTCGATACGGTGAAAACAGCACTGAATTCCATAAAGTGCGCATGTGCCGCTCACAGTGTCATGGCCGCCGTTTCCGCACTTTCCGTGAAAATAACCAAACTATAATAAAGGGCAAGGAATATAAAGAAACAATAATAAAGGGCAAGGAAAATCTTACTAACGAACTAAAAAATACTTATTTAAAAAAAAAATAATAAGTTTGTGATTCGAACCGTGGACCTAGTGCGTGCTAGGCGAGTATCTTCTCTATCGTCTAAGGAGTTCCTTGCTGACAAACGATTCCAAAAGGATTTAATACACTTTGACATGTCATGTAACTGCGCATGCCCTGTGGCTATCTTAAAACGGAATCCAGTGCTGTTTTTACCGTATTTAACAGCACACCACATAGACAAATCGTCTAAAAATGACAATTGACAAATCGAAATCCAGTGCGGCAACAAAAAATCACTAATTTTTATCAATAATAAATTGAAATGTAACTAGATTGCCCGCAGTATGGCGGCCCCCTATACAAGGTCGAGCAATACCAACTGGAGATACAGATTATATTAAGAAATTCGTGGGTTAACCACGTTGTCAAATAGAGCGTTTTGTTCGCAGATAACCGTGCATATACTAGTACCACTAATTCTAGAAATGAACTATTTCTAGTGTTGAAACAGGACAAATAAATTCTTTAGGTTAACACATTCTGAGTGTAATGCAAGATTATCATATCTATTATTATACTATATTATGGAAAAATTTACTGTGTGTTACTGATTGCTCCATAGATAATGAACCATTTTCAGCTTATTTCAAAATTCTAAAAAAAATTTCAAATAACGTAGACAGTTATTTTTCGTGGAACCTGTATAGTTAATACGTTCGAGCATTACTTGTAACTATTTATTTAAAACGTGATGTTCAGTAAGACGTCATAACTAAACATATACGTCCTTGAATTAATGAGAAAAGTATGCACGATTGATTCAATTAACAATTAATTATCTATCATGGCAGAAGAAAAAGATTATCTTATCTTTGAAGAGCACATTTCTTTAATCTAAATAAATAACCTCTTAACAATATGGAAGTAAATATTTTTGTACCGTGGACTGATTAAGTTCAAAGAATGAAAAAACAACCATGATAATAACATGAAGCATTGAGGACGTTACAACATGTGATTGGTTTATATCTAATAAAGTATCGCCATATTTGAAGATCACATAGTACGGATGTATCTCAAGTCGCCGTTTATCTTTGAGGTCATTGGTCAAAGATCTCCAAAAATTAAAAAAGAATATCCATCCGGCAGCATATTTATCATTATTTTTAAAGACCGCGATTTCTCGCGTCTACCAGATAGTAATTGGCGAACGAAAATGTGTCAGCAATGATGAACAACGTGATCTCCCATAGGTTGCGCTTGATTTCCGTCAATATCAGCACGTTTCTTTTTAACACGCTTTTATTAGCTTCACTTGTATGTTTATTTGTTTGTTTGTTTGTAACCGACTCTTTGGACTCGATTTTGATCCACTTTAAACGGACAGATTTAATTGAAACTTTGTACACTTACGAAGAACCGGTAACAATACAATAATTTGATAAGTTTATATCATTATCCTGATCAGGATCGCCAGTCCTTTCCTCACGTATACTCTGCGTGAGAGCAAGAGGCTTAATATTGTAAGTATATTCCGTGATTCTCAGTTCGGTCGTTGGCCGAGCGGGCAAGTCTTAGTCGACGCGAAACGACGGACTCCTCGGGCGTGAGTTCAAATCCCATGGCTGAAATAAAAAAATAATTTTTTTTTCAGAAATATCTGTTGGATCGTAATATGTTATAATATCAGCATCAATAAGCAATATAAATATAGTTTAAAAAAACTACAAAACACGCTTTCATAGCACATCAAACTAAAAAGTGAAAAATAAATATAGTTTAAAAAAACTAAAAAACACACTTTTAAAGCACATCAAACTAAAAAGTGAAAAATAATTATTAATATAAACTGAAAACAATAATGAACGAAAAATACTAGTATTATTGTGAAAAAAGCGTGGGGCGCTTTGTGCCATATTTTTCGTATATCGAGCAACCCACGCTTTTTTCACAATAATACTAGTATTTTTCGTTCATTATTGTTTTCAGTTTATATTAATAATTATTTTTTCACTTTTTAGTCTGATGTGCTTTAAAAAGCGTGTTTTTTTAGTTTTTTTAAACTATATTTATTTAATATAAATAACAGACATACCCGCCCTGAGTATCTCCGTTTTTAAAAATTCTACGTCATCTGTAACTATTCCTAAGTTTTCGAAATATTAATTATTAAACTTTGAGAAACGCAAAATAGAGTTTAGAATATTATTTAATAATTTTACGTTACCTTCTTATATTGATTACGTGAACACACAATTTAACTATTAACGTAAATAACTAAGTAACTGTTCAAAGTGTCCACTATTTTGCTCAACGCATATTACATTTTTTTTTTGTAAACTAGTAACTGCCTTTTCTATTAAAATGCTTCAATTTCGAGTCGAATGCTTATTTTGATACCTTCGATGGTATTATTATTATCATTACTTTGATGATATTCCTCAGATATCCCTACAGAAAACTATTCATGGGTGTTATGTCAGGACTGTTTGTCGGCCATCTGATTGTCGTATGTTGTGAGGGGACACTCTGTCCTGTTGAAACAGAATTTTTTCGTATACGTTAACAGACAATTCGTCCTAATAATTGTCGATGTCATTTTGGAGATAGTTAAGATAATCTTCACTATTTAATGCTGGGTCAAGAAAAAGTGGACCAATGACTTCTGTATCCCACACCAAACATTAGTACCGAATCTAACTTGAAATTGAGTGATACTGATAGTCCGCGTATAAATTATTTATAAAAATATATTTAAATTAGATAATTCAAAATATGAACATTTGTCATATTTATTTTGACATTTTAAATGACGAGTTCAGAAGTTCAGAAGAATGAAAGTAGATATATATCGGACTAGGGGGTGTTCGTTTTTTTGCATTGCAACTAGAGGAAATCGTTTATTGAGTGTGAAAATTTTCCTTTTTGATGAGTTGATATTTTTTCAATTCAATGAAATTCTTGCTCCTAGACTGAGTAGTTGTTTTAAAAGTTTCTATGATAAAATGTATCGAAAGTGGTGCTTTTTGATTCATTATACGCCTAAAACTTTTATACTAGTACATTCAGATAAGAATGACAGTATAAAATATAAAGGTTTATAGGTATTTATTATTATTATTATCATGTTGGGTTTTTCGTTTTATGCTTGCAACTACAAATAACAAAGTTGGGGGCGGGGGGGTGTTCTTTATACGTAATCACACAATACAATACAGTTGTAAATTACCACGTCAAATCAACTTAGACCATTTTGTTTCACGTGTATATCAGATAGTGTGTTCTGAAAAATTAATTAGTGTTAGCAAATTGGTCCGCAAGTTACAGGCGGTGCCAGGCAGAGAAATGCCCAAATACGAAAGCGAGACTTGTTTCCTATTTTAGCAAACACTAACATTTAATTTTAGTCTATTTTTATGCCTCGTGGTATGTACAATGTAATTTATTCCTCTCCGTTGTATTGTTGAAAATTTTATTTGTTATATTTTAATATCAAAGTATGTCAGACATGCCCAAGGGTAAAAAACGGTTATGCCCTGAAAAAGTGCATAAATTTATCAGTGGATTCCCGGTTTTATTCTACAATGGTGCTATAATAATTTGTAAGGTATGCGAACCAGACCTGATGTGCTGGGATAAACATGATTGTAAACATCACGTAAATTTTGTGCAACATAAAATTTAAAAAAATGGTGTACTTTCGACAACACAGTTTATGTTCGATTTACTCTTAAAGCTGATTGCCTGTGATGTTCCGCTGCACATACTCGATAAATAACCATTTCGGGAGTTCTGGAGTAAATACAATCCCAAGGTGACGTTACCAAGTCTCACAACGTTGAGTAACTATGTACCAACTGTAAGTGAAGACATTGTAAATAAGTTCAAATGTGTACTAAAAAATACACAGTTGTGGTGATATGTTGACGTGACGACAGACTGTAAAAAAAATATTTTAAATGTTATATTACATGCACTGGACCCTCTTAAACCGACATTTCCACTGTTACTAGCTTGCAAAAGACGAACTGAGTATACTGGCCAAACAATGACGCAGATGGTGCTGCAGACGTTAGAAAAATTTGCTCTGTCAAAAACTCAAGTGTTGATGTTTGTCAACGATGGTGCCGCGACAATGCGTTTGGTAGGCCTTTCTTTTCAAGAACACGGTTGTAGGTTGGTACAAGTTACGTGTAAATTGCATGATTTACACCTTGTGGCAGAAACTATTCGACAAGGTTTTCCAGAGGTAGATGCTTTAATAGCAAGTACAAAAAAAGTGTTTTTTAAATCTCCTAAACGTCTTCGCGCATTTCATAGCAAGTGTCCCGGTATTCCCGAACAACCTCAGCCGATTCTTACACATTGGTGAACATGGTTGAAGGCAGCTTTTTATTATGCTGAATATTTACAACAGAAAAAAGCTGTGATACTACAATTAAATAAAGCTAGATAAAATTCGAAGATGTTTCTGTTGAAACAGCTGTAAAAACTATTTACAAAACTTACAAAACAGTTCGTTGTCGTTAGCGGAGTCACTGCAAATAGTGGACGAAGTAAATCGATTGTTACACTTTATAGGTGATGCAAAAAATGAGACCGTTGGAGAAGAGTTCGCACGTATGTCAAAGCAAGACACTAGTTTTACCAGATTAAGACAAATTTGTGATGGTACTGATGGTGCATCTACAGATCCGTTAAGTAAGTTCAAAGACTATTTTAAGCATGCTTGTATTATATCAATAGATGTCAAACGATCGTTCTCAAAATATAGGCATATTTTTTTCACCACATCGAACATTTCTCTCGGAAACAAGCATAGAAACATACATGATGCTGTAAAGTTTTTACAGATCTTTTCCAGTTTGTGATAACTGATAACCAAGCTAGTTAAGAGGGTAAGTTGTGAATACATTGTTATAAATTGTAACAGTTTATTGATTTTATTGCTAGTTAATTTCTTTTTTTACACTTATTATGATGCGCATGGCTATATCCTGCGGCGCATTTTTGCCAACTCTAATAATAACTATTGAAATTAAATTGCCTAGATGATTTTCATAGTTTTTTTTATTTTACTTACATAATTTATATCGTCACTATATAAATATAATAAATAATTAATTAATATTTAGTTATGTATAATTAAGGTATCAAAATTTTCTAGTAGTCTGGCTCTTGAGATTTGAAACTACAAACTGAACCGACACTTTATTCACAAGATAGGTACATATTTCTATACTTATACAGCATCAAAATCCAAAGAGTCTCAGCCCTCTACTTTCAACAATTTTTGAAACGCTAGTATCCAAAATAAATATATGCATAATATTTTTAATCGTTGATAAAATAAATGCACAACAGGTACATATAGATTTTCCTAGATTTACTACAACTTTGACATCATTGTTAAACCTCGTATTTACACTATTAACCGTAATAATACTTTTCACATTATACTAAATCTCTTGTCAAATAGTAAACATAGACCACGTATAATTTCCTTCATGATATCTAGAAGTAGTACATCACAACTTTTGTCGAAATTATTGTAAATATTTTGTGTTGTATCAATAATGATGTATTTTTATATAATAAGAACAACTAAATGTTACTAATTCACTAATTTTGTCTGTCAACTGTAATGCTACGTGCATTAGGACGAATTATTGAATACCAAACATCGTATGTCACTTTAAAAGTAGATATACATAAGTTAAAATTACATAATAAAATCAATGCATACAAACTTTGTAACTATGCTTTTTTAATTTGTAATTAGAAAGTTCCTTGACTTTGGTTGTATACAAGTACGAGGGATAAAAATGATCTCAACTTATATCAACAATATTGTCTAAATTCTTTTCTTCTTCATTTCAACAGGAGTATAAAAAGTACGTTTATTTTAATTTGCGTACTTATTTCTCAGAGTGTATCTTTTGTATAGAACACAGTATTTAAACACTAAGTATCACAGAAGTGCTGCCAACTTTCCATAAAAAATTATGCCTCAGATTTTTCTTTTTCTGAAATAGAAATGAAATGTGTATTAAAATATAAAATATGATAGTCGGAGAGTCAGAGAAAACGGTATGCCAAATGTAGGTTAGAATTTTTTAACTAGTCATGTCCAAAAATTCACACGTTCCGTTTTTTTTTACAGGTCGGTGTATTTACACCACTTTCTCATATTATCTAATAATTTTGCCAGTTTTAATATTCATAAAAAATATTCTTTGTTTCAGAATGGAGTTGCTTAATTGTGACACTACGATTTATGCAACCAACATCTCTTAAAGTTATAACAAACTATACTGATAAGGATATATGTACTGATATCTTTTCTGTATACGTCAAATTCTAACTTACTTTCACTAATTCTGATTATTAATACATCTAAAAATGGTAGTGGTCCACAGTTTTCAATTGCATATGTGAATTTAACTGACGCGAAACATCAGCGACTATTGTATCAAACTCTGCAAAGTTATTATCTGCAGACCTAAACTAAACTTTAGGGAAATAGTTGAATTCTTCTTTTGCTCCTATTTCAAACATGAAGGGACAGCAATGGGTAACTCTTTGTCAGCATTCATTGTCAATCTCTTCATGAACAGATTCGAAACAGAAGCAAAAGAAGAATTCGTGTACTTCCCCAGAGTTTTGCCGTGGACATAAAATGTGGTGAATAAAAACAATATTCATTAACGTGCAGCCTCTTGATATTTACCTTTAATTTTTTCTTCATCGTTCCATGGTTGCACTTCTCCCGAACCAAACATAATGAAAATAAAGCTAGCTACCACATAAATTGATGCAGTCAGATAAAATATTATTTTCCACTCATTTGGATCTTTCTAAAAACAAAAATAATAGTAATAATAAATATGAAACTGAGAAGAAATAAACAAAGTTCTTAATTTATAAGTATAGTTTTAATCGTCTCTTGATAATACCAACTTGATTGGCGAAATATGCGTCAAGTACAATATGTAACGATTCTGTATTTGACAAAAGTATTTTTACTATTTAATTCAATGGGTCAAGAAGGGTACTCACTTCATCTGTCACTACAAACTGTACCACCAATGGAGCTACAATTCCAAATATATTTGAAGTACCATTCGTAATGCCCATAAGCGTACCAGCGAAGTTTGGAGAAATATCCATGTGGTTGACGTTGAAACCACAAAATACTGCAGAATTTACACCTACCGCTACAACCAACAGAATTATCGCTTTTTTCGTTTCATCTGAGCCAGTGTTTCCCAGATATACTAAGGCTACGGCTGGCACCACAAGACCTAATAAAATCAAAGGCACATTGTAAAACATTTGATTAAAGATTAACTTTTGTAAAATATTTCGTTTGTGTAGTGAAACCAATAAAATCACTTTCCCAATAATACCTTGTAAATTAATTTTTCGAAAAGATATTGTTATGTCGCGTATTGCGGTGTGATCCCCTTTTTTCAATAGCAGTAGATATGATTCGTTCTCTTGTGATTTCATCAGAACTACAGGCTGGAGAAAGGGAAGACATTTTAATTGAGAGTTTTACCAATATTCGTTGAAGTTCTTGTGGATTAAAACCACAGATGATACAATGCGCCATCTCTTGATGGAAATACTAGTTCTTGATGGAAAGACTGTCTCCATTACGAACTAGTCATTTCATCAAGAGATGGCGCATTGTATCATCTGTGGTATTAATCCACAAGAACTTCAACGAATATTAGTAAAACTGTAAATTGTGATATCATCCCTTTCTCCAGTATGTAGTATAGACAAGTTTATAGGAGAACTAAAAAGGTTAAATACACTAAATTAACAATTTCACAGTTTTAGTTATGTTATATAACATAATGAAATTATCAAATAGTTTGGATTTATCTCATTTAATTTGTCACCAAAGTTTTTATAAGGCATAATATATGAATTACACACTTACAGCGAGATTAATATATAGATCCTAAGGTCAAACAAAGTTTTATAATTTAAATAAATTGTGCAATATTTTGTAAGTATTTGCAATCGGCAATGTCTTACTGTATTTTAGATTATCTTTTATTTAAAATTAGTTTTTCTTATATCGAGTGTTATCAGGCATTCCAGAAATATGGAGCCAGTACGACTACTCTATTAATATCCTCTGCTGTTGGTGTCCACATTTATTTGTAAAAATATTTTCGGCACAGAAACTTCTCGGTAATTGTTATCATCCATAATAATATTTGCTTTTGTAAGTTAATAGACATATTATAGTTATTATTTACCATTTCTAAAGTGAACTTAATGATATGTTCTTATTTAACTAAATATTCAAAGAAGAATTATAATTATTTGTCACCATCTTACCTAATGTATTGAAAATTTTTCGGGATCCTCCAATCGTAAATATTTTCTTGTTAATCAGCAAATCAGCAGACACACTAAAGACAAAACTGAGTACCCAAAGGGCAAAGTAGGGCAATGCAGACAGCACACTATTCTGAAAAATATGAGAAATAAGTTGTCATTGCATGTCAGGACATGTGACACAAGCAATGAATTTGAAAAACGCTCTACAATAACGGGTAAATGTAAACAAAAAACAACTACACTTTGATCAATTCCGACGGGCATTGAATTATGTGATATATTTCAGACTTACAGACTTTATGTTGAAATTCATGACATTACTCATATAAACTGGTATTTCAGTGAGTAATGTCCAGAATCCCCAGTTGTGTCCACACTGGGTTAATAGTATGGCCCAAACTGGCAGCGAGGTAAAGATTTTCTTCCAAGGTGTTGGTAGCTTCTGAAAATAGAAAACCAAATTGAATTAATAAGTTAATAAACTCAGTGCCACTCCATACCGGTTTGTCATCTCCATGTCCCAAGCTATGCTCGATAAAGAACTTCTCTTCCTCGCTTATCGATGGATGAAAAGATGGAGCATTGTATCCGTAAAACGTAAAGAGAACACTCCAGAGTATTCCAGCACCGCCATATAAATAAAATACCATTGGCCATCCATACCAGCTTGAGGCGATTAATCCCGTAACTAACATGGACACAACGGTTCCAAATGGTCCCGCTACAAAATATTATGTTTCAGGTTTAATAGATTTTAACATATTCTTATAAAGGAAGTAGAGATTCCCCAAAGACCCGGAACCTTGGGCAGTGAAAGCGTCAACTACTATTATCTATTTTTTATAAATTCAGAAAACAATATTTGTAACATATTCACTGCTATACTACGCCGGTGACAATAACAAGATAGAAACCTGTCCATCGTTGCTAGATGGATGGTAATAATTTAATCTTCAGAACTATATTATTATTTATTTTATTGCTATACCTGCATATACAAAAGTCCCCATTCGACTCCTCTCATTTGGAGGCACCCACTGAGCAAGTAAATTGTGAGTAGACGGAAAAATAAACCCTTGACAAAGTCCTTGTATAGCCCTACTTGCCATGACTCCTTTGGATCCAAAAAGGGCGGCCATCGACGGTAGCAGAAGTCCAAACAGGGAGCAGATGCTCATAGAAATAATCAAGAACCATTTTGGACCGTAAGTATTTGCCAACCAGCCAGCACCAACCTGGGGTAAAATGTAACCCCAGAAGAAGGCAGACAGCATGATACTTTTGTCCGTCCAGTTGTATGTCTGAAAAACGAATTATTTTGTATAAGAAGGAGAATTTCATGAACACACTATGTTATACATACAATTATTTTTATATGTTTCAAATGAATAAGACTATACTTAATAAATAAAGCGTCTAGATATATTAATATTTATTCTGATTGCCTATGATAGATCATTAAATTAATATGCATGCAATTATGAATTTTATATACATATGTCATAAATAATAATCATATTAAGTGGATGAAAAGAAATGATTTGACAAAACAATAGTTATTTTCCTGCTCACGATAATATTGTAATATGTATAATTGACGTTCACTTAAATTGCTTATAAATAAAATATAATTACGCATCATTTTTATTATTAAATAGGTAATTTGCAAGTTGCTTACAGGTATATCTGGATTGTTGCTAGCTGTAGGATCTGTCATAGCAACTATTCCAACGGACAAATTGACTCGAATTCCATAAGCAATAAATATAAGAAGGAAATAGATGAGAATTTGTGAATGTCTTTTGCCAAATCTTGGTCCTGTAACAAAAAAAAAATAAATAGTAGTAAATAATAATGTATTGGTAGGCTCATAATTTATCAGGAATAATAAATAAAATTAAATCATAGTCATGATTACTACTTCATTATACACTGTCCACAACTATAAGCCAATATTTATAATCCAGTGAAAATTATAATACTCACAATTTTGAAAGCAAAAAAATTTGTAGACGTTACTTTTATTTCACCAATTATTATAAATTATAACAGATGTTATATCAAATCTAATAGTAATAAACACATTAATAAGAGGTTGTATCTCATAGAAAACCATTTTAGTTCTCCATCAATATGTTCGGACAAATAATTATTGATCCCCTTTGGAGTACTACAAGGTTCCCAATGTGGGCCACCTTATTTTACTTATTCGTTAACGACATTGATCAGTTTATAGTTAACAAAATTTCCTAAGCTTTGGAGATAATCTAAAAGCTTTTATGTATAGTGGATAAATTGGTACGAAATTGAACCCCATACCCAAAAGAAAATGTACTCACAAAAAACAAAGTTTTAAGAAAATTACGTATAAAAGTCAAATATATGCTGCTGAAGCATTTTTTTAACATATTCACTTTGAATTTGAAACAAATACAAAAATAGCAATATGGCTTGGCTGAAAGCAAAATTTTTAAGTTGTTATTTTACTTCCTCACCCCTCAAAGTGAGGAAGGTTACATACCTTCCTCACTCGTGAAAACAATTTTGAAAATTTTTATTGCATTTCTGGACGAATTTCGCCGAATATGACGATACACAAAATTTCCGACAAAAAAAAATTGTCTGTCTGTCTGGTTCGCAATAGCAGCTACAGTTTTTGAGATAACAAATTTTTTTTGACATTTCAAATTTTAAAATATTAGTGACACTCCAGCAATGTGACTTTTTTGAAACGTCAATTTCAAATGTCAAAAAAATATTGGTGGAATGTCACTATTCCACCAATGTGACATTTTTGAAATGTCACAAATTAGCACGTCTAATATAACTTAAGAAGTATAAGTTTAAATACGAGGGAAACTGAACAAGTTTTGAAAATAAAACCAGATTCCCTCATCCAAAATATCGGGGGCAGAGCTGGGCAAGTTTACCCAGTAGGCTCACTGTGAAGCCTTCAACTTGGGCACTAACTGCTCTAATATTGCTTTTTTTTGTCAGATGAATTCCACTTAATTTCTTATAAGATTCTTTGCGTAAATCAAGCGATATCCCGATTTCACAAAATTATAAAAATACCTCGGCGAAGTATTGTATTATTTTAATATGCGTTATATGACGGCTGATATGTGATGATATCTTCAATGGAAAAACATTGTATTATATAAGATGTTGTTTTTGTTTTATAACAAAAAGAATTGCAACGGTATTAGACGGTTTTTGCCTTTGGAAAGTTTATTAAAAAATGTTTTGCCTCAGTAAATCTTGTGAAGGTGTGATAATACACTATTTAGCTAGGGTCGTAAATCAAGAACGGTAAAAGATATCACTGGTAAAAATATCTATTGACAAAAATTCAAAAATTATGTGGGATTATTTATGATAAGTAAAAATTGCAAAATTTGCGAATACATTAACATATTTAAAAAAAAATTGTAAGATGTTGTGGACATGAAAATTTGGCCCATGGGAGAATTTAGCCGTAGGCCGTCTCACCCGTCCGGCTCTGGATATTATTTTTATACAATCTAAGTTATAGCGCGAATCGTAACCATGAGAAAGATGATCGTTGATCAGTTCTATCATTGAATTCAGAGAAACAAATGCGACCGGCAAATGTAAGGTAATTAGAACAATATGATAAACATGGATAGGTGTTTAATTCAACATATACAACAATAAACATACGGTAAAATAAATTTTATACTCCTAGATAAAAGTTAAAATAAATTATTTAAGATGCGAAGCAACCCAATAAAATATTTTTTTAATATGCACATACGTGGCATAAACATTTTGTTACTTTTTTTAATGTGAAAGGTAAACACTTACTATGGGCTGGATCCAGAAATCTATTTACATTTAGTGGACTGTATTTTATGTAGGCTCTTCTTAATATGCTCATCCTGATAACTTTTAAATATATCCGTATGTTTACAGTAAAACCGGATACACGTTAGTTGATTGTGTTCAAACCATAATCAGCGATTTAAAAATATATTTTTATACTATAACATAAACCAGATTGTTGTGGACATGGCACATTAAACACCTCATTATTCACAGCATTGTTTTATCTACAGATAAGAATAATCTTTGGTAAAAGTAGAGTACACGACATCATAGCACTACGAATACAGTGAAAGTCCTCCATGTATGCGTGCGTACGGTACTTCCAGCATTTTTTTAAACTCAGTGTCTACTTCAAGGTTCGACATGGTAATGAAATCGCTGTAGTACTTCAGAACCTCGATACCAGGAAGCGCTGCATTGCATAACAAGTGTTTTTTCATTTTTATTGGTGATGATGTCAATGTCACCTAAATCAATGGCATGCATAAAGAATTCATAGCATCAGAAGTACCTTGTAAATATGGTTCGTGAATATCAATTATGCTGTTTTTTGCAAAGCCTTCATTTCAAATTGATATTGAAGTTTCGTTTGCATTTAATTGCAACATTATATTAGGAAGTAAACGGTCAGAAGAAATGTTAGCTAATTGGGTTCCTGAAGTTGAATGATCGTTATGCCTCAGGAAATTTGGAATTCATTCTGTGCCATAAAATGTCTCAAACTGTCATAAAGCAGGATACAATTGTTTTTGTCTGACCAACTATTTCAATCATCATACCTACTCATCATAGATAGATAAATATTATTTTTAGCACTAAATGTCTCAAAAACTATGACAGACAGAACACAACAATAATACATTTTTGAAATCAGGAGGAAAATCTCTACCCGAATCCATAAAAATATATACAGGGTATTCCATTAAAAAAAAAACAAAAATTTAATGTATCTTTCTTCTTTCAGATATATCAGATATATATGTATATTTCCTCTTTCAGATATATCATTAGCATTCAGTGCAATAATAGGTTATTAGATCTGGTTATCTTTAATAAAAAATGTGTTGTGGTAAAGGCATTCGACATTTTAGTTTCGGAAGATTTATATCATCCTGCACTGGTAGTTATCTATAAATCAGAAAATTCTTCGAAAAACAATAAACAAAAAATAAATACTATACATTACAATTTTTGCAAAGCAAATTTTCCCGAGCTTTACCAGTGCCTTGCAGAAGTGAATTGGAACTTTTTAACACATTTCTCTAATGTCGATCTGGTTACTGAAAGTTTCTATAGCAAAATTTATCAGATACTGGATGTATATGTACCAAAAACTAGGCAACGTAACAGAAGTTACCCACCTTGGTTTACAAGTAAAATAATACATAATGTTAAAATAAAGCATAGGGCCTGGAAACAGTATAAAAAGCATAAAGATGAAAATGCACTGAATGAATTCAAAAATCTGGGAACGTTAATTAAAGAAAACATTGATATATCATATAAAATTATTGCAGCAATATCGAAAGCAATATTAACAGTAATCCAAACAAATTTTGGCAATTTTTAAATAATAAAAAAAAATACATTCACCATACCTGATACCATGATTGATAATACTGAAGATGTACTGGGCTATGAGAATATTGTTAATAAATTTGTCAAACACTTCCAGGATTCGTATACACAACTCGACAAAAATTATGAAAACGAAATAACTGATTTAACTTCTGATAACTTTCATATAAGCGGTTTTTCGGAAACTGATGTGTATGCAAGGTTAAAAAATTTAAAACCGAAATTTACCACTGGATAGACAACATTCCTGCCTTTTTTTATTAGAGACTGTGCCTGTGTATTTGCATATCCTCTAACAATCATCTTTAATTTACCTATTAAAATTGCTGTTTTTCCAGAAACATGGAAAACCTCTAGAGTTGTCCCTGTTTTCAAAAAGGGAGATCGTGCCAAAATACAAAATTACAGGCCTATTACTATAATTAATAATTTCTCTAAAGTTTATGAAATTCTGGTGTATGAATTTATTTTCTTTTACATGAAACATCGCATTACGCCTTATCAGCATGGATTTATGAAAGGGAGATCAACTGTTACCAATCTGTTTTGTATCACGCAATATTTAGCAAATTCTTTAGATGCCGGGCCTCAGACAGATGTCATTTATACAGATTTCTCAAAAGCATTCAACCGATTGAATCACAGTATCTTATTAATAAAATTGCAGAGTTATGGATTCTCGCAAAATATGTTAAACTTTATTACATCGCACAGTGGGGCGGATGGCACTTTTAGGTGACCATAATTCAAAAAATGAATCTATGGCTCTGAAAGTGGGTACCATATGGTTTTTCGGGGTCGCTGATAACGAATTTGATATCAGATTTATCAAATTCAAAATGGCGGATCCAAAATGGCGGACTTTTGTTTCCAAAAATCTATTTAGCGATTTCAAAGTGAGTACTATATGGTTTTCGGGGTCGCTGATAACGAATTTGATATCAGATTTATCAAATTCAAAATGGCGGATCCAAAATGGCGGACTTTTGTTTCCAAAAATCTATTTAGCGATTTCAAAGTGAGTACTATATGGTTTTCGGGGTCGCTGATAACGAATTTGATATCAGATTTATCACATTCAAAATGGCGGATTCAAAATGACGGCCTTCTTTCTCCAAAAATCTAGTTATTGCTTTCAAAGTGAGTACTATATGATTTTCGGGGTCGCTGATAACGAATTCGATATCAGATTTATCAAATTGAAAATGGCGGATCCAAAATGGCGGACTTTTGTTTCCAAAAATCTAGTTATCGCTTTCAAAGTTACCCCGAAAACCATATAGTACTCAGTGAGTACTATATGGTTTTCGGGGTCACTTTGACTAGATTTTTGGAAACAATAGTCCGCCATTTTGGATCGGCCATTTTGAATTTGATAAATCTGATATCAAATTCGTTATCAGCGACCCCGAAAACCATATAATACTCACTTTGAAAGCAACTAGATTTTTGGAGAAAAAAGTCCGCCATTTTGGATCCGCCATTTTGAATTTGATAAATATGATATCAAATTCGTTATCAGCGACCCCGAAAACCATATAGTACTCATTTTGAAAGCGATAACTAGATTTTTTGGAAACAAAAGTCCGCCATTTTGGATCGGCCATTTTGAATTTGATAAATCTGATATCAAATTCGTTATCAGCGACCCCGAAAACCATATAGTACCCACTTTCAGAGCCATACATTCATTTTTTGAATTATGGTCACCATGCAGCTTCTCTCTACTGCATGGAGCGCGTTATCGTACAGCGCGACACATTAACGGTTACAACTTTTCTCCTGGACACATCTGGAGATTCTTCTTTAAATATGTTTTATTAAACACTTTAACAAACATGTTAATGAAGTTATCTGCCTGGAATCTGTTGGAAATTTTTTCTATGCTCCATGCATATGCCGGAAAAAAAGGTAAAAAAATTCTAATTGCAGTCCAATGTTTAACGTTGATTTTAGAAAGTTCAAAAACATTTTTCATCGATTCAAGTATATAGAATCATTGTACATAACTTCAACATTAACATCCATTTTTCAAAATTGAAATCGTCCGTGAATTTTGCACTGTATCCACGAAATAACTTCTACTTGAAAAAACGGCAGCGGAGCATCGCTCGTGGTTTCTCGACAGGGCCAACTTTCGACTGACGTAGAAAACCAGGTATTCGCTATTATGACCTGTCTCTTTCGGATTTAGATGGGCCAAAGCCCCCTCTAGGGGAATGTGAACATGAACCGTCGAAATTGCGACCTTCAATTTTCGAATTATGGTCACCTAAATGTGCCATCCGCCCCACTGTGCATCGTACTTATCTGATAGGAAACAATTTGTGCAATGCTGTGGAGTCCAGTCTGTTGAAATACATGCCACTTCTGGAGTTCCTTAAGGCTCGAATTTAGGACCCTTACTTTTTAATATCTTTATAAATGACATATCTAATTTAAATTGTAAATATTTATTATATGTGGATGATTTAAAGATTTATTCTATTAAAAATATTGAAAATTGTTTTACTCTGCAGAAATATTTGGAAAACCTTAATATTTGGTGCATTAAAAATAAATTTCCCTTAAACATCACAAAGTGCAATGCTATGATATTTTCTAATAAAGTACAAGCACTAAATTTTGACTATATTCTTAATAATATCATAATTGCAAGGCCTACTGTCTTTCGAGACTTAGGTTTAATATTTGATAGCAAACTCCCTTTCTTAAATCATGTTAGTAGCATAACATCAGAGAGTTTTAAAATGTTGTGTTTTTCCATTCGACCTATAACCCCATAAAAACTTGAAGATCAGAATTTAAAAAGAAGGTCGCTACACTTCCGTATTATTTACAGCAGAATTTGGGCAACATTCCATCTATTGACTGAGAAAATGACATATTACGAAAATATAGAACGATCCTATGGAACAGAAGTTAAAAACAAATTGAAGTGAGCCTTGAAAATGAAAAAATAAAATTTTCGAAACGTCGGCATTAAACTCAATAAGTGTTGCTGATTTTCCCATTTGACCTATAACCCCACAAAAACTTGAAAACCAGGATATACCTAATACCAACCATTATAAAAAATAACGGTAATATTGAGGATACCAGTTTGATATGTTTAATTAATTAACATTTTCTGTTAAAATACTGAACATAATCGATATGGAGAAAATTTTTTTAATAACAGCAAATTAACATAATAGAAGAAATGATAGTAAAGAAGTAAGAAGATTAATTAAATCTGTTCAATATGACCTCCATTTAGCTGAATACATTTTTTGGCATCTACGCCTAACTGAGCTCATTATTCTTTTGAGGGTATTGGCATATATTTTGCCTTAAATGTCCCTAACTCTGTCTTCCAAAATATCGATAGTTTCCGGGGTTCCAAAGTCATACACTTCATTTGTCACCGTACCCCACAAATAAAAATCAGTAGGGGTTATATCAGGCGAGTGGGGAGGCCACAATACTGGTCTTCTATTTGAAATTATGCAGTTACCAAAATTTTCCTGCAGTATTGTTGGAATCACAATTCGGTAATTTCTTGTTCTGTAAAAAGCTGCTTTGTTTTAATATCTTGGGTATAAGGAATATTTGTTTTGCCTGCAATCTGTTGCACTGATATGCGGGAATTATTATTAACAGCTTCGAGAATATTATTTGTGCGGTCAACATTATCAATATCATACCGGTCTCTTTTATTATCAAAACTCGTCTGAAAATTGATATTTTTAGAAAATTGTACAAGTAAAACAATTTAGTAGTAGATGTTAAGTATACAAAAACTTTTTGGTTTTCCATGGCCTACTATTTTGTTTTGTTAAGCAATGGATAACTTTTCTTAAATTAGTCCCTTGAAAAACAAATTTTTCTCGACATGTGTTACATTATCTGAAAGCTTTTTTTTAAGCACAATCTGGAGAAGAAGAATCCAATATGGCTGCCATAAGAAAAAAAAGTTACCTCGGATATCTAGAAAACATTCGTTTCGACACCAAAATATTAGTGTCCAATAAGTATCCTAATAATGTAAAAGTCTAAAACCTGCCTGACCAAGGATTACTTGGCTCCAGCCAAAAAAGAGAAATCACAAAATTTTCGTTTTTTTTTTTGAAAATCCCAAAAACGGTTTCAGATAGATGTGATTTCTTAACGGATTTGGAATCAGCATAATATTTGCTAAAACTCATCCCATTTAACCGACTTTGCAGCTCTTATGGCTTCCGATATCGCAATGGTGCGCATCGAATTTGGGACACACGGTATTTTAACCATTTAGGATGAATTTTTATTAAATATCACATATATTTTTCTTTTCTTTACCGTTAATATCAAATAATATCTGATGGTTTTTTTTGTGGGGATTTCGGTCAGGTATAACTAATTTTATTATTTTTATTTTATTATCTCTGATGATGGCGTAATAAACCGAAACGTTAGAAAAAATAAAACAATTATTTATACCTGACCGAAATCCCCACAAAAAAAACTCTCAGATATTATTAAATATCACAATAATAATACAACGAATTTAATAACATAGAGATTTTTATAAACGTTTAATTTACATACCGTATTTCTTATTATAATAACCATCTGATTTTAGTAACTCAGTAGGTCCTCTAGCATTGGTGCTTTTATATGTAGTCTCAGTATAATGTTTGCGGCATAGCTTACTATGCGGTTCTCCTTTGGTTGGCATGTTTCACACCACAGACACCTATAATAAATACGAACTTACCCGCTACTAAATGTCATTTTCATTTATATTGTCTATTTCAGTAAAATAAATATATATCATATTACCTGATACCTGAATAAACAAATTGCTTATCTTTCTATTTGCTCTTCATATTTATTAGTTTAACGTTTAATGTGGTTTGCTTATCATTGTATCTGCCTGTTAAAATATTATCGCTGAGCTCAATTCAAATGATTTTACATTAGAATAAACACAGGCCTTAAAAAATAGAAAATACAGAACTGGAACAATGGTGGAGATCAGTACTTGGTTGCCTTACACAAATATTTGTTTTTTTAATTACACTGGCATAGACAATTTTTGTAACGTAGTTCCCGCTACTGTTTTAATATTGTTAATACCTCTCTATTAACTGAAAAAATATTCAACAAGTCCTAATACGTGTCAGCCATGATGGGTGATTACTGATTACTGTTGGTTCTTAAAGCGAGACTATTTGACCCCCTTACAAGAAAAAATAAACTGAACATATGTTTTTCAAAAATTATTCTCAATCTTCGTAGATATATCTATGTAAGCCTAATATATGTCATATACATCATTGATATATATCAATAAATAGATTAGTAAAATTATCAATAATGTTATTCCTGCCCATAAGGTTTTATTAATGTAACAAGAAAATTTTACGTGTTCCGACTTTTTGCATGTCATTTCTGTAATCAGAAATCTTTATTCCAGTTGAATATGCTATTCAGGTACATGTTACAAAAATAGTATATTGTTCAATGAGTGAGAAAGTTGGCCATTTCCATGAGGATGAAATTTTTGCGACACAAGCCGAAGGCGCGTGGTGCAAATTCATCCGAGTAGAAATGGTCAATTCTCACGAGTTAAACACTACACTTTCCAATCGTATTAATTAAAATGGAAAAATTTTGCAATTATCTATTTATTTTTTTTACAATATTAATATTAATAGTTCCATAATTGATAATACTGAGAGGTGGAGAATTTACATCAACATTGAGATTCTTATTAGTCATCACATTTGTGTTATTTGCACTTGTGGTGGGATTATTATTGTTAATAGTACTAAGAATATTATTTGCAGTTCCATTTTGTTTTTCATCGAATCATCTATGTAGCCCTCGGCTACAGTAGATGATTTCCAGCCTCCGTGTCTCTTTAAAGCTGTTATATCTGCTCCTGCGTCTATAAGTATTGTCGCAGATGTCCCGCGGAAGCTATGTACGGTGTATAGATGTGGATCTGGAAGTTTCAAAAACGTTGCTACCTGCTTGCCCATTCCACTCAATTTATTAATTCCAATTTCCTACATAGTGCACTTGCCCATAGTTTTTGAAAATTTGTAAATACTCGCCAGTTACAGAAAATTTTCGAACAGTTTTAGTTTTTGTTATTGGAACTGTCACAAGCACAGAATTATTTAAATGTTCCAAGTCTTCAATTTTCATCGCCTTCAATTCACATGATCGACATGCTCCCATTACTCCCATGATGAGGGAAACCTAAAATCAAATTTACCACAATTTGCCTATCAGGAACTACATAGGTATATATTTTTACCTTCATAGCAAGATACACTTTGTCTGGTGCATGTTTTATAAAATTATCAATCTCTTGATCTGTGAAGGTTTTGGACTTTTTAGCTTGGTAGCCCTCTGATTTGCGTTTCAAAAGCGCCCTCAATTTTGAATATTGTTCAATGTTCACTCCATTGCTAAAATTTAAAGTACTCCGTAACATCGAATATATTGACCACAAAGTTGAGGACTTATATTTAGTTTGTAGCTCACCGAAATAAGCCATCAATACATTTTCGGAAAATAAATTTATCGTCTTCTTTTTGCGTCAGTCCATAAAAGTGGAATAAGTTTGCTCATATCTTTTCCTGGATCTTTTAGGAAGGAGGTTAAGTGAGCTTTGTTTCGCAGCGTTCACAATTTCTGGTGGCGTACTATCAATAATATCCTCATCGGACGAAACATCCATTATTCCCTTCTATTTAAACGATTCTGGTAGAAATATTCGCACTATTTCGCAACAACACCATTGAAAATCACTAAAACTCAATCACAAATGAAAAGTTTTGACAAATAGCGTCAGATTGTTGACAGATGAGTCCATTTTTAAAGAGGAGGTCGGACAACAGGATGTGTTGAGAAAGTGGAAATGCCGGCTTCTCATTGGTCGAGAAGTGTTGAGAAAGTAAACTTTTCTACACAGGTTGAAAAAAGTTGAATTTTCTAAATCGAAAACTATTGCATAATGGTCAGGTTATTTAATATGATTGGAAAAAAATATATTTTTTTGTTCGCCAGTGTTATTAGTGTACAAAAATAATAGACAATCCTGCCTGGTCTATTTATATCGCAGGGACACCGTACAGCAGGATTTTTTACTTCAGTTTACCTATTTTAGGTAATTTTGTGTGATATAAGCTTCATTATTTCACGAAATAGAAGTTATTTCCAATAATCTGTATATACACCCAATTTCAATAGAGATAATTCTGCAATACTGCCTATATTTACCAAATTTCAAGCTAAAATGTTAAGCCTATTTTGAACTATTGTAAAATATTTGCAAAATCATTAAATTTAAAATCTTTAGATATAGTTAGTTACCCAATATGTTATTGGAAAAATAAACTTCTACTTCAATTGAGACACTTTAAAAAGGGGAAGCATTTTTTTACTTTCTACATATAATTTGCTTTCAAAAAACATAGTGGGTATGCAGCCCGAATGATATACCCGTAGCGGGTATTTTCCCTTTTTTTCATTTGAAAATTGAAAACTACACGTAAAAATAAGAGATACGTATTTTTCTTTATTTTTTCTTTTTCATTTAAACTGAAGAAAAGTCAAACTTTCGTCACTAAGTGCAAATTCAAATAGAGCGGGATATGCAGTCATTTTTAGGGCATGTATGGTATTTTACCAGATTTGACATTTTTGTCCGTAACCTCATTTTTGTTTGTTTATTATTGTAAAAATATACCCTCTACATGCTTTTTTCCATCTTTGCGTGCTCTTAGAGTGTTTTAAAACTAATATACAACAAAAATGCTAAAACAGGAATCACAACCGAATTATAAAAATACCATCTTGCCAGTGTTTCAATACATTTTTGGTGATTTCCCTAGTTTGCGCTTAGTGACGTAATTATGAAAGATTTTAACCTGAAATAACTATGGAACTATTGAAATAACTATTTTATAGCGCTGTGTAATATATTTCTTTCGACACAAAAAATACTGAAAAAAATTATGCTTTCAAAATATAAGATTTCCAATTTCATCACAGACCAATGCAATGAAATGCCCCATGCACCATATTACACAACCCATAATTCAGGGTTGTTGTAGGAAAATAATTCTATTTTTTTTTATTGAATCTTATGAACTGTTTTGTGTTAATTCTCCGCTCAGTATTGTACAGAATATTTAAATTGAAAATATTCCGAGTCTTGCAATAAAAACAGTTTAAGAAAGAAGACTATTTGTTTGGTGTCCAGTTGTATTAGTTCGTTGTACTTTGGATATTCAACTCTCGGACAATGGTCCCTACATAGTTCCACACAACCTTGGCAAAAGTTTAGATTTTTAATTTTAATAGTTGATAGGAATGTTGAAATGTTTATAATTCAGACACTTAATTTTTCATTTTTGCTAATATACGAACAAAGAAATCATCATGCGGCAATAACGGTACTGTAATATTTTTATTATTTACATTTAACTAGAGATTTTTTTCTTAACTTTGGTGCTTTGTTAATACGTGAACAAAAAAAAATGCAGTTGAAATTATTTTTTCAGCATCTAACGCAGAAAAATATGGTGAATAACTACATGTCCAGAAATCGTTACATGTGAAGCTAAGGAGCCGGCATCCATTTTGAAAAATGGCGGCAAAAGTAAATTTTTTCCTTCTTAGCTGGTTGTGAAATAAAAGATCTTTAATTTTTCGACAAGTTTATTATTATTACTTTTGGAGCAACACATCACATAACCTTACCGAAGCCAACGACCACCAGTAGCCCAAATATGGATTGGTTTAGGATTAGCTTAATATCACAATTTGTATTTATGACCTACAGGAAATACAGATAAAAAAAATGCAAATAATCCTTCATATATTTTAATTAGTTTTTGACCATACACTAAAAAAATCCCAATAAGGAAAATTGGCGATAAATTCCAGAGACGAATTTTACGTAGATGTAATATTGTATTGATATATAAAATGATAAAATATTTTATTTTCTTTATAAAACTGGAAACAAAAAAATTTTGAATTTTCTCAGGCAACTAATTAGCTTGCAGCTATAAAAAACTATTAATGACCGACGGGTCCGTTATTGTCGAGTGTCCAGCAGTAATTCATAGATGACCTCGAAGTCATTGGAATACACGCTAAATACGTAGTATTTATAAAACGTCTGTGTGAATAACATATACTTGAAAAACACATTGTGGCAGTCAGATAAAGATGAGCAAGTGCCAGGGTTGTTTAGAATGGGGACCGTCATTCGCATAACGATTGTATTAGTGTTTACATAACAACACTGACGTAGTTTTCCACGAAACACCAAAACACTATATACTGCACTCGACGCGCATTTCGCCAACCAAGTTGGCATCATCTAGAGATGATTAAAACTAACCTTATGCTAACAATGTACCCTATTTATACCTAAACTATTGAGGGAGAATCTTAATAGACGATGGACTAGAAAATTAAAACTCGCCATTTTGTGTTGAGCACAATGGTGAGAGTCCTTAGGGATATATCTTAGAGTACTGGTATCTTTTCTGAATATGTCAAATTCTAACTTATTATCACTATTTCTAATTATTAATACATCTAAAAATGGTAGTTGTCCAGAGTTTTCAATTTCATATGTGATTTTAACTGACGCGAAACGACTGTTTAATTTAGAAACAAATTTGTCAATATCAGCGATTTTTGTATCACACTTCAAAAATATCATCCACATACCTAAGCCAAACCCTGGGGAAATACTCGAATTCTTCTTTTGTTTCTGTCTCGAATCTGTTCATGGAGAGACTGGCATTGAATGGTGACAAGGAGTTACCCATTGCTGTTCCTTCATGTTGTTCGAAGAAATTATCGTTGAATCGAAAGCAATTTTGTCTCATGCAAAGTTTAGTGAGATGAAGATATTCTTTTACTACATCTTGACTGAGATTGTTTAATTCGAGTAAATCCTTAAGATAGTCCAAAGTCTGTGGTATCGGAACACTTGGAAACAATAAACAAACGTCAAAGGAGATCAAAATTTCACCTTCTTGCAACTGAACATTTTTCACCTTATTAATGAAATCATTGGAATTAATCACAGAGGAACTAGGTGGTCGATAGGTAAATTTTCGAACTCCTGCGTTAACCATTTTGATAGGTGGTAAGTCGGAGATCCGATTGCTGAAACAATAGGACGTACCGACTTTCCTGGTTTATGTATCTTAGGCAAGCAGTACAATCTAAGTACACTTGGGTTAAATACATGTAACCTCCTATTTAAAGCTGGAGTAATAAGGTTGTTGCAGGATTTAAGAACATTTCTTACTTCAGTAATCATTTTTATTAATGGTGTTGGGAATGTTTGGCAGAGATATTTCTTCTACCTGCAACACCGCTCTTGTAATCAAGGTGGTAAAAATACGAGGAATACACTTTTGTTTTCACACCTATTTGATTCAAAACACAAAGTACACTACGGCTATTTTTGATTGGCAGTAGTGACAATGTCAACAAACAATATAATTAACATGTTGCTTCATACATGAAAATGATGGCTAATTTTTACAACAAAAGACGTGTCTGCTCACCAAGTCTTTTATAAGTTGTATGTTTTCTCAACCACACCAGCTTTCTCTCACTACCATGGACACAGTCGATCAGTTCATCCGTCCGTGGCACAGTTGGCCAACATAATAGGGCATTCCCCACTGAAATATAGTGGCAACAAAGTAAATAAAGAATAAGAGTTTTTAACAAACGGATTTCTAGAAAGTTTTTTATAAGGACCATCACTAATCAGATTGTGTACCCTTTCATAATAGTCCTCTTTATCTAAAATAACAATCTTATTGCCCTTATCAGCTTTTAAGTAAAAACAATCTTTTTCACACAACCGTTTGATAATTTTTCTGTCTTTTGTAGATTTTGACTTTCTGTTTATATTAGTGACAATATTTGTCGAGATTTGATTTTTGCAAGCTTCTCTGATAAATCCTTTAGAGGAATCAGGAAGGTATTGAATTGAACTTTCAGCACTTGCAACAATTTCATCTAAAATGCCTTCAGAGGCAGGTAAAGCAAAATTTAATCCCTGGTTAAGGAGATCAATTTCTTCTTTATCAAGCGACTGTGAGGAATGATGTTCTACAATGCTGAGAACTTTTTGAGGAACACTTTCTTTTGACGTACTATCGATTAATCTTTTGAGTTTTTATTTTCTGATGACATTTTCTTAATAAATTCCTCTGAAAGGCACACCATTGTTCATGTTCTAAATTATTTAACTTATAGGTAAGCTTTTGATAAAGTCCATATGCTTGCAATTCAAGCGTATTTCGTCTGCTGTACAGATACTCGAATCACCAGTGGTATTGGTACGATTTTTAAAGATATAGGTATGACAGTGGTTCATTCATTGGAAAACAAACTACAACAACTTTTAGGCAATCCAAAGGACAAAATTGAAACAAACGAAAAGTCGGGGATTTACGAAATTAGCTGTAAGGACTGTAATCAAAAGTACGTTGGACAAACTTGACGATCCATTCAAACCAGATTCAAAGAGCATATGGCACATCTCAAATATGGTAGAACAGATAAGTCTAGTGCTGCCCAACATGCGTTTGAGAAAAACCATAAAATAGATAGTAGCAATTTAAGATTAATTAGGAATGTAACTAATACTAGACAGCTGGATGCATTTGAAAGTTTGTAAATCACAAAGTGTAAAAATAGTGTGAAAAGTGGCAGAGGGCCAATTCCAGGTAGACTGCTTTATTGGTTAGTGAGTCACGGTTCACAGAACCGTGACAATAGTTTAGGTATAAACTATAACCGTGCCGATGGGGACTAACAAGTCCGAAACACTTGTGTCCACGACTTGCATACTTTATACGGGCCTCACCCGTAATATTTTTTGCTTCTTATAACTACTTCTTTCTGATTTGTCTGCGAATATAATAAACATAAATACAGTTATAATTTTACACCTGTCGACGACCCTGAACTTATAAATATGCATATATAAATAATTAGATATTGTTTATAAAGAGGAAGCAATTTATGTTTTATAATATCTGTAACATTTTACAAAAAATGTCCTTCAATAGAATATATCCTAGAACTAAATTGCATGCACTCGAATCCTAATATAATTTATTAAATTTTATATTTAGTTCATCACAAATTATTATATTAATATTTACACATTTGTAGGCAAAGTACATTACAGTGATAAATAATTTTATAAATGAAATTTTTTCGTTATTTGCAAGCCAATAGGGGTTTAAATTGTAAGAACCAACTATTTTAATTGCAAAGAAATATTTCCCAGAACAAATATAGTAAAAATGAATCATTGCATAAAATGAAGTGCATGAGTTATTCCGACACCTGACTGTAGATCCTCCAGTTGATATCAGGAATCTCTACACTTCACATACGGCTACGGTAGACCAAGGTGTTGAAAACACCATCCTGGCAATACCTAAACCGTTTATTATCATTATTATTATTATTATTACATTTTATATTGATATTATTTCTACTTACCTCGCTTCTATAGATTGTTAACAACTTACTACAATAAACTGTAACTAGTTAACAATCCTTTTCAATAAAAAAAATTTAACAATTAATGTAATGTAATAAATAATAAAGGTACTTATTTATTTATTTAAGTTACAACTACCCAGACAGATGAAAATCCAACTACTGGGTAGGAAGGTTCAAACAATGTTTCACACAAATTAAGCATTTTAAATAAATCCAAGTAACTAATACATAGTGCAACACTTAAATTAGAGTAACAACATCATAATGAATAACATATTATTAATATGAGATATACACCCATATATACATATACATAGATAAACTCATACACATGTAGACATACTCACATACACATAGAATATATACATATGTGCAAAAAATTAATACTCAAATGATAGAAGTTTTAATCCAAATGCAATATAGACTGTTTAATTTTATCCTCATTGGTACAAAATATATCAATATCATCCTCTACAGACATACAGGGTGTCCCAACCTAAAGTAGGCACCCCGAATAACTTTAGAGATAAAAATTTTTTTGAAAAATTGGTGAAACACGTCAACCTTGTTTCCAAGTGGGACATATTTTAACGTAATACTTGTATACTAATCATCATCCCTCTACCCTACACGGCCACCCCCCTCAAGAAATTCAAATGGCAAGGGGGGTCGAGTGATACATCTTTTGAAAGGCCTTTCAATTCTCTACATAATTGTGTATTTTTTAAAACTTTTATCTATTCGTTCCTGAGAAATAATTGTTTCATTATTTTAGGTTCGGGAAATAAAAATAAGAGAAGCAGTTTAAATTATCGTATGTATTATTCAAAATGACCCCCACCGACTTCCATACAGTAGTATAATCTGTCTTGAAATTCTGTACGAACATTTCTGAACACATCTGGAATCAATAAAAGGCATTCTCGAACAATTCTTTCACGTAACTCTTCCGAAGATGCCGGTTTTGTTGAAAATACCTTCGATTTCAAATGTCCCCACAGAAAGAAATACAAGGGAGTTAAATCGGGTGACCTAGCGGGCCACTCCACAGGCCTCTCCTTCCAATCCATCACTCAGGAAACCGATTATCCAAAAATTGACGGACTGCTATAGCAAAATGTGGGGGTGCCCCATCCTGTTGAAAAAACAGTTCGCCCTCTAAAGGATTATCGTCTTCTTCGAGGATTTGGGTAATCATTGGGTCGATGTTATTTTCTAACAGATCGAGGTACCTTTCGCCATTTAAATTGTCCGGAATAAAAAACGGCCCGGCAATGTGATCCCCTAAGATGCCAGCCCAAACATTTAACTTCTGAGGCCTTTGGGTATGAGTTTCCATGAACAAATGTGGATTGGTTTCACTCCAATAATTACAATTGTGTCTGTTTACCTCCCCATTTAACTGAAATGTCGATTCATCAGAAAAACACGTATTGTACAGTAGATTGGCATTATCGTTTAATTGTTCACTAAAAATCTCACAGAATTCAAGCCGATGATCCGGATCATCTTCGTTTAATTCGTGTACCAATTTAAATTTATATGGATGAAATTTGTGGGCCTTTACAATTCGATGAATACTGCTTCGTGATACACCGGACGCCTCAGCTACTTTCCTGATCGATTGAGTATTATCCATCTGCAAATGACCCAGAACTGCCACTTCGACTGCTTCATTCCTAATCGGTCGCTGAGGTTCATGCTTTTTGTTTCATACAGAATCTGTTTCCATAAATTTTGTCAATAATGGTAAAACATACTGAGAACCAACCCTTCTATCTGTTTGATTTCTATTGAATATGAGCTCCGTAGCTCTAGCACAATTATCGTTATTGTACCAGGAGTAGTAGGAATTGTTGACAGTAGTTCTGGGAACACTTTTGGAAAAAACAGTGTCCAGTTCTTTATACATATAAAGAGTAACGTTATTAGCATTACTGAAAGATCCCAGACTGGTCCAACCTATGTTACATAAGTCATTATATAATTTAGGAAAGTCTGCCTTTTTAAAGTTGTAGTTTGGTACCGATTTACTACAAAATTTTAAGCTTTCAGAGTTAGTCTTAAAAGTAGTTTCCAATGAGGGGTGGTGTTCACCTTCAGGTAATAAAGAGTTTTCAGGTTTTTCAACCTGCACTTTAGATCTACTTAGAATACGATTATTCGAATTTAAAACTTCGTTACATCGCTTTAAACCAATAAATTCGTTAAAATTAATGAATGCCGTAATGCATTTATTAATGTTTTGAGGGTTGTCCAAATGATTTATATATTCCGGTATATTAAAGTCACCCAATATAATCAGTACATCTTAGGTATTCAAAAAAAGGAGATTTGTTAGACACTCAAATGTAGTTTCGTCCTTTTCAGTACTAACGGGAATATAAATAACAATAACATAAACAGAACTTATTTTAGCGCCTACCACATCTACATCGAGCAGTAGAGTGATAACGCAGTTTAAATCCAGAGCAATTGCATTACAACGTTATTTGATATAATCATACAAGTATAATTATTTGATTTATTCAATTAAGTGTAATGTGAGGTGAATTATATAACTTGACTCGAGAAACTAGATTTAACTTAAATCCACCCACTTAATGTCAGTATTAATTTTTCTATCCTTCCTTTCCTGTTTTTGGAAAAAGTTCAATTTCATGCTTTAACACGGATGTACTAAAATGAAATGAACTTGTGTTAATAACATAATTAGAGTGGTAGAACACGTTAGTAAATTTTATTACATATTTTAAGAGGGGAAATCGTGATTTATTTTTAGTTGTACTTAAACAGCGTGGTTAATTTTTTTTAACAAACATATTTCTTAATGTCCTGGGCCCACCTTAAACGTTTGTAACTATTTTAAGACTACTGTCTGTTTGTATGCACACCTGGTTTAATGTATGCAATCAAAATTTCGTGAGTTCGATACATAAGTGAAGAATTCATAAATATTTTTTAAACTTTATTTTTGTAACGCCATATTCTAAAATAACATTTATTGGACAGTTTCAATGAATCAAAACCATGTCATTATTGACAAGTAAAAAATAAAGAAAAAAGTGTGAAATAAACAAATTTAATTTCACAGTGTGAAATAATATTTAATAAAGTTGTAACATGAAACATTTATTAATTAATAACAAATTTCATGAACAATTTTATTCATAATTTAACGAACATTTATATGAATAGTACTGTTACTAACATTATTTATATTTATTCCTGGAATTATAGGTTCAGATGTGTGAAAAATATTTGATTCATTTATATTAATATGGTGGTTGGTATGATTTTCATCAACGACTACAAAGGCAGACATAGTCATTTCTGTAGTATTGTTTGAAAATATCTGTTTTGAAATTTCCTTTTTCTTCTGGATGCTATCTTCTATATATCCCTTAGCAACTGTTGAGGATTTCCATCCCCCATGAGGTTTAAAATAAGAATATCAGCTCCAGAACCAGCTAATAGTGCTGCCGAATATCTCCTAAAGCTGTGATCCGTATATTGCTCAGGATTAGATAAGTTAAGGTATTTAGCTATAATTCTTGGTATTTTTGAAAATGTATTAATACCATCTCGTTGGACCCTGCATTTTTCTCCTCGATATTGAAGAAAAACCCCTTTGTAATTCACATAAGTGAAGCGAATAGCTGCATATTTATCATAAATATTTAGTGGATTTATTCCATTAACTGTCTCACCAATTTCCGTAAAAGTCCTTTCAATGTGGGTTTTCGAATCAGGTACTTTAACAACCAGCACGCAATCTTTTCTCACAATGTCATCAATGGTCATATTGTAGATTTCCTCTCGACGACAAGCGCCAGCCAAGCCCATTATTAATACAACTTGTAACATTAATAACTTTTCCATCTGCTGCTTATAGTAAATAAATATAGTTTAAAAAAACTAAAAAACACGCTTTTAAAGCACATCAAACTAAAAAGTGAAAAATAATTATTAATATAAACTGAAAACAATAATGAACGAAAAATACTAGTATTATTGTGAAAAAAGCGTGGGGCGCTTTGTGCCATATTTTTCGTATATCGAGCAACCCACGCTTTTTTCACAATAATACTAGTATTTTTCGTTCATTATTATTTTCAGTTTATATTAATAATTATTTTTCACTTTTTAGTTTGATGTGCTTTAAAAGCGTGTTTTTTAGTTTTTTTAAACTATATTTATTTTTAACTTTTTAGTTTGATGTGCTATGAAAGCGTGTTTTTTTAGTTGTTTTAAACTATATTTATATTGCTTATTGATGCTGATATTATAACATATTACGATCCAACAGATATTTCTGAAAAAAAAAAAAAATTTTTATTTCAGCCGTGAGGTTCGAACTCACGCCGGATGAGTCTGTCGTTTCGCGTCGAGTGCCTTAACCCACTCGACCACCGGGCTAATTAACAATTATGGAATCTACTGACATATTAAGCCTTTGCTTTCACGCAGGGATACGTGAGGAAAGGATTGGCGATCCTGAACAGGATAATGATATAAACTTATCAAATTATTGTATTGTTACCGGTTCTTAATAAGTGTACAAAGTTTCAATTAAATCTGTCCGTTTAAAGTGGGTTAAAATCGAGTCCAAAGAGTCGGTTACAAACAAACATACAAACAAACAAGCAAACATACAAGTGAAGCTAATAAAAGCGTGTTAAAAACGTTCGACATCTGCTCTGTAAAACACAGTTTTCTGCTTACACCAGTGTATAAATAAATCATATTCTTTTTCGTACAATTTTCTAGATTTCGCTGGTAATAAATCTAAAGTTACAGATATTGCTTGCTCCCTGATTTCCGGAGGAGTACCAGGAATGAAATCCTCCTCACTATACTCATTTTGTTCCAAATAATAATTATTGTAAAGAGAGTGTGTTAAATGCGACGTTTAAATCATTCAATATATTTAGTTGTTTTACTTATTGATTTCTATGGAAACAGCAATAGAATTTAGTCATTACGACAAGGTAACTTTGTCAATTTGCCGTATTTTTACAAAATTATACTGTTTTCTAATTTCGAATGGCAATACAAAAAATGTTGTATATAACTCGAGACTAAAATGTGTTTTTTTTACCCCACTTGTAAAAAAAACACCATTTTAGCCACTTGTTATATAAAATACTATTTCACGTTTAGATTTAGATGTAAACAAATTCATTTGTATTCAATTGACTGTTATACAGGGTGATTTACAAAAATGGAGGCGACATTTAATAGCTATAGAAAATAAAAAAATTAAAGCCGTATATTTTCTTTTGGTCTATTTATGCGATTTGGTACATGTTGAATGCTGAATCTTCTCGTGTCAATAAATTCTTATTCCATTACCTAACAAAAAAAGTTTTAAATAATTTTGTTAAGTGATACTATCAAAAGCGTCCTCTATATGGATTTACCGAAAAACATTCAACAATTTTCTGCAGTCATACCAAATTTGATAGTTGAGTAATTAGAGTAAAATATATTTACAGAAAACGATTTAAAAAATTCATCTTTGATCATTTCCCAACACCACAAAAATTGATAAATACTTAAAAGAAAAAAATAGGAGTCTTTCATTTTTTTTATTGTCTATATGCTATTAAAATTCGACCCAATTTTTGTGAATCGCCCTGTATTTAAATACAAAATTACTGCACTATGCTCCATTCCTTACTAAGAAAGAGTAATTGCCCTACGGCGGTCCTTACATAAATAAAATTATTAAATAAGGCACAGGGTATTGCACTAAAAAAAATGACATTATCCTTGTATCTCCTCCAATTTCTAAGCTATATTTTTTTTCAAAGTTCTTATTAAAATCATAAATAAGAAAGTTAAGGGAGGAGAATTTATTGAGGATTACCTTGTACACTTGATTTCAAAAAAAACTTGTAATCCAAAATCTTAATTGTTTAGTTGTGTGCATATGTCTGTAAATAGGGCTGGCCAGGCATGTCGAGAGGGGGATGGAGAAGAGGTGATTTACCCCGGATCTGGGTTTTTTGGAGGAGATCGGTTTTCCTTGTGTTTTTAAACTTATTAAACCTTTCTTTTATTTTATTCAAATGGAATTTTAAAAAATAATTAGAAAATAACTTTTTCTAAACATTTTCAAGCCTGCCATATTATTGTTTAAAAAAATAATATTTGTTACGGATAATTCTACTAATAATTGTAATTAAAATACTAACTGAATAATGATAATTCTATTTTTAAAATAAGAACACAAAAATACCACTTGAGATTAAAGAAAATGTAAACAATGCAAACTGAACATAAAAATACAATAAAAAAAAATAAAATAAATGATCTTCAATTACGTAATACAGAATTAACTAATATTTTGCCATTGCTCGATTAGAGTCTAAAACTGCCTGAAGTCTTGCAGGCATGGACAAAATCAGATTTCTTGCAAGGTCAACTTCTTGCGACAAGTTCTCCCAAGCGTCTTCAATTATCGCTTCCAATTCTTGGTCATTATTTGGATGGTTATTTAATTTTCTTATATGTTTTACCATTAGTCCCCATACATTTTCAATTGGATTTAAATCCGGACTTTTAGATGGCCACGGTAACAACTCTATGTTTTTATTAAGAAACCATTGCCTGACACGATGGGCCGTATGTATGGAGCAGCTGTCTTGTTGGAAAAAAAATTATTTTCCGTAAACACATCTATTACTGACGGCAACATAATACTGTCTAATATTTCAATATATTTAATGGAATTGAGATGACCACCACTGTTCCAACACACACCTAACCCATTTAGGTTCATCCAAGCCCAGACATTGACTGAAAACCTTCCTGATATTTGTGGATCGAAAGTATATTTTTCGTCGGATCTAGTGGAAGGAGGCCTATATACGCGAACATGTCCATCGTTACAGGATTTAAAAACCTTTTCGTCAGAAAAGACAACTTGTACCCAGAAGTTTTCATCATTGATTATATAGTTGAGTGCAAAAATAATCCTACCCTGCTTCTTTTCTTCTGAAAGTTTGTATTTCTTAGCCGCTGAACAACTCTTCAAGTCGCTTTGTAGTTTTATTCTTCTGCAAGCAGTAGATACCGAAGCAGGGAAATTTGTCTCTGAAATTGCATTTACTGCAGTCTGAAAAGGGTTTTCTATTAGGTAATTTATATGATTTTCATCTTCTTGATTATTGCTCTTTCTGGGCCTACCGGAACCAACTTTACGGGATACCGTTTGGTTGGTTTCCCATTGTTTTTTAACAATCATTATCGTGGTTTTACTCACATTGTATTCAGCAGCAAGTCTTCTGATGGACCAACCATCTCAATTTTAGAAACAATTCGAAATTTTTGAATATCTATTAGATGTCGAACCATTTTTAATAATGACGCCACTGATTAACGTCAAAGTGACATTTGTAAGATTATTAATATCAATCAAAGAACGAATGATTTACATAGCTAAAAGAAAGTGTACCAGTTTTTATTGAAATCAAGTGTACATTGCAAATTACAGTTAGCTGGAAATACGCTTGATTATTTAAATTATATCAGGCATGTGATAAAAACATTCATCGCTCAATCCTATGTAATTAGGTAAAACAATATAACGGAAGCAACTGCGTGATTAATATTTCAAGGTTATTTGTTTTTAAATATTGAATAATTCCGATACTGTGCAACGCGAAGAATGCATTTCCATAAAATATAGGATATTTCCAATTCACTACGTCGGGACTGATGAATACGATCATTCAAATAATCTAGTAAATGCCTCACAGGGAGTGATGGGAATCTTCACAGAATTTATTTAAAACTATTATAAATTCTAGTGTTTAGTTAGAAAATAACATTTTCGTACTAGGCGTGATATTTTTGATTGAGGCGTAACCAAGTTCAAAAACACCCCGTCGACGCAGCAATATGTGGCATTATACCGGCGAGACGAAGCCGAAGGCTTCTGTCACAAACATCATCCACAATAGCTAGAGTTCGACAAGGTCAAAATTATCGCCAGTTAAGTGACCTTGAACGTGGTAGGATTATTGATATGAGGGAGGCCGGACTTTCCCTTAGAGAAATTTTCAACCGCGTAGACCATAACGTGATAACTGTGTTAAGATGTTAGTTAAGATGGTCTAAAGAAGGTCTTTGTGAGCGCCACCGCGGATCCGGACGTCCAAGGAGAACTACAGGTCGTGAAGAACGTCATCTGAAGAGATTGGCTATTAGAGAGGGGTTTTCCACAACACAAATCGTGTGAAATGATGAGATGGAATTATTGGTGAACATGTAATAGGGCCACATTCTTTTGATCTTAAATTGACTAGAGCTATTTATCTTCACTATCTGGAAATCTCTCTGCCACAATTATTGGTGAGTCTTCCTGAAAGGATTCGAAATAGGATGTGGTTTCAACAAAATGGTGCTCCACCACATTATTTAAATACAGTTAGAGACCATTTAGAGAATACCTACCCACGTCAATGGATTGGAAGAAATGGACCCACTAAATGGCCCACTAGAACCCCAGATCTTACAAAAATGGATTTCTTTTTATGGATACATGAAGGGAAATTGTTTATAAAGACACACCAACAACAGTACAAAATATGAAGGAAAGGATAATAACTGCTCCATCACACTGGCAATTTTAGGAACAGTAGAAACCTCAATTCAATAGCGCATAGAGATGTGTGTCAATCAAAATGGGCAACGTGTAGAGCAATTTTTTTCTAATGAATTATTCGATATAAAAAGTTCTTAATTGAAAAATAGTTTTTGGCCACCCTGTACATTTTTAGGAAGTAAAAATGATTCGAAAACTTTAATTAGATGTCTCGTAACTAGTATTCACATAAGTTTTGCTTAAAACCCTTAATTGTGACTGGTGATTTTTTCCGTTCTTCGAACGTTCACCCGATCTCTCACTGATCTAACATATCAGGATATGATCGATACAAAACTGAGATAATTGATTTCTTTTTTTAATTTTTTCTATAATTTAAGGTAATATTTTTAACTCCTTTTCAATTATTCTGGAATTCTAACTTTACCTTAACATGGCTTCGTGGTCGAGTAGTAAGGACATTTGCCTCTCACCATGGAGTCCCAGGTTCGATCCCCGGTCGAGGAACTAGGGTTTTTTCTAAACCAAAAATTTACCTTAGCGTACTCGAATATTAGGTATGTGTCCATTGTCTCTAAATGTGTAGCCCTTTGTCACACAAGGTACCTTGAGGTACCCTCAGAGATACAAAGTATTGTATTACCTGTGGTTGTTAATAATTCAATATGTGTCATTTATTTTTTTAATTAAAATGTCGATAGGTTACGTTGTTACTTCCTCTTTCAATAGCAAATTTAATGATGGTTATTTTCTGTTAACGATTTAAAATATTATTCAAATATTATTATAGTGTTATATGTCACATACCATCTTAAGAAAAAAAAATATATTTTTTAAATGTTTTTCCATAAGTTAAGGTAGTATTTTTATTTCTGTCCCCTTTACAATTATTGGGAACCTTAACTTTTCAAAATGTCAGTAATGTCACTCCCCTTGAACAATTATTGCATTGTTTAGTAACCTTTATATTTAAATGCTCCACTTAGTAATTAATTACTTGCATAATTAATAAATTATATAATTGATTTCCTGTTTTTTTTTCTAATAGTGTGAGATTTCAAAGATAACTACTTCTTTTTGAGTTGAAGTATTTAATATTATCTGGGTATTATGTTAAATTAATTTTAATTTATTTTTCTTTTTTGGGACTTACTTCCACATGAATAATTCTTCGTTATCTAAAAAATATAGTTAGTTACCCAGTATGTTACTGGAAAAATAAACCTTGTAAATATTATTTTTCCAGTAACATACTGGGTAACTAACTATATTTTTTAAAAAACGAAGAATTATTCATCTGGTAGTAAGTCCGAAGAAGAGAAAAAGAAAAATTTACAGAATGCCACAAATAACGTTCAGACAATATTTAATTTATAATATTAACAATCTACTTGTGATAGATAACTACTGATAGATAATTTTGCATTGTAGAAATACGTTTTCTAGAATATTGTGATAATTTATTAGCTGAACCTAGTTCTGCATGGGTACTTTTCAATTAATATTTTAAAGGTAGGTAATTTCCTTCCTGTACAAGCATATTTTTGATATTAAGATATTATATTTTTGTTGTTAAGGTGTCGTTAAGTATAAAAATTAGAACATGAACTATCTAATATTGTACATTGTTCCCTCAAAACATGTTGATGAAGACGAATAAATTCGAAATACTGGTCTGCGCAGTTGTATCGTTGTTTCCTGTTTAGAAGTTTGTGGTACTAATATCTGATTTCTTGTATTTCACATGTGTACTGTGCTAAAGCTTTCGAAGATGTACTATGAACATGTAAAGCTACCATTGATCAACACGGATTTATACTGGGTTGACCGATTTGTAGCAACTTATTATGGTTTACACAATATATGCTGAACACTTAAATATGTTAGACCAAGTAGATGTCATTTAAATAGATATTTCAAAAGCATTTGACGGACTTGCCCATGATACATTGCTACAGAAATTGCTTGAGCAAGGGATTACCAATGTTTTGTCTTTGCTCCTACTTAAATAATAGAAAACAGTATATATAGTATCGTGGTTTCAAGCTTCGATATTACGGCTACCTCTGACGTCCGTCCCTCAGGGCTCTGTGCTTGGGCCTCTGCTATTTGTTATATTTGTAAATGACATCATCGTGGACCTGCAATGTAGAACCCTACTTTATGCTGATGACTTGGAGTTTCTTACATTAACACATTGTTAATTAAGTTTGTAAGAAACTGTATGTAATTCCTGACCTGTAACAGCATGTTTTCTGTCTGGACAGTTCTATTGCTAAATAAATAAATAAACTTCATAGCAATTAATTATTTCCAACCGTTTTCATGATTTGCATAGATAATATATTGTGAAACACTAATTACTACATTACTAAATAATTAGTATTTGATAAAAAATATATAACACTGTATTTCCAATTTTTTAAAGCATTTTATATAAGTAATCGATATTGATAGAAATGAGAATTGTTTAATTTTTTTCTTATAACATAAATTGGGACCGCTATTTATATTATGAATATTGCACACATTTGTCAAGGTGAATTATTTCTCTTTTAGTAATTGGAAATGGGATCTGGGTGTGATTAAAAATTGTTCTTACACCTTTCGTTCTGGACAAAAATAATCTGAGAATTATTCTTAATCCAAAATATATTCATGAGAACTGTCTTTTAAAAATTTTCAGAACTCATACAAGCCTAAGAAATCAAAAATACTTGCAATAGAGCAAGTTAATCAAGCGTATAATAACTCAAAAACGGTATAGGGTAGGGGTAACAAATGGTATATTTTTGAAATCAATAACAAAGGATCATTGCTAAAATTGAAATTAATTTTTAATCCCCTGATTACTTTTGCCTTCGAAAAAAGGGAGTAAGATAACTTTATTTTCGGAAGTGCATAAAATATATTATTCCATCATCTTCATCACAAAAAATTAAAAACCTAAAAACAAATGTAATAATTATGACAGTCTCTAAACTATAAAGCTAGATATATTACTTCTTTCAAAAATAATGTTTTTTTATGGGACAGGAGCAAACGATTACTTTTTTTTAATGAGCCAAGTATAATCAGATAATATTATTTGAAATTTGGTAAAATAAGATTCTTATATGGAACAGTAATTTAAAAAGTGAATGGAAAACGATTGGCCCTCATATTTAGAAAAGAATCTACAAAAAAAATTGATATGAATGTAAAAAATAAACTGCTCACTGTAGGCATATATATGTACCTTGAGCAAAAAGTGAAAGGATGCAATAATTATCCTTGCACAAAACTTTTAAGTTCACGGACAATAAATATTATCACGAATAATTCTTATAGTTTATTGAAAGCAAAATATAATTCATATCATATATTTGCGCGTGTTATGATAGGTATTTATAATATTAGTTGTTATAATAATATGTAAGTTAAGACAATTAAATCTGTAATTGACTGTTATCGAGATCTTTCGTAACAGCACAAGTACAACAAGTGTAAAATATGACTGCAAAATACATTTTAACTGCAATTTATTTTCTAATTAAAAACTGATATATTGAAATCTTAAGCTACATTGAGTTTAAATAGATATCGAAGTTTGTGGTACACTTGATTTAAAAAAAAAACTGGTACAACTCTTGTAATCGAAAATCCTAATAGTTTACTTGTGTGCATATGTCTGTAAATAGGGCTGGCTAGGCATGTCGAGAGGGGGGTGGAGAAGAGGTGATTTACCCTGGACCTGGGTTTTTTTGGAGGAGATAGGTTTTCTTTGTGTTTTTAAACTTATTAAACCTTTCTCTTTTATTTTATTCAAATGGAATTTTAAAAAATAATTAGAAAATAACTTTTTTCAAAACATTTTCAAGCCTGCCATATTATCGTTTAAAAAAATAATATTTGTTACGGATAATTCTACTAATGGTTGTAATTAAAATACTAACTGAATAATGATAATTCTATTTTTAAAATAAGAACACAAAAATACCACTTGAGATTAAAAAAATGTAAACAATGCAAACTGAACATAAAAATACAATAAAAAAATAAAATAAATGAACTTCAATTACGTAATACAGAATTAACTAATATTTTGTCATTGCTCCATTAACGTCTAAAACTGCCTGAAGTCTTGCAGGCATGGACAAAATCAGATTTCTTGCAGGGTCAACTTCTTTGCGACAAGTTCTCCCAAGCGTCTTCAATTATCCCTTCCAATTCTTGGGCATTATTTGGATGGTTATTTAATTTTCTTATATGTTTCACCATTAGTCCCCATACATTTTCAATTGGATTTAAATCCGGACTTTTAGATGGCCACGGTAACAACTCTATGTTTTTATTAAGAAACCATTACCTGACACGATGGGCCGTATATATGGAGCAGTTGTCTTGTTGGAAAATAAAATTATTTTCCGGAAACACCTCTATTACTGACGGCAACATAATATTGTCTAATATTTCAATATATTTAATGGAATTGAGATGACCACCACTGTTCCAACACACACCTAACCCATTTAGGCTCATCCAAGCCCAGACATTGACTGAAAACCTTCCTGATATTTGTGGATCGAAAGTATAGTTTTCGTCGTATCTAGTGGAAGGAGGCCTATATACGCGAACATGTCCATCGTTACAGGATTTAAAAACCTTTTCGTCAGAAAAGACAACTTGTCCCCAGAAGTTTTCATCATTGATTATATAGTTGAGTGCAAAAATAATCCTACCCTGCTTCTTTTCTTCTGAAAGTTTGTATTTTTTAGCCGCTGAACAACTCTTCAAGTCTCTTTGTAGTTTTATTCTTCTGCAAGCAGTAGATACCGAAGCAGGGAAATTGGTCTCTGAAATTGCATTTACTGCAGTCTGAAAAGGGTTTTCTATTAGGTAATTTATAAGATTTTCATCTTCCTGATTATTGCTCTTTCTGGGCCTACCGGAACCAACTTTACGGGATACCGTTTGGTTGGTTTCCCATTGTTTTTTAACACTCATTATCATGGTTTTACTCACATTGTATTCAGCAGCAAGTCTTCTTATGGACCAACCATCTTCAATTTTAGAAACAATTCGAAATTTTTGAATATCTGTTAGATGTCGCACCATTTTTAATAATGACGCCACTGATTAACGTCAAAGTGACATTTGTAAGATTATTAATATCAATCAAAGAACGAATGATTTACATAGCTAAAAGAAAGTGTACCAGTTTTTTTTTGAAATCAAGTGTACATGGCCAAATTTTACAAACAGTTTTTGTCATTATGTACCTATCTCTCAAAATTCAAAAAATTATATGGGCATTTATATTTATGCCATAACCTCTAAATTACAAAAGCTACTAAGAATATATTAATACCAGTCCAAAGAATAAGAAAAAAATTAATAAAATTTGTATGGGAGCATTTTTTTCTATATTTACAAATAAAAAATATATGACACGTAATTTATTTGGGCCAAAAAAAAAAATCAGTTTACCCTCGTAGCTCAAAAACAATCTGTTTTTCCCATCGATTTTGCCTTACCCCGATATATCCTTTAAAATTTTGACTGAAATTTTACACAGAATAATTTGTCAAGTCCACTCAATACGGACTTTTATTTCGGCCTTTATATAAATTCACAAACTGACTGATCAAATTGGTTACCGACTCATAGCGATTCCCAATTCGGCACGACTTCTGAGGCAATCAGCTAACCCATAAAGTACTTATGCTTTATAGAGCAATGTTAGTTTTAGAGACGATAACACTCTAATGTCTAAAACGTCAAGATCTGTGTCATTTTATATTTAACTTTGAACGATTATAATAATTATACTGACTTTTGCAAAGCATTTGATAAAATTTATCTACCCTCTATGTATATTAAATTGGAAACAGGGCTCGCTTTAGAGGCGGACAACCCGGAGTCCTGTCCGGGGCGGCGAACCTGAGGGCGGCATTTTCGCCCCCCTGAATGTGAACCAAATATTGATAAATTAATTATTCTCAATTAATACAAATTTTACACTACTTGTTGATTTTTTCCCTAACTAAAACTAAGTCCTATTCAATTTACATTTGACCTTTGTGGTTTGTTATGTTTTAAGGCTAGACAAATATTAAAACACCTTTTTTAAAAGAAGCATATTTATTTTTGAAATAAAACAAACGTATAGTTAAAAGACGCGCATGACCGCATTGCATAAACTTGTAGGTATATAGTTACTTGTTTAAAATAAAAACTGCAAGCTATAACATGCAGGAGTGCAATCTAGAATTAGTAAAAAATATATTTATTTTTTTCTTCTTCTACTTTTCGATCGGCAATATTTTTAAAACATGTTCAAGGATTAACATTAAAACCTTTGAGTGACACTCGATGGGAAAACAGGATAGAAGCTTTAACGCCATTAAGATTTCAACATGGTGAAATATACGACGCTTTGCTAAGCATTTATGAAAACCAAGACATCGATATCTCAATAAGAGACGAAGATTCGGGTTTGCCAAATTGCATTAAACAATTTAAATTTTTATGTTCAATAGTCATATGGTATAAAATTTTAAACTTTATTAATCCCATAAGCAAGCTTATGCAAACAAAAGATTTTGATTTGAAAAAGCACTTGATCTTCTAGAGAACTGCAAAAATATCTTTAAAAATCTTCGATCAGATATGTCTTTCAATGAAATTATTTTGACGCAAGAGAATTGGCTGATGAAATTAACATCGAAGTTAATTTTGAATCAACAACGCTGCGACACCGCGTAAGAAGAAAAAAGGCCAACTTATCATATGAGGCAAGGGACGAACCAATCGATGATCCCAAAGAGAAATACAAAATAGAATTTTTCTTCTATACTATTGATCAAGCATTAACGCACTAGATAGTCGATTTCAACAACTGAATCACCATAGTAACCATTTTCAACCTCTATATAATATATATGATTTGAAAACCAAGCCTAAAGAGACACTGATAAAGATTTGCAAAGATTTGGAAAATGTTTTGTCTCATGGTGAATAAGTTGAGATTAACGGTCTAGAATTAGTAGAGGAAATTTCTGCAGTTTGTGCACTTTTGGACAAAAAAGAAAGTCCAAGTGATGTTCTTAAAACAATAACAATGCTAAATTTTGCTCCAAATCTTAGTATTGCCTTAAGAATACTACTGACTATTCCAATATCAGTAGCAAGTGGAGGAAGAAGTTTTTCCAAATTAAAATTATTCAAAATCTTTTTACGCTCAACTACTACGTAAAATCGACTAATCGGCTTGGCAATTTTAGCAATTGACACCTAGTGAGTAATGAAATATTCCCAAACAATATTTATAAAACTGGAAACAAAAAATTAAAGTATTTTATCATCCATGCAATGCAAATACAATGACAATAACAATAATTATATAAACTTTTTCTTTCTTAAATTGAGTTTTTTTTTACTTGTAGTTTTAGTTTGTGCACACCTGATTAATATTTTTATTTTACTGTTAATTGATGTGCTGCCCTGTAATTATCAATGTTAATTATTCTGCTGGATTACCTGTATTATTAAACAAATTATCTTAAAAATAAAAATGAAAATTCTAATTCAATCTGTAGATATGTGTAACTTTTTGTAGTTCCCTGTAATCACAATATCTTTTTTAGACATAAAATTTTTACATTAAATTTAGTGGAGTAAAACAGCGTCACAGAATTTTTTGTATGAAGATCGGGTTGATTTGTCGCACAGTATGATCAGATCAGTAGCTCATTATTATTTTTTGGGTAACATAGTTTATGTTATCTAAAAACTTTACAACAAAATGCTACTTAGGTTTTTGTTAAGCACACAAAAATTCGACAACATGCAAATTTTAATACTATTCAAAATACAGTGCGCCGAAGATACATTTGTAATTTAAATACAATTTGCTATATCATATAAACTAAATAAGATAAATAATAAACAAATATTCACAATGAACAACAACCGCTGCAACTTTTTTCTATTTATATCATATGTTAATGATTTTCAAGTGATATGCAAATGTAGCAGCAAATATGAAGGTAAATATTAAACAACTCTAAATTTTGAAAGGGCATAGCCTTTAAATCCTTTGATCACTCACTTCAAACTATAAAAAATTACAAGATATATTTGGTACGTTACAAATGACAGCAATTTACAAATGAAAAAAAAATTAACGAGGTCTCAGTTTATCGGAATAGATTAATATTCATATACGCAAATATGCAAATTTGTGAAGTTATTTGGTTACCTCACTTGTTCATGCAAATCAATAATACTTTAAAGTTGTTATAATTCTTGAATAAAATTTGAATTTTTATGCGGGCAACTTAAGTTCATTCTTGTTTCTAAATTAAATAATTGTATACATATAAGTGCCTAGTACTGTTTAAATCTGCATAAGTAAGACATTTAATTCTTTGTAGTAATAAATTAACAGTTTTATTAATTTTTCCGAAGTTTATAATGAGGCAAAAGGTCTCAAAAATAAATATTTCAGTTACTTACGTCACAAAAAAAATCGCAGTTGTCACTAATTATGTTAAATATTTTCTTTCTTTAAAACTATAAAATTGTTTTAAATAAACATGTGCTAGGGCGTTTCATTGGCCATCCTAAAGTTGATTTAAAGCCTTAATGTGCCGTGACACTAACACCAAGTTAATTTCAACAAACCCAAAATCCCTGAACACTGCACTCGATGCGTGTTTCGCCAACTAAGTTGGCATTGTCTCATCTGATTATGATTAATGATAATACTTATATATTTTATTTGCCTACTATGAGGATTTAGTTACAATGATTATGTTAGAAACGTGTTCTAAAAAATTGGGGAAATTCGGAGGCAAATTTATTTATTTTTATCAATAGCAACTTAAGCTTAATTTATTGTTAATCATGCCCTCGACCTGCATATTGTATTGCCATTCTATTTATAAATAGGAGAAATCGCTTTAGTGCCGGGACGGGCCGGGTAAGACGCGACATGAGGGTGGGAATGTCTAATACATGACATCTTCAGACTTTTACAGCGCATACATTAAAGCGAGAGTGATGATTGTTGTTTTTGATGGCACGCGACCGAGGCGGAGTTTCACTTACATTCTGTGATACTTCAGGTCCGCACTTAGTTTTGTTACTGATTTGTTTAGCAGTGTGTTGTATGCAGGATATAGTATTAATAATTATTTTATATCTGTTTATTTGCTGGTGTGTTTTTGAAAATAATTTAAGAGGATTATCGTGTTGCAGTGAGTTGTGTAATATATGGTAAGTGTAATATTATAATTAATAATTTATTTTATATCTGTTTATTTACTGGTGTGTTTTTAAAAATAATTTAAAAAGATTTAATGTAATTCCAAAATTAATACCTAATAACATTATTGTTCTTGACAATGCGAACTACCATTCAAGGCAACTGTATAAATTTCCTAACAAGAGTTCTACTAAGCTGGCGTTACAAATTTTTTTAATAGAACATGATCTCTATTATGAGGAAAATTATAATAAAGCACAACTCTCGGAAGTCTTGCAAACGAAAAATTATGAGCAGTATATTATAGACACTGTAGCGGAGATATATGGACACAAAGTGTTGAGATTGCCGTCATATTTCTGTATTTTCAACCCGATTGAATTAATTTGGTGTAAATTGAAGAAAAATGTCAGAAAAGGAAATACTTTTCCGAAATTCGATAAAAAAAGTCGTAGAGTTAATTCAAAATGAAGTGTCAAAAATTAACAAGGAAGATTGGGAAAAAAGAATTAGGAAAGTAATTACAATTAAGAATGATTATTTAAAAATTTGTTAATGCCATATAAGTGGTGGAGATAAACTTATTACAAATTTGAACGAGAATAGCAGTTCATCTGAAAATGAAGAAAAGAATGAGTAGGGCGAGGATTCAGAGGAAGAAGCGATGTGAGGTGAGGTAAAGTGAAGTGAAGAGGTGAATTTTGTGATATCAACTGTATTATTTATTTCCATTTTTGTGCTTTTGTAGTTCAGTGCTTGAGAAATATTCATTTTCAGGATATTAGTATTTCGGTAAATTCGGCTCTGCGTTCTGTAGCGTTTTACCCCACACGTCCCGTCGCTAAAGCGATTTCTCCTACTATACAATTAGTTTTATGTATTTTTGAACAACTGTTTAAGGGGTTTGCATAAGGTGTGTAACATAAAAATTGTGATTTTATGAACGTTTGCTAACAAATTTGTAAAATTCTGAGACTCAACTTAATTATTTTCGCTGTAAAATAATAATCTAGGTCTATAGTTTATTATTTTATTTAATTTTTAATTAAATAAAATGAGAGGATTACGACATAGTACCTTTAGATATAATTTTTAGTATTTGTTACTATTTGTGAATATCTCACCTCCCTATTGAAATACCTTGGTAGTTTATTATTACCCTTATTAGTAAAGTTTGCTGTGTCCGAGCATTTCTCCAATTCATCTATTGCGATTGACTGCTGATAGATGGAGTTACCTTATAACTCGTTAGTAATCTACTATCACATGGAGATTTATTGTTGATGTACACAACTGATGAAAGTAAAAACCACAAACTAGTCTACAAACGGTGTTCACGGCGGCTTCAAGAAGGATTTCCTTTCATTAAGTAAAAATTCTTTACTGTTGGTCAATCGCGATTAAGGCTGGGAATTTTCCAGATTTTAGTATTCGAATATTCGTTCGAAAAAATATTCGAATATTCGAAATAATCGAATATTCGGATTATTCGAATTATTCGAATAGGTATTCGAAATATTCGGATATTCAAATATTCTGATATTCAAATATTCGGATATTCAAATATTCGAGTTATTCGAGTATTAGGATATTCGAATAATTCGAATTATTCGAATACCTATTCGAATAATTCGAATATTCGATTACTCGAATAATCCGAATTATTCGAATAGGTATCCGAATAATCCGGATCCTCGAATATTCATTATTAATAGGTATAGCACTTAGAGATGGCGCAAACGGCGATTTTTTAATCACAGTGATCACTACGGCGATTGTTCAGCAATCACTGTTCTTTTTAGCAGTGATTATATCACTCTTTAGGCCATTCAGCGACTAATGAACAAGTGGGAACGTGGAGAGCGGTCGTTTGTTCAAAGTTCAAAACGAATTAGAATTTGGTGCTTTCACGATTGTCGTGTCGCAGTCACACGTAACCACACCACACACGGTTTGTCTCTCTCCGTTCGTCCGTTCTCAATTAATTGTTTTTCTTAGGTCAGTTTTCGTTTTCACTCACAGCTGATAGTCACACATGCATTATATATATTATTTAGTAGTAATACGTAATACGTACGTGAATTGCGAACGCAAGGGAATGCGTCTAGTGTCTAGTTTAAGCTTTGACATTTATGTAAAGATATCAAAATATATTTATAGATTGGATTATTATAAAACAAATTAAAAAATCTACGTTTAGGCAAAAGAAAAACAAAAATAAAATTTCTCAAAAACACATTTCAAAACAAAAATAAAATTCCTCAAAAACAGCAAATCAAATTAACCGCCTAGAAAATGACGTTACGACTATTATGATCCGTTCTAGTAATCTATTCATGCGGTAGCTATTTGGCGACTTGACTGCGATATACGCCAAATACGGCCGAACTGGCGAAAAAGAAAGGAGTGATTTAATCACCGGTTCTTTTTTCGTCAATCACTGTAGTGATTGCTCAGTTAAAAGAACCGGTGATAAGTAGCAGCGATGGTGATCGCCGTCACATCTCTAATAGCACTGAATACTAGTGAATAGTGAATACTCTATTTGAATATTTGGTTGGATAGACCACAATAATAGTCGTGACGTAATCCACTAAGCAGGCAATTTGATTTGCTTTCCATACCCACAATAGGGTATGTCTCCTGTACATGTGCTTTAAGGGTCAGAATTATTTAGTTAGTATTTTATTTTAGGATTGAGGCGCTATTGTTCACATTTAACTATTGAAGCTTAAATAAAACGAAAACAAAGCTAGTTTGTTATACTTCTGTGTCATAACTATTTTTCCTTTTCGAAAAAAATAAAAGTGCTCTAAAATTGGAATGTTTTCAAAAAAGACGCAAATTGTGAAGGTAAAACAAATACATGAAAAGTTAAATATTTACAAGTTGTCTAAAATTTAAAATTTAATTTTAACCCCTGCCTTAGTACAGTAAGAATAAGGTCGAGGCGAGAAAGAGATGGAATAGTTTGACTGGGAGTAAAACGTACCACTAATGTGGTCTATTTATATATTTGAATTTTAGAATAGGTACCTACCTATACCTACTATCTACCTACTTTGGTTGGATGCATACTGCATACCTATTCGTACATAATTTAATAATATATTTTAATATTCAAATTTATTCAAATAGAATCGAATATTCGAGTATTCGAATATTCGAGTAATCGAGTATTCGAATATATTTGAGTATTAGAATATTCGAATATATTCGAGTATTCGATTATTTCGAATATTCGAATATTCGAATAATCGAATAATTTCCCATTAGGATAATTCGTATTCGAATACGCGAATATTCGAATATTCGAATTATTCGTATTCGATTCCCAGCCTTAATCGCAATACAGTGCTTATAAGCACTTCATTGTTTATTAATAATCTAATCATCTATTACTTTGAATTAAGTGTAGATATTGTGCAAAATGAATTACAAAATTGACAAAAAAATATACAATATGTGGATTTCACATTTAGAAATTGTGAAAAACTAAAATTATGTTCTCTTAAAATACTAGAAACATTGACATTTAAATGCACAATTTTTGTAAATATGTTTTACAAGTGAAAAAGATGCCTGAGATTGTTTAGAAAACCTTCAGAATTTATTTAAAAATTTCACATAAATTGTACAAACTAACTTAATCTGTTCAGACATTTGTTCCACAAGCAAAGTGAGAATGATGTACTTTTATGCGACAGCAAAATCCAATTCAATTTAGGAGATTTCAAAGTTTGTGCAAAATTTCAGATAATGTTAATGCATAAACTGTACAACATAATTACACAAAATAGTTATTTATGATACAACTGTTAAAAATTACTTTTTATTTTGTAAGTGGAGAAGTTTGCGAAACGAGCGTAAGCGAGTGGAGCAACTCCACGAACAAAATAAAGTCATTTTTAACACGTGTATCATACAATGTTTTTTCTACAAACACCATTAAAAGAACAATAAAGTTTCTTTAAAAAAGATTTCAAATCCTTTTAATGGTTACCTCATAATTCTAGCAGTTTGTAGGATTTATGAAATAAATAAATCAAGTTTGCCCGTTGTTTGACACATGCAAACTATATAGTATTTCCTCCACTGCTTCAAGTTCAACTTCAACAATTTCTTCTTCTGAAGTAGCTTCCTCACAAGGGATAAATATTACTAATTGCTCCAATTGTACAATTAATATAAATATTTCTAAATAACTTGTAATTTTTTGTTAATAAATATATAAATGTCATTATGATAAACGACTTGTCATTTTACTTTTTGCACTAGTGTTAAAAGTAAATCATGTGATCATTTTTAACGCGAGTTTATATAATATTACATTTTTAATTCAAGTATGGCGTGTTAAAAATTTTGTTTTCTAATGGTGTTTGTAGAAAAAACATATTATTTGCACAAATTGTTCCTATCACTTTTTTAAAACCAATTTGGAGTGCGATTTTTTACAATTGGACTAAAACGCCATGTGTACAAATTGTAAGGTCTCCACTAAATGAAAAAAATATATTTGCTACCAAGTACTTTCAACGTATTTTAATTATTAGTGGCATTAGCATCAAATACCCATCTTCTGGAGTAATCAGACAAAATGTACCTACACCCTTTCAATAAAACAAAGACGAATGAAACATCTCCATTAGAACATCTGTTGAAGAGTACAGGTCACTGAAATAACTTTAAGTAAACTAGATGGTTTGTGAACTTCGAATCCTTATTTTATACAATATAAAGACGATTTAGAATGGCATCCCCACAACTTCATAAACCATATACTCCCACTAACTAAGCTTGGAAAACGCTTTGGTCGGTTGTCGGAATCAATGACTTAAAAATGATATAGCCAATAATACAAACAACCCAAGTCCTAACCGGAATTAACTGGATGGTTTCTAATTCAGAATGAGCAAAATCCAAATTAGCCAAACGCGACAACAAGAAACAGAACGTGTCTACTCAACCTCAGAATGAATCATTTCCGACCAAATTTAAATGCAAAAGACAGTTCAGAAAGCAAATAGACGTCAGCCCCGAGCTTCTTACAAGACCTCCCACTACACCAATACAATAAAATAAACCATTTTATAAACATTCCATGCACGATTATTTGGTTTTTGGCTGTTAGGTTTCTCTCGTTATCCAGCGTTAAAGTCTAACTAAAATTTTCTCTTATATTACTTTTCGGTTATTTTTTATAGTAGGTGATATATAGATACCGAAAGTCTTAGATAATAATAATATATCAGGTGTAGAGTAGCGTATTTTATAAGGGATTATTTTACCATAATTATAATTTTTAATTATATACTATATTTATCATACTTTACATACCATTACTTTTTTCTTCTTTTAAAGGATCAACTTTCAAATTATCCATCCCTGTTCCATTTTTTATTACTGCCATTTCCACATTAAAACTTTTTTTTACCATTTCGAAGAACACAAGTTTAAATAATCACTAAATTTAAAAACTAATTAAACGATTTACAAAATTTCGTAAATAATTTGCTTTTCGCTTTCAATAAATTATCACTTATCAGTTAAAATTCGTTTTATTTCACGTGTATAACAATTAACATTTTAACAGACGTTTCAGTTTCAGCGGCAATGAATGAATGGTCTAGTGGTCGCTCTCTCACTACTAGACTAATGTCAAACAGAAAAGAACGCGATTTATATAAGTACCCTAAGTCGACCTTTATCAACAATTATTTTTACAGTAATACTGTGAGGATTGAGCTGATTATAATAAGCATATAGTAAAAATGACAGTTATATCTATGTTTTTTTTACAAATGAAGGAAACACATACCTGGTGTCAAAATAATTAGGTACATAACTCGAAATTTATCAACTATATCTCGCTTAAATGTAGAGGCACATTTGAATTTGAAATTTTTGCAAAAAATCTGTAGTCTGTTTATTTAAAATTTGCATTTTGTCTACAATTTTTTATTTTTAAGAATACATAAAAATTAAACCGGAAGTGAGTTGAAACTTTTGATGGGAAGCTAACACTAACATGGTTTTCCACAAAGCACCAAAACACCATATCTGGTACTGGACGCGCGTTTCGCCAACTAAGTTGGCGTCATCTGGAGATAATTAAAACTAACCATATGCTTATCTGTTCTACCATACTTGAGATGAACCTTAAATCTAGTTTGAATTGATCATCTGTGATGTACAAGATCGTATTTGTGTAATGTGTCACTTTGTAGCACCCTTTAGTACAGTAGCGGTACTTTGAACTTTTATTTACGGTACGGTCTCGAGTGCCAGTTTCTGTTTTAAAGTGTAGAAATACAATTATATTCTATCAGCGGTATGATAAAAGGTAGAATAACTCTGCACCAACTAGTTTCTCTGTAATTAATTCCAATGAATTAATTTTTAAGGTGAAAAATATCCAGTTGCAAGCACTGGCGGTTCTTCTATAGGGTCATTTGGTCAATGACTTTCCACATACAAATAAAAAAATAGAGCTATTCATTTTCTGAAGTTTAAAAATATATTATATATATTTTTAATATTCTTAAAAAATATATTAAAGTTTCTAGTTCATTCTATGCACAATACTATTCAAATATCTAGATCACAGGATTTTGTATCCCCTCCGAGCACCGAGCCTCTACATTCATATTCATTACATTATTCATTTATAGAATTTAAAAATCTTGAGTCAATTCACAACTTATCCTCAAAGCTAGCTACTGACCGAATTTACAACGAACTAAAGTGAAATAGATTTATGCGCGAATCGTCAGAGAGCAAAAGAGACAGAAAACACTGGCGGAGACAATGTCCCTGACACATTTTACGAAAACGGTAACGCATGATTCGCACGAAGTTCAGTAGAGCCACAGACTACATAGGTTCTCTGTGAGTAAAGCAGTCCTAATGCTGACTAGGTACGCATTGGTCGGTAAATTCTGTCGCGTTGTTTTTAATGTTTTTATTTGTGAACATTTTATTAGTAAATCTCTCTTGTCGTGAAATTAAGTAAAACGGTGTTTTTGGTGTTTACTATTAAAAATATGAGTGTTGTACAAAATACATTAAAACTGAAAGATGGACATAAGTTGGGTTATGAAGACCGAGTGAAATTCAAAGGTGGTAGCCGTCCAAAACCTAATATGACGATAAAGCAAACATCTCTTGATAAGAAAAAAGAAGTTAATAGGTATTTTCGAAATTCAATGTACGATTCATTCGAGTGGATTTGCGGATGCGAGGTAAAAAATGCAGTTTTTTGTTTCCCATGCCTGTTATTTGGTGATGATCCTGATCCTATATGGTCCAAAATAGGTGTAACTGACTTGAAACATTTAAAAATAAAAGTACAGAAACATTCGCTCGCATCAAGTCATATGAATAATTGTTGTAGTCTAGCAACACTTGGTACAGTTGATATTAGATGCAGTTAGACAGTGCCTATAGAAAAAGTTTAAAAGCTTACAACGAAAACGTTTCTAAATCAATCTGACTTCATTGCAGTTCAAGTGGATGAAACCACAGAGAGTTCCAATAAAGTAGAAGTAGTTTTTGTGTCTAGATACGTTTTAGACGGTGTTGTATGTGAGAGATTTTGGAAATTTATTCAGCCTCAAGGAACGATATCGCAGCATTTGACAGATGTAATTTTAAAAGAATTAGAATGTATGAAAATTAATGAAAGTCCTGAAAAATTGATAGCACAAAGTTACGATGGAGCATCAGTAATGAGTGGTGCTTTTGGAGGTGTACAAGCCAAAATTAAAAGTTATCCTTCATCAAGTCAGGATAAAAGCATAAAAATGTTTTTTTGCTAATTTACCTAGCTTTTCTTCATTCTTTGGAAAATCGTCAAAAAGAACAGCCGTGTTAGATAATGTTGTTAAGGTGAGATTACCTAAAACGGCTCCAACATGATGTAATTTTAATACAAAGTGCATAGAGACTGTTTATACCTATCGAACAGAATTATTAGATTGTTTAGAAAAAATCGTTGATAATGAATCAGAAAACAACACTCTAAACCAAGCTATTGGTTTAAAAAACTACTTACAAAATGAACATTTTCTTTACTGGTTAAATTTTTTTCATTTAGTTTTGCCTCATTGTGATATATTGTTCAGTCAATTACAAAAATGTAATGTCGATGTCATAACAGTAAATAAGTGTATTGGCGTTTTTAATAGTAAAATTGAAGACATCAGAAATAAAATTTTGAATAACTGTTTGGAGGAGACATCCATGCAGTCTGCCCAGAGATGCAAAACGGAAGAATCAAAAAGGAGAATTTCATTAGAAGTTTGTGATATAATTACATCTGAGATCAAAAACAGGTTTGGCTTCAGTAATCATTTAGCAGTGTCTCAGTTATTTCACGCAGATCGATTTAAAGATTATAAAAAAAGCTTTCCTCAAGATATGTTTAAATTAGTTAAAACGGAGTATTCAGTCATAAATCATTTGAAACTTAAAACTGAATTAGAAGTATTATATAGCCGAGAAGATTTTTCCAATAATGAAGGTGCAGTTGCTTTGCTACAGTTTTTTATTAACAATAATTTGTGCAATACTTTTATTGAAAGTGTCAAACTGTTAAAAATCTTGTGTACTCTCCCTTTGACTACCGGCGAAAGTGAACGTTGTTTTTCCACCTTAAAAAGAATAAAGACATTTTTAAGAAATACTAAATACGGGTGAGGAAAGGTTATCTTCTTTAGCTATACTTACAATAGAAAGGGCATTAATAAAGAAGATAAAAGACGTTAATGAAAAAGTAATTGACCACTTTGCATCTCAAAAGGACCGGAGGATCGACTTGGAATTTAAATCACTTTAAAAGGTAGGTAATACAGTAAACTTTTCTAATTGACCTCCCTATCTCTTGACCCACGAACCGCCGCTGGTTGCAAGAAGATGAAATTTTGATCTCCATTTGTTCACTGTTTTCAAGTGTTCCAATACCACAGACCACGGACTACATTAAATTAAATGTGTTGTCAGGACTGTAATCAAAAGTATGTTGGACAAACTAGGCGATCATTTCAAACTAGATTCAAGGAACATATAACCTATCTCAAATTAGGTAGAACAGATAAGTCTAATGTTGCCCAACATGCCTTTGAGAACAACCATAAAATAAATAGTTGCAATTTAAAATTAATAACAAATACTAGACAGTTGGATGCATTTGAAAGCTTGGCAATTATAAAGTATAAAAATAGTATGAATAGTGACAAAGGGCCAACCACAGTCTGCTCTGTTGGTTAAGAATCACGGTTCATCGAACTGTAATAATACCACTCTGTACCGTTTCGATATCTTTGAGTGTCCTGATTTGCATCCGAGGAGTCGTATCAATTATTAGATATGCGGAAAGTGAGTATGAACCTAGTGAAGTGAACACTATACACTAAACACAGTGCCAACTAAATTATTAATACCACTCGGTATACAAATATTTTTCTAGAGTCGCCGGATCTTTTGAAATTTGTGTTAATTTTGATTTTAATTAAAGTAACTTATTTACAGTAAACGACAGTCTACTGCAATTCTACAAGTTAATAAATGGGTTTAAGAATTTAACAATAATTAATCCAAAAACAAATTAAGTTCCTCTTCTTGATTAAAGTTAAAATATAGAGTGGAAAAAAAATAATATTAACTGAAAATTTTTGTTAATTATTATTTACTAACTTTTACAAATCTTATCACAGATAAGTATAACATATGTCTTTTTAAACAATTATTTTCCCGGCTATTTGCCAAAACACTGAAACTTGGATTACAAAAAAGATAATATGCAACATTATGTTCAGTACTACTGACTCAATAATGTTATTTTTAATTTCAACTATTCTGTCTAATAAAACCAAAAAAATAAAACACAAGGTACTCACCAGTTGACACTCACTTTAAAAAACTTGTTGAAATTAAAAATAACATTATTGAGTCAGTAGTACTGAACATAATGTTGCATATTATCTTTTTTGTAATCCAAGTTTCAGCGTTTTGGCAAATAGCCGGGAAAATAATTGTTTAAAAAGATATCTGTTATACTTATCTGTGATAAGATTTGTAAAAGTTAGTAAATAATAATTAACAAAAATTTTCAGTTAATATTATTTTTTATTCCACTCAATAATTAATCACTTTAACTTTAAGAAATTTGTTTCAAAATATTTTCCTTTATTTAATTCATTAACAAGTCACTGATTGAGATTATCAAACATATACACCTTTGGTACTTATATCTTCGATATTAATAGGTATATTGTATATTTACGATGAAAACACTTTTATTTTCATTGTATACATATAGGATGTATTATTTGCAAAAGCACAATTTATATACGATCAAGCAAACTATGTAAATATCATTTGACAGCTATTCTAAGCACTCATATCAAGTTTTTTCTGGTTTTTAGACTAAATATGCTTTGGTTTGTTTTTTCTGTGTTATATTTCTTTTAATGAGAGCTACCGCGCTTGAATTCACCACGAGAAGCGGTAGTGTAGGGTGAGGTCCTTGTCATGTTTACTATGGCTTTTTAACGTGAGTTTTTAGTAATTTTTATAAAAAATTAGCTAAAAACATTTAACACAATGATGGCAGAAGGGGAAAGTAGTAATTTACTTGCTCAGTAGGAAAATTATTATACCTATCAAAGGTGTCTTATGTCATTGAAGTTAAGTTATATCAAGCATGAGCATAATGAAAACAAATGTGCATGATTATTACTTACGATTTTCTGTAGTAGACTCCTTTGGTAACGCATAATCGTCAGAATTAAAATGTTCCTTACAAACACACGAATGTCTCGAAGGAGTAAAGTTATCCCTGCGAATCGCTACCAACCATTGTTTTAGGCACGTTTTGTTTTTCGGAAGCATATGTCCGCCAAACAAAATTGGACTGCACAACAGTGAAGCATAATTAACAAGTTTTATATTTACTGATGTACGAAATAATTATGATACCCTATAATCTTGTTCCGCGCCTAACAATAACTTTTGACAGTGACCTTACTCGCCAGTGGCACCAACTGGTGAGCCTAAGGACGGTAGCCCTCATTGATTCTAAATTATACCTTGTTTTTGTTTATGTATTTTAAAATTATTAATATTTGCATGGAAAACCTAAATTATATAGTCCTGAAGATTTCTTTAAATAAAGACAAAACGTCGATCATTTGAAATCTGATTTTCTTCTTCTTTTTTGACCACTACCCAATAATTTTGTATATTTAGTTCCTTCACATGTATAACTGGCGGTTCTTCTATAGGGTCATTTGGTCAATGACCTCTTACATACAAATAGAAAAATAGAGCTATTCATTTTCTGAAGTTTAAATAAATATAATATATATATTTCTAATATTCTTAAAAAATATATTAAAGTTTCTAGTTCATTCTATGCACAATACTATTCAAATATCTAGATCGCAGGATTTCATATTCATTACATTATTCATTTATAAAATTTAAAAATCTTGGATCAATCCACAACTTGTCCTTAAAGCTAGCTACGTACAGAATTACAATGAATTAAAGTGAAATAGGCTTATGCGCGAATTGTCAGAAAGCAAAAGAGACAAAAAACACTGGAGGGGACAATGTCCCTGATATATTTTACGGAAACGATAACGCACGAAGTTCAGTAAATAAAAGCAGTCTTAATGCTGACTAGGTACGTGTTGGTCGGTAAATTCTGTCGCGTTGTTTTTAATGTTTTTATTTGTGAACATTTTATTAGTAATCTCTACTTGTCGTGAAATTAAGTAAAACAGTGTTTTTGGTGTTTACTATTAAATATGAGTGTTGTACAAAATATGTTAAAACTGAGAGATTGACATAATAAAGTACAAGTAGTTTTTGTGTTTAGATACGTTTTAGACGGTGTTGTATGTGAGAGATTTTGGAAATTTATTCAGCCTCAAGGAACGACATCGCAGCATTTGACAGATGTAATTTTAAAATAGTTAGAATGTCTGAAAATTAATGAAAGTCCTGAACAATTGATAGCACAAAGTTACGATGGAGCATCAGTAATGAGTGTTACTTTTGGAGGTGTACAAGCCAAAATTAAAAAAAGTTGTCCTTCAGCAAATTTTAATCAACAGTAAAAGCACAAGAGCTTTTTTTTATCGGATAAATTTCTCTTTGTAACGAAAAATTTTGCCAATCAGTAATTTTATAAGAAAAACTGACATGAAAAAAATCGCGAGACCGCAGGTCGAGCGATTTTGTTAAATGTCAGTTTTTCGAGCAAAATTACTGATTGGCAAAATTTTGAGTTAAAAAGAAATTTATCCATAAAAGAAAAGCTCGAGTGTTTTTTGGCATGATAAATTAACGACAGAATATGTGAATGAACAACAACAATAATTATCTTTATTTATATAATTATTTAAAGGAACAGTTATTAAAAATATTGACGATTTCGTGTTTTTTGTGGATTGCGGAATTGATTTTTCTATGTTTTTTGCAATTTGTTCAGTCGAAATTTTCCCAAAACGACTCATATTGTACAGTATAGTTTCAACAATACTTAAAAATTATAGCTGACAGGACAGATTTTAAAGTGACATGCGACTACTAGATGTACTCTGATTTTAAGGAACAAGCATTTTTATCGGTGATAAAAAACGATGCACCTTTTTTATCGCTCTCAAAGTGACAAAAATGTGCTGTCAGATAGACTTTTTCATATAGGAGTTAATTTATCATTGTTAAACTCATCAACTAAATTTAATTTTGCAAAAAGCATCAAGTCAGGATAAAAGCGTAATATTTTTTTTGCTAATTTACATAGCTTTTCTTCATTCTTTGGAAAATCGCCAAAAAGAACGCCGTGTTAGATAATGTTGTTAAGGTGAGATTACCTAAAGCGGCTCCAACACAATGGAATTTTAATATAAAGTGCATAGAGACTGTTTATACCTATCGAACAGAATTATTAGAAAAAAACATTGATAATGGATCAGAAAACAACACTCTAAACCAAGCTATTGGTTTAAAAGACTACTTACAAAATGAACATTTTCTTTACTGGTTAAATTTTTTTCATTTAGTTATGCCTCATTGTGATATATTGTTCAATCAATTACAAAAATGTAACAGTAAATAAGTGTATTGGCGTTTTTAATAGTAAAATTGAAGACATCAGAAATAAAATTTTGAATAACTATTTGGATGAGACATCCATGCAGTCTGCCCAGAGATGTAAAACGGAAGAATCAAAAAGGAGAATTTCATTAGAAGTTTGTGATATAATTACATCTGAGATCAAAAACAGGTTTGGCTTCAGTAATCATTTAGCAGTGTCTCAGTTATTTCACGCAGATCGATTTAAAGATTATAAAAAAAGCTTTCCTCAAGATATGTTTAAATTAGTTAAAACGGAGTATCCAGTCATAAATCATTTGAAACTTAAAACCGAATTAGAAGTATTATATAGCCGAGAAGATTTTTCCAATAGTGAAGGTGCAGTTGCTTTGTTACAGCTTTTTATTAACAATAATTTGTGCAATACTTTTTCTGAAAGTGTCAAACTGTTAAAAATCTTGTGTACTCTCCCTATGACTACCGTCGAAAGTGCTGTTTTTCCACCTTAAAAAGAATAAAGACATTTTTAAGAAATACCATGGGTCAGGAGAGGTTATCTTCTTTAGCTATGCTTACCATAGAAAGGGCATTAATAAAGAAGATAAAAGACTTTAATGAAAAAGTACTTGACCACTTTGCATCTCAAAAAAGACCGGAGGATCGACTTGGAATTTAAATCACTTTAAAAGGTAGGTAATACAGTAAACTTTTCTAATTGACCTCCCTATCTCTTGACCCACAAACCGCCACTGACATGTATCTGTATTTTTAATAATAACTAACCAGCCAAAATACCACCGAAACTACAAACGACCTACAAACAAAAATAAGTGAATTGCAGCCGAATGTAGCATTCGATGGAAACAGAAACCACTGTGGCTGGACCATTTGCTTCAAATTAAAAATAGATATAATGTTCTTGAAATATTAAATGGGTAATAATTCAGAAATAAATGAAACGAAGCAGGATCCTCGACAGGATTTTATATCGTTATAAACAAATTTCAATTTTGTTTTCAAAAATCGATATAATTTGTGACCGTACCTGACCGTTTACAGATTTCCGAGGATAGCAGGTTGTAGATAATATATGTTGTATGTTTAACTGGTGGAGAAATAATATCAACTCGTTTAATATACAGAAGGCCCTGAAAACGTCTTCAACAGTATTCGATTTTTACAAGATATTTCTTTAATTCGAAAACGACATATCTTCGGTAATCTGACTACATCCTGTTCAATAAGCAAAAATTGTCACAAGGCAGCAACCACCTAACGCAAAAACATTTTGAATGGATAATATACGGTATTTGACAAACATTGTTGTCTAGTTCCAGCATACTGAGAATATTTATTTTAGAAACACTTACATTTTTGTTTATGGCAAAAGTTAACACATGAATAGACATTTTACAGGCTATTCCAAAATTTTATAGCCAAACTCTTACAGTAAGTAGATGGGGTCAATATGAAATAAAAACTTTGGTCAATAATACATGTTAAAAGAATTGCATCGTTTCAAAAATGGAAGAAAAAATATGTTGTATCCTAGAACTATAGATATTGTATAGGGTGTTCCAAAATTGTATAGCCAAGATCTATAGTAAGGAGATGGGATCAATATGAAATGAAACCTTTTATAGATATTTGCTCAATAAGACATATTAAAAGAATTACACCGTTTCAAAGATGGAGAAAAAGATATTTTGTATTCTGTAACTCAGAAACCATAATGGATACGTACAACAATTTACTGTTAATATCCTAACCAAAAAGTGATCTGTAAATGTTGTAATACGTATCTGTGTTGGTTTCTGAGTTACAGCACAAACAGTATTTTTCCCTTCCATCTTTGATAGGCTGTAACTTTTTTAATATATATTATTTACCAAATATTTATAAAAGTTTTCATTTTATATTGATAAAACCCAATGGAGAGCTGATCCTAAGACAGCACTGACCTGGCTATAGAAGCTATATACGCTCAATACTGGATTATGGATGTATTCTGTATGGATCAGCATCCAACACAAATTTAAGTAAAATTGATCGTATACAGTATAGAGCCATTCGAATATGCTTAGGTGTAATGAAATCGTCACCTTGTACTGCAATCCTGTTAGAAGTACAAGAGCCCCCATTAAACACTAGAAGAAATTTCCTAGCAAATAAATTTCTGATTGGGCTAAGAAACCTAAACCCTGGTAATACAATAAATACTATTTACTCACACACAATAGAAACTTTCACTAACAAATATTGAAAATTAAAAAATAGTCCACCACTTGTAGGTGCATTCGTAGAAACACACGAGTTTACAGACCTAATAAATAATAAGGAAAATCTGCTTTTGATGCATCATGAGTACGATGTATTGCGGTTTATGCCCACTGTCATATATCCTCAATACACAGAGATACCACAATACAATCAAAATCTTATCAGCTGTATTGTAAATAATGACCCTGAAGAAGTAGCTACATATATACACAGATGGATCTAAAACTATTGATGGCGTTGGTAGTGCCTTTTATCTTCCACAATATCAGTATTACTGTCAAAAACATATTGCAGATGTTAGCTCAATATTTGCAGCCGAACCGTATGCTATAGAGTGTGCACTGGACTGGATAGATAGAGGTGCCATTAATAAGTGTATAATTTTAAGCGATTCCAAATCAGTACTTCAATCTAATTACAAAAGCAAGGCAAAGCTAGATCTGAGGATTTTACAACTAAAACAGAAATCTGTCGGACTTTTTAACAAGGAAACGCATATAAAATTTGTTTGGGTAAAGGGACATACAGGGGTAGAAGGCAATGAAACCATGGACACTCTCGCAAAAAAAGCAATAAAATTACCTAGCGTCCATCCAATTACTGACAAAGATGATATAATAGGGAAACTCAAAGAAAAAAATAAGAAAAGACCGGGGATGTGTGTGGACGGACTATGTCAAGTTAACAAAAAACCCTTATAATCTCCTGAAAAGTATCCCATATATAGAAGAATATTATATTCCCAAATCATACTGTTCAACAATTTCACGCTTGAAATTGAACCACGGCACTTTCCCTGCTCATCTATGTAAAATAGGTGTTCAGAACACACCAGCATGCCCGTGTGATAATTCTTCTTACTGTGACCTTAATCATATATTTTTTTCATGCACAAAGCATACCGCACAGACAGAACAACTCCTGACTGACCTAATAAAATTAAAAGTACATTTACCCATTAATATGGTAAGTCTGCTTAGTCAAAATAATAAACAAATTTTCGACCTAATTATCCGATTTGTTAGGACAAGTAACATTAAAATATAATAAAGGGAATTAAAAAAAATATTTATAATCAGATTCACTCAATATTTCTGTGGCTGGGAAACCCTTTCCGAAGCCAATCTTCCTTCCACACACACATATTTTATATTGATCCCATCTGCTTACTTGAAGAGTTTAACTACATGACTTTGGAACACCCTGTACGTTTCAATTTCTAATAGTGAACAGAAGTGAGACAATTTTGACAAGACGAGAATCCTTAGTGACATACAAGTAGCGGCTAAAAAAAGCCACGTATACCAACGTTTTAAGAACATCTTAAAGATTCCTTTCAATAACTTTATGTAACGAATTTTTCGTAACTCAATACATGATGCACCCAGTCAGCTCAAACATTAAAATCAGACCTTGATTATATTTGGTACTTTAGTCCTTCCTAGTATTCAAATCACAAATTGTATGGCAAACAGTATAAAAACTTACGTAATAGAGAGGGTATATGTATATATTTTTTCTATTTGATGGATCAATATTGATTTAATATATTGGGGAGTACCCTTAAAAGTATATATTTATCTAATCCGCGTTCTTAAAACATTTTATTATTCTAGTGAAAGTAAAATAAACACCCCAAAATTATTCAGGGACGAGCTCGATTCTATCTATACCTTGCGATGAATGAACGATTGAACAAATAAATATTTTTCGGATAAAATTTCACAAATGTAAAGAAATTAGACATTCAATGAAATCGAAGACAGTCGTATAAAAATACTAACTTTAAAAAAAGAGAAATTACTTTTAATTCAACGGATGACCTCTACTATTGTCAATGATCGTTCTACGCCTGTTTGGCATGCTGATAATCACATTGTTTGTCTATTGCTCTGCATTGCATTATTTCAACAATACATTTTTCCTAATCAGCATATCCTACATGTGTTAAAGAGGATTTAAGTCGGGCGACTGTGTTAATCGTGGTAAAATTCTACCCATATGTTTTTTAAGAACTCTAGGAACAACATCACTGTATTTGTATGTGGACGGGCATTGTCAAGAATAAATTGAAATATTTCACCAATTGCTTCAGCATATGGAGAGACAACAGATTGAAAAATGAACATACGGTACTGAATAGATGTGTTACTGTGATCTATTACGGATGTAACAGATAGAGAGATCTACCACAAATTGTTGATGTATTAAAAGTCACGTAAAAAAAAACTTGAAATATATTTAAGTAATGTCTGTTTTTTTTTCACAATGTATATAAAGAACAATCCATAACTGGATTTAGGTACTTAGTTATATTTTAATGATTATAAAATATGTTTTAGTTTTTCCTGTACATGGACGTTATTATCTAATTTTTCAATTTTGTAGCTAAATGTTGTACAAAAGTAATACACTCATCCTTTGGAATATTCGACATGCTTTTAAGTATGTCGTATGCAGCTGTTATTCTTGGATCTTCTTATGCTTTTCTTTTAATAGCTGTTTTGTTTATTGGAGACAAAAATATTTTCTGTTTGGGAGTGATTATTTGACGATCTTCTGGTTTTTGATTGGACACAGATGCTTCCTCCAAATCGGCAGTTTGATTATTTATAGATTCTGTGCCTGCTGAAACGTCCACCTCTGTTTCAGAATCAGTTGGTGCGTCGATATTATCGCCAACAGACAAATCCTAAAATAAACAATTATGGAAATGTCAACTACTTAAAAATAATTTTTACATTAACTATGCATTATTGCATATATAACGTTTTCTTTCAATTATAGTGTCATTAATTTTTCCTATTTATTTGTTACAGATGCCGTCTACTGCTGAACAATGGTTAGATATTTCGAATGGGTTTGAACAATAGTGAAATTTTTCACATTGTCTTGGTGCAATAGGTGCGAAATATGTAGGTCTGCAGGCTCCTGTAGGCAGCGGAAGTCAATATTTTAATTACAAATCATTTTTTAATATTGTGTTGTTCGCATTAGTATGTAGATGCAGATTATAATGCTCTATTTGTGCATGTTGTCTGTCAAGGCCGCATTTCAGATGGAGGCGTCTTCAAAAATAGGATTTTATGGAAAAAAATAGGAGATAAAAATTTGTCATTTCCAGAACCAGCACCTCTTCCAGGACGACAACGACAACGACAACGATTCATTTGCACTGCCTGAAAATGTTATGAAACCATACGCATCCTTGTATATCAAAAAAGGTTCTATGGAAAGAATATTCAATTACAGAGTATCGAGAGCACGAAGAGAAGTTGAAAATGCATTCGGCATCGTTTCTGCAGTTTTCAGAATGTTAAGAAAACCATTGTTGCTAAAACCAAATAAGGTAACACCTATTGTGCTTACTACTCTTTACCTACATAACTTCTTAAGAAAAAGTAGTACTTCAAGAAATATATACACTTCTAAAGGAACATTGGACTGTGAGGAAAATTGACAAGTAATTAAAGGAAGTTGGCGACGAGAACAAACTAGAAGCAAATCACTTCTTTCTCTGAAAAGAGTCCCACGAAAATCTTCTTTATGTGCTCAGGAAGTTAGAGGTGAAGTAGCAGAATGCTTTATAAACAATGGAAGTGTTCACTGGCAAAACGATTATGCATGGAAAAAACACATAACATAGATACGTGTTGTTCAATTGTACTCAAACAGAGAGAATCTAATCGCTTAATACATCACCTACAGGAAATAGGTTTTAAAATGCCCCTCAGTGCAAATCATATTCTAGCAAGCAAAAATCCCGAAGCATTTAAAATTATTGTGGAATACTTACAAAGAGTTAATATTGTAATTAAAAAAAAAAAAATCACTCCTTTCCTTTTCGTTCTATTTTACCGTGGCCTTCTAGTGTATTTTTCAAGTCGCCATGAACGGCCCCTTGGCGTGAAGTGTGTCTCTATGTGTTTTTCCTGTCCATTTTTTCATTCCCATACTTTATTGTGGTTGTTTCTATTTTTCTCTTTATCTTGTCAAATCACTAAATGTGTGTAGCTGGCTAATGGCAACCACCCAAGGCCATCATAAACGGAAAAAAAAGATACGTGTTTATACAAATTAATAATATATTATTTAATGTATAGGTCTTAATTAAAAAATACGTTACTTACACTTTCAGTATCGATAGTTTCTCTTACTTTATCCTTATCCTTTAAAAACGCGAAACTCGAACATGCGAACTATTTACTAACATAAACGTCCTTCCGTCCAAAAATTCGTTATTTTTATTTTAAGATATAATCTATAAAAGTAAAGTGTAAATACCTTTGCCAGTTCCTGTACTATTTTTCATTTTTATTCTTTCCCTTCTTAATGAAGAAAGTAAAGATGTCATTTTTCCGTTTAATATTTCTACATCGCACTTTAATTCTTTTGCAATGTATAGCCATGCATCATGCTTTTTATTTCGTAAATGGTAATTTTTGTTACCGGGGGTCCCATAATTCGGTTTTATTTTCGTACGAATTTATCAAATGTATAATGTTTTTGTGATTTCACTCGCTCATTTCCATTTGTTTCTCAAAAAAAAAAACAATAATTAAAACGCGTACTTCAGAGCACGCGCAGCAACTTTAAAAAACACGTCCAAACTAAACTTGACGCAACAAACAGATTCCTTTGATGTACTGACAGTATGCCGAACACATTCGTTTCAGCGCGAAGTGGCGCGTTTGTACGCAGTATAGCGTCCTAACTAATTGTTTTTGTAACGTTCGTAAACATTTTGCACGGTTAGGCGCACCAGTTTTGACGCGTCTTTAGAAAGTGTTTTCGTTTGTCTACATAACTCTGTTACGACAAAAATGTACAGTCAAACGCGCAGAAGTTACAAAACCTCACCTGACAAGTTTTGTTACATTTATGGAGAATTCCTTGTAAAGTCGCAAGCGAGGCTTTGTATGAAAATGTGAAAGAAGCATATTTTCTATATTTTGGAGATTTAGTTCGAGATCAAGACAAGCAATGGGCTCCCCATGTTTGTTGTGTAAGTTGTAGCGAATCACTAGAGTAGTAGATGAAAGGGAAAAGAAGAAGCATGCCTTTGGCTATTCCAATGGTATGGCCAGAATCCACCAATCATTTGCTATTTTTGTGTAACAAGAACTGAGGGATATTCCAAAAAAAGAAAAACAAAGAATCAAATATCCGAATTTGCCAACAGCTCTAACACCTGTTCCTCACAATGCATTAGAATTACCACTACCAACTACTCCTTTAGAGTGGCAAAGTATTATTTTGGGATTTAATGGAAATAGTAATCACTGTTCAGACAGCCCAGACCAGTATGCCGAACCTTTGCATATTCCAGAAAGTTTTAATGATCCTCACTTATTGCTCAACATAAATTGAATGATCTGGTACGTGACTTGGAGCTGTTAAAACAACAAGCAGAACTTCTTGGTTCCCGACTTAAGAAGTGTAATTTACTGGCTAAAGAATCAAAGATTCCGACTTTTAGAAAAAGAAATGCAACATTTTCCGCATTTTATAATATAGAAAATTTACTGTGCCCATGTATTGATATTGATGGTTTAATGCAGGAACTTAAAAGCTGTAATACTATACAGGGTGCGCCACTTAAAACTCCCCAGACTCGTAACTTTCTTATTCTTTAAGTGATGACCATGTTGGACACATCGAATTGTAGATATTTTTAAGGCCTTTAAACATACATACAGGGAGATTTAAATTTTTTTTATATTGTTACGAAAAGAAAATTAATTTCCTTGAATATTTTTTTACCTCACCCTGTACATAAACTGTGTTAATGTTTTCTTATAAAGGTTTTAATTAGCTTCAATTTATGTTATTACGTCATATTCGAAATTTTTTTTGGTTTTAGAGAAAAAAGTAAAAAACACTCTTATCGATTCAAATTTTTTTTAATAAATTTGAAAAGAATGTAAATAATAATTGTATGCTTTATTTGTAAATGATAAATCATAACAAAACAGCAACAAGAAACAAAAAAAATACATATTTTTAAAAACAAGCTTTTATTAAAACGTACCAAAAAAGGAAATTGCAGTACAAATATTGTTCAAAATTTTGACCATTAACTTGAACACAGTAACTCATTCTCTTTATTAATTCACCATTAACTGTACGTAATAGAGTATGACGTCGAACAAAATTACATCCATTCCTTATTCTATTTTTCAAATCTTCTGCATTAAGATGTTGGGTTTCATACACTAAGAAGAAATTCAGCGAATTTAAATCTGGAGATCTAGCTGGCCATCGCAATGGTCCAGAATTACCTATCCACTGATTTCCAAACATAGTGTTTAAATGATTAGACACAATATTGGCGTTATGTGGAGGAGCACCATCTTGATGGAACCGGATATTTCTTCTATCTTGCTGGCGAACTTCTTCTAGATAAGTAGGCAAGTAATTTCGTAAAAAAATCTAATTACGCTGTTTAAGGTAGTTTCAAAAAAATGTGGCCCTATTAGTCTACCTGCAAGGATACCTATCCACACGTTAACTTTATATTTTACCTGAAAATTTCATTGCCGCATCCATCGAGTATTTCTGTCACTCCAATAGTGCATGTTGTGTCTATTGACACTGCCGCTTTCATTAAATGTCGCTTCGTCTCTCCAAAGAATATATTTTCACCAAAGCGAACATCACTCATGGAGACAATCATAGAAACATACCTGATGCTGCAAAATGGTTACACATCTTCTCCACTTTGTGATAACCAAGCTAGTTCATCAAGCTAGTTAAGAGGGTAAGTTTTACATACATTGTTATAAATTGTAACAGTTTATTGTTTCTCGTATAGTTAATTTCGCGTACGCCACTGTCCCACGGAACATTTTTCACAGCCCTAGTGATAATGTAAAGAATATACACCACATACATTAGACAACCTCCATATCTAATGCCAGAACCTCAACCACTCATCTTAGACTTTGTTAGGGCTGAGGTAGGGATTTCAACCCGTGAGTCGGTAGGCAATAAATCAGCCATGTTCCATTCTATATTAAAAAATACACCGAAATATGCACTTTTTAAAATTTATTAGAACTAATAGTTTATGAGCAATTCATTAGAAAAATCACACTTCTCTAACATCCAAAGTTAATACAAAGAGGGCTGAAAATATTGGTGAATGTAATACTAACACACACATATATTTTAGACTAGCGATTGCAAGAGTAAAAATATATTACCAATATTAATGCACCCATTAAAACATTTGACATCTTCCAGCTGCAAGTATTGGTGGTTTCATCCAAGTTACTGCAGACGTATTTGTTGTTCATTATATAATAATTTTTTTGTTTAATATGAATAAGACGTTTTAAAAAGTTAATCTCCGTTGTATTTAATTTCACACTGTTTACATATCTACGTGTTATTCACATAGACGTCTTATAAATACTACGTATTTAGAGTGTCTTCCAATGACTCGAAGTTATTGCCATATTTTTAACATGGGGCAGTGGGCGTATTCACGTGACTCGCCTATATCTATCTATGAATTGTTATTTTTTGTTTCCATTTTTATAAAGAAAACATATTTATTGCACAGTACAATAAGAATATTTTATCATTTCATACTGTTTGAGAAAAGTTCATTAAGTGTTTACAGTCTCCAGTTTTTAGTTATAATCATATTAATAGGTAATCAGTTTTGTTTGATTCATCCCAACTGAATCACCCTGTATAATCCTTACTAAATCAATACATATGTAATTCACAAGATGATAAGGCCACCTCGCTTACGTCTATAATTAAATTTAATTTAATTTCATTGTCAGGGATGCCATAAGTGGAGAAGACAACAAATTTATAACTAAAAATATCTAGCTTAAACCACTTGCTCGAAGACATATATGTAAATATATGTCTAGGTTAAGTGCATCTTCCATTAATCACTATAATGTCAAATTATATTAATTGGTACTTTTCTTTTGAAATTATTAAAAGCAAAGTGAAAACTGATAGATGGCGATAAATTTGCTAAAATAATTCGAACTGTTTTCAAGGCAAATTAAGCTCAATTAGGTCATTTTATGATAATGTTTATAATATAAATGCATTTTGCCTTGCGATTGTTTTTAGACTGCTAAGTATATATATTTATATAAACACATCATGCGGCAGACTTGTAGTTTATTGACTTATTTGATGGAACTGCAATTGTATTAGTCATGATGAGATTCTTTAGTATTGATTTTGGAGAAAAAGAAACCATTGTTAATTTATGCTTCTGATACCTCAATTAAATTAAGGGCATAAAATTACGTTGTCTAGAGAATATTTACGTTTCGAATAATTTATTATTACAATAATGCCTGGTGAATGGAGATATCACACTAGACTGAATTTTTTTTTTTTTAATATACGTGACTAATTTAAAAACAAATTAAGTTCCTCTTCTTGATAAAAGTTAAAATATAGAGTGGAATGAAAAATAATATTAACTGAAAATTTTTTTGTTAATTATTATTTACTAACTTTTACAAATCTTCTCACAGATAAGTATAACATATATCTTTTTAAAGAATTATTTTCCCTGCTATTTGCCAAAACGCTGAAACTTGGATTACAAAAACGATAATATGCACATTATGTTTAGTACTACTGACTCAATAATGTTATTTTTAATTTCAACTATTCTGTCCAGTAAAACCAAAAATAAATAAAACACAAGGTACTCACCAGTTGACACTCACTTTAAAAAACTTTAAAATATCTACCGACACGTGTTTCTGCTTGCCATAGCGTCATCAGGGTGGCCAGCACATTTAAAGAATCCAAAGTAAGGAAACTTGTAAACCTTAATGTAATAAATATTAATGGCTTCAGAGAACAGAATAATTGAAATTATATAGCGGAAATACCCCTTAGGGTCAATGAAATAATTTAAAAACAAATTAAGTTCCTCTTCTTGATAAAAGTTAAAATATAGAGTGGAATGAAAAATAATATTAACTGAAGATTTGTAAAAGTTAGTAAATAATAATTAACAAAAAAATTTTCAGTTAATATTGTTTTTCATTCCACTCTATATTTTAACTTTTATCAAGATGAGGAACTTAATTTGTTTTTAAATTATTTCATTGACCCTAAGGGGTATTTCCGCTATATAATTTCAATTATTCTGTTCTCTGACGCCATTAATGTTTATTACATTAAGGTTTACAAGTTTCCTTATTTTGGATTCTTTAAATGTGCTGGCTACCCTGATGACGCTATGGCAAGCAGAAACACGTGTCGGTAGATATTTTAAAGTTTTTAAAGTGAGTGTCAACTGGTGAGTACCTTGTGTTTTATTTATTTTTGGTTTTACTAGACAGAATAGTTGAAATTAAAAATAACATTATTGAGTCAGTAGTACTGAACATAATGTGCATATTATCTTTTTTTGTAATCCAAGTTTCAGCGTTTTGGCAAATAGCCGGGAAAATAATTGTTTAAAAAGATATATGTTATACTTATCTGTGAGAGGATTTGTAAAAGTTAGTAAATAATAATTAACAAAAAAATTTTCAGTTAATATTATTTTTCATTCCACTCTATACGTGACTACATTATACACAGATTTCTGAGGTCAAAATAACACGATTTAGATAAATTTACATATATACAAAAACTTACCCTTACGGAGTAACGGCCCCTGTAGGTGGAGGATAATTTCAGAATAGTTTGACCTACCGACCTCCAATTTGATTGTGTCAGTTATTTATTTATGGTAACGGACTCCATATGTAGACAAAAAAATGGATATATTGTTAATATTTTGATATCCAATTTTGCCCGGATCTCTATTGTCCATATGCCAATTTCTTTTTTTAGTAAATATATTCAAAAGAGTGCTTTTGATGGCTTCTAAAAAGTTCATATTTCTTATGGTTCACTCATAAAATAGTAAGTTCGGAACAACTCCGCTCTTTAAAGAATTATTCAAACTCATTAGTCTGGTAGGGATTAAAATAAATGAATCATTACTAAGTGAAAAGAGAACCATGGAGTAACAAATTATAAGAAATAAAATGGAAATATCACACAGAGTGTTCGTTTTTCTGGAGGCCTCTCAAAAAAATAACATTTAAAAAACACCATTTTTATATGTGGCATTTTGTCGAAAATGTTCTTATAAGAATTTTATCGTATATGTTAGTTTAGGAACACCCTGTATATTATTTGTTTTTCTCTGCCACAAAACTTGAAGAATTAAAGACATGTATCTGGGTTGCTGTTGAAGCTGTGGCGCCTATGACGCCTTGGACAATGTGATACATGAACTTGATTGCTGTCCTGTTGTTTGCCATGTACCAAATGTCTGGTATATCATAAACATCTAGTTGAACATATATTTGTATTGTTAATCCATAACTTACCGTTGTACAATTAGTAGTTTTTATGTAATACATTCAAATTAGCTATTTTGCTTGACCCGGTAAGAAACAAAGGTGGTCAAATTCAAATTGCTTGTTTTTAAACATAAATATTAAGGTTATGCAGAGATGGCAGGTTAGTATGCACCGGTGAAAAAATTGGTGCAAACTCGCGGGTGCTATCAAAATGTTTAAATATAACGATTTTTTGGAATACATGAAAAAAAAGGAAGAATGCAAAAATGTAAATGTGTGATTAAGTTGCAAAAAAAAGTTGACTATGTTTTTAGATTTGACCACATAGCAGAAATAAATGAAGATAATCTATCGTGTATAGAAATGTGAACCGATTTCTTGTATTCGTAATTTCTTGTTTCTTACAGATTGGTGCATCATAAATGACACTTACTACACTGTAAGACCCCTGTAAGCGTTAAGAGGTTGGAGAATGCGTTCACTTTGCCCCTAATTTATTGAAGAGAATAATCCCAGTTTTTCTTTTTTTTTTTTTGTTAATAATAATTAGTGCTGGCAAAAACCGATTATTCAGTTTCCTCAAAATCCGGTTTCGGATAAACCCACGTATCCAAATATAGATAAAAATCGTTTTTTTCTGGTAACCGTCATTCGATAATCGGTTACTCGGATTTCGATTATCCGAATAACCGACTGTTCGGATATCTCAAAAACCAGTTATTCGGTTGTCCGAAAACCGGATAATCTGTTATCCGAAAACCGGTTAATCGCTTATCCGAATATCAGTCGACAAAATACAAAATATTTCAGGATTTATGTAAATTCTAAACTAAACAGGAGTCAGTAGTCAGCTGCTTGCCTGTAGTTTCAGACTTCAACAACATTTGATAGAAAAGAAACGCATATTAATTGATTATCCAAAAGTCGGTTATTCGAATAACTGGTTATTCGAACAATCGGTTTTCCGAATATTCGGTTATCTGAAAAAACGGTTATTCAAAGAACCGGTTAACCGAATAACCGGAATTCGATTTTGTACAAAACCACGAATAATCCCAAACCTATTAACCGGTTATCTAGAAAACCGGTTTCAATTGCCAGCGCTAAAACCACCTCTTGCTCCGTAGGCTTTAGATTTGCAGAATTTCGTTGTTTCAAGTACTTACTAAATACTTTGGACAGCGTATTTTCCTTTTTTTTTAATTTAAGTGAGAGATTTACAAGTCAATCTTTTAGAAATACCCCAAGAAGCTTTAAAAATGTTACTTTTATTGCATTTTTAGAAGAATTTCGGCGATTTATGAAGAAAAAAAACTTATTTTCTAAAAAAAATCTATCTGTGTGTCTGTATGAATCGCGATAGCAACCATAGTTTTCCAGATAAAAATTTTAAATTTGGTACACATGTTCTAGAGGCCAAAGAATATGAAAAGTTGATTGACGAACAAAATAGGCCTGCTAGAAAGGGATTTACGGGATCGCAAATTTTTAATTTTTCATTTTGCTAAGAAAATCTTAAAAAGAAAAGATCTTTTATATAGAACCAAAAAATGTATTGTCCAAATATTTAAATAAAACTGATGGCAGTTCGTTTTGGTTTTGCTACTCTATGAGTACATGCTTCTGCTCTATGATTATTAAACATGTATTAAGTATTATTTATCTGCTTTATAATAATACGTTTTTTTATTTTGGTCGTATATGTATACTCATACAACAATTTAAATGTTACATCACTGACATGCATGTTTTAATGATATGTCACTTAATACCTAATAATAATGCATGCAACGCACGTTTTAATACTTATCCTTTTTTTGAACAAAATGGCTAACCGTTGTCAATGCCTGCCGCGTTGCTACACATTAATAATTTATAATTTTGCTTTGACCTTCACATTGGAGTAATTAGTTAATAAATAGCAAAGGAAATCACATAAAAAGTTTAACAACGATAAATTTCGCATTCCTATGTAGCATCGAACACGAAACAGACAGCATAAACGAAGTTAATGTAAATTTTTACCTATATCCGGATATAATTAAAAAATATTCAATGCGTAACTGTGTATTTATGAATGCGGGGTCAGGGCCGTCTTTTATTCAAGCTGCTGGATCGCTAATATCTGCTAGGTGCCCTTTGCAGCCCTGATACCACTCAGACTCTATGATTGTATTATTTGTATTTAATGTTTTTAAAAAAATCAATGGGAAAATTGATAAATTTGAGGATATGTTTGCTACCTACTTCCTTCCCCTAAGAGGGTTTTGGAGGGTAGCTACCCGGATCTCGTTATTTTGTTTGGAGGCTGGGTCGTGTTTCGATTATAAAATACTTAAAAAGACAAAAAAAGGGCGTCAGTAGCCATTTGTAATAAAAACACCTATGCCCAAAAGTAAAGATTTCATGAACTTAGAACTGTGGCTACTCAGTGGCCTTAAAATCATTCATAGGTATTTAAAATAAAAAATCACCATAAAAATATTTATTGTGACAATTAACATCAATAATAAAATGTATAAGGAATAAGGTACCTCAAATGGTGTTATACAAGATACAGTTAAACTGTAACCTGGCAGAATTAGCTAATTCCTCACATTAAAATAAAAATACAACTAGGTTATAAGCTGAAGGCTTCAAGTGAAATTTGGTGGGCTGAAGGCCAAAAAGAAAATGTTTATTCGGCTGAAGGCCTAAGAACAATCAACCAAATGTCGAAAATTTAGTGTTCTTCCGATGGTTTCAGTTTAGACGTATCACCCTACATGTACAGCCGTTCCGCACTGCTACGCTGATCAAAACACTTGATATTCCGGAAACCAATAGTGTAGCTAATCTTCACACAACGAAGGTTCAAACTCCAACGGGTGAATCCAAATGGTGCATCCAACCAAGGATTTCGTTAAAACTTCTGTGATATTACGTCAACTAAGTGGTCCAAAAACATAAACTTCAATTGTCCATGTAGGTTTAGATTGAGTAAAATTGCTCCGTCAAAAAATACAGAGATCCAAGAACTTAGTTACGGTCCATGAGAGTAAATAGCTCGGTAAACAGGTTAGGTTCCATAGAAGTAATTAAGGCTCCAATTAATTAAATAAGGTCCATATAAAAACTGCAACTACCTTGGAATTGGGAGTTTCACAAAAAATGCGGCAAGGCACACAAAAAAGACGTTTATCGTCCCACGGTATTCGGTCAAGTGGGCTGAATTTAGAGATCCTCCGTTTGACAATGCATTAAATACCAAGCTCAAAAAACGTAGGTGGAACGAAGCAAAGGATTATTACCTATTCATTAAGTTATATTTATTACAATCATTAATCCTTAATCATTAAGTGTACTAATTTATATTTTACGAGTGAAAGAAATGTTTATTGTTATGACTAATATAATATGGTTACTTGAGACGGCGGCGCCGGCGACGCAATTCAGATAGAGGAAGCTGACAAAGGTTTAGCAGTTAGTTAGTTTTAAAACACGTAGGCATATGAAACAGACGGGCAATCTGATGATTCTTATTTTCTTATGTACACAAATGCAATTGTTCATAATTATTATTTTTATAAATAAATTGTATAAACAAAGTCTTACAGCTTGCAGCGGTGGGATGATAAAACTCTCATCCGGAGTGACAGTTAAGTGATTATTAATTATTATTGTGAAAGAAGTGAACTTTGTGGAAACAAATTAAAATGGGTAAACGAAAACGTCGTTCGCGTAGTTCCTCTAGTAGCACATCGTCAGATAGTTCATCCTCAACCAGTGAAAATGATACAGAGTGTTTTAAGCGCTCCAAAGGAAAGAAAGTTAGAAGCATTCCTAGGTCGAGGGGCAAACGTTGTTCTCGGTCAGGAGATGCCTCGAATAATAGTGTTGCCTTGGAAAATGAATCGCAACGTGCGAGCTCTATAACACGTAACAATGAAAATGAAAGAATTAGGCAATTAGAGGAACTTGTTAAAAAACTACAGGGTGATCAAGAAGGAAGAGAAAATGTTACACGTATCTCTATTCGATCGGATTGCATTCCGGAGTTTTCTCCAGGTAAGCCGAATACCTCTATTAATAAGTGGCTTAACAAAATCGATCAGCTTGCGGAAATAAATTGCTGGGATGAAAAGACTACAATATACCACATGCAAGCGAGACTGGTTGGTTTAGCTAAAACATGGTATGAAAATTTAGACACTTACAAATATACTTGGACTGAATGGAAAAATATGCTTTTACGTGCTTTTCCAGACCATGTTGATTTTCCCAGTGTATTAAAAGAACTTGTGAAAAGACACAAACTTGTTCAAGAAACTTGGACAGAATATTATTTTGGAAAAATGCAGTTGCTAAGGCAATGTGAGATAAGTGGCAAAAATGCTGTTGCTATGCTCATTGATGGTATTCCAGATGAAGCTATTCAATCGGGAGCGAAGGCTGGACGTTATGCAAATCCTGAGGATCTTTATCGGGAGTATTTATCAGCGCTGAGTATTGACAAAAGAAAAAGCGATGAAACACTTGCTATCCGATCACAACCTACTAAATTTCAGAAAAAGGAAACTTCTGATCTACGGATGAAGCTGACTCATGGAAAGAGTCTAAAATGTTTCAATTGCCGTCAAATCGGGCACACCCAAAATAAATGCCCGAAACCGAGGTTAGAGTGTACAAATTGTAAACGGCTGGGGCATACAGCTGCAACTTGCTTCAGAAATAAACCAGGTTTGTCAAAAAGAGATACACTCATCTGCCAGACAAATCATGCAATAAACAATGATTGCTACGAAGTTATGTGTAAAATTAACGGACATGAATTTAACGGTTATGTTGATACCGGATGTCAAGTGGTTGCTATTAGGGAAAGTGAGGCCCGACAACTTAATCTGGTCTGGGACGAAGCCAGCCAAATGTATGTAACTGGTTACGCTGGAGGTAGAGCTAGAACGTTGGGTACTGCAACAGCTGTTGTGGAGGTGGATTTGATTAAAGCCGACACCCCTATAGTAGTTGTGCCTGATGAACTACAAAAGATGGCAGTTTTGATTGGTCAACCATTTATAAATAGGGCTAACGTAGTCCTTGTTGTGAAGAATGGCCAGTTAAGATTGTTTGACTCAAGTCTCGCACAGCTTCCAGAAATTGACAAACTACCAACCCCAGAAAAGGTCAAGTTAGTGGCAAAGGAAAACGTTTCCGTTGCTCCAAATCACATCGGAGTGGTACGATGCGTCCATGATTCCAAATACAAAGGGGATTTATTTATCGAGTTGAGGAAAACGATGGAGCCTTGTAAGGAATATGTTCTACCTCGTTGTGTGGTATCGGCAGGTGAAGCATACGTCCCAATTTTGAACGTTTCTGACCAGACCCTAAATTTCATGACGCGACAAGTGATTGCACGAGGAGTACCTTGCTCGTTGAATACGAGTAATGATGCAGATCCTAAGGTAAATATTCGTAAGGTTGACACGGTCAACTTGCGAAAATTTACATTAACTGACATATTACCCAATTTAAATAACGATTTGACAAATGACAACAAACTTAAAATATTACACATGCTTAATAACTATCGAGACGCTTTCGCACAGAACATATACGAACTAGGAGAAGCCCGGGGAGTTCAGATGTCCATTCGTTTGAAGGACGATGTACCTGTAACGTACAGGCCATATCGTCTGTCACTAAACGAAAGAGATAAAGTCCGCAACATGGTTAACGAATTGCTTTCAGCAAACGTTATAAAAGAATCGATTTCACCATTTGCTAGCCCAATAGTCCTTGTCAAAAAGAAAAATGGGGAAATCAGAATGTGTGTAGACTATAGGGCATTGAACGCAAAAACTATAAAGGATTGTTACCCTCTTCCTCGGGTGGATGATAATCTACTGGCTCTTACCGGTTCTAAGTACTTCACTAGTTTGGACATGGCCAGTGGGTATCATCAAATTAAAATGGCAGATGACTCCAGACACCTGACAGCATTTGTAACACCAGATGGTCAGTACGAGTATCTCAAGATGCCATTTGGTCTGGTGAACGCACCAGCAGTATTTCAACGAACAATAAATCAAGTATTGGGCACAATGCGATTTACGACTGCTCTAGCTTATATGGATGATATATTGATACCATCACCCACCTTTGAAGCAGGACTCGCAGCTCTTGAGCAGGTCCTAAATACCTTGCAAAATGCTGGGTTAACATTAAATCTGAAAAAGTGCCAGTTCTTTCAAACAAAAATCGAGTATCTGGGACACGAGATTAGTTTGGAAGGCATACGACCGGGAGTAGCAAAAATTGAGGCTGTAAAAAAATTTCCAACCCCACGAAACGTTCATGAGGTTAGGCAATTTTTAGGTCTCTCCAGTTACTTCCGCAAGTTTGTGAAGAATTTTGCACATATTGCACAGCCACTCACGAAGTTGGTCAAAAAGGATGTTAAGTTTGACTGGACCACAGAGCAAGATACCGCGTTCTGTCATTTGAAAGAAATATTGACAACCAGGCCCATATTAGCCATATACGACAGCAGCCTCGAAACTGAAGTACACACTGACGCTTCAAAATGGGGAGTGGGAGGTTTACTCCTACAACGGCAAAAAAGATCAAAAACTGAAGCCTGTATTTTACTTTAGTAGACAAACTAGTAAGGAGGAACAAAGGTATCATTCGTATGAACTCGAAGCAATGGCCGTAGTGAATACATTACAGAGATTCAGAATATTCCTACTAGGCATACGCTTTAAAGTTGTTACAGACTGCAGTGCTTTAAGAACCGCAATGTCCAAGCGAGATTTGATACCTAGAATTGGGCGGTGGTGGTTGTCCATACAGGAATTTGATTTCACTGTCGAATATCGACCAGGAACCAAAATGGCGCATGTAGATGCACTTAGTCGCAACCCAGTAGAGCCATACGATGGCTATACTGAAGTTGAGATATTAAACGTTAATATCTCTGAAGATGACTGGGTCTTGGCGGCACAGATGCAGGATGAAAGATGTAAATATTTACATGGTGTTTTATCAAAAAAACCAACAGACTCAGAGGAAATACAAATTCACAAGGACTACGTCTTGAAAGATAATCGCATCTACAAGAATACAACAAGCGGCCCTAAGTGGGTTGTTCCAAAAGCAGGACGAAGGTGTGTCACAATGTACCATCACGACGGTGCAGGACACTTTGCATCCGAAAAAACAATCAAGTACATAAGTCAAAATTATTGGTTCCCAAACATGCGGAAATATGTAAAAAATTACATATCTCATTGCTTAAACTGTTTGTATAATAAGGAGCCAAGTGGGAAAAAGGAGGGCTTATTGCACCCAATTGGCAAAGTGCCAACTCCAATGGATACTCTACATATAGACCACGTTGGTCCTTTCGTTAAAAGCACTAAAGGTAACACGTACCTAATTGTTGCTGTAGACGCATTTACGAAATTCGTCTTTATGAAAGCCGTGCGAAGTTCACAAGTTGGTCCTGTCATAACATTTTGTGAGGGTATTATCGAAACGTTTGGTGTACCAAAACGAATAATATGTGATCGAGGGAGTTGCTACACAAGCAAAAGATTCGCTGAATTCACCCAAAAGTTGGGTATAAAGGTAATTTTTAACGCAACGGCGACCCCCAGAGCCAATGGGCAAGTTGAGCGGTGTAACAGAACAATTCTAACGTCATTGTCTACCACCGTCGAAGATGAGACACGATGGGACCAATCTGTCAGCCAAATACAATTTGCCATAAATTCAGTGACAAATAAAACCACCGGAAAAAGTCCCTACGAATTAATGCTGGGCTACCGACCAAGGAGTGTACACGGCTCATATTTAAGTACGGCTGTAACGGACGACAGTCATGATGAAAATATTACAGCGACACGTAACGCAACGTGTACCAAAATTGAAAACGTTCAAGCTAAACAAAAGAAATATTATGACTCCAAACGCAAGGAGAGTTACAAATATCAGATAGGGCAACAAGTAGTTTTACGTAAGAAAGTAGCTACCAACGAGGGCCAAAGTAAAAAACTATTGCCTAAATATAGTGGTCCATACACTATTACGAAAATACTAGATCATGATCGTTACGTAATTGAAGACCTGTCAGGTACCCGACGAACGCGAAAAGCGTATACGGGGGTTTGCTCGTCAGACAAGTTGAAACCCTTTCCCGCTACATACGATTACAGTACGGAAATAGATACGGACGATTCCAACGAGGAAAACAACAACGAATGTGACGTCACTAACGTGGACAAACGTGTTCAGAAACAAGGTACAAACGTTGTACTTAATGTAAATTAATTTTAGACAGACGTTGTCATCTGATATAAACAGTTTGAGTTGTTGCCAGGACGGGGTTGCAGAGGGGAATAACGATTGTGAGGCATATATGCGCAGTATGACTTGCTTTGGTTGATTCGGACTCAGTAGCTACTAGAATGGCAATAACTGCAAAGCTGCATAATTATAACTAAGCCTTTTTTCCAAATGATTATTATTATTATTATTATCTTAATGATTATTATTATTATTATTATTCTCTTATGTGAAAATAAATTAAAAAAAAAAGAGAGTACATACGTACTTTATTTGTACTCTATTCAAAAATGATGAAATTTAAATCAGTACAAGTTTAAGTGATAATGTTTAAAGGAAAGGAGGCTCATTTATTATTATTAGTAGAATAGTTACTGATATAATTTTTGTCTATGTTTAGGTTACAAAGTCAGGCATACATCGTAGTTTCCGAGGACGGAAATTTTGGTAGCGTAGCCGACTGAAAGAAATGTTTATTGTTATGACTAATATAATATGGTTACTTGAGACGGCGGCGCCGGCGACGCAATTCAGATAGAGGAAGCTGACAAAGGTTTAGCAGTTAGTTAGTTTTAAAACACGTAGGCATATGAAACAGACGGGCAATCTGATGATTCTTATTTTCTTATGTACACAAATGCAATTGTTCATAATTATTATTTTTATAAATAAATTGTATAAACAAAGTCTTACACGAGATATGTACTAAATTTAATGTATGGTTTATTTAATATATTTTCATAGGTCACTGAAATGCCAACTTAAAACTTGGATAAACACAGAACACCTGTTGTATAGAAGTGAACTAATACTTTGTCTCCGGTGTGATTCACGATGTAACATAATCTATGATGGAACAAATTTAATATGGAGGTTCTCTCCTTGTTTTGGCAGCAAGTGCGGAACGGGAGTCCAGTGGCGGCCTAAGGGGAGCTAAAAAAGGAACTATATATTACTAATAAGTAACATTAAAGTATACATCACACCAAAATCATGTTCTATTAAACAGTGTAACTTTATTTGGTCAAAATGACCGTTACACGTTTTTTAAATAAATGAACCAACAAATATCTTGAAATGTACTTGAAGTTACACATCAACGAACCAACTACCTTATCAACATTAAGTTTGCTGTGCATAAACTTTTTGAGGCTCAATAGTTATCAAAGCCGACCCCTTGTAGTGTACTTTATTGAGTGGAAATATAGGGCGAACGTACGACATGAGCCGATAACTCATTTCCAGCGCTCAATAGGTTATCTTGGCTTGTCGTTAGACACAGTAATCCGTAGCCTCTAAGCGCGTTTACCGCGTTCTAGATTATCGATACTTTTATTAGTTTTACTGTGGTTTTAGTTCATACAAATAAATATGATTTGAAACAATAGTACAAACAAACACCACTTGTACTGTTGTTTCAAATCATATTTATTTGTAATATTTATGTTTAAGTTTTCACTGATATATTTTTACAAGGAAAATCTAATTTAAATAGTACTGAGAATGTGTCGAAATACACGAAACGTCGACTAATTGAAACTCTGGTTTTTTCTTTCTGCCGACCTTACCCCCACTATTTTAATAAATATATATGAGCAAGGGTCACCAGATTATTTCAATAACCACTATAACCGCAAAAATGCTATTGAAAAAAATAACATGCAGTATAAATTAGTGTCTCCCTGCATAGCCCCATTATGTAGAGACAGCTCTGGAATGTGTACTGAATTGAATTAAAAGTCCATTTTAAATTGTTACGTAAATGAAGGTTAATGAATGACAATATACTTCGTGGTTTTCAAGTTATGTTTTTTACTCTAGGATTTATGGAAGCTGAAATCATGTGGTAAATTAAAAAAAAAATGTAGTGATAAAATCTTACATATTTTTTTATTATTACAATGTTTGTCCAAATATCACGAATTTTAGATAAGCGCCCTCTACATCTTAAAGGTGTGTTCAAAGACTGTTTTACGTATGCGTGTATTACATCAATAGATGTCGACCGGTCGTTTTCAAAATATAAGAATATATTTTCACCAAAGCGAACATCATTCATGGAGACAACCATAGAAACATACCTGACTGTTTTACGTATGCGTGTATTACATCAGTAGATGTCGACCGGTCGTTGTCAAAATATAAGAATATATTTTCACCAAAGCGAACATCATTCATGGAGACAACCATAGAAACATACCTGATGCTGCAAAATGGCTACACATCTTCTCAAATTTGTGATAAGCAAGCTAGTTCATCAAGCTAGTTAAGAGGGTAAGTTTTACATACATTGTTATAAATTGTAACAGTTTATTGTTTCTGGTATTAGTTAATTTCGCGTACGCCACTGTCTCACGGAACATTTTTGACAACCCTACTTATGACTTTTCTATATACTGCTTTATATTTTTTATAATAAACTATGTCATTGTTACCTGCCAAAGTTAATAGGTACAATTCTTTAAGCCTCTGGGCTGAGATTCTTAAACCTCGGGTCATCCATTCATTTTTATTCTTTTTTTTTGTATTTGCAGTATTCATCGAAATTTCAGGAAAAGCCACATTAAAGTGATAAAGAAAGTTGCTAAGAAAATTGGTAAATTTTAAATTAACAATGAGATTATTGTCATATACCTAAGACCATTTTTCTTCCTGCAGCATTGAACAAAAATGTCTTATTACTTCCCTCGCCCCTCAAAGTAAAGAAGGTATGTATTCGTGAAAATTTTTTTTTTAATTTTTTATTGCATTTCTGGACGAATCTCGACGAAATATGACGATACACAAAATTTCAGACAAAAAAAAAATTTCTGTCTGTGGATCTGTCTGTCTTGTTCGCGATATTAGCTACAGTTGTTGAGATAACGCTTTCAAATTTAGTACACACATTCTAGAGGTCAAGGAAAAGATTGAGTTCGTTGATGACCAAAATCGGTTCTTAAAATTTGAAATGCCAAAAAAATATGTGACATTTTTGAAACGTCAATTTGAAATGTCAATTTTTTGACATTTCAAATTATAAAATATTAGTGACATTTCACCAATATGACTCTTTTGAAACGTCAATTTGGAATGTAAAAAAAAAATTAGTGACATTCCACCAACGTGACTTTTGAAACGTCAAAAATTACTTTTTCAAAGAAAATATTAGGGACATTCCACCAATGTGACTTTTTTGAAACGTCAAAAATTACTTTTATTACAAACTACACCACACATCGAGTTTTTTTGAAACGTCAAAATGTGACTTTTTTGAAACGTCAAAAATTAGTTTTATTATAAACTCCACCACACGTCGAGTTTTACTACGGTGAGGAAGTTTTGATTCCAAAATAATTGGTAGTTGTTTTTTTTTCTATGTTTTTTGTATCACTGAAAATATCATTTTTACTATCTTGTTTACCGATATTCATTGATACTGATGGTAATTGTGCATTATGGTCAGAGATAGCATTTCTTACCACTTTGCTTTCATAATTCCTCACCCTTATATTTAAACATCGATATAACTTCTAATTCTAATTGGTTCATTAATGGTAGGGACCATACAATAAGCATTAAACACATCACAAAGTTTTGTATGATTCTTACTATCTACCAAAAAATTAATGTTAAAATCACCACACAACATAATATTTCTTTCTTTATATTTACTAGTTACCACATCAAGTACAGAGTTCAAGTTGTTTAGGAAGACATTTATATCCCCATAAGGATTAGTCTTAATCATTCTTAGTAGAGTATAAAAAATGCCTCCTATTGGTGACAGGTACACTTGATTTCAAAAAAAAAAACGGGTACAACTCTTGTAATCGAAAATCTTAATAGTTTAGTTGTGTGCATATGTCTGTAAATAGGGCTGGCCAGGCATGTCGAGAGGGGGTGGAGAAGAGGTGATTTACCCCGGACCTGGGTTTTTTGAAGGAGATCGGTTTTCTTTGTGTTTTTAAACTTATTAAACCTTTCTCTTTTATTTTATTCAAATGGAATTTTAAAAAATATTTAGAAAATAACATTTTCAAAACATTTTCAAGCCTGCCATATTATTGTTTCAAAAAATAATATTTGTTGCGGATAATTCTACTAATGGTTGTAATTAAAATACTAACTGAATAATGATAATTCTATTTTTAAAATAAGAACACAAAAAATACCACTTGAGATTAAAAAAAATGTAAACAGTGCAAACTGAACATAAAAATACAATAAAAAAATAATAAACACAAAATAAACTTCTGTTTGATTTTCACATTTTAATAAACTTTTGACAATTGTTTCGCCACACAGTGGCTTTATTAAAATGTGAAAATCAAACAGAAGTTTATTTTGTGTTTATTGTAAAATGGATTTTCATCAAGTAAAGGTCGAATCAATCAACTATAAAAAAATAAAATAAATGAACTTCATTACGTAATACAGAATTAACTAAGATTATGTCATTGCTCCATTAGCGTCTAAAACTGCCTGAAGTCTTGCAGGCATGGACAAAATCAGATTTCTTGCAAGGTCAACTTCTTGCGACAAGTTCTCCCAAGCGTCTTCAATTATCCCTTCCAATTCTTGGGCATTATTTGGATGGTTATTTAATTTTCTTATGTGTTTCACCATTAGTCCCCATACATTTTCAATTGGATTTAAATCCGGACTTTTAGATGGCCACGGTAACAACTCTATGTTTTTATTAAGAAACCATTGCCTGATACGATGGGCCGTATCTACGGAGCAGTTGTCTTGTTGGAAAATAAAATTATTTTCCGGAAACACCTCTATTACTGACGGCAACATAATATTGTCTAATATTTCAATATATTTAATGGAATTGAGATGACCACCACTGTTTCAACACACACCTAACCCATTTAGGCTCATCCAAGCCCAGACATTGACTGAAAACCTTCCTGATATTTGTGGTTCGAAAGTATATTTTTCGTCGTATCTAGTGGAAGGAGGCCTATATACGCGAACATGTCCATCGTTACAGGATTTAAAAACCTTCTCGTCAGAAAAGACAACTTGTCCCCAGAAGTTTTCATCATTGATTATATAGTTGAGTGCAAAAATAATCCTACCCTGCTTCTTTTCTTCTGAAAGTTTGTATTTTTTAGCCGCTGAACAACTCTTCAAGTCGCTTTGTAGTTTTATTCTTCTGCAAGCAGTAGATACCGAAGCAGGGAAATTTGTCTCTGAAATTGCATTTACTGCAGTCTGAAAAGGGTTTTCTATTAGGTAATTTATAAGATTTTCATCTTCTTGATTATTGCTCTTTCTGGGCCTACCGGAACTAACTGTACGGGATACCGTTTGGTTGGTTTCCCATTGTTTTTTTAACACTCATTATCGTAGTTTTACTCACATTGTATTCAGCAGCAAGTCTTCTTATGGAACAACCATCTTCAATTTTAGAAACAATTCGAAATCTTTGAATATCTGTTAGATGTCGAACCATTTTTAATAATGACGCCACTGATTAACGTCAAAGTGACATTTGTAAGATTATTAATATCAATCAAAGAACGAATGATTTACATAGCTAAAAGAAAGTGTACCAGTTTTTTTTGAAATCAAGTGTACATTCAAACGGTGTAGATATTCTTTAATGAAAAATTTTCGAAGTTTGGAATAGCATAACACAGGCTAGCACTAATTCGCTTTTTTCTAATATGCTTAATCTGCTAGATGAATGCGTAAGGAACAGAGGAGGACCAACGCATTATAATGTTTACGTAAATTGTGTCTTGTTGAAATTTTCATATATTCTTAGAACGAATAAAATACATTCCTGAAAATTTTATCAAAATTCATCAACGTTTTGTGGCTGTTAATGTATGACGGTCAGTATATTTTCTAAAATAGTATGCGCCGTACGTGTCTAACCTGCCTAAAAGTACATAGTAAGCATAGCACATAGTTTAGTATATAAATATAGTTTATTCAGTAAAATATATCACAATAAATATTCCTATAATTTACACATCTTTTTTTACCTTCCCTCGCTACTGTCACTACCTTCACTACCTTCACTGTCTTCTCTTTTAATTTCTTTGTGGCCAATAGAATCCCACCATTGATTTTCACCAGAGGAAAATAGTACATAAAATATGTTAGCTGCTACATACATACAAGACGCTATTATAAATACTATCCTCCATTGGATCTTGTCTGTCTGAAAAATAAAACAAACCGTTCAAGAGAGGATATATTTTGAAAAAAAAAATAGCTATTTGTATGACATGGGAGAAAAGTGCATAATTTCCTCCCGCGGATAGTTTGATAAGCGGAGGGCATCAATATCCAAGGGAGGAAATGGCACATTGGTCCTGTGTAATACATATGATTTTTTCTACGACCATTTACAGTGTTTTACATTGGTTTTACATATATTTTAATATATTTTCTTATGCATGACAATCAAAAAACCAAATATGTCAAAATGTCATAATAGGTATTTAGATAAGTAAATATTGTTAAAAATCAAAGTACATGGAACGTTGCTAAGGTTGCTTCTTGTTTTCAAAATAAGCAAACTTCCAAAAAGTTTATGATAATGTATTCCGAATGTGAAGATGAAGTTCCTCAAGATATTCTGGAAAAAGCAAACATGGTTTCGTTAAATCTATTACCGTTAAAGTCTCGTGAAAAATATGAAAAAGAGTACCAGCTATTTAATTGTTGGATGGAGACTAGGCAAATAAGAAAAATATGTGAAGAAGTGGTCCTATTTTACTTTTCCAAAAAATGCGCAGATTTGAAGCCCTCAACATTATGGAGCAAATACAGCATGTTGCGATCTACACTCCAAATTAAAGACAATATCGACATTAAGTTTCCTAAATTAGTAGCTTTTTTAAAAAGGAAATCTGCTGGATATACCAGAGGGAGCCAAAGTATTTTCCTCCCTAGGGAAGCAAAGTATTTTCCTCCCGAGGGAGGAAAAGTACTAATTTGCTCCCTGAAATGAGGGAGCAAAATAGTATTTTCTATGTAGGGAGTAGAAAAATAATATTTCCTATCCGCCTAGTACTAAGGTACTGCCTCTCCTGTGTTTCCTTTTTTTGCTTAAACGTAACTCCTCTGAATAAGTCAAGTTGCATATTACGTAAATGAAATCAAATTTTATTGATGTTAAGTTTTTCCCTTTTTATACAATTCTGGGATGTACGTACCTCATCTGTTACGATGCCTTGAACAGCAAGTGGTGCTAGCAAAGAGAATAAATTGGAAGTCGAACCAATTGACATTATAGTCCCGGCAAATTTCGGTGATAAGTCAATAGGTGTTACTTGGTATCCACAAAATACCCCAGAATTTACACCACCAGCAATTACTATCATTACTACCGACCAAGCTATTGCATCCTTTGGTAAAAATCCTAATATAAGCAGTGCTGTAGCAGGTACACATGTTCCTAAAATCAAAATATGTAGTACACAGGGTATAAAACCATCATATCATCACCCAATTTTTGGGTATTGCAAATTTTATCAAGTGAACAACTCGCACTGTCAATACAAAAGTAACAGAAGTCAAAACAATGGGTTATGATGCTATATGAATTTTTCCATTGGGGAAACCACCATAGATTTGTTGTTTTCACAAAAATTTCAAATTATTTTTAAAGTTGCCAGTGTTAAAGCAACATATTCAATTTTATGTTGCTTTTGTATTAATATTAACATTTTTACTTAATGCTAAAACAACACAAACCAAATGATGTAGTTATGCAAATTTAATATGGTCTTACTTTGCATTACTTAGGTATATATGTATTGTAAAACTAACATAAAGCAAATATAGTAATTTTGCATCGGAGGAAAATGTTGTTTAAGTAAACTTTGTTAATGTGATACCACCATAAACCAATATTTTTATTAGAATATACAAAAGAGCTATCATATCAGAAATAATTTTATTCTTCTACATTAATAATGTTTATCGAAATTTACTCTCATAGCAAATACTTTGGATTTATTTATTATACCATTTTGGATGTTAGATTTTTATTGACAATGCGAACGGTTTATTGAATTTAATATAGACTTAATGAATTCACTAGGAAAGAAGGCATTATCAAGAAATAATTTTCTACTAAACGTTTTAAATTTTGAGAAGTATTAGCTCCACATTATCTAAATGTCATTCATGATCAGAAAGAGCCAGTATATTCTGCAAAACTGATTATGATTCTTTAATTTATAGCTGGAATAAATGATTTACGTAAAGACAAGTGAAATTGCTCCCAAGCCTGTGTCTTGTGGAACTTGTAATAAACATAATACAAAATGTTTTAATTAAGATTAATCTCAAATTAGTTTAATTTGATCGTTTGGTCTATATTTGTAATTTGAGGAAAAAAATTTTAGCTCTTTATACAAACGCATCATTGAAAAGGATAAATATGAAAGACTGTCGTCTGTGAAACCTAATAGGTAAGGGTGAAAACACAACACAGCGGTGCGACGTCGCATCGCAAAAACGACGTCGAACGGCGATGCGATGCGATGACGCAACGTTAAAACTTCATCGCCACGGCATCGCAGAGAAGACGCTTCTAGTGAGATGTGGACCGCACAATACGTGTCCTACGGCTGTTGCAGGCAACAACACTGCGGTGCGACGACGCATCGCAAAAACGAAGTCGCACCGCAATGCGATGCGATGAACGTTCATTTCACGGCCACAGAAGACCTATACCAGAAGCGACACGTTTGATATGTATGTATGGCGTGTTATAATTAAATATAAAAATCAAATAATGTACCAAATCTTGTACACACGCAACCTGTTGGCACAGCAGACTAAGTCGCGTACAAAAGACCACCAGACTTCCGTGATTTGCGCGTGCGTTGCTTGAGAGAATCATTCCCGATCTCATAAGTAAAAACACAACACTGCGGTGCGATGTCGCATCGCAGAAATCAACGACGTCGTGGAAATTTGCGATGCGTCGTCGCACCGCAGTGTTGTGGTTTCGCCCAGGATTTGTACTAAGCGACGTCGCATCGCAAATTTCTACGACGTCGTTGATTTCTGCGATGCGACGTCGCACCGCTGTATTGTGTTTTCGCCCTAACAAAGATTCATAGTGATTCGTGTTTAGTAGTTGCTCATATCAACGCTTATGGCATTAATGCAATTAATGAATTTTTTTCAGTACCTAATAATAATTGCTTAGACTTACCAATCGTGTTACAAATCTTTCTTGCATTTCCTCTAGTTAGATAACTGCGATTAATCATAAAATCTGAGATGTGGCCAAATACAAAACTCAATATGAATTGGGCCAAATAAGGTGCTGCTGATAATAAACTATTCTGTAAAGTGAAATTACATGTTTTTGGAATTTAATTGGTAGGTAAAAAATACAGTACAAGTTTTACAACGCAAAAACAGTTTGAATCAAGATTATTATGCTAAAAAACAAGTCATAAGATTCATAGACATAGTGATAACTAAGTGTATCCCTCTGATGGTCAGTGCTACTACCCGTCAGACATCACTAATTTCTTGGTGATTGATAGCGACCTACAAAGCAGGTACCAAGAGCTATGACCTCTAACACTAGTGGGGCTATTTGTCTTTTCCATTACTTATGGCATACTGACGAGAACATAACAAGTTCGAAACTGGTCTATGTCTAGTGCGGAATTAACAAATAAACTTAGCTACCAAACAAGACTTGCAGGTTTAATCCAATGCAAGTCGGGACTTTTGTCCGCTGAGTAGTTGTTTCCTGCAAATCTTATACAGTATAAGATTCATAAGTAGAGCATGGCAAATGTAACGGTGATCACAGAGGTACGTACGCAGGCAACACTATATACTCGTGTGCAGCAGATATAGTGAAGTCTCTGCGAGCAGTATTCCAGTCTACAGTAAGAAGCAAGTACTTCGTCGCGACCCACAGTGGGGCAAAATCCACGAAAAGTTGGCCAAAACTTTTAAAGTAATAAAACTGGTCCAAAATTAACTCGTTATTATGGCAAAAATAGTGAATAAAATCCCTTTGATAAAATACGGTTGTTTTTAGGGGATGGAAATTGAAAAAAATTAGTAAAATTCTAAAATTTCGTATTCCCGAACCGCGAATTAATGAAAAATAGTGAAAAGAATTCCTTCGATAAAACAGGGTTGTTTTTAGGAGGTGGAAATCGAAATAACTTTGTAAAATTCTGAAACCTCTGATTATTATAGAATTGGACGTCGGTAAATGTCGGTAGATCTTTTCGCTTTACACACATGTGTTTACCCCACAAAGGAGATCTTTTTCAGCCGAAAACATAGAAATTATGTTACTCATGCGAATGTTCATTGATGCACAATCTCAGCCATTGTCCTTGGTTGCTAAAACTAAAAGATAAGTAATGTTACTTGTTTCATCATCTGCCATAATTATCAGGAATGTAGGTATCCACAAGGGACGTGACTGAGAGCCATCTGATTGGCCACGCTCTACTCATATCTATGATTTTCGTTTACAATTATAGTCCAAATGTCTAAGTGGATGGTAATATAAATAGAAAAAAATCATTCTTAATATTTTTATCTGCAAATATACCTGTATCTGTTATAAAAAAAATTGCATTATTGCTATTATTAATTAAATAAAGGGGAGTGAAACTAACAGTTTCAAATTGCAGTAACAATTATGAAATGGTTACAAGGCTTATATTTTGTTTGTTCTTTCTTTCAATTAGAAAAAAAATCATCTTCACACCCAAAATCACACATACAGTTATTTCAAACTTATTTGCAGCATAAATAATATAGGCTTCTTTAATATATTTACAGCCGTCAAAAAAGCCGAAGTATTCTATGTTGGAAATAAGTTTGAAATAAACTTTACATGAAAATAACTCACATGACAATCAACATTAAAAGTTGCAAGAGAATACCCGGAAAGAGTAACTGAATTTTAGAGATACTGCTTTGCAAATAACTATTTCAAACTATATCACTTACCGAATGCATATCAAATCCTGCCATTTTATCCAAATAAATTGGAATTTGAGTGAGCAAAGTTGCGTAACCCCAATTTTGACCAAACCAGGCCACAACAAATGCCCACATAGGTAAAGAAGTAAATATTGCCTTCCACGGAATTGGCACTGTCTGCAAAAAACCAAAATAGTAATATTAACAGAACATACATGTACAACTCGCATTAAAAACGTTACAATTACATTGCAGATCATAGATATTCATATATATGAGTGTAATTTCATACAGGATGATTCACTGAAATTTTCCATCTCAATTGAGTCTATAATTTTTGCAGTTGCAAAAACTTATTATTACAAAATTTGTAGGGTCATTCATATTATTTCCTCTATTTACAACTGCATGGTTTTGCAACTGCAACAATAGAAGTAGAAAATCTCAGTGAAAATCTCTATACATATGTACCTGAGAATCTTCCGTAGTACCTAAAGATGTTTCAATGTAAATCTTTTCCTCTTCATTGATCGTTCTGTGCACTGATGGGCTATTTGCTCCAAATATCATCCAAGAAATTGACCACCCATAACCAATAGCCCCAAACAAGTAGAATGTGGATGGCCAACCAACCCAGGATGCAGCAATATAACCAGTTATTGGATAAGTAACAATGGTACCAAATGCTACTCCTTTAATATAAGATTTTTAAATGATTTATTTTCACATTAATCAATCAGAGATGTATATAAATAATACAAAACAATCGATAAAGAAGCAACACGCCTTATTTGAAAAATAAATTTTATATGCCTACTGTGTAGTGTGTATATCACATTACCAAATTCGGCATTTAATGTTATATCGAAAACTGTAAATAATATATAGTGTTATGATTAAATTTTAAAGTTCCTATCATTTCAGGTGAAATCGGAAATAATAAATACTTTTCTTAGACATCAACCTTTGTTTTTTTTTTTTGTATATTGATTACATTGTAAAATATAACTTTTTTTAAACAAAAAAGTGAGACGTCACTTAATTATGCAATCTACGTAAAAGAGTTATGACACACTGGTTGCCTATATGTAACACTGGAACTTGACCCTTATATTCATGAACATAACGGTGATATTTTTGACGCTTAGAACACAGCATAGTTTTTTTCTCTTGAATGAAATATTTAAGAACTTTTACTTATCATGCACCATATACAAAATATGTTAGAATATTGTATATATTTTATACGGTGCACTATAGAAATTTTGTTAATAATAATAAAAATAAAGTTACTAAAATGCGATATACTTGTATATATAACATATTTTATGCATAGTGGATGCTAAGTAAAGTTTCTTAAATATTTCTTTCAAGGGAGGAACAAAATAAAATTCTGTGCTGTGTTATAACTGTCAAAATGTCGCCTTTATGTTCATAGATATAGTGGTCATGTTCCAGTGTTACATATAGGCAACCAGTGTGCCATGATTCTTTTACGTTGGTTGTATAACTATTATTAAGTATATGACGTCACAACTAACGTAGCCCATTACTAATTCCTTAATAACTAATAACATCTTTAATATTAACGTATCCTTTTCTGATCAATAAAAAGCTTGACATAGCCAATTAAATTGAAAACACTGATTTACCTCCTTGATTATTGCGTACTTAAATATTAAAGATAAAGTTTCGGTTCTTTTAGCTCAGTTTATATAAAAAAAGAATGCTGAAATTACTGATACGGATTTTGTTAAGACTTAATTTGCGCACTTTACCTGAGTATACTGCTGTAGCAATTCTAGACCTTTCGGTTATTGGCGCCCATTGTCCTAGAAGATTTTGAACTGACGGGAAGAAGAATCCTTGCGACAATCCTTGAAGAAACCTACAACCCATGACTCCCTTTGAACCTAGTTTATCAGCTATAAATGGAATCGCTATACATGCTGTAGAATTAACGAACATGGCGACGATTACAAACCATTTGGTACCATAAGTTCTACCCAACCATCCAGCGAAAGGTTGTAGAACTATGTACCCCCAGAAAAACGCAGACAATACGACACTTTTGTCATTCCAATTGTATGTCTAAAATTAAAAATAAAGAGAAATTATCATAAATTAAAATGGTAAAATATATAAAATGTACACGACACATCAACTTAAATATATTATTGTTCAACTTGTTGTACACACTCCATCTAGCTGAATGTTAAATATGCGCTGTAGATATAGATACCAATTCGTAGTGATTCAATATACTCTGAGAGGTACTAGCTGTTCTATCTTTTTTATCATAATCCTGGTGTTATATCATTTCGATTATCAATACAACACGACCCTTAGAGAACGACCATCTCTGAGGGCGTTACATATTTGGCGCCTAATGTGGGGCAATTGTAGAGACGGTGTTGGACCTTGGCACTATCATCAAGGATAAAATAGATTTGAGGGCTATTCGAATATTCCGCTTTGTGATAGAAGTATTTTATACAATGATACGAGGCGTAATTAGCGAAAAGGTACTCTTCGCCATTCACAGTTAGTCCTCAAACGACTATCTTAAATGAAATTATACCACACCAAATTGTGATTATAATTTATTATCGGCCGGTACTAAATCTGATATGTTTTTTCTCACAAAAACATGCATTAGTTAAAGAAATGTATTTAATGCCTGTTCTGACAAAATTCTCATTTTATATGCAATAAATAGTTAACATGCATATTCTTACATAATTTGAGTACAAAACATTTTGTATGTTTCATTTGTATTATATTGTATTAGGTTAATCATGAAAAAGAATAACATTTAGTTTGAAAAAGTTAAGATTATGCAGGTTGAAGTAATTTACTAGGTTTGTTTAATTTTTCTATATTAATTAGTAATAATAAGAGTAACTTACCGGAATATCAGGATTTTCACTAGTCGTATTATCTGTCATCGCAACTATTGCCACTGATAAATTCACACGCATTCCATAAGCAATTGCGAGAAGTAAAAACAAGAGTATAGTTATCAGATGTCTCACACCAAAACCTCGTGGTCCTTAAAATAAAGAAATTAAATAGTACCTATCATTTTATTTTCGATACGGTAAATCAAATGAACAAAGATTATTTTAGTAAGTAAATATCACACAGGTTAAAGTTCTAACTATCTGCGTAATTATGTTTCAATAATTACCAAAAAAATGTTGTTGTATATTATGTATACTATTCAGAAGAGACATATCGTTAAAAGATGTATTCTATCCTTTGTATCAGATTATATAAAAAAATTTATGGGTAATGGGTTTGTTTTTTCTTGATTTGAAAGCACAAAGCATATTGTATCAATCTAAGTAATAACATGCATGAACAACGCTCTGACGTAGTCAATATGAAACACAATAAAAAAAGTTTAATATTTTTCTTAAAATAACTACGTCTATTTCATACTTGTCGAACCTTTTTGCGTGGAAGTTCTGAACCCTAATTATAGTCGTAACACCAATTTCCAGCAATAAAATTATTTTTAAGAGTGGGCTCTCTCCATTACTATTACATTAAAATATATGTAACCAAAAAAAACCTATAAAAAATAAATTAATTGTTTGGATATCACCTAAGCATCTTTTCAAACCTAATATGATAACAATAAAATAACTATAGTTTCCTATATTTTACATTGTCATTCTGATATGAATGCGCTAGTATAAAAGTTTTAGGTTGACAATAAATGAAACGCAACGCCTCAAATTTATTTTGTCACAGAAACTATTAAAACAACTACTTCTCCTAACTAGATGGTAGGAGACAGTGGATTAAATAATAGTATTCATACAAATAGTAATAGACGCAAAAAAAAATTGAGATTAAAAATTTTTTTACTAACCATGAAGAGAAATTACATTTAAGAAATGATTCCCTCCTTTTACAATAACAAAAACGAAAAGTACCTACGTCCGAATGGATCCACATTATGCAAGATACTGTTTGATCGTGTTATATGTTTTCTCTCCGCCACACTAGGGCCGGCCGTTGGCCTTCAGTAATGTAAATTACCAATATACTGAATTTAAAAGAATCTATTACGCATTACGTTTTAATTTAATATAATACATTCCCTGACAAAACTAAGTTAACCATGAACATTGTAAAATTAAATAAAATGCACATGTTTTTGTAGTTTAGGAATGTTTTAGTATGTGTTTGTAATATATTATATTATATCTGTAAAGGCCATCTCTGGGAACCGATCGGTAAATTCCACGTATGGTCATCATCACCATACCTAAGCCAAACCTTGGGGAGATACTGGAATTCTTCTTTCACTTCTGTTTCGAATCTGTTCATAAAGACTCTGACAATGAATGATGACAACGAGTTAGTTACCTATTGTTGTTTCTTCATGTTATTCGAAGAAATTATCATTGAATCGAAGACAATTTTGTTTCATGCAAAGTTTAGTAAGTTGAAGATATTCTTTTAATACATCATAAATGAGATTGTTTGATTCGCGTAAATCCTCAAGTTAGAATAAGGTCTATGGTCTCGGAACAGTTGGAAACAATGAACAAGTATCAAAGGAGATCAAAATGTCACTTTCTTATAACTGGATATTTCTTACTTTATTAATGAAATCATTGGAAAATTAGTAATGTGTCAAAAGAAAGTGTTCCTCAAAAATTCTCAGCATTGTAGAAAATCATTCCTCATAGTCGTTTGATAAAGAAGAACTTGGTCACCTTAACAAGGGATTATATTTTGCATTCTAGCTAGATGAGATGGTTGCAAATGTTGAATGTTCAATTCAATACCTTCCACTTCTGGATTACTATTTTGAGATACGCCCCTTAGTCTTCACATTAGCGTTTTGTCATCCAGAACTTCTCTTAAGAACTTTTCAATTTACTTTTTCTTGGAAATCTAAGGTTTCTCCTATGAGTGCAATTACTTTCATAAATTTACTTATATCAATGTTATCCTTTACATTTAACTTTGTTTTTAATATCGAAAACACCGATCATAAAGGTGAATATTTTAATTTTATTGATTTTTCCTTAAAATACACATTAAGTAAATTTTCTGCCACCTTCTGAACATATTTGATTCCACACCATCTTTAAAGCGATCGTCGGTCAAATTGTACACTTGCCTGGAATTCATTAGCAGCAAATTACAAATTACTTTGTTTACAGCTTCTTCAGTTACTTGGGGAGTCAAACTGAAGTCACTTTCGAAATCGATATCCATTTTTCTTCAAAACAGAAGATTAACGTGCGTTTTTACACTTTACACTACATATTTATAAAAGTAATCGTAAAACAATACATCTTCCTCAGATTCAGTTACTTTCCCAAAGCTGTAATTCGGTTTAACTTCTTCAATGAAAAAACGATTATTTTTCCTTGAGGATTTATAATCTCTTTTATCCAGTTATAACATATTTATCTGATGAAGTGCACTAATAAGGATTACTTCATTGAAACATATAATCCCTGAATTAAGTACTACATTTAGTTACATGATATACAATAATTACATTGATAAGTATATTTGATTGAATGAATAATTTCTAAGCAATGCTCTGCCAAGTAAATAATAAATATGATAGAGTAAATAAGCATGATGTTTATCAAAACTAGGAGGAATTTTTATATAATTAAATCTAGATGTTATCACATTTATAGATGATCTGTGTATTGAATTACAATACAATTCTCTGAAATTTGCAGATGATTTAAAAATTTACAAGCGAATAAGTTCTGTAAATGATTGTATAAGTCTTAAAATAACCTCGACGCAGTAAATAATTGTTGTATTCTTAATAAGGTTGGCATCAATGCCATCAAATGCAACAAACTAACTTACACAAAAAAGATAAATCATATTATCTACAATTACAGAATCAACGATACTGTCCTAGAACGCACAAATACAATCAAAGATTTAGGCACATATTTCGATGCTGAACTCAGCTTTGACGAACATACGACCATTAAGTTTTTTATCATAATAAATTGTAAATCATTTACTAATTCAACATGGCTAAAATTATTATACTACTCTTACGTAAGATCAAAGATCGAATATGGAAGCATAATCTGGAATCCCTATTACCTTATCCACAAAAATACGCTAGAACAAGTTCAAAGAAAATTTCTAAAACTTTTATCTTTTAGAGCTACAGGCAATTATCCAGAGAGAGGGTAGACAATGAGTATCTACTGGCTAGCTTTAATTTTGAGAGTCTGAAATTTCGTCGAATCTGTTCCATGCTAATTTTTCTCCATAAGCTATTACATAATAAAATTGATTGTCCTCAAATTCTTTCACAAATTAATCTACTGATTCCTAGAGCGCATTCTCGACAAAATTTCACATTTTACAATATTTGAGCCAACAGCAACGTGATATTAAAATCACCTGTATATTGTGTGTTGTAATTTTAAGAAAATAAGTCAATATTGTGATATAAAACTTGTACACAAAAAGAGCTATTGAAATATGCTAGACAAGCTTTTGAAATATACTCTTAATCTTTAGAACCAAAATTTTCTTTATTCCACTGTCTCTTTATTTTACTTATGTATCTTCTTCGAAATGTTCAAATATTACCTTACATGAATTAATTATTGTCTTATATTATTATTATTATTATTTCCTTCTTTCTCAACTATATATACTTTCTTATTAAGCAGCACCTACCTGTTTTAGTATGTCTGTAACTAATGACGTGTATTGTTATACACAATATGTATTGTAGTTTAATTTTTAGTGATCCATATTTATTTTTTTTTTTTTTTTTTTATGTTTATATTTCCACTCTAATTATGTTTGTTATTTCTATGTATGTTTGTTATTTACTTACTGTTGACGACCACATCTATTCGTTGTAATAGCCTAAGTGTTAATAAAGGAATTGACTTGAATTGAATTGAATTGAATTGAATTGAATATCTAAACTACTTTAATACCTGGTGAGATTAATGTTTACTATTCGATTTACCATATTAAATATATTGTAGGCACTTTTACTTTTACTATACTCAGTTTAAAATTTTGTATTTTTCTTGTTTAGCAGCATTATGAATTTAAGTTTATTACCTTAGTTGATAAGTTTATAGTTTAATATAAGTATAATATTTTATGTATATTTTGTACTGAAACTTTGTCCTGTAAATGGGGTTACCTGTTGGGCAAATAAAGATTATTATTATTATTTATTATTATTATTGTTATTATTCTTATTATTATCATACCAGGTGTCATTGAGATATGACTCACTCCCCTTAGGGAAATGATATTACAAGCCCTAACAGCTTTATGTTGGGACAAACTGTTATTTTTCAGGAACATGCTTGGTTACTTAAATGCGTACGATGGTCCTTCTTTAAATATTAAAGCTGCATGTAACAACATATTTGGTTTCATTTTAACTTAGATTTTCTCAAATTTAACTTCCTTTTTTTTATTATCATTAGTTATTTAATGTTGAAATATGCTGCCAACTAAATTTCGGGACAAGTATAGACAGTGTTTGGTATTTAAGGTACTAATGAGTATCTAATATATTTACAAGTAGGCGCTGCTGGCACAATACAACGGATGATGCTTTGATTGGACAACTCGGAGCCCAAATGTCACTCGAAGTTTGTATTGTGTTTATATTGTCGTAGCCAGTATCTCGTTTTTGAAAGAGAGTTAAAACTACTGAAAAATATCTGATGTGGCCAGCACATAACTTTCTTATACCAATATATATCATCCTCGCCGCATTTGGGCAAAATCTAAGCTTTCATAAACTGAAAAAGGTTGGCAAAAAAGTTATTTTTAGTCACGAAACCAAATTCGACGTATGCGTGGAAGACTACCGCAAAAGGGTAATTAGGAATAAGAAAGAAGAATTTCATAATGCCTGCCATAAAAGGACTGTAAAATTTCCCAAAGGTGTTACTATTGGGTTGGCAGGTATAAATAGGTAATTCGATACTAGTAATTTACATTCATCTGTTTAATGAATAAATCTTATATCAAAATAAATGTAATTAAATTGCGAACAGAATTATATAGGGTTGTCTGCGAAAAATCTGGTTTAAATTCCGGTTGGCGAGCTTTAAAAAGCGAAATATTGGTGAGAATGAAAATGTGCGACAAAGAGGTCCGCAGTATTGCAGCTGCGCGCGGCTCGTCCATCGGATGAAAGAGAGTGCGCATACTATTTGTTCGTGCAATTGAGAAGGGTAGCGATAGACTAGTAAATACTCTGAGCATTATTTTGGAACAGTTAACCTCAATATTCGAATCGAGAGAACGTGCTACTACGTATCGTTGTTATTAATTGACAATATATTATGATAAAAAATGGCTAAAAAGTGTTTTTTTGTGTGACTTGGACGATTCTGTAATTGATTTTAATGATAAAACTTTTAAAATTGTTCATTGAAGTTGGCTTTTTGTAAAAAAAGAACTTTAAATACAATGAATTCGAGCTAACCAACGCGTCACTCGATTTTGTTGGTTATCATACCTCGTGTTATAAAAAAATCACTGCTTTAGGAAATAAATATATTGAAGAATTTAATAACTTTTGTACGGAGAACACAGTAAGTACATAGTAAATGAATCTTCTAAATTATAATATAATAGTAAATATATCTTCTATATTTTATTTATAATGAAATAATGATACTGAAGATCGTGGAATTTGAAAATTTTTTAATTTTGTTTTGGCCAGACAAATTATTTAAATTTTTTTTTTTTTTTATATTTGCACCTATCACTATCATATTTTTATTTAGAAGAAAATTTATATACTCTACTATCACAAATAATATTATATATATATACACATATATATATATATATATATATATATATATATATATATATATATATATATATATATATATATATATATATATATATATATATATATATATATATATATATATATATATACATATGATTAAATATGATTTGAAGGAAACAACTACTCAGCGGGCAAATACCCCGACCTGCATTGAATTACACCTTCAAATCATGATAGATCGATAGTCAATATCATTTGTCAATTCCTAACCAGACATAGATCGATTTCGAACTTATTTGTTCTCTTCAGTATGCCATAGGTTATGGAACAGACAAATGATAGTGGCCAACCTGCTAGTTATATACTAACTATGGTGAAGTGAATAGTGGTGAGAGGTATGAAACTTCTCATATGGTCTGAATGCTACTATCCGACCGACATCCTCGATGTCTCTGTGGCGGATAGCGACTTGCATCACAGCAAGTACCGAGAGCGGCGACCCCTAGCCCAGGTGGACTAAATTAATGTGATTAAATATGATTTGAAGGAAACAACTACTCAACGGGCAAATACCCCGACCTGCATTGAATTACACCTTCAAATCATGATAGATCGATAGCCAATATATATACATATATATATATATATATATATATATATATATATATATATATATATATATATATATATATATATATATATATATATATATATATATATATATATATATATATATATATATATATATATATATATATATATTTATTTATTTATTTTTTATTTATTTATATTTATTATATATTTATAATTTTATTTCAAGTCTACTGCCAGTTGCTCCAAAATAATGCTCAGAGTACTTACTAGTCTATCGCTACCCTTCTCAATTGCACGAACAAATAGTATGCGCACTCTCTTTCATCCGATGGACGAGCCGCGCGCAGCTGCAATACTGCGTCCTCTTCTATCGCACCGGATGGTTTGCTCGGACCTCTTTGTAGCACATTTTCATTCTCACCAATATTTCGCTTTTTAAAGCTCGCCAACCGGAATTTAAACCAGATTTTTCGCAGACAACCCTATATCATTCTGTTCGGAATTTAATTACCTTTATTTTGATATAAGATTTATTCATTAAACAGATGAATGTAAATTACTAGTATCGAATTACCTGTTTATATCTGCCAACCCAATAGTTACGCCAGGAAAAAATAGACAACCTAACGTTTGCATATTCTATAGGCTTCATAGTTTCGATTGGAATATAATTTGTTCCTTTAAAAAAAAATTTTTCAATTTTTAATTAATCATAGTCTTGCCAGGAATTTTTTAGGCAACCCACTCGCGATATATTTTATAACATATTAAAATTAATATAAAATATTTTTCATCCATTCAACGGATGGGTGAAGGTCGTCCTTAATTCGGATCTTAGACTATTACGTTATGAATGTCTCATATACATTTTTTGTTTAGGTGAAAAAAATATCTATTGGAATTATGTATCAGCCATTTTGTATGCACGTAGCTCGAAAACTAATGATTTTTGTGAAAAAATTGTTTGAAAGAGTTTTTCACATTATTGTTATCTATAATACTGTACAAAAAAAATGGGTATCCATGGAGAGAAAATATATAAAAAGCGTCGAGACGCTTTGCGTTAATGCATCAGAAACATGCTTTGCCGCCAAAATTGTACAATAAGTTGAGCTCAAAAAAATGTCTTTTGAATTTTTTAAATATATCTTTCCGTTTAGGAAATAAAAGTAATGCGCGGGAATTATGGGACACCGTGTATAATTTCTTTTAAACCGTTCAGTCATTCATGCAAATTCCATTTCGGAGAAGGGAATTTTAACTGAGCCGTGCCATTGAAAAGTAGTTCGAACACATTTAGTAGGGATACGTTGCTCCAAAATACTCGAATCTTTCAAGTAATTTTAATTACTACTACAAATACTATTATATTCTAAACTGTATATCATACATAAAAAACAATTATGATCAATTCGGCATCAGAAGTGATATTGGCATTAATATTGGTCGCACTTGCGATTAACTTCCAATTTGATTCTAAATCCAGAGTCGAATCCGCCCGGGCGGAGGTTAACAGTTGAAAAAACGTGAACACACGTCCACACAACCACTTTCTTATTATTATTATTATTATTAAAACGGAAGAACTAAAAACTTAGAATTAGATCGAATTGGATTTACAGCTTATATTGATAATTGTTCCGAAAGGACCTACTGAGAAACAATTCTTTATTTATTTATTTATTTATTTATTTATTTATATATTTATTTATTTATATTTTTATTTATTTATTTATTTATTTATTTATTCATTCATTCATTCATTCAATCATACTTTCGTTCGTTCGTTCATTCGTTCGTTCGTTCGTTCGTTCGTTCGTTCTTTCATTCATTCATTCCCTCGTTCGTTCGTTCGTTCGTTCTTCTTTCTTTCTTTCTTTCTTTCTTTCTTTCTTTCATTCATTCATTCATTCATTCATTCATTCATTCATTCATTCATTCATTCATTCATTCATTCATTCATTCATTCATTCATTCATTCATTCATTCATTCATTCATTCATTCATTCATTCATTCATTCATTCATTCATTCATTCATTCATTCATTCATTCATTCATTCATTCATTCATTCATTCATTCATTCATTCATTCATTCATTCATTCATTCATTCATTCATTCATTCATTCATTCATTCATTCATTCATTCATTCATACATTCATACATTCATTCATTCATTCATTCATTCATTCATTCATTCATTCATTCATTCATTCATTCATTCATTCAATCAATCAATCAATCAATCATTCATTCATTCATTCATTCATTCATTCAATCATTCATTCATTCATTCATTCATTCATTCATTCATTCATTCATTCATTCATTCATTCATTCATTCATGCATGCATTCATTCATTCATTCATTCATTCATTCATTCATTCATTCATTCATTCATTCATTCATTCATTCATTCATTCATTCATTCATTCATTCATTCATTCATTCATTCATTCATTCATTTATTTATTTATTTATTTATGCCATTCCACGGGAAACCTTTTACAGAATGGGAATTACAAAAATATATAATAAAATAATATTTTAGAATGATAAAAGTAAACAAACAATATTACATAGAGCATTAAAATCATAACTTATACACATATATACATATATACGTACGTACCTACATATATATTATGCATATACACATCTATTAAAATATGCAAACTTATTCAAGAAAAAAAATTATTTTATAGTTTTCTCATTGTGTCTACATTGCAGAAGAAATTATCAAGAATATGTTGGTGTTCATTATAATTATTGCACATTTGTAAAGGCGAAATTTTACCAATATTTGTACGAGGCATACTCAAAGTAGCGGACATATGTTGCCTTGCGGTTACTCTGAGAACACGAAAATTTTACGTTTGTCATACATCGGGACAGTCAATGTCATTAGTTATTATTTTGTTCAAGAAGGTTAACTGAGATTTCACCCGTTTGTTCTCGAGTCTATCTAAAGAAAATCTTTCCAGCATATGTGCATTTGGATATCCAATAGCTGGGTATACTCCATCCTCTCTGAAACAAGCATGTTTTAAGAACTTCCGTTGTACCTCTTCAATACTGTTAACATGTATGTTATAATAAGGACACCAAATAATAGCTCCATATTCAAGCTTAGATCGCACAGAGATGTTATTCAGTGTATCTGCATTATTAAACTCACGGGAATTTCTTATATTAAAAATCTCTGATATTCTGCTATTAACATGATTTATGAAAGAGACTTTGCCATTAAATATTATACCTAGGTCTCGAAAGACAGTAGGCCTTGTAATTACGATATTATTAAGTATAGTCAAAATTAAGTGTTTGGACTTTATTAGAAAATGTCATAATATTGCACATTAAGATGGTTAAAGGTAATTTATTCTCGATGCACCAAATATTAAGGTTTTCCAAATCATTGCAGGGTAAAACAATTTTCAATATATTTAATAATAGAATAAATCTTTAAATCATCCGCATATAATAAGTATTTATTTACAATTTAAATTAAATATAATGTGATTTAAAAAGCTATTATAAAGTAAGGGTCCCAAATTCGAGCCTTGAGGAACTCCAGAAGAGGCATGTATTTCAACAGACTGGACTCCACAGCATTGCACAAATTGTTTGCTGTTAGATAAATATGATGTTATAAAGTTTAACATATTTTGCGAAAATCCATAACTCTGCAATTTTATTAATAAGATACTGTGATTCAGTCTGTCGAATGCTTTTGAGAAATCTGTATAAATGACATCTGTCTGAAGCCCGGTATCTAAAGAATTCGTTAAATACTGCTTGATACAAAACAGATTGGTAAAAAGTTGATTTCCCTTTCATAAATTCATGCTGATAGGGCGTAATGCGGATGTTTCATGTAAAAGGAAATAAATTCATACACCAGAATTTCATAAACTTTAGAGAAGTTATTAACTCTAATTTTGCATTATGGCACGATCTCCCTTTATAAAGACAGGGACAACTCTAGAGGTCTTCCAAATTCTGGAAAAACAGCACTTTCAATATATAAATTAAAGAGGATTACTAGAGGATATGCAAATACACAGGTACAGTCTCTAATAGAAAAGGCAAGAATATTGTCGAATCCAACGGTAACTTTTGGTTTTAATTTTTTTAAACTTGCACACACATCAGTTTCCGAAAAACCGCTTATATGAAATATGAAAGTTATCAGAAGTTAAATCAGTTATTTCGTTTTCATAATTTTTGTCAAGTTGTGTATACGAATTCTGAAAGTGTGTAGCAAATTTATTAACAATATTCTCATAGCCCAGTACTCAGTATTTTCAATCAAGGTGTCAGGTATGGTGAACGTATTTTTTTTATTATTTAAAAATTGCCAAAATTTTTTTAGATTACTGCTACTAATATTGCATTATAGCGCGGTCTGCCTACGGATTTGGACCCTTAAGTGAAGATACAGTAAACAAAAATATGCAAAAAATCGGAAATTTTCCGTAGAATTCATTAAACCAAAATACAAACAACTGGCACCTCGGGGGCCCATAGTAAATTGGGCCCAAAGTTGGCCAAAAACGGTTTTTTCCATTTTACTCTGTCATGGTGCCATAAAATGAAAAAAAGTTTTATACAAAAGTTGTAGAACTATTAAATACGGATCGATCTGTGGAAATCCTATGTAAAAAAATTCAAAAATAAATTATTTATTTGAAAAAAACCGTTAAAAATCGCGTTTTTTTGAAACGCTCATATCTTCGTGAAAACAAATCATTTTTTTCACGAAACTTGGTAAAATTGTAGCTCCCTACTAACTAAAAAAAGATCGTTTTCAAAAAATTTAAAGACATTATAAACATTTTGCAAAAATTTATTTTTTCGAAAAAAATCACTTTTTTTTAAATCTCGATAGCTCATACACGCTTTCATATTTCTAGTCAATTTTGAGCTTAAAATTTGCTTGAAATGTTGTACTAACATGGTTATTTATTGCGCGCTTTTTAAATTGATCGGTAATATGCGAAAAATCGGTTGAAAAATCGGTTTTTTTTGTAACAACAAAAAAAATCGATTTTTTTTTCAAGAAATTTTTTTTTTCTTTTTTGTTAGCAGTATTGAATAGCTGGTATTTTTTTATAAATTTACAAAAAAAAAAATTTTATCTACGACCCTTTGGAGCCGAGATAATTTTTTTTTTTGAAAAAAAATCTAGTGACGCTATCTTTTAATATTAAGGGCTGAAATTTAATGGCAAGCGGAGCCCCGGCTCATACGTTCGTTCGCTCGAGCGGTGTCGTGGGGGTGCGGGATGGTGTTAACGTGGATGCATCTGTAAAACTGTATGCCCTTATCATACGTACCGTATCGTAGTTTCAACTGCACACAGAGCGTTCATACGATTATTTCTCTTGAACGTTATGTTGATTCTTAAAGACATATGAGTTGATAGGTAAATAATAATTGTTAAGCAACATTTTTAGTATAAAAATAAAATATTTATTTTACATGAAAGTTCAAAATATTGACAGATGTTCGTTTTACATCCGCTTCCGCATCTGCAGGCTATCGTTTTAACGATTTCGTCTGGAACCAGCTGATCCGAGTGCCGTTGGAAGTCCAACCCCATTGTTCTGGCTCTAGCGAAGTTCCGAGCCACGTTTGCAACTGCAAATAGGAGCGGTAGGCATGTTGAGCCGCTGCTGCCTTTTCTTGAAAAAAAATCGATTTTTTTTGTTGTTAAAAAAAACCGATTTTTCAACCGATTTTTCGCATATTACGATCAATTTAAAAAGCGTGCAATAAATAACCATGTTAGTACAACATTTCAAGCAAATTTTAAGCTCAAAATTGAATAGAAATATGAAAGCGTGTATGAGCTATCTAGATTTTAAAAAAACGTGATTTTTTTCGAAAAAAATCAATTTTTGCAAAATGTTTATAATATTTTTAAATTTTTTGAAAACGATCTTTTTTAGTTAGTAGGGTGCTACACTTTCACCAAGTTTCGTGAAAAAATGATTTGTTTTCACGAAGATATGAGCGTTTCAAAAAAACGCGATTTTTAACGGTTTTTTTTCAAATAAATAATTTATTTTTGAATTTTTTGACATCGGATTTCCACAGATCGATCCGTATTTAATAGTTCTACAACTTTTGTATAAAACTTTTTTTTCATTTTATGGCACCATGACAGAGTAAAATAGAAAAAACCGTTTTTGGCCAACTTTGGGCCCAATTTACTATGGGCCCCCGAGGTGCCAGTTGTTTGTATTTTGGTTTATTGAATTCTACGGAAAATTTCCGATATTTTACATATTTTTGTTGGCTGTATCTCCGAAGTGAAAAATTAACATGGGGCCAAAAATAGGCAGACTGCACTATTATTAGACAAAACGGTGCACGGTCATACTCATAAGACAGCTGCATATCAAACATTTTACGTACAATCGTGTTTTAATACATATCACGAGAACAGAATGAGTAAAAAGTTCTAAAAGAAGTGTCAAATTCACCATAAAAAAGTTGTATAAGTAGCACGTTAATAACTAACTTACCATTATTTTCAAGCGGTTCGGAACTTATTATATCGCCATTTACATTATCAGCCGATGTCATTTTCGCGGCTGAATATTCTTTAGCCAGTAGAATAACGTTAACATAAATTCAGATTAACACTAAATTAAAAAACAGATATCAAGTAAGGGATTTAAGAAATTATTATATCTGTGTTTTATAAAGAAGAGGGGAAAATGTTATCTCGAAATATTTTAATAAAATCTCGTTTCACTTTTTTTTTTTTTCATAAACGTCATGGAACGAGGCACGAGCTTAATGTTTGGGGAGCGGTTTTATGTAGAAAAGCTTCAAAAACAAAGTATGTGTCCAAATGTTTTTATATAGAGGTTACTGCGAAAGAATTATATTATGTTGGTATTATTGGAATGTTATTGTCACCCAGAACAAATGCTGAAAAATATTTATATATAATTTCAATATTTCTTTGACGTATATGTATATAGAAACACTGACAAATCATTCATTAATTAAACTTTGCAGTTATTTCTGATTCATACAAATATAGATAGATCAGTAGATAATACAGTTATTTTATTACGTTACGTCAAAACAATTATAACACGCTTTGACAACAAATTATGAAATGTAAAGGTTTGTTTAATAACATAAATAAATTAATCGACCTCCTTAGGGTCACCCCATGAACTTCCTGCTCGGAGATTATTGGTTTAGATAAAGAGCCGAACATTAAAGACAACAAAACAATAAAGTGATAGCTACTTATACAGTAATGTTATATAAGGGTGTTTCATAAGTCACGCCCCATCTTTCCGAATTTTATTTTGGAAGTCAAAATAAATCAAAAATAAAGAATGGCTAAATTACCTTTGAGTCCCCTTTGACGTTATAATCATTAATCACTGACTGCGGTTATTCACAAGACATCAAAACATCATACTGCACTCAATGCGCGTTTTGCAAACCAGGTGGGCATCATCTGGGGATCATTAAAACTAACCTTATACTAACAATGTATTCTATCCTATGTATCCTCTGTCACGATTCATACTACTTTTACACTTTGTGATTTCCAAGCTTTTTGATGCATCCAGCTGTCTAGTATTTGTTACATTTTCAATTAATCTTTGCGATTATTTATTTCAGGGTTGTTCCCAAACGCATGTCGGGCAACACTAGACATCTGTTTTACCATATTTGAGATGAGCTATATGCTTCCTGAACTTGGTTTAAATCGTCTAGTTTGTCCAACATATTTTTGGTTACAGTCCTTACAACTAATTTCGTAAATCGCCGACTTTTCGTTTATTTCAATTTTGGATTGCCTATATGTTTTTGTAGTTTATTTTCCGATGAATAACCCCTGTCATACCTATATCTTTAAAAATCTTACCAGTACCTGGGGTAAGTGGGTCCCATGAGATCTAATTCTCACGAAATATAATTCCCGCGAGATCTAAATACCCCGAAATTATTTTCCCACGAGATCTAACGCATCAACCTGTAAATATATTCGGCTCTCCGAATGTGTTTCATCATGGATGCGTACTTAAAAACACCTATTTCAAATTTCAATGAGATCTAAAGAGTCCGAGAAGAAAGTCTCTAAGATCTAATTCCCACGAGATCTAATTTCAGCCAGTTTACTTATCACCCTGTATATCTTTTCGGCTTTCCGAATAGACCGATTCAAAAGTCCCACGAAATCTAAAAGCCAGAGATGAAAATCCCTCGAGATCTAATTCCCATGAGGTCTAATTGTGACCTCATCTCACACATCCAGAGGTGTTCGCATATCGCATAATTTTAATTTATATGCGTTAACGTTTTAAATTTTCAGTATGATAAAATCCTAATTATATTTTTAACAGAGTAACAGTAGTTAATTCGATAGTCTTAAGTCAAACTGATGCTCGTAAGTAAAATGCATATTACAAGAATTGAAAAACAATAAATCGGTCGGACTTGATAATATAAAGGCATAAACACTCATATTAATCTCGGACCATATAGATAAACCATTAGCAAATATTTTTTTCCAATCATATTAAATAAGCTGACCATTATCCAATAGTTTTCGATTTAGAAAATTTAACTTTTTTCAATCTGTGTAGAAAAGTTTACTTTCTCAACACTTCTCGACCAATGAGAAGCCGGTATTTCCACTTTCTTAACACATCCTGTTGTCCGATCTCCCCTTTAAAAATGGACTCATCTGTCATCAATCTGACTCTATTTGTCAAAACTTTTCATTTGTGATTGAGTTTTAGTGATTTTCAATGGTGTTGTTGCGAAATAGTGCGAAAATTTCTACGAAAATCGTTTAAATAGAAGGGAATAATGGATGTTTCGTCCGATGAGGTGATTATTGATAGTACGCCACCAGAAATTGTGAACACTGCGAAACAAAGCTCACTTAACGTCCTTCCTGAAAGATCCAGGAAAAAATATGAGCAAACTTATTCCACTTTTATAGACCGGCCCAAAAAGAAGACGATAAATTTCTTTTCCGAAAATGTATTGATGGCTTATTTCGGTGAGCTACAAACTAAATATAAATCTTCAACTTTGTGGTCAATATATTCGATGTTACGGAGTACTTTAAATTTAAACAATGGAGTGAACATTGAACAATATTCAGAATTGAGTGCCCTTTTGAAACGCAAATCGGAGGGCTACCAAATTAAAAAGTCCAAAACCTTCACAGATCAAGTGATTGATAATTTTATAAAAAATGCGCCAGACAAAGTGTATCTTGCTATGAAGGTAAAAATGTATACCTATGTAGTTCCTGATAGGCAAATTGTGGTAAATTTGATTTTAGTTTGCCTCATCATGGGAGTAATGAGAGCATGTCGATTATGTGAATTGAGAGCGATAAAAATTGACGACTTGGAACTTAAATAATTCTGTGCTTGTGACAGTTCCAATAACAAAAACTAAAACTGTTCGAAAATTTTCTATAACTGGCGAGTATTATCAAATTATCAAAAACTATATAACTCTCAGACCACCGATTGCAACATGGGCTCTCTTTTTAAATTATCAAAAGGGCGTGCACTATACAGGAAACTGGAATTAAAAATTGAGTGGAATGGGCAAGCAGGTAACAACGTTTTTAAAACTTCCAGATCCACATCTATACACCGGACAATAGCTTCCGTAGGTCATCTGCGACAATACTTATAGACGCAGGAGCAGATATAACAGCTTTAAAGAGACAAGGAGGCTGGAAATCGTCTATTGTAGCCGAGGGCTACATAGATGATTCGATGAAAAACAAAATGGATACTGCAAATAAGATTCTTAGTGCTATTAACAATAATAATCCCACCACAAGTGCAAATAACACAAATGTGATGACTAATAAGAATCTCAATGTTGATGTAAATTCTCCACCTCTCAGTATTATCAATTATGGAACTATTAATATTAATATTGTAAAGAAAAATAAATAGATATTTGCAATATTTTTCGATTTTATTTAATACGATTGGAAAAAGTATAGTGTTTAATTCGTGAGAATTGGCCATTTCTACTCGGATGAATTGCACCACGCGCCTTGGGCTTTTGTCGCAAAAATTTCATTCTCATGGAAATGGCCAACTTTCTCACTCATTGAACAACATACTATTAATAAATGTATGGAAATTGGCATATGGCCGTCGGCATTTAAATACACAGTAGTAAAACCAGTTTATAAAAAAGGTGATAAGAATAATATTAATAATTACAGACCCACATCGCTAATAACCCACTTATGTAAAATCTTTGAAAAAAATATTGAAAAACAGACTAACTTCTTTCCTAAATAAATACAACCTTCCTTCAGAAAAACAATTTGGATTTAAGCCCAAAATATCGACGCAAGATGCTATTTTAAATCTGACAACAAAAATATACTCTACTCTGGATGAAAGCAGACCATGCTTGTGTATTATTATAGATCTTACAAAAGCTTTTAACACTGTCAGCCATAATTTACTCTTACAATCATTAGATGATATTGGAATTAGCTACTTAACAAACAGACAGCAAAGTGTAAGAATAAACAATGCACTAAGTATGGTGTGCCACAGGGTACAGTCCTGGGCCCCAAACTCTTTAACATATACATTAATGGTTTGTTTTCATTACGGAGTAGAGGAGATATTTTGGGATTGGATACTACACTTTTTTTATAAAGCTGATAATGGGATGAGATACGGGATTTGGTAAAAACTGATTTCAAAATAATGAAAGACTGGCTCGACCATAAACTGCTAACAATAAATATCGAAAAAACACACTACTTACCTTTCACCTGTCAAAATTCCGCCATTTGAAAATATTGAAATTGACCATCTCGGTAAGCAGTACGTCGTTAACTCTAATACAGAAATAAAATATTTAGGCATCATAATTGATACTAAAATGGAACTCCCATATAATTTGTTATAAAAAAATTACGAGGGATTTAAATATCTAAAAGATGTCTTAAAATTTCCGCAGTTAAAAATGCTTTATCATGCACTGGTAGAAAACCACTTGAGTTACGGAATACTGGGATGGGGAGGGGTACTTAAAACTCACCTCGTACCTCTAGAAGTTTTGCAAAAACGCTATCTAAAAATAGTGATGGGAAAAGACTTGAGATACCCTACTATATAACCTTCTGTTTTCGGAAGCTAATGTTTTTGACATAAGACAGTTGCACTATTTTAATATTAATATTAATATTAAACATCACTGTACAAAACATCTTTCACCATTAGTTTCGCACAATTATAATACATGACAGAGGAACAATTTTATAGTTCTACAAATGACAAAAACTGTTAGTGAAAGATCATATACTTACCTTGCTCCTAAATTGAACAATTATATTCCTGAAAATATACAAAGTATAGCTAGCGCACCATTATTTAAAAAAAAACTGAAACTACACATTTTAGAAGCTCCGAGATTCCAGTATACTACTTATACTGATATGAAAAATATTTAATACTGTAACTAATAAACACACTAATTATGTGATAGTAATAATTGTTAATTGAATGAGTTCATATAAGATATAAAATTACAGGGTGTCTCATCAGGAATTGCATCGATCGATATACGGAAAATTACGCATCAGAAAATTTTGAAAATTTAAGAAGCTACTAATAGCAGTGGCCAATCCAGCTAAAATAATTACAAGCATCTGGCACTTCCGGTTATACCGGAAGTCGATACTAACTTGCTTATTATAAATGGAACACCCTATATATTTTAGAGTTTTCAAAAAGAGCATAACATTTTGAGTCAAAAACATGGATATCCTATGATTAAACTCAGCCGTTTCAGTGATATTTGACATTTTGAAAAAATTTTGAGAGGTATAATGGTTTACAATAACCTTTATAACTTTCTGCATGTAAAAGATACTCATTTGCTTTTTGGTATGCAGAAAGACCATAAGGTGATCTACGCACTACAGTTTAAAGAAATTCAATAATATTATACCAAGTGTTCCAATTTTGACGTTACATTTTGTAAATTTCAAACTGCAAAAACTTGCGTAAGTCAAATAGAACACCCTGTATTTTTACATCAAGTAATGTATAATTAAATTTCTTTTTTTCTGATATAAGCATTGTGGGGGTTTAAGTTACAACTGTTTGAAATATTTGCGATTTTCTTAGAAATTCAAGCATTTTTAGTCAAAATTTTATCAAATTAGCCATGATTAGAAACAATCAGTAATGTCAGCCATTCTCTTATGTCAAAAAATGCCACCGCGTTTAAATTACACCCACGAAGACTTTTTGAATTTGTTTATTATTTATGGAGAATGTGAAAGTAATATCAAGAACTTGTAGTACATTTGTTACTAGATATCCATAAAAACGAAAAATAACACTAAACACTATAACATGCCTATTAATTAGATTGAAGACACTTTGCATAATACTAAAATAGCTAAAATAAAATCAGCCAAAATTGAATCCATTTTAATTTAATAATTGTTCAAAATTCCGCCCTCGAACCTTCACACATTTTTCGCACCCTCAGATTAATTCTTCATGGGTAGCTCTTCTAATTGAATCCTGTGATAAGTTTTGAAATGCATTTCGTACTCTCTGCATACAATCTTCAGTAGTTGTTAATGGGCTCTCATAAACTTTATTTTTAATAGTTCCCCAAATAAGATAATCTAAAATTGATAAATCGGACGAGCGAGGAGGCTATAGAAAAGGTATTGGCGATCCATTTATCGTAAAAAGTTTCTTGAAAAAAAATTATTTATCAAATACGCGTTATGTGGGGAGCACCGTCGTGGTGATAAATATTGTTTCTATGTTCGGCGAGAGGTAAATTTTCTAAACAATTATTATTCAAATTTTATAAAACATTTAGATATCTTTCACCTAAAAGAAAAAAACAAAAAAACAAAAAAATTATTATGGTTAAGTCTGTCAAATGCTTTGAAAAAGTCTGTGTATATAACATCTATTTGTAAATGCCTGTCGATTGATTCGGATATGTACTGTGTAACGCACATAAAATTAGTAACTGTGGAGCGACCTTTTACAAATCTATGTTGTAGGGGCGATAAAGCATTTTTAACATGATCATACAGACTGTTATATAAAAGAATTTCGAAAATTTTAGAGAAGTTAGATATCACTGTAATTGGACGATAGTTTGTAATTTGGGCTTCATTTCCTTTTTTAAATACAGGACATACTTTGGAGTTTTTCGATAGGCTTGGAAAAGTACTGCTTTTTCAGTGACAAATTAAATAATGTAAGAAGCGGAACGGTGAGTGCGTTTGCACAATCTCTTAATATAAAAGCAGGTCCAGTCGTGATTTTGGGCTTGATTCGTTTTAATGATTGTAAAACCTGCGTTTCAGAAAACGACTTTAGTACCAAAGTACTGTTAACTCTATTGACCTCATATCTAATATCATCCGCCTGATTCAATTGTGTTTGTGAATAGGACTTGACAAAAAAGTCATCCACACACCTAAGCCAAACCCTGGGGAAATTCTTAAATTCTTCTTTTGCTTCTATTTAGAATCTGTTTATGAAGAAAATGACAATGAATGGTGAATAGATTTACCCAATGCTGTCCCTTCATATTGCCCGAATAAATTATCATTGAATCGAGAGCAATTTTGTTTCATACAAAGTTTAGTGAGTTAGATATGTATATTCTTTTACTACATCTTGACTGAGATTGTTGATTCGAGTAAATCCTCAAAGTAGTCCAACGTTTTTTCGTATCGGAATACTTAGAAATACATTATTTCTAAGTATTCCGATACCAAAAACCTAACGTCAAAAGAGATCAACATTTCACCTTCTTATAACTGGCTATTTTTTACCTTATTAAAGGGTAAACTTTCGAACTCCTCTGTTAACCATTTTAATAGGTAGTAAGTCGGCGTATATATATATATATATATATATATGTATATATATTACATTTCTTACTTCAGTAATCATTTTTGGTAATGGATTTCTAAATGGTTTTTTATAAGGACCATTACTACTCAGGTTTTCTACCCTTTCATAATATCTAAATCTAAAATAACAACCTTATTACCCTTATTATCTTGTAAGTAAAAACAATCTGGAAATCATGCGACTTTCGAATTTCATTAGTAAAATATTATCGAGGGCTTTCGAAAAGTCGGTGTAAATAACATCGACCTGTGTTTAGATAGTAGTTATGTATTGAGCAAGACAAAACAGATTAGTTATGGTAGATCTTTCATTTATAAAACCATGCTGAAATTTTGTAATCTGATTTTTCACGTGATTGTTGATAATTATAATTTGTCATTTGTCTGTAGTTTTGTAAATCCTACTTATCGCCTTTTTTAAATAGAAATAATTTTGGACTGCTTTAATATGTTTGGAAAAGTATGAAGTCTCAATGAGAGATTGAAGAGTATGGTTAAAGACAGTCACGAAAAGAAAAGCAGGAATTTTATCTGGTCCCATAGTATTATTAGCATTGATTTTTTAAGGGCCTTGTTTTATAGACTCCACTCATGGAAACGCCACAACAAGTCTGTAAAAATCATTTTAGAGTTTTAGAAGTATCACAGAGAATGATACCATTTGTCAGGTGTAATTGAGATTTGCATGATATAAGGGTTTGGAAATTTCTATGTTTATGTCTAGTACGAGAAAGTCTGGCAATAAAGTATGTAATTGATATACTCATTCTTTTTATTCTCCAATAATATCTGTCTGTATGTATGTTGGTTTGTGTATGTATATGGTAACTTAATGATATTGATGGGAAAATGTCCAAATCTCATATATTTATAAACCATAAATAATTGCAGATTCTGAAGAAGATTTGTTGTAATCCAAAATAATCTTTAGATTTTGTAACGGAGTGCGCTAATATTAATACCCATATTGTCCTCGGTGCAAAGTAAGATTTCATTAGTATTGAGAGATTATTAGATTACTAAATTATTAAAATTATCAATTTAATCATATGTATTATGTTATTTAACTCATAAAATATTATATAGATGTATATAACATTTTTAATCTGTTTCTTTAAAAATAATTCACCATTTGTTTGTTTGTCAAGGATGATAAGGTATGTTACAGAACATCTTCTTGTACTACATAATAATTAGCCATCACAAATTACACGACTAATTTGGTGATATTAGCAGTGTATGTAGATTTAAAAAAGGCGTTCGATGTGGTCAATTACACCATCCTGTTAAACAAATTAGAATAAATTGGAATCAGGGGTCGCATGCATCAGCTAATATCTTCTTACTTAAAAGATCGTCGGCAGTTTGTAGAAATCGACGAAGTAAAAAGTGACCCTTTACAAAATAACAGTGGAGTGCCGCAAGGCTCTGTTCTTGGGCCCTTGCTGTATTCCGTACATATGTTAAGTCTAAAAAGTGCAAATCTCCAAGCAAGTTGTTACTCATTCGCAGATGATACTGTATTACTTTACACACATGACGAACTACCAGAGTTAGAATCCATAGTAAATTCAGACTTAAATTGTTACAGATTGTGGTTACTTAAAAATAAGTTAAAGCTCAATATAAATAAAACAACATTTATGTTATTTAGCCAAAAAAAATTAAGAAATATACCTACTAAATATACGTATCAATTAATGCAAAATCACAGAGATGACAAAACATAAATATTTGGGGTTATTATATTGACAATAAATTAAATTGAAACACGCACTTTGACAAAATAAGAGAAAAATTAATTCCGATGGTGGGAGCACTGTACAGGTACCATGATCAACTGATTAAACAAATAAAATTCAATATATGTACCGCATATTTCAGGTCAACATTAGGATACTAAATAACGCTATGGGGAACGTGTAATAAAACTCTGAAAGAATTCAACGGCTACAAAATAAAATATTAAAAGTAATATTTAATCTACCCTATGGAACACCCACCACTGATGTATACTCTATTTTAAAGGTTCCTAACTTAGCAACTATGTTAAAAATAGAACAGTGCAAATTTATTTATAAAATTAAAAACAACAAACAACAAACTAATTATCAGATAGCTGAAAGGAATCAAACCTATCATTACAATATCAGAACAGCTCATAATATAAGATTAACTAATGTTATAACACAAATCGGCTTAAATAATCCAATATTTAAAAGTAGTGAGACTTTCAATAACCTACTAAAAAAACCTTTAACACAGTTATTCTTATGAAAAATTTATACAAGGTGTTAATACTTGGGAAGTACAAAACAACACTAAAAGTAAATTTCAAAAATCTATAAAAAGTTTAATTCTCTAGATTAATACAATTAACTTTTGATTAATTATATATAACTAGAGTTTTGAGGATTGATATTTGAAAGTGTCCCAAATATATATACATACTATATCAAAAACCCAAAAGTAACAATATATTTACACGTAAATTACTAATACTTAAACTAGAATCGGTAGGTATGTAACTCAGAAATTTCTTTTCCTTTTTTTTTTGCCTACTTGATAAAACAGCTGTCCTTCAAGCTTACACAGAAATTGTATAATATAGCAATAGCGTTTTACCACAAAATGATACAGATATGCCTCTGCTTAAAACAATTTAACACAACAACAAAAGGTGACAAATTTTACTTATAAAATGTTTAGTAACAATAAAAGATTGAGATCTCGGTTTCCTATGGCTGCTCTCCTCTGGTTTTAAAGGTGTCTGACAGATATAGCAAATATAAAAAGTACTCACGTCACTTCCACGTTCAAGCCAAATCCAACCAATAATGATTACATAATTACCCAAGAAAGACAAATTCCAACCTTAGTACCTCTTTCTATATTTTCAGTGCTAGTAGGTTATTTATTGCAACCAACAAAATAAATTCCAGATTTTTCTTCTTTGTGATCAATAAATATGCCTTCTCTCCATGTGATTAAATAACAATACCAAAGCCAATATTAACTACCATCGGTGTTTCTCCGCGGTGTGACTTCACGTAAAAGTGCAACAAAGTTACCATAAAAGTAACAGTAAAAACAAAAGGTAAAAAGAAATGAAAAAGCTAAAAGCTAAAAGGCCTGAAATAAACGTATTTTTAAATTACATAATCTAATAAACATCCTGTTATATTTACCTATAGTTATTAATCGGCCTATTTAGGTCTACCAAAAATGTGTACAACCTTACACCTGACCTAACAGTTAATGTCCCGATTTATATCAGTTTCGGAAAAAAAACTCTGTTTTTATCATTCTCTTCTTTTTATACTAAATATTTCTACTGGTGATATTTCCTTACTATTCACGAAATTAAATCAAATGTCATGTAATTTTTTAAATGCACTATTTCATCTTTACTTGCATAAATTGTTATTATTTCTTTATTTTTTTTTATTACCTATTCATTAATAATTAACCTGACTTCAAACTCTTGGATCTATGTTCCACCGAATGGAATTTTATAAAAAAACGAAGGAGTATAGATTGTCGAATTTAAATATACAGGGTTAACCAGAATGAGATTTCCACCAAATATTTTAATTAACTGTTAAAGAGTGTTATATTAATTGCACAAAATGATGATACCATATGAATCATTAATATAAATAAATGTTCATAGAAAGTGAACCGTTACAACCTTTATATTGTAGTTAATTGTAATTAAATTGATTGACAATAAAAAAAGAGAGAAAATGTGCCGTACCATATCCGTATTAATATATAGTACTTATACGAGGCACACCAGCAGATTCAAAGACAGTTTAAAAAAAAACACCTTACCTTTAAAAATAGGTGGATAGGAAGAAATGGTACACGCCTCTGACATGCGCGCTCATCTGATATCAATCCCCTAGATTTTTTTCTTCCGGGACCACATAAAAAGTATGGTTTATTCCACCGAAATCATAAACGAAGATAACTTACGACAAAAAATGTTTAAAGCACCAAATAATATCCAAATCAGCCAGGAAATTTCTAATAGTTCGGGAACACTGGATTCGTATATGTCAGTTGTGTTTCGAAAGGCAGAGTGGACATTTGAAACAGTTTCTGTGAATTGTTATTATTACTGATATATTTCTTTTTGTAATTAAAAAGCATATAAGAAAAAAATGTTTCTTCTTAAATTTCAACGCCCTGTATGTTTGAAACATGCATTTGTGGACACACAAACTTTTTTGCTTAAATTTGGATGAAGAATCACCTGTCAAAGTGGGGAGCATTATTTACCAAACACCCTGGACACCAATGATTTCCTTGCCGGAAACTCACGCCCGTTGCCAGCCAAATATCCAAGGCAATTAAGAGGCTGGACGAAGGTGAGGCGGGTCCTGATCATAAATAATTACTATGCAACAAATTTGTATAATCTGAAACCACAATGCTATCATTCTTCTACTTTTGCGATATTAGTGTTTAAAGTGGGTGTAAATTCTTTTAAATGCTATAATACTTGATATTCATTTATTTTGCCTATAGAAAGTCCTTCCTGAGTATTGTTTCATTCCTTTGGGACACTAATTTACTCTTTTTCTTCTTGCAGCTTAATGTTCTCTTGATAATTCTTCCAATCATTTTTTTTTATTATTGATGACATTCCTAATTAAAACCATCTTGATTAATTACAATCATAGTTCAATTGACATAATAGCATCAATATTTGGCACTGATTCATTGTTATTATGATTGGGTCATCTATTAGAAGTAAATATTTGAATTGATGATTTAATTAATATAAATAAATAATTCTTTATTGTGTACAAAGGAGTTAACACACAAAAGGAAGGGGTTAGCCTAAGTTATCTTCCACCTCCCCATAAACATATAAAAAATAATATTCTATGTATGTAGTTTTAGATTAAACCGATTAAACTTACCAACAAAAAAAATTAATTACTTATATTATTAACTTTTTACACCAAAATATTGCAAAATGTTAAACAAACTATACATTAGACATCTAAAAATCATAACTAACATAGTAATAATTAATAATAATAATAATAAAAGAGAACATGAGAAAAAAAGAATCATTTATTCACTTACAGTGACAATTAAAAACATTATAATTTATACCTACTACTGTGTATTTTCTTCACTACGGTTTACTTATTTGTGGTAAATCAGTATTGTGGCAATTTAATAATAATATATTGCAATCTGTTATCAGTAATTATAAAAAACAAAGTATATATAAATGTGCATCCGTGACTAAAATATATTTCTTATTTTTTATATCAAATATTGACAATATGCGGATTATTATTTTGTTGATATCAATTTGTGAAAAATTTAATTAGCACAAAGTATTTATTAATTTTTATATATTTTCAGTAATGTGATAACAATTTATTTTAATCCACGGAAATCCTCCAATGATTTGCTGTTTTTAATACCCAGTTATTATTATTTTTATCACTTTTCCCACGTCGAGCAATTTCCGTTATCAGGGCCAATCAACGTGGCCAGGAGGTAAGCTCATCAGTCATCACTAAAGCTGGCCGAGGTGGCTGGAGTACAGACACGGTCTTGCGCTGGCGAGTTAGAAGTGATTTACGCTGCAGTCTTATTTGAAAGGTTAATGCGTGAGATTGTACCTATAAATTATACATAATGTCAAACGCGCCAAAGGGTAAAAAACGACCGTACGCGGACACAGTGAATAAATTTATCGGTGTAGATAAATGTGGATTAAAAAATACACGGCTCTGGTTATGTATTGACGAGACGACAGATTGTAAAAAAAATTCTATTTTAAATATTATAGTACGTGTACTGGACCCTCTTAAACCAACATTTCCACTTTTACTAGCTAGTAAAAGAGTAACAGCGTGTACTGGCGAAATAATTACGCGTGTGGTGTTGGAGACATTCGAAAAATTTTAACTTTCAACAAGTCAAGTATTGATGTTTGTGACTGATGGTGCCGCGACAATGCGCGTGGTAGGCCGTTCTCTTCAAAGAGACAATTGTAGGTTTTTACATGTTACGTGTAAAGTGCATGTGTTACATCTTGTGGCAGAAACGATTCGAAAATGTTTTCCAAAGGTAGATGCATTAATAGCAAACACAAAAAAAGTATTTCTCAAATCTCCTAAACGGCTTTGATAATTTCACAGACAGTGTCCTGGTATCCCTGAACCACCAGAGCCGATTCTTACACGTTGGGGAACGTGGTTGAAATTGGCTTTTTATTATGCTGAATATTTTCAACAAATAATAGCTGTGATATTACAGTTCAACCCTAACGAGGCTGCAGCTATTAGGGAAAGCCAGACAAGCTTTCAAGACGTTTCCCTTGAAACAGATTTAAAAACTATTAATAACAATTATAGAGGACTACACGACGCAATAGAAAAATTACAAAATAGTTCGTTGTCGTTAGTGGAATCGCTGCAAATAGTGGACGACGTAAATACACAGCTACAGGCTATAAATGACGCAAAAAAATATAAAAATAATCGCGTTAGTGAAAAATTCGAGAGTGTATTACAGAAAGATCCTGATTTTAGCAAATTGAGACAAATTTGTGATGGTGCATCTACAACTTCGTTAAGTGAGTTCACAGATTGTTTTACTTATGCCTGTATTACATCCGTAGATGTTGAACGGTCATTTTCAAAATACAAACATTTTTTCACCAAAGCGAACATCGCTGACAGAGACAGCTGTAGAAACATACCTGATGCTATTATACTATAGATCTTCCCCACTTTGTGATGACAACTAAACTACTTCATAAATCTGCTTAAAAGGGTGTTTTATACAAATTTTTATAAAATGTAACATTATTTTTAAAATTTATTGTACTTATTCAAGTATTATGATATGATGTAAACATATGAGTCATATGACGGCTCTGTCGGCCAGGTGAACTCGGTCAGCTTTAGTCATCACACTCATCAGTGCTCATAGAAGCAGTTTTACATATCTTTTGAAACGTGGTGGCGCAAAGAATTCCGCTCATCCACTGAACGTGACAAACAATGTCCTTGACATTATTGTAGGACCATCAGCATGTTAGGCAGGCACATTAATTAAATTTCCAAAATTACATTTTAATTCGATTTTATGTTCAACTGGAAAAAACAAGGCAAAGGAAAACACTGTGTACATATACAAACCTCGAACAGGATCTTATGTATGCATTTGACTAATTCACAAATCAGTCTTGTATCAGCCATTTTGAACATTTGATCAACCATTGCTTTTAACATTGCAAAGTGAACATTTTAAACTTTGGTTTTTTTCAAGTAAACATTCCTTACCTACGCTACGCTGATGAGGGGCAATAACTCTGAAACACGTGTCCGTAGCTGCATGATTGTTTCTTTTTTGGGGGATATGGCACTAAACCTTCTTTGTTTGATTAATTCTTAGTTTTTAAGTGAACATTCTAATTTTGAGTGACCTCAAGCTCGAGCTAGCTGGCAAACACCTCACAAAATCGACCCTGGAAATTGTCCCCTTACAATCTAGTAGCGTTACTAGATGCTGGATCAACCAAACATTGTTTACGTCTCACGTACCGGCATCTCTGGCACCCCACTATGGGCCGATGGTGGAGGTGCAGTCTCAAAAATTTGTAACTTTTTTTATTTGTTACTATAGACACATGAAATTCGGAATACAGATATAAAGAAAGGTCTGACGTTCAGTAGTGACGGTAAATAATTTTTATTTTGTTTTTATACATTTCATTTTATAATTTTATAATAATAACATACAGCGTGTAATTTATGTACATAATTATATGTAAATAAATATTTATTGTAATAGTTGCAAGGCTTCTTCTTCAAGTACCACAATCTTGCGTGACACAGATTGTCTTAAGCTCGTTATATAAGGGTCTGATGTATACAATAAAGTATGAAAGACATCTTCGTTAGTAGCTTTTCGGGAACATTTGTGAGAATGATGTAACCTGAAACGTTTACAGTCCTTATTTCTGCATTCCTGTGCATCTTCGGAACTGGCCAAGTGGTAAAAGTGCATTATATCGAATTATGTTTTCTCCATGAATGAGTACTTTATGTACAGAGGAGGGCATATAGTACCATGGATATTTGCTCACATATAATTCGGCTGTTTTAAAAGCATATTCACCAAACTTTTTGGCATTGATTGCCATACCACTTGACATTGTCTAAAGTAGTATGCGAAATCTCATAATTAATTCTTCATCAACTCCAGTAATTTGTGCAGTGCAAGCAGAATTGGCAAAGAACCTTCGAGCGGTATTTCCGTCATTACTAGTTCCGCTGATTTGTCGAGGTTTATCAATTAGTAATCCTAATTCGTTCCGAAACTGCTCCTGTACATAAGCTTTCTTAGATTGCTTTTGCTTTTTCATGTCGTCTGAGGTTACTGACCATTTTTTAAATGATAAATTAAATGAAACATGAAGTACTAACTTCATAGATCGAATCCATGCATGTAAAAATAAGAGTCCAGATGTATAATGCTCTTCATTCTCAGGTCTCTGTTTAACACGTTCCAAATCGTTCATTTCTGTTGATTTTGTAAGACATATATGGCATGTGGCACTTGACGGAGTATTTGTTACTACTTGTGTAACCTTACCATCTATCATTGTAAAGAACAGCTCATGTTTAATAGACATCTGCTGTTCATTCTTCACTACAAAAGAAAGCAAAAGAGTGCTTATTTGAATTTCTACTTCATTGACAGCAGATCTTATTTTCTCTGGAGTCTCTTTTGAGAATTCTATTAAAATGGGCCTACAGTATCGAACAGAGGACGGGGTTGGATTTTTCTAAACGACGTTTTTTGTGACTTCATCTACAATTTGTAGTGGAACCAAGGATGTTACAAACAAGTTAGTATCGGATATTACGTCACTTTCACCAGACAGTATTTGCTTGTACTCACTTTGTCCCGAAGATCCATCACAGCCCCATTTACTGTATAATATTAATTGTGAAAAGTTGGCCACATTCACAGAATCAATTTTGATTATTGTCTTACATGTGTGATCTAGAAGAGACTGCAAACTTACTTTAGCACCAATTTCAGTTACTTGCATGTGCTCTGGATAACATTCTCGCTTTGTTTCTGTAAGTTTTGTATATGATGGGAATACAGTACAGTCTTTGTCTTGTAAACAGTTTCTAAAGTATGTATATTGGTTTTTCGTTAAATCTAAATCAATTAAAAAAGCCAAGGCCTCTTGATTTGTGAAAGGCTCAACAGAAGTATTACGTCGTAATAATGTGTGGATAAAAGCCTTCCTTTCTTGTGATGCAGAACGTAGTTCCTGTATAATTTCTGATTCCCATGTCTCACAAATTGAACGTAATCCCTGAGTATATGAATGATAAATCTGATCAAGTCCAGAGTCTCGAAATAGTTTTATTGCTTTTCGTTTCTGTGTCTTCTCTGCGGATTCGTTAAATGACTTACATGGTCTCCCTCGTGGGTTTTCAGATAAGGCCGTTGATAGTTCTTCGTCTTCTTGGAATGGTACAAAAAATTCACCATCTAACCATTTCTCGTTGCTGCGTAAGAACACATCCCTTTTTCTTCCGGCTTTATTCCAGCGTATCTTAAATTCGGGCAATAAGTGTTTCTGAATTTTGATGATAACACATTGCAACTGCTCTTCAGAAAGATCGAAATGCTCCTTAACATACCGTTCTGCTGTTGATATATGTTTTTCATGCTCTATAAAAGCGTCACATATGTTACGTTTAGTAATTTTGAAATTGTTCATGGTTTACTGTCGTAGGTACAGCTGTCAGCGGCAAATTATTGATTACTATTAATTAATGCTGCTTGTATACATTAATAATAACCTAAAATTTTAACAAACCCAAGTTTATATACTTTCCTAAGGACAATGGTAACTGCAGAATACACATCCCGTGTGTAGGTGAAGAAAAGAAATATTTTCCCTCTGGTTTATTTTTCATGGACAAAAAACATTTTTTCCCAATTATATCGTAAACCATTTTTATCGATATATCACTTTGTTTAATAAGTTTAACAACTACAAATATTTATTTGATTTTATCTAACCGCAAGCCATTTGTAAACATATTTTGTCAAACGTGGAATATGGTGGTGCTGCTAAAAAAAATCAGATGGGACCGTCCCGATATACGATTTCTAAAATCCAGGCATTGAGTGAAATGCTATGCTCGGATTTGTTGCAATTCCATAATGTATATGTATTCTTTATAACGCCGTATTTTGCAAATTCATAATTCTTACGGAACGAGTATTGCAGATTTTTAAGTGTTCGTCGGGCGTGCTTCTTTGTATATTTTGTTGATTTGCAAGAGAAGCGCAAAAAATCCGCAAGATTTTTTTTTTGGGTCTTATACAGAATCGTTTTAGTTGCCAGATGGTGAAAAAAAAACTTACCCGGGCGAACCCTGCTAATAGTTAAAATTTTTCTTGAAGTTGAGAAAGTCTTTTCAGTAACATGAGACCTTTATCATTTTTTATTGTAGTAAGGGATAAGCAATATACAAATATTTTTTATGTTTTTAATACTAGAAGAACTGCTCTTTGAAACGGTGTATAACACATTAAACTTTATTTAAATTTTAAGCACGAAATTGTTTATTTAAAATAAGCATTAAAAACAACACATCTAAATCTCTCCATATTCCTACTATTGAACTAACTGAACCCAGTCAACATTTAAGTAAATTACCGAACCGAATTATAAAAGTTTAATATATTAGTTATAAGAAAATTGAAGTTCGTGGTCCATATTTGGTTTTTGGTATTTTGAGGCGGCGCCTCCACCATCGGCTCATAGTGGCCCCCTCGGACATTTTAACATTCAAAAGTTCGAGGCGCTGTACGACAGAGAAAAGCTACGGAAATAAAAAAAGTCACCCAACCACCCCGAAAGCGTGAACAACATCAACGAGCTGGCCTGCCAGTAATTAAGTAGTAATAGTAAACATGAGTCGATGTAGATGAAACGCTTGATTCAAATCTCCATTCGTTCAACGAATTTTGTGGCTATACAGTGAAGTAAAATATTAAGTTGTTCAACGAACGCTTCTTTCATTTCTAAATATTCCCATATGCGCCTTCTTTCTCTTCAGCAAAACGATTTACCAACGATAATCCTTGAATCTTAAATACCCCATACATACATCAACTACTTATTTGATAATTTCTAATAATATTGGCGATTTAAGACAAGCGATACGTCCTCTGAAGGGAATTTTGGACATAACAAGTAACAAGAAATATGTTTTTTATAAACATCCTATTAGTTAATAAAATGTTTAATAAATACATTCATATTTGAACGTTTTTTATAATATGATTAAAATACATCCATACTTTGTTTTCTAAATAACGTTAGTAGAAACATCTTTATTATGTTGAGAAAACTTACCTGACGACACATCTTTTGCGATCATACTTAAAATGTTATATTCAAACGGTTCTCGTGATGACGTACGGTGTAATGCAGAGCTGTCACAAGTACTCTTAGAAAGTACTTGAAGTATAAGCATCAAATATTCAAATATCAAGAAATTACTTGAAGTATCAAGTACAGTTTTTCTTAAAACATACTTCAGTTATCAAGTCCTCTTGAAAATTACTTGATTCATCGCTAAGTAATTTACTTGAAATAAAACAACAGTACTTGAAGTATGCTTCGTAATTTAAGTATATAGAATACTTAAAGTACATGAAATTACTTGAAGTATTACAAGAAATTCATAAAAAACTATAAGTAAAAATCAGTAACTTTTGATTTAAATACAATTTGTATTTTTGGAATGGATAAATGGTTTAATGGTTTCAGATTCAGATTCGAGGTGTGTTAAAAATATAATTAAACATATTTCGTTATATGCTAAGCTTATGCGTGTAAATCACTCGGTGAAAATTAGTGAATATAAAAATAAATTAGGTGTCGCGTTTTAAAAATGTTACTTTCTTTGCCCCCCCTGCAATGGACCCGGTATATCTGAAATCAGTTTTAAATTAGCAAAGTCTACACCAAAAAATCTTATTCTGAACCTTTAAGGTGGAGATCTTCGAATATACCTTAATTTACTGAGTGATATTTGCCGTAGCTATATATGCTATCTACCCACCTTTTTAATTTTGTAAATCACTAATCACCGAATGCACTGTGCTACTAATTGTACACTTTACACAAGATAAAATTTTAGAAATGTATGTTTAAAAGCACCGTACCTCGAGGCGTTATAACATCGAACTAATTAAATAAACTTTAAGTAATTCTAGTAAGTCCGAAGCATTTCTTGTATGGTCTTGTTTATATATGCGAGTTTTGACAAACAAAATATAATTGAAAAAGAAATTTTACTTCAAGTAACTGTTTCAGAGTGCAAGTATCACACAAATGTTTACTTGAAGTAGACCAAGATTACTTCAAGTACAATTTATTACTTGAATTATGATGTAATACTTTAAGTATTGTTAAGAATTTAAAGTAACTTACTTGATAAAATTAAGTAAAAATTCACATTTTTTAAATGTGAATAGTTGAAATACAAGTAGAAATATTTACTCAGATAAGTACTTAAAGTAAAGTACTTCTAGTACTAATAAATATTTGAAGTACAATTTTAAGCACTTTACCTTAAGTATTGACAACTCTGGTGTAATATCACTAAAATTGTAAAAATACCGTAATAAGAACATGTTCCAAAATAAGTCGCAGTCGAACAATATTGTTACTTTAATAGGAAACGGACACTAACATTTATTTTCTGTATGTGAGTCATATATTTTCTACTAAATAAATGATTTATACAATTTTTTTTAAACGTTGTATATAACATCGCCGCTAGAAATTAAGTATGCACTGTAATACAAATTTGTTTACACGACACAGATTTGTTTGTGCTTATGCATGCCGTTTATGAAGCTTATATTCTAAAAGTTGATTGAAGATGAAGTTACTTTGTGAACATCCACGATTTAAAAAATTATAAACACTTTTTATTACTTGTCTAATTTTCACTTTATTTGTTATTTATTTGTTATTTTACAACTAGTTTCATCCTATTCGGACATTTTCAAGTAAACTAAATTATACACAGATTTTACTTTCATTTAAAAATAAACTGTACTGAATATAAGGATGGGTCACTTTATGGTTGATAATATAATTCAAATTTGTACAGATGTTATGTCTTTAAATGTAAGGGTTTTTTCAAGATAATAAATTACATTATGGTGTGATTTTTATTAGCAGCAGGTTATCTGAATAAGTTTAATAACGGAGAATTATTTAAATCTATTTGGTTGTTTAATATGTTGTAATTTTTATTCCTATTTAATTTATTAATTTCTAGCACTTCTAATAAATTAAGTTTTTTACTTTTCCCACAAATATGTAATATTTTAGGTTGATGGTCATCAGTTATTATATAACCAGAATCTGTTGGGTGTTAAAGAGAATTAAAGACTTTATTAGAAATTCTACCGGTCAAGAAAGATTGACTGATCTAGCATTGTTATCCATAGAAAAGAACCTAAATCAAGAAATGTCACTAAAGCAGAAGTTTAATGATGATATAATTGAAGAATTTGCAAGACCAAGCCGGAGAATCCCGCTAAATTTTAATTAAAGTAGGTATTTATTTTGTAACAGCTTCCCCGTTTATAAAAGTCACGACACGCCTTTGCCATATCTCTATTTGAATCGCCAATTATTATCATTATTTAAATGTATTCAATTCAAACACTGTAACAAATATAAATAATGAACTAGCTCCATCTGTGGGATGATAGTATCACAGACTTTAGAACAACATCAGTTTCCTTCTTCGAAAATATATTCAGATATTCTTAGTTATAAATAATAACAATAGGTCGCGCAAGCTTAGAAAAAAATTGCTCTAATAATTAAAATAATAAACGTTACACAGGTAGGAAATTATTCACTTATAATAACAGATGTTGTTTTGTACACCAATACAAGACTGAATGCCTTATTGGGATTGAAAAAAAGTGTTCAAAACATCAAGTAGGCCTAATATAACCCACAAAGAAAGATAACGAGAAAGAAAACCACTGTCAATTACTTGGAGATCGGAACTTCCTCATCGTAGTAAAACTTGATGTGTGGTGGAGTTTGTAATAAAAGTAATTTTTGACGTTTCAAAAAAGTCATATTGGTGGAATGTCACTAATATTTTTTTACTTTTCAGATTTTAAGAAGTGTCGATCAAAATCAAATTTTATGGTGTTGCCGAAATGTTTACAAAATTTTAATTTATAGCATTATTTAAACATTTGAACACCATATTATAATGGGTTTGTATAACAGATCTGATTTATAATCTTTCATCACGAATAAATTTTTTTTGTAAAGTTAGAAATAGAAATGTTGGTGTCCGGTAGACCCCGTTCCAGGGACCGATTTTGCTCATCAACGAGTTCAATCTCTTCCTTGACCTCTAGAAGGTGTATACCAAATTTGAAAGCTTTATCTCAAAAACTGTAGCTGTTATCGCGAACCACACAGACACACAGACAAAAAATTTTTCTGTCTGAAATTTTGTTTATCGTAATAATTCGACGAGATTCGTTCAGAAATGCAATAAAAATTTTCAATTTTTTTTTCACGAATACATACCATCCTCACTTTGAGAGGTGAGGAAGTAATACAACGAATTTATTCGTGAGCCCGGCTGACCTTAGAAAGGCGATTTTTTTTTTCGGTTTCCCGATGCCAGTCAGTCCTCCCGTGGCCTCCGACGCCTCACGGGAGTCGCGCCGGCGCATCAACTACAGCCACTCCCCACATCCCGCAGGGTTAGTGATTGTAGATACCAGAATCATGTGCCCTAAGCAGATGGAGATAACCCAGAATGACCGCCTTCTGCATTTGGCCTGCCAGCCACTCGGCTAATTTTTGGCAGGCAGGTATGATCTTCAGTTCCGAGAGCAGCGTAGGCTTTATCCCTCCGAGTACACCGATTATTAGGACAACCATTCTGACAGAGTAGCCTGGGTACAGCACTTGGAGCTCGTACCGGAGATCGCGATATTTGGTCCATTTCTCCTCCTCCTTCAAGGTGATGTTTTTCTCCGCAGGTGCTGAGAACTCGATGACATATATCATCTTGAGTTGATGGTCGAGGAGGACTATGTCAGGCTTGTTGGCTTGGATTAGCCTGACAGTCGGGAACGAGTAGTTTCAGTAAATCCCTCATTTCTCGTTCTCGACAACGGACTCAATATCTCCGGGGATGTAAGGCAGCACTGGTGTCTGGTCTACCCCGTACGAGTGCCTTAGATGGTAGTATAGCACTCGTAAAGCCGCGTTATGTCGGTGGATTTAGGCCGAAATCGCATATATGGGGCATGCAGAAAGTAAGTGCATGAGCGATTCTGGCCCCTGATGACAGGTCCTGCAGTTGATATCAGGAACCTCTACACGCCACACGCGGCTATGGTAGACCAAGGTGTTGATAACACCATCCTGGCAGGCCCTAATGAATCCCTCGGTCTCTGACTTAAGCCCGGCTGACCTTAGCAAGGCGAATGTCAGCCTGGTCGATAAACCCTGTGTTTCTATGTTCTTATAGAAGTCACCATGCTGGGGTTTATCGACATGCTGCCGAAACAGATTTTCCTGTTCGGCAGCTCTGATTCGGGCTTTCAGACGATTCGGCTTAAGTTCGGTGACTGACTCAACAGCAGCACCTCGCCGGCCTCCTCGCCCGATGTCAAATGCGAGACCGAGTTCATCTGCGGCTCTTTTTGCTGCCTTGAATAATCCTGCTCCCACTCCTACAGTTTCGTGATGTTTCACAAACTGCAAGAGGGGATCTGAGTTCCTGAGGATGTTACATGACATACTCAGTACTACTCTGCCATGCGTACACTCCAGGCTCAAGAGTCCTCGGCCCCCCGTTGACGTGGGAGGTACACACGAGGAATGGACGATCTAGGATGAATACTTCTGTGAATATTCATCATCTTGCGGGTATTTCTGTCTAATTGGCGCAGCTCATCTACCCTCCACTTTACTACTCCGAAGGAGTAGAGCAGAATCGAAACGGCAAGCATATTGTTGCAGACACCTTGTTCTTCCCCGAAAGTTCGGAAGACCAAATCTTTTGGAGGCGGTGTCTGTACTTGCCGCGGAGAGAATCCTTTATTTGTGTTACATCTTGGATGTGCCTTTGTTGCACACCCAGATATGTATAGGTCTCTCCGGCATCCAGATGTCTTAGGATGCTTCCGTCTGCGAGCTGTGCATCTTCACGGAGTTGAGGCAAGTGATCGGCCTATAATTCCTCGGGTCGGAAAGATCCCCCCTATTTGGGGATAAGCACAGTACGTCCCTCGACGAACCAGTCCGGAATCTGCTGCCCCTCGTTCAACCATGAGTTGAAAACTCGCGCCAGACGAGTTATTATCATTATTATTATTATTATTATTATTATTATTATTACTACTACGCCATAGCATGTGTAGACTCTCAATTGTTTTTTAGAATTCAAATTCTGACAGCGTATCTAGAATATTATAACTTTTGTATCTACAAAAATCTTCGCATTACGAGATAAAGGAGGTCAAAATGTAATCAAATATAACCAAACATTTTTTAATATGTTAAATGTTCAAAATTGTTGTACGTAAGTCAGTGAACTTTAGTGATTTACAACTGACAGAATGGATACATAATTTAATTAATTATCTCTGCTCTGTCGTTTTTGAAATATCCTCGTCAAATACATGTAAATTCTGTAGGGTCATCTTAATTGATTATTTGGCGGAGGCGAGAGACGAAAGACCAAAAGAACGGTCCCACTCCCACTCATAAATTTATTTACTTCTTTGCCGTATTACTTTACCATCATTAAAAACACGATATAAAATTGAATAATAAAATAAAACAATCAACTGGTGGTAATCAGCTGGTCAGAGTAGGCGGGTCGGGTAAAATCGCGGTTGCCGACTCACGTGTAGCCTGTCGATTGTCTTTGAAATGTAGTGAGCATGGCTGTGTTGCTAGAAAACATAGCCAACTGTGTGTGGTTGGCGTTTGAAGCTCTTCAACAGGATAAATCTGGGTTTGTCCACAAATCGAAACTTAAGGTAGTGTAATATACATTTATACGATTAACTGTAAGGATTTTAAGTGAAAAAGTGCAGTGAAATTGGTTATTTTTCAAATAAGATCTGCAGATGTAAGTCAAGTTTTCTGATTTTTCCAAATATAGAAATCGAGAACGTACCAAACAAATGTTATGGGTACTACAGGTTCTTGGTTAATATTGAATATAGTATGTCAAGGTTCAACCGAGAATTTTATAAGATAATCAAAATTAGCAATGAGTATGCAATCCATAAATATTCTTCTGTTTTGCATAAAATTCTTTGATACCGGATCAGATATAAATAAATATTTTACATATCTTTGATGTTTGAGAAAATATTTGATTTTAAACTATGTGCAAAAGCAACACTAGCAGTGGCGGGTCAATAGATTCTTTTTTTAATACAATGGTAATCGGTGAACAAAATGTTTCTTTTTTTTTATTCCTCATAGGTACATGACCATCTGTAGAACATAAGCAGAAGTCAATACAGTAACAAAAGTATATTATTCCCTTTAAATAACAGAACGATCTGCAATTATTATTTCCTTAAAAATAATTTCTAGGGAGATAAATTTGGAGATTTTGTTGGCCAGGATAATGTTGTGCTTTTATGGTCCGGGGTTGAACCAATCCATAATTAAATTATTGTTTAAAGTATACCTTTAAAAATACATCGAAGGATATAAATCTGTTTTATGTACAGAGGATGTTCAATTATTAAACCCATTGGCCGAAATAAAAATGAAATAAACTTATTAATGTGTTATTTTAAATACGTGAATGATTAAAAAATAAATTTGAAAATTGAAATTATTGCAATATATTTTCATTGTAATTCCTTATAATCCGGTCAAAGTAGACATTTCAATTTACAATAATTCGCATAGAGCTGAAAATTGGTAAAGATCTTGGGAGCAATATTACAAATAAAATGTCAAAAATCCCCATCGATCCCACGTCTGCTAAAAAAGTTATTCAAGGTCAAAGGTCAAAAATATTGGTTTTTGCATTTTTCTGATAAACGGTAAGTTTTATCATAAAAATAGGTCAGATATAAGTTGTAGTTCATGAAATTATCTACAAAAATTGTTCTTATACTTTTTTTCCTAAGAATCACCATTCCTGAGAAATCGCGATTCTAAAAGTTGAGAAGTCGTATTCTACATAATATGCACACATTTCCGCACCACCTGTGAGCTGTGAGGTAGTGTACTTGGAGCATACTCCACGATCTACTGTGAATAAGTTTTGTTAAAAAATATTCTATTAACTAAAAAATGGTACTATTGGAAATGATTTAAGTGGCTTGAATTATTGTTGATTTCGGGAAAATGTTATTCGGACTGATAATCTTCAAATGCTACTTCAACAGTAATGTCTTCTTCGCTTTCTTCTTCTTCTTGTTCTTCTTGATGGATATCTGAAACTTGTTCTGAAAAAGATACATCAGTTGTCTCCTCTTTGATATCATAAAAATCTTTATCTGTTGCATTTGATTCAACATTGGAGCAAGACTGGCCTTGACAATTGGTACATACTGGTGAACAAAATAATCCGACTTTTACAGCCACATTTTGCACTACAACCTTTTTGCAATTGCAAAAAATAGTGTTAAGAAGTCTTTCCGGAGCAGGTGGGAGTAAAGTATGAATTGGTTCCAAAGTATTATCTATTAATTTCCAACCCCAGTCTTCTGGGTCCAGTTGATTGCCTAGCCACAGTTGAACTAGATAGTATACTCGATATATGTTGATGAGCAGAAGCAGATGTTGGAGGAAGACAAGATAGTTGTACTCTTTTATTGTTCCGTGTATTTTTTTACAAAACTTAAATATCTATACTTGTCTAAACAATATAGAGACAGACAATATAGAGCAAGAAGAAAGCGAATCCCGTTTGTGATGATGTCTTGTGGAGAAGAGTTAATCTTTTTAAATACTTTAGCGCAATCAATGAAATCATGTTTTTCAAACAATTTAAATACTGTTGTTTTACCCCTTTTGAAAAATGCTGATGTAGTATCGCAGCCAATTATTGCATGTAAAAATAAGATATGATTTTGACATTTTGGATAAGCAGATAAACTTTTCGATGAATATATTTCTGTTGGTTGTTGTGTTTTCCCGGGTTTCAAAAAGTAAATAATCTTATTAATTGGAGTTCGTGCAGTCAGTAGTACTAATAGATCAACATCTTCATCAACAACGATAGTTGTATTTGCTGTATTGGATTGTTCTATCGCTGTTTCAATTATGAGGACATCAGCGTCATTATCAGCTTGTTTCACTAAAATATTTGCAGTTGTAAATTTTTGGCATAACATTAAAATGAAGCGAGACTTGTTATCAGTATTTGCAAGTATCAGAAGATGAAGATGTTTTTGTAGTTCAATGACGTTGTTCTGCAGCTTTAATGTTTCTCTTATAATCAGTATAACTCTTTACTTACGCACGCTCTAGTACAAGGTGGACTAATTTTAGATGTACTGGCTTGCTCCATCTCGTGCTGTCTTTTAACTGCAGCAATAGTACTCTTCCGAGTATACATTTTACGCCCCTGTACATGAATTGTCACAGATTTCTGGTCTTTCAGGTATTCAAAGAACCCATCATTTCTTTCAACACTTGAATCAATCAAAGTCTTCATTCCACGATCAATAATAACAGTTCACTTTCAGTCAAAGGTTTACTACAAATAAAGCAAAATTGCGACATATAAGAATTATTAAACGGCACAAATTGTAATAAGAAATATTATAAATAAGCACGTGTATTCACTGCAAAGGAACGTTCAACACTAAAAGAATTTCGTTTATGCCTTCCAGAAAAAAAAGCAGGTATACGACCGTCGCGTCGCCTCCCGGCCAATAGAGTAGTTGACAGATGTTGTTCAAGGTTATACGAACAAATGAAGTTAGGGACTGAGTTTCTTTTATGTATATATTCTCACAATCCTATAATTTATATGTATAAGTTACATAAGCCAATATGTTTAAAAGTATATCCAAAGTCAGTTGAAACGCTATAAAAACACCGACAAAGGAATTTAAACGCCTGACAAAGGGATTTACGCATTTAATGGATAAAATCCTTTGTCGGCGTTTTTATAGTGCTTCAACTGACTTTGGAAATACACTTACATATTAAACATCCGATGATGTACTTATGTATTTAGGCAGTTAAGCGTGCATATTATTGTTTTCGATGTTTCAGATGATGATATCTCAGGAATGGTGATTCCTAGGAAAGAAAGTATAAGAATAATTTTCGTAGATAATTTCATGGTCTACAACTTTTGTCTGACCTATTTTTATGATAAAACTTACCGATTACCAGAAAAATGTAAAAAACCAATATTTTTGACATTTGATCTTGAATAACTATTTTCGCAGACGAGGGATCGATGGGGATTTTTGACATTTTATTTATAATAGTGTTCCCAAGAGCTGTACCAACTTTCAGCTCTATGCGAATTATTGTAAACTTACTACTATTTTTTTGACTACTTTGACCGGATTATTATATTTATGGGTCTCTCTAATAAATTTCTCTCTTCATCCTCTCTCAGATTCTCAATAGGGTTAATATCTGATGATTTTACAGATCTGTTGGAAACCTTGATTCGTGCACAATGTAATTATTAAAGAAGACGAAATAGTAATGTAATGCATTGTTTCTTATGTTACTACTTTGATGACCTCGAAATGTATAAAATCGCAAATTTAGGATACATCAAAAGCCGGTAAATAATTTAAATTATTTATGTTTTTCACTGAAAAATATGACGTGTTTACCAAATTTACGATCATACTTCAGCCTCTTTCGATAAAAAGAATATCTAGGTATGTAAGTACTTGCATCGTCCTAAGCGGCTTAAATGCCTTAAATTAGCTGGGCAATAGGTATCAAATACTTGATGTAATGATCCTAAATTAAGATGCAAACATTTACCAATAAGTACAACTTGAGAAGACAATTATGGTTCTTATATTGGCTCCGTGGTCTAGAGGTAACGTACTTGCCTCGAAACTTCGGGGTCCCGGGTTGGATTCCCGGTCGAGGAACTGGGATTTTTCTGTGAGAGAGATTAATCGTAGTATACTCGGATATTGGGTGTGTGTCCATTGTCTCTAAATGTGTAGCCCTCTCCCACACAAGGTCATTTCAAACCTTCAGGAATAAAGGGGGTTGTAATTTCATGTGGTGTTATTATTATTATTATTATGTTATATTGTTATATAAAAAAAATATCCTAAAAATTCATTCTAATGAAGCTACGACTGTCAAGTTATATCTTCTCTAAATTTTTTTGAGCCATAATTTAAAATCTCCAAAGATTAACCCAATTTGCCCACAATAAGCCAACAAATGTTCGTATATTAAGTCTGGTTTTTTAAATATCATATTTGTACAAGGTGTCTTTGACATACTGGGCACAAATTCAGGTGTGCTTGAGACATAAAAATAAGTCAAACAGTTAAAATAAATGTCCGAAAATGTTTCCTATGTGAGCTACTGCCCCACGGTAATAGTACCCAGAAATTGTTTGTTTATGGTTAATTATTTTTATAATCTGTTGCGATACAGCTATGACACTTGCTACACGGTTTTCTACATGTGCTTCTTGTAGCTGGTCTTAGAACCCACTATATACGTAAAAAATCTGGCTAAACCATAATTGCCGATTCATAACGCACGATTTGACTAATAAATCGTTTTTCCCATAGATAGCTGGTTCTAAAATCTATTACAAGGAGTGCCTTTCTTGTATAATTTTGTTCAATATGATATTTCTCTAACAAATTACCAAAGAAATCAAGGAGAAAAAAAATCCCGAAAAAAAGCAACCCCCATTTAGAGCGATGTAGCTCCCTTAGGAGCATATTATGTTTATTTTAACTGTTTGATCTGTTTTTATACCGAGAACACTTTCCTGAAATTATGCCCCGTATTTCAAAGACACCTTGTATAGGACATTTATAAATAGTTCTACTTAATGCGTCAACTAATTAAATAATAATATTAATTTATTTTATTGTCATTCAATAGTAAGGGCACTTTTCAAGCTATTAAGCTATTAAGTACATATATACAATACCTAATTTATTATATTTCTAGTAGTAGCATCCTAATAATAATTTATGATAGTTGACAGAACCCCACAAATTTTTAATTAAAACTTTACGTTTCCGGTTGTAATGGTCGAAATATATATGAAAGAAATATATTACATGTACAATTTTATAAAATGGAAAATATTTGTGCTTTCAATGTTATCATTTGCGAAAAGTTGTTTATTTCTTTAATCTCATTATAAATTTGAAACATTAACGTCAGCTTGTTGAAAATATAATTGAAAATTATCTGTTTTGATATTCCTTTAAACAGAAATTTGTTTAAAAATATTATAAGCTATAATTTCTGGATGTATGGATCAATAGAAAATAGCCACTGTATTTCACTCATTTAAGTTATGTAATGCACTTCATTAATACACTGGATTGAATGGTAGGTTCCTTGAAAATAATTATTTTGAAGAAAAACACTGCTTTTGGATGTTTCAAAAATGTATTTCGATACACTCTGCATATGTTTCGGTTTGTTAGGCCTTTCTCAAGAGCATTACAGATGAATACTAAACCTATAAGGGCGATTATTCTAATATCTATGCAATAACATCTAATCAGGTTAAATTACAGGCATTTCCAGGGTAATAAAACTAAGTACCTACCTACTCGGAATATAATTCAATATAATACAATTCAATTCTTAATACCTTATCTATTATAGGTGTGTTTATGAAATTTAGTTGGTCATTAGTGATTGTTTTTAAGGGATTTTTTTATTTCTAGTTCAAGAAGGTTTAATCGCTTTCCTTTTCATTCTGTATGAATTAAATTTATATTCTCTGTATCGATAAAATGATTATTTTCAATACAATGAGTTGACATTCTGTACTTTTATTGTTATTTAAAATTGATTTTTTGTGTTCATTTACCCTATTAGCTATACTTCTACCACTCTGGCCAATATAGACAGCGTTGCAATCCTTACATTTATTGCATAAATATTAGAATAATCGCCTTCATAGCTTTAGTATTAATCTGTAATGCTCTTAAGAAAGGCCTAACAAGCGAAACATATGTAGAGTGTATCGAAATACATTTTTGAAACATTTAAAAGCAGTGTTTTTCTTCATTAATTCACTAGTACGGTAACTAAATCCTTTACAGTACTAGGGCGGTAATGAAATTCCCAATTTTTTTTTATTAAAATATTGCAAAAAAGCATGAGGTGACTGAATTTGAATAATCAGTATAACAAAACAGAACTTAAGACGTATTATAAATGTTTATAATACATTCAGTCAGGGGCGTGCGGTGTTTTGATACAGGGGAAGCAGTTTGTGATATAGAGTGATGGATAGCGCGAGGCCCCGAGCGAAGCGAGGCAAAAATTATTTTAAGAAAAGGGGCGTGGCTTCCGTATACTCATTTTAAAGCAAATGTCGAAAGCTGCAGTTATAATATCTAGAAAAAAGTACACTTGTAGGACCGCCACTCCTCAATAAACATAAAACATAAAAACACCACAAAAATTAGACAACCCCCGATTCCAAAGCCGAAGCTGCACGGGCGAGGGTTACACTTATGAAAAAAAAACGCAGACACACAACCATATCCACCGACATTGCCAGCGCCGGTGGCGAGGATTGAACCCGCAGCGAAATAGAGAGTTTGTTCAGTCACACTAGCCATCGTGCACTCTCTAGCCAACTATAAATTGAGCCAGCTAGTTAAGTAGTTAACATGCACATACCTACCTATTTACAATGTAGTTTAATCCGCCTCTCCTTTTTTTGCGATGTCGGAATAACTTCGTCGTAAAAGTTTGAATTTTGGGACATCTCCTTCACAAAGTCACTTTCTATTGTCAACAGGGACAATTTTGAAAGCCGCTCTTCACTGGTTGAATTTCTTGAAAAAGTTTTTATTCTCGTGTCCGTTTTGATGATTTTGAAAAAAGGGCAGCTATTCCACTAATACTTGAAAAAAAATACTTTGCACTCTTTAAGACACGCTGCAGATTGAGCTAGAACTAAATTTAATCGATGCGCAAAACAATGTACAAATATTGCATTCTGAAAAGTCTCTTTTACTTTGGCCTGCAGGCCCCCCAATTCACCAGCCATTACAGCGGCCCCATCATAACTTTGGGCGATAAGTTCAGATCATCGACTATCTGACAAACTATAGTATATAAAGCTGCGGCCGTTCATGGCGTTGTTATGTCTAAAAATCCTAAAAAGCGCTCTTGGACTTTCCCATTTGGATTTATGTAGCGTACTACGATTGACAACTGACTAATATTCGTAATATCGGTTGTTTCATCTAACATAACTGCAACAAAAGGAGTTTTTTTATTTCTTGCTTGATCTTTTCTAAAACAATATTGCTTATCGACTGAATCAAATCATTTTGAATATGATTTGATGTACCGCGAAATATCATGGAGTGTTCCAGATGGTTACTTAAAATTTTATCGTATTTTGCTAATAAATCAACTAAATTGATAAAATTGCCCCTATTAGCAACGCTCCGAGATTCAGTATGACCTCTAAAACTAAGTTCATTTTCGCCGAGAAAACAAACAATGTCAATAAGTCTTTTTAACACTTTCTTTCAACTGCTGATCTAATGAATGCTCAATTCGTGATTTTCCAAATGTTTATTCTTTTAGCACCGCTCGCAAATGAGTTTCACACTTACCATGCCTTTTTGTCACCTTGTGAATGTTGTTTAAATCTGAAAAGCCATTTTTATTCCAAACACCTTTTTCATTTGTGAACAGTACACATGGCCAACAAAACAATTTACACAAATTTTCACAACCCCTTAACCACTGATTAGCACTGTACACTTCAATATTAAAGTACCTATAGCATAATTTAACTTTCGTTTTTAAGAGTTTTAAATCAGGTGTTGGTTTCTCGTTTCTAATAATATCCAGTTTATCTTAAAACGAATATGTTGAAAATCCTCTTTTCAACAAATTGCACACCACACAAACGCAAACAATATTTTCCACAGTGCTAGGACCAGCTTCCAAATTTAATAAGTAATTCTAAATCTGCTTACACGCGCACTAATATTCAACGTTTTAAAAATCACTTGTCGCCGCATCACAGGTTTAGAAACACCAAAAAAGTTTTTACAAATATAGCACAAAAGCTGAGAATAATACTAGGAAGATTAACATTAAGTATAATATTAAAATTGATATTAAAATCGAGATTAAAATCTATAAAATAAAACGTATTACGATGCTATACAGCTCAGATATCAAGATTATGAAGTGGGATGGGATGCATTTCCAGAAGTTACTTACATCAGAGACAGTTGTCTCTGCTTACATATATCGAAGTCGCGCGAGTTCGTGTTGGCTCGATTAATCGAGTGCGTCATCGTTACGGTTTTATCATGCAACATTATCTCAGCTGCTGAAAAGCAGGGCCGTGTCTATTGAAATTGGGTAAAAGTAAATTTTAATAATTAATATATGTGATAAATAATAATTAGGTTCTAATTATGTGTTTTTTTAAATAATCCCAGGGGAAGCACTGCTTCCCTTGCTTCCATGGACCGACCGCCACTGCATTCAGTACAATTATGTAGAGGGCAAAACTTCAGAACCCACAAGAATTGAACCAATTTCAATGAAACTTTTTTTAAAACATTTGTTGTACTACAGTATTTGAAATCAGAAACACTTTACTAGTTTTACAACTACACTGTTTGGTAAATATTGAAAATATGGATATTTATTCTACTTTTATTTGACATAATGAACATCGTGTACTAGTTTCTCTAGTTTGAGAAAATTCTTTAGCCAGAAATACCTTATCTACGTATTAAAAAACATGGTTTACATTATATTTAGTCTAAAAAACTGTAAATGTTGATAACTTGAGTCATGTTTTAACTAATAAATTGACTAGGTAATTACATCAGCTGGTTTATCACTAATATGCAAATTATCATATCAGATACTCGAATGAATCAGTAAAACTACTTAAAACTCTGACACATAAACTTGGGCTTTCATTATTTAAACATATGTATTAAGTTCTTATATGGTAATGTTATTTATTATATTAATAACACATTTTAAATATGGTGAAAATAATTATCTTGTAATAATTATTTGCGTTCGTAAACAGAAATATAAAATTCTTAGTATTGATTTATTACATTACAAACATGTATTTTTATACATATGTTTCTGACAAAAAAACAATCGTATGTTTTAAACAACAGTTTTCAAAATAATTATTTTTTTCATGTAAAACCAAGAATTAACTATTTTATATGTTGTTTGTTGACGACCTAAATTTAAAAAAATAGCTATTTATGCAATAAATAAGGAAACGTGACTTTTTTCTATACTAGGCGCGAAAAAAAACTGATTAAAACATGCGAAATAATTCAAACCTTTCAATTTTCAAAATCTAAACTAAAACCGTTTTAACCAGAAAATTTTAGTTTCATCTTTAAAAACGATCCTTATAAAGTAATTAGTAGAGCTGTCCGAGGTCACCTGGCCGACAGAGCCGTCATATGACTCATATGTTTACATCATATCATAATACTTGAATAAGTACAGTAAATGGAAATAAATTTTAACAATAATGTTACATTTTATAAAAATTTGTATAAAACTCACCCTTTTAAGCAGATTTATGAAGTAGTTTGGTTGTCGTCATCACAAAGTGGGGAAGATCTATAGTATAATAGCATCAGGTATGTTTCTACAGCTGTCTCCGTCAGCGATGTTCGCTTTGGTGAAAAAATATATTTTGCATTTTGAAAATGACCATTCGACATCTACGGATGTAATACAGGCATAAGTAAAACAATCTGTGAACTCACTTAACGAAGTTGTAGATGCACCATCACAAATTTGTCTTAATTTGCTAAAATCAGGATCTTTCTGTAATACACTCTCGAATTTTTCACTAACGCGATTATTTTTTGCGTCATTTATAGCCTGTAGCTGTGTATTTACGTCATCCACTATTTGCAGCGATTCCACTAACGACAACGAACTATTTTGCAATTTTTCTATTGCGTCGTGTAGTCCTCTATAATTGTTATTAATAGTTTTTAAATCTGTTTCAAGGGAAACGTCTTGAAAGCTTGTCTGGCTTTCCCTAATAGCTGCAACCTCGTTAGGGTTGAACTGTAGTATCACAGCTTTTATTTGTTGAAAATATTCAGCATAATAAAAAGCCGCTTTCAACCACATTCTCCAACGTATAAGAATCGGCTCTGGTGGTTCAGGGATACCAGGACACTGTCTGTGAAATGCTCGAAGCCGTTTAGGAGATTTGAGAAAAACTTTTTTTGTATTTGCTATTAATGCATCTACCTCTGGAAAACATTTTCGAATCGTTTCTGCCACAAGATGTAACGCATGCACTTTACACGTAACATGTAAAAACCTACAATTGTCTCTTTGAAAAGAGCGGCCTACCATGCGCATTGTCGCAGCACCATCAGTCACAAACATCAATACTTGACTTGTTGAAAGTTCAAATTTTTCGAATGTCTCCAACACCCCACGCGTAATTATTTCGCCAGTACACGCAGTTAGTCTTTTACTAGCTAGTAAAAGTGGAAATGTTAGTTTAAGAGGGCCCAGTACACGTACTATAATATTTAAAATAGAATTTTTTTTACAATCTGTCGTCTCGTCAATACATAACCAGAGCCGTGTATTTTTTAATCCACATTTAATCCTATTTACAATGTCTTCACGAACAGCTGGAATATATCTACGTAACGATGTACGACTTGGTAAGTTCACCTGGGGATTGTATTTATTCCAAAACTTCCGAAATGGTTGTTTATCCAGTATGTGTAGCGGAATATTACAGGCTATTAACATTAACAATAAATCAAACATAAACTGAGTTGTCAAAGGCATGCCATTTTTTTTATTTTGATGTTGCACGGTGTTGATATGACGACGACAATCTGTTTTGTGCCAGCACATTAAGTCTTGATTACAAACTGTGCAAATTATTTTGCATCCGTCATAGAATAAATCCGGAAATTCACCGATAAATTTATTCACTGTGTCCGCGTACGGTCGTTTTTTACCCTTTGGCGCGTTTGACATTATGTATAATTTATAGGTACAACCTCACGCATCAATCTTTCAAATAAGACTGCAGCGTAAATCACTTCTAAATCGGCACGTGACACCATCGCAAGACCGTGGCTGTACTCCAGCCACCTCGGACAGCTCTAGTTACAAATTTTTATTTTGTGCCCTAATGCCTTGGACTTTGAGGACCTCCTGACTTTTACTTTATTGGTGACTGATCAATAAAGTTGGCAGAAATGTGCGGCGTGACATAGGCGTACACATCATAAAAAGCGTAATAAAAGAAATTAACTAGTAACAACAGCACCTGTTACAATTTATAACAATGTATGCATGGTTATCACAAACTGGAGAATATCTGTAAAAACTTTGCAGCATCAGGTATGTTTCTAAGGTTGTCTCCGTGAGTGATGTACACTGTGGTGAAAGAATATGCATATATTTTGAGAACAACCGTTCGACATCTATTGATGTAATACAGGCATATTTAAAATAGTCTTTGAACGGACTTAACAAATTTGTCTTGATCTGGTAATACCACTGTCTTACTTTAACACGTGGGAACTTTTTTCTAACGGGCTCATTTTTTGCGTAACCTATAGTGTGTAGCAATCGATTTACTTCGTCTACTATTTACAGTGACTCCGCTAACGACAACGCATTGTTTTGTAAATTTTGTATGGCGTCATGTAGTCTTGTATAGTTCTCGTGAATAGTTTTAAAAGCTGTTTCAACGGAAATTTCTTCAAATTTTGTCTGACGCTCCTTAAGAGGGCTAATCGAACCAGTGTTTTAAGGTAATTTTTCAAAATTTATTTCTTCAATACGGTTTGGTCAAATTACACCAAATTTGGAGGATCAGTAGTTGAAAGTGTACTAGAGGGTACATGTATATCTATTTTAATTAATTTTCACTTTATGTAGGGAAAATTTATACCGTAAATATAAGTGAAATTTGGACGTGATTAGCTCCTGAATTATGATATCAATCAGTAAAATTCGAGGTAAAATTCATACATGTCGTCTAGAATGAATCTTCATAATTATGCTCAGCAAGTTTCAAACTTTTATTCCGTACTATTTGGTTAAAATGAATTTTCTAAATAAGTATCTTTGTGACTACAAATATAGCAAGGAAGTGTTACCTCTATCGGGAATCGCACCTCAATGAAGTCGGTGAATAAAACGTCCAGTGAAGGTATAGTCAACAGCAAAATTATGCAGCGGCGCATGTATAAAAACTTTCTACAGAGTGACACAGCTATCCGAAGCTTTTTCCCGACTAGGCCCCTTAATAGCTGCAGCCTCGTCAGGACTGAATTATAGTATCACAATTTTTATAAAAAATATTCAGCATAATAAAAAACTGCCTTCAACTATGTTTCCCAACGTGTAAGAATAGGCTGTGGTGGTTCAGAAATATCGGGACACTTGCTATGAAATGCGCGAAGACGTTTAGGAGATTTAAGGAACACTTATTTTGTACTTGCTATTAATGCATCTACCTCTGGAAAATCTTGTCAAATAGTTTCTGCCACAAGATGTAAAGTATGCACTTTACACGTAACATATACTAATCTACAACCGTGTTTTTGAAGAGAACGGCCTACCAAACGCATTGTCGCGGCACCATCGATCACAAACATCAACACTTGACTTGTTGACAGGTCAAATTTTTCTAACGTCTCCAGCACCACCCGCGTAATTGTTTTGCCAGTACACTCAGTTAATCTTTTTCTAGCTAGTAATAGTGGAAGTGTCGGTTTAAGAGGGTCCACTACACGTACTATAACATTTACAATAGATTTTTTTTTACGATCTGTCATCTCGTCAACACATAACCACAGCCGTGTAATTTTTAATACACATTTGATCTTATTTACAATGTCTTCGCGTAGAGTTGCTACATAGTTACGTAGCATAGTTGTGCGACTTAGTAACGTCACCTGGGATTGTATTTATTCTAGAACTCTCGATATGGTTGTTTATCTAGTATGTGCAGCGGAACATCACAGACAATCAGCATTAACAGTAATTCGAATATAAACTGTGTTTTCGAAGGCACGCATTTTTTTTCACCATTATAGAGTAAATCCGAGAATTCACTGATAAATTTATTCACTTTTTCAGCGTATGGCCGTTTTTTTTACCCTTGCGCACGTCTGAGGTATTTTATTATTAAATTAATATCAACAATAAAATACAACAAATAAAATTATCAACAATACAGAAACAAAAAATACAACAGAGAGGAATAAATTAGCGTTTAAACAGTACGACATACAACAATGGACTGGTCTCGCTTCAATTTGTCCGCCAGCCGGTCATTGTCTCACCAGATATTCATCTACCTGCTGTTGTACCCCTGAACAGCCGCATGACTTGCCAACTCTACTGCTCATAATTTTAGGTACTTAATTCACAAGTTTTCACAACGAAAATGTAGACGTTGAACTAATATGCAATTTCTTTCATAGTTTTACAAAAATTATGCCTTTCACGTTATTAAGTTTATCGTTTGATTTTAAACGACTACCTAATTTTTTAAGGTCCTCACCGCAAACATAGGAACTCTGCTGGACTTGTACGGTGTGGAACGAGGTCTGGAACATTTCCGGAGCACCCCCACACTAAACTTCGACCAGTTCAAATACTACCTCCAAAAGGAAGTTTTCGCCTCCCTCCCTAATAGACTGCAATTATCAGAACTTCGCTCTTATGAAACCCGAATTGCCGAAGTATGTTGGCTGGTTTGCCGAAAACGATATCTATTCCGGGACCAAAAAATATTTTCAGATGAAGATATATTTCAGATTTTCCGAATATTTTGTGTCCTAGCTGACCTGACACCCGACTTACACAACGAAAATACTTACCAGGTGCTATTACACCCCACAGAAGTGTGCAAGATTGCTCAAACACTCGCTAGCTCTTTAGGATGTATATTCGACGAGGAAGACTTTACTAGTTTAAGTATATCTATGGGCAACTTCCGCCTTACTCCTTTCATAGCGGTTCTAGAATCCCGCTGTCTTAACGGCGTTAAAGATGAAGTAGCGATAAGAGAAGCCATGACAGACATCTATCAGAAAATTGTTGAAGACGTGATTAAGAAAGGTTTCCTTTCGAAAAAAGGATACATCTTTCCGACTATGAGAGAATACTGGTTTGTACTACGCCCATCTGAGTTAACGTACTTCAAGAGCAGGTCGGAGAAAGACAGATGCGGATCATTACCTATAGAACCAGGCTGTAAAATAGAACCAAAAACTGGTTATAAGATTATGTTACACACTTCTGAAAGGTCTTTCGAGTTGGGTACGACGGATCATATGAGCAGGTTGCAGTGGATTTCAGCACTTCAGTTAGCTGCAGACCATTCAGGTTAGTAAATTATCAATTCCCACTGTATTTACATTGTTACTACTTTTGATTTTTCGCAACAAATCAATTCTTTAGGGTTTAACAATAATATTCGGGAAGAAACTTCCATTACAATGGCCGATTATAATTTTTGTTTCTAAATAACGAGCATTACATAACTTAGGTCAAGAATTTGTTTTTACAACAGGTGGTTTTCAAAGCTACCAGAGACTTCAAGCTGCTAAAAGACGCCTACAAAGGCAAGGGAGAGTTCAAGAAATGATCAGAGCTAGGGTTCAGTTGCAACAGGAAAGAAGTGCGCGGCAAGCAGCTGAAGGTCAAGCAAAAGAGTTGGAAGCGGTAGTGAAAGAGGAAGCGAAGAAATTGACGGAACTGGAACAATTGCGGGTAAAACTAGAAGGACTGTTGGAGGAAGAAACACAAGCAAAGCGAGATGAGGAAATTGTTAGAGGGTAAGGAACAAAATTTCAAAATTAGTATAGATATTTTTAAAAGAAGATATTCCTGGAGTGGGTTGGAACCTTTGATGTGAAGATTTTCCACGAAACACCAAAACACTATATACTGCAGTGGATGCGCGTTTCGCCAACCAAGTTGATATCATCTGGAGATGATTAAAACTGAGTTTTAATTATGTCAACTTGTTTGGCGAAACGCGCATCCGCTGCAGTACATAGTGTTTTGATGTTTCGTGAAAAACTACGTTAGCGTTAAAAGAAGATTTAGTGTTTCGGAAATCAATTAGAGAAAAAAATATTTCACTTGAATGATTTTCACTTATACGTAGTATTTTTAAGCGAAGATTTCCTACTATATTTTTTTAACAGTTTGCAGGCTAGAGTTTTGGCAGAGGAGTGGGAAAAAAGGGAGGAATTGGAGAGATTGCAGGAGGAGCAAAAATTGTTACTGGAAGAAGAAAGGGGGAAGAGAAGAGAGTTCGAGGAATTGCAAAGTGAAAAAGAAATGCAGTTAAGAAGTAAGTATTACTATTAATTAATTAGATGAAAATAATATTGGTCAATAAGATAAAGAAATTTCTACTTCGTATCAGTGTCCACTATAAACGATCGGGCATATCACGGCTACAATCAACATCGTCTGTAGCTAACTGCGTGAAATTTCGTACCCAAGAGTGCAAATAACACAAGAGTAGTTTCTCGCGATGAACACCATCAGTAAAGGGAGGGAAAAAAATCCGGCCCTATGCCAGATTGACAAATTCTCTCGTTTGCTTTTCCTGGCCATGCCATTTGTAGACAAATCTGACCGTTCATTATTTCGAAACTAATTTTTTCTAACATTCTTTTTCTCCTTTCTTGGTAGGAGGAAGATCAGAAATCGGTGCGCAGCAAAAATCAGCCTCCGATGAAGATCATTTATTTTTTTAATCTCGAAACTATTCGATTCTTCATTTTCGTCTCTCGAGGTTCTACTATCTTTTATACGATACAGAGGAAAAATTTCTTCAGACCCTCGGCTGTCTCGTCTCAAAAAATGAGGATCCTTTCGTTAGGGTATGTAGTCCTTTCCTCGTGTTAATTTCAACTGGTTTCCTAATAACATAAGCCCATCCTTTCAACTTAGCTACACCGTACTGATGAGGACCAACAAATCCTAAACACGTTCCCACTGTTGCACGCTTTATGAGCGCCTTACCCATGATTTAGAGATTTAAAAAATTGCCCCTATCTCTGTGATCATGTTCATTTACCAGCTAGAACATATTTTTGTGAATAATAAAAATATAAAATAAAAAACGTGTCCAAAGAAAAATATTTTTATTTGTAAATAATTTTAACCACCAAACTTTTCTTAACGGTTTATTAAGACTGAGAGCAGTCAACAAATATAATATACATGATCATCCTAAATACCGACGAAATCGCAATATTATTAAAACGATTTTTTTTTATTACTAAATTTAGATATTTTCTTCTCCAATTTCTGTTTACAGTTGGAAAAATTTATTTTACGATTAATATCCTGCAGTCTTATACGTATTATAGGCCACGTTTTATTTATGTAAACTATAATCTCATACATAAGGAATTAATTGTTGTTCTCAATTTAGAATAGGTTTATCAACTAATTTATTGAAATCATATATTATACAACATTCGTAAACACGAATGTTGTATATATATTTACAATAAATTAGTTGTTAAACCTATCGTTTTAATAATACTTCGCATTCGTCGGTAGTTAGGTTGAATCATGTAATATTCAGTGGCGGTTCGTGGGTCAAGAGATAGGGAGGTCAATTAGAGAAGTTTACTGTATTACCTACCTTTTAAAGTGATTTAAATTCCAAGTCGATCCTCCGGTCTTTTTGAGATGCAAAGTGGTCAATTACTTTATCATTAAAGTCTTTTATCTTCTTTATTAATGCCTTTTCTATGGTAAGCATAGCTAAAGAAGATAACCTTTCCTGACCCATGATATTTCTTAAAAATGTCTTTATTCTTTTTTAAGGTGAAAAAACAACGTTCACTTTCGACGGTAGTCATAGGGAGAGTACACAAGATTTTTAACAGTTCGACACTTTCAGAAAAAGTATTGCACAAATTATTGTTAATAAAAAGCTATAACAAAGCAACTGCACCTTCACTATTGGAAAAATCTTCTCGGCTATATAATACTTCTAATTCAGTTTTAAGTTTCAAATGATTTATGACTGGATACTCCGTTTTAACTAATTTAAACGTATCTTGAAAGCTTTTTTTATAATCTTTAAATCGATCTGCGTGAAATAACTGCGACACTGCTAAATGATTACTGAAGCCAAACCTGTTTTTGATATCAGATGTAATTATATCACAAACTTCTAATGAAATTCTCCTTTTTAATTCTTCCGTTTTACATCTCTGGGCAGGCTGCATGGATGTCACCTCCAAATAGTTATTCAAAATTTTATTTCTGATGTCTTCAATTTTACTATTAAAAACGCCAATACACTTATTTATTGTTATGACATCGATATTACATTTTTGTAATTGATTGAACAATGTATCACAATGAGGCATAACTAAATGAAAAAAATTTAACCAGTAAAGAAAATGTTCATTTTGTAAGTAGTTTTTTAAACCAATAGCTTGGTTTAGAGTGTTGTTTCCTGATTCATTATCAATGATTTCTTCTAAACAATCTAATAATTCTGTTCGATAGGTATAAACAGTCTCTATGCACTTTGTATTAAAATTCCATCGTGTTTTAGCCGCTTCAGGTAATCTCACCTTAACAACATTATCTAACACGGCTGTTCTTTTTGGCGATTTTCCAAAGAATGAAGAAAAACTGTGTAAATTAGCAAAAGAAATGTTTATGCTTTATCGTCATATTAGGTTTTGGACGGCCACCACCTTTGAATTTCACTCGGTCTTCATAACCCAACTTATGTCTCTTTTTCAGTTTTAATATACGTTGTACCACACTCATATTTAATAGTAAACACCAAAAACACTGTTTTACTTAATTTCACGACAAGTAGAGATTTACTAATAAAATGTTCACAAATAAAAACATTAAAAACAACGCGACAGAATTTACCGACCAACGCGTACCTAGTCAGCATTAAGACTGCTCTACTAGCGAATTTCGTGCGTTACCGTTTCTGTAAAATGTGTCAGGAACATTGTCCCCGCCAGTGTTTTCTGTCTCTTTTGCTTTCTGACGATTCACGCATAAGTCTATTTCCCTTTAATTCGTTGTAAATTCGATCCGTAGCTAGCTTTGAGGACAAGTTGTGGATTGACCCAAGATTTTTAAATCCTATAAATGAATTATGTAATGAATATGAATGTAGAGGCTCGGTGCTCGGAGGGGATACGAAATCCTGCGATCTAGATATTTGAATGGTATTGTGCATAGAATGAACTAGAAACTTTAATATATTTTTTAAGAATATTAAAAATATATATATTATATATTTTTAAACTTCAGAAAATGAATAGCTCTATTTTTTTATTTGTATGTGGGAGGTCATTGACCAAATGACCCTATAGAAGAACCGCCAGTGAAATATTTGTTTGACTGTTTTTCATGTATCTGCAAAATATAATATAATGTAAAAGCTACTTTTAAATATATTTTGATATTTGTACTATATAAGTCAAGTATATTAAAATAAAAAATTACTCTCTTAATTGCTTGTATTATTATTAATATCAATAAGTGTTGAACGTTGTTAAGCGACTCCGAATATTCGGTCTTGTGTGCACTCGAATAATATTGATAATGGCGGACGTCTCCTTATATCGTGCGGTCGCTTGGGTGCTAAAGTGAGATGAAATGACAATTTTTGACGGCGTCTGCCGGCGAAATGGGACCGTCTGCTCAAATTTTTATTTCATATACTGAATCAGCATAATTTTACCTACATTTTGAGCCAACATTTACACTGGTATGCGATCATGCGGTTGTGACTGATTTTTAGGCATATTCAATGGCGTCTGTTCTAAAAAAGCAACCACCTAGTGTGTCTGCCAAGTTTGTTAGTTTGAACAATGATGTTTCCAGGCATCTTAATTACGAATTTAGTCTGGTATAGATAACGAGATTGTATACAAATTAATTTCAATATTGCTAATTTGAGCGACCAATTGCGAATAGCAGATGAGCGGCTACATTTTTAATGAACTATACACTTTATTTCTGGAGTTAAACCTTTGGTATCTTATTACGTGGTTTTTTCACGCGAGCTCTCGGTATATTATTTCTTTGTTTCCATTATATTCTTTGTCATATAAGATTGTTATTACTAAAAATAAAATCTTCATGAACATAACTTTTGCACGATTTTTCTCGTTGTTCTACGATTTTTGAGATTACCTATGTTAACCCTTAATAAACAAAACAACATTTTCGTATATCTGTCTATACTTTGGCTTTAAACTAAATTGAAAGAATTAAACGCGTACTGAGATTTTAATTAATCTTTTGTATATTTATAGGTGCAGAAGAAAGATTGGCTCAGCTGGAGACCGAGCGTCAGGATTTGGATAAACAGTTAAAATTAGCTCACGAAAAAATGAAAAATTCAGAAGATAGGAAGGAGCTACTTGAGGCGAAATTGTATCAAGTGGCGCCGATGCTACGAGAAGGTGATAGGGTCAGAAGAGCTCACTCTTTCATGCCTAGTACTAAAGAAAGACCTGTTTTCTTAGAAGTCAGAGCAGCAACGTTAAAGAGACCCGCTAAAAATTTGTAATGATAAATTTAACACGGTAATTACGTCTGCGGCTTTTCAGAGACAACTCGCTTTGTTTCGGGCAAGCGGTGTTAATTAATTGATAACATTTGAACTCATCATGTCTCTCTTAATTATTTTGTACAGAGAATGTTCACAAAGATTACAAACTATTCGTAACAAAGTTACAGCTACACGATTAAAAAATAATAATTTATAGATAAATTTGTTTTCTTACTTTGTCGATTATGGATTGGAATCTTATATTTAAATGAAGGGGCAACCAAAATAATACACATTGAAAAATCGTGTGGCGTGGCTAATTGCTCAAACCATAATCCGCTAAAACTAGTGATAGTAAAATGCTCAGGTGACTGTCGTTTAGTCTGTTTGCACTTTAATTTATAAATACGGTGTCTCACTGACATGGCCGTCCCTAGCTATTGCACCGCTGGGGTGCGAAATGTAATTTGCAGCTTATTCTTCATCAACTCAAAAACATATTTTTTTCACCCAATTTGGGAATGAAAATGAAGTTTTTTTCTGACATGGCCATTCAGAGAGCTGCTTTCTTCCATCAGATCTAAAAAGAATAGATAAAAAAATACAAAATGTGAATTTTTATGTTCATGACGAAATTATATATTCAAAATATTTAGTCATACAATTTATTCAGCCTATAGCCTGGCAAAGTCATCTGCGGAATTAATACTACTGATAATTTTAATGTCATCAGCAAAAACAATTCATTACAATTAATATTGTAGGATAAATCACTGATCAAGAGTAAGAAAAGTGGGGTCTGAGGTTGGATCCTTGTGGAATTTTAGAGGTGGCTAGAAACACTGCTATTAATAATATACCAGCGGTTTTCATTTTTTTTTTAAGACAAAAATACTGAAAAATACAAGGTGACACTGTTCAGTGCATAAATAATTCAAAAAATATTTTTTTCATGAAAATTTTGAAACGAAAAATTTGTACATAAATGAGTAAATCAATTTAAAAATTAAATGTCTGACTGAATAGCGGTATATCAAAAAATGCTAAAAATAGAAAATATAAACAACGAATGATAACATGGATAGTTTCCGAGAAAATTGTAAAAAATGGGATTTCAGCCGATACATGTTGGACATTTTTTTAACTGCCTGCAAAATTTTAGAGAAACGCTGAACCAGGACACTTCCACAGACCAGTATTACGTAGGTACTGGATTTAGCTGACTCTGCTTAAACAAAATCTGCTATAGGCTTAGCGCAAAAAGCAATGCGCACGCAGATAAAGGATTATTAAAAATGTTCACAATATACGAAAGATGATAGAGGATAACCTATTATATTTATAATTAACTTTATATATAAAACGTTTACTGCTCAAGCCACGCCCGTAGGTTTCTTCAGGTTGCAAGATCTCTACACAATGTAAATTTTAAATGTTTTCTTTAAATAGGAATGTGTTTAATTTAGAATTAATATACTCTCAAGATTCATGAGGCGTGTCTATACAATATTATACTAAACTTAGCAGGAGATTTTTAAGTAAACGCCCGCCATTTTTTAAAATGGCTGCTATATAACATTATAGTCCAAGAGGCAGTGACGATTTTCGGTACTTATTTTCCCAGTCAGCAAACATGGATAGAATTTTTCGGTTAATAATTCTAAGCAAAATTCATATATATTTAGGGGGGGGTCCGATGGGTTGAGGCGGAGAATGCGTCAGAACATACGAATACACTGCTCTTTTTTCTCCAGTGTTAAAAATAGTTCTAGTAGTAAGAGGTATACTGAAGTTAAGTAAAAAAAATATTCTGGCTAATCTGTGAGTATGGATAATAGTCTGGCAGGTGAAAAACTGAAAAATTTTCACCAAAAAAATTTCCCTCATTTTCGCAGTCATGAAAATTTATCAGATGATGGCCTATATTATAATAACAGCTTAAAATACAATCTGGCTAATATGCAACACCCTCAAAGCCTTGCCAGACTCGCCTAATGATCGTCAGGTGCCTAAATTCGGCACGTTCGATTATACAGGTAATTAGTGTCATACGTACATGTTATTTTTTATGAGAACAGTAAACAATGAAATACAAAAAAGCACAGTGTACAGAATTATGATGGGGCAGGTTGAAAAATAATTATTAACGAAAACATAAGTTTTAATGAAAGCCACAGAAAAGTTTTTATTTGACATCGGCTAATGAAAAAAAATAACTATAATTGATCAAAAATAATAATCAATTATTTAATGAAAAACATTATTATAATTAAATATAAATTAAATGAAGTCTTCGTCTTCTTCTTCATCAATTTCGCCTTCGCCATCGCTATCAGTGTCTTCATAATATTCATTATCATCATCATCATCTTTTTCGCATCTGTCGTCAATATCATCGATACTCTTTTCAAGCTCCATAGCATCAGAATCAGGGTTGTTATCATCTTCCGAGATAGGGATACAAGGGACAGGGGTCTAGGCAGCTGTTCTCAGGTAACTCGCATTCCAGCGTCGTTACCTAAATACGCACATGCTGCTATTCCGCTCCTCGTTTAACTACCTGGCTTGTGAGTCTGGCAAGGCCTTCGTGATTGTAAATGTCAGCCAGACGTGTGTTTTCTATGAAAATATGGTATAATCTATCATGTGACAAATTTTCAAACCGGGGAAAATAAGAGCAAAAATTTTCTATTTTTCCCATTTTGAAGATGCCGCCAGACTCATTTGCCAATTTCGTAAATCAGCCAGACTTATTTTTAATTAACAATTTATATGCTAAATTTTAAGCCAGGAAAAATAAGGGTTACGGATCCGCAAAATCGGTAAAATTTTTGAATCCGGAAATTTTCAGCCAGACTCACTTTCCGCTATCTGAGATAAGCCAGACTGCTATTTTCATAAACTTAATGTTCCACTTTCGTAAATGTAAAATATTTATGACTGGCAAAATAAGTGGACTTGTATTTTATTTTTATTTTTTGAATCCATCCAAACATTTTAGCCAGACTCAAAAATTCTTGTTTATTGTCGCTAAGAGAACAGATTAAAACATATATATATACCAACTGGGAAAATAAGTACGAACAAAATTCACTGCCTCCTGGATATAAGTATATTTCTGTTTGTTCCATTATTTTGTGTTTGTTCAAAAGAAATTGCTATTCTATTTCCTAATCCTCATATTTTTTAATGGCCGCCATTTTTTAAAGATGGCTACCACGCGTCTAAAACTTAAAGGTGACTTCCAGGTTATCTTTACTTTTCTGGCTTTAGGAGTATTAACTTATGCGATAATTATAAATAATTTGAGGAAATTTAATTCAGAGTTAACAAGGTTAATCTCGTTGACCAAGCGAAAATGTTTAGACTTTACAGAACAATAACACTGGTCTGCAACGAAATCCTCCTTTAAAAAATTATGCTATAAGTATGAAGATTTTAATGCTCTGAATCTATTCCCGTTGGCCGATTTTTTCTATCACGTCTAGATTTTTTTATATGAATTTTTTTTTAAATTTCATAAATTTTGTTTTTTTTAATTTTTTTTTTGTCAACATCAAGAACAGTATACATACATACAAAATAAGTTTTAGCGAGTTGTAAGAGAAAGAAAGAAAGTATTGACAGTGATTTTTATGGTAGTAGATATGCGCATGCGCAGTATTCGCTGTGACTACTTTCTTTCTCTTACAACTCGCTAAAACTTATTTTGTATGTATGTATACTGTTCTTGATGTTGACAAAAAAAAAAAAATTAAAAAAAAAAACAAAATTTATGAAATTTAAAAAAAAATTCATATAAAAAAATCTAGACGTGATAGAAAAAATCGGCCAACGGGAATAGATTCAGAGCATTAAAATCTTCATACTTATAGCATAATTTTTTAAAGGAGGATTTCGTTGCAGACCAGTGTAATTATTGATTCATATAGATTATGAAATGTAAACTTGTAACAATATTGTACATGTATGTCTCTTTTTTAAAAAGTGTTTTTAAGAGCCGTTATTTTTTAATTTTAGTTGAAAATTAATTTATTTAATATATTTGTATACAAGGAGCTTCGTTGCTTTAACACATTGCATATTTTATGAAAATTTAACAAAATAATATTACCTTACATCAAACTTTTTGTAAAATGTTGTAAGAATTTATTAAAAATATATGTTAAAAATAACACGTATTAAGCATGACACTCCTCCTCCTCGATATTTCCAGTATCTGCAACGTATATCAATTAACTATTCATCGCAAAGCTATCAGCACACCTTTCACGGATTCCCTGCCGTATCTGACCATTAGTCGTTGAATTATGTTTTATTTTTGATTGTCAAAATTTGCTGCAATTTAATCTCAAAATAGTTTATAGAAGAAGGTCTCTTTACGTATATTAGGAATAAAATAAGGATCAAGTGTCCTTAATGGGATATCCTATTATTTAAAAATTCAAAAAATGCAAAATTTAACACACAAAATAGCACTTTGTGTTGAGGAGAAACTAACAAATCTAATGTAATATTTTACAAATTTTACAATCGATGATCTTAGTTGCTTAAGGCCATTTTTTTAAAGTACCTTATCCTTTACTTTTAAATAAAGCACGACATTTTTATTCTAACTGCTAAGTGGGACTTCTAAAGATTTTTATTCTACCATGTAGTAGAGCCTCTCGCCTCTAGATAAAGCCCCGCCTGCATATTGCGCCATAAACTAGGCGGGAGATTTGATTCAGCCAATCAGAGAAAAAGTGTGACTTCGTGGTTGAGTGGTAAGGACACTTGCCTCTCACGCAGGAGTCCCAGGTTCTATCCTCAGTCAAGGAGCTAGGATGTTTTCTAAACCAAAAATTAATCCTGGCATATTCGGACATTGGGTGTGTGTCAATTGTCTCAGGGATACGGGGGTTGTATTATCTGTGGTGTTTAGAGTATTCTTGAACGTCAATTTTAACGCCTATTTTAATGATTAAAGTGTTAATAAAATTAAAAGTAAGGTTTTTGAGAATAAAATCTGGTTTTCCTTCTACAACAATTTCTGTATTATAATTTTTTCAAGACGTATTCTGAAATAATATGAACTTTTTTATAACTCGGGAATATCTTTCTTGTCAAATGCATTTGGATCTTTGATATCGTCGAAAACACCGGCATTAAACTTTTTATTACCACCCTCGAGTAGTGCATTGGGGTCTTCGACTCGGTTGCTTCTGGGCTCAGTTGCTTCAGCTACAAACGGAAAAACAGTATTTATTTTGTATCTTTATTAAAAACTGTACAAAAACCTAGGACTTAAATAATATCTACATCAATACGTAATACAATAGTACTTATTATATAAAATCACACACTGACAAACACAAACACTATTTAAGGAATTACAAAATAATCGCAAAAAAAATAAGAAGTAAATTGTAAGGACACTTAATAAGATGAACAACTTATGTACACTGTATGTACAGGGCTATTCATTATAAATTACCCACCACTTATCGTCATTATTATTACCTATAAAAAAAGAAGTTTTAAATAAAAGTTATGTGGTTATGACTGAATTTTGTTAAAATGCTATCAAAAGTACAGTAGCTTGCAGATTTCAGGAGATACAAAAAATAATATATTTTTTTATTATTAAATTTTTGGAATGATCCTTTGTTCCTGATTTCAAAGATATACCATATGTTACCCTTACCATATACCGTTTTTGAGTTATTAAACGTCGAATATCTTAGTTAAACTAGTTACTGTAAATATGGAAAAGTTAACATTATTTCAGCGAGCCATAAAAATGACAACTATTATGTTTGATAAGTGACATTTCCTTAATGAAATAATCAAAATAGTTTACAGTGAGGAAGAAATAACCAAATATTTATACAAAATAGATAAAGATTTATTTAGTAAATTTAAATATAAAAAAATTATCTCATAAAAGATGTCGATGTGTCCACCATTATTGTCAATGCATAATTGAAAACGTCTTCTTACATTTATAATTGTTACTGAAATAGCTTCATTATTACATTCAGATTGTTTATTTCAAGTCGAATCCTGTCTTTAATGACTTGAATACTATTTATTATAATTATTATTATTATTGACAATGTCTTTTAGAAATCCCCAAAAAATGAATCCATAGGGGTCAAATCCAAACTGTTAGGTGGCCATTTAATAGGTCCATTATTCTCTATCCATATTGGGAATACATTATTCAAATGATCTCGAATGGGTAGGACACTATGCGGAGTTGTCCCATCCTACATCCAAATCATATCATCAAGTCGGCCTCGGGAAAATTCTGCAAAAGAATATTTTCTGCTTCTGTGATAATTACTTCCAGATAGATAACTCCAGTTAAAGTATAATCATAAAATATAGGCCCAACAATTTTGTTTCTGAAAATTCCACACCAAACGCTAACAGTTTTTCTTCCTGATTGTTTTATTTGTTTTACCAATCTCTTTCTGTTGTGATTGTTTTCCCACGACCTTAGATTTTTCCTATTAAAAACTCCTGCCGTAGAAAAGGATGATTCATCAGTCCATAATATATTATTAAAAAAATCGGGATCTTCATCCAACTTTTGAATCATCTGGCGGCAAAAGTCCAGCCTTTTCCTTTTATGAACCTCCGGTAAAACTTGTACGGGTAAAATTTTATATGGTCTGTAGCTGTTTTTTTTAACGTACGTTGGATTTTGGAATAACTTTTACCTAATTGATCGGCTGCATTATTTAAAATACATTAAGAATTTTCTAAAAAATAATACAATGTTTCAAAAACGTCTATTCGCGAATAAATATGGATGTGCTTACCTTCAAAATGAAGCATATCTCTAGCTGTTCTTCCTGGTTCGCTTGAACTACACGCTTTTTTCTACTAAAACTCGAGGTATTGTTGCCTTTCGGTAAATATTTTTGAACGTATTTTCTGATGGTGTTGGACGATTTGGATACAATATCCTATATGCTCTTTTTGCTGCACGTTTATTTTTGTTATTTTGTATATAACAAGTAAACATTTGGACTTTTTCATCCTCACTGTAAACCATTTTGCTTATTTCATTAAAGAAATGTCACTTATCAAACAAAATAGTTGTCATTTTCATAGCTCACTTTAATAATGTTAACTTTTCCATATTCACAGTAACTAGTTTTACTAAGGTATTCGACGTTTAATAACTCAAAAACGGTATATGGTCGGGGTAACATATGGTATATTTTTGAAATCAGGGTCAAAGGATAATTCCAAAAATTTAATAATATACAGAATATCCCATTTAAAGAAAAATATTATTTTTCTGTATCCCCTGAAATCTGCACGCTACTGTACTTTTGAGCGCATTTTAACAAAATTCAGTCATAACCACACAATTTTTATTTAAATTTTTTGTTTCTATAGGCAATAATAATGATGATAAGGGGGTGGGTAATTTATAATGAATACCCTGTACATTTTGAAATGCCCAAAGGGTTCTGATAGCCAAGTGCTACTTATGGCGACGTATGGCCATGCTTATTGTTGAAACAAGATAGCTCCATGGCATATCACTTTAATATCCTTTGAGCTAACCTGTTCCAATAATAAGCGTCATCCGTCACCGAATGCAGACATGGATATCAGCGTCCTTCGATCATTTAATAGCGACTAGGTTTACATTTATGAAGGCTTTGATCACCATGATATGAGTAGATGAGATTGGTTTATGTGGTTCCATATTGTTCCTTTTAGTAGTTGAAAAGTCGCTAATATAAATTTAAAACAGTACTGGACTCAAAACAGATCCTTGGGTAATTTCTAAAATGGCAAGTATGTGGAGTTGCGTATCATAATATATGACACAGGTAGGTTCTTTTATGAATAATAGAAATCATACAATTTAATTATTAGTATCAATAACCTAATTTGCAAGCTTTAGACAGGTCAAGGATATCACAATCAGTTAGAACATCAAGTTTTAATTGACGAAAGGATGATATGCTACGAGGATATAATTTAAGTGAGCAGGAATCACCTAATGGCTTTTCAAATATTTAGATGCGATCCAAACAGCTATCCTTACAATTTACATCCTACTGAATAAAGTAAAATTATAATCATCAAATATTCTCGTAAAACATGTTACAAAAAAGTTATATTTACGTTTCTCCTTTGCCTTATTCTTTCCCTTGCCTCCTTTTCCTAAATAGTATCAGAAAAAATTACACATCGCATCGTTTTAATTTTTTGCGGATTTCTTACCACCTTTCCCTTTTCCTACAAACACAGATAATATTATAACAATAAAGTTTACCTCAAAGAAAATTATACAAAGTAAGAGGATATATTCGAAATTGGGTAAGTATAATAGATTAATGTTCGCAAAATTTTTGTTTTCAAGAACTAAGAAGTCTTTAAAACAATGATGTTCCCCCTCTCTGGATAATTGGGGACACGATTTTATAGACTAGCATCTAATAAATATTTTTTGTAATAAAATTTTTCCAAAAATATAAATATGTTTTCAATATTGTTTTAATTTTGTCCAAAACAACCCGCCAATAATATACAATAGTATAATTTTCATATATACGGGTTGTGTACTGAATCATTAGACATAGCATAATGAAGGAAGACTAAAAATTGACATCGTATTCTGGTCATTGCGCATTGTTGACCGCACGACAACTAGATGGAAAATGAATTCTCTGCTATCCTAATTCTTACTTTGACAAGGAACGACTTACCCCCTGGTTTACATTGTAACGAGACCCTTGTCTAATAATTTAGTACAGAACCTATATTCATGGTTATGTGTTGTATAGAATGTATACAGGTGTGCTGAATCATTAGAAGCAGGCAAGCCGTTGCTCGTCAGAGTAATCATTAGGATAGCAGAGAATTCATTTTCCATTTAACTGTCGTGCGGTCAACAGTGCAAATTATCCGCGATGCGATGCCAGTGTTTAATCTCTCTTCAATATACTATGTTCAATGATTCAGTACACAATTTGTATGAGCTAAATTACAGAATAACTCTTAATTAATTTTCGATGTCAACATCGTAGTATATAACCTTTTCTGGCCTTCCTCCTTGCTTTTTTTCTTTCAATATATTCTCTCCACCACCTCTGTATTCTCCTAGCAGCCCGATTTATCAAGAATACATACGCCATTTCGTTAAATATTCTCTCCTCTTCTTCAGCTTTTTCTGCCATTAAAATATCATATTCTTCTTCTTGTTCTTCAAATAATTCTTGTAAAGCAGTCATTTCTGCCTTCTCGTCGTCGTATCTAAAAACATTTAAAAAAACAAATAATAAATCACCAATTACTAAAGAACAAAAAAGTTAGCAAGCGCGGTCGAAACCCATAAACTAGTCAAAGTATTATAGAGATCTGATCATTTACTTGATGGGGGCGAATAAAAAATATATACAATATCAACTGGTCTCTTTAAAAAGTATCATACACACTTTTTTTCAAAGCTTCATAATCGGCTTGTCTGTCCCCGATATCTTGATCGAACTTAGTGAGCCAGTTCTGTAACTGAGTTTCGACTTTGAATCTTTTCGACCTCGACTGCTTTTCTTTATTTAAATGTTCTTCTAGAAGTATTTCATATTGGTGGGTAATTTTTTTAGCTTCCTCAGCTAAAACAACCTGCTTAGCCTCATTTTCTACAGTGTTGTGCATCATTATTCTCTCCGACTCGTATCTAAAATTTTATTTAAAGAATTATGTCTGTTTTTTCCTAGTTTTATGATAATCGTATGTGTCAATATTTTCTTACAGGGACTTTTTTATATGATACTGAAAATCCTCTTTAATGGCGGCCATTTTTTCGTTATACTCTTCAAATACATGCACTTTTTGACTTAGTTGCTCTCCTAGTTCTTTCCTTTGTTTATCCACGTGTTGCTTTAGTTCTAAAAGATAAACTAAGTTACACAGGAAAGGATCATGTTGAGGAATATAGAGGAACTAGCAAAATACTGTAGAATGCAGATATTAACATTTTCTGAAAATTATTCTTTAATACCTAGTCCAATTTTTAAACTATCATCTATCAGATCCTCACAACGCTACGAGCTTGAAAATAGTTTAACAAAGTCATTGTCTGAAAAGATCGCGGAAAATTCATATGTAAAGTATTTTTTGGACTGGATCATATATCTTATCTTAAATGTAGATCAATTGTGGTAAAACTCAACATCAGATAATCTTCTTAATGTCAGTTTAGATGTTCCACAGGGTTCAAGTATTGGTCCACTATTGTTCGGTATCTATGTAAACGATGTCTCATGTATTACTAATGGTAAGGTTACAAAGTTTGCTGATGATGAAACGACTGTATAATCAGGAAACTCAACCTGCAGTTAAGTTACAATAAAGTAAATGTATGATAGAAAAAATAAATTACTACTAAATAAATAAAATACTATGTGGTTAAACTTTCACTTACAGAAATTGCTGCACTTTCTATGTTTAATATAAAATTTGCAAATGATGTCAAAGTTTTAAGAATTTTGTTTTTTTTTTGATTTCTGTATACATTATTACTAGATACCAGACAATTTCCGTGCGTGCAGGGCCGGCACGTAGAGTAAGAGAAAATAAAAGTCATTTGTTTGGAAAAAATAAAATACATACCTCGAGTGTCTTAATATTTCACGAAATCTCCTGTACTGTGTTCAATCACGGAATTAATATAGATTGATATTATCAGAATTTGTTATGCGTGGACAGCGCTTAGGTTGGAACGATTTGGTCGATACATATCCTTGTATATAGAAAAGGAGCGTTCTACGTCGAAAGCTGTCGTCAGCGGTGCAAATTTAAGACGATTCCTCCACGGCAAATCTCGATGCGAGCGTAAAATTTAAAACCAAAATGTTTAGTTTACATTGCTTAATTTAACTTTAACCGTAGCAACACAAAGGTCTAATAGGTCGCTAAATGAATTCTCCACATTACGAATAATATACAGTGTAGTATACAGTGTACATACAGTGTACATACAATGTACATACAGTGTTCATACAGTGTACATACAGTGTAGTATATTGTAGTTTCGTAAGTGCTTGTATTAAAATGTGAAATCGCTCATGTAGCACCTCAACGTCTGGTACTTGAAATGCTACCTGCAATTGATTAGCTACAGGATATTGTTGGTGTACTTCATCGGCTACGCGATCGATGCAAGGCATAGGCCAGACAAATTACATGAATCATATTTGCATACGCGAATCATAAAAGCCTGGCAACACCCGTTTACTACACATTAACATTGAAGGTGTACTCACTCACTAAACTAAACTAAAAATACGCATAATATGATTAAAGATTGTTTATCCCTTAAAATCCATATGGTTTTATCAACACAAATCCTCAGGTACCGGTACTAGGCGTCCTCCGTGATATTATCCAATACATTGTTATATACTACATGAAGATACTTTTTTCGAATATATGAACTTGAGGGTTGTGCCCATACGGGCATATAGTTTTCACAAAAGTTTTTTTAATTCAAGGCGCTCTAAAAGTTCCCATGATAAATATAGTGAAAAAAAACAATATGCACAAATCGTAAAGCTATAATATATATTATATTTACTATTACACACGGTACAGAGTGCACCGAAAATCATCAAATTAAGAAACAATTTTTTACAGTTCAACTGTCGACAAACAGGAACGAAAATGCGACATAGTTATTACTATTTGTTTTTATTCTCGCACCGTCTACACACTGCGACGTTTGTAGGTAAAGTGAGTAGTGAATAAATACAGTCTAGATTTTTCTGTGCGTAAGCATGCACATGTGCAGCGAGACCTGATAAAATACAGTAAAGACTATGCTTTCCTATGGAAGCTCAGACTAGCTGGTTGTCAGCTCGGTGTCTAATTATTACTAAAAAAAATAAAAAGAGCAGTCCAGTTCCACATTTAACTTTAAATAATTTACAATGGTGATTCGCTTCAGTAAAATTTTGTTTCTAGACCTCAAGAGTTGACGATATTTTCATGTTGGTAGTGTACTGTTTTTTTAATATAATTACCATTGACACTTGCTGTGATTAAAGCATTAGTCTTATAAGCATCTCGTAACTCCCTATTATTTGCATCTTCCTCTTCTCCAGTAACATAAATCTTTATTTTAGCAATGCCTTTAAAGTCACTCAGTACTTTCATAATCTTAACCACGGATCTATCTACTTTTGTGTTATCCGTCAAATTAACAATTTGTCTGAGACATTTATTGTAAAAAATTAAGTCAATCATTTGGCTAACTTGTGGATCGGCGACAATCTCCAAACCGGTCTTGGATGTAGGTTTGGAGTATTTACCAGGTTGCTGAAAATTATTTAATGAATGTTCAACTATATAAAAAGTGATAAGTAGTTATTACTTATTAGAGTTACCCAACAAGAGCCTATGACTGCAATCGCAGGTGAGCATCTCTAGTAATTATTACGATTATACGTTAATCTCGGTTATTTTTCCACCTCAATATCCTGTAAAGGTGTAAATTAATACTCTAAGCAATGGCGTGCAAATTCGTCGATGAAAGGTTACCGTCTGTCAGTCGGTAATCAAAGAGACCATATGAGTACCCTAACCTTGGCTAGCAGACGTTTTTACCAAATTTAACCCCCCAAACCACCCCCTAAAGGTTTAAAAAAAATACACTTTTTCGTGTCTGTACATTTTTCTTATAAAAATTAAATAACGTCCTTTGGATATGTTATTACTAAGCCTGGCCAAGCGATGGTAAATTCAGAATCAGGCGCAATACCAATGCCATTGCGCGCTTGTTTACGATGACGATGACACGACACACTTCAGTTGTTATCTGTCGGTCGATGCATAGAGTACTAATAAATAATAAATAATGTTCAGCGTAAAGAGTAGAAAACGACCGTACGCTGATAAAGTGAATAAATTTATCGGTGAATTTCCGGATTTATTCAATGATGGATGTAAAATAATTTGTAAAGTTTGTGATCAAGACTTAATGTGCTGGAATAAATATGACTGCAAAATTCATGGCAATAGTAACCGGCATAAAAATAAAAAAAATGGTGTGTCTTCTTTGGAACCTCAGTTTATGTTTGATTTACTGTTAATGCTGATTGTCTGTGATGTTCCCCTGCGCATAGTGGATAAACCAGCATTTCGGGAGTTCTGGAATAAATACAATCCCCAGGTGAATTTACCAAGTCATTCATCGTTACTTAGATATGTACCAAGTGTTCCTGAAGACATTGTAAATAGGATTAAATGTGCATTAAAAAATACACGGCTGTGGTTATGTGTTGACGAGACGACAGATTGTAAAAAATGTAAAAAATTTTTAAATGTTATATTACGTGTACTCGACCCTGTTAAACCAACATTTCCACTTTTACTAGCTAGCAAAAGACTAACTGCGTGTACTGGCGAAACAATTACGCGGGTGGTGTTGGAGACTTTCGAAAAATTTGAAGTGTCAACAAGTCAAGTGTTGATGTTTGTGACCGACGGTGCTGCGACAATGCGTTTGGTGGGCCGTTTTCTTCAAAGAGACGATTGTAGGTTTTCACATGTTACGTGTAGAATGCATGCGTTCCATCTTGTAGCAGAAACGATTCAAAAATGTTTTCCAGAGGTAGATGCATTAATAGCAAATACAAAAAAAGTATTTCTCAAATCTCCTAAACGGCTTCAAGTATTTCACACACTGTGTCGTGGTATTTCGGAACCACCAGAGCCGATTCTTACACGTTGGCGAACGTGGTTGAAGGCAGGTTTTTATTATGCTGAATATTTTCAACAAATAAAATCTGTGATACTACAGTTCAACCCTAACGAGGCTGCAGCTATTAAGGAAAGCCAGACAAGCTTTCAAGATGTGTCCCTTGAAACAGATTTAAAAACTATTTATAACAATTATAGAGGACTACACCACGCAATAGAAAAATTGCAAAATACTTCGTTGTCGTTAGTGGAATCGCTGCAAATAGTGGACGACGTAAATACACAGCTATAGACTATAAATGACGCAAAAAATAAGCCCGTTATTGAAAAATTCGAGACTGTATTACGGAAAGATCCTGATTTTACCATTAAGACAAATTTGTGATCGTGCATCTACAGCTGCGTTAAGTGAGTTCACAGAGTGTTTTACTTAGCTTGTATTACTTCCGTAGATGTCGAACGGTCTTTTTCAAAATACAAACATATTTTTCGCCACAGCGAACATCGCTTACTGAGACAACTGTAGAAACATATCTGATGCTACACAGTTTATAGAAGTGCTCCAGTTTGTGATAACGACAACCACGCTACTTCATAAATCTGCTTAAGAAGGTGAGTTTTGTACATATTTTTATAATGTGTACCAGTATTAATAAAATTTATTTCCATTTATTTTATTTATTTATTTATTTATTATTAGTTATCACTTAGATATACAATGTACATGTGTGAACGTCATTTAAAAGTTTAATAATAATGTGCAGCACTAAGCTTACAAAATATAAGAAAGAATTTAAAGCGAACGAAATAGTACAAAAACATACATCACAATATATAAAATATTTTTGTTTTTATTATTGTACTTATTCAAGCATTATGATATGATGCATACCCAGTACGTCTCTGTAGGATTAATGACATTGGCTAGGCTTAGTTATTACGTAGAAGATATGAACAATTTGAGCTTTTTTAACCCTTTTCAGGGGTGGTTTGAGAGTGTTAAATTTGTGTAAATGTTTGTTAACCAAAGTTTTTTTAGTGTCTTGTGAACCATAAGCTGGCTGGGCAGACGTTTTTTTAAATTTTAACTATTTTTTATCAATATTTCAAATTTTGATCAATTTTTCGCCACTTTGATGGCAAATTGCTCAAAAACCGACCGATAGAAATGTCTGCCACTATAGTACAGTACTGTACACACCAAAAGAAACATTTTGCACTAGGTTTGGTCCGGTAACTAAAAATTTTTTTTCAATTTCCGACTACCGAGCGCCGACCGGAAATTTTGTCTGCCAACCTAATTAGAATATGTGGAGTACATGTACTAATTACCTATGCTGACAAATATCGGTGACCATCCGAAAAAAAAAAATGTTCCCTCCCTTAGTATCCGGCCGCCACACCAAAAATTTCAAAAGAGAAAAAAGTACAGTACTCATATGGTCTCTTTGATTACTGACCTGCAAACGGTAACCTTTCATCGTCGAATTTTCACGTTATTGCTTAGACAAACAACTAGGAGATCATGTTACTGGTATGTGTCTAACATACACTGCTCTAAGAAAGTTATGTGGCCAACTCTAATGTAAAAACATCATGAAAGAATAATATGTAACATTTTAAAATTTCAATGGGAAAAAACAATAGGTGTAAATTTTTTACCACACGCATTGCGCTGATGCCATCCAAAATTTGTGAATATTCAGAGAAGCTCTGGTCACTGAAGGTACTAGTGTCACATTTTGCGCCGAACTTATTCAACAGATCCAATATAAAATGCACGTCGGTGGTTTTCAAATACTTCATCAGTAACGCGGCGTTGTTATCTAAAAGAAATGGCAAATGTGCCTAAAAATAGATTAAGTTATTAAGTTTTGCTAGAAATGTATGGCTGTGGCATATCATATCAACCATTTTCTAACGCATTTCAAGAGTATGTGTTTGTAATTTGGATGCATTTATAAACAAATTACCAATTTTGCGAGCGAAAAATCTAAGAAAAGCGATATAAGTGCGTATATAAAATCTATAATAACTTCGTAATATGATACTCAACAAGATAATAAATAAGGACCATTTTTGTACAGAGACGATTAAGACTGGTTTAATTATCTCCATCTGGAGATACAGTTTTAATCATCTCCAGATGATGCCAACTTGATTGGCGAAACGCGTGCAGTATATGGTGTTTTGGTGTTTTCGTAGATGATACGTATTCCGAGGTTTCAGATAAGGATAATTTTGAATATGCTGCTCAACACATTTTCCTGCACCAAGTGCCAATAGAATCATTTTAATTACAGTTTTTTTTTTTCCTTAAATCATATTTTTTCTTGTGAAAACACCTTTTTTTAAAGAGTTAAATAAACACATTTTTTGAAGAAGGTGTTTTCACAATGTGGGTACAAGTTCTCTGACCGTAGTAGCCAATTTTAAATAAAATTTGTAGAGTATAATCTTCTCTTTACAATGAGTCTTATAAACTCTCTTTATCAGAAATTATTAACTATAGAGCAAATCTCATGGGAAATGGACTAAACTTCTTCTGTGTAAAAGAAATCCAAGAACACAATTCGAATAACTATCCTGTAGTTGTTGACTCGCCTGATATTAGATAAGATAACCCACACTATCTGCTGTTCCTCCACTGTCTAGCTTATTGGATATAATAAGGTGATATCTCTGTTTTGACATTGGCAGGAAATCTGCATTTCAAGCAATAAAGAGGGTGTTGAATCCAGATCTACATTTGATTGCTGTGATACATGTGTTGCCTGAAGAAATCGCTACACAAGTGTGATCTCCTGGCATCTTTATATGATTCTAAGAAAAAAATCAAAAGCAGATCGTACTTTTTACGTTCATTTCGGTATCAATTAGTAATCGAAAAAAGTCCGTCCATCGACAAATTTCCTCCATCGCTGTCAGCATTACTTCAACATATGCACCGAACTTGCTGGTAATCAAATGAGTGGGCTCAAACTGCTAATAGAAGCCGCCAAAAAAGTGTTTGGGTTGAAAATAACGAAATGTCTCAACCGAATTATTTCGAAAGTAACATGGCATTTGAATTTTTAGACAATTGTTTTGGTCTTGTGGTGGGAAATCAGCATGTTCGCTTGAAACTTGCTCATGCCTTTCAATAAACTTGTACTGCTATGATGTTTGTCGTTGTTTTGATAGTTGTACAGCTTCTGAAGTTGAAGTTATTATAAACTGCCGCATTAATGTGTCAAAAATATATTTTTCATTCTCATGCATGCATTTATTTTCTCGATTTTCTGTTATTCATAAATTGTTGTTTACAATAAAAGTAATATAAAAAAATCTGCTGATTTTAATTTCAACCTTTACCTTGTTAAAATTCAAGTTATAGCGAATAAGATACAACGCTCTGGATATTTGCTCTAGAGTCAGAAATTTTCAATAAAACCAGTTTGTGTGGCACCCATTTTAAAGAGAAATAAAGAACACATGACTGCCTTCCATTTGATATAATATACTGTCAACTAAAATTTAAATTAGCCTATCGATCGCGATAAGTTAGTTACTCATTTTCTGAACACTTGATTGTATAAAAAAAAATTTGATATTTTAACATAAAACTTACCATCATGTTTAACTTCGCTAAACTTCTGTTGATGATGTAAATAATTTTATCGGCTTGTATTTTTAGATCCATCTCCGCAGTGCTGAGCTGTTTATCCTTGTATTTATCGACATACTCCTTTAATTCCTCGTCGAACTCTATACCCTTAAATATATCCTTTCCGTATGTCGGCATCTTTTACTACTATTTTTTAATCTCTATAATTGACAGTACCAAATGCCGCTTATAACGAGCTTTGTATACCTGGAAAAATCGATACTATTGGTAGCTCCTTGGTAACAAATCTGTTATTGGTTACCATGGTAACAAAATATTATTAGGAACATTCAGTTTACTGTGAGCCGACTAGGATTTCTGTTATAAATCCGGGAACGTCACAATTAATTAAATAAAAATGGCTGGAAAAAAGAAGTCTCTTGCTAGTAAACTAGCTAAAATGAGTGACGAGGAAAGGGCTAGGTATTTGCAGCACAAGGCAGATATGGAAGAGGAAGCAAGAAGAAGAAAGGAACAATTGATTTCCACTTTCTTAAAGGTAAGTTAGTAATATTGGTTTTAATATGCAAATAATATTGTACAGGGTGATTCAGTTTTAATTTTGAATAGTTTTGGTGAATACTCCGGAACAATATGACACATGTGTCTCTCACTCGCTTCCTAAGAAATCTACAGGGTATCAAAGTTTACAAAATAAATCATTTTTTCATCATGTCTTCTAAGAAAAAGGAGCAAATCCTCAATCAATTTGGAATAAGATGCGCTTTTGCAGATCTTAGTTTAAGGTCATGATTTCAGAGATATTAACTTTTCAAAAGCATGCAAACCCGCTATGGAGCAGAAATTTATTGTTAAAATAATAAATGCCAATATATTCTTCCACGGCCGTCTACGGCCGTGAGTCTTCAAATAGCAAGTATGCAAACATTCGCTCTTTTATGATTTCTGTAACGGAAGTTATCATAATTCTAGATTTTTAATGCCGCCTGATGCTTGTCTACAAGATGAGCAACTAGAAATCTTACTGTTCGCAACCAAAAGTGTTCCAAGCTTTGAAAAGAGATCATCGAAAAACCCTTCATTTACAACCTGTGCAAGAATTAAAGCCAGGGGACACAGACAAACGATTTAATTTCTGCAACTAGATCTTAAATTCAGTTGCAGATTATCCGCAGTTCTTGCTTAAAATTCTGTGGACCGACGAGGCAAATTTTACGAGAGCTAGGATAGTTAAGTTCCATAATTTACGTGGCTGGACGCATGAAAATCTCTACGAAATCAGGCCTACTTAACTAGGTTGGAACCTTTGATATGATGATAACACTGACGTAGTTTTCCACGAAAGACCAAAATACCACATACTACACTCGACGCGTGTTTCGCCAACCAAGTTGGTATCATCTGGAGGTGATTAAAACTGAGTAAAACAGTTTTAATCATCTTCAGATGATGCCAACTTGGTTGGCGAAATACGCGTCAAGTGTAGTATGTGGTATTTTGATGTTTCGTGGAAAACTATGTCAGTGTTATCTATATTAGTATAAATAATGTAGAGTTACGAACTGTCACTCGGATTTTACCTGAATATACCTTAAAGAATATTTTAAAAAATTCTTGCAGAAAAAAATCAAAAAAGAAGAAGCATTTTCAAGACTGAATGTTGCCAAAATTAATCAGAACTGGCATCAAATTTTACGCAAAACCAAATGCCAGGAAATGAAGGAAAATGTTGAGGTAAGTGTTACTTAAAAAAAATCAATCCAAACATTTCATTTTTTGATTAATTATAGCATATGAAAAAATGGATTAAGGGGCTACTAAACTATAAAAACCGCACCATCTCAAAGTTGATGGAAGAGCTGGAAGAAGCTGAGGAGCAATACTCGAATAATTTTCAAACACACTCCACTCACATTGATAACATTATAGGTATAAACAGCCGCTCAGATTAGCATAAAACTTTTTAATAGTCGCGTTAGTTTTAATGCTGTTATCAACTCGAAGTATTTCAAGATTTTTTGGATTACATTTAAATCTGCCGACAACAGCATTTTCTTAGTAATACATAAATTTTATATACTGTTTTAATTTATGAATCCGTAATAGATTTAAAAAGTTCTTACATAGGGGTGGCTTATTAATTTTATCCATGTGTTTAGTTTATTTCAAACCTATCTGCAACATAAAAAACCTCGGCATTTTTGAATGTTGCAAATAAGTTTGAAATGTCTTTTTCTATTCTCTGTTAAATCCATCTGATATTAATTTTTACAGAACAACAAAACCAGTACATAGATAAGTTGCAAAAGGAATACGAGGAAGACATAACGCTGTTGCTAGAAACCACAAATAATGAAAAAGAACTGATTTTGAAAAACTCCAAAAATGACGAAGAGTACTTGAAAACTGTTCTGTTTGGCCAAGACACTGAAGCAAAGAAAACACTTAGAAATGAATACGAGAATTATATGCAACAACTTTATGAAGCCCAGGTGAATGTAAGTATGCCCTTTTGTACTAACTACACTACATATATAACGAAATAAAACAAAGACACATTTTTATGTCCCAATTTTTATTATATAAACAAGCCATAAAATACAACCATAAAAGTAATTATATTCACAACTGTCACATGCGACCGCTATCACAAGCATTTCTAATCCATTATCTAGTCTAAAAAGGTAAATTTCCTGCTGGCCAGTCTTCACAATTCAATCTTCCTTTGTTCGCGAAACAGGTAACCAACTGGGTTGAATATGAACAAGGATCCGAGTTGTTTTCTAAAAACAATTATACAAACAGATTTTAAAATATGAAAACAAATAAATCTTGCACTATGTGATCCTTATTTCATAGCTGTAAAACAAATAACATGTGCGGAATTAAATTTAAGGACTATGATATAAAATTATGTTGGACAAATGAGATAACCAATTCAAACTAGATTTGAAGAGCACCCATCTAAAATATAGAAGTACAGAGGGCTAGTGGATGCTTTTGAGAATAACCATAAACAACCGGGGAAACGTCAGTTATTTAAAGTAATATAATAATAAGGATTTATGCTAAATGGGTTGCTTTATTTGTTTTACTGATTGATTACGGTTACCGTTTTATATTTAATCATCCCTATATGTTGCCAACTTAATTAGCGAAATAAGCAGTTTAACATTTTTAATTTATTAAAAAGTGAATTTTGTGTCCTTGAAAAATCTTCTACAGGTTGAAATTGTCGGAACCAGGACAATAGGTTAAAATAAAACGCTACCTTGCCAACGTTTCGTTTAATATGCTTAAACTTCTTCAGGGCTCAATAGCCAAATAATGATGTAAAGTTCCACAACAGAAAAACCTTTTTTAAAACCACGTCTATAAGAGAAAACAATTTCTAAGAACATACATATCAATAGGTACACAATTATTTAAACAACATTATTAAAGTATGAATTAACAAATTGCAAAAATTTCAAATTGAAAATAATAGCAACAAAGGTTCGTTAAATACAAAACGTTTTTATTTATATGAACATATTTCAGTCGTAAAGTATCAAATTGGAAGAAAACATTTTTTTTTTAAAAACTTGTTATTTTTATAACATGATAAAAAACTATAATGATAAAATATCAAAATCTAAGTAATAATTACCTGTAGGCATAACAATTATAAGACCAATCGATTTAAAAGTCAATAAAATATAAATATATGTAGACATTAGACACACAACAGATTAAAATTTATCAATGTTCTTAGCCAAAGACCGAAATCAAATAAAATCACACCCAGAGCGTAAAGTTAGGGATACAAGAATGATTGTCATTCTAGCGTCATCTATAAATATAAATATTAACTAATTTTAAAATAAGATATTTTTGTAGAGAGCCATAAATTATTCTATTAGAACTTCTAAGGTTTAAAATAGTATTCTACTATCACAATGAAACAATTCAACACATCCCCTATTGACAGAAAACTGTAAAAATTAATATAAACTACGAAATAGCACCATATATTAAGACTGATTTCCACCCCATGTCATAATAATTATTTGATTTCGGTCTTTGGCTAAGAACATTGATAAATTTTAATCTGTTGTGTGTCTAATGTCTACATATATGTATATTTTATTGATTTTTAAATCGATTGGTCTTATAATTGTTATGCCTACAGACGTGGTTTTAAAAAGAAGTTTTTCTGTTGTGGAACTTTACATCATTATTTGGCTATTGAGCCCTGAAGAAGTTTAAGCATATTAAACGAAACGTAGGCAAGGTAGCGTTTTATTTTAACCTATTGTCCTGGTTCCGACAATTTCAACCTGTAGATTTTTAATTTATGTGAAAACGGCAATTCAGAATAGAACAATTAGCAATAAATAATTGTCATCTAATGCATTTTACGATTATGAAAGCGACCTTACCCTTGTCCATTTTCTGAAAACATTCGTCAGCACTTTCTTGCATAAAAATGCGTAATTCACGGCCTGTGGCTGACTTGAGAAGTCGCTCAAGAAATTTAGATTGCTGTGGAAATCCGTTATCATCAGTCTAGAAAAAATAAACAAAAAAGTATCTGCATAACAAGTAATAAATATATGCTCTTTATTTATTATTCTGAACTAAAGTCTTTCAGATCCGAGTTATATTGTGCCAAAATATAGAGAAAACTGTAATATTTTTTTTTATTGTGTTTTATAAAAATCTACTGAATCTGGTAAAAGCAACTGGTAAACAGAGCTGAAAATACCTTGCATCCCATGGATTTATAAGCACGAGGGATATAGTATTATCACAGTATACCAGTAGATTATTCCAGCTACATTTTATTCATAAATCCACTGAACGCTCTGGAGGAAATGAATAAAGCTTTTCATTACTACAATAACTGTTATTTGTACACCCTTTACGTGAGAAAACCACTTCCCCTCTTTTCTTATCGTTCCCCATTTTAAAATAAAATAAAATGTATACAATTGTCACAGTAAGCCAATTACGCATAAAGCACTTACACCACGAGTTATTCTTTATTGCGCTGATAACATACACGCCGTTCTGACGGCCACTACTACACTGATGCTAGTGATGCTTATCAGAATAATAGGTCAGCATAACCGCTTTTGAAGGTTCCCGACGGCGAGGCCTAGCAACAAGGAGAAATAATCTACTGGTTATGCTGTGGTATTATATCGTTTGTTATGTTGTCCACGTAAAATCACATTCTAACAATTTATTCATGAATAAACAAACAAACAACGTTGTCAGTACATGCAAATAGAATAATGACAACTCACTGTGATGTGCTGCAATTAATTCAATATTTACATAGTAATAGAAAGTATGTATATCTGAAAGAATATTTAAACAATAAATTTATCAAATTTAATAGCAAGTTTTTTTTATGACATTCGAAATTCGAATAAATATTTTTTACTTCGTGTAATTTGTATATTCCTGATGGATTTTCTGAATCTTTAGAATCGTTTCAACGTCGCATAATAATTGGATGGAAGTTTGTTCACATTGTGAGGGTTTCTTATTTTTTTGTGAAAATTGTGATTATTGTTCTTTATTCAATAGTGCAGTCAATATGGTGTAAAAATTCCCTTGACCTGGGCAAAATTGCAACACAAATGATTCTTTTTGCATTCTATTGTGAAAAGTGTCTATTTTAACATATTCAAAATCCCCATTAATTCCGGCTCAGGAAATCAGTCAAAATCCAAGATGGCGGCTGAATTTTGTATTTTTCGTTACAAAATTTATCTGTGTATAACTTTGTATTTATAAGGTGTAACTTGGCAAAAATGTTTAAAATACAAAGATAAAAGCATAAAATGGGTATTGAATAGGTAAGATAGGTATTGAACCACTCAAATTGCCTATTATATATTAGAGAAAACTTTATTACGCATTAGACTTACAAGAACAAAAAACCATTATTTCAAAGTATGGGTTATTTTCCTTTATTGAACAAAAATTAAAACGATTTGGCTGTTTTTTCACAATTCATCATAATTTTCATCTCTACTTTCCATTTCTTCATCTTCTATTCGCTGCGGACTATTTTCACAATTTGTTTCTTGACACTGACCACATGAACTGGTACATTCCAAACCATTCTTTCGGCAACTACATTTCATGGCACCACAGCCGGTTTTGCAGTTACATCTTACTATGCGTAATATACTTTCAGGTGCTGGTTGTAAATCCATTTTTTTCGGTACATACATATTACCATGTATACTCCATCCCCACTCTGTTGGGTTCAAGCCTTCTTGCATTTGCTTCCATATACAAATTTGCAAATATGCACGGAGGCTATGGTACTTGACAGCTGATTCCGTTGGGGGAAGGTTCTGTGGCTGAACGAAACATTTTGCCTTCGATACTTTATCAATAATAGTTCTATACCTAAGTGTATTTAGTGTATCATCTGGATTTCCACCAAAAATACATACCATTATCTTCTTTCCAAATTCCTCAACCTGACTGGGATTAAGGTTTGTTGAGCTGAACGATAGTGCAAGTTCACGAAAGTATTGATCTTCAACAACACGTTTGAAAACTGATTGCTTTCCAATATGGAATATTCTGGAGGTGCTGTCACATCCTGTATACGAATGTATAAAGAATAGACTGTTCGCTAAGTCATTTCCGAGCGAATATCTAATGGCATTGATATCATAAATGTTATTCTGTTTGGAAGGTTTTTTATCACTTCTGAAAAACAGCTTGTGGTATGCTTGATTACACCAATAAATCAGCAATACCAATAGGTCAGTGTCTTCTCCTATCACTGTTGTATTTTTAATTTTTGAAGATTCCACTGCAGTTTTAACAATGTCAACATCAGCATCATCAACTGCATGAATTACTGAACATCCCTGTTCGTATTTCTTCAGCGATTAGAGTAATTATTTTCTGCTTGTTTCCCTTATTAGTGAGAAACATTTCCTTACTTTCTGTGAATGTCATATCTGGTGTGAAGTTCACGGAGGGGAAAATTGTATTTGTTCGGCGATTATGGGTCATGTCTTTTATTGTGTATTCTGATGTATAACCATCAAAAACTACAGTTGCTTGAGTGTACATTTTTTTTCCAAAATGGTGGCCTTTAAATATTTGAAAATTAAATAGCTAATTATTTAAATGGCCGCCATTTTGAAAATGAAATTAAGTCAATGGTTATTTTTTTATACTTTTATCTTTGTATTTTAAACATTTTTGTCAAGTTATACATTATAAATACAAAGTTATACAAAGTTATAAATTTTTTAATAAAAAAAAAATTCAGCCGCCATCTTGGATTTTCACTGACTTCCTGAGCCGGCATTAATGGGGATTTTGAATATGTTAAAAAAAGACACTTCCCACAGTATAATGCAAAAAGAATCATTTGTGTTGCAATTTTGCCCAGGTCATAATTTATTTTTACTGCACTACAATTATATTTGACATATAAGTGCATTAGTGAGTTGCAATATGGTAAGATAGATGCAAAAGGATTATAAGAGCTCAAACGTATATTTTCATAGTTAAATTTGAAATTATTGTTTTGCAGTGGCATAGACGTCGCGTAGGTAGTTAACTATTATGCTTAGACAGAAATATAGAAATGCGCTGTGATTGATTGTAATAAATTAATTAAAAAAAATACACAGCTTAAATTATTTCAAATTCAATTATTGCTTCATCACCTCCCATTCATTTTTTTAAAGATCCTGCACAGAATTTAGAATTAGATAAAGAAAAACTAAAGAATTTTTCATGTGTAAATGAGAAATCATTACAGCTGAAGAATTTTAGGAGAGGTTTTTATTTTATTTTTGCTATGGATGTATATTATGTATACTACGTCCATGATATTTACATTTACATCCAGTTTGTTTAGTTACAATTTACTTTAAAAGGTTCCGTCTAGGTTGAAACGTTTTTTTTTTTTTTGAAAAGTGAATATAAACGATACATTTTATTTTTGCATTAAATTATTTTTACTTCCTCACCCATCAGAGGAAGGTATGTATTCGTGAAAAAATTTTTAAATTTTTTATTGCATTTCTGGACGAATCTCGACGAATTATACGACGAAATATATACAACATTTCAGACAGAAAAAAATTTCTGTCTGTGTGTCTGTGTGGTTCGTGATAGCAGCTACAGTTTTTGAGAGAAAGCTTTCAAATTTAGTACACACATTCTAGAGGTCAAGGAAAAGATTGCTAAAGTCATTAAACACATATTTTATAGACTTTATTTAGTCTATTATAAAATTATTATTTTTAAATTATTAAAACTGCAATCCTCTGTTATTGTCTACGCCCATGGCGTTGGAGGAGCTTTGAAAGAAATAACCCTACTTTTTCTGAATTGACAGCAGATAAGATGCCTCACAACAATGTCTAGAAAATGGCAGCATTGCTATATCCCCTTATAAATCCATGTTACATCCAAAGAACTATACTTATTTTCATATTATCGACGCCACCATGATTCAGCACATAACATTAACAGAATTATTGCCTAATTCTATAACCAAGCAAGAATTAACAATATGTTTAACCCATGAGACCCTCGAATATTTTGATGATCTAGGTGTTCTCTATTTAGTTACTTGTGATACACACGCTCAAGGAAATATTCCGGTACCTGTGTCATTGGTCCATCATAATTATGAAGAAGCTGGCACTTAGTCATAATACTTATTGTGAGCGAGATTGCAAAAAATGGTGATAAACACGATACGAACATTGAGTAGACGCACCCAATACAGATGTCGTTGTATAATTAAGGCCTTTATACCCTTCACTCCCTGTATCTATATTATTTTCAACAGGAAAGAGCAAAAATAAACGAACAATTTCCATTAAATGTATGTACAACAAATTGGGGCTGGAGATATCAGAAGCTTTGTTAGGGTTTCATGACTTTACAGGAACTGACGTGACGGTAAAATTTGCTCCCAAATCAAAGAAAGTCTGTTTTAAAGTGTTCATTATTTGTGATAATTAATTAATACGGTTTCAATTGATTATTAGAATCAAATCAACCAGACGATTTTTTGGCCCCTGAGAAATATACAGAGAGATGTACAGAAGTTCAAAAAATTTAGCTCTTAAGCAACTGCAATGGTATTTATTTTCGTCAAAAATTCAATCAGGCGGAAACATACCCCCAACAAAAAAGGCATTAGAAGAACATATCAGAAAAGCAAACTGTTTGTCTTTGTTATGGAAGCAGCCTACAAAAAATTTTCAGATTTTATCAACATCTGAAAGTTCAGATGGAAAGTACGTGACACAAAATACGGTACAGTTACCGACTCTAGAAGAAGCAATATTAGATTTTGTCAAATGCCACTGTAAAACGGGATGTTCTTGTAACTGTGGTTGCGGAAAAAACGGGGCAGGTACTGATTTCGAATTAAGAATATCAATGTCCAAAACTACCCCTCTAGTGATTCTGGCACCGTAAGTGAAAATAATTTTACGATGCAACTGTACTATGCAATATTTGTATAAATATACAACTAATAATAAACATTTTTATGCTTAGTAAAGAAGTTACTCCAAAATATGTGTAAAAAGAATGAAAAACCTAAAACTTATTTGTAACGACCTCGCGTCATTTTGAAACTGCCCTAAAATTATTATTAGGCATTTCCCAGAATGACAACAAGCCAAAACCATTTCCTTAAACCTTTTTGAGAGGTCTGACTCTTTTTCGCACTTTCAACAATTCGTTTGACAGGGAATGCAACTTTCATGTGTAAAAGACCACTAAATTTAAAAAACGAGTTAGGCATAGTAGCAAAGAAGGACAAAGAAGGAAAATTTGTTTCCCTTTTTCAGGAAAGGGTTTGTAGAGTAAATATTTTTTATGATTTTCAATATTATGCATTGAAGTTCACTAGAGAACGAAATTTAAAATGGCAATATCTCGGTTTGAAATGCTTCAAAATCTAATTCAATTTAGGCATTTTTGGCGTTTCCCTCGTGTTATCTCAGAAATGAAAGCTCAAATCTAAATTTTGTACTCTTAAGAAAAGCTTACTTTATTCTTTTTGAACACACTGACGCAGGACTTATAATTTTATGATTAATAATAAATAAGTTATACAACTAAATGCGTGCCCACAACAATACGGATATGTCGTGGATCTCCGATGTCTCTAAATGTAGCCCCTCTATGTCTATATCTACACCCATCAGCGGCGATTGTAATTATATTTATATTTTACCATGTCCAAATAATCAAACACGCATTGGACAATACATGTCTCGGATGACTCTGGTCCACTGGTGGTCGTATCTTCAGTACGTCCATTCTCCTCGCTATCTCCAGTACTCTGATTCAATTTGGCTTCGTTTTGTCTTCTTTCGTTAACCTGTATGGTTTTACTTTGGACGTTTGTCGTTGCTCGTTTAATCCTGCTGCCTCTGGTTCTCCTTGAATCTGCAAAATTGTGATTTATAGTTTGCACATTTTAATAATGTAAATGCAACAAATCGGTAGGTAAATTTTACTGTAAAGTTCAGATTAAACTTATTTGCAACATAAAGAACATCGGCGACTCTGATCCCTTTACTGCCATGAAAGGTGCAGGTTTTATATTGCAAATAAATTTAAAATAAACTTTAACTAAATTCTTTTACAATGAAATGGACCAACCTAACATTTAATCAGATTTTAGATGGTCGTCACTTTCTACTTGATTAATGAAAATTAAAAAAAATTTAGACAATTTTCTTACTATAAGGCTACACAAACCTCTAGCGACGTCAGGTGTGCCCTAGGGGATCATTCGGAGCCCACTATCATATCATTTATTTATTAATGATATCCTTGAGCTTTATAATAATAATAATAATAATAATAAATATCTTTATTGTGTAAAATAGAAGGAATTTAACACAAAAGGTTAGTGGTACAGGATACACTGATATCAAACTACTAACCTAGGATACCATTGGTATAGTATTAGTACGGTATATAATATTTAACTTATGATTTTATCCAGCATATGATAGTACAGTATATAATATCCAATATTACAATATGTGTATATCTAACGTATATCTAATTAAGTACATATATCTACAGTATATGAACATATAATATATATCAAAAACAGTATTTATCTATATGATGTCTAGATTTTATCACTATTTTATCACCGTCTAAATAATTTTAAATTTATGTTTAATTTGCCGTTCAAAATCAGAGACTTTAGTTGACGTTTTAGTACATTTGTTGATTTATTGTGTAGCTGTGGAGGTAGATTGTTATAGACATAAGTCGAGAGGTAGGTAAAGGATGATCGAAATATTTAGGCCTTATTGTATGCAATTGGTCGTTTGTATATCTCAAGTTTCGGTTATGCATAACATTTTTCGCAATTAGTTTATCATAGAGATAAATAGGTTTTTGCGTTAGGATGACATTATTTAATAGTGAGGTGAAATGTAGGAAGCGCCTCTCATTTATTTTTAGTAGTTGTAACTCCCTGATATGTGGTGTTATATGTTCGTAGATAGAACTATTTGTTACAAATCTAATACAGATATTCTAGATTTTTTGAAGTTTGTTTGCTTCTGATAAATTTAGGCAAGACCCATAAACATAATCATAGTAGTTGCCGTGTGATAAGACTAAGGACTCACATCACAGTAGTTTAGTGGCCCTATCAAGGATATTTCAAAAACTTGAAATCTGTTTAAAAGAGCAGAAACATTTTCTAAGGACTTCTGATATATGAGGAATAAAGTTTAAATTTTTATCAAAGGTTAGCCCTAAGTTCTTCACCTTGTCAACTTGTTCTATAATTATATTGTCAATTGATAATTAAAAGTGAGTAGGAACTCTTAATTTATTTGCAGTGCGAAAGATTATATTTTTACTTTTATTTGGATTTAATAGGAGTGAATTCTGAAGAGTCCAATTTTTTATTTCATTTAAATCATGATTAATTTTGGTTTGGGCTTCCTCAGGCTTCCTCAGCCACATGTTCTTTGAAATCTTAGATTAAAAACTTAAGTTTTCACAACTGATAGTGAACATTCTGGGTAGGTAATCTACATGCAATTAATGATTGATGCATCAGCATGCATTAACCGTAGCTAAATGTTTATACAACAAAGCAAAATACGTCAATTTGACTATCTACTAGTTACTGCGTGATCGAAATTACTTCTATTAAAAAAATGCCTTCAGAGACCTAAATATCCACAGAATAGTAAAACCTAAATCAGATAATTAGATACTGATAATTTAAAGAACAACAACCAAAAAAAAAAAAAAATTCGTCTGATCAAACTCCTCTATAATATGGTGTCCCTAACCATCTCGTATTGAACATTCTATGTAACAAAATACAAAGTGTTATATGTGTCTCTCCATCAATGTATTGACCATTACAATAATATAGAGATACAACGTAAATGGCTAAATGATAGTAACATCTTGCATGTTCTTATATATTTTGATAGAACATTTAACACGAAATGGTTAGGGGCACAATTTAAAAAATAAGAAAAGGATGTGGTGAATCGTATCCCAGTTGCACCCGATATGTTCTTATATGAATAAACAATAAAAATGAGTGCGACAAAATTTATACCCAACATATAACAATAATTACCACAATTAAATCTTGCTACATACTTTGAGTCAGCGGCTTTTCACTTTCCGAAGACGACGAGTCTGAGTCCTGCATTGAGTCCGGTGACGGTATCGCAGAGGCCATTTCCCAAATTTTCTCCAAGGTTTCATTATTTTTTACACATGTGCTTAAAGTTTCTTTAAGGAAATCGCTGTCAACTCTGCCGATGCCACATTCCAAAGCCTTTGAAAGTGAAATAAATTATACGGTAGAAAAACTTACTGAATTTTAATAGTTATTTTCCTACAAATGTTTAAGAATGTAACATTTCCGCACGCAAATTGGGTGCGGGAAGTAGCCAATTCCCGCACTAGTGCTGGAATGTGAAAATATGGGTAGTTGGTACTCATATTTAATTTTTATAAATAAACACAAGATAAACTTATGTTTGATTTTCACAATTTAATTAACTCATGACAATAATTGTTTCGTCACACAGTGGCTTCATCAGATGGTGAGTACAAGACTAAATTCAAATGCTTTATTACAAAGTGAGGGTATATATAAGTATCAACTAACTAATCTAGGGTAATAAAATGGAACAGTAATAAAATAAGGTATAAAATAATTTCGAAAATATTTAACAGTGGTGAACAGTTTAAATCTAGCTGGTCATTTAAAATAGTATTACTATTTTTTAATTAATTGATTTCTAATGTCTCTAATAGTGACAAATTTAATCCTTTATTTTCTGTGTGTAAAATATCAAAATTATTATTAAAAGAATGATTGTCCTCTAGCAAATGGTTGGCATACGTCGAATCTAATTTATTGTTATTAAAACTGCGTTTATGTTCGGACAATCTATTTCCAAAATTTCTTCCCGTTTGCCCGATGTATACTTTATGGCATGTACCACGTGTAAGCTTATAGACTCCACTTTTTTGTTCCTTTTTAGTTTTATCTTTATTGTTCTTAATAAATTTTCCTAGAGTGTTGTTAGTTTTAAATGCTATTTTAATATTATGTTTTTTCTTAAGTTCACCTGATATTTTTTCGGTAGGTTTGCCTATATAAGTAAGGGTTTTATATCTTAAATCACTTAATTCACTGATTTCTGTTTTTGGATAAACTGACTCTATTGCTATATTATAATTTTTCTTTTTTAAGTAAGTTGTTAACCAGTTTCTTTAAAACCATTATTTACTGCTATTTGTTTAATAAAATTTAATTCGTTGTTGTAATTATCTTCAGTTAAAGAAAATTTGGTTAATCTGTTTATCATACTAATATATGCAGAATGTTTATGTTTTACAAGATGTGTTGAACTATTATATATCGTAATATCTGTGTACGAAGGTTTATGGTAAATAAAAAAGCTTGAGTTTACTTGAAAATGTCCGAATAGGATGAAACTAGTTGTAATATAACAAATAAAGTGAAAATTAGACAAGTAATAAAAAGTGTTTATAATTTTTTAAATCGTTTATGGTAAATATTAAATTCATGTGAATTATTAATTTTTGTGATAGTTAAATCTAAAAAATTAATCGAATTGTCTTTTTCATATTCTACAGTAAATTTTATATTAGGGTGCAAATTATTAATAAATTCTACAACTGTTTAACTGTCTTGTACCTGTAAAACATGCGATAATATCATCAACATATCTATACCAGTATAAAAAACGTTTACTTAATTTGTTTTTATGTATTTCTTTCTCAATATGGTCCATACAAATTTCTGCTAAAATAGGACTTAATGGGTTTCCCATTATTAGGCCCTCTTTTGATGTAAATATTTCGTTGCTGAATTGGAAATAATTTTGGTTTAGACATGTGGTCAGCAAATTTAGTAGTTCAGATTTTACAACGGGGTTTGTGTTATTTCTATCTAGTAAATTTTCTATAATTTTTATGGTATCTTTTGGCGGTATACTAGGAAATAAATTTTGTGCATCAAAAGAAATAAATTTAGCATTGTCAGGCAACTTAATATTTTTAGTTCTATTAATTAACTCATAGGAATTTTTAATACTAAACGATGATTTGAATTTACATGCATCTACTTCTTATCTATTCGAGAGTTTGCTAGAAGGTGCTGTTAAGTAAGAAACAACAGGGCGTATAGGTAAATTGTTTTTATGCAATTTTATCAAAGAATAAAGTTTGGGGGCCTGTGGATTCATTATAGTTAAACAATATTTGTCTTTAGAACTAGATATACTAGATGAATTATCTATTGCATGTTTAACTGTTGTTTGATATTTTTCATTGGTGTCATTATCAAGTTTCTCAAAAGTGTGTGAATTTAAAAAATCTATTGTTTTTTCTATATAATCATTTTTATTAATTGCAATCACTGTTTTTCCTTTATATGCTCTTGTAAAAATTATTTTCGTCTGACTTTTTACTAATTAATTTTGCTGTGATGTTTTCTTTGTTTTGTATTGGTTTATTATTGTGATAATAAAAAGTGTGTTGTACCTTAGAGTATGCTGCAAAACACGACACAAGTAGAATAAAGACACCCTTCATGATTAAATATTAAACTCACTATATACAACAAAAACTTAAAATGCCCGTCGAGTTGTCAACTAAACTGAAAATTCACATCAAAACCTATATATACTGGCATCGCTGCTGATCTTTCCGTTATTGAAAAAAATTAAATCATTAAACAAATAATAGGATTCATGCCAAATTAAGGCAAATAAACAAAAAATAATTAGTGCAACAATAGGATGAATATAGAACTAATTTGTCAATCAGTTGGTGTACTTGGAATATCATATAAGATTCGTTTCCGGTATTTGTGATGATTATATAATTATTTATATTTACGTTTCCTCTGTACCGTTTTGGAAAAAAAGTTTATGGTTTAACTTGAGAAAAGGTTAAATTAGAGAAAAGTAGCATATTTTTTTTACAATTTAATATTTTGGTCCATGCAGAATCTGATTATCTTTAGATGTATTATTATTTTTTAAGCTAATTATGTTACATGGCACGGTAAAAAATTTGAATTAAAAGCGATGCAGATTACTATAGAATTTAAATGTATTGATGACTGGTCTTTAACGGTAAATATCTCGAAAACAGCTAGCAAAAGTGATTTAAAAAAAATTTAAGTTTATTTATTTATTTTAGTCAAATCCGACAATTACATGAACCATTTACAGGATAAGAACAAAAGCCAATAATTGACAAATTACAATAATAAAATTATTTATACATAAATTTCAACAAAAAGATTAAATACTAAAAAGAAAAAACTTAGAACTACTCGTAGATACAATTTACATATGTGCACAAAAATGTTAACAAAAGTTACGCACAGCAGCAATGTAATGACAACTTAACATGTAGATACAAAAAAGACGTATCCAAGTGGCGATTTACACAGTATATTAGTAAGAATTGATTTAGAATAAAAAAATCCATTGTTGAGCGTGATTCAGTTTGTCATATCAATATTATTATGTGTAAGATTGTAAAAAAAATTTATAGATATTGCCAAACTCCTAGAGAAAGAAGACCATACCTAAGAGAATTGCATTTTTTATACCTATATTTGGATATGTCTAAAATACATTACTAAAGTGTTCACAATTTCATAAAATCAGGCCGAGTGTTTTAAAAGCATGTAAAAGTGTCTACTTCTATATTATGTGCCCAAGGTTGGCATCCCTGTAGTTGACTCATAATGTTCATATATACTTAAACCTTTATAAATTGCATACGATTGAACAGGTAAGAATTAAATAATTTAAGTAGCTAGTTCGATAGGCCTATAAGTTCCAGCTTCATTAAAAGTAAAGATAAATATATTTGCTCTAAAGCTTTACTTATATCCATATAAATTGCATCAACATGACCTTGCGCAATTGGAATTTCAAAAACAAATTGCGTAAAATAACAAAGATTGCTGACGGTGGATCCTTGCTGCATAAAACCATACTGATTATGAGATACCTATAAGAAATCTTAGAAACAGAGAACAATAATAAATCGATAAATTTTCTCGACTTAACTATAAAAAAGACATAAAACATCATTTTCCTATAATATTTACCGCAAACCAACTTTTACAGACGCCGCTATACCCTTTAATTCCTATAACCCTCTTTCCCACAAATTAGCCGCATATTAATCTATGACACACCGAGCCTTCAGCTTACGTCATCTGAGACAGATTTAAAAGAAGAATTAGACACAATAAGACTTATTGCGCATAATAACGGGTACCCTCAAAATATAATCAACAATTTAATCTATAAAAAACAAAATAAGTCCCTCTTGAAAGAACTTTATCCCACTATTAACGAGAAAAAAGTTCAAACATACATTTCATTACCATATTCAGGTCAACTTTCCTATTCAATTAGCAATATTTTTTCCAAATTTAATATTAAAACATCTTTTAGTTCTAACAAAAATATAGGCAGATATATTTTCAATGCAAAACAAAAAACTGATATCTCTAAAAAATGTGGTGTATATCGGTTAGATTGCCCAGAATGTAACGCCTCATATGTAGGTCAAACAGGTAGATCATTCGGAGTAAGATATAGAGAACATATTCACACACAAAAACAACATTCCAACTTTTATAAACATTTAACAGATTCTGGTCATACAATAACTGACGACCATCAACCTAAAATATTACATATTTGTGGGAAAAGTAGAAAACTTAATTTATTAGAAGTGTTAGAAATTAATAAATTAAATAGGAATAAAAATTACAACATATTAAACGACCAAATAGATTTAAATAATTCTCCGTTATTAAACTTATTCAGATAAACTGCTGCTAATATAAATCACACCGTAATATAATTTACTAGCTTGAAAAAACCCCTACATTTAAAGACATAACATCTGTACAAATTTGAATTATATTATCAACCATAAAGGGACCCATCCCTCTATTCAGTTCAGTTTATATTTAAATGAAAGTAAAATCTGTGTATAATTTAGTTTACTTGAAAATGTCCGAATAGGATGAAACTAGTTGTAAAATAACAAAGTGAAAAAATTAGACAAGTAATAAAAAGTGTTTATAATTTTTTATTCATTGAGGTGGTTTTATTTGAAAATTTGTTGCATTTATTAAAATTAAATATTTTTATTTTTCTATACATGTAATGTATGTCCACTGAAAAACAAAGAGTTGGTATTAGTTCAGTATTAGATCACTTTTTTTCATATTTTTCCAAATGATCGCGAAAATGAGAGTGAGTTATTTGAATTTCCCGATAATATTTGGATTGAATTGAAACTTATGCTCTATGTAATTTAAAAATTCCTGTTGGTTGTCTAAAAAAGACAATCCAGCAATTATTTTATAGATCTCTGTATGGATGATTAAAAAATGATCAAACTAGAACGGAGTTATATTTTACGTTATGTCCTAATTTCATTTTTAACGTTTCAGTGGATACCAACAGATTTTTTTAAGGTATTTTTCACTTTCATGTATTTCTTCAGTTCCAGGCTAAACTGAGGAATATTAAGAAATCCCGTGAGGGGGTGAGTGGTGCCATCTGGAGACAAATAGCCACAGTGGTAAAACTATATGTGCAGCAAACAGACTCCAGGAGATTGCACCTTGCCGAACTCAAAAGGCTGGACGCCGAGAGCGCTGCAGAAATAGCTAAGAATCAGGATCGCATAAGTCGCGAGGAGGTGAGAAAAATCACATTATTATGGTAATTGAGAATTTAATGTAAGCATTTAAATGTAATTGGTAATTGAAATGACTATAGTTATGTTTTGTTGTGAATAATAAAATGTAATAAATATTTTGTAGCTCTTAAACAGGATAATTAATATAATAATTACAAAGGATATGCTAACGGAGAACTGTCGTTCCAGTGAAAAATGTTTTTTAACAGTAATAACCTTTTTTAATTGCAACTATATTAAAATGGAATGGCGTGTGGCCAATAAAAGTGGGGGGGCCCAATATTTTACACAAGTGAGACGTCCAAAATATTGTTCAAGTTTGAACTTCTTCCTATTTTTCTTCTTCTCTTTTAATTCTTGAAATATTTTGTAACCTCTATGCATTCCTTATTCTTCTGACTTAAAAATAATATATAGATGTTACGTGTTTAGGAATTTTATACAGGGTTATACTGTGCACACAAGACGACATGATACTCCTCCAAAATTTTCCCTATTTTTGAAAATCTAAATCTGAAATTTGGGAACTGTAAATAAGACATAAAAATGCATGTTTTGATGTTATTTTCAAGATTTTTGTTCTTCCAGTTTTCCCGGAAGTAATACCAACTTTTTTTTAAACATAACACCAAATTTTTTATTTCCATTTTCGATAAGGCTTAAAATTGCCTGTATAACAATTTTTTCAAATTAAAATTAATTGAGAATTAGTCAACTTATGGCCAATGTTCTCTTTACATAAAGATAGTCATGAAATAAATACTTCCTCACAAATTTTGCGTGGTAAATTAAGCGAAATACAGTGAGGTAAATTTTGTACTCAAAACTGCTGTCAATTTTTGTATTTAACTCGCCCGATTCTTTTGAAGAATAATTACTAAAGTATCAATACTGTTTGACACTTGAATTTTACCTGAAATTCATCTTGAAAAGCGTTCCAAACTTATACTCTTACTTGGTAATGGCAAATTACAAACATAAATTCTTCGTTTCATCACTTCTGATTGGTGTATACTCAACGAGTACCTAACCACTCGAAGAATTAATTTATCTACTTTTGGTGAATTTCACTAGTAAAAACCTATTTTATAGTCTCAAAAAAATGGCAAACACTTTAACTCAAAAGTTTTTCACACTGTACTTTTCTTATTTTTCATGTCGGACGAATATAATAATTTCTCGACAGCAAATTAGAGTTACCCTGTATATACCTATACTAGGTGGCAGACAAATTTTTAGACTTTTTAAGTACCATTTAGAGACAGTGTCCAAAGCATACATTTTAAAAGGACTGGGAATATTATTACTTATATTATTATTTTGATCTAATGAAACTTCCTAAACGGTGTCTCACGTTCTTCTCAATACCCTGTATATTCCATTTACTTAACCTAATCCGTTTAAATTGTAGCAGTTAATTAAATTTCTCAAAAGTGAAGAATACAGTTTGCTATCAGACCGACAACTGAAAATAAAAAACCTTGAAGCTGAAGTAGAGAACCTCAACAAAAACTTCCTAAGAATTAGGAAAAATCTTCAAAGCGACCTGCAAACTGATGAAAGGAAACTTACGCTACTTATAGATATGTCATACAAAACATTTCAGTATTTGGACAAACTAGCAAACAGAGGTGAGCAAATAAAAAATTTAGCAAATACTTGTAAGAAGTTTGAAACTCAAAGAGAAAAAGTGGCGAAATGGCTCCCAATATGCGATGTTACCGATGAACTGGAAAAGTATAATGGAGTAGTTTCTGAAGGAAGCAGCGGATTAGGAGACATGAAAGATAAAATTAAAATCATTTCAGATCATTTGAAAGATAATGAAGTTGTCGATGACAGTACAGACATAATTGATGAAGACGGTAAGTGTTTTCAATTTAATTTGGCAGTAAATAAAAATATTTTGTTTTATGTTCAGTCTTGCCAGTCCTGAAGTATCTAGGAGACGATTTAATAGCAACCAAATCAAAAATAAGACCAAGAACCGCCGTTTCTGGACGAATCATTAAATCTGCACAAACCGTCATCGACACGCCTACCCCAGAATCAAGAAAAATTACAACAGTTAAGAATGTAGTTTTACAAGCCAAAAACTCTCAAGAAAAGCGATCCTCTTCCATATCTCCACCAACCTCTTCTTCGAGTGAAGCTTCCACATCGTCAGTAGATATAATAGAGAGGTGCTTTGAATCTCTAAAAGATATGGAAAATTTTTGGGTCATGTTCAATAAAGTAGAGGTTGATTTTATGGAAGTTAGGGAAGAGAAAAAAATGCTGGAAAAGGAAAACAAGCAGCTCAGGGGTATGATTAGGGCTGTTTTGGAGTCCGCTGCTTTATCTCAGTCCATACCTAACAGTAAGGTCTCTACTAGAATTCCGTCAAAAAGGAGAAGCGCATATTCTGCTCCTATCAGGCGTGTTTTGTTTAGTTAGAGTTTAATTATTATTTTCTGTAGAATGGTGGAAAATGTTGCATGACATTTTGGCATGAAGTTAAGCGAACAATTGTTCTCAGAAAGTATTTACTTCATTTGAGTTCAAAAATTCTCCTACTTTTTGTTTTCTACGATTTTCTTGAAAACGAAAAGTAGCTGATGGTTATTCTTCCTTACAAACTGACACCAAAAGTCCAAGTGTTATTTGGAACATCCTGTATATGTAAAAGAGTTAAAGTTCAACAGTTTTTATGGAAAATCAGGAAATACAAACATTGCACGTTTTGATTGTGTTGTCTCTAACAATCTTTCTAGATTAAATTATGAGTAAAACTTATTAATATATATTATGTTGAAAGCCAGTAACTTTCCCAGTTTTTATTTTCCTACAAAACCCGTTACTACATGGAAGTGACTATGTAATGAAAATATGCGTAGGTTTAACAATAAACTACCTTCATTTTTATCTGACAATCTTGTGTAACAATGTACTATATCAGAAAGGTAACCTTTCAACTTCAAGCTGTATTCGTAAACAATAAATATTAAAGAGAAAATTAATTTCTGTTATTTATGCCCATCGACAAAGAGAATTCTTTCTTAAAACCTGGTAAGCGTCGTATTCATTTGGTATCAGTAGATGAAGGTATAGAACAGGATGGAATTGTTAAGTGTTACTACTTTATTTGCAGAAATTCAAAAAAAAACTGATTTATTATTAAGCCTGGCCAAGGTCATTAATCCTACAGAGACGTACTGAATATGGATCATATCATAATACTTGAATGAGTACAATAATAAAAACAAAAATATTTTATATATTGTGATGTATGTTTTTGTACTATTTCGTTCGCTTTAAATTCTTTTTTTATGTATTTCCTTATATTTTGTAAGCTTAGTGCTGCACATTATTATTAAACTGTTAAATGACGTTCACACATGTACATTGTATATCTAAGTGATAACTAATAATAAATAAATAAATAAATAAATAAAATAAATGGAAATAAATTTTATTAATACTGGTACACTTTATAAAAATATGTATAAAACTCACCTTCTTAAGCAGATTTATGAAGTAGCTTGGTTGTCGTTATCACAAACTGGAGCACTTCTATAATAACTGTGTAGCATCAGATATGTTTCTACAGTTATCTCTGTAACCGATGTTCGCTGTGGTGAAAAAATATGTTTGTATTTTGAAAAAGACCGTTCGACATCTACGGAAGTAATACAGTAGGTATAAGTAAAACACTCTATGAACTCACTTAACGCAGCTGTAGATGCACCATCACAAATTTGTCTTAATTTGGTAAAATCAGGATCTTTCCGTAATACACTCTCGAATTTTTTAATAACGGGCTTATTTTTTGAGTCATTTATAGTCTGTAGCTGTGTATTTACGTCGTCCACTATTTTCAGCGATTCCGCTAACGACAACGAAGTGTCGGGTAGTCCTCTATAATTGTTATAAATAGTTTTTAAATCTGTTTCAAGGGAAACATCTTGAGAGCTTGTCTGGCTTTCCTTAATAGCTGCAGCCTCGTTAGGGTTGAACTGTAGTATCACAGCTTTTATTTGTTAAAAATATTCAGCATAATAAAAAGCTGCCTTCAACCACGTTCCCCAACGTGTAAGAATCAGCTCTGGTGGTTCCGAATACCAGGACACAGTGTGTGAAATGCTCGAAGCCGTTTAGGAGATTTGAGAAATACTTTTTTTGTATTTGCTATTAATGCATCTACCTCTGGAAGACATTTTCGAATCGTTTCTGCTACAAGATGGAACGCATGCACTTTACACGTAACATGTAAAAATCTACAATCGTCGCTTTGAAGAAAACTGCCCACCAAACGCATTGTCGCAGCACCGTCGGTCACAAACATCAACACTTGACTTGTTGACAGTTAAAATTTTTTAAAAGTCTCCAACACCACCTGCGTAATTGTTTCGCCAATACACGCAGTTAGTCTTTTGCTAGCTAGTAAAAGTGGAAATGTTGGTTTAGCAGGGTCGAGTACACGTACTATAACATTTAAAATAGTACACTGAACTGATTTTGTATGAATGTAGTGACTGTGATGCTATATACATTGGACAAACTGGACGAAATGTAAAAAAGCGATTCGAGGAACACAGGAAATCTATTGTAAACAATGTATATAGTACGGGCATGTCAACACATTGTATAGAAAACAGTCATTTTATAGATGTAAATAATGTCAAATTACTATTAGAACAATTAGAAATAAGTAAGGCTGTTAAGAATAAGAAAAATGTAACGAATGAACAACAAATTTTTACCGGCCACCATGTATTAAATAAAATAATTTAGATTTTAAAAATAAAGTAATATTCAACTTTGAAAACATATTTTACAATAGTTTTATAGTAGGTACCAGATGTGGTTATATATAAGCAATGAACACAAATTTTACTGTTCAGTATTCCCTGTACTCTTGATAAAGGCCTAAAAAGCCGAAACACGTGTAGAGTTTCTAATAAAATATTTTTGAAACATTAAAAAGCAAATTTCTTTCATATATTTAAAATATTTAAAATAGAATTTTTTTTACAATCTGTCGGCTCGTCAACACGTAACCACAGCCGTGTATTTTTTTAATGCACATTTAATCCTATTTACAATGTCTTCACGAACACTTGGTACATATCTACGTAACGATGAACGACTTAGTGAATTCACCTAGGGATTGTCAAGGACTTCAAAAGGAAGCAGTGACAAATACCATAAGCGTGGGTAATATTATACGGTAGTTATTCAACATTATTTTGATGGTTGTTTTTAAAAATTTTGGAAAATAAATGTTTTTACGAATATCAGGATAATGCACGTATTACTGAAAATTTTATTAACAATGAATTATAATTAATTATCACACCGTTCGTTGCTACTCGAGCAGCCGTCACAGAGGTGGTGTATTAATATTCATTAAAAAGGGCATAAAATTTTATAAAGTAAAAACATTAATTCTAGATGTAAATTTTTGGTTATTATCTGTTCATATGAAAGTTAAAAATGCCCTATATAGTGTGACTGCTGTTTATAGATCGCCTAGTAGTAATATAACACTTTTTCTTAACAGGTTTTTTGCAATGGTTAGATGATTATGTTGACAAAAATAATACATATAGTATCCTCACACGTGATTTTAATATTGATTTTTCCAAAAATGATTATGTAAAAAGAAGGTTTAAAGAAAGTATTGAGAATTGTGGCATGAAACAGATTATACAAAATTTTACTAGAGTAAGAAGTAATTCTAGTAGCATAATTGATCTTGTTGACAGTAATGATTATACAATAAATGCGTATGTAGAGCAAAATTATATCATAACAGACCATTCAATAATTCAAGTAAAAGTAGAAAACGATAGGGATTTATCAAAATATCAAACAAAGGAAATTAGATCTCGGATCAATTTTGATGAAATGACAAACTTGTTAGTTGAAAACGAATAGGAGTATTCTTGCACATATGTAAATATTGTTAGTCAGACATTTGTAAATAACATATTAGATAGCAGCAAAAAAAATTATAAAGGTAAAAGTAGCTGAAAATAGATGGTTAGATGATAAGTGTTAGGAAGTTATTGCAAATAGAAATAGGGCATACAAAAGATTTATTTTTACACGCGAGGATAAGAATTAGAATTACTACAAGCAGACAAGAAACAGTACTGTAAAAGTTATCAAGGAAGCGAAAACAATATTTTATGATAGAAATATAGATAGTAATAAGTCAAATTCAAATTTAATGTAGAAAAGCTTAAAGCAGTTAGTTGGGAAAAAAAGCGGGGAACACGCTCTGCAAAGTTTGAACTGTAATGGAGTAATATATAATAACAATTTGGCAGATGTATTGAATTAGTATTATGTAGGTAGTATTGAGAGTATTATCATAAGCATAGGGACAGATGATATTGATATAATTAATGAATCTATACCGGGTGCAAATTCTAGCATGACATCATTTAATACTATAACCCTACAAGATCTAAATAAAATAGTGACTAAACAAAAAAAAAATATAGCACTGATGAAATCGGACGTGATATAAAAAAAATCTTTTTCACATAATAGGGTATCCTTTTTTTAAATTTGATTAATTTGAGTCTGGAAAAGGGTGTTATGCCTGTTTTAAAACATCTGTAGTGGTACCTATACCAAAAATACCCAATACGAATCCGGCCGAACAGTTAAGACCAGTAAATATGTTGGCTTTTTTGTGAAAAAAATCTTAGAATTAATAGCTTATGATCAAATAATCAAGTACATAAATTCAAATAATATTCTATGCACATATCAATCGGGATTTCGTGGTAAACATTCATGTGAAACGGCTTTGCAATTAGTAATTTCAGATTGAAAGCAGTTGTTGAACAGAGTAGGAGTTGGAATTTACGCAGTTTTCATTGATCTTAAGCGTGCTTTTGAAACAATTGACCGTAATATACTACTATTAAAACTAAAGAGATATGGATTTGAAAACACCATTATAGACTGGATTACAAGTTATATAACAAATAGGTACCAAGTAACAAAAATGAATGGGAATTTATCAGAAGACAAGTTAAACAACTTTGAGGTTCCTCAAGGCAGTGTACTGGGTCCATTATTATAAATTATTTATATTAATGACCTTGGCAATGTGTTGCAAATATGTAAAATCCATCTTTTTGCTTATGACACTTTTATTTATTATGAGAGTACAAATTTTGACGAAATGGTAAGTACTGTTAATTTAGAACTAAAATTATTGATAGAAAAATTTAAGATCAATAGACTAAAAGTAAATGAATTAAAATCCAAATTTATGTTCGTGGGTAATAATTACCTATATAAACAGTTTGCTAGTCGTTATCTTGGTATCGAGTTAAATAGTAAAAAAGTTGAAATTGTTTAGGAAATAAAGTATCTAGGCCTAATAATTGATCGTGAACTGAAATTTAACAAACATATAGAATATATATCAAAGATAATGAGCAAAAAGATGGATTTTTTAGCAGAGGGGCTCCATTTATATCAACTACTACTAAATTAACTGTGTATAATACCTTAATATTACCCCATTTTCTCTATTGCTGTTCTGTGTTGTATACAGTTGTACAAATTCAGTAGACTCTAGGTTCTCCAAAATAAGGCAAGGCGAATAATACTAAGATGCAACCGTTTCACTAGCAGTCAGCTAATGCTCCATACATTAGAATGGCTTAACGTTAAACAGTTCCTCTTCTTCCAAACCATGACAATTATTTTCAAAATGATTAATAACATTTTACCGGAATAACTCACACGACAATTGTTGCCTGTTACAGACGTACACATGTGTAACACACAAACGGCTAGTGCAAATAACTATTATGTTAAAAGAACTTCTAGGAGTAGTACAATGCGAAGTCTGTTCCACCAAGGAGTTGTACAATTCAATCTTCTTCCTCACGTAATTAAGACTAGTAATACCGTTAACCAATTTAAGAGTTAACTTTTATGTTTTATAAAAGATAAGACATATCAGCCAAATTGATGTTGCTTGAGGTTTGTTTTTTTTTGTCTATATTATATGTCGATATTATGTAAACTAGTACTAGTTTGTAACTATTATTTTTATATCTATTATTTTTTTATGTACATACTATCAATCTATGGATAAATAAAGAATATCTTATCTTATAAAATAACACTTTTGCTCAATGTATCCACAAGAAACTCAAAATAGCACAAAGACTAGTAAACCAATTGTACAATATGTGTATATCCTTGTTATCAGAATGACTCGAGGAATCGAAATTTGTCAAAATATACAGGGTGTTCTATTTAAAATAAACGCACTTTTTTGTGCACCCTATATATTTAAAACGCTACTGCCAATATGTTAGCATGTGTGGAATCTACATAAAAAATCATGTAAGATCAGTTTTTAAATTTTTTTGAAATAAAAATAAAAATGGGGCTTTACATCAATAAAACAAACCCTGTACCGCCATTTTGTCATGTATATTTTTAAGGTCTACTTTTAGGGATAGATAAGTATGGTAAATGCGAATATTATTTTGTTGGAGTTAAATAAAACAAAGAGATAAAATTAATAAACAAAATAATCTATTTACCAAGGACATAAACTATTAAAAAATGTTTTTTTTTTAAGTAAATAGGTATTATTGTAAGTACGTACATTAAACACTGAACCAAAGGCAAAAATACAAGAATTTTGATTAATACTACTTCTTATTATTCTCATTATTACATTTCATAGATTTTCACATTTAACAAATAAAACTGTACAAATAAAAATACAAAGTTTGTTGATTTATTATTATACAACTTGTCCCACATCCAACTCTTGCCACTGGATTCTCAATTACTATAAATTAAAGAATGGTATTTTATACATTTTGTGGCTATTGTGATTATCTTTTAGTTTTAAAAAAATTTTTTCGAGATGTTTAAAACTTCTGTTTTCCTTGTGGCAGCCAAATTTGGTTTTAAACAGTTTAAAAGGGTTGTCATTTCGTTCCTCGTATTAATACAATTTGTTAACAGAATATTTTTTTGTGTAAAAAATAAAATAAAATAAAAAAGGTGCAATCAGAAAAAAAAAATCTGAATTTTTTTTGTAATTGCCCAGAAACCAAGGGATATTCGAAATTTTCATAGAGTTCTACATTTTCCCCGGTTTGACCAATATCGTCCATAATAATCGAGAACTCACTGGTGAGGATTGAATCTGGTACACATAAATTCAATTTTTACACGTATACAATTCAGGGAACAAAATCACAATACGAAACGGTAGTAGATAACCCTATTTTTAATGATATGCTACTAGCATAGACGTCCATAATACAGGAATTGGAAAATTTCCTTCAGAGTGTTGTTTAATTCTTAACTGAAAAAATATTGTGGTTTATGTACAGTATGGAATTTTTTTGGAAAAAATCTCGAAGGGGAATAGCGATTTTAACTTCGGCTAATATTTTCAGTCTAATTTCAGTTTCTTATGCCATTTATTTTTTAAGTTATGACGTCATCCACTTTTTTTTAAATGACAACCTATATTTTTTATTATTGATATTGGTAGTAGATTTTATTCTTGTTCCGACCATATAAAATTTTCAATATGTTATTATTTGAAAAAATCGAGAAAAAAAGTCTTAAAGTTCAAATAATAAAAATTCATTAAATTGGGTAAATTTATCTAGTTGCCGATGTATCACATTAGTTACGGCTATCAGATTTAAATAATTTGTAAATGTCACAATAGAATAAGTGTTATTATTTCGCTTTTTCTAAATTAGAAAAACTATTTTATTAATAAGAATGGTACAGTTGAGCGACAAACAGAGAATTGAAGTGTTAATAATGATTGGTTATGGCGACAGAGCTAGAACACATCAAGAAGTGTGTCATCTTTTTTAGAGAAAAATACCGGGATCAGCCCATAAATCAATCAACAATTAGTAGGATTGAGAAAATAATTCAGGAACATGGCGTTGTAAAGAATCTTCCAAAAACTGGACGTCCGGCGACGTTAAATGAAGATGCACAACTTGATGTGCTACTAAAATTGAAAACAATCCACATTAAACTAGTAGAAGCATTACTTTGAACCACAATATAAGCCACACTACAGTTCTAAAACTTTTGAAAGTTCACAAATTCCACCCATATAAGGTACACTTGGTTCATGAGTTGACAGAAGATGACTTTGATCGTAGGCAAGAGTTTTGCGAACAAATGATGGAATGTTTTTCCAGCGTGTTTTATTTTCGGATGAAGCAACATTTTGTTTGTCAATAGACAGAATTGTAGATATTGGGCTAGGGACAATCGCCATTGGATGCAGGAAAGTCATACCCAATATCCTCAGAAAGTTAATGTTTGGGCAGGAATTATTGGTGACAGAATTATAGGTCCATTCTTTTTTGAAAACAATTTGACTGGAGATAGATACCTGCAATTTTTACAGTTGGAATTGATGCCTGCAATAGCTGCATTATTCCCCAATGCAAATAACCCTGACCTACCAAATAATACCATTTGGTTACAACAAGATGGCGCTCCGCCTCATTACGAAATTATTGTGTGACGCTACTTGGACCAAGTTCTCCCAGCAAGATGGATAGGCAGATAAAATGACCGCCTAGGTCTTCTGATCTAACGCCATTAGACTTATTTTTATGGGGGTACTTAAAAAGTAAAGTGTACAACAATCGACCCAATAATTTAGACGATCTCAGGCAAAGAATTCAACATGAGATTAGGTTAATATCGCCTCAAACTATTCAGAATGTGAGAAATGAATTTTATAATCGTCTTGGGTATTGTCAATTGGTACAGGGTCGTCAGTTTGAACATTTAGTGTAAATGTAATTTAACAACTGTTATTTCTGTGCTTATTTTTGTGTTTGATGATATTGTTAGATTTTTTTTTCTGGTTAATCAATTTAGTTTTAGTTTTATACTAATGTTTGCCTCACGAAGTTATCGTTATTACTAACTTTGAATTGAGCAGATAATAAATTTCTAGTTCGATTTTTCAACTACTTGTATAATTTCAAAATAAAAACGAATATGCCGTCGATAACTATCCGTTAAACTTAGGCAACTAGATAAATTTACCCAATTTAATGAATTTTTATTATTTGAACTTTAAGACTGTTTTTCTCGATTTTTTCAAATAATAACATATTGAAAATTTTATATGCTCGGAACCAGAATAAAATCTACTACCAAAATGAATAATAAAAAATATAGGTTGTCATTTAAAAAAAATAGTCGATGACGTCATAACTTAAAAAATAAATGACATAAGAAACTGAAATTAGACTGAAAATATTTGCCGAAGTTAAAATCGCTATACCCCTTCGAGATTTTTTTCCAAAAAAATTAATATCAACGGAATTACTGAATTTATGCTTTACTTAATTTCCACACTGTATACAGAACTCACTATGTATATAATCCATTCACGATGTTTTTGCATCATTGTTAGCTATGGTATTTTTTTTCCAGACTGGTTGAATGTTAGCCACACACAAATACCATTTCCTATGAACAATAGTTGTTAATTTGAAACCAGCTAATAATAAACTATTAACTGCTTAATATTTGTTTATTATTTTCTTGAACAACTGATTCAGAATTTTTGAAATAAACAAATCAAACAAAACGCTAATGATGGGCGTGGGGTATTGAAGAGCTTCTTTTCAGTTCATTAATTTAGTTTGGGTACACAATATATTTATGCCTGAAATAGTTCAATCGTATTTAGTTTACTCAATATTCTTATATTTTTATGAATAAAGAGGATGAATCAGTGTGTGCAAATAGATATAAGAATGGTAAAAATAACGGTCCATTTTTAGATATAATTAACTTGCGTTTTATTTAATGCTAATTGCATAATTTGGTTTGAGGTCAACCTTAAAAATTCTAGAACCGACAACTAAATTGTAAATCTTTGATAATCTAAGCGACCACTGGACCTTTAGTGCACCAGCGCGAACACTCCGAAGTGTGGGCGCAAGGGGGAACGCTTGTACTAAGACGGTTAGGTTTTTTGAAGGCAGACTCTGCCGAGCTACGGCCGAGTGCGGACCTATGTTTCTTTCTGTTATATAAAGTACGTTATCTTATTTCTTATGGGGAGACAAGACCTGTGCATCGACAGAGTTAGTTGTGTGTTTTTTGTACGTTGCTTTTATGGGCACTACATTATAGAATGTGTCTGGTTGAGCTGTTATGGTCAAGAAGTTACGAGGCATGTAACCTAAGAAAGCTATGGTAAGGTTATCTTCCTTTCAATTATTGTTAAAATAGGTACCTATTAAGTATTAAACAGCCGGCTTCGTTTTGAGTGCGAGCTGGAAATTTGAAAATTAAAATTTGCATCAACAGGCTGATTTGCCTATCTATCTAGAGGTGTAGAAAGCTCCCTAGAGTTTTAATTTTGCTCTCGAACTGTGTGAGACAATTTTATGAAAAGTAACCGTTCTTTCCCCCTTTCAACGGCACTAGTACGTGTAGTTTTTTAGACGTTTAAAATATGTAACTTTCCTAGACTTTTATATAAAACGAAAAAAGAAAGGCGAGTGGCGCCCTAAAACAGACTTATTGAGTGAAATAATGTTAAGATTTTCTGAAGTTTGAACTCATGTATGTACCTGGTTTATTACTTGCTAACCACGCCCTGACCCTCTTGTGTTTTATATTCTAAATATATGTATGTATTTTTTGTTGTCGTTTTATTTGAATGATTAAAGTAAGTCAAAATAGCGAAGAAAGAAATAAATTCGTCATAGATATTATTAATTTACACACTTATTACCGTTTAATAATGTTGCGTTACAGGTAACGATCTTAGCTTTGTCTTTTATTTATTGTAGATAATCTAGCAGGAAAGCCTTCTGTCATAAATATTAACCTCAAATTAATCAACCTAAACTTGTTGAGTGAGATTTGTCAGTCAGTTATTCATAGCAAAATATTGCATAAACATCGTGAATGAACCATACAGGATGTTCTGAAAGTAAAACTCCCATGTGCTAAAAGTGAATATCATTTTGAGGCAGAAACTGTAATACACGTATCTCTGATTCGCCTTTGTTTCAGACACAGAGCGTCTCACAAGGAGTACATATATCCCATTTTATAAAACAGTATCTCTGGCACCGTAATAATATAATATACAATCGTAAAATTTGGCATCTATTTATTATTTACTCTTATGTATGGCAGTTCGCTATTGGTACATCCTGTATGTAAGAAATGTTTAAAATCCAGATATCCTAAAAACTCACGGAAACATTTTCTGCGGACGCCTATGGTTACTACAATAATTCTGGACACCAAAATATTGAATCAGTCATGATAATATTGTCTCAAGTAATTTAATAAGTAACAATTATTTTATTACTATTATTGTTTATTTTGGCACATTTGAGATGAAAAAAATTAGTAGATTAAAATGAACTGACACCAGACAAAAATTAACCTTAGTAAATAAAATAGTGATATTGAGTTATTTTCCATAAAATGATTTTAGGTAGATTTTTGCCATGGTTTCAGTTTGTGTCACTCCAGTTGATATCATTATGCAATAAAACTGTGTATAATTAATTACTTATATACAAAAATAAAATTCATCTAAGTATTAATACATAGAAATTAAGTAAGAACACAATAATTATTATAATAAATCACATTTTGGTTCGTAAAATAAACTGCTCAAAAATAATTAAGGTAATTAAGGTTATAAAAACTTTTATTTCATTGAGCAAAAGTCAATACATCAATATTTTCAATATTCATTATTTGCTGTTTCATGTACTAAGTGTACCTTTTGCATATGTCATATATTCGGACCTTACATGAATAATATGCAACAAAAAAAATAATAAGTAACTCAAAAGACCGTTATTTCAGCGAAAATACATCTGAAGTATTGTTTTGACTTTAGGGGCAATTTTTTTATGATTTTGGAAAAAACTAAATACCTTTGTTCGCGACAATATGCAACGCAATATTATTTGCGTTGGTAATATATCCGCCACCTTTTTTAAATGGCGACCAGAATAAAACATGTTCTAGATTTTCACAAATCAAATATAAAAAAGATAAGTAACTGTAAAAACATGTAGTAGCTGGATCGAATAGATTGAATTTATAGAAAAGATAATAGTTACAAAATAAAATGTTCCTCATAATACTGTCCATAGTCATTAAAACCTACTACAATAAACATCCAAACTACAGTAAAAATTAATACCCCAAATTAATCTTGAGAAGTTCAGTTACAATTATTAATAAATAAATAAAATTAAAATACACATTTATTTCATCTATGGGAAGTACTAATCCTAGTTTTAGTATGATAAATTGTCTCTTAGTATGGCCTGTTTCACTACTTTGTATTTTTCACATTTTCCCCACCAGGAAAACCGCACGCATTTCTTTCGTGGCTTGAGGACAAAACATTTAGTTTGGACAACGTTGAAGAATAATTTTCCTACCAAATTGGCATCACTGCTTCCGACCATCTTCAAGCATGCCCGAAAGCTGGAACAAAACAGTCGGTTAAAAATTCATATTAAAAAAATTAATTGCTATGTTAGAATTACTGTTGTTTTTACAAAAATTCTTATACACCGTGTCTCAAAAGATTCTGCAATATGTATTTTGTACGCATGCGCACATTCCTACGCAGTTTTATCAGTGTCAGGTAGGCGCGTGAATACTAACTAGCCTCGCCCGCCTCGCCCGCCTCGAGCTTCCGTCTACTGAAAGTGCTGAAATTTTAAAATTATTACAACTCATGTTATTGGTCTTTCAATGTATATAACAAGTATATGTTTGGACTTTTTCTTCCTCACTGTAAACCATTTTGATTATTTCATTAAAGAAATGTAACTTATCAAACATAATAGTTGTCATTTTCACAGCTCACTTTAATAATGTTAACTTTTCCATATTTACAGCAACTAGTTTAACTAATATATTCGACGTTTAATAACTCAAAAACGGTATACGGTAGGGATAACATATAGTATATTTTTGAAATCAAGAACAAAAGATCATTCCAAAAATTTAATAATATGCAGGGTATTCAATTTTAAAAATATATAATTTTTTTTGTATCCCCTGAAATCTGCACGCTACTGTACTTTTGATAGCATTTTAACAAAATTCAGTCATAACCACAAACTTTCATTTAAAACTTTTTTTTCTATAGGCAATAATAACGATGATAAGGGGTGGGTAATTCATAATGAATAACCCTGTACCATAATTCCGTATTTAGTGTAAAATTACTTTATTGCACAAAGACGCACTTACTAGTTACTCCCAATTTGCAAAAGGTCTTGAGGCACGGTGTATATCCTTTACCATTGGCTAAAAGTAGTTAAAAATTTGGGTACCTCAAGGTATCGTACTGGGCCCTTTACTCTTTATTATTTTCATCAATCTTAAGTGTTTTCGAAATTGTCGTAACTCAACCTATAATTAATCAACATTATAAATAACGTAAATATACAGATGGTTCCGCATAAAAACTGGCGTAACAATGGCTATTGATTGTTACCTTGTAAACATCGTTAAAATGTTCTTGCCATTTTTTGTGCCGAAGCGTCACCCTGTATATCCATATATCCAACGTAACAACGATAGTTTCCTTGGATGTTACCTTCTAATTGGCGTTGATATCCTGACGCTAAGCCCCCAATCAAAGATTATCCAGAGATTATTTGATTATAATTTTTAAAGTACCAGAAAGCAACAGTAATACTAATTGTCGTAAACAGTATTATTGCCAAATGATTTCACACTGTATGTGACATTAAATTATGATTACCATTTCTCAACTAATTCCCTTTAAGTATTATGTAAATAAACTTTAGTATATCTACTCATAGCAAATGCAAATAGATACTCAAGTTGTAAATCCACTTATTATACCTACATTCTAAATAAATCTTAAGTAGGTAATGAAATAATGAAAAACAAATAATAAGTATCCTTAACAGTAATCTGCAAGCCTAATTATAGCTACGACGAACTAAAATATTCCTCTGAAAGAAACATACTAGAATTTTTATTACATGCACACGAGATAATATAAAAAAAATTATATGGATGTAATCGTCTAATAACAATAATTATTATTATTGGTAAATGAACACAGTCATAAACTTATATGACTTGTGGGAAATAAGAGTTTTAATGTATTGGAAAATTTGCTGGAAAAATTTGATGTTTCTAAATGGATGACCATCTTTCATCACTTAAAAAATACTGACGTCCGAAAATATTACGTCAAAAAAACATCTATTGCCAGTACAGATAAACATCCCAAATATTGTTGCAAATAACCGGAAACTTTAAAAAATTACATTTTTTTTTTTAAATAGTGACTTTCAATAATGATTTAACGAAATCTTTTGCATAGAGGTGAGTGGGTTCAATAGGTTTATTTGGGTCTCGGGGATATGTATAGAGACCGGATCCGACTAATACATGACGAAATTCAAATATTCAAACTCTAAAGCGATACTGAAGCAACCGGGTCTAGCATTCTCATCGCTTTCGACAAAATTTACCAAATATCTTCTAATAAAAGAAGAACTTTCGGAACATACAAAGAAAAAACATGTGTGACGCAATATATGGTAACAAAACAAAGTGATACACGCATGCGCGCATCTAGCAAGTCGGACGATCTAGTTCATTTTGCAATCTATTTTAGAATGCCGGCGATCGCGATCGTATTCTCGGGACACACCATCAGTCAAAATATTGCCCAGACGATCCGAATATTGCTTGCAATATGATTACGGTTGCCCACCGACTAGAAATTTTGTCGAAAGTGAAGCTACTGTACGACCCAGTTGCTTCAATATCGCCTAGTATCCCGTGACTCCAACTGCATCGCCGGCAAGCTGAAGCAAATTGCAGAGTGGTCGCTCAGTAGATGGTACATCACATTGTACAATTCGGTGGTATCAGTATCGCTTAGCAAATAGGCGGCTTAACCAGAGACAACCACGAGACATTCAAGTACATGTAAAATTTCTATTCGGAATATTGCACTGGTCTACTGTATGGGAAGATTAGAGTAGATGGCATACGCGATTTAAAAAAGCGCGCGATACGTTTTGTTGGCTGTTGTTATATTTTAATTACATTTTAATGAAGAAATGAAACAAAACAGGTAAAATAAATCGTTTATTGATAGAAAATCAATAAAATAACAAGCCACAGCGAATGCAATAATTAAGACAACATATTTTAAATATCTAAACCATAGAAAAATAAAGTTAAGCATTTTACAATTAAACAATAACGATTATAATACTTTCTTGAGCAACAGGTACCTATGTAATACAAAACCTATATGGCAAGTACAAAAAATATATAAATAAGCCTACCAATAAGGAAAAAAATGTACATTTGCTTCCTAACATCCCAGATATATGTATCAACATCGATTAATGCTGCACATATATACAATGTGGTCTGCAATTTAACAATACTTTTAACAAATATAATAGTAATAATATTTAATTGCTTAAGTAAAGTTTACATTAACAAAACATATTACAAACACTGATAGGTTTTTACAAATAAACATACACATCCTACACAAGAACGAAGAAGTACTTGCAAGTAGGTACATAAATTATATAACTAATTAATAATTATTGGGTAAATATAAACATGTTAGGTAGGCGCATATGTACATATTACAGTTTCAAGCAACATCAACACTTGAAATTATAAAAAAACATTAGCAATAACATTAGAGGTATTCAAGCCATAAGAAGCTAATAAAATAAAACTTATTTATTTATTTTATAATTTGCAAAATGTTTTTGACTGCTGCCAGAACAAACCTATCAACAACTATTGATGCTGGAATGTCCTCAGCTTATGTTTAGATTTCTTTGCATCCTTATGATTCTGAATGTTTTTGGTTTTTTCTTCTACACCACCAAGAAATCCCAATTTTCCACACTGCTTTCACGATCTCCCTGGTTACAATTTTATAATGATCAGAACAAGAATACCATGAGAAGTTCACATTATCAAAGATGAATTGAGTGACCAAAACAGAAATCTTGAGTTTATCGCAAAATGTGTCTAATGTGTTTTCTAATATTGTAATGGCCTGACCATTCCTTAAAACTTATGAGGCGACTCCGGACTTGACAACAACTGGTGACAGCAGGTTGCACAATCTATATGCTCAAGAATCTTTTTCACAATGAACCCACTGACGTAAGCAACTGATAAAGTTGCCGTTGTTCCTTACTCCACTGCTCTGCCCATTGTGTCAGCTGTATTATCACCTAATTGCGACTGGGATGCACTGGATGTGTAAGTTGATGATGCGACCACTTGTTCATCATCCACAAGTAAACATTTCGTAACTTTTTAGTATAGGACAGACCCATGAAATTCTCCAACTGTCAGGAATGGTATGTGTAGAGAGTATGAGATTGAACAATATAAGCAGTGGCTCATATAAGGACCCCGCGCAATCTTTAATAAGAAAGGATCTGATCAACCCCACAAGTCATTTTGTTTTTTTAGTTTAAAAATGGATTGCCGTATGTCCTCTTCTGCAAAATTTATTACATTAATGCAAGTTTGAGGGGTACCAGATATTGCAGTTAAATGATTCGTATCGCCAGTCGAGAAAACACTAGAAAAGTATTTTGCAAATCCATCTACAATTTTGACAGGAGCATCAAATTGCTCTTCATCTAAGAAAACCGTCGACGGAATGCGCGAGGATCCTTTTTTGCTTTGAACAAAAGATCAAAAACTCCTAGGATCGTTCTTAAAATTCTCTTGAATTGATGCTAAATAATTACTGTAAGCAGTAGATGTTTGCCTTTTAATTGTTGTTCGTAGTCGTTTAAATTCAGCGAGATCGGATAAGTTGTGCCTTTGTTTGTATTTATTAAGATAATAAGCCTTAAGCTTTATGTTACTAATTATTTCAGATGAATACCATGTTGGATACTTACGTTTAAAATTTTTATATATTGGAACAAACTGTTCAAATAGACTATAAATTTGTAAGTAAAATGCGTCGCAGGCAGAGTTGATATCAGTGAAGTTCTTCAAGAATTCCCAATTGGTGTATAAAAATGCATCATATAACCCGCGAAAGTTTGCCTTTTTAAAATTATGTCTTACTATTAGGATTGGTAGGAAAGTCATATGGCTCAGCCGAATTTACTTTAATTTTTATTAAAAGAGAAGGGTGGCGACTGTTCTCCTCCTAGACTAATGGTAGACTATCTCGTAGAACAACACATTCAATATCAGAAATGCAAATATCCAAAATTCTACCATTTGTATTGAGAGTAGCATTAAATTGTTGAAAATCATTGAACTGTAAGAAATTCAACATTAAACCGGTTTTAAAATCATTCAGATCTGAGGTAATGAAATGAGAGATATTAAAATCACCTAGTATCAACACATTTTTAACGTTTACAAATAGGACAATAATATGGCAAACGTGCATAGTTTTACAATTGAACTGACTCATAATAATGAAAATAATTTTCTGTCTAATATAAATTTTGTACGTCCTAGTTTTCCTTGACCGACCAATATTTTATGATGTGATAACACTGCCAGTCATAATTTACCTCTATAAATACATCGAAAACATGGATTCTTTAAGAGGTGATTGTCTCGAGAGCCCAATGGTCATTTTATTGCCAAGACGCTTTAAAAGAGTCGTTAGCAGATTTCAGTTAGTTTACAGAGTTCGCTTCTCTTGGCCGCTTCAGCATTTCATAATGCCTCACTAAAGTAATAGTTGAGTGGAAAGGAGTTAGAAAAAATTTACATAAAATGTTTAAGACCTTTTGAACTGGACGATTGGATAACTGACCCGTTAACACAGATTGTGGTTTGGAAACAATTTGAATTTAAATTAATAAATACCTAATGATTTATTTTAAATATTAATGTAGTCTGTATTAATTTACTAGCATTACATAAGTAATAACTAAGTTATTTCCACATAAAAATTAATTAAAAGTAGTTGAGTGAGTCAATATTATGGACGTGCTTGTCAATTTATTAAAACTAATTTTATAGAAACGACTGATAAAAGATAGGAAAAATGTTTGGTATGTACTGGAAGAAAAATTATGTACATCTCTCAGACAGTCATATGATTTTACTATAAAACTGATACATGACACTAAATACTAGCTTTTGACGTCATAATTAAAGAGGGGTCAATTGTATGCAGTTTCAATGTACCGGGTGATCCAAATAAGCCTCCCACCCCCATTTTCTCGGTTATTTGGAAAGATACGAAAAAAATGAAAAACGCTTTTTGTAGGTTTTTTAAAAAGGAATCCAGAACAGAAAAACAACTGAACATCAAATAAAAAAGATGGAGGCCCAAATATTTTTCCATATAAATAGGGCGTCTTATTCTGATTTCAAATATGTATACTTTTTATATAGTATCTTCAGTAAATATTCCGATAATCGATTATTTCCCAAAATACGTTGCTTAACAGATATCAAGAAATACTATCTAGGTGGCTGTGATAGTAAAACAAAAGTATTAGTTTGACAGTTTGACTATTATAACTATTAACTTTTTGCCTAATTTACCTACATTTAATGACTCATCCGCTTAACCCCCACCTTTTAGAATCTTACAGTAAATAAATTTTAAAGTAAATGATATTTATAATTATTATCCATATTTAACCAGTTTATTTGCCGAAACTTTACTGAGATATGATCAAATTTCCTCAGATTATTAATGAATGACAGCAGGTGTTTTGTACTATTTGAATGCAGAATCCAAGCACGGGTAATATACAATATCAACATAAAAGAAAATTGGAAGTACAATTGATTCACATAATTTTTTCTTGTTTTAGAATTAAGCATATAGTAGTTTTAAACTTAAATAATTTTTTTTTTAATGGTTAACATGGTCGTTAAATCTAAAGTGAATATCAATTATTTAATATTTAATTTGGATTTGAGAATTTCATAATTATTTTTCGGATAAAATAACATTATGGATGTTTTTTCTAAATTCAGTTTTAAGTTATGTTTTTTACAAATCGAAACCATTCTGCTAAGATCCTCGTTAATGTTTTTAGATGCTAACTCATATTTTTGGGTAGATAAGTTGACTATCTTTTGCATAACAATGAATCTATGAAAACTTACTAACATTAAAGTAGTCAGATATGTATATAAGAAATAGAAATGGACCTAATATGGAGCCCTGTGGAACTCCAGATAACACTGGCTCAGAGCACGATATGCTTAGATTTGTACGGACACCTTGATGACGATTTTCCAAATATGAACGAAAAAACAAAAGTTTGTGTCATCTAAACCATAATATTTTAATTTTGCCGTCAATAAATTATGATCCACTGAGTCAAATTAATTATGCCTGTAAAATTATTAAACTTGTGTGGTATGGTATTCAAAACTTGAAAATTATAAAAATTTTGTAACAAAGGGAAAGCTGCGTACAGCTTGTCGTTTCTAAGTTTAGGTGTATTTAAATACTTATTTCTCATTGATTTATTATCCTATAAATAATAGAGTAGATTATTATTTTGAAAATTTGGTAATAACGACATTAACTATCTATGTAGCTATACTTGTGGGTTGGTGGTATGTTCTAATGTTAAAATTGTGATTATTTTTTTTATGTATAGTTTCGCCAGAGCATTTAAAAAATAATAAAATGTATAATAAACTAAGCTGTGATATGACACAGCATAACTAAAAGCGGCAGACGCCATTAATAAAATCAGTAAATAAAATTGTTGCAATCTAGGCTCTTGAGAAAAGAAAAACAGATTTTTGTTCGTGTTCTGTATTTAAGAAATATAAATATATTAGCAAGCCATAAAACAAAAATTAAATGTGATACAGAACTACTTTACTATTATATACAGTGTGTTGCACAAAACATAAACGATACTAATTAACTTAACAAAATAACTTAAATATTAACATGATCCACAGAAAGAACATGAATTTAAAAATATCAGTATTATCTTGAACCGATATATAGTTTATATACATTAGAAATAGTAGTGAAAGAACAACTATTAGATTATTGTGATAAAAATTCAATAATATTGCCGAACCAATCTGGTTTTCGTAAGGGTCACACTTGTGAAACGGTAATACTAAATATATATGATATATGGATTAAAGTTATTGACAATAGTGACATAGTTATAGCAGTATTTTTGGATTTTTGTAGGGCGTTTGAAACTGTTGATCGTGAGTTGTTGTTAAAAAAATTGGAGAAAATGGGGATATGTAATAATGTGTTAAAGTGGTTTCAGGATTATTTAGATCATAGATCACAAAAAGTTAAATACAAAAATTGTACGTCGCCAGCAATGATAACCAAATGTGGAGTACCTCAAGGTACAGTCCTAGGACCAATTTTATTTATTCTGTACGTTAACAATATGATAAAATGTGTAGACAAATGTAATATTAAAATGTTTGAAGACGACACAATGCTGTACATCATAGGAAAAAATGTTGTAGATTTAATACGCATAATAATGTAATATATGAATGGTTGTGTGATAATAGTCTCTGCATAAATGTGAAAAAATGTAAATATATGATTATAGGAAGTACTTATAAATTAGATAATATTGAAGACAATAATTATAATATAAAAATGAATGATATCAATTTAGACAGAGTTAACGACATGAAATATCTAGGAGTTGTAATTGATGAGAACTTAAACTTAAAAAAACATGCAAACTATATAATGAACAAAATGTCAAAAAAAAGTATCTTTCTTAAATAGAGTTGGAAACTCACTCTCTATGTTTACTAAAATATTAATATCTATACATTAATATTTATCATATAATATATATCAATTGCACCGCATATCGACTTTTGTTCTTCAATATTATTTAACTTAAATCAAAATCAAACTCAACAACTCCAAAAGATCCAAAATAAAGCAATGGGAATTATTCTCAAATGCAATAGATACACACCAATCAGAATGATGCTGGAGGTGTTAAATTTAATGAATATAAGACAAAGAATTGTATACAGAACATTAATAGTCATTTATAAAATTAAAAACAAAATGTTACCACCGTACTTATATAATGAAGTAAGGTACGTCAATGATGTTCATAATAACCCAACCAGAAATGCAAATAATTTTTTTATATGTACTTTTAACGAGACTAATACTGAAAAGTCTGTGTTGTCAAAAGGTTTAAAATTATATAATAGCTTACCTGCCACTATTAGAGACTACCAAAATTTAAATAACTTTAAGAGCATTCTATACAAGCACGTGGTAAAAGAATTTTAGTTCATTTAGAATTTACAAATTAAGTTTATTAAATAGTGTTAGTATAAGTAAATGAAATATTGAAGAAAATTTGTAATGAATAGCTATGCTAAATAAAGATATATTATTATATTATTATTATTACATGGTTTATAACGGTGGAAATTTTAAAAAATTTGCTCTGGGAACTGCAAATAAAATAAACTACTAGAATGAGTTGGAAAAACTGGAACATGAAGAAAGAAACAACAACAACAAGTAATTCTGGACAGTCAATTTGGTTATTTAAAATTTTATATAAAGTTACTATTGAATAATATTTCTGTCGAGTATTCAAGTCAATCATGTGAAATCTTTGTAATAACATTTTGTTGAAAATGCCTTGAAGGGGATAAATATGATACAACTTATACCACAGAAACTTTACAAATTTTCTCTGTACTTTCTCAATATGAATTTTATGAATTCCGTATCCCACATTCCAGACAAGGCAAGCATATTCCAATTTAGATCTAACGGACTTTACCAAAGCCTTCGACCGCATTGATCATCAGCTACTGCTACAAAAGTTGGAAAAGTTCAGATTTAACCTAAACCTACTAAGCTTTTTTCGATCATACCTAACAGAGAGAAAGCAATTTGCATTTTATAACGGACATAAATCATCAAGATACTTGGCACAATCCGGAGTATCACAAAGCTCCAATCTCGGCCCTTATTATTTCTGTTATTTTAGATGATGTTCCGTAAATGATTGTATAAGTCTTCAAAATAACCTCAACGCAGTCAACAATTGGTGTATTCTTAACAAAATTGGCATCAATGCCACCAAATGTAATGACAAAAAAAGATAAATCGTATTATTTACGACTACAGAATTAATGATACTGTCCTAGAACGCACAAATACAATCAAAGATTTAGGCAAATATTTCGATCCTGAACTCAGCTTTGCCGAACATACGAACAATAAGTCTAAAGAAGCAATCAATCATAAGAAATTGTAAATCATTTACTAATTCAACATGTCTAAAATTACTATACTACTCTTACGTAAGATTAAATATCGAGTATGGAAGCATAATCTGGAATCCCGATTACCTTATCTACAAAAATACGCTAAATTATCCCGACAGAGGGGTAGACAATAGGTATCTACTGGCTAGCTTTAATTTTGAGAGTGGAATTTCGCCGAATCTGTTCCATGCTAACTTTTCTTCATAAACTACTACATAATAAAATTGATTGTCCTCAAGTTCTTTCACAAATTAATCTGCTGATTCCTAGAGCGCATTCTCAATACTGTGATATAAACACTTGTACACAAAAAGAGCTATTGAAATATGCTAGACAAGCTTTTGAAATATAATCTTAATCTTTAAAATCAAAATCTTCTTTATACCTCTGCCTTTTTATTTTATTTATTTACCTTCTTCACAATACTCAAATATTACCTTACACGAATTAATTATAGTCATATTATTTACCTATCTTAATTATTAATACTGTTATTTCCTTCCTTCTCAACTATTCTGAACTACTTTAATACCTAGTGAGATTAATGTTCATTGTACGATTTACCATATTATATATCATCAAGTTTATAGTTTAATATAAGAATAAGATTTAAGTATAATATTTTACGCATATTTTGTACTGAAACTTTGTCCTGTAACTGGGGTTACCTGTTGGGCAAATTAGACATATTATTATTATTATTATTATTAAAGAGTAACTCCAGTGTAGAAGTTTCCACAAGCTGCTTGCTGTTTCGTATTATAAACCAAGATTTCTATAAGCACTCACTACCATGTCATTGATGTGGTCAGTAAACGTTAATCTGCAGTCAAAGATTACTCCCAAATTTTTAAACTTATAACATCTAGTTACATTAGCCTCGTTAATTGAATATGTAAATTCAGTTGGCTGCAGTTTTCTCGGAAAACCCATGCAATTGCACTTACTAATATTGAGGGGTAATACATTTCTTTCACACCAAAGATTCAATTTATTTAAATCTTCCTGCATTGTAATACAGTCCTCAAAGTTGGAAATCGACGAATATAATTTTATATCATCGGTATATAATAGAGCATTACAACTAAGTTCACAGCCGATATAATTTATGAAAATAATAAACAAAGGAGGCCCTAGAACGGATCCTTGTGGGACTCTTGAAGTTGCTGTCATTTCCACAGTCTTAAAACCCTGGTTCTGCACATATAGGCTTCAGTTGTTTAAATAAGAATAAAAAAAACTTGAGTAATCCATCACTAAGTCCTACATCGCACAGTTATCATAAGGTTAGTTTTATTCATTTCCAAATGATGCCAACTGTGTTGGCTAAGCGCACGTCGAGTGCAGTACACGGTGTTTTGGTTTTTTGTTGAAAACCACGTCAGTGCATTGTCATTATTCTTTTTTTGTATTTATAAGAAGTGTTCGACTTACTTTCACATGCAAAATATTCCTGTGCAATGTAACTCGTGTTCTTGACACTCGGTATTAGGTTATATGCAATATAAAATGTCAGATTAATAATTAATCAAATCACATTTCACCATAGGATGCATGATCAAAAACCCAAGAGCAAATAAAAGGCGAAGAATACGAAAATTAATGATGGTAAATTATTAGTCACGAACAATCAACCAAATTTAACGTCAGCTTAACGAACCGTTTAATAAATCACAATTAATAAACTTTTCAATAAACATTCCATGTTCGATCATAAAAAAATCGAGTGTAAATCATTCTTTTAGTTATACCTCCTTCATATTTTGTTAAACAAATTTATAGCGTGTATATATCGACAAATAAAACATGGCGCGTTTGACAGCATAAAAAACGACAATAAAAGCAGAAAATTTATTGTGCATATGAATTAATTTGGAGAAAGAAAAATAGTTTTGGTTAACATCTTTTAAACAATTTAAAATTAGGGCCAGTTGCACGAACAAAAAGTATGATAAAAAATTAAAAAATTAAAAAACCAAAAAATTTAAAAATTACATTTTATATAAAATAATAAAAAACTTATCTTTAATCATATATTATGCAACGACCATTTAATGATAGCTATTAAGCAGACACTAGTTTTTCTACAACCAGTCATAATAATGAAAAATAAGCACTTTATTTTTAAGATTTATCCAATTTATAATAAAATTATGAGTTATAACTAAGCCTGGCCAAGGTCATTAATCCTACAGAGACGTACTGGATATGCATCATATCATAATACTTGAATAAGTACAATAATAAAAACCAAAATATTTTATATATTGTGATGTATGTTTTTGTACTATTTCGTTCGCTTTAAATTCTTTTTTTGTGTATTTCCTTATATTTTGTAAGCTTAGTGCTGCACATTATTATTAAACTGTTAAATGACGTTCACACATGTACATTGTATATCTAAGTGATAACTAATAATAAATAAATAAATAAATAAATAAATAAAATAAATGGAAATAAATTTTATTATTACTGGTACATTTTATAAAAATATGTACAAAACTCACCTTCTTAAGCTTAAGATTTATGAAGTAGCTTGGTTGTCGTTATCACAAACTGGAGCACTTCTATAATAACTGTGTAGCATCAGATATGTTTCTACAGTTGTCTCAGTAAGCGATGTTCGCTTTGGTGAAAAAATATGTTTGTATTTTGAAAATGACCGTTCGACATCTACGGATGTAATACAGGCATAAATAAAACGCTCTGTGAACTCACTTAACGCAGCTGTAGATGCACCATCACAAATTTGTCTTAATTTGGTAAAATCAGGATCTTTCCGTAATACACTCTTGAATTTTTTCAATAACGGGTTTATTTTTTGCGTCATTTATAGGCTGTAGCTGTGTATTTACGTCGTCCACTATTTGCAGCGATTCCACTAACGACAACGAAGTATTTTGCAATTCTTCTATTGCGTCGTGTAGTCCTCTATAATTGTTTAAATAGTTTCCAAATCTGTTTCAAGGGAAACATCTTGAAAGCCTGTCTGGCTTTCCTTAATAGCTGCAGCCTCGTTAGGGTTGAACTGTAGTATTACAGCTTTTATTTGTTGAAAATATTCAGCATAATAAAAAGCTGCCTTCAACCACGTTCCCCAACGTGTAAGAATCGGCTCTGGTGGTTCCGGAATACCAGGACACAGTGTGTGAAATGCTCGAAGCCGTTTAGAAGATTTGAGAAATACTTTTTTTGTATTTGCTTTAATGCATCTACCTCTGGAAAACATTTTTGAATTGTTTCTGCTATAAGATGGAACGGATGCACTTTACACGTAACATGTAAAAACATACAATCGTCTCTTTGAAGAAAACGGCCCACCAAACGCATTGTCGCAGCACCGTCGGTCACAAACATCAACACTTGACTTGTTGACAGTTCAAATTTTTCGAAAGTCTCCAACACCACCCGCGTAATTGTTTCGCCAGTACACGCAGTTAGTCTTTTGCTAGCTAGTAAAAGTGGAAATGTTAGTTTAACAGGGTCGAGCACACGTACTATAACATTTAAAATAGATTTTTTTTTACAATCTGTCGTCTCGTCAACACATAACCACAGCCGTGTATTTTTTAATGCACATTTGATCCTATTTAAAATGTCTTCACGAACACTTGGTACATATCTACGTAACGATGAACGACTTGGTAAATTCACCTGGGGATTGTATTTATTCCAGAATTCCCAAATTGCTGGTTTATCCAATATGCGCAGGGGAACATCACAGACAATCAGCATTAACAGTAAATTAAACATAAACTGAGGTTCCAAAGAAGACACACCATTTTTTTTATTTTTATGCCGGTTACTATTGACATGAGTTTTGCAGCCGTATTTATTCCAGCACATTAAGTCTTGAGCACAAACTTTACAAATTATTTTACATCCATCATAGAATAAATCCGGAAATTCACCGATAAATTTATTCACTTCATCAGCGTACGGTCGTTTTCTACTCTTTACGCTCAACATTATTTATTTTTATTAGTACTCTATGCATAGACCGACAGATAAAAACTGAAGTGTGCCGTGTCATCGTCATCGTAAACAAGCGCGCGATGGCATTGGTATTGCGCCCGACCCTGAATCTACCATCGCTTGGCCAGGCTTTTATGTCAGTTGTATAAAACGTTTTTAAATTTTTGGGTTTATCCCTTCAGATTATTTTTTCAATAAGGCATGCAATTTAGGATATTTGGATATGTCCACTTTATGTTTAATACATAAATTTCAAAATTGAGTAATAAAATTTGTGGATTTAAATTTTTTTCATCCCATCAAAACAAACAACCAAAACGTTTTTTGAAAAGCTGTAAACCAATTTTTCGTATGTTTTTGCTGATTTTACGGATGATAAATGATTTGTAATTCTTGTGGCCTGTTTCACAATTTCAGGTGGAGTTGAATTCTCAATTTCACTCACACTATCGCACATTTTTACCAATTTTACTTGCAAAAAGCGCAAATTTTAGGAATTTACAAATAAACTGTCAAAACTGATAAAATTTAAATCTGTCATTCTCATGACAATATTTGATATTGACTGAATATTGCTGTGATGTTGCATTTCTAGTGGTTCTAAATTTGTATCTTAATGAAAAATCTGTATTATAATGAATTTCATGAAAGTACATGCCTAATAAATCAATTAAAGTATGGGAGTAGAAAATAGAACATTTCGAGCCAACGGCCTCTGGTCCCTTGACATTAGAAATATTTCCTAAAAATATGATATAAGTTATAAAGTTTCACAACAGAACAATTCGATTTTGACACAATTACCAAAATACGAAGATTATTTGTGTGTAAACAAGAAGTCCTTTTTTTCACAAACTCTTTATTAAAGCTACCGGTTTCATGGTATTTACCACATCTTCAGGCAACAAGACTAAAAATTATTTGAAAACATTAGAAGAAAATAAATAGAAGTGAAAATTGTCAAATATGAGGTTAAAATTGTAAAGATAAAACTTACGTTAAAATGCAAATATATAAAGATTTGTCCACAATTAAAAGCAATAAACAGCTAAACAACAAAATGCATCACTTCAAAAAACTTATGTTAGACTGTAAAGTAAAAGAGTTAAAACAAATTAATCGATCTACGATATATCTTCTGTTCATAGATTAAAAATAGGTGAATGTGAGGACCTCTGTCTTGAAATATAACGTGATCTTTCAGTTATATGTCACCATGTGAGGTTTCTTACCACTAAGTTTAATAAGACTAATTGAAAGTATATCTAAAATTCTAAAACTAGTTAAAAATGCCACAACAACCAACACTCAAACCCCAGAAACTTCTTCTTTTTGCAAACATAAGATCCGGGGTCTGGGCTAAAATCGCTGTGGCCCTAAGAGCTAGTTTTTTTGCAAAAACAACTAGCAATGACACAAGACAAAACTAAAAACTGTGTGGAGTTATAGAGCAAATATCAAAATAAAACCGAAAAAGTCGAAGCAGAATCAGATGTTGAGTGATTTAACTGTATTTGACTTTATATACCGAAGGATTTCTAAAGACTCTAAGTTATTAAGTAATCCACCTTTATTAGTCAAGTGTAGTATTTTAATTACCAAAATACCTAACCTTACAGTACATGGTGCTGTCAAGCAGTTGTCAATCGTTATATATAGGGTTATCATAAAGTAAGGGGTCTATTTTAAATTCTTATATAGTTTTAAGAAATTATGCTAGTAGCAGAAAGTAAACAGAATCTAGTTACCTCAATAATTGGATTTTAGTGTATCTATGGAAAACAAAAGAATTGTCGTGAAAACTATTGATACAAGTGTCAAACAAAATAATCGTAATTTAGAGAATCGTTCTCAAAATAAAACTCGCGTAACGTAAATTGTAATAATTTCAATATGGATCTGCAAACAAGAATTGGTTTAGTGCAATGTTATTATGAAGGCGGTAAAAATTACACTACTGGATTACGAAGATTTCGTACGAAAATGGGTTTGAGAGCAGGGCCGTGCAAAATGAAGGCGTATCGTAATTTGATTAGCAAATCTGAAAGAACAGGGTCTGTAAAAGACCTTCCGAGGTCAGGAAGACCTTCTTCAGGAAAATCAAAACGTAGCCAATAATAATCCGCTAGCAATCAGTAGTGTTAATGCGATATCAAAACGATTACAAATGCCATACATTACGGTTTGAAAAATTTTACGGAAAATCCTAAAAATGTATCCTTATAAACTTCAACTGCTGTTTGAATTAAGGGACGCAGATTTTGCTCTCAGGTACGATTTTTCATTACACGTATTGGCTCAGATGGAAATTGAACCCGAATGGTTATCCCGTATTTTATGGACTGATGAGGCCCATTTCTCACTTAATGGTCGAATTAATACTCAAAACTGTCGAATATGGTCAATAGAAAATCCACATGAGACCGTTCAGCGAGGCCTTCATGACAAAAAAGTCACCATTTGGTGCGGTTTCACAGCTAATTTCATCATTGGTCCATACTTTTTCGAGGAAATACAGAATGGGGAGGCCGTATCTGTAACTGTTACTGGTGAACGATACCTGCAAATATTAAGGGATTATGCAATTCCACAGTTGCAGAACGAGCACGAATTGAAAACATGATTTTTATGCAGGATGGACATTTACCGACCAGTTAAAGAATTGTTAACTGCAGTTTTTCAAGATCGTGTCATAAGCAGACATTTTGCAAATTCATGGCCACCAAGATCGCCTGATATTAATCCAGCGGATTACTGGCTGTGGGGTTATTTAAAAAATTTGGTGTTTAGGATACGGCCAACAATGCTGGAGGAATTAAAGGACAGTATTAGAGAGCAAATTCGTGCAATTCAACCAGAAATGTTGAATAGTGCTGTATACAATTTGGAGGAATGGTTGGTCATTTTACAACAACAAAATAGAGGTCATATCGAGCACTTGCGGTAACTAGTGTTTGACATCAGAAATCCCATTATGTAAGCAACTAGATTCCTTTTACTTTTTGTTATTAATTTGATTTATTAAGAATAAGTTGAAATATATCCCTTACTTTATAATCACCTATTATAATGAAACACCAATAAGTATATACGATATACTAAGTAATATATTCTTTGTTAATTATTGTGAACAAAGACGAAGAAAATCCTCTATCAGTAAAAACATAAAACCAATAATTATTTCGTTTCTTTAATCTTTGCGGTTACTAATTATCGAATTTCGCGCTCAGAAATTCGACGTTAACTGCACTAATGACCAGCTTCCACTTTCTTAGAAGTTCTAATCGCCTCTTTAAACCGAGCCAGAGTCCAGGATTGAGCCAATCTAAAAAGTGCGATATAAAGGCAATTGTTATAGAAATAAAGTTGGTACTAATTGACACTGATCGTGTTAAGTCGACCAGAAACACTGTAACAAGCCTACTACGATACTGGAGACCAATTTATTTGACACAACAGACTTCCCATTAATTAATGGTCCGTGGTCAGTATCTTTAAACTTGACCGGAATTAAAAAAGAACATTAAATTTTATTTAATCTTTCGGATTCGATATTACTCCGTACAAAGAGTGACATAGAATCAGCTACAAATTGCCTCAAAAACTGTAATTCGTAAATAAAGAAAAACAAAATTAATCTTAAGCAGCTAAGTACCTGGGTGTATCCACGGAGGAACTCTGATTTCCAACAGACTTCAGTAGTGTGACGTCACTGATATGTAGACAACCAACATTACTTAAAGTCATACCTCAATTTTGTTAATTAATTTATGTACTGGGTGTCCAACCGAGTATTCACCTATCATAACTCACTTATTTATGGAAATTTCGAAAACTAGGTGAAAATAGATTTTTTTTCAGTTAATCAGACGCTAGTCGAGGTCTTTTTGACACTTTTGGCAAAAATAATATTGCGGCGACTGATTTTTTTTTAAATAACACTTAAATAACATCTGTTTATACTAAATTTCTTGTTTTCATAGGTTCATTGCTTTTAGTTTTCGTGTTATTGAGCCGAAAAAATTTAGATATCATAACTTTTTTAAAAAAATATGTAGGTATTTAAAATTATGAATTAAAATCTAATGCTGCCTATTAATATTCCAAAACAGCATATAAAATGTTGACTATTAATTTATTCAATTATTCTGTTTTGCAAATCTTGAATATTTTCGCATCTATATATACACAACATTTTTAAACGACTCCATAAAAAAGTCAAGAGGAGTCAAATCAGGACTTCTTGGCGGCCACTTTATTCTCCGATATCTTCCAATCCAAATATCGCTATAATTTAAGAAATTAGTTACCCCGACTACAGGGGCTCCTGATGTCAAATAATATTTACATATTCCTCTATGGGAAGCTTTTCTAATAAGTATTCAATGTCATTGTTTAGTCATTGCAAATATTGATTACTGTTTTTTACAGTGCGTGAGGATTTTCCCTTGCCCACACATGAGAATTATTTCTATCATAAACCACAGATGTAGAAATATAGCTTTTTCTGTTCAAAGAATATTACGTAAATAGATATTTGTCTGTCCCAAACTGGGAGGTTGTGGGGTTAAAATAACCCCAACTTTTTTGCATGTAACTTTTTTTCTATTTTTGATTATATAATATGAAGTTGGAGCTGGAGTTTTATACGTAAAAAAGGTACTCTTGATGAACATCGATAAAATGCACCGTTTTTGAATAATATTGATTTGAAAATTTTATAACATGGTGAGATAGGTATTGCTAATCTAAACTATTTTTTTATTAATAGTAGGCCATGAATAAAAAAAGAATGCTTCATGCCGCTATGATATAATTTGATGTTAGGGCTGTCAACAAAGTTAATAAATTTGTATAAATAGTTGTATGATATAAAATACTAAGAACGCGTATCGGAAAAAAAACGTTTTGTATCCTTTTCTATAAGTTATATCATTTGTGCGCCTTTAATCACGTTTTTCATTAAGTCGATTTAAAATGACAAGATTTACAGATAGGGAAATGACTGATATGCATTTTGTGTACGGTTTTTGCAATGATAGTGCATTAACTGCAGTAAGGGAATACCGACGAAGATTTCCCAATCGTAGAGTACCTGGGCGTCGAATATTTGCAGTTCTTCACCGGAATTTGGCAGACATGAGGATTTTAAAACGTCTCGAGGCGCAGAAAGGCCACAAGGATATCATCGTATGGATATAGTTTTGAATCATTTAGATAATGATCCACAAATAAGCATTCGAAGAGTTTCAGAAATCGTCAACATACCTCGCTCAATAGTTAATAAAAAATGTAAGTACCTAGATAATTATTTATCTTAATTAATAATTTCAGATAGGAAGAATGACGGTAATGCAAGGAATACACCCATACCATTTTAGACGCGTGCAACATTTAACGGAGGCAGATTTTTTTACCACGACTCCAGTTTTGTCAATGGATATTAGCGAACAGAAATATTCTTTCTAGTATATTATGGACTGATGAGGCAATGTTCACTAGGAACGGAGCTTTTAATATGCACAATATGCATCATTAGTCGGATGAAAATCCACGGTGTTCGGCGCACAAATTTCCAACATAGATTTTCGGTGAATTTATGGGCAGGAATCATTGGGGATCAAGTAATTGGTCCAATAGATGTCCCCAATCGTCTTAATGCAGAAGAGTATTTAATCTTCCTCCAAAACGACCTCATCGATTTATTACCGTTGAATGTTCGACACGAGGTTCGACAAAATATGCATTTTCAACATGACGGCGCGCCTGCCCATTTTGGGCGCAATGTTCGAACTTGGTTACATCAGAATTTTCCAGGCAGGTGGATAGGTCGAGGTGGTCCTATTGCTTGGCCATCTCGTTCACCGGATCTAAACCCATTACATTTTTCCTTTTGGAGTTATATGAAGGGTTTGGTTTACGCCACTGAAGTAAATACACGAGAAGAACTACTTCAAAGAATAAATCAGGCCGGAAATGAATTAAGAATTAATACATTCAAGACTTTACGGGCTTCTCAGACTTTAAAACGTCGAGCGAGACTGTGTATCCAAGAAAATGGAAATTTGTTTGAAAACCTGTTACAATAAAACTATGTAAAATTCAAATTTAATTTTGTTGATATAAAAAGATTATTGGATGATTTTTGTTCATATTGAGTATGATAGTTTCGCTCGAGTTATTCAAAAAAAAATATCTTTCACCTATTTTCCAAGCAACAAATTAAAAATATTAGTATGTGCTTTATATGGACATGAAATAATAGACAAAACTCATCATCTGGTACAATGCATTTTGCTTCATATGTTATAAAGTTTAAAATACAAATAAAATTAGTTAAACTTTAAAATTTTCGAGTCAATATTATTCAAAAACGGTGTATTTTATCGATGTTCATCAAGAGTACCTTTTTTACTCTAATATTTCATATTCTATCATCAAATATAGAAAAAAGTAACATACAAAAAAGTTGGAGGTATTTTAACCCCACAACAGCCCTAGATAAAGTTTTCGAATTATTTCCATTTCATCTTATTACACATAAGAGGTGTATTGGCTGTGTAAATTTTCAGTATTTGACTTTGAGTGATTTTGGAGATATTCGATAGAAACCTTTCTCAGGGGCCCACCTTTAGGGACCTGTAGCTCCCTTAGGAAGCATTTTTCGACCAAAGTTTATATGAATTTTTTTCCCTATTTCTGGCCGTAGAAGCAGCTGGTGAAATATTGCACACTAATTTCGGGACACGTTGTATTATATAACACCATGCATACAATCAAGATTAATATTGTCTAAACTAACTATTGACTGAAAAGTCTCGTACCCATGTTATAGTGTTTGAGGTGTTAGAGTTACAATAAAAAAAAGTGTATTCAGACTTCTCAAGATAAGTTTAATGCCTCCACGTGAGACAGCCTCAATAAAATATTCATTACAATTCCGCATTATATATGTAGATACGTCTTTAAAATGTACATCGGTAGGTATGTCATATGACATTACGGTATTAAGTGCCTTTGCAAATCTGCTATCTTACCGTAATGATAAATTGAATCTTTCAGGTCATAAACGTTCTTAGACTCTTTTACATAATAGTCAAGGCGCGGTTAACGCAGATAAACATTTGTACTTATCTGTATGACAAATTACAATTACTCTCACTTCAACAATAAATTTTTAAGTACTGTAAAATAACATTCATCAAAGCTGCAGGTACTAATGGAGAAACAACTAAACGAGACTGGTTTTCTCTAATCAATTTATTAGTTGTTGTTACTCTATTTTTTTCGTTGAGAAAACTAGTTATAATAATTACGCTCGAGCATTGCCGTCTAATAATACTTAATGATATACAGGGTGTTCCAGTCAAAGTAAGTAATCTCCGAGTGTCGTAAATAACTCTGTAAGATCATATAAAATTTTTTCCAAAGACGCATTTCTAACCAAAACACAAAATTCTAAAATGGATAGATTTTCTTAAATTTTGAGGTGCATTTTCAATAACACCACAGGTAATACAACCCCCTGTATTACTGAAGATACCCCAAGGTACTTTGTGTGAGAGATAGAAATGTTCGTAGATATAAAAAAGTGCTCTTGTTTGATTTTAATAAAATGAAACAATTTTGAGAAAAAATCGCTGAAACTGTAAGGGATACAGTGTATTAAGGATTTTCCTTTTTATTTTTTCCGAACATTGTTTTAAAAGATATCAAAATACTTTTTTTGAATGGCACTTTTAATAACCTTTTATTAGTTATTAATGAAATTTGTGTTTAAATCTGTTTACCATATCGTCAACGTATTTTTTTTAAATGCGGACCTGGATGTTTTTTAGAACGTTTTCTTACTAAATAAAGTACTGTTACTTGCTACTAATACTCGACGGTACGGATTATTTGCAGCATCTGTCTAAAACAATTTCGCCCTTGTTGCACAACTCTGTTTGTTTTTAATAAGTAATTTCATAGATGCATTCTTTTATCTTTCTTACTATATATTTTTGCTCATCAATGGCACGGTTAAACGATACGTCAAATATGAAACTTGGCATCAATACACTTAATCAGATGTATTAAATATAATAATCTTATTTATTAACATAATAATCCTGTATTACTTGTTATTTACCTGATAAGTAGATCCGATATGTTTGTCCAACACTCAGGACCGTATTTAGGAATATTACTGTTAATTAAAAGAAAATATATATGGTTTATGTCTCCTTAGATTTAAAATGTATATGTGACCTTAAGTTTAATCAAAAAATTCAGCGAATTAGTAACTTTAACTTCAACTAAAAGCATATTGTTGAATAAGACATCTAAAAAATTAAAAGAAAGAAAAAGTAGGGAACTAATTGGCTGTACTTACATTACAATATATTAGCAAACAAAACACGTTAGATTAAAGGAGGGGGGTTGTTTACCTCTGGTGTTTAATAGGACACCTAGTGTATTCTTGCTCCAAATAATTTTTTGATTAAATCCATATTTAATACTTTGATCTTTCTAGTAGTTACCAAATCTCTGAGAAAAAACATACATTAAGTGCAAAAAAAGTTATTGTAAACACAGAAGATAAAGCATTGGCCTTCAGTTTCGCAAGCAGAAATCTAACTCATTTTATGGTGAAGTTTGGGGAAAATTTTATTTTTTCAAATGTGGCGAAGGGGCCAGGAACACAACATATATGCAGGGTGTTCCTAAATATCATGTATATACGCAAGGGGGTAATTCTTTGGCTTATTTTATGACTGAAAGTTTATATAAACATAGGTCCGCAAACGCTTCTTTACTGATCTACAGGGTGTTGAAATTTGAAGATTTTTATTTTTTTTCTTTATAGCTCCTGCAGTTTTTGAGATATTTAGCTCAAATTTTGAATATAGGTTACGCTGTAGGGCTTACATCATTGGGCATGCCAAATGGTTGTGAGAATCTACAGGGAGATTTTTTTTCAGGGGTCATGCCCTATTTCTCCCCCCTGAACTTTTTTCGATGCGCCGCTGGTATATTCTAAAATGCAATATTAATTTTCTGCTTTATTTAGAAACTTTTGCGACCGTTACCGAGAAAAAAATAAAAAACTCTTTTCTGTAATTCACTAGATAAAATTGAAAATTTTTAAAATGGTCTAGTAGGCTCCAGTTTTATTTGAATAATATGTTGTTGTTATTAACTGTGACAGGTCGCATTTGAAATCGTAGCTTGTGTCTGCATATGTGTTTTAAATACTCATTATAATCTCGTAATAATGTCAAAAGAAATCTTTAAATTTCAACACCCTGTAGATTAGTAAAGAAGCGTTTGCAAATCTATGTTTATATAAACTTTCAGTCATGAAATAAGCCAAAGAATTATCCCCTTGCGTATGTACATGATATTTAGGAGCACTCTGTATATATGTTTCACGTTATGATGTTAGAAATTGATTTGAAGTATAAATAAAGGAACGTAGTCTACAAAGTGGTTTAAAAATTGATGTTTATTGTAAGATTTTATTACGAAAGGTTCACACCCGTGTTTTTAACCAATGAAATGTGTGTTTTCTTTAGTATCACCTTGGCAACCCAGATATTTTTTTTGGAAATTTTTTTTGTACTGGAGTACTCTGGAGAGAATTATGTTGGGAATTTTTTTGACATAATCATATAATAATATTCTACTAATTGTAGTAACATAATATGAAAGAATTAACTATGCTAATTCTTAAAATGATATATCTGTGTAACCATAGTTGGTAAAATACTGAGTTTTTAGCTCAATTGGTCATTACTTAAAAAAACATAACATAACGTTTAAAAAATCTAGTAAAAAGAACATATGATTTTATTTTTAAACCTTCATTCAATATACTTATGACAAATATACGTTAATATCAATTTGTATTATTATTTTAACAGGTCGATTGAATCGACCTTTACTTAACTATTTTACTATTTTCACAAAACAATTTTATTTATAAAATAAGAAGGTTTAGTACCATATCCCAAAAAAAAAAGAACTATGCAGCTACGGACACGTGTTTCGGAGTTATTGCCCCTCGTCAGCGTAGCGTAGCTAAAGAATTGGATCTAGGATGGGATAGATCAGGAACAAGAACTAAAATAAAGCTGGAAAGTACAGTACACAGTACTCAATTAGTGTCTTCATGTTCCCATGTGCCACAATTGGGGCCTCAATGATCACAGTCAACACACAGAGCTCTATGTGTACTGCCCGTTTCCACCTGGCAAATACAAACAAAATAATATAGATTTATTGGGGTCAAAATAAAATAAGGTTTAGTGCCATATCCCCAAAAAAAACTATGCAGCTACGGACACGTGTTTCGAGTTATTGCCCCTCATCAGCGTAGCGTAGCTAAAGAATTGGATCTAGGATGGGATAGATCAGGAACAAGAACTAAAATAAAGCTGGAAAAATATGAAATATGAATATGAATATGAAAAAATATTCAGTTGCGAGAAGGTGAAATTTTGATCTCCATTGACGTTTGTTCATTGTTTCCAAGTGTTCCGATACCACAAACCTTGGACTACTTTAAGGAACTACTCGAATTAAACAATCTCCGTCAAGATGTAGTAAAAGAATATCTTAAACTCACTAAACTTTGCATGAAACAAAATTGTTTTCAATTCAACGATAATTTCTTCGAACAACATGAAGGAACAGCAATGAGTAACTCTCTGTCACCATTCATTGCCAGTCACTTCATGAACAGATTCGAGACGGAAGCAATAGAAAAATTCGAGTATTTCCCCTGGGTTTGGCTTAGGTATGTGGATGATATTTTTGCAGTGTTCGATACAAAAGTCGCTAATATTGATAACTTTGTATCTAAATTAAATAGTCGTTTCGCGTCAGTTAAATTCACATATGAAACTGAAAACTCTGGGCAACTACCATTTTTAGATGTATTAATAATTAGAAATGGTGACAATAAGTTAGAATTTGACATATACAGAAAAGATACCAGGACTCTAAGATATATCTCTAAGGACTCTCACCATTGTGCTCAACACAAAATGGCGAGTTTTAATTTTCTAGTCCATCGTCTATTAAGCTTCCCCCTCAATAAGAAGAGGTTTGAAAAGGAAGGCATTGATTAAGGATATAGCTGCGAGTAATGGATATCCTGTAAGTTTAACTGATAAAATAATTAGGAAACGAAAGTTTAAAGAGTCGCTTCGAAATTCCTCGACCTTTCAAAATAAAAGAGATAATCCGAAATTTGTATCGATTCCATTCGATCTTCGATTCACCCGTGGTATTGGTAATATTTTTAAAGATGTAGGTATGACAGTGGTTCATTCATCGGGAAACAAACTACAACAACTTTTAGGCAATCCAAAAGACAAAATTGAAACAAAGGAAAAGTCGGTCATTTACGAAATTAGCTGTAAGGACTGTAATCAAAAGTATGTTGGACAGACAAGACGATCAATTCAAACTAGATTCAAAGAGCATATGGCTCATCTTAAATATGGTAGAACAGATAAGTCTACTGTAGCCCAACATGCGTTTGAGAACAACCAGAAAATAGATATTAGCAATTTAAGATTAATTAGGAATGTAACAAATACTAGACAGCTGGATGCATTTGAAAGTTTGTAAGTCAGCAAGTGTAAAAAGAGTATGAATAGTGACAGAGGGCCTATCCCAAATAGCCCGCTTTATTGATTAGTCGGTCACGGTTCACCAAACCGTGACGGTTCGGTGAACCGTGACAATAGTTTAGGTATAAATAGGGTAGATTGTTAACATAAGTTTAGTTTTAATCATCTCCAAATGAAGCCAACTTGGTTGGCGAAACGCGCGTCTAGTGCAATGTATACAGGGTGATCTACCACGAGTGTGCCAAACTTCAGAGGCTGGTAATTTATCAAAAAATAAATGAATTTTCATTAATCAACATATGTCCTAAAACGCATAATAAGGGAGCTACAACCCCTTGAAGGGGGATTGAGGAATATCAATTTTTCGATTATAAGTCCAATATGGTGGTGATTAAAGAAATGAAATTTGCATGCATTACGGCCCCGATGTAGGCGCATAAAAGTACAAATTTCGTAATTAACAGCTTGCTTTATTGAGGTAGTTTTGAGGGGTAAGAGGTAGTTTTTTACCCTAAACTTTTTTTGACATCACTTCCGAAGCAAAACTTTTAAATAACATTATTTCCCATGCAATAACTCAGAAAAATGTATTTTTCAAAATTTCTGTCACACCAGCCGTTTTTGAATAATTTGCGTTGAACGGCAATAAGGTTTTTAACGTGAAATAAACAACATTTTTATTACAAAATTAAAAATCAATGTACAACACAGAAATAACGTACTTAATAGCTAAAAGAGTAACTGTTCAAAATGACCTCCTTGAGCACGAATACACGCCTCACAACGACGAATAACTGAATTATTAATTTCAGCCATGTCACCATTGTTTGTGATATAAGCTATACTATTATTGATCCTTTCCATCAAGTGCTGAATATTATTTATTTCCTCAAAATAAACTAACTGCTTCATATGCCCCTAGAAATAAAAATCTAGAAGTTTGAGATCGGGAGAGCGAAGAGGCCATAAAACAGGACCACAGTTACCAATCCAGTTATTTCCAAAATTCCGATTCAACCATTCATTCACATGTCTTATTGCCGTTCAACGCAAATTATTCAAAAACGGCTGGTGTGACAGAAATTTTGAAAAGTACTTTTTTTCTGAGTCATTGCATGGGAAATAATGTTATTTAAAAGTTTTGCTTCGGAAGTGATGTCAAAAAAAGTTTGGGGTAAAAAACTACCCCTCACCCCTCAAAACTACCTCAATAAGGCAAGCTGTTAATTAGGAAATTTGTAATTTTATGCGCCTACATCGGGGCCGTAATGTATGAAAATTTCATTTTTTTAATCACCACCATATCGGACTTATAATCGAAAAATTGGTATTCATCAACCCCGTTTAAGGGGTTGTAGCTCTCTTATTATGCGTTTTAGGACATATGTTTATTAATGAAAGTCCATTTATTTTTTGATAAATTACCAGCCTCTGAAGTTTGGCACACGCGTGGTAGATCACCCTGTAGTGTTTTGGTGTTTCGTGGAAAACTACGCCAGTGTTTTTTTTTTCTAAAAGTAGTTATTTTAAGCAATATTAATTAATTTATATATTATATTGGCCATTTCCTTGCGACAGTCACAGACTTAGGAAATTAATTTAAACTACATAAATACCAACAACTCGTCAAGTCGCAAATTGGATATGCCACATATAATTCACACTCACATGGGGGTTACATATAAAAGGGTCTTGATTTCTGAATGTATTGAATCGATGAAAAGTGTCAATGGATCATTTACACTAACGATTTCGTCAGAATTTCTCAAATGTAACCAACAAATAATGCTACGTAAGTAAAATAAAAGTTAATTATCGAAAGCATTGAAAAGGGGGAGCGGGAACAACTGTCTGATTGTCTGTATTCTGACAATTGTGTGATCTGCGAATACACCCTCATAATTACCAGGCCCGTACTCTAGGGCGAGTATAATAATTCTCTTGTAAATTCAAATTCAAATAATATGAACCGCCGTTACTTCTCAACTACACAAATAATTACTTGTTACAAATATGTGACCAATTATTAATTTAATAGTGATTTGTTAATTAATTTTTTAGTTGGCTATAATTTTTTTTACCTTTTATACCTGGAGAATAAAAACGTAATATGGGGGGGGGGACAATAGTGCGTCGGACCTCGATTAAAAAAAGTGAAAGAATGAAACGTGTTGTGAACGAAGAAAATGAGTTTTCTGTGGTGCTGGCAACGGTTGAGAATCCCCATGTTAGTCAAAGAGAAGTGACCTCATTAGTAGGAATAAGTAGACGGTCTGTGGGTCGAATCTTAGAAACAAATAAGTTGCATGCAAATCATATTCAAATGCACCAGGAATTATCTGATGACGATTTTCAAAAGCGCCTACAATTTTGTAATTGGGCCAGAGGTAAAATGCAAGTTGATGTCAACTTCTTCAATAATATTTTATTCACTGATGAGGCAACTTTTCATAAAAATGGATTTGTTAATAGGCACAATTTCCATTATTATGCTTCGGAAAATCCTCACTTTTTTATGCAAGTTGATAACCAACACAGACGGTCTAAAAACGTTTGGGGAGGAATTATTGGAGAACATGTAATAGGGCCACATTTCTTTGATGATACATTGACTGGAGCTATTTATCTTCATTTTTTGGAAAACAATCTGCCACAATTATTGGTAAATCTCCCTGGAAGAATTCGAAATAGGATGTGGTTTCAGCAAGGTGGTGCTCCACCACATTATTTAAATGCAGTTAGAGTCCGCTTAAATAATACCTACCCTCATCAATGGATTGGAAGAAATGGACCCACTAAATGGCCTGCTAGATCCCCAGATCTTACAAAAATGGATTTCTTTTTATGGGGATACGTGAAGGAAATTGTTTATAGAGACACACCAACAACAGTACAAAATATGAAGGAAAGAATAATAACTGCCTTTAGATCTATCACACCGGCAGTTTTAGGAACAGTGGGAACCTCATTTAAAAAGCACATAGAGATGTGTGTCAATCAAAATGGCCAACATGTGGAACATTTATTATAATTTTTTCTACTGAATTATTTGAGGAAACATCTTTTTTGATTGCAATTAGCCATAGGGAAGCATTTACAAAAAATGTTCGTTTTTCATTTTTACATCGCATCGTTGAAAACTATACAGGGTGTTCCAATTGAGAAAATTCAATTTAAAAAGTTCTTAATTGAATACTAATTTTTGGCCACCCTGTACACTTTTAGGAAATGAAAATGATTCAAAAACATTAATTAGATGTCTCGTAACTGGTATTCACATAAGTTTTTCTTAAAACCCATAATTGTGACTGTGGTGATTTTTTTTAATAACCATCTTCTGATGGCATTATTTCAACAAAAAAATTCATTACATCAAAGTGGTTGGGAGATAGCCAATAATAATATAGGAATGAATAGAGCCTAAAAAAGAGTCTTTAAAAAAATGTACTGATATACATAGCATTCCATTTAAAAAAAAGGCACTTGGTCCTGTAATTTCGTCTTGGCTCGCCCATTATATTCGAAAATAATTTCCCGTTATAGACTTTTTTATCTAGTTTACTTGCAATTTTTTAAAAAATTTCTAGCTATCGTAGAAATTGAGATATCGAGGTCTGACGCACTATTGCCTCACCCTGTATATGAAAAAATCATATAAAACATAAAACACATATTATGATAGATTTCAAACCGTGAATAAAAACACGATAGACTAATCGAATTACTTTAGGAAATACGGAGTTAAGCAAAACTGCAATGCAAATATAAAAAATATCAATACACGACATGTGTTTGTATACCTAAAATAAATTATGTATTAGGTGTATTAAATTATTCATCGATTCAGTTGAAACAATGACTTAAAATAAAATTCTTAATAGCTTATTTAAATTTATTTTATGATTTAGTTGCATTATGTAAGATAAATTATAATACAAATTTAAATTAAGCAAATTTTTTACTGATCTTGCAAGTCTGAAATGTTGTTACTTTAAGCAAGTAAACTAGATTATAATCGTGAAAATTCGAATACGTGTCGTCACTTTCTGTAATATTGCGTATTTCTAGTAAGCTAAAATAAATACATATATAGGAGTTGGAATTGGTATAATTCCCAGATTTTTAAATAACGGCTGACAATCATCCAAATAATTTGCGTTTGTTAAAATTTTTCTGTTGTCGGGAAATGTTTATAGAGCAAGGAGTTACGCCACAATACATACGTAGTACAGTCCGTGCAGTATCATGGCTATAAACCTAACAATATAGGTGCACTGTCAGGAGTTCTGCAAGGCTCCATCTTTGGGACCAGTTTATTTAATATACCTATAGATGACATAATATCCTCTCTCAATATCGATGCTGACGACATGAAATTTTATTCTAAAATTGATAGCAGCTTAACGCTTTCTTCTTCAGATAAATTGTTACTAACAGTAAGAAAGAGTTTTTGAGTTATATTCTCATTTACTTTAAGTTTATTAGTAGTAAATACCAAAGTTCAGCATTTTTAGATTTGTATTAGATTCGTGAATCGTATAATTTTTATCAGACAAGATTAATGTCGTGTCATCAGTAAATTCTACGCCTTTTGTTGGTGACGTAAAATCAGGAAAATTAATAATATAAATTGCGAAAATTAGCGGCCCCAATACAGAACCTTTAGGAACACCATAACTGATAACACTTAATCTGGATAAGTCGTTACTATAGAAAATACTCTACTATTGTATGGCATCCTGGATATACAGTTCATATTAAAAGTATTGAAAATATTCAATGCAAATTAAAGTATTTAATATATAGACGTGATGAAGTATATCCTGAAATAGAGATCTCTCATGATGGTTTGCTTCAGCGGTTTCACATTAATGATTTATGTACTAGACGTAATTACCATTCAGTATTTTTTATATAAAATTTTCCGTAATAAGATTGATTACCCTGAAATTCTCTGTGTGATCAATTTTCACGTACCACCCATTTTTACACGCAACACGTCTAGAACGAATGTAATCAGTTTCTCACCTTTACATGTAATGTGTTTGAATTACCAAACTATGCATAATGTAACTGATATCTTTCAATGTGAATTTGTGATATAATGTCTTAATGTTATTTAACTAATCTATATTCGTATACCGTATTTCATATAATGTAATTATGATTGTTTTTTCATTTCCTGTAAATGAGTCCGCCCGCTGGGCAATGTACGAATAAAATAAAAAATTAAAATAAAATAACCTTGAGTACAAGTTTTAATATATACGATTTTTGCCACATCTTCAGTGACTTCACCAAACTGAAAAAGTTCAGTATCTAGCTTGGTGGTGTTCACGTAGTCATCTATAGTGTTTTGGTATCTAGATAGGTTAGAAAAGCAAGTGGTATAATATTTATTAATTGCATGAATTCTCACTATCATATCTATGCATTCATTCTTGTGGTCCCTTTATGTCAATTTAACAATATTAATATAATAATATAATAATAATAATATTTATTTATTTGCCCAACAGAAAATCCACTTACAGGACAAACTGTATGAAATACAATAAGAAAAAAAAAATTGTATTATAAGGATACATAGTAGACTTAACTTAAACAAAGTAATACATATAACTATAATAATATAGCGCTGGAGGGTGACAATAATATAATAATGAAGGCACTTTAGATCGAGTTATAAACATAATTAGTATTCAATAAAGTAGGTAACATAACAATAATGGTGGGATAGTTAAGCTGTGGATGAAATTGTCTATGAATGGTTTATTTTAAGGATAGAACTGAACAGAGATTAATATCACACATATCAGATACAGAGTTAAAACTATGTGACATAACGTAAATAGGCGACTTTTTAATGACATTGGTTCTTGCATTAGGTGTGTAAAGAGTGATATTTTGTCTGGAATTGAAAGTTGGCACTCTAAAATTAAGGAGTTCAAGAAGTGGTGAGCAGTCAATTTTATTATGAAGCAGATTGTGGAGAAAAATTAACCTGTTGTGGTTGAAGCCTCGACCAGGATATACACGATCATTTTTATAAGCTAAGAATTTTAAAAATTTTCTTTGGATAGATTCGAGATATGTTGAATGGTTCTCATAAATTGGGTACCAAATTAGAGATCCATACTCCAATTTGGAAGGTACAAGTGAATAATAAAGAACATTCAACGCAGCGTCGTTTCTGATAATGAAACCTAAAGTTTTTGAGAATGATAGTCCTAGATTGTTTATGTGTTCGGCAAAAGATAGTTTATTATCAAACAGTATGCCTAAATCTTTTGTTGAATTTTGCCTATCTAACACTTGGTCGTTTAGAGAATACTCATATAAAATTGGCTTGTTCTTTCGCGAGTAGCTTACGACTTTACACTTAGATACATTTAGATTAAATTTGGAAGTAGTACACCATTCTATAAGCAAGTTAACCTGGTATTGTAAGAATAAGCAATCCTGTATTGTGTTAATCTTAGCATATATTTTTAGATCGTCTGCAAACAGGAGTTTATCACAGTCAATCACTTTAGTGACATCATCAATATTAGCGTCCAACAGTAACAATTGTTATTACTCAAAATATATTTACCGATTATTCTCAATATTCTATAATAGTACGAATTTACAAGGTATAATAATACGGCTAGCGCAAAAATTCATCTTCAGAGAACTGTTTAACTGGAAACTATTTATTAGTAATTAGAGGAACAGCGTCATTCACTTAAGACACGAACTTCAAATTAAACGAAAGAAATACCGACATATTTATTATTAAAAAATATCAGAAGACTATCTAATGCACTGCTGTACTGACTGGCATAAAATAGGGTAAATATAAATTATATTATATTGACGCCCACCTTTGTCTACCAATAACTAATTTGATTAGTTTTAAAAAGAAGCCTTTAAATGTTAAATATATTACAGTAGTTATAAGTCGAAGGCAGAAACCTCGAAGATAAGATATGTATACTTTAAATGTACAGGGTGGGCCGAAAGTCAGAAATATTTCTAATATCTTAACATTAGCTTCATCTGAAATAGCTAAAATATGGCGAGGATTTTTTTAGATGCATGTATTTTGATCTACTTTTTTTCAGTTCAACATGAGGAAGTGGCTACGGCATCAACTTTCTTTTTAAATGGAACTTACTTTTCTCTGCAGAAATAAATAACAATTTTCATTTCGAGTTTGGTGTTAAATGGGTCTATGCCTGATTGTTCATAAGATATAGAAATAAAAATTTATACTACCCTTTCCTTCCCAGTCACTCTGCCTTCAAAATCTGAAATGGTTTGGTTATATGAAGTGCCTGAGTAGTAGTGAGAGGTATGTGAACCTTCTCATATGGTCCAAATACTACTATCCGACCGACATCTGTCTGCTTAAAAATTGACAAATGATATTGACTACCGATCTATCATGATTTGAAGGTATAATCCAATGCAGGTCGGGGTATTTGCCCGCTGAGTAATTGTTTCGTTCAAATCATATTTAATATATGAAGTGCTATTACTTCTAAATGTATGAAACTGAAAACATTTAACAATACACCAACAAATACACCAAACTAATACCATTATTTAAAAAAGGTGATATTTTACCATTAAATAATTATCGTCTAATATCACTTGTGCCTATTATCCGCCAAATTATTGAAAAAACAGGTTTGCTACAGTAAAACTCACTTTTTTAATACCACAATTCGGTTTTACGAGCAATAAGCTAACAATTCAGGCTGTTCAAACTGTTGTGAGTGACAAACTTCATGGACCTGAAAAGGGGAGCATACATGGAATGTTCTATGTGACCTAAAGCCTTTGACTGTGTCGCTTACAACAGATTAGTTACAAAAATTGAAAGATATGGGATGAGGTTTACCGCTATCTCTAATAAGTAAATGTTGTCAGTCATGGTCTCTCAGGGTTCCATATTGTGACCGCCAGTTTTCATAATTTATGTAAACGATTTTCATAAGTTTATGTCACCCACAAAAGGCGTATTATTTACTGATGGCAAGACATTAACCGCGTGTGATAAAAATTATAATATGAATCACGAATTTAATACAAATCTAAGAAAGACTGAACTTTTATTTGATACCAATAAACTCAAATTACATAAATGAAAATGAAACCCAAATATCTTTTTTTACTACTAATGACAATCAGCTACTATTTAAAAAAGTGTCTTAGCTTTTTAAATAATAGCCGTTACTATCCCTTAACATTTACTTTAGCTTATTAGAATTTTAACGATTATAATATCAGGGCATCCAATTTACCTAAACCTTTTAGACTTACAAGATCAATAAAAAAATTAGTTGATGAGTCGAGTTTTTTCTTTTGGTGCCGTACTTCTCTAAGAGCGTTGGCGACTTCTCAGCCTATGCAAATATATCTTTATTTACACATGGGACCTATAGTTTAAAGTGGATTCCGAACCACGGAAAGTTCCAGAGAAACTGTATTAGTGAAATATACTCTCGCTGGTTTCCCGTTGTCTTGTAAGAGCTGAGGTGATTTCATCGCAGTTACCATAGAGTATCCTCATAAAGTTATAAAAATAATCGTAAGTAAAAGTAATTTTGAAGAGACCGTTTGCCACTTTTAATCTAAGATATTGCGCCACTCTAGGACAGAGCACATTTTGACGATTGGAAGACTTGAGCCTATCGTGTGGCCACCTCTATCACCCGATCTGAACCCACTTGACTTATTTTTCTGAGGACATTAAAAGATCAGCGAAAATGATGCAATAATGCCTCGCATTCGACCAGAAGTAACTTCAATGAGTGCAGACCTGTTGCAGTGTTGGTGCATCACTTACATACTACGAAATCGTTATTATCGAACGTGAAGGTAACATATTTGAACCATTTTTATGAAACAGAGTCCACCATTTTTAATTACAGTAAAATAAAAACAAAGCATGCAGCACTTACATTGAGTTTTGTATAACTAGGAACTAGTAAATAGTGCATAGATATTAACGTGCGCCCCCATTGCCGCCCATGGAAAAACATATCGTTGTCGGCAGCCAGCAGAGATGTTTATATACTTACTTTGTGCCTACAACTTTCTTGGCTGATGCAATGGTTCTACTTTGGTTTGCTATTCATGCAGTCGTAGATTCGAGCCCTAGTTTTGTTTTTCCTATTTTTTTTTTTAGCTACAAAATATGTGTACATGGGTTGCATGATATGGGTGGAACTCATTTCAAAAATATTCTGCCGGGAGTAGAAACACCACGCAGATATGCATCTCGTTTGTTTCTGTCTCTGCCGGCAACGATTTATGTGAATTTCAGTTGTTGTCGCCGGCAACAGAGGCAGCACACAAATATGATACGTTGATAATCTGAGATTTAAACGTTCCTATCCAAATCGTCAATAAATAATTAGTAATATTTATCGACTAGTCCTCGTATTTAATACACATTACAGACAGCACTAAATTGAACTGCATACAACATTGTTGCAACTGTCATAATTATTAATTTGCAACGTTATTTTTTATTTTCTTTCGAGGAAGCTATGATAAACAGTCCAACTATATAAATTTAATTTAAATCAATATTTATGAGACAGTGCTACTCTGTTAAAAATTAATACAGAATAGCAATACAAAAGCTACAAGAAAATGGCTCTTCTACAACCTGCTTAATCCTTTGACAGTATAATATAAATTTAAATTTTAATACGTCCACGCTAATCATAAAATTATATTGCAAAATGAAAAGGAATATGTACGCCGATATTATTTAAATTAGATCGGTAATATTATCTTTACAAACCTCTTTATTTAAAGCTTGATAGAGAAGTGTTAATATTTTAGCAATATTCTGTAAGACATTTCATAATACACATATTAACATAAATTATACACCGCGATTAGATATACACGCTCTGGTGAGATAAAGTATTTTAAAACTAAAATGACTAGATGTTGAAATGTTATTTGTTTTAGTTATATTGTACAATGCTGCTTATTAACAATTATATCAGCATCCATTATAGTATCAACTAAACAACGGTTTTGTTCTTAAACCAAAAACTCTAAAGCTTATGTACTAGTTGTGTGGACAAGCCTCTTGTTATCTCGAAAAAGCAACATAACCAGTATAGGCTTTTACCACTGGCGGTTCTTCTATAGGATCATCCCACATACAAATAAAAATTAGAGCTATTCATTTTCTGAGGTTTAAAAATATATAATATATATATTTTTAATATTCCTAAAAAAACATATTAAAGTTTCTAGTTCATTCTATGCACAATACTATTCAAATATCTAGATCGCAAAATTTCGTCCCCCCCCCGAGCACCGAGCCTCTACATTCATATTCATTACATTATTCATTTATAGAATTTAAAAATCTTGGGTCAATCCACAACTTGTCCTCAAAGCTAGCTACTGACCGAATTTACAACGAATTAAAGTGAAATAGACTTATGCGCGAATCGTCAGAAAGCAAAAGAGACAGAAAACACTGGCGGGGACAATGTCCCCGACACATTTTACGGAAACGGTAACGCACGAAGTTCACTAAGTTCAGTAGAGCAGTGAGCAGTCTTAATGCTGACTAGGTACGCGTTGGTCGGTAAATTCTGTCGCATTGTTTTTAATGTTTTTATTTGTGAACATTTTATTAGTAAATCTCTACTTTTCGTGAAATTAAGTAAAACAGTGTTTTTGGTGCTTACTATTAAATATGAGTGTTGTATAAATTATATTAAAACTGACAGATGGACATAAGTTGGGTTATGAATAAAGTACAAGTAGTTTTTGTGTTTAGATACGTTTTAGACGGTGTTGTATGTGAGAGATTTTGGAAATTTATTCAGCCTCAAGGAACGACATCGTAGCATTTGACAGATGTAATTTTAAAAGAGTTAGAATGTCTGAAAATTAATGAAAATCCTGAAAAATTGATAGCACAAAGTTACGATGGAGCATCAGTAATGAGTGGTGCTTTTGGAGGTGTACAAGCCAAAATTAAAAAAAGTTATCCTTCAGCAAATTTTATTCATTGTTACGCTCATCAACTAAATTTAATTTTACAAAAAGCATCAAGTCAGGATAAAGGCATAAATTTTTTTTTGCTAATTTACATATCTTTTCTTCATTCTTTGGAAAATCGTCAAAAAGAACAGCCGTGTTAGATAATGTTGTTAAGGTGAGATTACCTACAGCGGCTCCAACACGATGGAATTTTAATACAAAGTGCATAGAGACTGTTTATACCTATCGAACAGAATTATTAGATTGTTTAGAAAAAAATCATTGATAATGAATCAGAAAACAACACTCTAAACCAAGCTATTGGTTTAAGAAACTACTTACAAAATGAACATTTTCTTTACTGGTTAAATTTTTTTCATTTAGTTATGCCTCATTGTGATATATTGTTCAATCAATTACAAAAATGTAATATCGATGTCATAACAGTAAATAAGTGTATTGGCGTTTTAATAGTAAAATTGAAGACATCAGAAATAAAATTTTGATTAACTATTTCGAGGAGACATCCATGCAGTCTGTCCAGAGATGTAAAACGGAAGAATCAAAAAGGAGAATTTCATTAGAAGTTTGTGATATAATTACATCTGAGATCAAAAACAGGTTTGGCTTCAGTAATCATTTAGTAGTGTCTCAGTTATTTCACGCAGATCGATTTAAAGATTATAAAAAAAGCTTTCCTCAAGATATGTTTAAATTAGTTAAAACGGAGTATCCAGTCATAAATCATTTGAAACTTAAAACTGAATTAGAAGTATTATATAGCCGAGAAGATTTTTCCAATAGTGAGGGTGCAGTTGCTTTGTTACAGCTTTTTATTGACAATAATTTGTGCAATACTTTTTCTGAAAGTGTCAAACTGTTAAAAAATCTCGTGTACTCTCCCTATGACTACCTTCGAAAGTGAACGTTGTTTTTCCACCTTAAAAAGAATAAAGACATTTTTAAGAAATACCATGGGTCAGGAAAGTTATCTTCTTTAGCTATGCTTACCATAGAAAGGGCATTAATAAAGAAGATAAAAGACTTTAATGAAAAAGTAATTGACCACTTTGCATCTCAAAAAGACCGGAGGATCGACTTGGAATTTAAATCGCTTTAAAAGGTAGGTAATACAGTAAACTATTCTAATTGACCTCCCTATCTCTTGACCCACGAACCGCCACTGGCTTTTACTATGGTTCTTATCCCCATTTGTGAACAATTAACAGCCTTTATTACAATTATACAACTAAAAAAAATCTTTGTGTATAGATACCAGTTACTGTTTCTATTATTTTATAAATAAACGCCGTTAGACCTTTACAAAAATATTAAAAAAGAAAAATCTATTTATTAGTCTTATTTTGGTTCATCCAATCTCGTGAAACGATATGAATTCTACTTCTAACGGAAACACAATGCCTCGAGTTGAATTATTAAAATAATATAAAGAGAAGCTTAAATATTTTTGGCGTTGGGATTTTTTGTTACAACAGAATACCGTCCTGTGGGGGTGGAGCAAAAGAGGCAAGGGCTGCGTTGACACACAAGATCGGGAGGCGGCAAAGAAATGAACCGTACGCATATTATCTGATCGAGAAGTATCTTCACACTTGGGCGCGCCCTTTCTGCGCCTGTCAATTGTTGAAAACGCGGCCTACTGTCTCAGAAACACCACCGTCTCCTGCTAGCTTTATGACCTGAACCATCAACGTTTCTTTGTTTTGTTTTCAGCCGCAACTGCCGCTGTATCGATATTCAATTGTTTGTAATTATACCCCACGGACTGCGTCTCGCACATCACACAATATGACTGGAATTTAGAAGCCTTAATTATATTGTTAATTCTTTAGATATTTGTCTAATATGTGGTGGAACTGATGTGTTAATGAAACACCGCTTATCAGATACTGGTATTGTGATAAATCCTTGTTGCAGTCAGTGTACTCGTAATGTTGGACTAGACAAGGCACAGCTTACTTTGTAGAATATTCAATTAAATCTGTTATTGATGTAACCATTTATAAGACAACATTTCTTTACATGGCGGTCAGAAATATCCCAATAAATTCTTGATGGTAAAGAAGAGTGTTTTGTTCTAGATAATACTTTATCCAAGATGTTACTGGAACACAATGTAGGATGGTTTACTCTGACAAGAACATATCTTTACATAAATTAATTTCCGGTCTACATGTACCAGGTTACTGGTTGTATTTTTGCCAATCTTACAATTGGTAAACACCTCACTACGAACAGGAAAATTCCCAGATAATTTGAAAACTAGCACGATAACACCTATACCAAAAATAATAAATACAAACGAAGCTTGTAACTTCAGACCGATTAATACTTTGCCAGCTATAGAAAAAATCATAGAAATAGCAGTACATATACAACTCTCTGAGTATTTTAATAAGAATAATTTATTAATCAGTAATCAGTCTGGTTTTAGAGAGAATCACTCGTGTGAGTCAGCACTACAATTAACTATATCTAATTGGATCAACCAGATTGATAATGATCGATATATCAGAACAGTATTTTTAGACTTCAAAAGAGCTTTCGAAACTATTGATAGGCCGACTCTTTTAAAAAAATTAAAGTATTATGGTATAGATGGCATAGTATTAAACTGGTTTGAGGACTACCTAGGTGACCCATATCAAATTACAAAAATTAACAATATGTTTTCTAATCCTCGTCTAAATAAATTTGGGGTGCCACAAGGTAGTGTCCTCGGGCCTCTATTATTTATAATTTATTTAAACGATATTGTTAAATTTACGTCTTGTGACATTTTAAATCTATTTGCAGACGATACTTTAATTGCTGTAGTTGATAATAATTTAAATGATGCTGTAATGAGGATGAATAATGAACTGGCCAGAATTGAAGAGTATTTAGCGATAAATAAACTTAAACAAAATGTTAACAAAACAAGAGCAATGATATTGACCACAAAATTTAAATATAGTAACATTAACGTAAATAACATAAATATACTGCTAGAAAATAATAAGTTAGAACTGGTTAAAGAATCTAAATATCTCGGAGTAATTATCGATAATACTAACATTTAAAAATCATTTCTTATATATACAAAAGAAAATAACAAAAAAACTATACTTCTTTTCAAGAATATCTAATCATCTCTCTTTTTCTACAAATATTACTGTGTATAAGACTATTATTCAACCACACTTCGATTATTGTGCAAGTATTTTATACCTTTTAGACAACAATTCAATGAACGCTTTACAAAAATTACAAAATCGTGGCATGAGGATAATTCTGAAATGCAGTAGATACACTCCAATTGGTTTAATGCTAGATGTTGATGACAGTTTCCACTAGACTAGTTTATTTTTCGATGATTTTATTTACAAAATAAATCACAACTTACTACCAGCTTATCTAAATGGATTTATAACAATAAATAGAGAAATTCATAATTACCAAACAAGAAACAATAACAATTTTCACGTACAGAGAACAAATTTCAAGAAATCGATGAACTCCCTATTTCACAAAGGTCTTAAACAATTTAATGAGTTACCGGTAGAGATAAAAACAGCTCAAACACTAACAATCTTTAAAAGAAAACTGTCCCATTTTTTATTAAATAAGGTAGATTAAGCGCATAACATGTAATGTATAGAAAACATATCGTATAAAATTAACTATTTTCAACTTCTATAATATTTTTTCTCCTCTTCATACTTTTTACTTCTTATGATAGTATGGGTGTAATAGAATTTGTGTACTTACATTTATGTACTATGTAGACCCTATATTTGTATTATGACTATGATACTATGACTGTGTATATATGTGTATATGTATGTGTGTATACACATTTATTAAATCAAATGAAATCTTGTTATGTATTTACATATATTTATGTATATGTATATCTAACAACTATATTCTATATTCTATTATGTAATTTGATATTATTATATATTGTGTATATTAGGCCAGACCTACTTAATAAATTTCATTTCATTTCATTTCATTTCAATTTTTATCTCGTGCATTTTTGGAAATACGAAAATTTTTGTGAATAAAAAATGTGTAGTATTTTGAATACGTCGTCAGAATTTTGATTTGATAAAACGATAATCAATATGAAAAATGTGCTATTAGAAGGCAACAAGATGGCGCTACACCACAAGGGATAAACGAGGTCCGCAAGTACCTCAATAATAATTGTGTGAATCGGATATTACGGCCCAATTAGTTGGCCCCCTCACGGTCCTGATTTGACACCTTTGGATACATTTCTTTGGGGTTATCTTAAAAACAAAGTTTATTTCAGCAAAGTCGATAATACTCATCACCTTCAGCATCAAATTATTAAAATTCTTGATGCCTGTTTTGTTGAATTGAATTTAATTTAAATATAAATTTGAGCTTCCAAATTTGCTTCTGTTTATTTTCACTTATACCAAAAAAATTATGCTCACTTTAATGTCGACCATAACCGTAGAAGTACATAGAAAACAATTTAGATCCTACATAAATTTTTGACATCACCTGTCCTCTAGAAAATAAATCTTTCGGTGCGTTTCAAAGGCCTCTTTGAATAATTTCGTAAATTTTCGGAAGGACCACATGCGGCTAACCAAACACAGGGATGACAATGGGCATCAAAAGGTGCTACAATAGATGATATGGAGTCGGACCCTAACTTTAAAATTTTATTTGTACCTTTATTGCCGTTTGCATTTTGTTACTAGATTATCTCTTTATGAAACGAGTGGCATACTCTAAATTTAATACTGTGTGAAATAAAGTATAACAATAGGGTTACTTCTGTTATTTTTGTCAAAGAAAAATAATAACAGGGCAGAAATTCACAACGTAGAAATGTAGTGATATGTTGATCGAAAAAGTGTGTTTTCTATACTATTTTCACGGTGATCCAAATAGGAACAAAGTTTTTGTTTATACTTTCTGCAGCAATCAAACAAGTTTCATAAAACCATAATTAAACGAGTATTGTTCAATATTATAACTTCGTCGGTGAAAATAATAAGTTACCATTTTATTATTATGTGCAAGAGGAAAGCTATGCACTATGCAAATTTGTAGAATGTTGTAACTTGACCAAAGATCGTGCGACATTTTCCAGTCGCGATAGTACACTTGATTTCAAAAAAACTGGTACACTTTCTTTTAGCTATGTAAATCATTCGTTCTTTGATTGATATTAATAATCGTACAAATGTCACTTTGACGTTAATCAGAGGCGTCATTATTAAAAATGGTTCGACATCGAACAGATATTCAAAAATTTCGAATTGTTTCTAAAATTGAAGATGGTTGGTCCATAAGAAGACTTGCTGCTGAATACAATGTGAGTAAAACCACGATAATGAGTGTTAAAAAACAATGGGAAACTAACCAAACGGTATCCCGTAAAGTTGGTTCCGGTAGGTCCAGAAAGAGCAATAATCAAGAAGATGAAAATCTTATAAATTACCTAATAGAAAACCCTTTTCAGACTGCAGTAAATGCAATTTCAGAGACAAATTTCCCTGCTTCGGTATCTACTGCTTGCAGAAGAATAAAACTACAAAGCGACTTGAAGAGTTGTTCAGCGGCTAAAAAATACAAACTTTCAGAAGAGAAGAAGCAGGGTAGGATTATTTTTGTACTCAACTATACAATCAATGATGAAAACTTCTGGGGACAAGTCGTCTTTTCTGACGAAAAGGTTTTTAAATCCTGTAACGATGGACATGTTCGCGTATATAGGCCTCCTTCCACTAGATACGACGAAAAATATACTTTCGATCCACAAATATCAGGAAGCTTTTCAGTCAATGTCTGGGCTAGGATGAGCCTAAATGGGTTAGGTGTATGTTGGAACAGTGCTGGTCATCTCAATTCCATTAAATATATTGAAATATTAGACAATATTATGTTGCCGTCAGTAATAGAGGTGTTTCCGGAAAATAATTTTATTTTCCAACAAGACAACTGCTCCATACATACGGCCCATCGTGTCAGGCAATGGTTTCTTAATAAAAACATAGAGTTGTTACCGTGGCCATCTAAAACTCCGGATTTAAATCCAATTGAAAATGTATGGGGACTAATGGTGAAACATAAGAAAATTAAATAACCATCCAAATAATGCCCAAGAATTGGAAGGAATAATTGAAGACGCTTGGGAGAACTTGTCGCAAGAAGTTGACCTTGCAAGAAATCTGATTTTGTCCATACCTGCAAGACTTCAGGCAGTTTTAGACGCTAATGGAGCAATGACAAAATATTAGTTAATTCTGTATTACGTAATTGAAGTTCATTTATTTTATTTTTTTTATTGTATTTTTATGTTCAGTTTGCATTGTTTACATTTTTTTTAATCTCAAGTGGTATTTTTGTGTTCTTATTTTAAAAATAGAATTATCATTATTCAGTTAGTGTTTTAATTACAACCATTAGTAGAATTATCCGTAACAAATATTATTTTTTTTAAACAATAATATGGCAGGCTTGAAAATGTTTTGAAAAAGTTATTTTCTAATTATTTTTTTTAAAACTCCATTTGAATAAAATAAAAGAGAAAGGTTTAATAAGTTTAAAAACACAAAGAAAACCGATCTCCTCCAAAAAAACCAGGTCCGGGGTAAATCACCTCTTCTCCACCCCCCTCTCGACATGCCTGGCCAGCCCTATTTACAGACATATGCACACAACTAAACTATTAAGATTTTCGATTACAAGAGTTGTGTCAGTTTTTTTTTAAATTAAGTGTACTAGAAAAATATTAATAAAATTGTTCCAGTTAAATAAACTAGATATTTAAATTCAGGATTCATTAGTGATAATAGTAACAATATTTATTTTTGAAAACCAGTTTCAGCTTTAGAAGTAATACGCGATAATATTCAACTGCCAACAACCTAAAAAATGTAACCACCCATAAAACTAAACGCATTACGTGTTACCATAGAATTTCTCAAGCAGCGCAAAGAATATTAAGTTGCTTCAGTTATAAAACGTTAACGATATTCTTATTTGGCATTGGACATTAATTTGTCACACGGCGCTTTAAAATAAATTATAACTTAATTTAAACATATAAAAAGTGTGATATAAAATTTAATGTAAGGTAAATGCCATGTTCAAAAACAATAAATTTTATAGTACGTAGAAAACGTATTAAGTCATAATCCGTTGAGTCTTCTTTTGATTCTCACCTTCTTTTAATGTCTATAAAAAAATAACTCGTGGGTATGTTTTTACTATATTATTTTACAGTTTGGGTGGCTGGTTGACCTCATTTTATACCCGTACAGTTACTTAATCATCATAATTGGTTTTTAATAAAGTAAAATGACCCCTTTGTTGAAACAAGAAATTCAACTATTTGCGATTAGATTATGTGATGATAAAAAAAAGGTTTCCCCACCACATAATTAATAGCTCATTGGAAAGAGGTAAAGTGCCTAGTTCCCTAAAAGTGTCGACAATAATACGGGTAAGAAAAGTACCTAAATCTAATAAAACTGAAGAATGTAGACCTATTAATATGTTATTATTATATGTTACCTTTGAAAAAAATATTGAAAAAAACAGTATATTTACAATTTTTAGATTTTATTTTAGAAAGACAGATATTGATTAAATTCCAATCTGGCTTTAGAGAAGGTTTTAATTGTGAAGGCGCGTTACAGTATGTTATTAATGAATGGAAAGAAACGAAAGACAATGGGAGAATGACCGGAGTAATATGTTTAGATTTAAAAAGAGCATTTGAGACGATAGATAGAAGCATGTTATTAGATAAACTCAGTAAATACGGCATCAGTGGAGTGTTATGGAAATGGTTTGAGTGTTACTTAAATAATAGGAAGCAAAAAGTAAAGTGTGAAAATCTAGTGTCGAACTAACGAAACATACGTGTAGGAGTTCCTCAAGGAAGTATACTAGGGCCTCTGTCATTTATAATATATAGCAAATTATTATTGGGTTGTGAATCACTATCAACAATAACGAGCGAAAATCAGGACATTGATATTAACACAACAACATTAAGCTGTTCATCAAAATCTTCTATTGCCATTAGTTTTAATAATCTAACAAATTGTACCATTATTTTTCATAATAATAAATAAAAAATTGATTATAATATTTTTTTCTACTCCCTACATAAAAAATACTATTTTGTTCCCTCATTTCAGGGAGCAAAGTAGTACTTTTCCCCCTCGGGAGGAAAATACTTTGCTTCCTAGGGAGGAAAATACTTTGGCTCCCTCTGGAAGCAAACAAGTAAAAACTTCAAATAGCTGTAATAGTAGTGTATAAACTTCTTTTATTGATACACAAACTTCCTGAAAATGAATGCTTTTCTTTGAAACAAATTTTTTATTACTTATTTTTATTTATAAAAATTGGAAACAGTTTGCTTCTTCCAGAATATCTTGAGGAACTTCATCTTCACATTCGGAATACATTATTATAAACTTTTGGAAGTTTGTTTATTTTAAAAACAAGAAGTAACCTTAGCAACGTTCCATGTACTTTGATTTTTAACAATATTTACTTATCTAAATACCTATTATGACATTTTGACATATTTGGTTTTTTGATTGTCATGCATAAAAAATATAATAAAATATATGTAAAACCAATGCAAAACACTGTAAATGGTCGTAGAAAAAAATCGTATGTATTACACAGGATATTGGATATTGATACAATAGCTATTTGTATGACAAGGGAGAAAAGTGCATAATTTCCTCCCGCGGATAGTTTGATGCCCGACGCGAAGCGGAGTGCATCAATATCCATGGGAGGAAATGGCACTTTGCTCCTGTGTAATACCTATGATTTTTTCTACGACCATTTACAGTGTTTTACATTGGTTTTACATATATTTTATTATATTTTCTTATGCATGACAATCAAAAAACAAAATATGTCAAAATGTGATAATAGGTATTTAGATAAGTAAATATTGTTAAACATCAAAGTACATGGAACGTTGCTAAGGTTGCTTCTTGTTTTCAAAATAAACAAACTTCCAAAAAGTTTAAACTCTTTTCAATTTTTATAAATAAAAATAAGTAATAAAAAATCTGTTTCAAAGAAAAGCATTCATTTTCAGGAAATTAGTGTATCAATAAAAGAAGTCTATACACTACTATTACAGCTATTTGAAGTTTTTACTTGTTTGCTTCCAGAGGGAGCCAAAGTATTTTCCTCCCTAGGGAAGCAAAGTATTTTCCTCCCGAGGGAGGAAAAGTACTACTTTGCTCCCTGAAATGAGGGAGCAAAATAGTATTTTCTATGTAGGGAGTAGAAAAATAGCTATTATTTGGTTTCATGTTAATATTGGCTCCCGTCCCTAATGGCAACGGGAGTAAATGTATATTGTCTCCCGTTGCTATTGGAAACCGACTGAAGAGATAAACGTCTATTTTCGCTAGTAGAAAATACACTGACAAACAACAGAAAATGTCACTTTCGAAAGCAGGTGTCAAAAAAATTGTTTACCAGCACATAAAATTTGTTAATTAACAATAAGCGCATTTTATGAAAAATGGATGAAGAAAATTTTTTTTAAGTGGATATTGTTCCTTGGGATGTCTAGATGATCCGATAATTTTTTGAAATTTTTTAATTAATACCTTATAGCTAAAAAAATTTTTTTTTGTTACTACGGTCGGATTCTGAGGTCTGCGGCAACGTCGCGCTCGCCGCGCGGAGCACTATTTTCACCATTAAATTAAAATTATTAATAATGGAGGTACAGTTCCGGAAGTTAGGACTTTTTTTATCGTAAATTTCGTCCTCTTTAAGAACCTTTTTTTTATTTTCTTAATTATTAATAGTTTCTGAATTATTTGCGAAAAACTAAATGCCTTGTTTTTTTATCTTAATTTGTTAATAAATTTTTTATGTGCTGGTAAACAATTTTATACATTTTTCTAGACGTCATTCCGAATCCAATGAGCTATCGTCCATATTTTTACGACCTTTATCACTAATTAACACCGTTTTTATCTTGTGAACTAGACTTGGTATCGAATCACACATTTTTCCTGATCGCCTTACTGCTGCAAAATATCGGAACTATTTAACTGAAAATTTTCCCCCACCACATGAAGATGTTCCTAATATTAGGCAAGATATTTGGTACCAACAAGACGAAGCGCAGGCGCATTTTGTAATTCAAGTACGTAATTTTCTAAAACAACGTTTTCCACAACGATGGATTTTAAGGAGGGAGAGGCAATTCGTTGGCCATCTCGGTCAGCTGATATAACACTAGTCGACCTCTTCCTTTAGAGATATAACAAAGAAAAAATTTATCAGGTACCAATTGAAACTCAGAAGCATTATTAGACGAGTAAATGCTGCAAATGGTTAGAAATTCTCTTTTACGGCATACTAACTTGTGAATTTAAGTTGTTGGTAGATTCTTCTTCTTCTTTTATAAACTTTTTCAGCATTTTTGATAATAACTCGATAACGAGGTGAAACGGAAAACTTCTTTCATTTCAACTAAACCCATTTTTGCGGATAGGGTGTGACTTATGGTACACTCTGTATATACCTTCAGTTTAATTTTATATACGTAATTTTAAACGTATTTAATTCAAAGAATTTCTATACCATCCTGACGAGAACAAGCAAGTTCGAAGGAATTTGTACAAGTTTAGGTTTATAAATAATCAATATTTTGTTAATACACTGCACCCTATTTTATGCACTGTTACATTTATGCTTTGATTTTTTAATGAATCATTAATTACCTCAGCGCTATATGAAAGAGGACTGTTGACAGGCAGTTTACAAATACTGAAAGTAGAATAAACATGCACTAAATACAGCAACTTGGGGTTCATTCCCCAGAAACTTATTTATTATACACATACGTCTGTTATTGGGCATATTGTGTAAAATTGGAAATGTTTTTAGGATGTGGCAAGGTATTTTATCAGGAATTAAACTAGAAAATAATGCATAAGGAGCCAACAGTTATATTTTACAGTATTTCATATGTATGTGGTACACACTGCGTCAGTTAGTCATCTAGTATTTTCAGTCTCAACTAGCTCACCAATGTTTATAAGTTTTGTACGTCAAAAAGTTGTATTTATGGTATCCCATGTGATTGTGATAATTTATATCGGTGGATCACCTACACCTTTCAATGTGGGCCTTGCCAGATACAAGAATTATGCTAGGAAACGAGCTTTAGAATGACCACCTTTTGTACTTAGCCTGCTAACTATATAGCTGATTCTTGACAGATCGGTATAATCTTTAATTCCGAGAGCAGCAGAGGCTTTATCCATTCATTTATTAGGAAGACCATCTTGACCACGTAGCTTGAGTACAACACTTGAAGCTCGTACCGGAGATCGAGATATTTGAGTTTTTTCCCTCCTTCGAGGTGATGTTCTTCTCTGAGAGTGCCGAGAATTCGATGATATCATCACCTTGGTTTGGACAAGAATTGTATAAGGCTTATAATCTTAAATTCCATTATATTCGACATTTCTCAGTCGTGACAACGGATTCAAACTATCTGGGGTCATAATGGTACGGACATGCTGAAGATGTCTCCCTTTCTACAGCGATTGAGAAAAAAAATTGTTGTATCAATCTCGACATCGTGGTAGATCTCGATGTGAACGGCGAGGGTGAACTCGGTTTGTTCTATCACAGTTAAAGAAGCAGGTTTGTTTTACATAGATGTGACATTGATGTAGCGACCACGATCGCCATCTGCACTGCGAAAATCGCGTAAATGGGACAGGTAGAAAGTAAGTACATATGAGCGATTCCGGTGCCTGAGGGCAGATTTATTTATTTATTTATTTATTTATTTATTTATTTATTTATTTATTTATTTATTTATTTATTTATTTATTTATTTATTTATTTATTTATTTATTTATTTATTTATTTATTTATTTATTTATTATTATACACTACCCAACAGAACATGTTCCAATTACAGGGTAGGAAAAATACACAATAACAAATGCATAACATTACAAAATACACAATATAACTAATTTTCAATGAGTATAACGCACATAGGTTTTGAAATAATTAATTACAAGCACATATAATGAGTTAAAATAATTGTTATAGCAGCTCTTATATCTGTAACACTGCAGCTCTTATATCTGTAACACTGCAATTAAAAAGGTTAATTTGGTCCTGAATATCATGCCAGTTATGACACATAACATACACCGGTGAGAATTCTAATATATTTGTTCTTGGTGTGGGTAAATAAAAAAGATTAATTAATCTTGTTTGCACCAATGGCATATGAACGAGCGCATCAACTTTTGCCAACAGTTCAGGACATTTTATTTTATTATTGACAAGTTTATACAAAAACATAGCAGAGTGAAGAAACCGCCTTCTGACCAGTTCATCAACATTGAACCTCTCTAGCAGCTTGTCATGCGGAAACCCTATTGGTGGATAGGTTTTGTCCACCTTAAATGCTCCTAAATTTTAAAAATCTTCTATGATTTTGTTCGATAGCTTTACTATGTACGGCGTAATTAGGATTTCATACGACAGAGCCGTACTCAAGTTTAGAACGCACAAAAGACGTAAATAGAATTGTGTCGATGTTGTTAAGCTCACCGGAGTTTCTAATGATAAAGCCCAGGGTTTTGTAATCTGATGATACAATGATATTGATGTGATAGGTCAGCCTATTATCAAAAGTTAAGCGTATTCATACTGTACAGGATTCAATTTCCTAGTGTAGGTGACTGCGTTACATTTGGCAGCGTTGAGGGGTAGGAGGTTTGAAGTACACCAGTCATTTATTAAATCCAAGTCAGCTTGTAGTAGCAAACAGTCAGATTCATCCTTGACAGCTAGATACAGTTTGAGGTCATCCGCGTATAATAGACAATAGCAGTTCAGACCAAGTACGATGTCGTTTATAAATAAAATAAAGAATAAGGGGCCCAACACTGACCCTTGGGGTACCCCAGAAGTACAAACAATTCTTTCAGATTTATGCCCGCGATATTGAACATATTGGCTTCTACATTTTAAGTAGGAGGAGCAGAATAGAACTAAATCTCGGTTAAAGCCGAAAGCAGAAAGCTTCCGTAGTAAAATACCGTGGTCAAGTCTGTCGACCGCCTTTGAGAAGTCCGCATAAATGACAACTACCTGTCCATTGCCATCCAACACCTCCGAGATGAATTGTGTAACACAAACCAAGTTGCTGATTGTCGACCGGCGTGCCACAAAGCCGTGCTGATTGGGGCAAATTTGTTCATTGACATGTATGTGGAGCTCCTCGTATAGAGCGAATTCAAAGGCTTTACTAAAATCATTAATGATGGTGATCGGACGATAATTTTTTATATCAGTCTGATTATCTTTTTTTAAAAACGGGAATAATTTTGGAGTTTTTCAATAACTCTAGGAATGTGTTACTGTTAAGAGCTAAATTAAATAAAATAAGCAAAGGTTTCGCTAAGACACTAGCACAGTCTTTGATAAGAAATGACAGTATACCATCAGGACTAGCGGTAAATTTGTTTTTTAACTTCAGATTTGTCAATTGATATCAGAAACATCTACACCACACCCCATTACGTGGCTACGGTAGACCAATGTATTATTTTTATTATAAATCTTGCTGTTATAATTTTATATTATTTATTAGATACTCTCTGACGTGCATGTTTTTTACCCTGCTTCATATTGTAGGTGGTCATTAAACACTAATTTATTCACTTTTCATTTAATTTACGTTATCTCTCTTCAGCCTTACCAAAAACCGAGTAAATTAGTAGTTATATGTAAATCAATGTATTATAAGTCTGGTATTTAAACGAGTTTTTCGAATAACTGCAATCAATTACCATCAATAAGAGATTCAGTTATGTTTGATTATTCAAATGTTACTTCGTAAAAGCCTTGTCTGTCTAGTTAGTTAGCTGGTAATGTGACCATTAAAAAAATAATTTAATTAGTATGTACCTGTTTCGCAAATCCACGGGTTCTTAAGACAATTTACATTTAGATTAAAATTAATGGCGTTAGGATTATTGAAGTGATAAAAACTGTTAATTTCCATCAGCAAAAAAAGAGAGATTGAAAGCATGTGATACTTTTACATAGTGGTGAAAAATAGGTAAGTTGTACAGTTGTACAAGTTCGTCAACATCTCATAATTTATCATAAATCATTTACAGGGTGTACCTACAAAAAAATATAGCGATAATGTTGTAGGAATTTTTATTGTAAAAATAAATAATATCTGATAGTTTTTTGGGGATTTTGGTCAGGTATAACTAATTTTATTATTTTTTTCTAACGTTTCGGTTTATTACACCATCATCAGAGAACTACAATTAATATAATATTTTAAAAACACAGTTATAGTTATTTTACCATTATTTACTTACCCAATTAATTATTAGGTGTTTGTTTTAAATTTTGTTACATATTTGGTGTTTTTGGATTATCTGTTTTAACGAAACTGAGATATTTTAACGTTTTGTTTATGTTACAGAGATAACGTTGGAATTGTATACATATAATTTGCTGTGGGTGTTTTGCTTAATAATAATAAGGTTTATTGAAATCTAACAGACAAAACTGTCCATAAATAGGATACAAAAACATAGCAAATTACAGTATTTCATTACAAATATAATTTAGCGCAGCAAAAATCTATAGCTAAACATAAAAAAAATAGAAAATAGAAAATAGAAGTACGACAGACACAGCTGTCCAAATACAGGATATTCTCAAAGGACTTAGTTAAGTCCATGACATTACACAAAAAATAAAAACTAATATTTAACAAAGTTTAAGTAAAAAAAAAAACATTAAATGATGGAGATGCGAATAATATTAAATAACATACATGAACCGCTTAATAAAAAATAGTCAAGGTCAAAATGCAGAATTAGTTAAAACAGCTTCTTTAAGCGAACGAGAAAAATGCGTAAAATTATCACAAAATATATCAACAAAATTCTGCAATTTATTGTATTGTCTAGACATAGAAAGTAATGGTGAATTCATGTACTGATTGGTGTGGGGTGTATCATAAATAAAGATTGAAGGCTGTCTAGTACCAAATATAGGTATATTAATATGCACCTGATCTACGAATTGAGGGTTATCAATTTGACCATGGATAATTTTGTACAAGTATGTAATGTTCGTTACTTTACGCCGCACGAATAATGGCTCGATTTCAAATTCATTTAATAAAGCCCTATAGCTATAATTCTGCTCGGGGTATCTTTTATGCTTTATGAAATACAAGTATTTGCAAAACTTAAGTTGTACACGCTCGAGCATCATAATATAAACATTATAGTACGGAGACCAAGCAACACTACAATACTCCAATCGACTTCTGACAAAGGAGAAATATAATATCTTGAGACATTCAATATTGAACTGTTTAGTGTTCCTGATTATAAAACCTAGCATTTTTAGGCAATGACTATTAATATATTCATAGTGGAGAATAAACGATAATTCAAGGTCTAATATTATATCTAGATCTTTTTTCTGATGACATCGTTGCAAAATAGAGTCACCTATTTTGTAATTATATTCTAACATGTATTTTTTCCTTGAGAACGTCATTGTTTCACACTTATTAATGTTCAAACCTAATTTATTCCGTGAACACCAAGCGTACAGGGAATTAATATCATCCTGTAATGTATGGCAATCTTGCTGACTATTTATTACTCTTACTATTTTCAAATCATCAGCATAGAGAAACATATGAGAATTTATAGACTTCTCAATGTCGTTGACAGACATTAAAAACATAAGCGGACCTAAGTTGGATCCCTGCATTACCCCGCTTGTCGCACAATATATATCAGATTTGAAACCTTTGTATTCTACATAGTTTTTTCTATCAGTTAACAAGGAATAAAACGGTTATGTTAAATTTTCACATAATCCAGACTGTCGAAGTTTATTTATGATAATACCATGGTGTACCTGATCAAATGCCTTAGTGAAATCGGTGAAAATTACGTCAACTTGAAATCTATCATCAAGAGCTTGTGACACAATTTGGACAAAGTTGCCTATATTTGTCAAGGTAGACCGACCTCTAATGAAACCATGTTGACTAAGGCATATCTGTCTGCAAATATGGTTATAAACAACAAATGACAAGATGCACTCAAAAAGTTTTGCAGTATTTGGAATTAATGCAATAGGTCTATAATTATTAATGCTAGATTTACCACCTGACTTAAATACTGGACATATTTTTGACAATTTCCAACAATTTGGAAATATACCCTTATTTATGATTAAATTAAAAATCTTACATAACGGTTCTTCGAAGCAGCTAATACAGTCTTTAATTAAAAATGCCGGGATATGATCAGCACCCATCGTAAAGTTGGCTTTTATTTTCACTACTGCTCCTCTAATATCACTAACACTGATGGTAAAACTATGCAAGACATTAACGCCAATAGACGTAACATCACAGGAGGAGTCAGTAATCACAGTATTGTCGTTTAAGAATACACTGCTGAAGTGCGTTGCAAAACCATTAACAATATCTTAAGGAGTTGTAAGAGGGCGATCATCATAAACCATAGTACCTGGAATTTTCGACGAGTTCTTCTTAGCATTAAATAGTGAGTATATGATAAGATATTTTAATTGAAGAATTGTTATTTTGTATCGGCAAGATGTAAAAATTGAATTCATGTTGTACCCCAATCATTTAATTAAGTTAGAATAGAATAAATTTTAGTATTTTTGGAAAATCTTAAAAACGGGTTCAGTTAGCCGTGATTCTTTAACGTATTTGGAATCAGCATAAAATTTGCTAAAACTTATCCCATTTAACAGACCTTCTCCTACCATTTCCGAGATCCCAATGGTGAGCATCGAATTTGAGACACATGGTATAATGTTTTAATAATATCCTGTCTTTGATAAATGATAAATCACTAATTAATTATTTTCGCAATTAGTTTTATTAAACTGTATAAACCACGGTTATTACTATTTCATATCTCCTGTTTTGTGTAACGGTTTTACTATAGCAACTTCAAAATCAACAAAAAAATTATGACGCTTGTGTGTTAGTTGAACTGAAATGGTAAATACCACATTTTTAATAAGTGTGAAGATAAACACCCTAAAGCTGCAAGCATCTGGTCATCGTAACTACTTATGAGACGGTCAAAGAGCATCGTTGGAAGAACGAATGATTACTCGGAGGATTTTGTGGATTCAATTGGCATTTATAGGAACTTTGTGCTGGAAACTGTGCAGTAAGAAACAGGGAATTATTAATAGATTTAAGACTTGTCCTCGCTGTTAAGTAGTACTTCATAACCAGATCAAGTGGTTGTTTAAAAACTGTTGAGTATTTCTATTCTAGTTTGTAAGCACCGTAACCTCGAATACATTTTTACAAAAAGAAGGAGGTACGTATAACGAGCAGGAAAATGCGAGTCTAACAGATTGGTGATATAAGAAAATCCAATGTAAGCTATTTTGACTTTTTCTTACAGTAATTATTTAAGCATAACCCGCTCTAAACGACGAGAGGTTATCACTCACTACATAAAGTCCATGTTTCTAAATATTTACTTTCATAAAACTGTTCCAAAAAAATAATTCATATTGTATCTTACAGTAGAAACATGCAAAAAAAAATAATTCATACTCTGTGTGGTAAGTTGTCTCATTTACTCCATAAGCAAACAAGTAATATCAAATAAATTTGTTTTTATTTACTTCATAGTTTTTAAAAATAAGACACACAATGTTATAAAAACAATAATAATCAATATAAGTATGAACAACATACCTACGTTGATATATTCCTATCTCTGTACTTTTTATACAGTGTCTCGCCCATTTTCTTTCCTCACACAGTTCGGAATCCATAAAATATGTTTTCTAAATGAATACACATGTTTTCTTCTGAAAAACATATACATAAGTCGTTAGCTCACGCACTGACTTTCTTTTTATACACCCAAGATTCGGTGATAACAATAGTGATTTAGTTTTGTGATACAAGACACGCAGGACCGTATCACAACAAACATACATATATAATTTCGGAGCTGTTGATATTTCAGTTTATAACTTCACTTAATAGATAAATAGCTGCCAATGGATACTAGATTGGAAAATTTTATTGATTGTTAGATATAGAGAATGATGACTGTTATTGAAATCAACACATTAAAATGTTGCAATAGGGATTTCCTATTTCGTATCCGATAGTATTTGAAAATCTAAGCTCTCTAAGTTTACCAAATTTTTTTGAGTTTCATAAAAGGCAGGAGCGGTCGGTCCATGGAAGCAAGGAAAGCAGTGCTTCCCTTGGGATTATTAAAAAAACATAATTAGAACCTAATTATTATTTATCACATACATTAATCATTAAAATTTACTTTTACCCAATTTCAATAGACACGGCCCTGCATTTCAACAGCTGAGATAATGTTGCACGATAAAACCGTAACGATGACGCACTCAATTAATCGAACCAACACGAACTCGCGCGACTTCGATATAAGCAACTTCTTGAAATGCATCCCATCCCCACTTCATAATCTTGATATCTGAGCCGTATAGCATAGTAATGCGTCTTGTTTTATAAATTTTAATCTCGATTTTAATATTATACTTAATATTAAACTTCCTAGTATTATTCTCAGCTTTTGTGCTGTATTTGTAAAAACTTTTTAGGTGTTTCTAAACCTGTGGTGATTTTTAAAACGTTGAACATTAGTGCGCGTATAAGCAGTTTTAGAATTGCTTATTCAATATGGAAGCTGGTTCTAGCACTGTGGAAAATATTATTTGCGTTTGTGTGGTGTGTAATTTGTTTCAAGATAAACTGTATATTATTAGAAACGGGAGACCAACACCTGATTTAAAACTTTTAAAAACGAAAGTTAAATCATGCTATAGGTATTTTAATAATGAAATGTACAGTGCTAATCAGGGGTTAACGGGTTGTGAAAATTTGTGTAAATTGTTTTGTTGGCCATGTATACTTTTCACACATGTAAAAGGTGTTTGGAATAAAAATGGGTTTTCATATTTAAACATCATTCACAAAGCGACAAAGAGGCATGGTAAGTGTGAAACTCATTTGCGAGCGGTGCTAAAAGAAAAAACATTTGGAAAATCACGAATAGAGCATTCATTAGATCAGCAGTTGAAAGAAAGTGACCGTAAGCATAATGAACTTGTAAAAAAAATCGAGAAGTGTTAAAAAAGACTGATTGACATTGTTTGTTTTCTCGGCGAAAATGAACTTAGTTTTAGAAATCATACTGAATCTCGGAGCGTTGCTAATAGGGGCAATTTCATCAATTTAGTTGATTCATTAGCAAAATACGATACAATTTTAAGTAACCGTCTGGAACACTCCACGGTATTTCGCGGTACCTCAAATCATATTCAAAATGATTTGATTCAGTCGATAAGCAATATTGTTTTAGAAAAGATCAAGCAAGAAATAAAAAAAAGATACGAACTGAATTTATAGTGGATCGTAGAACTTCACATCGAAGACTTTTTATCGAAATTTTGGACAATATCACTGAGCAACTAAATAATAGATTTAAAAATTTTAGTGATATACAATTTTTAGAATTGTGTAATTTTAATGAATTTAGAAATAAACAGTTTCCACAAAACGCACTTCAGTCATTGAGTGATAACTACGGAAATTTTTTTGATATAATTGGGTTACGATCGGAACTTTCAGTTATTTATGCTACAGAAGATATTAGTCAGAAACATAACGCCAACAAACTAATTATCTTTATAAAAGAAAATAGTTTGGATCAGGCCTACTCTGAACTGTTGAAATTGTGTGAGTTAGTGTTGGCGATACCTGCAACTAGTGCTTCGGTTGAACGCAGTTTTTCGACCTTAAAAGAATAAAAACTTTTTCAAGAAATTCAACCAGTGAAGAGCGGCTTTCAAAATTGTCCCTGTTGACAATGGAAAATGACTTTGTGAAGGAGATGTCCCAAAATTCAAACTTTTACGACGAAGTTATTTCCGACTTCGCAAAAAAGGAGAGGCGGATTAAACTACATTATAAATCGGTAGGTATGTGCATGTTAACTACTTAACTAGCCGGCTCGATTTATAGTTGGCTCGATTTATAGTTGGCTAGAGAGTGCACCATGGCAAGTGTGACTGAACAAACTCTCTATTTCGCTGCGGGTTCGATCCCCGCCACCGGCACTGGCAATGTCGGTGGGTATGGTTGTGTGTTTGCGTTTTTTTCATAAGTGTAACCCTCACCCGTGCAGCTTCGGCTTTGGAATCGGGGGTTGTCTAATTTTTGTGGTGTTTTTATGTTTTATGTTTATTGAGGAGTGGCGGCTTTCGACATTTACTTTAAAATGAGTTTATGGAAGCCACGCCCCTTTTCTTAAAAAAATTTTGCCTGGCTTCGCTCGGGGCTTCGCACTACCCTTCACTGTAAATCACAAACTGCTTCCCCTGTATCAAAACTCACCGCACGCCCCTGATAAAAGGATAAAAAATAACAAAGTTGAGAATACTAATCTGTTGAGATCATGAGACTAGTTTCACGCTAAAACACAAACAACTAGTGAAGCCAAAGGCGGTACCGGCGTTTTGCCAGTTTTACTTGTTACCATGTCTATTTCATTAGTAATGCAAAAAAAAGATGAGGCTATAACAAACCGTTAAAAATAAATACTAGACACTCTTCTTCTTCATCATCATCGTCTTCTTCTTCTTTTATTACTACTACTTCGACTTCTTCTCCCTCAATTTAATTTTATTCTTGTTCTATAAAGTGACGTTTTTAACGATTAAAAATGAATTAAATATAAGAAAGGTGCGGACTTGGAAACGAGAAAGATAAGTAGGATAAATTTAAGACGAAAAAGCTTGTTTATAAATTCATTTTCAACTCACAAAGCTCCATTATAACAAAATACATTTAGTATTTGGTTAGTTTGAATAAATAAATTAGTTAAAGACAATTAATAATCTAGTAACCATCGGCATTATAATTATAGATTTGTAGAGTGCAAACAAAATAAAGTAGTATTTGATCTGGCGGAGCTGGAGACGTCCCTGAACACACGTCGTAAACAAGTGTGTGATGTGTGAGGCACCCCACGCCGGGACGCTCTGCTCGACCGGAAGTATGTGATAAAACTACAATGCGAATATTCGATTAGTTTTTTACTGTCTCAATATCGGCATGTCTATGGTCAATAACTCACAGGTTAAAGATATAGGGAGAATGTGGTCAATGGATTATTAAAAAATAAAATAGGTACAAGACGCGGGTGTGTTCAGTGATCAGAATGATTTAAAAAATGATGCTAATTTTTTTGCTTTGCCTTCCGGCATTTCCTACTTTCTTTTCAGTGACCTAACCCAGTGGTACAATTACTTTTTACAAGGTGATAAAAATAAAATGAATATTCAGTTATTTGCACAAACAATTATGATTTTCATTCAGCATCTGGAGTTTAATCTATAGAATTCATCGTATTTGGGTCTAAATAAGTAATGGTAAAATGGTATGTTCAATTATACCGTGTCACAGTGTACGAAAACGCCGAAAAGCTGGCCAAAATATAAAGGCATTGAGCTATTTTACTGAAATTGTGCATACAGGGGTTTTTTGTGTCGCTGATCAAGAATCCGAAGTTGAATTTTGAAAAAACAAAATGGCGGCCATGAAATCCCTCCAAAACATACCAAAAATCGCCAATTATCGCTGCATTTTTACAAAACTTTGTATACAGTTTTTTTTGGGTCGCTGATGAAGAATCCATATAGAATTTCAAAAAAAATTTCGGTCAATAATATATACATAGTTCAAAAATTATTATTGAATTTAAGCGAATTCATGTGTTTCATTTGTTTCGGGAAAATTAGGATCTGAGGAATGGAATAAAAATGTGTAATGACTGAACGCATGAGTTGAGAACGCATGACGTTCTCATTTCATGAGAACGCATTCAAGAGGAGCCCACTTTATGGTGCACGAATGTGCATGCATCCGTGCATTCGCGCACAATTTGGTCAATATCTCGCAAAGATGCAAAAAGATGCAGCTAATTTTTTATACACTTTCGAAAAAATGTTCATTGAACACATTCCAATAAGTTTCAAGACCAACCATCACCAACCGCGTAACTTATGGCTTTTTTTTGTGGAGTTTATGAATCGTTGCATGTACAAAAATGCACTCCACTTCGATAATTATTTACTAATTACCATAGAAATAAACTGATCTGACTGAGATATTTTAATTGTACTTACTTTCTGATGTAGAATCTATTTTTGACACAGAAAACTGCACTTTGAGAATTTTTACGCTGCAGACAAAATTTATCGATTTTTGAAGCGTTGCGAGCTGCCGAAGTGACGCGCTGCATAAGTAATTTCCTCGCTCAGGTAGTGAACCCGGACCGGTATTAACGGTCGTTTCTAATGCTAGGGGTACCACTACAACGATTTAAAACGTTTCCATTTCAAAAAAAAAATCTTCATTTTTTTAATTTTGGCCAGCTTTTTGGCGTTTCCGTCCACTGTGCGTGTGTAGAAAGTGTATAATAAATTCGATTTATTTTGTTTTGGGAGAATTCAACACGAATTTTTTTAATGTTGGAAATAAAGTATCTGAGTGCTTCAGCACATACGGCTTTCACGAGCTAATTAGTGAACCTACAAGAATTACCCAGTATTCTGCAACTTTGATTGATCAAATTTTTATAAATAAAAATATTTCTAACTTTGCTGGGACGCTTAATGCTGACTTGGTTACTGACCATATGTTAATTTTCTGTGAATTGCACTTATCGATCCCTAAGTATGCGCAAAAATATGTTAGATATAGAAACTTTCATGATTTTAACTACAATAATTTTCTTTCTGACTTACAATCAATACCTTTTGATGATGTTTTTTACTTGCCCTATATCGAGGATAAAGTTAACCTTCTCACTAATCTTATTATAAATCTATTCGACCTTCATGCACCTGTATGAACGAAAAGAGTAAGTAAGCCGCATGCTCCTTGGCTAACTGACACGATTAAACTGATGATCAGAGATCGTGAAAGAGCTCTGTCAAAATATAAAGACAATAATACTCCGGCAAATTGGTCTAGTTATAAAACAAAATGAAACTTTCTCCTAATTGCAATTCGTAAAGAAAAAGCAGCGTATCTTTCGTTTTTAGAGGGGCAAAAATCCTCAGAACACCTGTGGCGTGCGCTGAGAACTATGAATGTTTATACGATTGATAATAAAAATTCGCTAAATTCCTTTTAAAGTCAGACCTGGTTAATGACCACTTTTTATCGATTTTTAACGATAATGCTTGTCCAGAAAATGTTGCACATTTTAACTCAAACACATTTAATGAAAACATTACTTTTAAGTTCAATCTAGTTGATGAATCTACTATAATAAATGCAATAAATGGTCTTAAATGCAAGTGGTATTGATGGTATCAATCTAAGTATGCTATTACTATGTGCTCCTGTCATTATGAAACATTTGTTACATATAATAAACTGCTGTTTAGAGATGGGTTATTTTCCCAGTGCATGGAAGACTGCTTTTATTTTTCCTTTGCCGAAGGTCCCAAATCCAGTGTCTGTAAATGAACTGAGGCCCACAAGTCTTCTCCCAATATTATCAAAGATTCTAGAAAAAATTTTCTATGTACAAATAAATGAATATTTTTCAAAAAATAACATTATTCCAAAACACCAATCAGGTTTTAGAAAGGCTGCATTACTAAACCTTCATGATACTATTATCACAAATCCAGACAAAAAACTTGCGACAGTACTCATTATGCCACAATAGGCCTGCTGATGGCCGCAGTGGAGGGTCTACTGAGACCCACTCACAACAAACCTAACTCATTATGTTAGATTTTTCCAAAGCATTTGACACCATCAGTCATGAACTCATGTATGCTAAACTGAAGTATTATGGTTTTGACCCCATTGCACTGTTATTTTTTGAAAACTATTTAAAATCACGATCTCAGCTAGTGCGAATTGGAAGCACTGAATCCTCTGTTGGAAATATGTAATCGGAAGTTCCACAAGGATCAATTTAAGGTCCTCTGCTATTCATTGTATACACGGCTGACATGTATAATAAAATAAAACATATGTCTATGCAGACTTATGCGGATGATATCCAACTGTTGTTTCACTTTAATAGCGACAATTGTCACCAAGCAGCTCTTAGTATTAATCAAGACCTCAGTTATATTGGAAGATATGCTTCTGAAAATAACTTAAAGCTCAAAGCGTCGAAATCTTCCGCTATGCTCTTTACTTCTGCAGCTAAATATATTCAGCTAAAGTCTAGCATTACTTTAAAAATAAGTGATGATCTAATTAGTTGGTGCGATTCTACAAAAAATTTAGGACTTTTGTCTGATATTAATCTTCGTTTTACTAAACATGTAAGTAATTTGATACAGAAGACTTATCTACGCTTAAGACTTCTATATGCAAATAAAAAAATTTTGAATTTGAAATTAAAGGAAAAACTTTGTGAGAGCCTTGTATTGTCCATTTTTTATTATTGCTATATCGTTTACTATCCTTGTCTTGATATGGTCAACAAGAAACGTATTCAAAAGGTACAAAACACTTGCTGTCGATATGTTTTTGATCTTAGAAAATTTGATCATATCTCTAATAAAATTAATCAGATACAATGGTTAAATATGGACAATTTATTTAAGTATTTTATTTTGGTTTTTGTTCACAATTTATACACAACTTCAACACCCCTCTACCTTAAAGAAAAACTGATTCCGAGAAGTACTATTCATAATGTTAATGTTCGTGGCAGAGACATATTAACAATGCCTCTGCATAGCACTTCCATGTTTCAGAGATCATTTTCGTACAACGCAATTTATTTATACAATAAACTAAACCTAGATTTTAAAAAGTATACCGTTCCTGATTTTAAAAAGAAACTCAAAAAATATGTTTTAGATCAGGAATTACTTGGCAACTCATTTTAATTCTTGATATTTTTTTCTTTTTTTTTTTTCTCTTCTGTTTGCATAATTTTTGGGATAATCTGCTCATTACTTTTACTTTTTACTTTCTTTCTTTCTTTTTTTTTTCATCTTTCCAATTTAATGTTACTATTATTTATATTTATATTTTTTTATGTAATTATTTACATTGGGTTAAGTGTAAGAATAGCCCTAGAGCTAAACTTGACCCAGGGAGTAAATTAATTAATGTAAAATTATTAATTTAATAAAGACTTTTTTTTTTTTTTCGGTTTCCCGATGCCGGTCAGTCCTCCCGTAGCCTCCGACGCCTCACGGGAGTCGCGCCGGCGCATCAACTACAGCCACTCCCTACATCCCGCAGGGTTAGTGACTGTAGATTCCAGAATCGTGTGCCCTAAGCAGACGGAGAGAACCCAGAATGACCGCCTTCTGCATTTGACCTGCCAGCCACTCGGCTGATTTTTGGCAGGTCGGTATGATCTTCAGTTCCGAGAACAGCGTAGGCTTTATCCCTCCGAGTACACCGATTATTAGGACGACCAATTTGACCGAGTAACCTGGGTACAGCACTTGGAGCTAGTACCGGAGATCGTGATATTTGGTCCGTTTCTCCTCCTCCTTCAAGATGATGTTTTTCTCCGCAGGTGCCGAGAATTCGATGACATACATCACCTTGAGTTGATGGTCGAGGAGGACTATGTCAGGCTTGTTGGCTTGGATTAGCCTGACAGTCGGGAACGAGTAGTTCCAGTAAATCCGGCATTTCTCGTTCTCGACAACGGACTCAATATCTCCGGGGACGTAAGGCGGCACTGGTGTCTGGTCTACCCCGTACGAGTGCCTTAGATGATAGTATAGCACTCGTAAAGCCGCGTTATGTCGGTGGATGTAGGTCGAAATCGCGTATATGGGGCATACAGATAGTAAGTGCATGAGCAATTCCGGCGCCTGATGGCAGGTCCTGCAGTTGATATCAGGAACTATTACACGCCACACGCGGCTACGGTAGACCAAGGTGTTGATAACACCATCTTGGCAGGCCATAATGAATCCCTCGGTCTCTGACTTAAGCCCGGCTGACCTTAGAAAGGCGAATGTCAGCCTGGTCGATAAACCCAGCGTTTCCATGTTCTTATAGAAGAGACCATGCTGGGGTTTATCGACGTGCTGCCGAAATAGATTTTCCTGTTCGGCAGCTCTAATTCGGGCTTTCAGACGATTTGGCTGTAGTTCGGTGACTGACTCTACATCAGCACCTCGCCGGCCTCCTCGCCTGATTTCAAATGCTAGACCGAGTTCATCTGCGGCTCTTTTTGCTGCCTTAAACAATCCTGCTCCCACTCCTACAGTTTCGTGATGTTTTACGAACCGCAAGAGGGGATCTGAGCTCCTGAGGATGTTACATGCCATACTCAGTACTACTCTGCCATGCGTACACTCCAGGCTCAAGAGTCCTCGGCCCCCCCCGTTGACGTGGGAGGTACACACGAGGAACGGACGATCTAGGATGAATACTTCTGTGAATATTCATCATTTTGCGGGTATCTCTGTCTAATTGGCGCAGCTCATCTACCCTCCACTTTACTACTCCGAAGGAGTAGAGCAGAATCGGAACGGCAAGCATATTAGTTGCAGACACCTTATTCTTCCCCGAAAGTTCGGAAGACCAAATGTCTGTACTTGCCGCGGAGAGATTCCTTTATTTGTGTTACATCCTGGATGTGCCTTTGTTGCACACCCAGGTATGTATAGGTCTCTCCGGCATCCAGATGTAATAAAGACGTTTTATTATTATTATTATTATTATCATTATTTTAACAATTTTCATCGAAAAAACGTTCAAAGCAGGTCATTTTGTTTATTTATACAGTTTCCTTCGATTTGTCAGCTGGCCACGTATTAATATTAATAACACTGCCATTTTTTGAGAATAATAAACCCAGGCTACTCGGTCAAGATGGTCGTCCTAATAATCGTGTATTTGGAGGGATAAATCCTAAGTTGTTCTCGGACCTGAAGGCCTTACTGGCCTGCCAAAAATCAGATGGCCCAATGCTGAAGGCAGTCAGTCTAGGTTCTCTCTGTCTGGGAGCACATGATTCTGGGATCTACCACTAGCCCTGCAGGATGTGGGGAGTGGCTGTAGATGATTTGCTGGTGAGACTTCTGTGAGGTTCGGAGTTCACGGGAAGATTGTTCAGCAACACACACCAATTAAATATACTTGAGAGATTATTTTGCAGAAAGGTGCAGTCATCTAAGGAATAAATTGTTTTGAAGATTTTAACATCGTCAACATAGAGCAAACAAAAACGTCCGTAACGTTTACAATACATTAATAAACATGCTAAACAACGGGGCGGGGTCCGAAAATGGACCCTTGAGGAACACCCGATGTGACAGTATATTTAACCGACCAAAATCCACTATAGGCCACATATTGCTTACTAATAAAAAGATAGGAATAAAATAATGTTAGAAAGAGAAATGGGAAATCTGTTTATTTAACAGTTTAGTGCGATCAAGTTAGTCAAAAGCTTTTGCGACCTTTGAGACAGTGAATTTAGAACACCCTTTATATTGTTCTTATATTAAATCATTTGTTCCATCTAAGTGTGACTTTATACCCCCATCAGTTGGTACAAGACTTAAAAACATCTTGTTTGATGTGTTTATGTATCCTATAACCCAAGCAACAAATTAAGTTTTATGGGAAATATTATTGGAATTGATTTTTTTTAAGCGTGTTTTTTTTTATCTTTTTACGAATAACATGATTTTTCAATCCTATCGCATTGTTTTTAACTAATTAACTTAACAATATCTATCTGACTGATGAAGAGATAAGATAAAGGGACGAAATTCGAGAAGAACATATTTTAACCCAGGTAGAAAGGGACTATTTTTTAAGCCAAGATATCTAACCCGATAGGGCTTTTAAAAATATTTAAGTTGTCTAAAATGCAAATAAAGACGATAATAAATAGTTTAGGGGCGGAAAGAGACAGTACTTATTTTTTAAGGAGTTGAAATAGGTTCCACTTTAATAAATAAATACCATTATGTTGTTTCAAATTTGTTTGCGGTTTTGCAGTTAGAAGAAGCAAATAAATAAGCTTACCGGGAGGAAGAATTAAGCTAACTTTGTTAGAGAAAGGAATTTTACAGCTGAATAGAATTTATAACTGAATTCAACTTATGCTATTAAAAAATTATGCTTTTCTTTTTTCTTCTCTCTTCACCTCTTCCCTCCTTTTCCTCATCTTATTTTTTTCTCCTTTTTCTTCTTATTCTTTGCCTTCCCCTCCTTCTTCAATTATGTATAATATGAAGAAATTTTACAGTTTGTTTTCTGTGTACGGAGTATGCAAAAATTGCCACTATCCATCATGCGTGTCAAGTAAAGAAATAAGTACTCTATGGAAGTGCCATATTTAATATCATTTCCTTGTGTTGAAAGTGTACCCTAACAAATCATTTATTTTGCTTAATACTCGATACACCTGACAACATTGTAAATGGTTTTGCACATTATTTTAATAGCGTTTTTATACAAGATAATGTTGACTCCGCTAGTTTGAGTAATAAATTAAGTAATATGCCTTGTATTAACATCAATTATTTTACCGAGGAAGTCATACAAACTTCAATAAAGAAATTAAAAAATAAAATGACAGCCGGTCATGACCTAGTTCCAAGTTATTTAGTTAAGGACTGCTCTGGAGTTTTCATTAAACCGTTGGCTATAATTTTTAATTTGTCATTACGTACGTCTCAATTTCCAAATTGTTGGAAATTAGCCAGAGTTTGTCCATTTTAAAAAATTGTGATAAAAGTAATTTAGCAAATTACAGACCCATTACAATTTTGTCTAATTTCGCGAAGGTCTTCGAGACTTCCATATACAATCACGTCTATCCTTCAGTAAAAAAATCGCTTTCAATTGATCAACATGGTTTCATGGAGCAGCGCTCAACTGTAACTAATTTAGCCCTAATTACGCAAAAAATATCGGAAACCTTAGATGCGCAGGGACAGGTGGACGTGGTGTATACGGATTTCTCAAAGGCCTTCGATACTATTAATCATTCTATTATAATATCTAAACTCGCATATTTTGGGTTTTCCTGCAGTTTGATTAATTTCTTTATTTCCTACTTGGATAATAGATTACAATACGTAGCATACAATGGGTTTAAGTCGGATATGTATACGGCTACGTCTGGAGTTCCGCAGGGCTCCAATCTTGGACCGCTTTTATTTCTTCTCTTTATTGATGATGTCACTAAAGTGATTGACTGTGATAAGCTCCTGTTTGCAGACGATCTAAAAATATATGCTACCAGGTTAATTTGCTTATAGAATGGTGTACTACTTCCAAACTTAATCTAAATGTATCTAAGTGTAAAGTCGTAAGCTACTCGCGAAAGAACAAGCCAATTTTATATGAGTATTCTCTAAACGACCAAGTGTTAGATAGGCAAAATTCAACAAAAGATTTAGGCATACTGTTTGATAATAAATTATCTTTTGCCGAACACATAAACAATCTAGGACTATCATCCTCAAAAACTTTAGGTTTCATTATCAGAAATTGTAAATCTTTCACTAACGACGCTGCGTTGAATGTTCTTTATTATTCACTTGTACGTTCCAAATTGGAGTATGGATCTCTAATTTGGTACCATTCAACATATCTCGAATCTATCCAAAGAAAATTTTTAAAATTCTTAGCTTGTAAAAATGATCGTGTATATCCTGGTCGAGGCTTCAACCACGAATTACTTTTATCTAGATTCGAGATGTCATCATTAAAGACTCGACGGATTATGAACAGTTTAATTTTTCTCCACAATCTGCTTCATAATAAAATTGACTGCTCACCACTTCTTGAACTCCTTAATTTTAGAGTGCCAACTTTCAATTCCAGACAAACTATCACTTTTTACACACCTAATGCAAGAACCAATGTCATTAAAAAGTCGCCTATTTACGTTATGTCACATAATTTTAACTCTGTATCTGACCTGTGTGATATTAATCTCTGTTCAGTTCTATCCTTAAAAGAAACCATTCATAGACACTTTCATCCATAGCTTAACTATCCCACCATTATTGTTATGTTACCTACTTTATTGAATAATTATGTTTATAACTTGATCTAAACTGCTGTCATTATTCTTTTATATTATTGTCACCCTATAGTGCTATATTATTGTAGTTATATGTATTACTTTGTTTAAGTTAATTCTACTATGTATCCTTATAATATAAATTTTTTTTCTTATTGTATTTCATACATTTTGTCCTGTAAGTGGATTTTCTGTTGGGCAAATAAATATTATTATTATTATTATTATTACCGTGTTTTAAAATTAAGTTGCGTTTAAAATTACAAGCGCCTAAACAAAACCCAATATTGCAGTGCAGTGTTTACATTGTATAATGATTAGAAATATTTCAGATGCTTCAAGTTTAACGAACGATTTCAAAACGCAACGGTCACTTGTTTTTACAGAGGACTTAAGTATCTACAAACAATAAGTCAACACCTTCTACTACCTGTTTAACAGCTATTATCACCGCTAAATAGTGAAACGCGGCCCAACAAAATGGGTAACTTCTTAAATGTACAGGAAGGGACAAAGAAATACACGTATAATTATAATACCGGCACACACAAAAAAAGTGGTCCGTACATTTGACCAGGCCTATCTATCTATATGTATTTTGAGGCGCTGAATCCAAATCCGACGTCCGTTTGGCCCGTATACCCTCAAAATTGCGAAAAACGCTGAAAATGGCTAAAAATTACGAAAAATTGCAATTATATAAATGAAGAAAATTTTATTGAACTAGATCAAGTATGTTTCTTATGTATTTTCATACGCTGAATTCAAATCTGAAGTCCGTTTGGCCCGTACGTCCTCCAAATTTTGAGTAAATTGCGAAAAACGATGAAAATGGCTAAAAATTACGAAAAATTGCTATTATGTAAATGAAGAAAATTTCATTGAACTAGATCAAGTATGTTTCTTATGTATTTTCATGCACTGAATCCAAATTCAGAATCCGTTAATCTCGATCATTCATATATTTATCAAAAATCGTAAAAAATAGCAATGAAGTAGCAGAAAATATCAAAAAATAGTATTGTTCTTACGTACAGCAATGAGCTGAACATGATTACTCCCAAATTATACTAAAATATATATTTTAGTATAAAATAAATAAAATAAAATGTATATTTTAGTATAATTTGGGAGGAATCATGTTCAGCTCATTGCTGTACGTAAAAACAATACTATTTTTTGCTCTATTTTCTGCTACTTCATTGCTATTTTTTACGATTTTTGATAAATATATGAATGATCGAGATTAACAGATTCTGGATTTGGATTCAGTGCATCAAAATACATAAGGAACATACTTGATCTACTTCAATAAAATTTTCTTCATTTACATAATTGTAATTTTTCGTAATTTTTAGCCATTTTCAGCGTTTTTCGCAATTTACTCAACATTTTGAGGGTGTACGGGCCAAACGGACGTCGGATTTGGATTCAGCGCATCAAAATACATATAGATAGATAGGCTTGGTCAAATGTACAGACCACTATTTTTTTCGTGTGCCGGTGATTATTGTAGTCATCATAAAGCATAGGTTTAAATTAAATAATTTAAAAAGTATACGTTCTTTACTTTTTTTTTGTTGTCATAATCTTTGTTTAGAATTCGAAGAGTTACCCTATAGTGCTATAGCCCAAATTAAATATTAAAACGAAGAACCCATTTTCTCCCAATGGTGCGTTATCGCACCACATATTTTATGATTTTTTTTTTGTTAAATTCAGTAAATATTTTTGCATATCCATTTATAAATTTTATTATTATCAGTATTAGAGAACTTAGTACCGTACGAACTGTTGATTTTTATTTTAAAACAAAAATTTTATGACACCTCAAAAATCAAGAAAAACGCTGCATAATTTTGTGTCAAAGGTTGAGGTGATTCTAAAACAGTAAAATATTTTATTTTTGGAAAATATTGTCATTTTTGGTATGTCTATAATATGTAGATTACATGGTAGAAAAAATACATTTAAAATATAATATAGATTATGATTTATTTTTATTAAATAATTACTGGTGCGTGAACGGACCACTGGTTTTATCTATGAAATAAAACCAAGCTATTGCCATTCTCGACAAGTCAGCCTATGTAGTGTAAACAGTCGCCGATTAGTGTGTTGTTTAGTATTTGTTTGTTTTTTGTGCAGTACACGTGATATTTAATTGAAATCAGTAAAATATGCCGTTTTCGAGGTATTTGACTCGAAGGAAATTAGAAGCGGCTCTGGAGGAGATCGTTACGGATTTGGAGAATAATGATGAATTTCGTGTTACTCGTATTTACGTATTTTTATATTTTATAGATACAACTCATTCTAGCCTTGGTCTTAGCGGTGACGTTGTCATGAGTCTACTTTCTGTTGTGGATAAGCCAGTGAATCACCAAATTTTTTTCGACAACTTTTTTTCGTCATTCAAACTCTTCGTACATTTAAAAAATAATCGTTATTTTGCCACCGGTACTATCCGCGAAAATAGGACAAATAAGTGTCCAATCGAAAATTGTAAATCATTTGGTAAAAAAGACCACGAGTCCCATATTTCAGCATATGATTCTGAATCAAAAGTTTCTATTGTCCTTTGGCACGATAATTCGGTTGTAACGGTGGCAAGTAATGTTTATAGTGTAGCTCCTGTTCAAAATGTTAAACGCTATAATAGAAAAGAATGAAGAGATGTACAGATACCCCAACCTTATGTAATTGCCCAATACAATAAATATATGGGTGGGGTAGATTTACACTACAACGGAATTGCTAATTATAGATGCCAAGTATTTGAGAAAAAATGGTGGTGGCCTTTATTTTGTAATTCATTGGATAGCTTAGTCGTCAACGCATGGAAAATTTATAATGTCAATGAAAAAAATTTCCCAAGTAGATTTTAAATCTTACATAGCCTTGCGACTTTTAAAAACTGATAAAACAATAATTGAAAGGAATCTTGCTCCTGCTATAGATGAACTGCGTTATGATAATACAGGTCACCTCATGATTTCTCATGCCAATAAAGCACGAAGGAGGTGTAGAATTTGCCATAGCCACACAATTTACATTTGTAATAAGTGTAATGTACATTTACATACTTCATGCTTTGTACAGTATCAGCAAAAATGAAGCCGGGTGTTACCAGTGGTGCGTTCACGCACCATGAAATATTATAATGTTTTTTTTATTAAGTAAAGTTCTATGTAGAAAATAATTTATGCTTAGTTATTTTATGTAAGATTGAAACTTTCTATGATATATTTTCGTTAAAATCATTAGTTATATCTTATGTGCCTCAAAATAATATTTCATGTATCCTCCCAGTGGTTCGTTTACGCATCAGTATTTTTTTTATATACGTTAATTTTTTTAATTTTTTTTGACACAAGGAATGTATTCTTAAGAGTAACAAAATAAATATTTACAAACAAAAATGTTGGTTTTTCGAATTTTTCGATGCTTGGTATATAATGGGTTAAAACCATGAACTATGTGAATTGTCGATATATTATCTAAATCTAAAACCGAATTATTATGAGATGCTTAATAATGTGTTAATTTGAAAATAGCGAGAATCTGTTTTTTTTAAATTATTTCAATAATTTTACCAAAAATAAATATAGTTTAAAAAAACTAAAAAACACGCTTTTAAAGCACATCAGACTAAAAAGTGAAAAATAATTATTAATATAAACTGAAAACAATAATGAACGAAAAATACTAGTATTATTGTGAAAAAAGCGTGGGTTGCTCGATATACGAAAAATATGGCACAAAGCGCCCCACGCTTTTTTCAAAATAATACTAGTATTTTTCGTTCATTATTGTTTTCAGTTTATATTAATAATTATTTTTCACTTTTTTAGTTTGATGTGCTTTAAAAGCGTGTTTTTTAGTTTTTTTAAACTATATTTATTTTTCACTTTTTAGTTTGATGTGCTATGAAAGCGTGTTTTGTAGTTTTTTTAAACTATATTTATATTGCTTATTGATGCTGATATTATAACATATTACGATCCAACAGATATTTCTGAAAAAAAAAATGTTTTTTTATTTCAGCCATGGGATTTGAACTCACGCCCAAGGAATCCGTCGTTTCGTGTCGACTAAGACTTGCCCACTCTGCCAACGACCGACCTGACAATCAAGGAATATATATTAAGCCTCTTGCTCTCACGCAGAGGATACGTGAGGAAAGGACTGGCGATCCTGATTAGGATAATGATATAAACTTATCAAATTATTGTATTGTTACCGGTTCTTCGTAAGTGTACAAAGTTTCAATTAAATCTGTCCGTTTAAAGTGGGTCAAAATCGAGTCCAAAGAGTCGGTTACAAACAAACAAGCAAACAAACAAGCAAACAAACAAGCAAACAGACAAACATACAAGTGAAGCTAATAAAAGCGCGTTAAAAAGGTACAACTGATATTGGGTGATAATTATGTAACCGTAAAAAAATCATCTTTTAAATAATGGTATTACTTTGGTGTATTTAAATATTTCTGGAAAATTACCTTCAGCAATACATAAATGTTAAAGGAACTGCTATTTCATCAATAGCTGACTTTATTAATTTGCTAGTCAGGTCATAAAAATCATATCATCAAATATAATACTATACAAAAATTAATTTATACTTTCACATCTTCAATTTGGGTGTCATTTGTTATATTTTTCATTATCTCGGCTGTTTAGAGCCCGTCACACAGTCAACATAAACAAAACCAGATAATATAAAGTGACATTCATTTTTACTTTCATTTGCGACCCTGTAGACCTGAAGTACCTGCCTGGTACACGTATAATTGTTTCACAGTAAATAAATTAAAGAAAGCTTTCTCTAAAATGCAACTTATAGGCATGTTAATACGACTTTAAAATTTTCAATGACTTGTCACTATAAATCATTAAATAATAATCACGTTTTAATCAGACATCATGTTGATGTAGATGGCATGAATCAATTTCTTTTAATTAACTATGATATTGTCAAAATTAGTAATTAAAGTGGTGTTGCAATTTTCAGAAGAAAACTAATGTTATAATTATGTATAAGTTTAATTACCAAGTATAGCCGTATAGTCCGAGAGACAATTTAATGTGTATACAGGGTGTCCGGAAAAAATAGCTTAATTCGTTAACAATGGATTCTTTGAGCTAAAATAATACGACTTTCACAATGCTATTTTTCATTTTAGACCCCCATGTTCGATATACAGGGTGTCAAAATTTGAAGTTTAAAAATATATTTTTTTTAATAACTCGAGTATTTCATAAGATATTTATTTAAAATTTGGTACACTACTTCACATCTTTTGAAGAAAAAAAAAAAAAAAAATTAACTGTCAAATATTCAAAATAGAGGGGTTCCCGTAGCCACTGATCCCCCAGTTTTTTAGTACCTGCGCCAATGATTTCCAAACTATCTTATTTAAATTAACCATCCATTTTGGATCATTTTATGTTTCTTAACAAATTTGGAAAAAATGCTTCGTTTTAGAGATAAGTTGAAAAATATTGGTGTCTACACGACTTGCGGTAATCTCATAATTTTCAAATATTAAAACTAAACAATTTAATCAAATTTTGCAATAGGTATAAAAATATCAATAATAAAGGACAAGCCAAAAATAACTATTTCTAAAGTCAATGGCGCCCAGACAAAAAATTGGCAGACGCAATGGATTCAACAATCTACAATTATTTATAAATTAAAATCAAGATAACAAATTTAATACAACTTATTTTCTTAAAATTATACATAATTCGTTAGTAACAAAAAAAGCAGTAGAAATAAAAAAAATAGCTAGTATAAAGAAATGTTTTTGTAAACATATACGAGCTCTCTTTATTATAGGAAATATTTGACTTCAACCTGAACTGCCCTCCAGCTTGATGAATTATTTCTCTTAAATGATTCTCGCTCAAAATCGGAACCATATACACAAAATCTTTCAGAAATCCTCAGACTAAATAGTCCAAAGGAGTAAGGTCTGGGAAACGGGGTGGCCACTGAACAGGAGCATCTCATATCCGACCAATCCAGCGAGCAAGAAAGATTTGATTCAAATAGTTTCTAATATTTCTAGCAAAATGAGGAGGAGCACCGTCTAGTTGAAACCAAATATTTTGTGTTACATGTAAAGGCAATTCATTTAGTAAACCGGGCAGTGTGTTTTAAAAAAATTGCAAAAATGAATGACCAGCCAAATTTCCTGATAAAAATACATGACCCAAAAGAAAAATTATCTGCGACACCTGCCCACACATTGACATTAAAGTTTACTTGATAATGCGTCTCTACTATGGCTTTAGGATTTTCTTCAGTCCATATGTATGTGTTATGAATATTTGTCGTCCCGTTTCTCGTAAATGTAGCTTCATAAGTAAACAAAATGTTTCTAATAAAACGTAGATCTCGGTTATTCATTTCACATAACCATGTACATAATACAAGTCTTGCTTCGAAGCCTTGAGGCAAAAGAGCCTGTACTTTTTGGAGATGGAATGGGTACAGCTGCTGACTCCGTAAAATACTGTGTACTTGAGTTTTCCCTATGTTTTCGACCTGCTTAGCCAACGTCCTGGTACTAATTTTCGGTGTTTCCACAACAATTCTTAAAATTTTTAGCTAAGGAGTTTCGCATCCACAATCTCTTAATGTAGTTTTATTAGTCGGTTTGGATAAAATTAGTAAAGAAAACCTCAAATTCCCATTTAGTCGACGTTTCGACAAAATTTATTGTCTTCCTCAGGACCAAAGACCTCATTAGTCCTGAGGAAGACAATAAATTTTGTCGAAACGTCGACTAAATGAGAATTTGAGGTGAGGTTTTCTTTACTAATTTTATCCAAACCGACTAATAAAACTATAATTCTTAAAATTTCCTCTTCCTGTTTAGGTTGAGTCGCACGGAGTCGGCCGCAATTACCCCTCCGTCTCCCCCATAAATTTCCAGTCTCCCTTAGATGGTTAACCATATTTGAAAAATATTTTCTTTTGGGATGTAATTGAATTGGAAATCTATGAGCCATGTTGGTTTTTCTTACTTACAAGGACAGTTCTAGCTTATAAAAAACTTTTAACTCGTAAAAAATAAGGATTTACTTTAACAGTAAACAAGCAATTCTATCGTATCCAGGGTATTGCTATTTGTTTACGAAAGCGGCTGACTTGATTTAGAGATATTTGAAAATTATGAGATTACCGTAAGCCGCGTAGGCATCAATATTTTTGAACATCTCTAAAACGAGACATTTTCTCGAAATTTGTTAGGAGACATAAAATAATACAAAATGGATGGTTAACTTAGAAAGGATAGTTTGGGACTCATTGGCGCAGGTACTAAAAGACGGGGGGGTTAGTGGATACTGGATTCCCTCTATTTTGAATATTTGACAATTAATTTTCTTTTCTTCAAAAGATGTGACTCTTTAAGTTGAAGCACTGTACCAAATTTTAAATAAATATCTTGCGAAGTACTCAAGTTATTTAAAAAAAATATTTTTAAACTTCAAACTTTGAAGTATATCGAGCATGGGGGTTTAAAATGAAAAATGGCATCGTGAAAGTCCTATTATTTTTGATCAAGAAATCCATGGCTACCGGATTGGCCTCCTTTTTCCGGACATCCTATATATTATAAGACAACCCAAGGAATCGGTCCTGAACAATTCAGGGAGATTAGATTTTAAAACTGGTAGACCAAAAAATTATGTTTTTTTCTAGATTTAAGACTGTGTAAATTTTATGAGTATCGAAATATATTTCATTTCAGTTAAATTAGGGCCAATCTGTATGGCAGTCAACAGAAACCTTTTTTCATGAAGACTAATTCTGCCCAGAATACAACAAAAATCCAGCGACCTAAGCGTAAAGGTTTAAACCGTCAAACTTTGGCATGCGTTCTAATTAGTTATGACAAAATTAGGCCTTCATTGTAATGAGGAAAAATTGAGAGGCTATAAAACATATGAAGAACGTTTTCTGCCAAATATAATACAAGAAACAGTTCATTTTAATGTTGGATCTCCTATGGTTTTAAGAGAGATGAACAACACAGCACTAGACGCGATACAAATGTTTTCAAATGTTAATTCTTCTTCTCATTATTGAAAATCTTAATTGCGCTGTTCCTAATTGGCTTGAGGAACCATGAGTGTGGTACTTTAGCAACACAAGTTAGTTTCAAAGTCTGATGAGGAGTGACTCATCATTAATGCACCTATTTAGAGGTCTTCCTCATTTCCCAATGTGTTGATTAATGAAGTGTAAATTAAATTAAATTATATCGAAATGTACATTGTATACTATTACGTTTTTTACTTCTAGGTATAAAAATATTATTTTCTTGAAACCTAGCTAAATCAAAAGTACAACCAAAAATAGCCGACTCTTCAGTTCAAATAAAGAACTAAGTAAAATATCATCATTTTTGTACACATCGTTGGCTAGTAAGTTATTTCGTCTGATAATGTATAGTAACAACGTATTCTTTCTCTGACTCTCTATTGAAAAACAAGAAATTAAAGAACTTTTCCAGTTGGAAGAAATACGTTGTAAGTAAGGGGTCTGCTCTTTTGTAGAGTGACTGGAGTCAATAAATTATTGTTTGGGCCCTACAGTACAAGTCTTTCTGACATCAAGCGTCAGTTTGAGTTAATTTAAATACAAATTCTATTCCCGCCAAGGTAACCTATATCATTAAAATTTCTTATACACTTACAACATGCAAATTTTAAACAATTTGCTATTGATGACAGAGATTTTCTACACTTACACAAATTTTTAATTGCTTATTATATACTTGAACAATGAAAATATTTATATTAGCATTTATTAGCGCCACGTGTAAGCATTTATAAATCCAATGCAAAATAATAGCTATTTGTGTATTAAGAGCGCAAAGTGATATATTGTCGCTGTGAGCGAGAAGTTTGACGCGTGGCGCGTAGCGGAGCGCGGCTATCTCGCGAGAGCGGCAATGTCACTTTGCGCTCGAATTACACACAGGATTTTTTTTACAACCGGTGTTTTTATAAAAATGTTTGGTAAAAATTAATAATCATTGATAACCTCAAATTTGACAGCTCAGATTTCAAAACGTGAGCATCAATTTGCGCTACACATGTTTTTGTGGAAATGTTTGTTAAAATGGTATTTACCGCAAAATAAAATAAAAAATTGCTTTAGTACCTATTAATTATTTATTTAAATACTGTCATCTCATGATTTATATCTATGTATAACAAAATCTAAATATTTTTTGGAATTCTTCTAACACTTCCTCCTTCTTTAGTGGCGAAAAGCAAGGCGAAGAATTAAAGGGTATTAAATGTTTGTGTTTGATGACATATATGTAATAATTTGAAACGATTGTATTCAGTCTTCTTCTGGGAAAATAATTATATTTCGTCAACATTTATAGTAGATTTCTTTGAATCTTCTTAAACAAACCATTCTTTGACATGTCTAGGTCGCAGTTTTCAATTAGGGCAGAAACTGGAATGGCGTATTTGAACATGGCACAATTCCTTACAAGTATCACAAAAATTATACTTTTCAAAACTTTCCATTATCTGATAATTATAATTATAAGAATAAATTTATTTGACACAAATAGCTGTTTTGTATCAAAAGTCGCAGATATACTAGATGTTTCTTTATTATGGTTTCCATGGTAACTAAGCGTTTACTTTGTCGCTCGCTCCTCGGAAAAGTGCAACTTTGCGCTTTCTTTTGGAAGCGCAAAGTTGCACTTTTCACTCGGTTGTAGAAAAAGTATATTTTTGTAGCTTATGTATGTAAGCTTTAGCTTGATATCGACATTACGTTGTTATTAAAGGAAGTCAGAGTCCGCATTATGTTCAAAATGTATTTCAAACCTGAAAAATTGTCCTTTTTATCAACAAAACTGATATGCAACCATTTATCGGGCTATTGACATTGAAATAATCTCTGTGTATTATTTGTAATATTCTAAATTACGAAGAGGGAAATTAGTATCATTGAGTTACTGAAGAGACAGAAATGACAGTACCCTGATATGTGATTTCTGTTATGCAAATAATTAAGTACCAAAAGATCTCTCTTTTTCTATGTGATTCGTGCTTCATGATTCTCTATGTTGGCTATATCATAAGTAGCTAAGTATCTATTAACTGTCTTGTTTCACCCTTAATATTTACTAAAAGACTATAGTTGTAACAGTTATTTTACAAAATGATAAGGTTATAATTAACTCAAGACCTTTATACGTCAATCAAGCTTTGAATCATAGCCCACACGTTATTTCATCATAAATATCGTAAGAAGTAAAATGTTCAAGATAGAGCTTTGTGGTATCCAAATTATATATCTTTTAAACCAAACGTTACTATCAATTCTTCAGGATAAAATATTAAGTATTACATCATACAAGAAGGTTTACTGGAAGTAAAACAACACTGATTAAATTTGTTTATTATTTAGGTGTCATATTATACAATAAAGGTACCCAGACATGTTTACGTTTCTATAAATTTGCATTGCTTGTAATCATGAGGATATGCGGATGGTTGAAAATTAATTTGATTCTAAAAAAAAGGTGTTTAATCGTGTTATTGTTAGTATTGTTATATCTGATATTTATTATTTTTGCAAAGTGACGTTGTAAACATCACTATAATTACAAACACCATCGTTCTTCTGTTATTTTTCATTTGCAAAGAAACAATTGAGCCTTCTTTTTGTAATAGACTAACTGATTGTTTATTAATTGCATCTTTATTAAATGGCTTTATGTAGGTGTCCTAAAAAAATTAAAACATATGTGCATACATAGGTACATTTTAAAATTTTTAGAACATCTGTAAATTTAATTTAATAAAGAAGCAATTAATAAACTAATTAGTTTAACCAAAAAAAGGTTTAATTTTTCTTTACAAATGAATAATTTAAATTTTGCTCGCTTTGATAGTTCCACCAAAGATTTTATTTGTTTATACGTACAATATATTTTTTTAAAGCTACTGTTTGGTGTACAATTTACATGGTATACATGTGTGCATAAGATAGCTAACTGACTGACTGGGTTATGCTAGACTTTGCTTACTTTATTAGAGAAATTAAATATATTTTTTCTAAATAAAGGCTATTTATAATAATTATTTTTCTTACATAGTAACACTTTCAAGTTCTATTAATAGAACAATGAAAAACCATCCTTGTTAAAATGTTTAGTATTAAAAAATCGACAGGAAACCGAAAGTGTTAATATTTTGAACGAAAGCCGATGGATTTTTTCTTTAATCTTGTTTCAAAAGTTTAAAAGATTTATATTAAGATTTTCACTTTCATCTGCATCTTCAGTAAGTATTTCAATCAACACGTTATAGTAGTATGTACTCTTCGTATTCTACCGCACCTTTTATTACTAAAGTTTTAAAGAGACAATTTTATTAAGTGGCGATTTATTGTATACAGTTTTAAGAATATGTACACGTTTAGAAGCAACAAACTATTTGTAATAATAACTTTAGTGCAATAAATATTCTGTCGATACACAATTTTAGCCTTGGAATAGACGCCAAGAAAATAAAATTAAACAATTTGTTCATAAGTTACTCGTTTCTCAAAATAATTTACATAAACAATCTATCAATTATTAATTATTATATAACACAACGATGGGTTCCGAGATATTTGAACAAGGACGATATTTCCCAATTTTCATTCAGCACTTCAGTTGGAAAATTCAAGGAATAATTTATCTGAATAACCTGGTGTTGCGCCATCGTGTAAATTATTCTTTATTTTATATTTTTAAGGAAAAAACGATTCATTTATCAATAAACGCAATATTTTGCATAATTCTGCAAAAAATATGAAGTGGCGTTAAACCAGGTAAGCGAGGTGGTCACCTAACGGATCATTCGTTATTATTAACTCAACTTACTCGAACTCAATTCTAAGCAAAGAATTTTGGAAAGGATGCCAATGTCTCTAAGCATGGACATTGGACAGTATGAGCCCCATTTCCAAATATAGAAGTTTATACGCTTGCTATCCTATTAGTTTGATAGATGGCAGTTGCTTCCATTTGTTAATTGCAAATATATGATATTCGATATTTTCCTGAAAAAAGTAACTGTAAAAAATAATCTTAAAATCGTTAAAATTTGCAAAAGATGTAATCCAAATCGTTTATTTTTTTTTAAGACAATAGAAAATTACCCTCATTAAATAATAAGGCCATAATCTAACAACTATACTTACTCAAACCAAAAAATGTACGAAGTATTTTTTTGTGACTGTGATTTTTATTTGAAGAATTTAAAACCATTGTTGGTTCTAATCTGCCCAATGAAATTGCCTGTGGTATGGTTTTGCACTCAGTTTCTGGTTTGTATATGACAAATAATTAAAAATATTTTACTTACCGTTCATCACAATTGCAATACATTAGAGTATTGACCCTCCAGTTAAGAAGCCCATATTTTGTTTCAAATCCACCGATCCAAAACGGACACGATAAATCATGTCTCCTACAACACCTGTCTGTCCTGGAAAAACCTCCCAGTCTCGTGTATTTATCTGCGGAATATCCTTTTCCGCACCATTTTGTTCCTGGAACTCGGAATAGATCCGAAATGTCACGTTTGTGCCTGTTGGAACGTATACATATATGATGTCTGAGAGGGCTGTCCTTACTAGTGAAAGTGCCCTCTGTGTATGGTTTATTTGTCACATGTCATATAAGCAGGATTTCAAAAAATTTCGATGGTGACATGTTTGAAGTTTAGATATTTAACAACACTTAGTTTATCTCTATCCATATTTACAATTAGTGCTTTGTAACGAAATAATGTCAATTTTAAGTAAGAAAATAATATGTAACAATTATTCTAAGCATAGGTCATTTACTATTGATTTTTTAATATTATTACATGATTCAGATATTTTATAATACAATAAAGGACCATACGAATAATTGCTTCTGTACGTATAATGAACCTTGTAGAGAAATATCCAAACAGATAAAATCTTTATTACCTTTATTAATCGGTTATACAATGAGCAGAATAATCGAGGACTATTTAGAGATCCTTTTTTTACGCTTTCGCATATTGTGAGTTTTAAATATTATGGACTATTTATCCCTATACTGCTAGTTATAAGGAGATATGATTTATGGCTCTGGCTTATATTTAAGTAGTCATAGGAGAGAGAAAGAGAACACTCCGAAATAGTTTATTTCATCACATTGTTAGTATAATAATTAAAGCTGGCCGAGGTGGCTGGAGTATAGCCACGGTCTTGCGCTGGCGTCACACGTGCAGATTTAGAAGTGATTTACGCTGCAGTCTTATTTGAAAGGTTAATGCGTGAGGTTGTACCTATAAATTATACATAATGTCAAACGCACTAAAGGGTAAAAAACGAGCGTACGCAGACACAGTGAATAAATTTATCGGTGAATTTCCGGATTTATTCTATGACGGATGCAAAATAATTTGTAAAGTTTGCAATCAAGACCTAATGTGCTGACTCAAAACAGTTTGTCGTCGTCATATCAATACCGTGCAACATCAAAATAAAAAAAATGGCATGCCTTTGACAACTCAGTTTATGTTTGATTTATTGTTAATGTTAATAGCCTGTAATATTCCTCTACACATACTGGATAAACAACCATTTCGGGAGTTTTGGAATAAATACAATCACCAGGTGAAATTCCAAGTCGTACATCGTTACGTAGATATATTCCAGCTGTTCGTGAAGACATTGTAAATAGGATTAAATGTGGATTAAAAAATACACGGCTCTGGTTACGTATTGACGAGACGACAGATTGTAAAAAAAATTCTATTTTAAATATTATAGTACATGTACTGGACCCTCTTAAACCAACATTTCCACTTTTACTAGCTAGTAAAAGACTAACTGCGTGTACTGGCGAAATAATTACGCGTGTGGTGTTGGAGACATTCGAAAAAATCTGAACTTTCAACAAGTCAAGTATTTATGTTTGTGACTGATGGTGCCGCGACAATGCGCGTGGTAGGCCGTTCTCTTCAAAGAGACAATTGTAGGTTTTTACATGTTGCGTGTAAAGTGCATGCGTTACATCTTGTGGCAGAAACGATTAGAAAATGTTTTCCAGAGGTAGATGCATTAATAGCAAATACAAAAAAAGTATTTCTCAAATCTCCTAAACGGCTTCGAGCATTTCACAGACAGTGTCCTGGTATCCCTGAACCACCAGAGCCGGTTCTTACACGTTGGGGAACGTGGTTGAAAGCGGCTTTTTATTATGCTGAATATTTTCAACAAATAAAAGCTGTGATACTACAGTTCAACCCTAACGAGGTTGTAGCTATTAGGGAAAAGCCAGACAAGCTTTCAAGACGTTTCCCTTGAAACAGATTTAAAAACTATTTATAACAATTATAGAGGACTACACGACGCAATAGAAAAATTGCAAAATAGTTCGTTATTGATAGTGGAATCGCTGCAAATAGTGGACGACGTAAATACACAGCTACAGGCTATAAATGACGCAAAAAATAATCGCGTTAGTGAAAAATTCGAGAGTGTGTTACAGAAAGATCCTGATTTTAGCAAATTAAGACAAATTTGTGATGGCGCATCTACAACTTCGTTAAGTGAGTTCACAGATTGTTTTACTTATGCCTGTATTACATCCGTAGATGTCGAACGGTCATTTTCAAAATACAAACATATTTTTTCACCAAAGCGAACATCGCTGACGGAGACGGCTGTAGAAACATACCTGATGCTATTATACTATAGATCTTCCCCACTTTGTGATGACGACAACCAAACTACTTCATAAATCTGCTTAAAAGGGTGAGTTTTACTACAAATTTTTATAAAATGTAACATTATTGTTAAAATTTATTTCCATTTATTATACTTATTCAAGTATTATGATATGATGTAAACATATGTGTCATAATTTAAAAAATAAATTAAGTTCCTCTTCTTGGTAAAAGTTAAAATATAGAGTGGAATGAAAAAAATAATATTAACTGAAAAAATTTTTTTGTTAATTATTATTTACTAACTTTTACAAATCTTATCACAGATAAGTATAACATATATCCTTTTAAACAATTATTTTCCCGGCTATTTGCCAAAACGCTGAAACTTGGATTACAAAAAAGATAATATGCACATTATGTTCAATACAATTGACTCAATAATGTTATTTTTAATTTCAACCATTCTGTCCAGTAAAACCAAAAATAAATAAAACACAAGGTACTTACCAGTTAACACTCACTTTAAAAAACTTTAAAATATCTACCGACACGTGTTTCTGCTTGCCTAGCGTCATCAGGGTAGCTAGGACATTTAAAGAATCCACAGTAAGAAAACTTGTAAACCCCAGTGTAATAAGCATTAATGGCTTCAGAGAACAGACTAATTGAAATTATATAGTGGAAATACCCCCTTCGGGGCAATAAAAATAATTTAAAAATAAATTAAGTTCCTCTTCTTGGTAAAAGTTAAAATATAGAGTGGAATGAAAAAAATAATATTAACTGAAAAAATTTTTTTGTTAATTATTATTTACTAACTTTTACAAATCTTATCACAGATAAGTATAACATATATCCTTTTAAACAATTATTTTCCCGGCTATTTGCCAAAACGCTGAAACTTGGATTACAAAAAAGATAATATGCACATTATGTTCAATACAATTGACTCAATAATGTTATTTTTAATTTCAACCATTCTGTCCAGTAAAACCAAAAATAAATAAAACACAAGGTACTTACCAGTTAACACTCACTTTAAAAACTTTAAAATATCTACCGACACGTGTTTCTGCTTGCCTAGCGTCATCAGGGTAGCTAGGACATTTAAAGAATAATTTAAAGAATGCAAATAGCCGGGAAAATAATTGTTTAAAAGGATATATGTTATACTTATCTGTGATAAGATTTGTAAAAGTTAGTAAATAATAATTAACAAAAAAATTTTTTCAGTTAATATTATTTTTTCATTCCACTCTATATTTTAACTTTTACCAAGAAGAGGAACTTAATTTATTTTTAAATTATTTTATTGCCCCGAAGGGGTATTTCCACTATATAATTTCAATTAGTCTGTTCTCTGAAGCCATTAATGCTTATTACACTGGGGTTTACAAGTTTTCTTACTGTGGATTCTTTAAATGTCCTAGCTACCCTGATGACGCTAGGCAAGCAGAAACACGTGTCGGTAGATATTTTAAAGTTTTTTAAAGTGAGTGTTAACTGGTAAGTACCTTGTGTTTTATTTATTTTTGGTTTTACTGGACAGAATGGTTGAAATTAAAAATAACATTATTGAGTCAATTGTATTGAACATAATGTGCATATTATCTTTTTTGTAATCCAAGTTTCAGCGTTTTGGCAAATAGCCGGGAAAATAATTGTTTAAAAGGATATATGTTATACTTATCTGTGATAAGATTTGTAAAAGTTAGTAAATAATAATTAACAAAAAAATTTTTTTCAGTTAATATTATTTTTTTCATTCCACTCTATATTTTAACTTTTACCAAGAAGAGGAACTTAATTTATTTTTAAATTATTTTATTGCCCCGAAGGGGTATTTCCACTATATAATTTCAATTAGTCTGTTCTCTGAAGCCATTAATGCTTATTACACTGGGGTTTACAAGTTTTCTTACTGTGGATTCTTTAAATGTCCTAGCTACCCTGATGACGCTAGGCAAGCAGAAACACGTGTCGGTAGATATTTTAAAGTTTTTTAAAGTGAGTGTTAACTGGTAAGTACCTTGTGTTTTATTTATTTTTGGTTTTACTGGACAGAATGGTTGAAATTAAAAATAACATTATTGAGTCAATTGTATTGAACATAATGTGCATATTATCTTTTTTGTAATCCAAGTTTCAGCGTTTTGGCAAATAGCCGGGAAAATAATTGTTTAAAAGGATATATGTTATACTTATCTGTGATAAGATTTGTAAAAGTTAGTAAATAATAATTAACAAAAAAATTTTTTCAGTTAATATTATTTTTTCATTCCACTCTATATTTTAACTTTTACCAAGAAGAGGAACTTAATTTATTTTTAAATTATTTTATTGCCCCGAAGGGGTATTTCCACTATATAATTTCAATTAGTCTGTTCTCTGAAGCCATTAATGCTTATTACACTGGGGTTTACAAGTTTTCTTACTGTGGATTCTTTAAATGTCCTAGCTACCCTGATGACGCTAGGCAAGCAGAAACACGTGTCGGTAGATATTTTAAAGTTTTTTAAAGTGAGTGTTAACTGGTAAGTACCTTGTGTTTTATTTATTTTTGGTTTTACTGGACAGAATGGTTGAAATTAAAAATAACATTATTGAGTCAATTGTATTGAACATAATGTGCATATTATCTTTTTTGTAATCAAGTTTCAGCGTTTTGGCAAATAGCCGGGAAAATAATTGTTTAAAAGGATATATGTTATACTTATCTGTGATAAGATTTGTAAAAGTTAGTAAATAATAATTAACAAAAAAATTTTTTCAGTTAATATTATTTTTTTCATTCCACTCTATATTTTAACTTTTACCAAGAAGAGGAACTTAATTTATTTTTAAATTATTTTATTGCCCCGAAGGGGTATTTCCCACTATATAATTTCAATTAGTCTGTTCTCTGAAGCCATTAATGCTTATTACACTGGGGTTTACAAGTTTTCTTACTGTGGATTCTTTAAATGTCCTAGCTACCCTGATGACGCTAGGCAAGCAGAAACACGTGTCGGTAGATATTTTAAAGTTTTTTAAAGTGAGTGTTAACTGGTAAGTACCTTGTGTTTTATTTATTTTTGGTTTTACTGGACAGAATGGTTGAAATTAAAAATAACATTATTGAGTCAATTGTATTGAACATAATGTGCATATTATCTTTTTTGTAATCCAAGTTTCAGCGTTTTGGCAAATAGCCGGGAAAATAATTGTTTAAAAGGATATATGTTATACTTATCTGTGATAAGATTTGTAAAAGTTAGTAAATAATAATTAACAAAAAAATTTTTTCAGTTAATATTATTTTTTCATTCCACTCTATATTTTAACTTTTACCAAGAAGAGGAACTTAATTTATTTTTAAATTATTTTATTGCCCCGAAGGGGGTATTTCCACTATATAATTTCAATTAGTCTGTTCTCTGAAGCCATTAATGCTTATTACACTGGGGTTTACAAGTTTTCTTACTGTGGATTCTTTAAATGTCCTAGCTACCCTGATGACGCTAGGCAAGCAGAAATACGTGTCGGTAGATATTTTAAAGTTTTTTAAAGTGAGTGTTAACTGGTAAGTACCTTGTGTTTTATTTATTTTTGGTTTTACTGGACAGAATGGTTGAAATTAAAAATAACATTATTGAGTCAATTGTATTGAACATAATGTGCATATTATCTTTTGTAATCCAAGTTTCAGCGTTTTGGCAAATAGCCGGGAAAATAATTGTTTAAAAGGATATATGTTATACTTATCTGTGATAAGATTTGTAAAAGTTAGTAAATAATAATTAACAAAAAAAAAAAAAAATTTTTTTCAGTTAATATTATTTTTTTCATTCCACTCTATATTTTAACTTTTACCAAGAAGAGGAACTTAATTTATTTTTAAATTATTTTATTGCCCCGAAGGGGTATTTCCACTATATAATTTCAATTAGTCTGTTCTCTGAAGCCATTAATGCTTATTACACTGGGGTTTACAAGTTTTCTTACTGTGGATTCTTTAAATGTCCTAGCTACCCTGATGACGCTAGGCAAGCAGAAACACGTGTCGGTAGATATTTTAAAGTTTTTTAAAGTGAGTGTTAACTGGTAAGTACCTTGTGTTTTATTTATTTTTGGTTTTACTGGACAGAATGGTTGAAATTAAAAATAACATTATTGAGTCAATTGTATTGAACATAATGTGCATATTATCTTTTTTGTAATCCAAGTTTCAGCGTTTTGGCAAATAGCCGGGAAAAATAATTGTTTAAAAGGATATATGTTATACTTATCTGTGATAAGATTTGTAAAAGTTAGTAAATAATAATTAACAAAAAAATTTTTTCAGTTAATATTATTTTTTCATTCCACTCTATATTTTAACTTTTACCAAGAAGAGGAACTTAATTTATTTTTAAATTATTTTATTGCCCCGAAGGGGTATTTCCACTATATAATTTCAATTAGTCTGTTCTCTGAAGCCATTAATGCTTATTACACTGGGGTTTACAAGTTTTCTTACTGTGGATTCTTTAAATGTCCTAGCTACCCTGATGACGCTAGGCAAGCAGAAACACGTGTCGGTAGATATTTTAAAGTTTTTTAAAGTGAGTGTTAACTGGTAAGTACCTTGTGTTTTATTTATTTTTGGTTTTACTGGACAGAATGGTTGAAATTAAAAATAACATTATTGAGTCAATTGTATTGAACATAATGTGCATATTATCTTTTTTTGTAATCCAAGTTTCAGCGTTTTGGCAAATAGCCGGGAAAATAATTGTTTAAAAGGATATATGTTATACTTATCTGTGATAAGATTTGTAAAAGTTAGTAAATAATAATTAACAAAAAAATTTTTTCAGTTAATATTATTTTTTCATTCCACTCTATATTTTAACTTTTACCAAGAAGAGGAACTTAATTTATTTTTAAATTATTTTATTGCCCCGAAGGGGGTATTTCCACTATATAATTTCAATTAGTCTGTTCTCTGAAGCCATTAATGCTTATTACACTGGGGTTTACAAGTTTTCTTACTGTGGATTCTTTAAATGTCCTAGCTACCCTGATGACGCTAGGCAAGCAGAAACACGTGTCGGTAGATATTTTAAAGTTTTTTAAAGTGAGTGTTAACTGGTAAGTACCTTGTGTTTTATTTATTTTTGGTTTTACTGGACAGAATGGTTGAAATTAAAAATAACATTATTGAGTCAATTGTATTGAACATAATGTGCATATTATCTTTTTTGTAATCCAAGTTTCAGCGTTTTGGCAAATAGCCGGGAAAATAATTGTTTAAAAGGATATATGTTATACTTATCTGTGATAAGATTTGTAAAAGTTAGTAAATAATAATTAACAAAAAAATTTTTTCAGTTAATATTATTTTTTCATTCCACTCTATATTTTAACTTTTACCAAGAAGAGGAACTTAATTTATTTTTAAATTATTTTATTGCCCCGAAGGGGTATTTCCACTATATAATTTCAATTAGTCTGTTCTCTGAAGCCATTAATGCTTATTACACTGGGGTTTACAAGTTTTCTTACTGTGGATTCTTTAAATGTCCTAGCTACCCTGATGACGCTAGGCAAGCAGAAACACGTGTCGGTAGATATTTTAAAGTTTTTTAAAGTGAGTGTTAACTGGTAAGTACCTTGTGTTTTATTTATTTTTGGTTTTACTGGACAGAATGGTTGAAATTAAAAATAACATTATTGAGTCAATTGTATTGAACATAATGTGCATATTATCTTTTTTTGTAATCCAAGTTTCAGCGTTTTGGCAAATAGCCGGGAAAATAATTGTTTAAAAGGATATATGTTATACTTATCTGTGATAAGATTTGTAAAAGTTAGTAAATAATAATTAACAAAAAAATTTTTTCAGTTAATATTATTTTTTTCATTCCACTCTATATTTTAACTTTTACCAAGAAGAGGAACTTAATTTATTTTTAAATTATTTTATTGCCCCGAAGGGGTATTTCCACTATATAATTTCAATTAGTCTGTTCTCTGAAGCCATTAATGCTTATTACACTGGGGTTTACAAGTTTTCTTACTGTGGATTCTTTAAATGTCCTAGCTACCCTGATGACGCTAGGCAAGCAGAAACACGTGTCGGTAGATATTTTAAAGTTTTTTAAAGTGAGTGTTAACTGGTAAGTACCTTGTGTTTTATTTATTTTTGGTTTTACTGGACAGAATGGTTGAAATTAAAAATAACATTATTGAGTCAATTGTATTGAACATAATGTGCATATTATCTTTTTTGTAATCCAAGTTTCAGCGTTTTGGCAAATAGCCGGGAAAATAATTGTTTAAAAGGATATATGTTATACTTATCTGTGATAAGATTTGTAAAAGTTAGTAAATAATAATTAACAAAAAAATTTTTTCAGTTAATATTATTTTTTTCATTCCACTCTATATTTTAACTTTTACCAAGAAGAGGAACTTAATTTATTTTTAAATTATTTTATTGCCCCGAAGGGGTATTTCCACTATATAATTTCAATTAGTCTGTTCTCTGAAGCCATTAATGCTTATTACACTGGGGTTTACAAGTTTTCTTACTGTGGATTCTTTAAATGTCCTAGCTACCCTGATGACGCTAGGCAAGCAGAAACACGTGTCGGTAGATATTTTAAAGTTTTTTAAAGTGAGTGTTAACTGGTAAGTACCTTGTGTTTTATTTATTTTTGGTTTTACTGGACAGAATGGTTGAAATTAAAAATAACATTATTGAGTCAATTGTATTGAACATAATGTGCATATTATCTTTTTTTGTAATCCAAGTTTCAGCGTTTTGGCAAATAGCCGGGAAAATAATTGTTTAAAAGGATATATGTTATACTTATCTGTGATAAGATTTGTAAAAGTTAGTAAATAATAATTAACAAAAAAATTTTTTCAGTTAATATTATTTTTTTCATTCCACTCTATATGTGTCATATGACGGCGCTGTCGGCCAGCTTTAATAATAATTGAGGCAGATCAAACGCACCTGACCTCCATAGCGACAACTGACACTAGAAGTACTAGTTAAAGGGAGATAGGCATACTGCATCTACTTGTATGAGTGGAGGTGGTAAACTTGGTTATAGCGCGTGAGATTTTATTTATTTAATTAAGTGTAGATTAGGTTTTCCTTGATAAGTGCTAGGTATATTCAAAATAAGAATATTGTAGCAGTTCTACTATGAACAATGTAGCTACATATTACCTTTGTTTATAATCAAATATCCATCGTGACAATTAGCCGGAAAAGTAGTTGTTTTAAAAAGACGTTTAAACACCAGAAGCGGTTGTTGTGTATTACTATTCCTGCCTTTCAAAGTATTAAGAGGTAATACACTATTGTGTAGAATTCACTTTAGTTTATCCTGAACACATGTGTTTTTTTAATTGTGTTTTGTGTAACTAATAATTGAGCGAAGACTTTTAATTTGCGATTTAAAATAACGTTTCAACCAAGTGCAAGTTTAATTTGTTTGTTTTAACTCAGACTGAAAAGAATTATTAGTATCTTTATCAATACTTTTATCGTAATTCAATCGAATAATAAACAAAAATTATTTCGTTTTATCATGTTTGCGTACGTTATTTTAATACAGGTTTAAGGACTGAAATGCAATTTGTATCCTACACACAGGGCGATTTGCAGACCGCTTACATATTTGTTCTTAAGTTAATACAATGGGGCGTTGTTGCAATTTTTGGCATAATACTGTTCTTCATTGTGTAATTAATATTCTTTTTTTGAGAAAATTATGTTAAATAACTAGCCCTTGTATAAATTGTCGATAAATTTTCTTTAACATAGTCTCAAACCGTGTCCCAATTGTTTAAACACACGGTAAGAAAAAGTGACAAAAATTTCGGGTAGTCCTTGATTTGACATTTCTACTTCATTTTAATATATCCTGTATGATGGCAAATATGATATTAACAGAAAATGAATGAATTTTTCGATATCATTACTAGGTAAGTAGTGATGAATTCCAGACATAATTTACGTAGATATTATATTGTAAACATCTAATGAAAGATTCTCAAACAATATGAAATGATAAAATATTCTTATTACGATTTGGATATCATTAGGTTATTATTTTGTTTTTTAAATGTAAGGGGTATGAAAATCTGTACATTTTAGGTAACAAATTACATTTCAATCACTGATCTCTGCATAGATTATATACCAATGAATTTTAATTCAAAACATTTGAAACCGAATCTCAATCGATTAGCAACAACCGAAGATATACACTACAGTGAGAAAGTAACCAACATTTCGAATAGCTCTTGATTCTTGAACAGCAGTTTATTTAAAATGTTTGCATGTAAAATCTAAAGAAAGTAAAAATATGCAGCAAAATTTTTTTTTACCAAAAAGTAAAAACAAACAGATACGATGGAAGTTACTGTATTAGTTAATATTCATTATTTTTTGTGCTACACCTCAGAACCTGAGCAGACGTCTTCACTATATTTGACACTACAAGAATCATCTTGGCGGTTGTTCCAACACTGCTACATTTCTACTGGTTTTTTCTAATTATAATATTAATCCAATAATGTTCCTCAACCCAAAATATACTTTTAAATCCAAAACCCCCCAAAATCAAACTACATCCCTACCTTAAATCACAACGGCAGTGGGACAGAGTAAAAGGCTTAAAGTTAAAAAAAATTGTACTTCTCGGTAAAACCAGGTATATCAAATCTACAGTGATCGTGTCTTCTGCAGCATCTATCAGTTTGTGATAAAGCTCCCAGTTGAGTGTAGGTATTAGCTTTATGATTGTGACCGCACCAGAGTGTGCCGGGGACTATTAACAGTGACCTTTTACTCCTAGATGACCTGAGAGGAGAGATAGTAAAATATAAATGATATTAATTAAATATGTGTTTAAAATGGACGCATATCCAGATTGGTATATGGAAATAAAGCAGAACAGTAAATGTTTCTGATTACTGAGAAGTAAGAGCAAAAATCTTATTAATGTAAAGGTATCAGTATCAGTTCACATATTTTCGTTGTAAAAGCTTAATTAATTCCCGCAAATATAGTATTATGCAGAGATAATTTGGCGCTTTTCACAGTTTAACGAGATAAGAGCAGTCAACTTTTTTTTGTTATTTATTATAACTAATAGAGAAAATCGCCAAATTATTTTTACATTGACTTGACCACACATCAGCATGCTGCGCTGGATGCACGTTTTGTTAATCAAATTAGCTTCATTGTGAGATTAAAACTTCTATAAGTGTCAACTTTTTCTTTTAGTTGAGTGGCCTCTCATATAGGACAAACTTAGCACCACACATCTGACCCTAAGAATCTGAGAAGTACAGAAATCAGAGGAAACAAAAAGGGTTAATGAATTCCATAACTTTATTGTATTATAAATATCTTAATATTATGTGAAGTATGACACCAAAGATATTATTAGTTTTAATTATTTCCTGATGATGCCAACTTGACTCGCGAAAAGTATGGCGAGTATAGTTAGTTTAATGTGTTTTTGAGCTTGTCGAGACTACTCAATACATGTGTTGCAGCGAAAATTCCACAATGCAGGAAAGTGACATAAAACAAGAAAATAGCAGAACAGTAAAATTAAGCAGAAAACGTACAAATATCAAAGAGTCCAACCCATTTCAAGATGTACTATACACCTCACAATCTACCAATTGTTTTAAGCCATAAATGAAGACACAGCAGAAATTTATTCAAATTCTGTTAACATTTAAGAACCGTCTACTTTCATCGAGGCGCCGTGTATTTGTAGTATTCAACGCAAAATACAGGATGATCCTTAAGTATGTACAGGTGCTCAAAAGTTTAATGATGAACAAACAAACAAAGTCATATTATAGGTAGGTAGTCAAACTTTATTTTTTCGTGGCTTTTGTTTCTCAAGTCGAGCGACGCTCAGCGTCGCGACGTTATTTTTCCCTGTTTCCCAGAAACAGATGTTTCTATATGACATTCAAAAGGAAATTAGTTATAAGAAAAAGCTCTAATATAGTTAGTTGTATTCTATTTACAAGCGTTAGGGAGTTATAACAAAAACAATATTAAAAAAATCTATAACGGAAAGTCCTATTTAAACATAGTAGGTTATCCCTAACAAATTAAACAAAAAGATATCATAGCAAACAATTACAAAAATTGTTCTACTTATATGCCATCATTACCTACGAACCAATTTCTCTAGTTGTAAATAGAATAAAACAGTAAGCATTTGAATTTTTTTTACATAGGTAATAATAAGGTTTTGAATGTCATATAGACGCTATTGTGTGAGGATATATCTAAAACCAGCAGTTGGAATTGATCGCGCATTCATGTCAACCACAGTTTGCCCGTATACGTATCCACTGTGAGTCTAGCCTAAAACTTTTATAAAGTTTTCCATTTTTAACGCACTTGGCCAATTTAAAAAATATGTTTGTGAGCCCCCTCGTATATTTCAAGATAATTACATTAGATTCAATGTTTAATATACGTCTCAAAATTTCGAAATTATTTTTAAATCACCCATCGTATATTTAACATTTGACAAAAGTTTTCTCAGCGGAATCGGAGATTTGCGGCAAAAATTACATGTTACTAGTTCTTAAATTTTCGTTTATTTTTATAATAAAGCCAGAAATCAAGTGCTTACCTTAAGTGGATCACCCGCTACTTACGGATCATCCTCTATTATGCCAATCATGGCACATTTTTAAATGTAAACAAAAGGCATCCAAAAGGCATTAAAAGATATAAATTATCTATGATTTCTAGTAACTTTCTTTTAGATGAAACTATGAGGATGTAGTAATATTATCCATACGTTAATCAATAATCATTTTTTGTTAGGTACCATGTCATCAAATTATAAGATATCCAGCCAAATACATTCTCATGACTGCAGAGTCAAGACGATTCTACTATATCATAGGGACGTAGGTAATATGATATGATTGTTGTTGACGAAACAGATATTGGTCATTAAATTTATCTTAATCTTAACTATAATTTTTATCAACATGTTAATTTCATGGGTGATTGCTTGAATCTACAGCCGAAATGACTCTAAGATTAAAAGTTATTATGGAAATGTCTAAGGCAATTCATTTGAAAGATTAGTGTTTTATGCAGAATTGATTGCAATTTCAAGGTAAAATTATACCTCATCGTAAAAATTAATTTTTGATAAAACATATATATCTCTTTATTAAAAACATTGTTTATTACTCGTAAAAATGAAAAGATGACACAAATATTCTGTAAAACAGTGATAAACACATTTAGCATAAGAAGCTGACGAGACATATGACAACAAACCATACGCAAAGCACTTGACAATCTTGACATAACAGTTCTAATACTAAAATTGTACATGTGTACAGATTTTTTTAACGAAAACTAGCATGAGTATCTATTATATTAGTCATGTATTTGAAAACCGCTGAGATATGTCAGCAAAGGTGTGAATAAGGGGGACATGTTTCTACGCAAAAACTAGAAATGTATCAACTCCTTAACCCCACAGCACTCTAAAATTTTAAAGGCACCATACCATGTGGCACATCGTTAAGAAAATTAATTTTATAAGGAACCCATTGGCTATCTACATTTTTAATTAACCTGAAATTGAGGGAAAGAAAACTAAAAATGATGTATTCTCTCTATTTTCATTAGGTTGCTATAAATGGATGTTTTCATTAAACCGTTCAAAATGAACTCCATTGACTTCCGTGCAATAATAGAAACAACTTTGTGGCGTCAATTGACGATATTCGTGTTTGCTGGCTGTGTTGCATAACTTTGGATTTTAAATGCCTCAGTAAGAAAAAAATCAGTGGAGACGATTTGGGTGATCTAGCCGGCTATTCGATAGGACCACGTTTTCCAATCCGTCGTCCAGGACACTGATTGTCACATAGTGAGGAGGTGCACCATCTTGCTGGTAAATAATTCGTTTGCAAGCAAATTTAGAAACATGTCCTCCCTTGTTATCTTTGTTAACATGTCTCAGCAATTTTGAAATAAATAACAAATATGACAGATACTTACAGTGGCTAGTTTTCGTTGAAAACCCCTGTATGTTTTTACGCTAACAAAGTCACACTAATAGGTGGGGATATCATAAGGATAAAATGTGCTTCGACTTACCTTTCACTATGAAGAATTTTGTCATTATCGTGAATTGCACTTTCATGAACAATTTTCTTAATTTCACTATGCCTTTTCTTGCATATTTCCCTGAGGTCAGTGTAATTCAACCACTGAAATTCATTGGTAAAAGCTTATCATCTAGAGATTCCACTGTTATATTTGAGGTAGCTATTAAATTACTTAAATCTTGCTTAAAATTATGTAGGAACGATTTGACTTGGTCTCGTTGGTGACCAAATTCACAGTCTCTTAGTTGATTATCACCATCATAGATGAGTTGGATTAGGTGTTTTCCGTCTGTTAGCTGACGAAACTTGATGCCATTCGTGGATCTGAAAAGGAAAATAAGGATATAACTTAAGTTTTCTACTAGAGAAACCATATTTTCGCTTATCCTACTTGTCCAATTTTAATTTTTTTGTCCACATAATTTCAGTTCCAAATAGTTTTTATTTGAAATTAAATTATCGCATTTCATCACGGGCATAGTGATGTCTAGTGCTAAATGGTGACGTTGTAATCTACAATGTTTGATATCTTTTAATTGTTTTAATTTTATGAAGAAATAGTTCATAGCTTTTTGGTGTCTCATAAATGGAATGTCTAAGGCGTTTAATATGTGGAAGAAGAAGAGTTTGGTTATGTTTGAATTCAATACTGTGTTTACGTTTATTATCTGGCAGCTAAAGAATTTTTGTGTAATAGCGAAATTTGTAGAAAGCAATTTCTTAGTGTTAAAGACATAGAAAACTTGTTTTAAACGACGATTTTTTTGAAGAATTTAGACAGCATCAATTTGAGCGATATCGACATTATCACAGTTTCACACAAATTGCCTGATGAACAATTTGGAAGATTTTGAGGAAAACGACCTCTCAGGTGATAAAAAAATACGGGATACTGCAGGTACCTTTGAAATATTTGTAGGTACCATTTTCGATGTAGAAAGTAGTGACTGAGGTTGATAAGCCGTTTTCTATATAGGAATATTACATGTAGCAAAATCTTCATGTCGAATGGATCCCGGGCCTAGTGCTGCAGTTTAAATTTTCGCGGAATTTTTAGACAAAATCGCGTTGAGCACATAATAAAACAAAGTGAATTGTGTGTGAGGCAAATAAAATTGACAAAATTTTTCTCTCGCCCAAAATAATTTGTAGTCATTTACTGAAATGCTATTTATTTATTTATTTATTTTTACATACACTGTTCAACAAAGTAAACCCAATTAAAAAACAGGACAAACTCTAGAAAAAAAACTTTAAAAACTAATATTTTACTACAGTTAAAAAGATGAACAATATTACAATTACTTATTAAGAATAAAAAGAGAAACAGAGATTCAAGTATAGCATTTTTTAATGGAATTTATTTGCAATGAAATATATCAAATTTTTCAGTCTTTTTATAGTTGTTACACACTGAATATTAGAATGTGGAATTATTATATATTACTATTATGTTATATATATATATATATATATATATATATATATATATATATATATATATATATATATATATATATATATATATATATATATATATATATATATATATATATATATAAAATATAAATGAATAATTATCCGCATAAAAAAAAATAGCAAGGTGGGAAAGAATGCAAATTGCATCTTTCTGCCATTTGCAATTTGCATTCTTTCCACCTTGCTATTTTTGTTTATGCGGGCATACCCGATAATTATTAATTTTTTTACTGTTCGTAATTAATCCTGCGATGAACTCCTTCTCTTATTCATTTCCTGGGTCCGGAATTTCACGCAGGTAGCTATAGTTGCCGCGTTGCGATACTTGGACGTCGTTCCCATATCGGAATCATCCAAGTGGAAGCCACAAAGGTGCGACTGGCTCCCTGTCAGTGGTTTTCCTTTTGTGTCTTTTCTGGAGTTTTGTCCATCATTTTAACTCAGCTACACCGTGCTGATGAAGACCAATTAGTCAGAAACACGTGTCCACGGTTTGCATCTTTCTGCCATTTGCAATTTGCAATTTGCATTCTTTCCACCTTGCTATTTTTTTTTATGCGGGCATACCCGATAATTATTCAATTTTTTACTGTTCGTAATTAATCCCGCGATGAACTCCTTCTCTGTACTTATATATATATATATATATATATATATATATATATATATATATATATATATATATATATATATATATATATATATGTTGTTTTTCAGGTTTTCGCGGGTGGTGAATGTTAAATTCGTTTTCCGGGTATACTCCCGCGTAGGTGATAGGCCCCGAGAGGGACCGTGGTTGTCTGAACCTCACAAAAATGAATAAAATTCCAGCTATTGATGTGGTAGACAGAACATTAAAAGAAATGGAGTATCATCTAAAACATACTAAAAGAACTTTAAGATCTTGGCTAAGAAAAATTGAATTTAAATATCAAACTATTAATAAACGCATATGGAAAGCAGACGAATAGTGGATTGGCAAAAATCATATCTAGTAGACATGAAAGAACTCAGAAGAGGTTCAGACAACCACGGTCCCTCTCGGGGCCTATCACCTACGCGGGAGTATACCCGGAAAACGAATTTAACATATATATATATATATATATATATATATATATATATATATATATATATATATATATATATATATATATATATATATATATATATATATATATATATATATATATATATATATATATATATATATATATATATATATATATATATATATATATATATATATATATATATATATATATATATATATATATATATATATATACATATTTATTATAAAGAAAGCTAGGTGTTCGTTTAAGTGCATAATAATTGAACTCCTCGTTTGGCCAATATAAAATTGTTCAGTATTTCAGTTACTCTCATAAACTCCGATTGTTTGGCAACGACTTTTTTGGTATTGACATTTCTTAAACTGAAATTTGACTCATGAGTTTTATTTAAATATAATTAAAAAAGTATAGCACTGTCTAATATAATTATTTGGAGCAAGAGGCATTAATATACGCTTTTTGGAAATATATTTGTTTCTGTATACACCACGTCTTGTCAAATGTATGTCGATTTGTATTTATTAATGAAAGGGCGGATTGCACCTTGTTCTTCACGAACACCGTTAACGATTTCCATCAACACGTCTATGGAATACTTTCTAAGACAAGCACAAGAACAAATGAATCTCGCTTCATCGGATGCTCAGTTTTCAGCAATCAATCAAAGCTCACCGAGATTTAGATAATGATAAGCGGACATAAAAGAATGAATGCAGTTGAATTATTTTATTATTAGGCTTTATAGGTACCTTTTAATTCATATCTTCTCTGTTATATAATACGAGAACTGTAGTGCCGGGAGAGATTATCAGATAAAGGAACTTGTTTAAGTCCACCCAATATCGATTATATTTCTTTTAATTAATTAACCATATTTTATTCTCTTCGTTACCTAACAAGAAACAGGAATTTCTCGGGCAATTAGGGTTTTCAAAATAAGAATTTTTCTGAGAATTTATTCCATGGGTCGCAATAGCTGAGAAAGCATGTTTCGTCCTTCAGTTTTATTAACCCATGATCATAAATTGACTGACAATGTAGTTGACAAATAGACAGTACAATTAAAATATATAGATGTATGTTATATATGTAAAATCAAATCAAAACAACACAAAATTAGTTTCCAAAAACATAAAAATGGTGAATGCTATACAAAACGCGCGTTTCGGCAACCAAGTTGGTATCATTAGGAGATTATTAAAACTGTTTTAACTGTTTGTGGAAACTATTTCACCTATAGGTGTCACATCAAAAAATTGTGATATAGAATAAGGAAATTTATAGAAAAAATCATTTTGTTTGAATTTTAATACTACACGTTTTTTTGTTTCATATAAGTGTCGATATAACTCATCAAAAAAAAATTACTCCCTAGATTTAGTCCTTGTGATGCTGGTGATATGGATATTTGCTGATCTTTTTTAAAACTGCTTTTACAGAATCAACTGACTACGTAGAATCTGATAACACTGACAGAGATGAGAATGAACCATCACTGTCAGTCCAACTGAATGAAGACAAGATATGTAAAGCTATCAAGAAGTTAAAAAACAAATTTACCGCTGATCCTGATGGTATACCGTCATTTCTTATCAAAGACTATGCTAGTGTCTTAGCGAAACCTTTGCTTATTTTATTTAATTTAGCCCTTAACAGTAACACATTCCCAGAGTTATGGAAAAACTCCAAAATTATTCCCGTTTTTAAAAATGATAATCGGACTGACATAAAAATTATCGTCCCATCACTATCATTAACAATTTTAGTAAAGCCTTTGAAATCGCTCTATACGAGGAGCTCCACATACATGTCAATGAACAAATTTGCCCTAATCAGCACGGCTTTGTGGCAGGCCGGTCGACAATCAGCAACTTGGTTTGTGTTACACAATTCCTCTCGGAAGTGTTGGATGGCAATGGACAGGTGATGTCATTTATGCGGACTTCTCAAAGGGGTTCGATAGACTTGACCACGGTATTTTACTAAAGAAGCTTTCTGCTTTCGGCTTTAACCGAGATTTAGTTCTATTCTGCTCCTCCTACTTAAAATGTAGAAATCAACATGTTCAATATCGCGGGCATAAATCTGAAAGAATTGTTTGTACTTCTGGGGTACCCCAAGGGTCAGTGTTGGGCCCCTTATTCTTTATTTTATTTATAAACGACATCGTACTTGGTCTGAACTGCTATTGTCTATTATACGCGAATGACCTCAAACTGTATCTAGCTGTCAAGGATGAATCTGACTGTTTGCTACTACAAGCTGACTTGGATCTAATAAACGACTGGTGTACTTCAAACCTCCTACCTCTCAACGCTGCCAAATGTAACGCAGTCACCTACACTAGAAAATTGAATCCTGTACAGTATGAATACGCTATAAATCAGGTACATTTAAATAAACCAGAGGTATTTAAATATCTAGGCATAACTTTTGATAATAGGCTGACCTTTAACCAGCACATCAATATCATTGTATCATCAGCTTACAAAACCCTGGGCTATATCATTAGAAACTCCGGTGAGCTTAACAACATCGACACATTAAAAAATTCTATTTACGTCTTTTGTGCTTTCTAAACTTGAGTACGGCTCCGTCGTATGGAATCCTAATTACGCCGTACATAGTAAAGCTATCGAACAAATGCATAGAAGATCTTTAAAATTTATGGCATTTAAGGAGGACAAAACCTATCCACCAATAGGGTTTCCGCATGACAAGCTGCTAGAGAGGTTCAATGTTGATGAACTGGTCAGAAGGCGGTTTCTTCACTCTGCTATGTTTTTGTATAAACTTGTCAATAATAAAATAAAATGTCCTGAGTTGGCAAAAGTTAATGCACTCGTTCATATGCCATTGATGCAAACAAGATTAACTAATCTTTTTTATTTACCCACACCAAGAACAAATATATTAGAATTCTCACTGGTGTATGTTATGTGTCATAACTGGCATGATATTCAGGACAAAATTAACCTTTTTAATTACAGTGTTACAGATATAAGAGCTGCAGTGTTACAGATATAAGAGCTGCTATAACAATTAATTTAACTCATTATATGTGCTTGTAATTAATTATTTCAGAACCTATGTGCGTTATACTCATTGAAAATTAGTTATATTGTGTATTTTGTAATGTCATGCATTTGTTATTGTGTATTTTTCCTACCCTGTAATTGGAACATGTTCTGTTGGGTAGTGTACAATAATAAATAAAAATAAATAAAATAAATATTGATGTATTATCTGCAGATATAGTCATTTGACTTGATAAATACTTGTAGTAGGTCATTTGTATATATCATGAAGAAAAGAAGTCTCAACACTGACCCTTGTGGGATCCCCAGATTTATGTTATTTGTTAAAGCATTTCTATATTTTAGCAGCATTTTCCTATTTTTCAGGTAGTGTAGTATATATGCAAATTTCCTAGAAACTTGTCAAAAATTATTTAATTTACTTTTTTTCGTATTACATATTCTTTCAATTTAAATATTAATGTGTTAAAAACCGTGTATATCTTTTCAGTTGACGCACTGAATCTTCTTTAGTAAACTATTACAAATGAATACATTTGAACGCATTTGAACGTTTTATGTTTAATCCTCGAAGTGAGTGGTGTGGGTTTTACAGCCACAATGGACCGGGATTGTATAGAGTGGTTAGAGGGGAGGATCGTTCGCAAGTGCTTTCCAAAGCCCTCTTGATCTCGAGTTGAAGAATTGGATGGAGGAAACCCTTCCGGTATCCATCCGCACCACTTCGACGACGTATCGACATCGGGCACGCAGTTTTTCTTGTACCGGAACAGATTTTCATGTAGGATCATTTTTATTGTGTGCGACAGTCACAAAAACTGGATTTACCGGAAGGTTTATAAACTTAACATTACAAATTGTGATATAAAACTATCGTTTATGTGTTAGTCTTGATAGTAACTCAAAACAACTATGGTGCAACATAAGACGCCTTTCTTACATGGCCGCAAATCAATTGACCTTCGTTGTCAACATGCAATTTAAATGTACAAGTTTTTTCTGTATCTTACATGCTTCAAAATATACATGATTAGTTTGTTCACATATAACATATACAGGATGTTTCCGTTTTAATAAGCAGGATTTCACCAGCGTATAGAGAAAGTCATTTTAAGTAAAATATTCTCAATGACCATACTTTTTAAACCTCTTCGATTTTGAAGTTTTTAAAATAAATTTTTTTTTTTTTTTCGATTATCTTGTGAATGGAAAGAAAGAATAATTTGTTGAATTACTATCTACAAACGTGCCAATTTTCACATTGATTGATTCACCTGTGGCGTACATACTGGGAGCATTTTACTATTTTCTTAAAAAAATAATGACACCAATGTCTTAATTGCAATGTTCCACCATTTTTGAAATTCTCAGATATTTAAAGAAAAATAACTATTCTTTAATTTGTTTCTAGGTTACACGGTTTTTGTGTAAAACTGAAGTTATATTGGAAACAGCAATGCACACTGCAATTATTTAGTCTCCAACAAAATTTCATTAATATTAGGTGGTTTTGGCAAAATATTTGAATTGTCAATCATTTGACAGATGTCAACAGGGGTTTTCGTTATTTATTTCAATAATTTTAAAACTATTTGGCAATTTTTATAATTTTCGTTAATTTTTAAAAATGCTATTTCGATGTGTATGGATTATGAGATGGAAATTCTGCTGAAGCTGCAGTGGATTACCGTACATGTTTTTCGAATACAAGACATCCACATCCATGCGTTTTTCGGAGAATACATAAGATTTTTAGAGAAAATAGACTGACAAGAAGACAGGAGCAAAACAGAAATTTGAATAATGTTGTGAGAAACAGAAACAGGACGATTCTTCGATTGTTTGATAGGGACCCATCTATGAGTATTCGAAGAGCCTCAAGAATTCTTCGCATTCCTGTTACTTTTGTATGGAAAACTTTACGAAAAACCAGCGACATGCATACCATTTGCAGCCTGTTCGATATTTACATGCAGGTGATGGTGAACACCGTTTAAACTATTGCCATTTCATGTTTAATTCTGTGAGAAATAATTCAAATTTTTTGAAGAAAATATTATGGCCTAATGATTCTTGCTTCACCAAAAGAGGATCAGTTAATTTTCACAATCTACATGTTTAAGACCACGAAAATCTATATAGAATCAGGCCAAGAAATTTCCAGAATGAGTTCAGCGTAAATGTATGGCTTGGTTTAAGGGGAAACAATATTATTGACTCCTATTTTCTATCTCCCAGATTAACATCAGCAATATTTCTGGACCTTCTTGAAATAGCGCATGCAGATATGTAGGATAGTTTTGATATTGGTTCAAGGCGAAATGCTTGGTTTCAGCTTGACGGTTGTCCGGCTCATTAAGGACGAATAGTTCGAGAATGGCTTAATGCAACTTATCCAAATCGTGGCGGACCAGTTTCATGACCGCTCCGTTGTCCAGATCTCACTCCTCTCGTTTTTTTGCGGGGTTTTATAAAAGATAAAGTTTTTTCTACCCCAGGTGGCAGCAGGGAAGAATTAATTAAGGCGTAGAAACTGCCTGTAATAAAATACGTCGAAATCAATCCGTTAGTCCATTATAACGCGATGCCGAGTGTGTATTCAAGAAAATGGATCTCACTTTGAACATCTTAGATGATATTAACGGGTACCCTCAAAATATAATCAACAATCTAATCTACAAAAAATAAAATAAGTCCCTCTTGAAAGAACTTTATCCCACTATTAACGAGAAAAAAGTTCAAACATACATTTCATTACCATATTCAGGTCACTCTCCTATTCAATTAGCAATACTTTTGCAAATTTACTATTAAAACATCTTTTAGTTCTAACAAAAATATAGGCAGATATATTTTCAATGCAAAACAAAAAACTGATATCTCTAAAAAATGTGGTGTATATCGGTTAGATTGCCCAGAATGTAACGCCTCATATGTAGGTCAAACAGGTAGATCGTTCGGAGTAAGATATAGAGAACATATTCATACACAAAAACAACATTCCAACTTTTATAAACACCTAACAGATTCTGGTCATACAATAACTGACGACCATCAACCTAAAATATTACATATTTGTGGGAAAAGTAAAAAACTTAATTTATTAGAAGTGCTAGAAATTAATAAATTAAATAGGAATAAAAATTACAGCATATTAAACGATCAAATAGATTTAAATAATTCTCCGTTATTGAACGTAATCAGATAACCTGCTGCTAATAAAAATCACACCATAAATTTACTATCTTGAAAAATCCCCTACATTTAAAGACATAACATCTGTACAAATTTGAATTATATTATCAACCATAAAGTGACCCATCCTTCTATTCTGTTCAGTTTATATTTAAGTGAAAGTAAAATCTGTGTATAATTTAGTTTACTTGAAAATGTCCGAATAGGATGAAACTAGTTGTAAAATAACAAATAAAGCGAAAATTAGACAAGTAATAAAAAGTGTTTATAATTTTTTTAAATCAAAATGGATTTTCACAAAGTAACTTCATTTTCAATCAACTTTTTAAATATTTCCTTCACGCAAAAAATTATTCGCTCTTTCCATTCACAAGATAATCGGAAAAAACTTTTTTTTTAGAAACCTCAACACCCTGTGTCTCAAAAATGAAGAGGATTGAAGAGTATGTTCATTGAGAATATTTTGCTCAAAATGACCTTTTCTATACGTTGGTGAAGTTCTGCTAAAACGGAAACACCCTGTATAACTCCATGAAGGGACCATATAATATTGAATCCGCTATTTTGAAACACTCAGTTTTGATTCCAGATTTGCATGAACCTTCTCAAAGACTATAGGCCTAATTTTAAACTTAAAAAATTGTTTAGACATTCGACTCTTAGCCACATAAAGTAGGCCTCCGGCCCACTGTCGTATGCTACGGACAATTTCTGCTTCAGAAAAATTCCAGTTCCTCGATAGGGGATTGAACCCGGAACTGCGGAGTGAGAGGCAAGTGTCCTTACTATTGGACCAAGAAGTCAAATTGCTATTGCTAAATAAATGTAGTTGGCAGAATAACCGAAACTTCCTGTTGACAGAACTGTATAGGTAATTGAAAATAACCTCACAACGAACAGTACGTCTTAAATATAAATGTTTATTTTCTTATCTAACTGTTTCAGTTATTGCTACTTGACTACATATCCCATTATTCTCCAAAATATGCAGTCTATTTTCTACTGTTTACACTACTCCAGTTTGTTTTCCATTCTAAACGGTTTTTACGTAGATCATTTACCTGGACGAACAGTCACTATAATAGCAGCCAGCATCTTTCGCTAAAATAAATTTACTGTGCGTTTTTAAAATAGAAAAAAACCATCACGCGACAGAAAAACTATTATATCATGAAATAAATACTCTTATTTATCAACTTTTAACAGTCAAATATAAGCAAATCCTTCGACAGTTACACTTATTAACCTTTTGAAAATAGAAATCGTAATTGGACACCTTACTGCTCTATGATTCATTCTCCAATAACTTTTCATCCAACACATGCAGCTTTTGTAAAGTTCGTACAGTATCCTGATTGATTTGCTCACTGGCATTGCTGTTGGTCTACGACACTGAATAAATCGTCATTTGAATACTTTGTTTAACTATATGTCGTACAAGTTGTCGTTTCCGAGATATTTGCGTTTAAGATTGCAATGCAAAACCAAAACTGATTTAATGCCAATTATTATTTACTAACTTTTACAAATCTTATCACAGATAAGTATAACATATATCTTTATAAACAATTATTTTCCCGGCTATTTGCCAAAACGTTGAAACTTATATTACAAAAAAGATAACATGCACATTATGTTCAGTACAACTGACTCAATAATGTTGTTTTTAATTTCAACTATTCTGTCTAGTAAAACCAAAAATAAATAAAACACAAGGTACTCACCAGTTGACCCTCACTTTAAAAAACTTTAAAATATCTACCGACACGTGTTTCTGCTTGCCATAGCGTCATCAGGGTAGCCAGCACATTTAAAGAATCCAAAGTAAGGAAACTTGTAAACCTTAATGTAATAAACATTAATGGCTTCAGAGAACAGAATAATTGAAATTATATAGTGGAAATACCCCGTCGGGTCAATGAAATAATTTAAAAACAAATTAAGTTCCTCTTCTTGATAAAAGTTAAAATATAGAGTGGAATGAAAAATAATATTAACTGAAAATTTTTTTGTTAATTATTATTTACTAACTTTTACAAATCTTGTATTTTTTTTATTTTTGGTTTTACTGGACAGAATAGTTGAAATTAAAAATAACATTATTGAGTCAGTTGTACTGAACAGAATGTGCATATTATCTTTTTTTGTAATCCAAGTTTCAGCGTTTTGGCAAATAGCCGGGAAAATAATTGTTTAAAAAGATATATGTTATACTTATCTGTGATAAGATTTGTAAAAGTTAGTAAATAATAATTAACAAAAAATCTTCAGTTAATATTATTTTTCATTCCACTCTATATTTTAACTTTTATCAAGAAGAGGAACTTAATTTGTTTTTAAATGATTTAATGCCTATTTAGATACAGTGTGTTTCAGATTTAAAATGACATATCGTAATGGGAAATTACACTTAGCTGAGGTCAAAACACCCTGAAACTTAGCCTCGAATGGTAACTGTTTTTGGGATACAGAGTGTTTTATGGTTTTTGACTAAAACTGTAGTCGATTATATTCATGGAACGGCTGTAAATATTTGGATAAAATCAAAAGTATAATTTACTTTAGAAAAATTTCAGGACCAGACTTAATTTTTATAAGGTTGCTCTCAGTGCCGATAACATCATCCTGTGTATCATTTTTTAATAAATGTTTAAAAAGTCAATGGACCAGTATATGAAATTGTGTCATAATATTTCATGGTACGTTAAATGTTATTCACCAATAAATTTTCAAAAATATTAATTTGACCAAATTTTAAATTCTATCAATAACGCAATCCAGCAAACATTTTGTTTGGTTTAATTTGGCGTCGAGACTACCTAAATTATATTTATAAATTTAGTGGCAAAATTGAAAAAGCAGTAAAAAATAATAAAAACGTAACAAATGATCAAATAATTTTTACCGGTCACGACATTTTAAACAAAATAATGTAAGCTAAAGAAATTCCCATCGTTTCATACCATAAAATTTAATACTTTACAATTGTATTGTACTGCCCAGATGTGATACATAAGTAATGAACACGACTTAAAATCTATCATCTGTACTCTTGAGAAAGGCCTAAAAAGCCTAAACACGTGCAGAATATTTTTGTAACATTTAAAATCAAAAATTTTCTTTATTTTTAATAATTTTAATATTGTTTCACAAGCAGCCAATCGTGGATTCAGTTCAGTGTATTAACTTTTTAGTCAAAAACCATGAAACACTCTGTATGTCAAAACCGGTTAACAGTCAAGAGTTAAGTGTGGTGTCCCTCTCATAGCACTATGTCTCTTTAAATCTGAAACACCCTGTATAAACCAAAAATGTAAATCAAAGCAGCCATGGAGCCAATGTATTGAAATTGTCAGTTGAACCATAAATCCTCAGATTAATTAAATACGTTTTATTCTCAAAAGCTCAAATTAAAAGAAATATTTCTCGAGTCCATCTCGCTTTACAAAGAATGTAAGCCGATACTGATAATACCAGAATACCACACACGCAATCACACAAATGTCAATCGTAATAGTCACACTATCGATTTATCTGTAATTTCAAACTTTTTCTTTAACACTTGTTATGCTAACTGTCTTGATATTATATCAGTCTTGTTAGTGAACACGAATATCCCATTGAAAGAGCACCGCAAAAGTAGACTCAACATAGACCCGATTTAAGTATTTTGTAATCCTAATGCCGTTCTGATAAATCCACTTAAATAAATGCCTACAGTAAATCTTCTTAGCCTTATAGATTTTAAACTTGTTTACATAAAAGAACACGACAGTTTCACTGTTGGAAAGTCATTGAGATATTGATGCATTTATTTTCTAGATTATATGCATTAAAAAGATCGTCTGACCTATTACATATTTTAATTTTAAAATTCATGAGGCTGCTTCTTTACAAACTGATATGACTAGAAAAATATATATAATAAAAAGCATAATAATATGATTAATGATTATACAGTGCCTTCACTCAAAACTAGCCACCCAGAATTACTCTAGATCTGAAGTAAAGTTCGAAAACTTTGTGGATTCTATGTTCCAATAAAAGTTTATATTGGTTCATCCTTTTCTGAGATAGAGCCAAGAATAAATCATATCAACAATATCACCTACAACATTTAAAAATACAGAAAATTGTTTCATTAAATGTTCAAAATGTATCCCTTCTTAGATAGAAAATACAACATAAGTATATTGTGTAATTTTAAGCATAAACTTTTGTTTGTATTGAATTTTTTTTTGAGAGCGGTTTTTCTGAGAACAAATAACTTTAAAAGAAATTAGCTGTTTGTCTATTATAGTATAAAATTTGGAACTCAAAGTTTGTTAGTATTCGTTAGTCAGTGTTAATAAAACGAAAAACAATTTTCCAAAAATGGTTTATACTTTGGCAGAGAGAACAATAATTATCTTGATTTACGGAAGTGAAAATAGTTGCGCTCGTAGAACGGCTAGAGTTTTTAACGAAAGACACCCCGAAAAATATGAGGGCGACCAGTATTAATCGATTTAGTTTGAAAATTTTGCGAAACTGGGTCAACGTTTAAACAAAAAATTGCCAACCAATAGTTTAGGAAGAAGCAGCATAGGTCAAAATTCTTGATCATTTTCAAATATCACAAACATCTTTATTTCGAAAATAGCAAAGTTAACCCACATTTCTGTTGGTTCGATAGATATATAAGACACTCAAAGTAAAGAAGTTCTTTCTTTTCGAACTGCAAATTCATTAGTAGCTTGGTGAAGATGATTATGACAGAAAGAGTCAATTCTCTAAAGAAATGAGTAAAAAAAATCATAAATCCAAATTTGTTCAAAAATATTTAATTCAGCGATAAATCGAATTATTTTTTTTAAAAAAAGGATCTGTCCGCAATTATCTGTGGATATAATGGAAAGTAAAATTTTTGCTTTGGACAATTTATTAGAAGCTGCACTAAATTTATTAGGATATAATGGACGGAGAACTACTCTATATACTCATAAATAAGCCTGGCCAAGGTCATTAATCCTACAGAGACGTACTGGGCATGCATCATATCATAATACTTAAATAAGTATAATAATAAAAACAAACATATTTTATATATTGTGATGTATGTTTTTGTACTATTTCGTTCGCTTTAAATTCTTTTTATGTATTTCCTTATATTTTGTAAGCTTAGTGCTGCACATTATTATTAAACTGTTAAATGACGTTCACGCATGTACATTGTATATCTAAGTGATAACTAATAATAAATAAATAAAATAAATGGAAATAAATTTTATTAATACTGGTACACTTTATAAAAATATTTACAAAACTCACCTTCTTAAGCAGACTTATGAAGTAGCTTGGTTGTCGTTATCACAAACTGGGGCACTTCTATTATAACTGTGTAGCATCAGATATGTTCCTACAGTTGTCTCACTAAGCGATGTTCGCTGTGGTGAAAAAATATGTCTGTATTTTGAAAAAGACCGTTCGACATCTACGGAAGTAATACAGGCATAAGTAAAACACTCTGTGAACTCACTTAACGCAGCTGTAGATGCACCATCGCAAATTTGTCTTAATTTGGTAAAATCAGGATTTTTCCGTAATACACTCTCGAATTTTTCAATAACAGGCTTATTTTTTTGCGTCATTTATAGTCTGTAGCTGTGTATTTACGTCGTCCACTATTTGCAGCGATTCCACTAACGACAACGAAGTATTTTGCAATTTTTCTATTGCGTCGTGTAGTCCTCTGTAATTGTTATAAATAGTTTTTAAATCTGTTTCAAAGGAAACATCTTGAAAGCTTGTCTGGTTTTCTTTAATAGCTGCAGCCTCGTTAGGGTTGAACTGTAGTGTCACAGCTTTTATTTATTGAAAATATTCAGCATACTAAAAAGCTGCCTTCAACCACGTTCCCCAACGTGTAAGAATCGGCTCTGGTGGTTCCGGAATATCAGGACACAGTGTGTGAAATACTCGAAGCCGTTTAGGAGATTTGAGAAATACTTTTTGTATTTGCTATTAATGCATCTACCTCTGGAAAACATTTTCGAATCGTTTCTGCTACAAGATGGAACACATGCACACGTAACATGTAAAAACCTACAATCGTCTCTTTGAAGAAAACGGCCCACCAAACGCATTGTCGCAGCACCGTAGGTCACAAACATCAACACTTGACTTGTTGACAGCTCAAATTTTTCGAAAGTCTCCAACACCACCCGCGTAATTGTTTCGCCAGTACACGCAGTTAATCTTTTGCTAGCTAGTAAAAGTGGAAATGTTGGTTTAACAGGGTCGAGTACACGTACTATAACATTTAAAATAGAATTTTTTTTACAATTTGTCGTCTCGTCAACACATAACCACAACCGTGTATTTTTTTAATGCACATTTAATCCTATATACAATATCTTCACGAACACTTGGTACATATCTACGTAACGATAAACGACTTGGTAAATTCACCTGGGGATTGTATTTATTCCAGAACTCCCAAAATGCTGGTTTATCCAATATGCGCAGGGAAACATCACAGGCAATCAGCATTAACAGTAAATCAAACATAAACTGAGGGTCCAAAGATGACACGCCATTATTTTTATTTTTATGCCGGTTACTATGGACATGAATTTTGCAGCCGTATTTATTCCAGCACACTAAGTCTTGATCACAAACTTTACAAATTATTTTACATCCATAATAGAATAAATCCAGAAATTCACCGATAAATTTATTCACTTTATCAGCGTACGGTCGTTTTCTACTCTTTACGCTCAACATTATTTATTATTTATTAGTACTCTATGCATCGACCGACAGATAACAACTGAAGTGTGTCGTGTCATCGTCATCGTAAACAAACACGCGATGGCATTGGTATTGCGCCCGACCCTGAATCTACCATCGCTTGGCCAGGCTTACTCATAAATCAAAAGGGCTTAAATATTTATAAACTTACGAACGGTAGAAAAAAATCTGTGAACAAAATGCTCTAAAAAACCAACTATTATCGTAAATTTCTTCAGTTACATTAATTAAACATTATGGGCATGAATAACATTATTGTTAATTTTACTAATCTAGTTATTGCTATATATATATCAATGATGTATATAACATATATTAGGCTTACATAGATATATCTACAAAAATGGAGAATAATTTTTGAAAAACATATGCTCAGTTAATTTTTCTTTCTTTTATGGGGGGGTCAAATCGTCCATGATAACGAATTTCCATTGTCCCGATATCTTGATAAAATCTCTCTCCTTGCTCAGCGCTTACCGCACCCAAATTTTAAGGAAAGAAATTTAAATGAGAATGCAGAAAGTGAACTTTTAAAGACATACGGCAACTAAGGGTTTGGTACGAATATAAAAGTTCGCTTGCTAGTTGCTTGTAGTTCTCATCCTTTTTTGGTCCCCAAGAACTCCCTGACTACGCTTACAAATGAGTTCCAAGCTCTGAGTTCCCGTCTGTTGAATGTTCCTTTAAACTCTGCATCATTAAGCAATTTTCTAATTTGAGGACCAATAATAATGCCTTCTTTAAATTTGGCGCCACGTAATTGGGGAAAAAGTTCTCTTAAGTATTTAAATCCTTCTCCCTCTTTATTCATAGCCTTCACAAAATTTTTCATTAGCCCAAGTTTAATATGAAGAGGTAGCAAAAGGACATTTTTAGGGTCTACAAGGAGCACATATTTCACATTACTAGATCCTGGTTCAATTTTTTTCCGTTCCGGCCAAATTCTTTTCCCATAATGTTTTTTTACTGCACGACTGTCCCACAAACAAAGAAAACAACAATATTTGTTAAAGCCTCCTTGAAGCCCTACAAAAATGGCTATTACTTTGAAATCCCCGCATATTTGCCATTTGTATTTTTTGCAATTGATTTTATTTAAAATGGTGCTCATACTGTCATAATCCTCTTTCATGGTTACTGAATGGTCAATTGATATAGATGGTACTAACTTTCCATTATGTAGTAATACAGCTTTTAAACTGTACTTGGAGGAATCTATGAATAAGCGCCACTGAGAAGGGGAATGTTCGATATTAAGTCCCTGAATTAAACCATCAATATCAATACACACGCATTGTGAATTTTCCATATTATAAAATGCAGAAAATGTTGCATTTCTTTTTGTTAAATTATTTTCATGGTTACTTGTCTTATTATTTGTTTCTTAATTTTCTAGATTACTTTTTGAAAATTAATAAACATGAAATATTTGCAGCTATGTATTCGATTTTATGCGGGACTATTCCACTGTAATACAAAAATAAAGAGAATTCTGAGTGAGAAATTTGGGTATGGAACTCTCTTACCCAGCGATGATTCTTACGTGCCCAGGATCTAGAGTTGTGTCTTTTTATTGCACCATTTAAGCTGATTCCTCAGTTAAATTTTTTATGTGTACCTTTCAAATTGTTCAAGTTCTTAACGGATAGAAAAACAAGTTTGGAAAGATAACACAAGTTAAAGCTTTTATTAGTATACACACTATTATAATATTTATTTTATAATACCTCCCTCAAGTATCCAACCCTTTATATTGGACATATTTTCTTTATATGGTACAACATAAAAAATATATATTTAAAGAACATGATGAAATGTGTTAAGTGAAATCTTCCCCTGAATATTAACTGTCCAAACAAATCCCTAGCATAAAATGTGTTTAAACAATTTTATTGTCTTGTATATTTATAAATTCGTCTGTTATATAACTATATTGTCATATTTACAAGCTGTTTATTACAAACATTCAGTTCCAGGAGCGCTCATTACCATTTTGCTGTAATACTAAATTACTTATACTGTTTATTTGTTTAGGTTCCACGTTTATTTTACATGTAACTTAGTAAAGCAGAAGAAATTTTTATAGATTTTTCATAGGGTAAATGGACATTTTATAGTTCGCAAGAAATTCTGATTAATTTACGTAAGGGTGGGTGTTAACTGCATCTTGTACAATTAATATACTGAGCGTCCATGTGAAAAGTTTCCATCCCAATTATCTAGATGTTGTCCATTATTTTTTTAAATAGCAAGACTACTGTTTGGAATATACAGGGTGGTCCAAGTTATACCTTCGATAATTTGATAAACAATAGAAAATAATATGAATTTCCTTAAGAAACTTATGTTGAAAACTCAACCATTTCAGAAATACATGAAGTTGCATATTTTTTTATTTTTTCTTATATCTCCTAAACTAGACGTTTTCCAAACAGAAGACGTCCATCAAGACGTGATTTACGAAACTGAAGATAATAGAAATGAAAACAGGAGAATCAGAATAAATGAGAATGGAATCCTCAGAGCATTTGATGATAATGATAGGTTAATTTCTTACAGAGAATCACAGCAATTGCAGGTGTCAAAATCAAAGGTACTTCGAGTTTTTACGCAGCAATTATAGAAAAGTTTTCCATTTACAACCCGTTTAAAATTTTTACCCCGGCGACGCAAGTTGAATTTCGATCGGTGGCTACTAAATTCAGTGGATGTGCCTCTTGAATTTCATCATAAAATATTATGGACTCGAAGTTTCATTTACTAGAAGGAGAGTAGTTAATTATCATAATTTGCATGTTCGGACAGAGGAAAATCCTCACGAAATCCGGCCTCGCTCATTTCAACAAAAATTTAGTGTCAATGTTTGGTTGGGCGTCATAACCGACACTCATTTCTTGCCACCTGAACACACAAGATTTCCATGATTTTTCCAAAAATAATATAATAGATATACTCGATAATGTAAACGTTGATATCGGCAATGATAGTTGGACTATAGCCTATTAGGAATGGTCGTGGTCCTGATGCACCCGTAAAATGGCCGTCGAGCTCGTCTGACCTCACCCTAATTGATTTTTATTTTTGGGGTTGTATTAACACTTAAGTGAATACCATTATAGGACACTACTAATATTTTTGTTACACGTATATTAATATCGAATTATTCAAAATTTCTAAATTGCAGTACAATAGGATGCTTAAAATTTAAGTATATTTCGTTTTCCTCGAAGCACATTGTTAGGCAAATAAATAAACCTTGTTTACTAAATATATTATAAACACTTCCACTAAATTGACTAGAGATTTCTATTATTATCCTTTAATGCATAATTAAATCTTATTTTAAATTGTCCATTATATGACAAATATAACGTTATTTCCTAATACCACACACATATAAGGTCACAAAGCAATAAACTTAAATGTTTATAAACAGAATTATATGAAAAGTAATTGGAAGTTTATTCCCAGTCAGTCTACAAAGCGTCTTTATACACAAAAGATAATTTAGGTTAAGAAAGTCTGTATACAGTTCGAACATGGCAGTAGGCCCTTCTAAGAGTCCGTTTAGCTTTCCGCAAAAGCTATATAAGTACACAGTGTGCACGTCCCCTTTTTGATGACTCCACTTGAGGAGCATTGTTTCAAATGGGGCAATAAAATAGGACTATCAATTCCAACAGAAATAGTGGACAAGGGCACTTCACTTTGTAAAACCGACGTTTACAGATGACTTAACTTCTACCTTATCCCAAAAATCGGTGCTTCTCTTTGTGTACATCCACACTGACGCATGACGTTTGGAGATTATTTTTATTGATATTCATTCATATTTCTATCTTACCTTTTTTTTATGGTTTTGGTAGAAATTAGCTAATATTTTAAAAGCGTTTTCATTCAAAATCAAGGTATTAATTTATGGACGCGACGTGTTAAATAACAAAGACACGGAGGTAGAAATTCAAGCCATTATTTACTTATCTATAGCAATGGAAAACATGTACAGAACCACTAATAATGAATTAATCATTTAAATTTTTTTTAAAACTTAATTTTTTACAGAGTATATCTATTTTATCCGCTGAGGTCTATAAATAGAATAAATAACGCAAAAATTAACCAACGAACAACCACAAACGTTTGAGGACATCCGGTGATTTATATTTTAGAGGAAGAAATACTTATCTTTTAAGGAAACTACACGTGTGGCAAATGCTACTACATGATATATAATTTTTATACAACTATTACATATTTTATATCCTAAAATCACATCAGTTGATAAATAAAGGTCGGATATTGTCGAGTCATTCCAGTGCCGTCTGCAGGAACCTTAATAATAAATGCAAGTTTATGCCATGTGAATTAGTTTAAAGTATATACATTTTTACATAACCATATAAAAACTAATTCGTTTATGCATTTTCATTAATCATGTAATTTAAGAAAACTCCTATGTTTCTAAAAGAATTAGTTCTATTTTAAATCAAATTTCGTTTAACAATATAAATTTGTTTGTAAATTATGTAATTCCATAGACGTTCGAATATCCCCTAAAATATCATATACCGACCTAATGCAAACTGTGAATTAGCATTTGCATTATTCTCGCAACCAGAATGGCATGCAGTTTTTCTAAAAACACCAGAAACCAAAAAATTTTTCACGAACTTCTACCCAATACGCCACTACCTCCAAAGCCTATACTGTCAAAATGGGACACTTGGCTAAACGCAGTATAGTATTACTATAGAAACTTTAACGATATAAAAAGAGTGGTATAGCAATTGAATCTGTCATTTCAAAAATAACATGTCACAACATAGTTATATGACTTATGTTGTTTTTAAAACGACCGATTCAATTGAATTCTAAAGGAGAGCAAATGCTCAAAAAAATATTGGCGACCCCAGTATCCAAAAATATTTAGAATTAAATACTCAAGATTTTCACGAAACACGCAAGCAAAAAACTTGAAAATGTTTGATACAACAATTCTGGTTGTTCCAACAGTTCATCGAATAATAGATCTACTACAAGCCCCAAATAAATATGGCGTCTTTACGAATGTTCCTCTTTTTTAAATACGCGCCAATAATATATATCGAGATAGAATGGTCGTTTTCAACATATAAATGGATTTTTGTAGGCGGCGGATTTGAACAGCAGAACATATGGAGTAACTTTTAATAATATACTTTGCTTTTAAGGAATATCTATTTGGTTTTATTTCTATTGATCAGCATTGCTTTATGAAGGGTCGATTTACAGTAACAAACCTTGTGTGCAAAACGCAATTTCTTTGCAAAATTCTTATCGAAGGGTCAGGTAGATACTATCAACACAGACTTTTCCAAAGCTTTTGACAGGCTTGACCACGGGCTTTTGATTTGTAAACTCGACAAATTTGGTCTCCCAAAATCGTTGCTATTATTATTAGTTGTATCTAGAGAATCGATATCAATTTGTTCAGTACCGTATTCATAAATTGAATAGTTTCTTGCAAAGATCTGGCGTGCCACAGGGTTCGATCCTCGGACCGCTCTTCTTCGTAATGTTTATTAATTATATTTTTGAAAGCCTCTTGTATGCAGACGACTTAAAAATGTACCGGATTATTAATAATGTTCATGATTGTGAAATTCTGCAAAAAACCTTGGACAGTGTCAATTCTTGGTACGTCAACTGTCTACTCCTAAATGCTAGCAAGTGTAACGGTATGTCATTTGGCTGGAAAAATATGACAGCTAGAAACTTGATTTAAAAACATAAATAAAATAGACAAAAAGTCTATAACCGGAAACTATTTGAATATACAGAGTTGGCCAAGATGATTCTACAGGTTCAACTAACATTTTTTTAAATGGAATTCCATGTATATCAGAACATTTTTTGATACCTTTTTGTGGCCTTCTTCAATTCCTGTATTATTATTGACTCTTTCCCAACCACTTGGATGTAATGATTTTTTTTGTTGAAATTATGCCATTTAAACGTGTATATAGATAGATGAGAAAAATTTGAAACATAATGGCTATTTCAACTAAAAACGTCAAAATTTGGACTAGTACTGTTTTTCAACTCATCGATTTAATTATAAGTTGGAAGGTCTATCCGATATTTGTAATAATTATTCGGATAAAATATACTACATCTATGGGAAAACAATTACTAAATGTAAATTGCCCAGCGTAAAAAAAACAAACCAATTAAATAAATAGACCTCAATCTCATCATGTGATATCAAAATAAAAAAAACACAATTCGAAGATAACTCCGAATAAAGTACCATCTAAATTCGATTTAAGTGCTTAATTAAAATATCAATTGGAACGTAAAGATTAGGGAGGTGTTGTTCCACCCCGTAAACGGTTTAGATAAAAAACTTGTACAACTTAATGAAGAACAACCCTGTCGGTGTAACTTTGTTAGAGCGAATAAAAAAAGGATTGCTGTTAGGTGCGTACGATTAAATAATATGTGTTGTCGCGCCTAACGAAGGCGTATAATTATAATAAGAATGCTGCAACACTGTGTTTTATTTTAATATTAGTGCACCAAAGGTCACAGAAAAGGTGCAGCCTGGGAGTCAATGGAACATTAAAAAGAAGGCAAAATTTATTCACCCTAAAGTTTATATAAATGATTACAATATAAAGTTTTTTTATATACAGGGTGATTAAATAATACAATGAAAACGTTCTAGAATTAGGATTCCTCAGACCAAGATAAGAAAATAAATCCCACAAATATGAATTTAGAAATTACTAAAAGCGAATTATCTGACAACCACAATTATATGGTTATGGTGATGAAGAACATTCATATCGCTTGCTGGTTGTGAATAACACAGTTTGAATTTGAATGTTCCTACCAATAAAAATCCAGCAGATTTAAATCGGGTGATCACGGTGGCCGTGGTGTGGATCCTTTCCGATATAGGTGTGTGCAGTGAATCAAAAATTGACTAGTAAATCGACTAAGGGGTGGGGATGCTCCATTGCGCATAAATCACATCCGCCTTTCTAAATTACGTGGTTATTGACATCAGTAACTTGTTCTTGAAAAATGTTATAATGAAATCAGCATTTGTGTGAATATTTGTTTATATTGGGTTAGGTTAAGTTAGGGTGGAACATAATTTGTTATTATACAACAGTAGAAAAACATTTCCATGTATTCATAGATAAGAAGGGAGTTTTCAAAGTACGTTGAGTAACTAAGAATTTATAAAATGTTTGATATATGTTAGCCAGCACATAACTTTCTTATACCAGTATGTATCATCCTGATCTAAAAAAATCATTCTATTTAATTATTCACTTACCTCTATTAAATTATAATAGCGTACCTACATTTTTAAATAATTAATTATCAGCATTATTCGATACTTTCAATAATAATTCATGTCATATATTTTAATAATTTTTTGTTGTTGACATGTCATATATTTTAATAATTTTTTGTTGTTGAGATTGACATTATTGTAACTAAATTAGACCTTTCAAACGTCAAACTGTTAAATTTATCCTAACCCCATTTTATGAGGCCGAATATGTAAAATATTTCAGTTTACATCAGCTTTAGTTAAGTACTTGGAAAATATATTTTATTCGCCTGCTATAGTAGACATGATTTATAATCTTTTATCAAGAATATATTTTTTTTGTAAAGTGAAATACAAAAAAGTTTGGATCCCGTGAACCCCCTTTCAGCTGGCCAATTTGGCTCATCACCGAATTTTTCATTGTCTTTGGCCTTTAGAACAAGGGTACCAAATTTGAAAGCTTTATCTCAAAAACTGTAGCTGCTATCGCGATACTACAGACATGCGGACAGATTTTTTTTTATAAAGTTATGTTTTTTCATTATAATTCGTCGAGATTCGTCCAGAAATGCATTAAAACTTTTTTTAATTTTTTTTCCGAAATTGTACCTTTTTTCATCTTTCATTCATTTTGTCTCTTCTGGTGGTACCACAATTACCAAATTTAATGTGTCACCTAAAATGTTGTTGACAATGTTAACTGCCAAATTTGGGAAGTCTCCCATTAGTATTTTTTGAGTTATCGCGAATACACACATACACACACATATCCACACACACACACCGACAGACATCATTCGGAAAATAGTCAGAATGGATTCAGAAGGGTTTAAGATGTATAAATCAATCAAAATCTCCAGGTCGAAAAAAATCACGATTACTATAATTCCTTATATTAGGTATAAAAAAGTAAAAACTATAAGTACCGCTTATTCTCGGGTGGACATATTTAACAAAAAACTGGTAAAAAGAAAGGGAAAATAAACAGCCAAAGCTAAATCCCGTAATTTTTCTAGGAATAAATAATAATAATAATAAAACTTCCCATTAAGTACTACTAGACGCAATTTTTTCGTGAAAGAATATGGTAACTTTCCTTCAAGTACATGTGATATCATCACCAAATAAAGTAGTTTATTATTTTATAATACATCATAGCCTGTAGCCCAACCCCTGGGAACAGAACAGGGTAGTCATTGTGTTCTTACCTGCGTTTACGACTTTATTTCCATAATTTTATCTCTAAAAGCCACTGTTTAAGTTATTTTTACATCTGTGGGGAATTTAAATGTTGTGTATTATTGTATGTAAATTTTAAAAGGCCAAAAGCCGAAATTCGAGAGGGATGAAGTGGACTTTTGTTTATTTTGTATGACACATTTTCGTGATTTGGATTACAAGATGCAGTCTGGGTTGCTAGGAAGCTTGACCACTTAGACAAGGCGTATAAATAAAAAATAACCTGAAAAGATTAGAATGCTCAGTTAATTTATTGTTTAAGGCGGAGTTTTCAAATGGTTGAATCGAAAAAATACAGAGAGAACTATTTGAAATTTGATTTTTAAATTCATTAAAACAGAAACCTCGACCTCAAAAGTCTAAGGGGAATAGTACTTAAGGGAAGTATGATGGGGCAATGAATATCATAACTTTACTGTTTCCGATAAAGTGACGTAGGATATTTATATATCAGGTAAAAGGGCGAATTGCTAAGCGGGTATCGCCTTTGAGAGTATCAGTAATTCAACTGCTGATCAAGCTCGGTAAAACTTACATTGTCATCAACGAAACTACTCTCAGGATTAGATGTTGTAGAGAGTTAGCCATTAATATACGGAAGTACAATTTAAGCATTAAGACACTAAAGTTAGTGAAGAGTTCGATGTCTACAACGAAGTTCAATATCCACAAGCACAACTGAGCTGGTAAGCCATTGGATGGTAACTTATTTGCAAAGCCTTGAGATACTAGCTTTGTGATCATCTGGTTATTGAAACAAATAGTCCATTATTTAAATTATTACAATAAAATACAGACTCCAACAAAACACTATACTGCACTCGGTGCACGTTTCGCCAACCAAGTTGGCATCATCTGGAGATGATTAAAACTAAACTTATGCTAACAATCTACCCTATTTATACCTAAACTATTGTCACGGTTCGGTGAATCGTGAAAATTAGTAGTATTGAATCAAAAATAACTCCTAGGTCTCTAAATGTCGTTACTCTATTTAAAGATGTATTATTTGAGTGTATTTTTATACACCAGTCATTAGTTTTATTCATATTCATTTGCAATTGAAAAAATCTCCGATAGAATTAATATCAAAATAAGCTTCTAAACCAACTGCATACAGGAGACAACTGACGTCGATAAATACATTGTCGTTGATAAATATGACGAAAGGAATAGGTCTAAATATGGTGCCCTGTGGTACACCAGATGAAGCTTGAATGCGTCAGGCTTGAAACCACGGCATCACACGCATTGTCGCCTGCACCACAAGTTGATGAAAAATGTTCGAACAGTTTATTCGTAAAAACGAAATTACTAAGGCAAGCAAATTTGAGTGAATGATTTACAACAGACACATAACAAACACATAATTTTCTCAATTCTTTCCGTCCGCCCTTTTTAATATATTCGCAGTTAAATTGAGAGATCAATAAATTTGAATCATACTATTGTTTAAAACATCTACTTTGTGGTCGCTAGACATAAAATCACTAAATAACAAACAGGAGCAATATAACGACTAGTTTCAAGAACTGTCTGTAAAACTATCCCATTAGCATAGAACTTAATAAAGGTGTGCAATTGTTTAAACAAGCTGATACTTGTGATTGTGGGTTACACAAATTTTTCGCCTACATATGCCATGCAGTAGTACCAACGGTACATACTCGAGATATCATTTTGTATTCACTATTGTCTTATTGATATAAGGTTTAAATGTTTGCATTTTAATAGCTCTTGGCTAGAAACGAGGAACTGAATACAAAATATCTTGTCAGTGCAAGACCAAAATTAATGGTTCTACTTATTTTATTTGCATTCCTTTATGGGAAAATTATACCTACACATACCAATTTCTGTGTGATATTAGGCAAGCGTTTAGAAAATGTTTAAATACTTTTAATGCGAATGACGTCTGAATAACAAATGACAAATGTCTTGTGTATTATAAATGACTTGTTTAACAATGGAACGTGAAACTAACTGATATATTTCTGTTACACTTTTTATAAACAATAAGTATTTGTACGTGGTATATTACATTCCCTGAGAAAATGTCACCAACAATGTAATATATACATTGTATGTATACTGAAAGCGAATTTACTTGGAAGTAAATAACAGATGTGTTGAAATGTTAAATGTTATTGATGTTTGCTAGATGCAATCGGTATAAACAGGGTTCAGAAGTTTCCCTCCACAATAGCTACCCTTTCTATGTATGATCAACAAACTAATTTAAAGCAAAATTTGAGCCACCCTCAAAATACAAAAAACTGTAAAAGTTTGAAACAAAAAATTGCCTATAAAAAGTATTTGTTACGTGTTTGCTATCCATACAAACACTTCAAACGTTGATTGAAAGTCTTGTAGATTCGTTGATTGAAAATCCTAGTAGCACTTACTCACTAGTTTATCTGCAATCTTCATCCCTTCATATTCTAACCTTTCAAACTCTACAGTAACAGGTTACCGAGTTTCTCACCTGAGGGGCAAACTAAATTGTTTAGAATTGTTTCCTTCTGCTTTTATAGAAATATTTATGAGTATTTCAAATATTAAATTTATAGCTCTATTGAATGCTCTATTATAGCCAACCAATCAAGATGATGTATGTCATCGAATTCTTCACATTTGCAAAAAAAAAATTCAACTTTGAAGGAGAGAGAAAACGGACAAAATATCGCAACTTTCTATACGAGCTACAAGTGGAGTACTCGGGTAATTCGGTCAAGATGGTCGTCTTAATTATCGGTGTAGTCGGGGGGATAAAGGTTACGCTGCTTCCGGAAATGAAGATGATACTGGTCTGCCAAAAATAAGCCTACAATGATGGGCAGGCCAAATGACGAATGCGGCCTTCGAGGTTCTTTATGTCTGATTTGAGTACATGATTCTGGAATCTACAACCACTAATTATGAGGGATATGGGGAGAGTCTGCAGTTAATTTTCTAACGGAACTCCCATGAGGTGAGGTGACTCCGGAGTTCTTTCCAGCTCTGGGTAAAACCAAAATAAATAAATAATAGTATTTCATTTGACGGAATTCAGTCCAAAGAATTACTTTTATAAGTTCAAAACTGGATAGAATCAAACATTTTTAATGTACAACTACACTTAATACATTATAAAGTAATTTACTAATAGAAATAAGATATGATCACAATGTTACCCGGTAATTTTTCAGTGTATTTGAAATATTTAGTCCATAAAAGAAGTTTCCAAAAATGCTTCCATTTTGATGGATGCCTCCCGTAAGTAACTATCGAAGTAAAAATTATTTACCTAGATAGGTTTTGAATTTACCGAGAGTAAGCTTTTATGTCAAAGTTTCTGTTAAAATTATTTTGGAAATATGGGTCAATACACCAGTGATATTTTACCAGAACGATACCCAAATCGTCTTGAAGATATTATACAACAAATGATAATAACACAGCAATAATGTTGCAAATGGTTGAGAATATTCAATCATTTTAAGAAGAACCACCAACATAGGTTCAAAACCCTTTAAAAAACGTCGCTGTTATCCTTATACACCATCCAACATTTATCTATGTGGAGTGAAGATGATTTGGTGTAATGCTTCATGAAAATAAAACTTTTTAGAAAATATTGTGAACTGATGACAACTAAAAATGAAATTATAAACACCCTATATATTTACTAATTATTGAGTATTACGAGTATTAACAATTGTTCTAAACCATCTTTATCCCTTTAAAACTGCCGACTGGTCCAACGACTATTCTTTTGGGAATTTTACTAACTTATTTGAATAAATTCTAACAAACACCCCTGCAACTAGTATACAAGTGGTAAGGTGCAGTTACAACTTTAATTGTGCACTTGCGAGGGGTGCATACTGCACTAAATTTAACAATGCACAGTACACTGTTATTTGATACCCTTGTACAAGTCGTCGGTTAAAGGGGTGAAATAATGCAACGATTAATCAATTTCAACTTCTCTTTAGATACAATAAACAAAATTTAACTGTATTCTAGACATAAAGTCACAGAAAATCTATCTAAATGTGTATATTAGTACATAGCATGAGAACCGTAGAACTATAACACAGCCCCACAAAAAAAAAAAATTCTGACCTAGCAACGCAACGAGACGAGTATATCCTTATGTATTTTTGATCGCTGATTCCGAATCCGGGGTCAAAAAAGTCGTACACCCCCCAAAAAAAAATTTTAGAGCCAAAAAACACTCCCTGAATAGGGTATATATGAGATAACGCTCTGAAAATGATGTTATCATTTTAATCAATCGTTTTGTTTAATATTTTCGGGAAAAATTGAATGTATTACGATAAAAATAAAGGTAAATTACAGCGTTCACCCTATCGGTATGAAACGCACCCCCATAGAGGGTGAGAACCACCCTCATCTGCCACCAAACCAATTGATAACGACAATGACTGAAAAACATTTAAAAATGTTTAAGTTTCGTTAGGTTTGCGATAAACTGACATAGAATTCACGTAATACCCCAAAACTACCACTATAGCGTTATGAAAAACAACCCTTAACTTCAATTACAGAAAAAAAGGAAGGAAAAAACATGAATTTGATAACAATTTCGTTAGGTTTGCAAAGAACTGTCGTAGTACCTATTTTATTTTTATCTCAATTCATGAGACCTATCGTCCATTAATTTGGCAAAAAGATTCCTCATAATCAAATGACCCAGCAAAAGCATTAACTCTAACCTTTATTTTTATCGTAATACATTCAATTTTTCCCGAAAATATTAAACAAAACGATTGATTAAAATGATAACATCATTTTCAGAGCGTTATTTCATATATACCCTATTCAGGGGGTGTTTTTTGGCTCTAAAATTTTTTTTTGGGGGTGTACGACTTTTTTTGACCCCGGATTCGGAATCAGCGATCAAAAATACATAAGGATATACTCGTCTCATTGCTAGGTCAGAAAAATGTTTTTTCCTCGTGGGGCTGTGTAATTTATGACAGTTTATACCCTAATTTGGGTAAAATTTCTGTACTATAGATTTCTACCAGTTATAAATCAATAAATCAATATAATCTTCCATACCTATCTGGAGAAATGATTGAATCAATCACAAATGTCTGTTATTAAAGAGTATTCAAGTATCAACAAGCGTTCCACAAGGTAGTGTGTATGGGCCATTATTGCCTGTAGTTTTTATTGTTGATCTGCCTAGCGGAATAATATATTTTTTACCCTCTCTGCAAATAATATCAGAAATATTGTCAAAGTGACAGAGAACCCCTGAATTAAACAATAATTATCTCTTTGGTGTAAGTAGTATAGAACTGGGGGTTCTGAACCAACACCCCCCATACCTGGCCTTGAGTGAAGTAGTTTCCTTAGCCTTGAGAATGACCTAACCTTCAAATCTCAATCTCATTTCGAGATCGTATATAGCTCCATACTGATATGTGGTCTAGTAACGTTATGCATGGTAATAAACTTATTAGAATTAGTGGTCATAAAAATGATGACGGAAGTATATTTTGCGCTTGAAAATTTTAATGTTAAAGGCGAATGTTCAAAGACAAATAGACAGTTGGTCCTCTTGTAATCTAGAGCAGATTTCTGGTCATGTACCAGTTACACAAAGAGTTTTTTAGTTGTATCTAAATGTAGATACACATTTCATGAGACACTAATAAATCAGTTTGCAAAACTTCAAGATAGTCGAGTCTTAGAAAGGATTGAAACCTTTACACGGTTCCACAAACACTAAGACACATAGATTTTGCAAAAGGCACCGAATATTTTAAATCTTTAATAAAACCAAACTAGTTTAGAAATCTTTATAGTTTTTTTTATAGATAAAATAACAAACTTCTTGCTTCACATTTAGATAGTTGAAGCGACGTTTTCAGAAAATAAAGCTTCCAGCTTTCATGTTTATAAATTGATATTTACTTATTCCTTAATTTAAATCAACACATTTTTATTAAATGTTTAAAATCCCCAGTGTACTTCGTCGATCCTTGAACTACTTTCTCTATTCTAGTTTGACAGTTTCGACAGTAGTACCGGTTATTAGTTTAATATAAGTACTTACAACAAATTGTCAATTATTCTTACAATGCCGGACGTCATTGAAGTCATAATAAATACAAATAAATCAAATAGAGTATAAAGGTTTACCCAATGAAAAAATAAAACATTGACTTACAGTCTAGCTCTATATATCATATTGTGATAGCTTTCTCCATATTTAGATCTGCTAGATAGACATTATAATGAGTTTCATTCATTTTTATAAGTTTATAAGATTGAATGGTATTTTAAATGTTATCTCCATGTGAAGTGTCGAGCAATAATTGTAAGTTTTTTTTGAAGTAATTATTAATCGAGAATAATACAAGCTACAATATGTATCAGATAGAGAGAATAACTACATAACATATAAAAAATTGAAATATAGTTTGAACATACTTTGAACAGGTTTCTTTAATATACAGACGATGCTTTGATGTTTCTTTAATATGTATATCTAACGTTTTTACAAACATGAAAATTTTTGTTTAACAAAGGTTTGCATATAAATAATTTTTGGTTGGAAACTCGTATTAAACATTTCTAGAAACAATAATAAATTAATTATTGGGTATTGCATAAGCATTCTTTAATGGGGCGGGGAAGGGTGTCGACTGCTTCGGCCGTTCTCGAATTTCGCACTAAATCGAAAGTTAAAAACAATTTAACAATATACTCGACAACTGTTTTTAGTTTCATACAAAAACATTTTCTATGCAAAAATCCGAGTTGCAGCTACTTAGGTAGCAAAGATTCTTATGCAATTCGTGTAGCAAATCATTATTCACCAACATGGGTGTGAATGGATCTGTGAGAGAGACATCAAACAAGACCGAACAATCACAGATGGCAGAAATTATACAAATAATGCAACAACGGTAAATCATTTCATTGTTTGTAATAAATTTTAATGCACTACACTAGTTGTAGTGACGTGCTTGTTGTGTAGTAAAACTAGTAGGTATAAAAATAAATCTGTACCTAAGTAAAAACTGGCATTAATTACTAACCTTAATTAAGAAATTCGTTCCGGGTATAAACATTCATTTAAATAATTTCTGATGTATATGTCAATTTCTTTTGAAGTCTTCACATGAATATTAATTGAAATATCTGCTCCATTTCCAAGAAATTTATTACGTCGCATATGTAACTTTAAGTAACTCAAGCTTAATGTCAGTGGTGTAGTCCAGGGAAAGTTGTCAGGTTCGAAACCCTTTGATTTTTCTTTATATCATATTTTTCATACTTGTTTATTACTTGGTAATTAACTTCCCATATGATTAGGCAACGGACATACACTCAGTTCCAAAAAAAGTGACGCACTTGATTTTTGACCTAACTTTTTTCCTTTTTTTTTTTAAACCAGTGGGTCGATTTTTTAATTTTTTTTATTTGTTGGTAGGTAATTCCTTTGTCTTTCAAAAAAGAAAAAATAAAGAGGTGGAAATTTTTTCAGTCTCCTGGATGGTGGTGGAAAAACTCGAACCATGTTTTTTTCTTAATTTTTGACTCACCCTGTGTGTTAATCAAGTAATGGTATAGAAAGGGCTTACACTCTGTATGAAAGACGCTTCTTTTACGAGCATTTTGTTTTTTTATTCAATGATTTATCTCTAAAATTGTCCGAATTACAGCTTTTTTGCTGAAACCTTGCGTGTATCCCACAAATTTATTTCGTTGTAGGATCACATTGCCTTTAAAAAAAACAATTGCCGTTGCCATAGCAATTAATTTGTTGTATGCCTGCATATTTGACTCTTTGTCGTTGTGTCATTAATTAAGTTTCATTAAAAAAAGTTTTAGAGACTAAAATTACATAAAATGCCTCAAATAAATCCTGAACAAGTAGCAAGATTAGTTGCTTTAGTAAACGATGGGCGTAGTAAACGTTACGCCGCTCGTGCAGTGGGAGTCCATGAAGCAACTGCTCGTAGAGCGATCCGCAAGTACGAACAAACAGGAAGCGCTGCTCGAAGGGTGGGTTCTGGTCGCCCTCAAAAAACTTCTGCAAGAGATGATCGCTTCTTGAGATTGCGGATATTACGGGACCGATCAAATACTGCGGTAAATGTTCAACAAGATCTTCGCCGAATTCGTGGTGTTGCAGTAAGTAAGCAGACGGTATGTAGACGTCTAAAAGAAGTTAATTTAAAAGCTAGGAGACCTGCAAAAGGTCCTAAATTATTGCCCGAACATCGTGCTGCTAGAGGAAATTTCGTTCAAAATTATGGAGAATGGAATATTCAGCAAAAGAGCTGTAAATCGGACAAATTTAGAGATAAATCAATGAATAAAAAAACAAAATGCTCGTAAAAGAAGCGTCTTTCATACAGAGTGTAAGCACTTTCTATACCATTACTTGATTAACACACAGGGTGAGTCAAAAATTAAGAAAAAAACAAGGTTCGAGTTTTTCCACTACCATCCAGGAGGCTTTGAAAAAATTTCCACCTCTTTATTTTTTTTTTTTGAAAGACAAAGGAATTACCTACCAACAAATAAAAAAAAAATTAAAAATCGACCCACTGGTTTTAAAAAAAAAAGGAAAAAAAGTTAGGTCAAAAATCAAGTGCGTCACTTTTTTTGGAACTGAGTGTATTTACGATTTTTCATGACCGACAGTTATATAAAGAAATCCTTATTTTTAAAGAGCCTTTATATAATTAAATTAATTGATATATCACTGATACTTATGCATTTATTTATATAATATATTGCAACCAATTATTGAGGCCGGAATAAACGTATGTAATCAATGGCGGCTGGTTAGGGGAGGCAGGAGAAGCTGAGTCCCCTCTACAATTTTGAGAGAAGCAGAATATCTCCAAATTAATATTTTTCACAAGTAGAAATTTCTACTTAGGTATATCTCAATTCTCAATGCTGTTTATAATTCATTAATTAATTTTCAGTGTAAGAAAATTTTTGCATTTCCTTTTCACAAACATGTAACATTGTAATCCGGATAGTCCACTCCACGTATGCATATTTCCCGGTCCCTCATCGCGCTTTCGCGCTTGCTTGAATCAACTGAGGCTAGCGGCGAGCCAAACCTCATTTCAATAAATTGTTCGTGATCTTGAATTATAGCGCGTATCAGCAACCATTCTGGATCTGTAAAGTTAGGGGAGCTAGCCTCTAGCATCCCACCTCTTTCTAACGCATGTACACTTCAGTTGAGCGTTGATCCCCTCTCTCACAACAGTTTATATAACAAGGACAGTGGCAATTTGTGGTTTCGTGGAAAAACAACATAACCATAGATAAAATATTTAACAGGCGGTTGAGAAATGAGTGCTCTAGGTGAAAATATTCCCAACGACATGTCTTGTTTTCCAGACGTGGTGGATTATTTGTTGTTAAATGGATTTAGTTCGCTTAGTTATGATCAAAAGGTAAGAATTAAAAAAATGGTCAGACCTACACCGTCAATGCCGTCATTAGTTTTCACAAGTGGTATAGATTCGGGGGTTATCTAATTTCTGTGGTGTTTATATTTATAGTAATCATGAAAATTTTCGTCTTCGAAATTTTAAGAGAACATCATGTTTTACAGTCACCTAAAAAAAATATAGTTTCCATGATAATGTCTCTTTGTCTGTCTATCTCTCATCGCTCTAGCGCCCAAACTATTTAAGCTGTGGATTTAAATATCATATCTAGGCTTCCGGCATTAACAGGAAGTGATAGTTTATAAGTTTTCCAAATGAAAAACATGTCCTTAAAAAAATTGTTATATTTTTTTAAATAACAATGCTTCTATCTATTGCGATCGAATTTGGGATATGTATCTGTAATGGCAATAGATTATTTTTGACATAATCTTTTTGGACACCACTATTGCGTAACTTGTCAAAAGTTGATCAAGTAGTTACAAGGAATTTTTTCCACAATTTTTTTAAGAACGTTGACTCTCGAGACCGACTTAATGTAGCATTTTTAGATAGAAGTAATCATTTTATTCTTGATCTAGAAAAATGTGTTCATGTTTTGTACAGATCCTCAGAGGTACCCTGTATAGTATAAATACATTTGATAACTTCTGGCACCTGACAGAATGGCCTCAAAGAACACGTTCATAAACTTTACTGCAGCCATTAATTTTACTAGTCTATGACTCTTTTAAATCTTGTCATCCCCTATTGTATAAGCGTTCAGAAATAATTATTCAAATCATTCCGAAACTTTAATAAATGATGTGATTCCATAAAGCTACAAGGAAGACATACCCGACTCTAATCCGTATCCGATTTCAGTGAGATAATCGAATAATAGCGAAATGACTCACTTCAGTTTGGGTTTTGATCTTTCGACTATGACACCCTTACCCCATTTCTATTACAAAATATTTAAGACTGCCACTTACTACTACTTGTTCGCCCGGTGCAATGGTATGTTACTAATCTTGTTTTTCAATAAATAATAATTGTTACTGCTAGTCGATTTATAACTCACGAACTCACGATATCTTTTAATTTGTGTGTGTGTGTGTAAATATGTATGTTGGAAGTGCTTAGTGCCGTTTGGCAATGCATTTGCTTGGTAATTTTTAATATATATGAGGATAGTAATATGAGAATGATGACTGATATCAGCGACATAATTTGAGCTGAACAATCCTTGAAAATACTGCAAAACAAATCATTATTAAAAATGGATGTAATATATTCCATACATTGTTGAATAGTTAGCTTATTGCCCGTTATTTAAACTAAAAAAAATAGATATGCTAATGATTGCATAATTAACAATAGGTTTATGAAAGATCTAGCAGGTAAAAGCCCAGAATAAGTTGTGTTCAATGTAACCCTCAAAAACTTATACATTCATATCTTCATGGTAGTGACCAATACAATGATATTTCACAAACTGCAAGAGGGGATCTGAGCTCTTCAGGATATTACATGCCATACCCAGTAATACTCTGTGTACACTTCAGGTTCAGGCAAGAGTTCTCGGCCTCGCGTTAACGTAGAGCGTACACACGAGAAACGGGCGATCTAGGATGGACATTTCTGTGATTATTCATCAACATCTCTGTCAAATTGGCGCAGCTCGTCGGCCGTCCACCTCATTACTCCAAAGTAGTAGAACCAAACCAGAACGGCAAGCATGTCAGTCGCAGACATCTTGTTCTTCCCCGAAAGTTCGTAAAGCCAAATCTTTCAGAGTAGGCGTCTGTGCTTACCGCAAAGAAAATCCTTTATCTGTTTTGCACGTCTAGATATGTATTCATCCAGATGTCTTAAGATGATTCAGTCTGCGTGCTACGTATCTTCAGAGAATTATCCTGATCATCCTATTTTGAGGTGGACGATAGATTATTTGTTCAACCTGAACTCCATACCAATTGTCCACTTGTATTCTTCACCACCCTAAGAGCATTTTTGTTGTTCACGCTCTCCGGAGGTACAAAGTTTAAGATCATTCACATAAAATATATGGGTGGTTTTATGCCTCCTCGTTATATCTGCGGATTTGCCGTAGCAGACAGCAGCCATGATATGCAGACGACGAAAGGAGAATCATCCTGGAAACTCCTCTCCTGAATGCCACCTGCAGATTTTATAATGAAACAAGTTCTCCAGAGCGGTAGCAGCTGCTCTATGCATCTCATTAGTGGTGCTGGTACCACAAGGCAAACGAGCACGCGTAGCAAGAGCTCGTGAGATGTATCAAGTACTTTTTGCAGTAATCGATCCATGCCATTAATAGATTCCGTCTGTATTGCACAGAATCTTGTGTAATACGGCGGTCTATCAGCAGGCTTTGCAACCTGCCATACTCTTAGCACCACACTGTTCATGTATTTGGTGGAAGACCGAATTAACAAATTATTATTATTAATATTATTACTATTAAGTCTTAAATTAGGAAAAGAACTCGCAAAGTCAACCAGAGTATTTGAACAATCTTAGATATATCCGAATTGGTCAAGGTGTTGCGTATACCTTGAAGTGCAGTTTTCAATTGCAGTGCTGGATTTTGGAATTTACATTAAGAACACCATCATCTGTGAAAATCTGCACAAAATTATAAGCAACCAAAAATAAATATCTCCTTCTACTCATTCTGCGAAATTCCAATCTTAGTTTGAAATTTTTAACAGAGAGGGTGATGAGATTCCCGAGAAAACGTTTCTCCCTCAACCCCAATATAAAGCAAGCGGTAAAAGAAAAAATTCTGTATCCACAAGCATAACTGACTTAACAAGCCATCGGATGGTGATTTGTTTTAAGACATTTTGACGCCATAATTTATAAACTATAAAAAATCAATTTCGTCTACGTGAAGAGATGAGATCTCCTCGAAAGGATCCATGTCGTTCATTCAAGATACCTGCCCACTTGAGATATTGCAACAATTAATTGCATGTGTAGGATTGCCGCCATTACTTTGGAAAATATAGAAAGGCACTGAGATGACAAATATTCCAATCAGTATCTTTAATTAATAAACTAATTAATAAACAATGAATTTTCATGGCACATTAATGAAACGTATCAAGTCGACGTAAAAATTTGAGACATCCAGATTTAATCACCATGTAGTGTAATTTTTTGTCATTCAAACAGTGCTCAGTTTTATATGTTTCAATTTCTGTGTCAGATATAATCAATAAATTGGTTTGCCTTTTAACCTTTGGGAGATAATTAACAATATCGGGCATTATTTAGTACGATTTTTGTTCTTTTGTTAATCCAAATAAACAATCGATTATGTACTGATAACTGACTATTAAGTTCTCAATAAGCATAACAATGAATTTGACTGACAGTAATTAAAAATTAATAATTAGGTACCTAATCTCTTTCGACTATATAAGATATATTGCCAAATTTTCTACGTTAATTGCTGTCGATTAACAGACTAGTACAAAAAAATAAATTGTAACACATAATTAGTAGGATGAGATAGGTTAAAATCTTTGATCCATGTAATGTTCTAAAATATTTACATTTGTTTTAGACAAGCATTCTTTGATGTAACGGAAATTATTACATGCTATATGTCGTTGATTTCTTTCAATGTAAAACGTCTCATGTCCACAAATCGTAACAAATTATGCGTATAAATATTTATTTAAACATTATTTTCAGTTTTCTTTTTCTTTGTAAAAACTAAACACAAAGACCTAGTTTATTATTTTTTTAAGCAATTTTAAAATATTTTATGAACTAGTAAATTTTCCTGAATAAAAGAACTACATGTGCTGGCGGAATGTTATCCACATGATTCGATCCTAGAAACATCGATGGCATATTAATAAAGCCATGCTAATACGGTTTAAGTATTGTTATACATTGTTACTAAATAATTTTTAGGAAGGGTGAACTTGTGGAGACGTTGGCAATTGGAATGATAGATATGTGTAGTGGATATGGTAATTATTTATAATATGTAAACTTTAATATGTATTTAAAAATTGTAAGATAACAAGTTTGGTAGACAATAGTTTTAGGTACCTATATGAAGCAGGGTACATGTGAGGTTAAGATATTCTTCTTCCTCTACACGGGCTGAGAAACACAATATATACCTAGGATTTGTTTTTAAATGATCTATTGTTGTTTAATTTACATGACTTTACTTTAATTTACTTATTCGCGCCTTCGTGGTTTTATCTGTATAAGTAATATTCACACTACATAAACCTTAATGTACAACAAACTCATGTAACAGTAAAAAACAGAGCACATATTTAATAAACAACTAATAAAACGAAGAAAAACAAAGGTCGAGGATTGGCCTCTTTCATAATGAGTTTTCAAATCACCAATGAGACATATTCGAGCTTCGGTCTAACATAACAACAGTAGAGCATCTTAAGTGTGTCAATATTCGAAAAATCACGCGAATTTCTAACTATAGATCCATACGATCTGCTGACTTTAGGCACAATGGTACTAACATGGTTTTTCAAAGATAACACCTATGTTCCCCAGCATGTCAAGCCTATCTAGCACAGCATGTTACAATCATATAATATTGTGTGTGTGTAAGACATAACATGGCATTTTTGGAAGTTTGTACTTGGCGCACCTGTTGCTAATTTTTTGTTCGTTTTCTTGCAAATTAATCCTCTATGCTATCGATCCTGCAGAAAAGCTCTAGGTCATCAACATACATTAAATATCTGACTTCTATATCATCTACAATTTCTTTAATGAATACAAAAGAAATAGCGGACCAAGGATAGAGCCTTGCGGCACTCCAGAGTTAGCAATTTATTCGACAGACTTGATACCATTATGTTATGAATTATAACAGCATTACAAATTTTTTGTTTCTATAGAACCGAATTACTGTGTGGAAAATTCAACTTACAAGGCCTAACAACAATAGCGGTAAGTAATAAAATACGTCGAAAATGTATCTTAAATACTCCAAACTATCCTTTTCCAAGATACTACCAACCCTGAATGGAAATAAATATATTTTGTTTAGAGATCTGCATAAAATCAAACAATCACTACAAAAGCGCTATCCTCTAAATAAAGTAAGTTTGTACCCGAAACATCATTTGCGAAAACCGGTAAAACTATTGTTGCAGACATGGATTTTGCAGTTGATTTATTTATAATCATAATTTTAACAAGAATGATAAAATGACCAAGAACGTAATTATTGTAATTTATATTTAATGCCTTCCATTCATGCACGTTTGTATACTATACAAAAGCTGTTTAACAAATTTATTAGTTTTTGCTTCTAACAATGCACTGAGAATAATTTCTATACGATTATTGTTGTGCTTATTTTTAATAAACTTTCTAAAAATCAAATAGTCGTTTACAAAAATTGAACATAGAAATGAATGCCGGCATATGCGACATCATTTATGGGTCGCATTTAAAATAATAATACGTTTTAAACTGTTCTTCAATTACGTTCGTGAAGACATGATCGATCAAAAACCGAGATTATTATTTGAAATTATACATGCATGGCTCAATTCCAAATTACAGACGATGCTAAAACCCGTACTTTTTGTATTAACTTAATATCACGTATTTGTATGCCTAATTCAGGATAAATATCTTTTAATTTTAATATATTCATGTGAACAATCACAAAATACATCATAAGGATGTTAATTATTATTAAGTTCTTGCAAATATAATCACTTTAATCATTAAGGCCATGAATGTACTATACCCATACAAAAAATTACTTAAGCTAATTCTGTAATATTAGCATATACAATATCTGTTTGCCCAACGTGATAAATGTTAAATAAAAAAATGTTAAATAAAAGAATTATGTTTGTTAATTAACATCTAACAACAAGCTACAATGCAATAATTTTAGTTGACAAGTACTCTACTTTATGTTCCTCATTAATATGCCTACACGTACCGCCACCAGTCTAAATTTATTTATCTTGTAAGACAAGTAATTTTTATATATTCCTACTAGTTTTATAGCCGGAGAACCAAACCAAGTCCACTTGCACTCCTCCCTCCGAACTCTTGGGCGATATGATGTTTAGTAGAACCCAGTAAAAACATTTAGAGATGTTTCGAATCCAATACTGCACACGATGCGCGTTTGGATAACTAGGTTGGCATCATCTGGAGATGATTAAAACTAATTTTATGTATTTTGTTGCTGTTCTCAAACATATGTTGGGCAACCCTAGATGTATCTATTCTAATATATTTGAGGTGAGCCATATGCTGCTTGATTCTAGTTTGAATTGATCGTCAAGTTTGTCCAACATACATTTAATTACAATCCTTTTCGTTTATTTTAATTTTGTCTTTTCGATTGCCTAAAAGTTGTTGTAGCTTATTTCCCGATGAATTAACCACTGTCATATCTATATTTTTAAAAATCTTACCAATACCACGGGTGAATCGAGGATCATATGGAATCGATACCAAACCAGGAAAGTCGGTGCATCATATTGTTTCGCCAATTGGAATCAAAAGTATGTTGGACAATCTAGACAATCAATTCAAACTAGGTTCAACGATCATATGGTGCATCTCAAATATGGTAGAACAGTTAGATCTAGTGTTGCTCAATATGCGGTTGGGAACAACCATAAAACAGTTATCAGAAACTTAAGATTAATTAAGAATTTAACAAACGGTAGACAGCTGGATGCATTTGAAAGCTTGGAAATTACAAAGTGCAAAAATTTCAATCTATTGTCATTGTATTTAATATCTTTGTACATAATTAGAGCTGTCCGATGTGCCTGGAGTACAGCCACGGTCTTGCGCTGTCGTCACACGTGCCGATTTAGAAGTGATTTACGCTGCAGTTTTATTTGAAAGGTTAATGCGTGAGGTTGTACCTATAAATTATACATAATGTCAAACGCGCCAAAGGGTAAAAAACGACCGTACGCGGACACAGTGAATAAATTTATGCAAAATAATTTGTAAAGTTTGCAATCAAGACTTAATGTGCTGGCACAAAACAGATTGTCGTCGTCATATCAATACCGTGCAACATCAAAATAAAAAAATGGCATGCCTTTGACAACTCAGTTTATGTTTGATTTATTGTTAATGTTAATAGCCTGTAATATTCCGCTACACATACTGGATAAACAACCATTTCGGGAGTTTTGGAATAAATACAATCCCCAGGTGAACTTACCAAGTCGTACATCGTTATGTAGATATATTCCAGCTGTTCGTGAAGACATTGTAAATAGGATTAAATGTGGATTAAAAAATACACGGCTTTGGTTATGTATTGACGAGACGACAGATTGTAAAAAAAATTCTATTTTAAATATTATAGTACGTGTACTGGACCCTCTTAAACCAACATTTCCACGGCTTTTTATTATGCTGAATATTTTCAACAAATAAAAGCTGTGATACTACAGTTCAACCCTAACGAGGATGCAGCTATTAGGGAAAGCCAGACAAGCTTTCAAGGCGTTTCCCTTGAAACAGATTTAAAAAGTATTAATAACAATTATAGGGGACTACACGACGCAATAGAAAAATTGCAAAATAGTTCGTTGTCGTTAGTGGAATCGCTGCAAATAGTGGACGACGTAAAAACACAGCTACAGGCTATAAATGACGCAAAAAAATAATCGCGTTAGTGAAAAATTCGAGTGTATTACAGAAAGATCCTTATTTTAGCAAATTAAGACAAATTTGTGATGGTGCATCTACAACTTCGTTAAGTGAGTTCACAGATTGTTTTACTTATGCCTGTATTACATCCGTAGATGTCGAACGGTCATTTTCAAAATACAAACATATTTTTTCACCAAAGCGAACATCGCTGACAGAGACAGCTGTAGAAACATACCTGATGCTATTATACTATAGATCTTCCCCACTTTGTGATGACGACAACCAAACTACTTCATAAATCTGTTTAAAAGGGTGAGTTTTATACAAATTTTTATAAAATGTAACATTATTGTTAAAATTTATTTCCATTTAATATACTTATTCAAGTATTATGATATGATGTAAACATATGAGTCATATGACTGCTCTGGCGGCCAGGTGACCTCGGACAGCTCTATACATAATACAATGAAATAGTACTTAAAAACACAATGGAACTTCATTTAAAACGTACATTTTAAATTTTTATAAGACTACTGCGTTTTTTGCATTTAATAATACATCGCTAATAATAACGAAAAACAAAAGCCAAACACAGAAGTATGTCACATTGCCGAACTCAGAATTCAATGCTCTAACCAAAACTGTAAAAATATACAGGGGGTCATAATAAAAATTAAAAAGTTGCTATCACTTCCGTTGAAACCGGAAGTAATAAATACTTTTTTTAGGTCAAATAATATTTTTTTATTCGTATATTGACTATATATAATATCATTTTTCTAAGTTAAATATTACACAAAAGAAGTGACACCTGGTATATTTATTTGTAAAATTTGTTTTTGTATACCACGTCTACTTCATACTTGTAATGTTGCGTAATTAGTGGCACAATGACAAGTTTTGTTTTAGTTTCCATTTATTTGTTTGTTTAATTAATGTGTATAGTCTTTTTTGTTTTGTTTCATCATCGATACCTATATATTTCAGCTCAGATTTCAGAATTTTCATTTGTCTCAGGAGTAATCAAAAAATACGAATTTTCTTATGGAATTTGCCACAAAGGTATGGTCTCGCAAATTGCTGTGTATTCAGATTTAGAAAAATCGCTAATAAAATTAAGTCATTCCAAAAAAAAACGCAGTAGGCCGAGCTCTTACTTTTTATAAAATTTAATAGACCACAAAAATGCACTTTTTAAAGATCTACATTATGAAAATAACTAGATCTAAATCAGAAGATATACTTTTTATGGGTGTGATTCCCATCAAAATGGGACACGTTGTACATATATGGTTCCATTTAAAAAAATCGTTGTCAACAGGAAAAATAAATTTATTCTATACTTCTGTTACAGACTATTAATTTTTCTGTACACCAGGGAGCGGAACAATTGCCAGTTGCGTATAATACAGGGTGTCCCAACCAAAAGTAGAAACCCTGAATAACTTTGGATATAAAAATTTTTTGAAAACTTGGTGAAACACGTCGACCTTGTTTCCAAGGGGGGCATATTTTAATGTAATACTTGTATACTTATCATCATCCCTCTACCCTACACGGCCACCTCCTCAAAAAATTCAAATGGCAAGGGGGGGTCGAGTGATACATCTTTTGAAAGGTCTTTCAATTCCCTACATAACTGTGTATTTTTTTTTAACTTTTATCGATTCGTTCTTAAGGAAAATGATTTTATTTTTGATGATTACACACAATCGAAATCGTTTAAAGAATCTAAAATACACCGCACTGGGTATTGGAATTTATAAAAAAACTACATTTTTTAGTGCTCTCAAATCAACACTAGTTTTTACGACAAAAAAATACTTTCCTTGTCTGTTTAGTTTTAGAATAATAAGAGACTCATATGTATTTGATAGTCCTTGATAATTAATTTGTTCACAACCAATTTTAAATCGAGACACATTTTACCAGTGAGTTCTCAAAATGGTTTATACCCTTCAGGAGAGAATAGAAATTGTCAGCATTTATTTTAAAAACGATAATTGTGCTAGAGCTACGAAGCGCATATTCAATAGAAATCACCCAGATAGAAGGGTTGGTTCTGAGTATGTTTTGCAATTATTGAAACAATTTATGGAAACAGGTTCTGTAGGAAACAAAAAGCATGAACCTCAGCGACCGATTAGGAATGAAGTAGTCAAAGTGACAGTTCTGGGTCATTTGCAGATGGATGATACCCAATCGATCAGGAAAGTAGCTGAGTACACGAATTAAACGAAGATGATGCCGATCGTCGGCTTGAATTCTGTGAGATATTTAGTGAACAATTAAACGGTAATGCCAATCTACTGTACAATACGTGTTTTTCTGATTAATCGACATTTCAGTTAAATGGGGTGGTAAACAGGTACAATTGTAGATATTGGAGTGAAACTAATCCACATTTGTTCATGGAAACTCATACTCAAAGGCCTCAGAAGTTAAATGTTTGGGCTGGCATCTTAGAGGATCACATTGTCGGGCCGTTTTTTATTCCTGACAGTTTAAATGGCGAAAGGTACCTCGATCTGTTAAAAAATAACATCGACCCAATGATTACCCAAATCCTCGAAGAAGACGATAATCTTTTAGAGGGCGAACTGTTTTTTCAACACGATGGGGCACCCCCACATTTTGCTATAGCAGTCTGTCCATTTTTGGATAATCGGTTTCCTGAGCGATGGATTGGAAGAAGAGGTTCTGTGGAGTGGCCCGCTAGGTCACCCGATTTAACTCCCTTGGATTTCTTTCTGTGGGTACATTTGAAATTGAAGGTATTTGCAACAAAACCCGCATCTCTGGAAGAGTTACGTGAAAGAATTGTTCGAGAATGCCGTTTATTGACTCCAGATGTGTTCAGAAATGTTCGTACAGAATTTCAAGACAGATTATGCTACTGTATGGAAGTCGGTGGGGGTCATTTTGAACAATACATACGATAATTTAAACTGCTTCTTTTATTTCTATTTACCGAACCTAAAATAATGAAACAATTATTTCTCAGGAACGAATCGATAAAAGTTTTAAAAAATACACAGCTATGTAGAGAAGTGAAAGACCTTTCAAAAGATGTAACACTCGACCCCCTTTGCTATTTGAATTTTTTGAGGGGGTGGCCGTGTAGGGTAGAGGGATGATGATAGGTATACAAGTATTACATTAAAATATGTCCCCCTTGGAAACAAGGTCGACATGTTTCACCAATTTTTCAAAAAAATTTTTATCTCCAAAGTTATTCAGGGTGACTACTTTTGGTTGGTACACCCTGTATTACATACATCTATCCCAGCTTCCTGCCACAGTACTGGTTGCCGAGCTGATTGCATATATTACAGATATACAATAAATAAACTCACGTATCAATTAAATCAATTATATGATGGCTCTAAAAAAAATTATATAACTGAAAAATTGCCAAATGGCATATATTTCCACTACCTTCTGTACACTATTGTAACCTGCAAGAATAATTTCGTGTAGTTGCCATACATGAAATTTTTCTTAAAAAAAGTTTCACTACATACTTAATCCCCTGGAAACTTGCTTCATCCCTGCAATGATAAATTTTAAATTGCAGTTGAGGCTATGATATAATAACTACTTAGGTAACTATAAAAATCAAACGGCATGTTTACAAGTACCTTACCATTGTGTATCGAAAATTATACGAAGTGGGCGTACGATATAAATATAAACACCTGATATGCATCTACGTTATTGGATATGGGAATCAGAGTCAATTGTCAACTGACAACAAACGTGTTTTACTGCTGTGCTTGAAAATGATAATTTTTAACACGGACGCTCCTAGATATACACCCAGCAAAATCTAACTAGCAAATTTATAGTTTCTTTGAACTAATCATCCAAAATCATCTGCGTCGGTAGGTCTTAAAAATTTTTGTCATTGTTGTTGGATATTGCACGAATACAATTTCCATTTTCTAGAAATGCTCTTTCGGTAAAATCTTTCTATATGTTATAGCTTACAATAAGGTGTAAATTGCGCCAGTATATAAACTAACTGTGTAATCCAGATACAACGTAAATTTAAAGAGACTCTTCGAACTTTCAAAACGAAAGAGAAAATCTGAAATTTGTATCGATTCCATACAATCCTCGATTCACCCGTGGTGTTGGTAAGATTTTTAATGATATAGGCATGACAGTGGTTCATTCATCGGGAAATAAATTGTATGATCTTTTAGGCTATCCAAAACACAAAATTGAAACAAACGGGGATTTACGAACTTAGCTGTAAGGACTGTAATTAAAAGTATGTTGGACAAACTAAATGAACAATTCAAACAAAGTTGAAGGAACACATGACATATCAAATGTGGTAGAACAGATAACTCTAGGTTGCCCAATATGCGTCGAGAACAACCACAAAATAGTAGCAATTTAAAATTAATCAAGAATGTATCAAATAACAGCCGATTGCATTTGAAAGCTTGGAAATTACAAGGTGTAAAAATAGTATGAATAGTGATAGAGGGCCAATGCCATATAGTCCGCTCAATAGTTTAATTATATAAGGATTCACTGTTAGCATAAGATTAGTTTTAATCATTTCCAGATCATGCCAACTTGGTTAGCGAAACGCACGTCGAGTGCAATATGGTGTTTTGTGGAAAATCACATCAATGTTTTAATAAAATATTAATTTAATTTATTTTATCTCGCATTTTACTTTATTACTTATTCATTGCAATATACCAAAATATGCCTAATTTAGCTTTTCACAAGTATTATCAATATAAATATCCCAAGATAATGTAGGATTAGTGATGGGAATAATCAGGATATTTTTATAATCGAGATATTAGTAATATTGGGTATTTCATAATCGAATTAATAATTCGAGATACTTAATCGAATTAGCCATCGATGACGTCAGAATGAAAATTCGAGATATTTAAACAAATTATTATATTACACGACCGCAGAATGAAATAAATCGGAATAAAATAGAATAGTTTAGTTACATTTTTGGAAGTTTATGCCGCCGATTTCACTCTCTCAGAACACACCGGCCGTCCACAGTGACAGCGCACTTATCTCTGTTGCACTGCATCGAATTCATCGATGTCTCATATTGTCGTGTCCCGCCTCCATCTGCGCATTTACCTACTACGCAATTCTCTCGTATTACATCTCCTTTTGATACTAGTATATTTTTATTTGACATCTCTCTCTTCACTCGATTCTCCAGCTGACCGTGAAGCACTACTATTATAATACTACTAAATTATCTCGAGATATTTTTAAAATAATTAATCAAAATAATTAATCAAAATATCTCGATTAATCTTATAATCGAATTATTCGAATTATTTAATTCGATTCTTCCCATCACTATGTAGGATCGAAAAAGTACCCAAACATTTTGTTGCAGTAGATACTTTGGTGCTCAATATTTCAAAATTAGGTGGTAAAGATTTTCTAATATGAAAATTCATGATAACAGTTTTATGGTTATTTAATATTAATTTGTTTCTATCACACCATGCACTGAATTCATTTATCGCTTGTTTTGCTCTCTTATGAACTTTTTCGATGCTATCTGCAGATACCGACGTTGTCTTATCATCAGCAAACATAGTTAAATGCTCATTACATAGGAAATTTGGTAGATCATTAACATAAAACCTAAACAGTAATGGACGAAAAACTGAGCCTTGGGGAACAACGAGGTCGACATTACGGATGTTGTTATAATTGACTATTAATCTTCCATATAATGGACTTTACCCATTTTAAAGTTGCATGATTAATTTCTAGATTGGATAGCGTTTTAATTAAAATTTCACTTTGTATACTGTAAGAGGACTTTGATAATTCAAAGAACATAGAAATTAAATGTTTACCATCATCCACAGTTGAGTACACATAATCTAACAAACAGTAAGAATCAGTTTCAATAGATTTTCCTGCTCTAAATCCATGTTGTGATGAAGATAAAATATTAATTTTTTCCAGATAATTAACAATACGAGCATAGAAAGCCTTCTCTATTACTTTTAATAAACTACTAAGTAAAGATATTTGCCTGTTAATGTCAATATCTTCTATACAGTCTTTTTTAAACCGGGGAATAACCTTTGCAATTTTATAAACTTCGGGAAAACAGCCCTGGTAAAACGATTGGTTAATTAGGTAAACTAAAGATAAGGTAATATTTTTTACATTAATCGAAAGTTGTCAAGTAAATTGAATAAGTTTAATAACCTATTTTGTGATTTGTGGGAGTACCTAACCTAGAAATGTCACTATTACAACTTTATATATATTTCGTATTATAGTCCACATTACCAAAGTTAATGCTTTTCCCACTAATTTTGCGTTCTCCCATACTTTTTGCTCCATTTATTTTCTCCAGGATACAACAGCTGTTGTATAAACAAGCCCCAAGGAAAATGGTGAAGGTGGATTGTTTTGTCCACATTTTTCATTAAGAGGTCTAATCGAACCAGTGTTTGTAAGGTAATTTTTCAAAATTTATTTCTTCCATACCATTTGGTCAAATTACACCAAATTTGGAGGATCAGTAGTTGAAAGTGTACTAGAGGGTACATGTATATCTATTTTAATTAATTTTCACTTTATGTAGGGAAAATTTATACTGTAAATATAAGTGAAATTTGGACGTAATTAGCTCCTGAATTATGATATCAATCGGTAAAATTCAAGGTAAAATTCATACATGTCGTCTAGAATGAATCTTCATAATTATGCTCAGCAAGTTTCAAACTTTTATTCCGTACCATTTGGTTAAAATGAATTTTCTAAATAAGTATCTTTGTCACTACAAATATAGCAAAGAAGTGTTACCTCTATCGGGAATCGCACCTCAATGAAGTCGGTGAATAAAACGTCCAGTGAAGGTATAGTCAAGAGCAAAATTATTCAGCGGCGCATGTATAAAAACTTTCTAGAGAGTGACACAGCTATCCGAAGCTTTTTCCCGACTAGGCCCCTTAAGTGATAATAATTGTGCACACAACAATTCATATTATTCACTGTATTCTTCGGCATATTTGCGACCAAACGAATGTAAACAAAGAGCATTAATCGTTTTGTTAAAGTGCGATTTTTAGCCACTAGGAGGCGACGTGAAGGCTTACAGTCCCAATAAAATTGAAAACTCGAACTTCAAATTATGGCTGACACTGACAGCAATTTGTTATTAAAAGCGAAAACCTATCTTCAGTTAGGACTACAGAAAGTGAATGGATTTTACTCCATTATCATCGGGTGTAAGATTTTTTTTGCAACTCAGTATATAAATACATAATAAAGTTTCTCTTGCAATAACACTCCCTATAATCCTGCTATATCTGCATTCACTTGGACCAGACCCATATATTCCAGTCGATTTTCGTAATATAGACACCACAAAGCTTTACATTTTTTAGAGAGGATTCATGTAACCTAATATTAATAAAAGAATTAAAAAACGAAACAAGAATTTCTTGAGATCATGGTTGACTAAAGAGCAGTTAGAATTTGTCATCGGAACGGACTGTTCATTCTTGACAGGTTGTTCGCATACCTTCTATTTTATGCAAAATTGTTTAAATATGCAAATCAGGGTTCGGTGATGGAATACGTAACAACTCTCTACTACAGTTATTTGATGAGGCCAAATAAGGATGTTATAACCGGAAAAGGGTGTTACTAATTCAATGGAAAGATTTTTTTTTGTACAATGTATAAAAAATTCAGTTTCTTTAAGAAGAAAATGTCTAAGAAAAACTGTTCGAAAAAATTTTGTTCCCTGCACCGAAAAAGATTAAAAACGACTTACTTTCCGTGACAAGAATATAATATGATAATTTTAAAATTAAAAAATACATTTCAATATTCAAAAATGTTTAAAAACAAGTAGTTCTAGCTGATCATCAATAAATAATATCGAGAAACGATTTAATAAATAGTTAAACTGCGTTCACTTGCCTTCAGTAGTCACACGTTGTTTTTTTTTTTTTTGATTCGGGGCGTAGGGCGTATTCTATGTGCACTTCCCTAGTCGTTCAAGCAAAAGTATAATTGTTAAAATTTCAGCTCACTCACCCCTTTCCAACGGTAGTTTCCTTAGCACTAACGCCCTTATAATAGATTCTAGTCTCCACTTCACCATCTGGCAGAGTATTTGATGAAACAAAGTCCGTAATTTCGGTGCAATTAACTATAGCCACTAGAGCCAATGTGAGTATAGCCACCAGGAGGTGGCAAGAACACCTGGGGCACTGTCTCTTGAATTTCCACATTCACTATCTGTCTCACTGCCAAGCGCAACCTCACTGGTCTCACTGTGGTCTCTTCTGATATTTACATATTTTTTGTAGTAAGTCCTTTAAGTGCAGAAGAACAGAGCTGGAAAAAAATCAAAAATACGTTGGTAAGAGCTTGTGCGAACAAAAAGAACACATTTTTTATAAAATTAAATTCTTAAATTCATTTAAAAATATTAGCATTGAAATAATTTTCATAGATAACAAAATACTCGGCACTATATACGTGCCTTTTTCCAATCAAGTTGGCATTAAATGGAGATGATTAAATTAGTTTTAACCAAAGCGCGTAGCAAATGTTTCTTCCGGACGGTATAAAAGAACCACGAGGGTTAATATTTTTAAATCGAAAACTTTCGAGATTACAGTTTTCGTAATCCTCCGCCTGTCATCGAAGAAGCGATTTTTGCTACACACAGATTTTAGATCACAATTTGGAGAAGGAATAGTCGGAAAAAATCGGTTCGAGATTATTTTGGAACATGCTTCTGACAGTTTCAAACGGTTGAAAACTGTTCTACGAACAAACCTATTAGCAATTGAAGTAACATGCAATTAATTGTTAATAAACTAATTTGACGTTTACAAGTGAGGTTGTCTTTTATTTCCATAGTATACTTTGTGAATAATATTTCATAGTAATTAAAATGCGTATTTGATTGGTTAACTTACAGATAAATGTTGCTATTACTTAAAGGCTCAAACTCTTATTTGTTTTCTATTTAATATTGCAAGTCAGTCTAGTATGCTCAAATGTGTAACAAAAATGTGTAAATATAAAACTTTGTGAACATCGTAAAACAGTAGTTTTTATTTCGTGTAGTGTTAAGATCTATAAAGTATATTTCCATTCACACCGTTGTGGCGTGTTTGTGGGTCCTTAGGATGTCTTCAATCTCTTGTAAATTTGATGTATATACCAACTTTATACCATGTTAAAAATACAATTAACATAAGTTAAATTCAAGGTTTTACGAATACCACATCTCCAAATTGCAAAAAGTAAAAAAATACGACTTATTTAGATGTAACTGTCACGAATGGCTTTGTACAGAGTTTTATTTAAAAGTTTTATATACAATTAATTGTAAGATACAATTTGTTGCACTGTAAACTGGTGAATCCATGTCATTTATTAGTTTATGGCCATTTCGTTAGAACAATTTTTTTTATACTACAAGCCTATTCCAATTACAAGCAATAATTCCAAAAAATTACCTCCATTTTCCAATATGGCGGCCTTAGAGCCTTTGTTTTAGGAGAGCAATAATACATTCCACAGACAACCCAAATAAACATATGTCTATGTAATTTAAAACAAATTAGGTACCCTTTTTTTGGTAAAAGTAACTATTATTTTCGATGAGTACTTTTGTTTTATTTATTTTTGGTTTTACTGAACAGAATAGTTGAAATTAACATTATTGTGTCAGTTGTACTGAACATAATGTGCATATTATCTTTTTATAATCCAAGTTTCAGCGTTTTGGCAAATAGCCGGGAAAATAATTGTTTAAAAAGATAATATATGATATACTTATCTATGATAAGTTTTTTTGTAAAAGTAAGAAAATAATAGTTAGCAAAAAGATTGATTAGCCTTGTTAATTTTCGTTCCACTCTGTATGTCTATGTGTTAATTTATAAAATAGAAGAAAGGATTTCCTACACTGGTAACTATGTACGTAGCACTTGTGTTTCATACCAGCCTAATGGAAGGCCTCCGCTAACTTTGAGACCAAAGGTCTTGTTTTAAGGGTTTTGTTATATTCTGTATCATTTGGACTAGTTGATCATTGTTTCTGGACGCCATGGCGTCCAGAGTTACAGAGAATAAACTCAAGGGATATTTAGTCCTCAGGGTCGATTTGCTCAAATGGTTTAAAACAATTCGGAAAGGACCGACAATTCAAGTTTCCAACAATGGAAGGAGGTTGGCAAACCTCAAAAAGTTTTTTGATGAAAAAATTTTTAACGTCACAAACTTTTTCACGAAAATTAAATTTAGTCTGGTATGTTTTCCCTAGGTGGCGAAATTTTAAAATAATACCCTAAGATTTGTTCAATGATGGACGTCCCGAGTTGAAAATACTCAGATCAGGGTTCTTTGCGATAAGAAATATACCCCGTAGGTGGCAACACTGACTTCCAAGTCGGAACTGTCAAGTGCAGCTTCTTGGTACCAATCAGACTCCATCCAAAATCTCTTAGATCTGAATCACTGATCGTGACACGGCAAGGTTACGGAATCTAATTGATCCACTGAATACTCAACAGCTCGAACTATCTTGATAACATTTTCCTACGCCAGAGAGAATTTAATTATCAACCGCGGATTTATCGGCAAAGTAAATCTCCTAACAATTACTGAAGGTACATATAAAAAAGAGTAAAGTTAAATATCAAAGTTAATTAAGCAAACAAGTTGCAAGGGAATTATTATGTATATCAATTTTCCTCATCTGTCCTGATAGAATTCCTCCAACTTTTCGGCTTCGCCACTGAATTTATTTTACAAAGTAATTAAATGCCAAAACAAAATCTAAGTTCAAACAAAAATTCTATAGGTGGACTTCACCATTGTCGAATTACATTCGACCAATTCACTGGCCGACACAATTTTTGTAACATAGTTCACACTGCTGTTTTTATATTTTTAATACCCCCCTATTAACTAAAAAAATATCCAATTAGTCTATTAGGACAAAAATGGTGTATTAACGTACCATTTTTGTGCGAACACAATAAAACCTATTATATTGCCAGGTGATAAATTTTACAATAAATCGGTAATTTTAGAAGAACAAGTTAAAGTAAGGTGGGACATTTTCAGTGTCAGTCTTGTTTTGACCTTTCAAGTGCCCAATTGTGTCTGTCAGAAAGTGTTTTCGTTTGTCTACATACCTCTGTTACGACAAAAATGTCTAATCAAACGCGCCGAAGTTGCAAAACCTCACTTGACAAGTTTTGTTACATTGGTGGAGAATTCTTTGTGAAGTCACAAGCCAGGCCATTCTCTATATTTGTAGATATATCTATGTAGGCCTAATATATGTCATATACAGCTTTGATATATGGCAATAAATAGATTAGTAAAAAGCCGCTGCCAATTATTTGTGGATCAGAACTTCATCACCGCAGTAAAACTGGACGTGTGATGGAGTTTACAATAAAAGTAATTTTTGACGTTTCAAAAAAGTCACATTTTGACGTTTCAAGAAAGTCACATTGGTGGAATGTCACTAATATTTTTTTTACACATTGGGATCGATTTTGTTCATCAGCGAACTCAATCTCTTCCTTGACCTCTAGAATGTGTGTACCAAATTTGAAAGCTTTATCTCGAAAACTGTAGTTGCTATGGTGAACCACACAGACACACAGACAGAAAATTTTTTCTGTCTAAAATTTTGTGTATCGTCATAATTTGTCAAGATTCGTCCAGAAATGCAATAAAAATTTTCAAAATTTTTTTCACGAATACATAACTTCCTTACTTTGAGGGGTGAGGAAGTAATTATCAATAAAGTAATTCCTACCCAGAAGGTTGTATTAATGTAAAGAAAAAGTTACATTTTACGACTTTTTGCTTGTCATTTCTGTAATCAGAAGTGGGATATAATATTTAGGTATATCACAAAAAAATATATTTTTTTGGTAACCAGTGTTATTTGATTCAATATATTTTTTTTATTACCATGTTACATTAAATTTTTTATTTTCTTTGCAAGTTTTGCCTCGGCATGATACTGATAAATAAATAAAATTTTCCTATTTTTAGGACTTAATTCATTCATCAGTGACACGCTCGATGACAGTTTCTCAAAAAATTATATAAACAATACAAATGAATCAGCTGAATTTTAAAACAGGGATTTTGTTTATTTCTAATATTACAGGTATATAGGCATAGTATCATGAAACTATTTGCACAAATTCAAACGGAATGTTAAACATTCGTTTCCATGTGTATGCGACGTGATGCACGTTAAATGTGGAAGAAATAGGTCGACGTTAAACAAACAATTCAAAAATATGTATAAATAAATAATGACTTTGCTGATGACATTTTCTTTGCTTGCAGACACTGTGTGACTAAAATTAATCTTAATAATTAGTTTTCAAGGGCTAGATATAGCAGAGATAAGATTTGTAATAATGTAGCGCACAGAAAATGTGTCATTTATCTTTCAATACTCGATTACTCTCTCATAATGCATCTTTTCATTCTTCACACGATACAATTTATCTTCGTCGCTAACACTAAGTAAGTAACGGAAAATTAATACATTTTAATAGAATACCTAGTGGCAATCCAAAAGGTTTCCATTAATAGCTGTATTTGTTAAAACATTTTTGGTCACCAGTAACCATTTTACTAACAAATTTCAAACCCAAAAGCATACAATTTTGATTATTTTTATAACAATGCATTAATAATATAGTAACACATCACATAAAATATATACAGGGTTGGGCAAAAGTATGGAATAATCGCTATAAATCTGCCTGTAGAAGTTTCCTGAAAAAATGCTTGAAGAGGTATAGCGATTTTTATTTTTGCGCATATTTGTGTGCCCTTTAATATATTTTTGCGTTAGTGGTTTTTGAGATATGCCGTCATCGAATTTTTTTTTAATGGCGCCACTTTCTGGTGCTGTTTTTTATTTTCTTCTCCGCCATATACAATTTTTTATAGGTTACATAAGAAAAATTTTGAGAAAAACAATAAAAATTATTTTATTTCATTAATGCGACAAAACTTGATAAAAATTATAACAAGTAACAATAAGAGATGAAAAGTTAATTTATTCAAGACAGAATGAATAGAAAAGAAAAACGCTTCACTTACAGCAACTGTTCAAAGTGTTCCCCATTCACTAATTGACAATAACCAAACCTATCCACAAAGCTACTTGTCGAATTTACCAGAACATGTTGGGGTATTTGCATTATTTCATCACGAATTCTTTATCTTAAATGTGCCAAATTATTGGGTTTATTTTGATAAACTTTATTTTTACGTACCCCCCAGAGAAAAATCTAAAGGGGATAGATTCGGGGAACGCGCAGGCCATTCAATAGCACCTCTTCTTCCAATCCAGTGGTCAGGAAAGGTAACATTTAAATATTCTCGGATTACTATTGCATAATGAGGGGGGGGGGGCATTCTGTTGAAACCAAATGTTCTCTGAAACTTCTTCACCGTTTCTCAAAGCAGGAATAACATCGTTCCGCAGGAGCTCTAAATACTTTAAACCGTTTAATGTCCCGTCGATAAAAGAAGGGCAAAATAATGCTTCCCCTAAAAATTCTTGCCCACACATTTATTTTTTGAGGATGCTGGGTGTGAGCTTCATGAATCCAGTGAGGATTCTCCCTAGGCCAAATGCGACAGTTATGCCGTTAACACGGAATGTTGTTTCGTCAGAAAAGCAAATGTATTGCGCAAAATTTTCATCACGATTACAAATTTGAGCCATTTCTTCGCAAAACTCAAGTCTTCAGTCAAAATCGTCTTCAGAGAGCTCCTGCACCAAATGGACTTTGTAGGGAAATAATTTTTCTCTTTTCAAAATCCTACCTACACTGCGACGACTTAAATATTTATTTAATGCTAGCAGCGTGGTCGATGTTTATGGGTATCATCATTGGTTGCCGATTTTGATCGTCCAGTTCTCGGAGCATTTTTAACCAATATTGTTAAATTTTTTAAAACTTCGCTCACTACAGATTGGGTCAACGGAATGCGATTCGGATATCTCTGGTTAAATAAATTGCATACCTCTAGTTGTATTCTACGGTCAACAAAACCGATCATCATTAATATTTCAGTTCTTTGTCATTGCAAAAGTTGCACCATTTTGTACTTGCCAACCTACACACGGAAAAATGCTGAATGAATGAACATCAATGAATGATATTTGTCGTTGTTTTTATCACAAACATAAAAACTGTGAAATCTGACAAAAACGACGAAGATAAGCATTAATAAAAAAAAAGGTTTTATGCATTTATTAGTTGTTCGACAAAACTTGTGATACACCTTTTTACAGTTTTTTTATTCAATTTACTTATTGTGGGCTTCATTTCGAACATTAATTTTACTTTATTTAATTCTGGTAGAGCATTTTATAAGCTATAAATTAAAGAAATAAAATGATTTTTAATCATTTTATTGAATGAAGAATGAAGAGAATAAAAACTGCACCAGAAAGTGGATAAAAATATAGGTCGCCATTTAAAAATTCGAAGACGTCATATCTCAAAAACCGCTGACGCAAAAATAAATTAGAGGGCACTCAGATATGCGCAAAAATAAAAATTGCTAACGCTTTCAAGCATTTTTTCAGGAAACTTCTACAGGCAGATTTATAGCGATTATTCTATAATTTTGCCCAACCCTGTATAACAAAACTACACGAAAACTGCAGATCATTAAAAAGACTAATAGAAAATTAATTAATTAGTTAAAATATTAATGACATTCCACCAATGTGACTTTTTTCAAACGTCAAAAATTACTTTTTGAAAAAAAAATATTAGTGATATTCCACCAGTGCTTTTTTTGAAACGTCAAAAATTACTTTTATTACAAACTCCACCACACATAGAATTTTTTTGAAACGTCAAAATATGACTTTTTGAAACGTCAAAAAATTTGACTTTTTTGAAACGTCAAAAAATGTGACTTTTGAAAAGTCAAAAATTACTTTTATTACAAACTCCACCACACATCGAGTTTTACTACGGTGAGGAAGTTCTGATCCCCAAATAATTGGCAGCGTTTTCTTCGAATACACAGGGCGAGCCAAGATGAATTTACAAGATCAAGTGCCTTTTTTTAATTGAATGCTCTGTATATCAGTACATTATTTGAAGCCTATTTCTAGACTCTATTCATTCCTATATTATTATTGACCATCTCCAAACGATTTAGATGTAATGAATTCTTTTGTTGAAATAATGCCATCTGCAAATGTATATTGAAAAACCACCAAAGTCACAATTATGGGTTTTAAATAAAAACTTATGTGAATACTAGTTACGGGACATCTAATTAATGTTTTTGAATCATTTTTACTTCCTAAAAATGTACAGAGTGGCCAAAAATTATTTTTCAATTAAGAACTTTTTAAATTGAATTTTATCAATTTTTTCAAATGGAACACCCTGTATATTTTTCGACGATGTGATGTAGAAATGAAAAATGAACATTTTTGGTAAGTACTTCCCTATGGCTGATTGCAACTATTTTCGTTTTATTGAGCAATAAGTACAAAAGTCAAGAATAAACTTAAAAAATATGATTGACACACGTCACTGCGCTTTTGATATGAAGTTTCTACTGTTCTTAAAATTGCCGATGTGATAGATTGACGCACTATTGCCCCACCCTGTATAAATTATCGATGACAAACATGTAGTATAGTGATATCTCAAATCTCAAACCAGTGAGGAAATACAAAATAAAATTTATTTTATTTTTAGCCGTAGCTTCGTAAGGGTACAATTTTGGATAAGTAAATTGAATTAATTCGATATTATTTGGATCCAGGAATATCCCCTTAAGTTGTTGACGTAATTTTTTAAAATACCCTGTACTTTTTCACTATATTCCATTAAAGAAGAAAGTGCAGTGGAACGCATCTTTCTCCCTTAAATTTATTTCCAGTTATCCATCAAGGAAAAACAAATAATCGAATAATAAATGTATATAACGTGTACAAAGTAAAAATAAATAGAAGGCCAAGAAAATCCCAGTTAATATCAAACATTCTGCTATTTAAAACCTCACCTGAATAAGTAAAAATATACACCGTGCTTTTTAACCAAATGCTAATAGAAAGTATGAGGATTAAAGTCTTATAAATACGTTTTGTTAATACAGATTATAAATATTTTAACAAATTACAAATATCACTCCTTGTTTTACGATTGTACAAATTATGTAAACAGAAATTACAGTAGTTAAGGTGTTTTTTACCCTTTACCATGTGCATGTGTGTGTTATATCATTATTATAACATAACTGCATGTAAGAATTTCAATGTTCAAATGTCTGCATGTGTGTAAAGGAAGCTTAAAATCAAATTTACAATTTGTTAAGTAAAATACCTATTATTGTCTGCATTTGATTCATCTGTAGATTTAAAAAACACCCTGTAAAATTTTTTTGTTCAAATAATAATATATTTGATACATTTGTTGTCCTCCCATTAAGTATACCAGAAGGTGAGACTCACATTTCAAAATATATTTTAATCCTTCGAGTTAGTTATAGGTTTATATTTAGATCAAAGTGTTCGTTAAAGCTATACAATGCAATATGAGTAACAAGGTTGTAGAATGAAATTAATAACATTTTGTCAACAAATTAGTTACAATAATTCATAGCGGATGCGTAAACATGAAAAATATATATTTTGTCGTTTACAAATTGTTGTAGGTATGAAGAGGAAGCCACTATGTAAGAATATTATGTTTTGACTGAAAATAAAAATATTGCAGATCTGCTCTAGGTATTTTATGCATCAACGTTTTAACTATATAATACCGATATAGTGAGTGATATGATAAGTAAGCCTGGCCAAGGTCATTAATCCTACAGAGACGTACATGGGTATGCATCATGTCATAATTCTTGAATAAGTACAATAATAAAAACAAACATATTTTATATATTGTGATGTATGTTTTTCTACTATTTCGTTCGCTTTAAATTCTTTTTTTATGTATTTCCTTATATTTTGTAAGCTTAGTGCTGCATATTATTATTAAACTGTTAAATGACGTTCACACATGTACATTGTATATCTAAGTGATAACTAATAATAAATAAATAAATAAATAAAATAAATTTTATTAATACTGGTACACTTTATAAAAATATGTACAAAACTCACCTTCTTAATCAGATTTATGAAGTAGCTTGGTTGTTGTTATCACAAACTGGAGCATTTCTATAATAACTGTGTAGCATCAGACATGTTTCTACAGTTGTCTCAGTAAGCGATGTTCGCTGTGGTGAAAAAATATGTCTGTATTTTGAAAAAGACCGTTCGACATCTACGGAAGTAATACAGGCATAAGTAAAACACTCTGTGAACTCACTTAACGCAGCTGTAGATGCACCATCACAAATTTGTCTTAATTTGGTAAAATCAGGATCTTGCCGTAATACACTCTCAAATTTTTCAATAACGGCTTATTTTTTTGCGTCATTTATAGTCTGTAGCTGTATATTTACGTCGTCCACTATTTGCAGCGATTCCACTAACGACAACGCAGTATTTCGCAATTTTTCTATTGCGTCGTGTAGTCCTCTATAATTATTATAAATAGTTTTTAAATCTGTTTCAAGGGAAACATCTTGAAAGCTTGTCTGACTTTCCTTAATAGCTGCAGCCTCGTTAGGGTTGAACTGTAGGATCACAGCTTTTATTTGTTGAAAATATTCAGCATAATAAAAAGCTGCCTTCAACCACGTTGCCCAACGTGTAAGAATCGGCTCTGGTGGTTCCGGAATACCAGGACACAGTGTGTGAAATGCTCGAAGCCGTTTAGGAGATTTGAGAAATACTTTTTTTGTATTTGCTATTAATGCATCTACCTCTGGAAAATATTTTCGAATCGTTTCTGCTACAAGATGGAACGCATGCACTTTACACGTAACATGTAAAAACCTACAATCGTCTCTTTGAAGAAAACGGCGCACCAAACGCATTGTCGCAGCACCGTCGGTCATAAACATCAACACTTGACTTGTTGACAGTTAAAATTTTTCAAAAGTCTCCAACACCACCCGCGTAATTGTTTCGCCAGTACACACAGTTAGTCTTTTGCTAGCTAGTAAAAGTGGAAATGTTGATTTAACAGGGTCGAGTACACGTACTATAACATTTAAAATAGAATTTTTTTTACAATCTGTCGTCTTGTCAACATATAACCACAGCCGTGTATTTTTTAATGCACATTTAATCCTATTTACAATGTCTTCACGAACACTTGGTACATATCTACGTAACGATGAACGACTTGGTAAATTCACCTGGGGATTGTAGTTATTCCAAAACTCCCGAAATGCTGGTTTATTCAATATGCACAGGGGAACATCACATTCAATCAGCATTAACAGTAACTCAAACATAAACTGAAGTTTCAAAGAAGATACGCCATTTTTTTTATGCCGGTTACTATTGACATGAATTTTGCAGCCGTATTTATTCCAGCACATTAAGTCTCGATCACAAACTTTACAAATTATTTTACATCCATCATAGAATAAATCCGGAAATTCACCGATAAATTTATTCACTTTATCAGCGCACGGTCGTTTTCTACTCTTTACGTTCAACATTATTTATTATTTATTAGTACTATATGCATCAACCGACAGATAACAACTGAAGTGTGTCGTGTCACCGTCATCGTAAACAAGCGCGCTATGGCATTGGTATTACTCCCGACCCTGAATCTACCATCGCTTGGCCAGGCTTACTTATGGCATAATGATGAGAACATAACAAGTTAGAAACCGGTCTATGTCTAGTGAAAAATCGACAAATGATCTTAGCTACCAAACAAGATTTGAAGATTTAACTCGACGCAGGACGGAGTTTTGTCCGCTGAGTAGTTGTTTCTGTAAATCTTATGCATTATACCGAGTATTCGGAAATAACACTAGTATACTTCGAAAGGTGATTTCAAACCCAAAAATATAAAGAAAATGTCTTATGAACATGGGTCCAGAAATACTTACATACGTGGGGGTGTTCGATAAAAATTCCCGTATTTTTTTTTGCTTTGAGGTTTTTCCACTTTTTGACTTTGAATAACATTTTTACACGATTTTATGAAAAAAGAAGACTATTGGTGAAAAGTCGTATGACGTACCATTTTCAGGAAAAACACGATTTTAAAACTCGATGCATAGGGTACGTAGTTAAAAAAAAACTATCATAAGACAAATAGACAAAAATAAGAATTTTATTAATAACAATTAACAATGAATAACATACAAAAATAGATAACACTAATTTTCTACAAACACCAAGTATTAAAACTCAGTTTTAATTACCTGTAGATTATGTTAACTTGCTTGGTGAAACGCGCGTCGAGTGCGGTATATGGTGTGTTGGTGTTATGTGGAAAATTACATCAGGTTTAGCTTCACAACAAAGGTTCTAACCCACTTGAGGAATAAAACAAAGAAAAAATAAGTCGAAACTAATGTGGTCCAATCTAAGACATACTGAGACGTAAAACTCGAAAAATATTTATCGCATTGTTTTAATATATATCGCATTGTTTTAATAAACCTATTACTACAGATCCAGAGACCACGTGATATTGCTGAAATTTTAAATTATTGTTTTTCTGAAACAATAATTGTCTTAATATTGCCGATATCAATGTGATGAGTCATCACTGGTGACTGATGATTAAAACCGGCCCGCTGTAATGCAATCTATCGAGCGAAGGTAAAAAACGAATGTACGATATGCATCGAGTATTATGCGTTTCATCATTGCGCTGATGGAGTGAACACATTATCTGGCCATTCACAGCACTAATAGATAACTCTGTAGTGGATTCTATTAAAAAGAAAATACTACGCATATCAACAGGTTTCCAGCGCTCACTCAATAAGTTAACTTGGCTTGTCGTTAGGCACAGTAATCGGTGGCCTATACTGCGTTCCAGGTTATATATACTGTGTTTTTGGTGCGTATTTATATACTTTATTTATTTTTTGTTTATTTTTTGATGTTGTGTCATTGAAGTGGCAAAGAAAAAAGTAGGGTTTGTTGATACAAAAGCTGTACAAATAAAAGGTATATTGAAACACTGGAACATTTTTTTTCGTTTCCTTCTGATTCTATTTTTTCTGTGCAAAATATAAAATATAAATTTATTTACACGAATCTTGTTAAATTAAAGGCGTTACTGATGTTACAACAAAAATAAAGAAGTTGTTTTTATACAAAATGAAATTTGTACTAAATTTAATTATGTACGCTGACAACCATACACAACTGTTAATGGACATGATACAAGAGGTAAGTCTTTGTAGGTTACATCATGCCCCTCACCAACGCTGGTTAATTTCTTAAAACGGACCTGGTTTAATGACGACATAGATACAATAAGACTATTCTCTCGTTCTCTTTCCCTATTTGTGCTTTCATTGAAGGAGTTAAAAGAAATTCACAGTTAAAATAAAAAAAGTTTGCATATATGAGACAGATTTAAAAGTAACCAAGAACTTGTTCATGTTATGAAAAAGGAAATAAGGGATATAAAGACTTGAAATAGATGAATTATTCATCTCATTATCAGTTTGTAGAAATAGGGCAAATTGTTGAACTTGAAATAAATGAAAAAAATGCACTTTGTTGCAGATGCGAATTTTCAAATTCTTTCTCCGGATGTTAATAAAAAAAATATCCACTTATTTATATATTCCGACGTGACCTAAAAAGGCATACTTTAATTTAATAAATTACTGCACATGTGCATATCTGTTTACTTTTTCTTCCTTGCACTTGTCAAAGAATTTGAAGTAAAAAATATGACTATAGAAGGTGCATCAAAGCTGCGTTTAGTGTTCACTAATTTGTATTTATAAAAGTTGTGCAGGAAGTTATGTCCATGTACGCGAGGATTATTTTCTCATAAATGTCGTAAGCGAAAATAGATTTTAACGTTTTTAGTGGACGTGTACAAAATCGAAATTTTTATATACAGTCATGGTGACATAAATAATAAATCCCGCGCCCCACCGAAAAAAACTTCACCACACCATAAGTTTAAGATCGATAAATCGACAATTACCGATTGCATATCCACGGCATAAAATAAGACGTCGGACAAAATTTCCATTTGGACATAAATGTTATAAAAAAATAACGGGAAAATATGAACTATTTTAAAAAACATTTTATTTGCTTCGTATTTATGAATTTCTAAAAAAAATAATCAAACGATTATTGGATATTAATAAGTAAGCCTGGCCAAGGTCATTAATCCTACAGAGACATCTACCTCTGGAAAACATTTTCGAATCGTTTCTTCTACAAGATGGAACGCATGATGTAAAAACCTGCAATCGTCTCTGAAGAAAACGGCCCACCAAATGCATTGTCGCAGCACCGTCGGTCACAAACATCAACACTTGACTTGATGACAGTTCAAATTTTTCGAAAGTCTCCGCGTAATTGTTTCGCCAGTACACGCAGTTAGTCTTTTGCTAGCTAGTAAAAGTGGAAATGTCGGTTTAACAGGGTCGAGTACACGTACTATAACATTTAAAATAGAATTTTTTTTTACAATCTGTCGTCTCGTCAACACATAACCACAGCCGTATATTTTTTAATGCACATTTAATCCTATTTACAATGTCTTCACGAACACTTGGTACATATCTACGTAACGATGAACGACTTGGTAAATTCACCTGGGGATTGTATTTATGCCAGAACTCCCGAAATGCTGGTTTATTCAATATGCGCAGGGGAACATCACATGCAATCAGCATTAACAGTAACTCAAACATAAACTGAAGTTCCAAAGAAGACACGAAATTTTTTTTATTTTTATGCCGGTTACTATTGACATGAATTTTGCAGCCGTATTTATTCCAGCACATTAAGTCTTGATCACAAACTTTACAAATTATTTTACATCCACCATAGAGTAAATCCGGAAATTCACCGATAAATTTATTCACTTTATCAGCGTACGGTCGTTTTCTACTCTTTACGCTCAACATTATTTATTATTTATTAGTACTCTATGCATCGACCGACGCGATGGCATTGGTATTCGAAAAAAAAATTATATTCAACACCCGGTATCTCGGAAACGAAGCCTTCTACGACATATGTATATAGGAACTTTTCTTTTTAAAAACATATGTTCTATCTCCTATTAAAGTTTGTCTACAAAAAACTGACTCACCCTGTATAGCGGCCATGGAGTTTTTGTCTTTTGTATTGTAACTGGAGGTAATAATTTCTTAAATGTGAAACTTTTTTTGCTTCTAGTACTAAGAATACTATGGGTATTTATTACTGTTATCATATTAGGTTTGAAGGGATGCTTATGTAATACCTAATAATCATTTTATTATGTTTTCTAGAAATCTAGATACCCTTTTGTCATAAATCACATTTTATTGTAGTCTTATTCATGTTCACATAGGAATATATCGACTCCTATTATTAATTTCAAAAAATGTTCTATATGTATATATCACAGTACAATTTGATGTTAACGTTTTATAGGATAAATTTTTTTCAATCATCTAGATACGATAGATTCCAGCATGCTGACTTTATGGTTCGTAAATCAGTTCTATACAATGTAAAAAGTGATATCCTAGGCAGCAGTCTTAGCCCTCTCCTGTGTTGACTGGTGTTTAATATTATTTTAGATAAATTGGTTTATGCACAATAATATGACTAAATCTACAAACTGACATTAAGGTGGCGTTTCTAGATTTAAAAAAATATATGCATCTATATGTTATTTAGAATGTTTTCGTTTTTCGATATTACTAATAGAAAAATTTTAACAACGATTTATAAATTTAAGTTGGATATTCGGTGACAACGAAACCTTAATATGATGCTCAATAACTAAACTTGGCCAAGCGATGGTAGATTCAGGGTCGGGTGCAATACCAATGCCATCGCGCGCTTGTTTACGATGACGATGACACGACGCACTTCAGTTGTTATCTGTCGGTCGATGCATAGAGTACTAATAAATAATAAATAATGTTGAGCGTAAAGAGTAGAAAACGACCGTACGCTGATAAAGTGAATAAATTTATCGGTGAATTTCTGGATTTATTCTATGATGAATGTAAAATAATTTGTAAAGTTTGTGATCAAGACTTAATGTGCTGGAATAAATACGGCTGCAAAATTCATGTCCATAGTAACCGGCATAAAAATAAAAAAAAATGGCGTGTCTTCTTTGGACCCTCAGTTTATGTTTGATTTACTATTAATGCTGATTGCCTGTGATGTTCCCCTGCGCATATTGGATAAACCAGCATTTCGGGAGTTCTGGAATAAATACAATCCCCAGGTGAATTTACCAAGTCGTTCATCGTTACGTAGATATATACCAAGTGTTCTTGAAGACGTTGTATATAGGATTAAATGTGCATTAAAAAATACACGGTTGTGGTTATGTGTTGACGAGACGACAAATTGTAAAAAAAATTCTATTTTAAATGTTATAGTACGTGTACTCGACCCTGTTAAACCAACATTTCCACTTTTACTAGCTAGCAAAAGACTAACTGCGTGTACTGGCGAAACAATTACGCGGGTGGTGTTGGAGACTTTCGAAAAATTTGAACTGTCAACAAGTCAAGTGTTGATGTTTGTGACCGACGGTGCTGCGACAATTCGTTTGGTGGGCCGTTTTCTTCACAGAGACGATTGTAGGTTTTTACATGTTACGAGTAAAGTGCATGCGTTCCATCTTGCAGCAGAAACGATTCGAAAATGTTTTCCAGAGGTAGATGCATTAATAGCAAATACAAAAGAGTATTTCTCAAATCTCCTAAACGGCTTCGAGCATTTCACACACTGTGTCCTGGTATTCCGGAACCACCAGAGCCGATTCTTACACGTTGGGAAACGTGGTTGAAGGCAGCTTTTTATTATGCTGAATATTTTCAACAAATAAAAGTTGTGATACTACAGTTCAACCCTATCGAGGCTGCAGCTATTAAGGAAAGCCAGACAAGCTTTCAAGATGTTTCCCTTGAAACAGATTTAAAAACTATTTATAACAATTATAGAGGACTACACGACGCAATAGAAAAATTGCAAAATACTTCGTTGTCGTTAGTGGAATCGCTGCAAATAGTGGACAACCTAAATACACAGCTACAGACTATAAATGACGCAAAAAATAAGCCCGTTATTGAAAAATTCGAGAGTGTATTACGGAAAGATCCTGATTTTACCAAATTAAGACAAATTTGTGATGGCGCATCTACAGCTGCGTTAAGTGAGTTCACAGAGTGTTTTACTTATGCCTGTATTACTTCCGCAGATGTCGAACGGTCTTTTTCAAAATACAAACATATTTTTTCACCACAGCGAACATCGCTTACTGAGACAACTGTAGAAACATATCTGATGCTACACAGTTATTATAGAAGTGCTCCAGTTTGTGATAACGACAACCAAGCTATAAGAATATATATATGAAAAAAAGAATTAAAGCGAAGGAAATAGTACAAAAACATACATCACAATATATAAAATATTTTTGTTTTTATTATTGTACTTATTCAAGTATTATGATATGATGCATACCCAGTACGTCTCTGTAGGATTAATGACCTTGGCCAGGCTCATCAATAACTGAATTGAATTTTGCTCCATATCCAAAGTGATATAACTGAATCAAATGATGGTCGAATTTAGATTTGCATTTAGTGGTGAACAGGTACTTTTCTTAGGAATAAAACAGTATAATATCCGTCTAATGATGCTGTCTAATATATAAAGGAATTAAAAACTAACAAACCTTCAATCTGTTAACAAATACGTGCATCGCATCGCAGTTACAAGAAACCTATAATATTACATTCTTGACACAGCCTTCCAATCATCTTATTGATGAACGGTATAATGAAATGCCTGAATGAATTCCATAACTTTGTAGTTCATGATAGGAAAGCGTTTTTTTTGTAAAGTCGCATGATCCGGGAATGCTGAGGCACAGGTGATAAATTTCAAGCGATCGTTTTATATACATATAGTTATAACACTGTTGAAATCTATTCATTTATTTTTGTATGTTTAGTTTTTGGAGAAGGAATTTATATCCATGTACGAAAAAATTGTATTCTAATAAATGTAATCAAAAATAGATTATAAAGTTTTAAGTCTATAATATTTCAGATTAAAAAAGATTTGCTTCTATTTGGTAGTTTCCTCATTCCTTCTGAGGATTTTCACTTACATTAATACATTTTGGCTAGTTGTCACTTGGCAAAGACATCCTTCTAGGTCTAGTTCACTGAATAGTTCAGATGAAAAATTAGCCCACTTATTTCGAGCCATCTCTGTATTTAACTCGTAAGAAAACTATAAATACCACATTGTAATTCAATGAAATTTAAACCGAGTTGTAGTATATATTTTTAACCGATATTTTAGCCTACTGAACCGCATTATTTTATATGTACGACTTATATATTACAGTGTCTGGCAAAATATCTAGTCGGTTACGTAGACTTAAAAACATTTATTAAAATAGTTCTCAAAATTTTCTTCAACTGAATTGTAATAGTATATTGTGTTCAGATGTGTTTTTCGCGTTTGTTCTAGGATTTACATATTTCGGGTTTGTTACTACAGTAGAAATTCCAGATTAGTGCCACTTCATTTTCAATGAGAAATTCAAAATATTCGCAAAAAAAATCTAATCGAGAGATTATCAAGCGTAGACATTTTAGATGCCAGTGATTATTTTTGAATGATTCTAAATAAAATAATATGTCTGTTATTGCATCCACATCTTGATTGGTCAATCACGAGACAGTCTCAGATACAGTTAAGACAAATTTTTTCAAAGCTTAGTACACATCAATCATTTATTTATTTATTTGTTTACAAAAAAAGAAATTTTCCATCACAGGCAGTTGTTTTAATAATAATAATAATAATCATAATATGCTTTAATTGCCCAACAGGTAACACCCAATTACAGAACAATTTAAATTACTTTTAAATACTACGAAACATTTTATAATATTTAGTAACAAATCTTTATATTAAACATAAAGGTAAGAAGTACAATAGATGTTATTAAAAGAACTGAAAATTAAATTTAGAAAAAGATCAATAAAGGGAATATTAAGCTAAAATTATGTACTAAAAGTTTGCTTAGCATATTTTACCAGCTGATTTTGTGTGCAAAGGTTTATATCACAATGTTGACTTAATTTGTTAAAATAATGGCACATACAATGTATTAGTGATTTTAGCAACATATTGATATTGGCTCGTTTAGTGTAAAATGTGGGATTTTGTCGAGAATGCATTCTCGGAGTGAAAAAATTAATTTGTGAAAGAATTTGAGGACAGTCAATTTTATTATGTAATAATTTGTATAGAAAAAAGTAGCATAGAACAAATTCGCTGGTACTCTATCTAAACCTTCAAAATGAAATTTGCTTAGAAGATAATTGTTATCTATACCCCTCTCAAGATATATTCCTGTGTCTAAATGATAGAAATTTTAAAAATTTTCTTTGAACTTGCTCTAACGGTCCTTTGTGAACTAGATAGTAAGGGTTCCAGATTATGGATCCGTATCAAGTTTTGATCATACATAAGAATAATATAATGATTTTAAACAATTTAAATTAGTAAATGATTTACAGTTTCTTATGATACATCCTAACATTTTGGTTGCCTCTTTAGATTTGGTATGTATATGTTCGACAAAACTCAATTCAGAATCAAAATATATACCTAAATCTTTAATTGTTTGTATGCGCTCTAAAACAGTGTCGTTAATGTTGTAGTCATACTTAAAGCATTTTTTTTGTGTAAGACACTACATTTAGCAGCATTGATACCAACTTTATTCAAGCTAACGATATTAAGGTTTTTTTGAAGATATGTACAATCGTTTACGGAATTTATGCTCTTAAATATTTTTAAATCATCTGCAAAGATTAATTTGTCGCACTTCAATTCAGTGCATAAATCGTCTATAAATAATAGAAATAGTAAAGGCCCAAGGTTAGAACCTTGCGGCACTCCGGAAGTGGCTAAATATATTGACGATTTATTTCCGTTGTAGAATATAAATTGTTGTCTGCCTGTTAGATATGATTGAAAGTAATTTAATAGATTTAAATTAAATCCATACTTAGCTAATTGCTGTAAGAGTAATTGATGGTCGATGCGATCGAAGGCTTTGGTAAAATTGGTATACAAAGCGTCTACCTCTCCTCGTTCGTCTAGAATATTAGAAACTGTTTGACTGAATATTACTAAGTTCGTAGTAGTCGATCTGTTAGATACAAAGCCATGGTGGTCTACTGATAATATGTTTTTAGTGGACATGTAGATGCGATTATATAAAATGATTTCAAGAACTTTAGTAAAATTACACAAAAGAGAAATTTGTCTGTAATTGCTTATATTTGACGTATCGCCTGCTTTAAAAATCGGAAACGCCTTTGCCACCTTCCATTAGTTGGGAAAAATTGATGTTTTTACTGAAATATTAAACAGAATAAAAAGCGGTGTTAAGAATGCATTGGCACAATCTTTCACCAAAAAGGATGGTATAAGATCTGGGCCGGATGAAATTTTGTTCTCTAACTTTTTTTATAGCATCTTTAATTTCTAACATCGAGATGTTTGTAATACTGAAAAAGTTCAAAGTTATTATTGCCTATAGTCACGTGATTGTCTTGTGTTTCACATGGAACGGTATATACTGAACAAAGAACTCTGCAAATATGTTTACAATATCTTGTGAATTATCGTAGTTATTATCATTATATGACATTTTACCAGGTATTTGTGTTTGTTGCCGTTTTGATTGTGCAAATGATCAAAATATCTTTGGATCCGATGATATTGAGGACTGAATATTAGAGAGGTACCTTTGATATTCTAAATCTGTCTGTTGTTTTATTAAAGTTGTAGGTGTTTTAAACTGTTCTAAATGGCGCATTATCTCGAGAAATCTCACATGTTAGGTTTGAGAAAACAAGATCAAGTTATGTTGTTGTATATCAAAAAAGTTTGCAAAATTGGTAATTAGATTGGTTTTCTTATCATTATTATCATTGTGGAATATATTAAAATCTCCGAAAACAAGTATTTTTATATCTAAAATAAAATCTACTTATTCCAGTGCTTCAAAAAATAATTCATATTGGTCTAAGTTAGTACTAGGTGGTATATAAATAATAAAAATATAAATAGTATATAAATTGAAATTGACATTTACAGCACAAAATGTCTATTGTAGGAAATGAAGCTGAAAAATATGGTAGTTCAATTTTTTCTGGCCTTAACTCATTTTTATATGCTAGAAATTCATCTCCACCTATTGTATACTCTGTGATCTGTAATTTCCTGTCACTTCTGTATACGTTGTATATTTCAGGGAAAGTTCAATACTTAACACTTCCTCCTGTATCCAGGTTTCGGTTATGGCTATCAAGTCAAATTCGCCGTGTGCAGCAGATGGGTAGAATTGCTGGATTTTCCTGTTAAGTCCTCTTACAATTTGGTAACTACAAGTCAGTTCTTGGAAGTTTTTGGACGTTATTAGTTTAAATGATCAGTAATAATTTTTGGGATGCCATTTACGTATTTGATTCTACAGTTTCTCCTGAATTTTGTCGCCCTATTAATACTCTTTTAATGGTTTAGTAGTAAGACTGTTGCCTAGGAGTTCGATCAAGTGCGATAAATATGTGTTTGTATAATCGATTGCCTTTGAGGTTTCTTGCTTTACCAATAACGTTTCGCACAACTTGTTCATCTGCCACCGTTATTTTCAGTGGTCTAGATTCTTTATCTGAATATTTGCCTAATCTTATAGGTTTTATGCATTCGATGTTAACTTCCGAGTCAAGTGACAGTAGGATTTCCGTAATAACAGTTTTGTCTTTTTTAATTTTTGACTCCTGGTTTGGTTCATTTACTTAGAAACAGTAAATATAGACCTTAATAAAATGAGACAGATTAGCGAAACTAGACTATATAAATGTTCATATATATACGCTCCTGTATGTAGGTCATGTGTGTTAATAACTAGTAGTCGCTTGCATAAGTAAATGTCGATAATTTCAAAGGCATTACATAGCCTATTGTTTAAGTTTTTTAATAGAAATGGGTTACCACATTGTTATTGGAAATCATTGTAATTACATCACTATAGAATCGGAAGATTTACTTTATAGATTTTTTAATGTAGAGACAAAAGGGGCCGAAGTATGTGCCCTGAGGAACTCTCTAAGCAGCAATGGAAATATTAATTCTTAATTAACACTTTTCACAAATTGTTTACTGTTAGATCAGTATGAGATAATTTTATTTTTATTATTATAACTTCTTGCCTGACCTTCAGTACAATAATTATTAGTTAGCGGAATATTTTAAGTAACATGATAATATTTTAAATCAGGGATGATAAAATTTTGTGACATCATATTTTGCATATTTCTGAAGTGTTAAAAAAATTAATGAGTTTTTCTATAATGGAATCTACATATCAATGGAACATTAGTTAGCACAAACTCTTCAACATTAATTTTTAAATATGACCATGAACAAATTGATAAAAATAACACGAGTGTCATTTGTAGAATTTTCCACGATATTTTCTTGGAATTTCATTGAAATAACTATATTTAGACTTCCATAATCTTCAAATAATTTTTAAAATACATTTAATAATATTCATTGTCAGAATTATTTTTATATTCAAAACTGTGTTTTTCTGACTAAATGATCAGTGTAAGGTTTTTATTTGTTTAGTTGAGAAATTAGAATGTAAGTAACACATGGACACTTATAAAACTTACAAATCTTTTTTTCGAAGCGACTCCCACACATGAAACTTCCTACCGCGAAACAAAAAGTGTATGATTCGGTAAAGAGTTAAAACAACGCCGAAAACACAATTATTCTGTGCCGAAAACGTGGGTATCTCTTTGTGTTCTTAGTAGCAAAAGGTATATTATGTATTGAATTATGCCCACATCAACAATCCGGGTTATTTGGGTTTGGTCGTGGAAAGATCTCGAATTGACTTTTGAAGAATTGGTGGTAACTCCGGTGTCAATATGTACGCTTTGAGTATTTGTCTATTATTTGTAAACGGGATAACTCTTGGTAGACTTAATATTTTGATTTACGATTTGGTATATATACAGGGTGCAATGTACAATTTCATATAGACTATTTTAGATTTTAACAACAGAACTATGACAGCATAAAGAGGAGGTAAAGGACGAAAATAGTTATTAAACTTATACCTGGAATCATTTTCTGTTTTTAGAATTAATTTATACAAAATTTGTTTCGCTTTTTTACAAGATTAACACTAGTTCTACATGCTAAAAATATACATCTCTGGACCTACGCCGTTTCAGTTACAGGGTGAAACACTTGCAGAAATATCGTCTTTTTAAAAGATTTTATTTGTTCCATTTACAACAAAAACGTTTTAATTATTCATGTGGTGGTAAGACTTAAGAAGGAAAAATAAGATTTAAGAGAATACCGTATATAATTGAAATAATAAATTTTTGAATAAATAATTCCCTTTTAGATTTATCTCAACTACAGACAAGCATCAAAAATCATAAATTAGTTATATTCTATATTTTCCGCATAGGTATAGTGTTAATTTTAGTAATGTAAGCCCCCGTTTTTGTTTTTATTTTTGGCGATACAAAAAATTTAAAAAACTGTTCTTACATGTTTTTTTTATGTAGATTCCACTCATGCTAACAGATTGGCAGTAGCGTTTTAAATACAGGTTACACAAAATAGGGCTTTTATTTTAAATTGAACATCCTGTATATTTTGACAAATTGTTCGTCATTCTGATAACAAATATATACACATATTGTATTATTGGTTTACTAGTTTTTATGTCATGCTTCAGAAACTGTAGACATTTTATGTTAAGAGCAAGAATAGCAAATCAAAGTAGGCTGCCAAAACAAATGAAAATATTGTTAAATGTCATTATTACTAGAGCTGTTCGATGTCACCTGGCCTACAGAGCCGTCATATAACTCATATGTTTACATCATATCATAATACTTGAATAAGTACAGTAAATGGAAATAAATTTTAACAATAATGTTACATTTTATAAAAATTTGTATAAAACTCACCCTTTTAAGCAGATTTATGAAGTAGTTTGGTTGTCGTCATCACAAAGTGGGGAAGATCTATAGTATAATAGCATCAGGTATGTTTCTACAGCTGTCTCCGTCAGCGATGTTCGCTTTGGTGAAAAAATATGTTTTGCATTTTGAAAATGACCATTCGACATCTACGGATGTAATACAGGCATAAGTAAAACAATCTGTGAACTCACTTAACGAAGTTGTAGATGCACCATCACAAATTTGTCTTAATTTTTAAAATCAGGATCTTTCTGTAATACACTCTCGAATTTTTCACTAACGCGATTATTTTTTGCGTCATTTATAGCCTGTAGCTGTGTATTTACGTCGTCCACTATTTGCAGCGATTCCACTAACGACAACGAACTATTTTGCAATTTTTCTATTGCGTCGTGTAGTCCTCTATAATTGATATTAATAGTTTTTAAATATGTTTCAAGGGAAACGTCTTGAAAGCTTGTCTGGTTTTCCCTAATAGCTGCAGCCTCGTTAGGGTTGAACTGTAGTATCACAGCTTTTATTTGTTGAAAATATTCAGCATAATAAAAAGCCGCTTTCAACCACGTTCTCCAAAGTGTAAGAATCGGCTCTGGTGGTTCAGGGATACCAGGACACTGTCTGTGAAATGCTCGAAGCCGTTTAGGAGATTTGAGAAAAACTTTTTTTGTATTTGCTATTAATGCATCTACCTCTGGAAAACATTTTCGAATCGTTTCTGCCACAAGATGTAACGCATGCACTTTACACGTAACATGTAAAAACCTACAATTGTCTCTTTGAAAAGAACGGCCTACCATGCGCATTGTCGCAGCACCATCAGTCACAAACATCAATACTTGAAGTTGAAAGTTCAAATTTTTCGAATGTCTCCAACACCCCACGCGTAATTATTTCGCCAGTACACGCAGTTAGTCTTTTACTAGCTAGTAAAAGTGGAAATGTTAGTTTAAGAGGGCCCAGTACACGTACTATAATATTTAAAATAGATTTTTTTTTACAATCTGTCGTCTCGTCAATACATAACCAGAGCCGTGTATTTTTTAATCCACATTTAATCCTATTTACAATGTCTTCACGAACAGCTGGAATATATCTACGTAACGATGTACGACTTGGTAAGTTCACCTGGGGATTGTATTTATTCCAAAACTTCCGAAATGGTTGTTTATCCAGTATGTGTAGCGGAATATTACAGGCTATTAACATTAACAATAAATCAAACATAAACTGAGTTGTCAAAGGCATGCCATTTTTTTTTATTTTGATGTTGCACGGTGTTGATGACGACGACAATCTGTTTTGTGCCAGCACATTAAGTCTTGATTACAAATTATTTTACATCCGTCATAGAATAAATCCGGAAATTCACCGATAAATTTATTCACTGTGTCCGCGTACGGTCGTTTTTTACCCTTTGGCGCGTTTGACATTATGTATAATTTATAGGTACAACCTCACGCATTAACCTTTCAAATAAGACTGCAGCGTAAATCACTTCTAAATCGGCACTTGTGACGCCATCGCAAGACCGTGGCTGTACTCCAGCCACCTCGGACAGCTCTAATTATTATTGCACATTGATGTTTAGTTAATTGTATTTTATAATGTGATTTTAATTATTTCTTTAGCACAATGTATTATTCCATTGAAAAAAGTGCATTATCGTGGAAATTTATATATTTTGTCATAAAAATATGACAGAATCCAGAAGGGAATTTATTAGAAGAGTTCCGGATGAAGCACCACCTACAAAAATTACGTTGAAGCAAATTTATAATAAATTTGTTGCTAACAATTCTTTGAATAATTCTAGAAAGAGAAAAGAAAAGACGATTTTAACGGAAGAGCGTGAGTTAAAAGTTTTATTAAAATTTATAGAGGAGAAAGAATTAAACATTTTTCGGTTAAGCGTAATAAAGGTTATGAAAAAATATAATTACAAGCCATACCATATACTCCCTATGCAATATTTGAATGAAAATGATTTTCGAAGTAGAAGATTATTCTGTGAAGAAATGATTAACAGAATTAATGAAAGCGAAAATTTTTTAGAAAACATTTTTTGGACGAATGAGTCATCTTTCTCTACATCTGGCATATTCAATAGAAAAAATACGCATTATTGGGCAACACAAAACCCACATGCCGTGGCACAAGTGAAAAAGCAAGGGCGTAGAACTGTGAATTGTTGGTGTGGAATTCATAAATCTAAGATTATCAGTTCTTTCTCTGTTGGTGAAAGATTTACGTCCAGACTTACCTGAACAATCTACAAACTAATACTGAAGACTATTTAGATGAATTACCACTCTTAGATATATTAAGTGTTTGTTGGCAACAAGATGGTGCCCCACCTCATAGTATTCGAGAGGAGACAGATTTTTTAAATCATAAATATCGTCTCTGGATAAGACGGTCCTATTCGCTGGCCCTCACGGAGTCCAGACTTGAGTCCCCTAGATTATTTTCTTTGGGGAACGCTCAAAGAAAAAAATGTATAAGGAACCAGTGGAAAATATTGGACAACTAAAAAATTGAATTGAACAGAACGTAAATTTACTAAATTTGGATGTAGCACTTTTTAAAAAATATATTTAATGGTGGTTATGTTGAAAATGTTATGTAATTTAATTTAACAGATAATATATTTTGTTTTGTATGTTGATAATTGTGATATGAGTCATACAATAACGCTTGCTTCAATGTATCCACAATCAACTCAAAATAGCACAAAGACTAATAAACCAATTATACAATATGTTTATATATTTGTTATCAGAATGACTCGACGAATCGAAATTTGTCAAAATATACAGGGTGTTCCATTTAAAATAAACACACTTTCTTGTGTACCCTGTATTTAAAACGCTACTGACAATCTGTTAGTATGAGTGGAATGTACATAAAAACCATGTAAGACCAGTTTTTAAATTTTTTGAAAAAAAATAAAAATAAAAATGGGGGTTTGCATTATTTATTTATTTATTTATTTATTTATTTTCATATACATATCCTACAGGTAAAACCCAATTACAGGATACAAAACACTTAAATAAATTGAAGTAAAAAAAAGCAAAAAATTGAAAGTCTGCCAACAATTAGAGTAAAAAAAAATATAAATATTACAACGGAAATGAAGAAATAAACATTAATATAATACATAGTAATAAATTAACACTAACAATACATTATACTTTAATTAAAATATTGCTATTTGACAGTAATAATACAACAAGCACAATAGCAATAATAATAAAAATAAATTGTACAAAACTATACAGATTAATATATTGTCATTCACTCATTTAGTACAACTTTTTTTAATTTTGTCAACGGTACAAGAAAAAATATCAATATTGTCCTCCACGTTGCAATAGTTTGCGATCATTTGATATAAAGGAGATGCTATCATAATATTAGCTGTAGGTAATTTAAAAGTGCGGTTATGACGTGATGATATTCTTGGGACTTGAAAATTAATTTGGTTTAATATCCATATACAGTCAACTAAATTATTAACCACCTTATACAAAAAAATTATAAATTGTGCCGCCCTACGTTTTGCAAGCTCGGATAGATTGAGACGTGCAAGTAAAATATTGTTTTGAATGCCTTTTTCCGGATATTCACCATCAAGTACGTATACTGCTGATTTTACAAATCGTCGTTGTATTTTTTCTAAAGACCAAATATGTGTATTATAAATGAGACTCCACACTATTGATGCATATTCCAACCGCAATCTAACAAATGAAACATAGAGCACTCTGAGCGTATGCAAGCTACCAAACCCCTTTGAATTGCGTATGACAAGTCCAAGGCTTTTATAAGCAGAAGAAGTAGTCATTTCGATATGCCGTCTGAAAGATAATTTTGGATCAAAAACAACTCCAAGATCTTTTATGTAATCTGGCCTTTGTAATATTAAATCATCCAGTTTATAATTATATTTGATTGAGGTTACCTTCCTCGTGAATGTCAGAACATTACATTTTGATCCATTTAACGGTAATATATTATTCGCACACCAGAGATTTATGTTGTCTAATGCTGTTTGAAGATATTCGCAATCTGTTTCAGACTTAATTTCGCAAAATAGTTTTAAGTCGTCCGCATATAATAGATAATGTACTCGATGGAGATTAGATGTGATATCATTGATAAACAAGACAAATAAAAGTGGTCCCAATATCGAACCTTGTGGTACGCCTGACCTTTGCAAGAATCTGCCAGACCTGTATCCACGGTATTGAACAAATTGATACCTATCTTGCAAATAGGATTTAAGAAATTTAATATTGGCCTGGAAAGTCCAAAGTTCTCAAGTTTAGTTAATAAAATACCGTGGTCAAGTCTGTCAAATGCCTTGGAGAAGTTAGTATATATTACATCCACCTGACTTTGTTGATCTAATTTGGCGCTGATATATTGGGATTTACACACAAGGTTTGTGACTGTAGACCTGCCTTTCACGAATCCATGCTGCTCAGGCGATATCATACCAGATACGTGATTGTATATGATTGCATGTAGAATAATCTCCAACAATTTTACAAAGTTACAAATGATGATTATTGGCCTATAGTTTGTTATTTCATTTCTATCGCCTTTTTTTGTAAATAGGGCATACCCTCGAGAGTTTCCATAGATCAGGAAAACAAGAAGTTTGCAATATTAAATTAAAAATTATGGTAAGTGGGCCAGCCAAAACTGATGCGCAGTCCTTTATTATGAATGCTGGTATTAAATCAGGACCCATAGTCATAGTCGGCTTAATCTTTTTGATAGCATTCATTACATCATTTTGCGAACTAATATTTAAGGACAACACGTTTTGTAAATTAAGAACATTTAAATTATTATTGCCAGGTTGCGTAAAGGAGTTAGAGAAATGATCAGCGAAGCTATCAGCTAATAATTGAGGATCTTCAATGGTTTCATTATTATATTTTAATATCGAAGGATTAGATAAGTTATTGTTCCTTGTGTTTATGTATGACCAGAATTTCTTAGGATTATCTTTTATATTATTTTCGATATTTTGAAGATATGCCGCCTGCGAGATATTTACATCATTTTTTATTTGAGATCTCAATAATTTGAACCTATTTAGATCCTCGTTACTGGAAGTTCTTTTATATTTCTGCCAAGCTTTATGTTTTTGTTTTATTTTGTTTATAATTTGACCATTAAACCAAGCAGGATACGATTTAGAAGTTGGTATTTTCTTTGGAATGTTATTTTCAAATATTTCTTCAAATCTATTATTTAGGACTTTAACAGCAGTATTTGGTTCTGTATAATTCTCCAGAATTTTATTTACAATTAAATGTCATTAATAAAACTAACACTGTACTTCATGCCCATTTGCTACAAAAACTATCATACTTAAAATAGAAATATTACATACCCGAAGATGTATATTTTTAGTATGTAATCTTGTAGGAGAAATAAACTTTTGTTTAAATTAATTCCCTCAAAAAACCTATTCCCAATATACTCTAATCGAGACTCTAAGGGTTCTTTGAACTTACAAAAAAATAAATATGTTTTTGTAGAAATGTCTGAGAAACTGAATCAAACCATTTCTTCGATTATGTTAGTCATAAATACGTCAAAATACTAATGTAACCATCGTTTGTTATCTTTCAGTTGTTATAAATTTAAAAAAATACAAAATTTAAAAAAAAATCGAGATGTAATCAAATCATTTCTACTTCTCTCACAATGCATCACGAATTACCTATTATAAAAAGCTATGTTGACATTCCATATTGAGGTATGAGTTTTAATACTCTGTTTTTTTTTAATCTTTTACAGCTAACGTAAATTCGTTATTTAAAAAAGTAAATAATAATTACCTACTATGGTGTATGCCATAGGAATTTATAATATCAATGAAAGATATTAAAAAATGTCGTAATTTAACAAAATTTTAAAAATTGTCTGCATCAATTATAATAATCGATTTTTTCACTCATTTAGAGGGCTGTAGTTTCTTTAGTAAGTGCTATACAGAATAAGTCTGTTAATCATTTTAGGGTAAAAATTCTAGACTTAGATTTTTTTTATTTATCTGTCATGTTCGTTGTAGTGAATTCCTAGAAATTGTACAAACTAATATTAACAAAATGTTAATACCGTGCAATAATTAGAGCATTTTTTAAAAATTTTGCAATATAATCATAAATCGTGTCATATACCACAAAAAAACTACATTCTTGCATTTTTTTGTCGTCAACTTGTCAATCTGATTTAATTTGAATACTGCTTTGCACGGAGAAAATCAACGATTTAAATATTTCATAGAAAAAATTTAAATAAAATATGAATTTTCAGAATACTTTGGAGAGGTACAAATAAATTATAAATATTATATTTAATTTTCCAAAGAAAGCTATTTACGATAGGAACAAAAGTCTTTGAGGATTAATAAACGAATGAAAACAAAAAAATTTAATTTAAAATTTAAAAAAACATAGCAAGAGTTAATTATCTGTTTATATATTAAAAAAAATAATTCCGAAACATTCATACATGGACAATAACAATATGACAATAAATCATACTCACATATTATATTTAAATCCTCTAAAACAAATTAAAGTACAATGGCACAAAACAATTACCAGCAATTAAAAACCTCTCACAAAACTAAGAGCGAAATTAATGACAACTTTTAAATAGTAGGCGGCGAAAGACAAACGAAAGTACCCGCGAAAAGCCACGCGGTGCCGGCAAATGACACGCGGTCGTCTGTTCCTTAACTGTCTTGATCTCGGCTCGTATGCGTTGATACTGGCAAACCAATGCCTACTTGGATGCACTTTTGTGCTTTTGTAGAAGAGTGAAACGTCAAGTAGGTTCTGGAAGCGCAGCGGGAAAGTCTTTTAATGGCCTTCGACTTAGCGCCCTCCTCTTTGCAAGGCCAGATTTTGCGGTTTTCAGTGTTTTCAGGATCTGCCATCCTCTTAGGATTAGGAGACCAGGATGCGCTCATTTACATAGACCGGAACGATGCGGTTTCTCGAAACGGTCGACAGATTCGTCAGTTGTAACAAAACTTGATCCTATTCGTGACAAAAGATGTAATATATTTTTTAAGCTTGTTATAAATTCTGCTCACAATTTACCAAAATATGAAAAAAAATTGAAAGAAAAAGAAATAACGAACTTTACATTTAATTTTGAAATCTGACAATGTTTAAAGCTGTAAAAAATTTATAGTAATGGCGCGGCGGTGGAGTAAATATGGAGCATTTTTAGCAGTACATTGCCAAAAACTATCTTAAAATTGAAATTGTAGCTAAAGCCATCAAATTTGGAATTAATCTTCCTGTGACAGTTTGGTTCGTCGAAGCATCCTCAAATTTCCAAATTTATATACACTAATTTATACCATTTTTATATTTTTTAGCAATGTTTTAAAGTTTCAATGATTATATTATACAATTTAATTTTTTATGTTTAGAAATTGTATTTTGTTACTGTTTTAGTTTTAAGTCCGGACCGGACCCGCTTCGCCCGACCTAACAACTGCCCGTCAACGCCATACGTGGGGATGCCAGGTCGGTAACGGACCGAGTGTCCGGCGAGGGCCATATACATTGTTTATTTAATTGTTAATAAACTGTTTTGATTTGATTTGATTTTTGGAGGAAAAAATTCAAAACGTATCATAAAAATACAAATTTTAATTCAAAAATAAATTAAGTAAACCAAGTGGGGCAGGAAATTCTGCAATTATCAGGTTTGTTAACAAGATAAAGTAGGCCCACCTTGCGCATCACATACAAAGTGGGCCATTAGTGAGTGGATAGACGGTAACATTTGAAGCACTAGAATTAAATCATTAAACATGAAAGTTTTAGATTAGAAAACGGATTGTTTCAAAATATGTTCGATTATAAGGGATGGGTTGGAAAAGTGTGGCAGAGCACACTTTAAATGGCACCCCATTGTTTATTTTTACGGAAACGCTGAAAATACTGACAGAACCTGCGTATATTTTGTGTATAAAGGTCAATTGCTACATCCCGCTATCCTCACGATTAATTAACGCCCGCATATGTCATGTGTGTTAAGCTTAAGCTTACGCACTCCTTGTACTACAATTATAAACCGAGTTCAGCCGCCTCAATATAAGTGCCTTTATTCATATACTTCTTAAATGGGATAATGTCAAGCCAACAAATAAAAAAAGAATAAAAATTCCAAAAATAGATGTAAGCAATAAGTAATATTAGGCACCCGTTAATAGTTTCACCAAAAAAAAACACTGTTGTCCGTTGAATGAGCTAATACGTACAAGTGTTTTCTTTCCTTCGCAGAATTTTTCATTTATAATGACCTTGTATAGTTCATTTCAAATTATAACGGCCTTACCTCGTAAAGTCTTTTGGTGGCTGTAATACCAGCTGTCTTAGTAGTTTTTTTTTAAAGTTGGACGTTCTAAATAGCTACTAACACACTAACACTGCGAAATAATTGTGAGAGCAAACAGCATATGTAATCGCCAAATCACGGTTGCACTGTTTCTGCAGACGCGGATTACCTCGCTGTTATTAACATCCACTAACCACACTGCACTCAACAGAAATTACGTAATAACAATAAAAGAAATAAAGAAAACGTTTTATACTCGTCGTATATGCAACACCTCTCAACCATAACCGGTTACAGACTGAACAGAACGATGCAGGTAGATAAAAAATACAATTATTTGAAGTGTGATAAAATGCTATCAAAGAAAATTGAAAAAAAAATGCCTGTAATTACTTAATTGAGATATTGCATTTCAACGGCATCAGAGTATTTTCATCAAATATGACTTGCATAAGATTTTATATTATATTTGACTTCGCTTTACGTAGCTATGAAGAAACTGATAATTCTAAAAGGAACAGCGTCATCTAAAAAGTATGCAGCATATTGGAAAAATTGTTATTATTTGAATCAGAAAAAATCATTTGAAGCAATTTTTATTGCTTGCATGAGATTAGAAATATGCCTAACAAAAGTTATTACGTGACAATTGATATGCCCGAAATAGCACACTACTATTAAAAATAAGCCGAAAATAGACTTATTTTTTTTGAATTTCGAAAATTTCGCTCTGGAAAGCTGGCTGGAAATCACATTCTGGATGCTAATTTTGTGCATATTATACTATTTTTTGTTCTTATATGTATCTGTATGTATAAAAATCTGTTTCACTTCTGTATATATTAAATAAACCATCTACATTTACAGTCCCTACATATACTACGAATTTTTAAAAAATTTAAAATTTCGACTTTTATCTCAGAATTTTGGCTTCTACCTAAGAATTCTGACATCTCTGAATTCTCTCTTCTATCTCAGGAATCGAATTTATAATTCAAAATTCTGACTGAAAGGCAAAAGCACTAGAAGTAGCATGAAAGAATAAACACGGATCATTTTTGTGACTGGAAATATTAAGAATGTAAATCATGAAAAATGAATTTCTTGCATTAAATTCCGTAATAGAAAATCATCATGTTAGGATTTGCCAAAGGAAATATGAAAATTATAATCAATGAATCATTTGCAAGTGCCATAAATAGGGTTGAAATTTATATCTAGCATTTATTAAATTTGATTTTGTTCTTCCTCTTCCCATATATTCATATACCTTTTAAACTAACACTATTTATACAGGGCGTCCCGAAATTAGTGTGCAATATTTTACCAGCTGTTTCTACGGCCAGAAATAGGAAAAAAATGTTCATATAAACAATGCTTCCTAAGGGAGCTACAGGTCCCTAAAGGTGGGGCCCTGAGAAAGGTTTTTATCGAATATCTCCAAAACCACTCAGTCAAATATTGAAAATTTACACAGCCGCTACACTTCTTATGTGTAATAAGTCGAAATGGAAAAAATCGAAAATATTATCCTAGGCTGTTCCAAACTGGGGGGTTGTGGGGTTAAAATAACTCCAACTTTTTTTGTATGTAACTTTTTTCTATTTTTGACGGTAGAATTTGAAATTTTAGAGTTTTGTACGTAAAAAAGATACTCTCGATGAACATCGATAAAATACACCGTTTTTGAATAATATCGACTAAATTTTAAAATTTACCTAATTTTATTTGTTATTTAAATTTTATAACATATGGAGCAAAATACATTGTACCACATGAGTTTTGTCTATTATTTGATGTCCATATAAAGTACATACTAATAACAGGTGTTGAAACAAATTTCCATTTTCTTGGATACACAGTCTCGCTCGACGTTCTAAAGTCTGAGAAGCCCGTAAAGTCTTGAATGTATTTCTTCTTAATTAATTTCCGGCCTGATTTATTCTTTGAAGTAGTTCTTCTCGTGTATATAGTTCAGTGGCGTAAACCAAACCCTTCATATAACCCCAAAAGTAAAAATCTAATGGGTTAAGATCCGGTGAACGAGGTGGCCAAGCTATAGGACCACCTCGACCTATCCACCTACCTGGAAAATTTTGATGTAACTAAGTTCGAACATTGCGCCCAAAATGGGCAGGCGCGCCGTCATGTTGAAAATGCATATTTTGTCGAACCTCGTGTCGAACATTCAACGGTAATAAATCGATAAGGTCGTTTTAGAGGAAGCTTAAATACTCTTCTGAATTAAGACGATTGGGGAATTCTATTGGGCCAATTATTTGATCCTCAATGATTCCTGCCCATAAATTCACCGAAAATCTATGTTGGAAATTTGTGCGCCGAACAACTCGTGGATTTTCATCCGACCAATGATGCATATTGTACATATTAAAAGCTCCGTTCCTAGTGAACATTGCCTCATCAGTCCATAATATGCTAGGAAGAATATTTCTGTTCGCTTAATATCCATTGACAAAACTGGAGTCGTGGTAAAAAATCTGCCTCCGTTAAATGTTGCACGCGTCTAAAATGGTATGGGTGTATTCCTTGCATTACCGTTATTCTTCCTATCTGAAATTATTAATTAAGATAAATAATTATCTAGGTACTTACATTTTTTATTAACTATTGAGCGAGGTATGTTGACAATTTCTGAAACTCTTCGAATGCTTATTTGTGGATCATTTTCTAAATGATTCAAAAATATATCCATACGATGATTTCCTTGTGGCCTTCCTGCGCCTCGAGGCCTTTTAAATCCCTATGGTCTGCCAAATTCCGGTGACGAACTGCAAATATTCGACGCCCAGGAAATTGGGAAATCCTCGTCGGTATTCCCCTACTGCGGCTAATGCACTACCATTGCAAAAATCGTACACAAAATGTGTATCAGTCATTTTCCTATCTGTAAATCTTGGCATTTTAAATCGACTTAATGAAAATCGTGATTAAAGGCGCACAAATGAAATAACTGATAGAAAAGGGGACAAAACGTTCTTTTTTCCCGATACGCGTTCTTAGGATTTTATATCATACAACTGTTTATACAAATTTATTAACATCGTTGACAGCTCTAACATCAAATTATATCATAGCGGCATGAAGCATTCTTTTTTTATTCATGGCCTACTATTAATAAAAAATCAGTTTAGATTCCCAATACCGCTCTTACCATGTTATAAAATTTTCAAGTCGATATTATTCAAAAACGGTGCATTTTATCGATGTTCATCAAGAGTATCTTTTTTTACGTATAAAACTCTAAAATTTTATATTCTAGCATCAAAAATAGAAAAAAAGTTACATACAAAAAAGTTGGGGTTATTTTAACCCTACAACCCCCCAGTTTGGAACAGCAGAGGATAAAATTTTCGGATTATTTCCATTTCATCTTATTATACATACGAAGTGTAGCGGCTGTGTAAATTTTCAATATTTGACTTTGAGTGGTTTTGGAGATATTCGATAAAAACCTTTCTCAGGGGCCCACCTTTAGGGGCCTGTAGCTCCCTTAGGAAGCATTTTTCGATCAATGTTTATATAAACTTTGTTTCATATTTCTGACCGTAGAAGCAGCTGGTAAAATAATGATACATCAATAGCTAACGCTATGCAAATGATACCCTTACCATTCTTTTTGTTAAAATCACATCTTCTTTCTCAGAATTCTGAGTTAAAAGTGCAAATCCTGAGATAAAAGTTAAAATTCTGAGTTAAAAATCGGAGACAGAAGTCAGAATTATGAGTTAAAAGTCAGAATGCCGAGATAAATATCAGAATTCTGAGATAAAGTCAGACTTTTATCTTGGAATTGTGAGAAAAAATCGAAATTTTAAATTTTTCAATTTATTTTTATTATTATTGCCCTTCTACGCATTCGTAAATACAAGCCCTATAACCTTCACTGATATTAAATTAACATACCACTTAAAAAACAAATTCTTTTATTTTGTTTTAAATGATGACATAATACGCCCCTGACATTTTTAAATATCTTTTTGATACTCATGAAAACAGTTGACAGCTAAAATTATTAAAATTTTGCTGCTGGTGTTAGTTTGTTTTCAGTATTATTTAGTTTTTTAGCACTTTTTACAGATATTGTCTATTAATTTTTAAACTGAATGCAACAGGAACTCTTCTCGTAGTACATTTATCAATTAGCTAGGCGCGAGGAAATATTTGTGGCTATAATTAAATCATCAGCTACGAAGTTTATTTTATGAGAATTTCAGTGGTGACAGTACGCATATTACATAGATAGTTATGTGAAAAATGTCATTTATATTAGATATTTTGTATGCAGTGTATAAGAAATAACGTAAATAATGCGTTAAACATTTAAATTTTTTAAATAAATAAATGGAAGTCTGCCGTGTTAATGGAATCTTAATTCGCTCTAAGACCTTGCTGAAATGACAAAAGAGATTTATATAACGCCTTTGTATTTAACAATTTAAACATTCTTTTCTAAACAAAGACCGTACATTATGCAGTTGTTTATTTTATATCAACTAAAATACATATTTCTTACTCTACCCCGTATAAAAGATAATTAAGTAGTTTACGTTTTTCCCATACGGTAAACAACACATGCACTCAAGAAAAATAAAGAAACTTACAACATTACTTATATATGATGGTTTATTTTACTTTCATAACGAAAACATACTGTAGAGAAGGTAAAGAGAAGAAATTTCAGTAACTTGGCTACTATAAATCAGAACTATGAATACCATAAATATTTCTTTAACAAAAGAAGATCACAAGTTTGTAATTTTTGAATTGTATTTTTGAGAATAGTTATTTAAGGAGTGTAATTTTTTAAATCTTTCCTTTTTTATTTATTTTTAGTCACTTATGTTTAACTGTAATATGCAGAAGCTTATATAATAATAATAATAATAATAATAATTAGTATGGAGTTCGGGTTGGACAAATGTGCAGTCGTCCACCTCAAGAGAGGACGATGCGGGGATTTCCCTGAAGATGCGCAGCTCGCAGACGGAAGCATCCTAAGACATCTGGATGCCGGAGAGACCTCCACATATCTGGGTGTGCAACAAAGGCACACCCAGGATGTAACACAAATAAAGGATTCTCTCCGCGGCAAGTACAGACACCGTCTCCGGAAGATTTGGTCTTCCGAACTTCCGAGGAAGAACAAGGTGTCTGCAACTAATATGCTCGCCGTTCCGGTTCTGCTCTAGTCCTTCGGAGTAGTAAAGTGGACGGTAGATGAGCTGCGCCAATTAGACAGAGATACCCGCAAGATGATGAATATTCACAAAAGTATTCATCCTAGATCGTCCGTTCCTCGTGTGTACCTCCAACGTCAACGGGGGGGCCAAGGACTCTTGAGTCTGGAGTGTACGCATGGCAGAGTAGTACTGAGTATGGCATGTAAAATCCTCAGGAGCTCAGATCCCCTCTTGCGGTTTGTGAAACATCACGAAACTGTAGGAGTGGGAGCAGGATTGTTCAAGGCAGCAAAAAGAGCCGCAGATGAACTCGGTCTGGCATTTGACATCAGGCGAGGAGGCCGGCGAGGTGCTGATGTAGAGTCAGTCACCAAACTTCAGCGAAATCGTCTGAAAGCCCGAATCAGAGCTGCCGAACAGTAAAATCTGTTTCGGCAGCACGTCGATAAACCCCAGCATGGTGTCTTCTATAAGAACATAGGTTTATCGACCAGGCTGACCTTCGCCTTTCTAAGGTCGGCCGGGCTTAAGTCAGAGACCGAGAGAATCATTATGGCCAGCCAGGATGGTGTTATCAACACCTTGGTCTACCATAGCCGCGTGTGGCGTGTAGAGGTTCCTGATATCAACTGCAGGACCTGCCATCAGGCGCAGGAATCGTTCATGCACCTTCTGCATGCCCCATATATGCAATTCCGGCCTACATCCATCGACATAATGCGGCTTTACGAGTGCTATACTACCATCTGAAGCACTCGTACTGGGTAGATCAGACACCAGTGCTGCCTTACGTCCCCGGTGATATTGAGTCCGTTGTCGAGAACGAGAAATGCCGGATTTACTGGAACTACTCGTTCCCGACTGTCAGGCTAATCCAAGCCAACAAGCCTGACACAGTCCTCCTCGACCAACTCAAGGTGATGTATGTCTTCGAGTTCTCGGCACCTGCGGAGGAAAACATCATCTTGAAGGAGGAGGAGAAACGAACCAAATATCGCGATCTCTGGTACGAGATCCAAGTGCTGTACCCAGGCTACTTGGTAAAAATGGTCGTCCTAATAATCGGTATACTCGGAGGGATAAAGCCTACGCTGCTCTCGGAACTGAAGATCATACCGGCCTGCCAAAAATCAGCCGAGTGGCTGGCATGCCAAATGCAGAGGGCGGTCATTTTGGGTTCTCTCCGTCTGCTTAGGGCACATAATTCTGGTATTTACAGTCACTAACCGTAAATCACTTGAGCAAAATCAACATAGTGACTCTGGTCTGGATACCCGGCCACTCTGGTATGAAAGGTAACGAAATGGCCAGAAACGGAGCAGAACCGATACTTGGCATATCTTCAAGTACTGAACTTATTGGGTGAAATATAATTAGGAGTAAGTCATAATAGGCCTGCTAATTGCCGTAGTGAAAGGTCCACAAGGACCAACTCACAATAACCTAACCTAACCTAACTACTGTACGTATTTTTATTAATCTATGATATAAATAAAATTCGGACATTTGAATATCATTTCTACCAGAGGCGAGCAATTACAAAAGAATTAAAAACACAACAGAACTAAGCTGAACACAAACTGTTTTATTATAAGAACTACATTGCAATCCGCGTGTGCCACTGGTTAACATATTTTTGATAAAACGTTGTCAAAACTTTTTATCTTATATTAATTAAAAAATTGTAAAATTAAACTTAATAAATCAGCAATTATTTCAATGCCATAATAAATATGCCTCGTTAATCACTAGAATTTAATACCACCTAGTTAGTTACCAATCCTTAGTGACGAGTAGAGTAAAAATAATTCAGTGTCATATATTAGTAATTATTGCTAACAATGTATAGGGTGGTCCTTATAAAATTATTAGATAGATGTTTAAAAAAGGTAAGAATCTTATTTATTGTATTAAAACAAGATGTAATTATTAATATGTTCTTCAATGAGATCTCGTAGTTGTTATAAATTGCCTATATACAGTTTAAACATTTTATTTCTCAAAGTTCATTGAAGAAAATATTTTAGCGGATTCAAATCTAGACTTCTTGGAGGCCAAGGAATATCCTAATTACTACTGCTACTTACCTACCCAAATGGCAGAAAGCTAATTTAGGAACGTATCTATTTCCTTTTTATTAATTCCTGATGACTTTGTAAATTCACATAATGATCAAATACAATAATGGTAGCTAGTTGCAGATAAATTACAGACTAAGCATTACATGGCAACAAAATGGTGTGCTACCTTAAAGAACGAGGGCAATAGTCACCTTCCAGAACCATTGCCATCCCATTTGGACACGTAAACAGCGACTTATTCCTTGGCCTCCAAAAAGTCTGGACTTGAACCCAGTCGATTTATTTTTATTAGAAAACTTATTTTAAATTTTTAGAATTAGTCATATTAGTTACTTTTTTTCATTTTGAAACATTCAGGGTCTTTCGATTACTGTGAAGCAAGTAATTTCATAAATGACATGTTTAACGTTATAGATATTTCTCAAATTATACAACAATATCGAAATATTTCTTGTTCTTGCAAAGTCTAACCAAACTACCCTAGAGTACATATTTATAAAAGGTAGTAACAATACACATTCACAAAATCTAGGTAGGTAGCTAACTTTGTTATTCATTATAATCTTTGACCAGATGTTCAGCATACGTTTGTTCATTAAAACTGATCTTTTTTAAATTTTACTGAGACCTCTTAAATTAAATTGGATCCTGATGATGCAACAAGTAAACCTTTTTTCTTTGTTTTTTTATGACTATTTTATTATAAGTTCACGTTACTGCAGATTCGGTACTTAACGTGCCATTTTCAAACGATCTGAAGACAAAGCAATGGCTTACACCATTTAATTTTTAAATTGGATCGCCTTAACTTAGGACACTTAAATATTTCTTGTAGAATTTGTGCGTAGATATTGTTTTACAAAGCTTTAAGAATTGTGGGAAGGCTTTTTTATAAATAGTTGATTGATTCGACCTTTACTTGATGAAAATCCATTTTACAAATAAACACAAAATAAACTTATGTTTGATTTTCACAATTTAATTAACTCAGGACAATTGTTTCGCCACACAGTGGCTTCATCAGATGGTGAGTACAAGACTAAGATCTTTATTACAAAGTGAGGGTATATATATGTATCAACTAACTAATCTAGGGTAATAAAATGGAACAGTAATAAAGTAAGGTACAAAATAATTTAGAAAATATTTAACAGCGGTGAACAATTTAAATCTAGCTGGTCATTTAAAATAGTATTACTATTTTTTAATTAATTGATTTCTAATGTCTCTAATAGTGACAATTTTAATCCTTTATTTTCTGTGTGAAAATGTCAAAATTATTATTAAAAGAATGATTGTCCTCTAGCAAATGGTTGGCATACGTCGAATCTAATTTATTGTTATTAAAACTGCGTTTATGTTCGGACAATCTGTTTCCAAAATTACTTCCCGTTTGTCCGATGTATACTTTAGAGCATGTACCACATGTAAGCTTATAGACTCCACTTTTTTGTTCTTTTTTAGTTTTATCTTTATTGTTCTTAATAAATTTTCCTAAAGTGTTATTAGTGTGCTATTTTAATATTATGTTTTTTCTTAAGTTCAATTGATATTTTTTTTCGGTAGGTTGGCCTATATAAGTAAGGGTTTTATATCTTAAATCTTTTGATAAAGTGTATATGAGAAACTCCACTTTTTTAGCTGCCAAATATTTGCACCTTTTTCCGGAACACCAAGTAAAGTTACTAACAAATAATAAATTTAAAAGATTCTGTTTGAAAAAAGCTATAAAAAAGTTCAAATTACTATGTAGAATACATCCACACTTAAAATACAACAGTTTGTAAATGCCGCTAATTATGGAAGATATTACAAATCATGTTATGGTGTATGAATTATTTAAGCAAGTACCAGAAAATAATATCTCTAGGAAAGCATAACAATTAGATAGTGTGAGATAATGCTCGCATAATAACATACGATTACTTATATCAGATCATTGTTTCTATTAATGAGATATTTGTTTTGAAATCAGACTAATAAAAAATATGCAGTCACACTATGATGTTATTGATTTTTTTTTTCATAGAAATTTGCGGAGATTACAAGTTACTTCACCATAGTGTTATCTTTAGGGCTGTCAAAAATGTTCCGTGGGACAGTGGCGTACGTGAAATTAACTAATACGAGAAACATTGTTGTTAAACTGTTACAATTTATAACAATGTATGTAAAATTTACCCTCTTAACTAGCTTGACGAACTAGCTTGCTTATCACAAACTGGAGAAGATGTGTAGCTATTTTGCAGCATCAGGTATGTTCCCATGGTTGTCTCCATGAGTGATGTTCGCTTTGGTGAAAATATATTCTTATATTCTGAAAACGACCGTTCGACATCTACTGATGTAATACACGTATACGTAAAATAGTCTTTGAACGCACTTAACGGATCTGGGGCTGCACCATCACATATTTGTCTTAATTTGGTAAAACCGGTGTCTTTATTTAACACACTTGCTCCGCTAACGACAACACACTGTTTTCTAATTTTTTTCATGCTTTCGTGTAATGGTTTGTAGTTCTTCGCAATATTTTTTTAAAGCTGTTTTAACGGAAATATCTTCAAATTTTGTCTGGCTTTCCTTAATAGCTGCAGCCTCATCTGGATTGAATTTTACTATCACAGCTTTTATTTGTTGGAAATATTCAGCATAATAAAAAGCTGCCTGCAACCATGTTTCCCAACGTGTAAGAATCGGCTGTGGTGGTTCAGGAATACCGGGACACTTGGTATGAAATGCAAGGAGACATTTAGGAGATTTAAGAAACACTTCTTTTGTACTTGCTATTAATGCATCCACCTCTGGAAAACCTTTTCGAATAGTTTCTGCCATAAGACGTAAAGCATGCACTTTACACGTAACATGTATAAACGTACAACCTTGTTCTTGCAAAGAACGGCCTACCGAACGCATTATCATGGCGCCATCAGTCACAAACATCAACACTTGACTTTTTGACAGTTTAAGTTTTTCCAACGTCTCCAGCACCAAACTGTCGGTTTAAGAGGGTCCAGTACTCGTACTATAACATTTAAAATAGAATTTTTTTTGCAGTCTGTTGTCTCATCAACAGATAATCACAGCCGTGTATTTTTTAATTCACATTTCATCTTATTTACCATGTCTACGGGTACAGTTGGTAGATAGTTACATAACGTTGTGCGACTTGGTAACTTCACCTGGGCATTGTATTTATTCCAGAACTCTCGAAATGGTTGTTTATCGAGTATGTGCAGCGGAACATCACAGGCCATCAGCATTAATAGTAAATCAAACATAAACTATGTTGTCGAAGGCACGCCATTTTTTTTATTTTTATGGTGTACACTATTTACGTGAAGTCCACAATCACGCTTATCCCAGCACATCAAATCTTTCTCGCACACTTTACAAATTATTTTAGCACCATCATAGAATAAATCCGGGAATTCACCTATGAATTTATTCACTTTGTCAGCAAATGGCCGTTTTCTACCCCTGCGTACGTCTGCCATGCTTTATTATTAAATTAATATCAACAATACAGTACAACAAATAAAATAAAACACAAAAACAATATGCAATACGCCCAAGTGACTTAACGTGTACACAACTCGAAAGCTAATAATAAACTAGACTGGAGAATGAGTTTCGCGGTCAAGGTGAATGCTGACGACAGTAAGTACATCTGTAATCTACGACCATGATACGCAGAAACGATTTGCAGCTTTAGTTATCTTATTTACATAATTGGATTAAGATCGTCATGTGACTTGATTGAATTTATTTTATTGATTTCTGTTACTGATTAGGTCGTTAGGTGAGTTTCTTTCGTAATCAAGTGCTAGAAAAAATATGAAATAGAAAACCATATTATAAGCAGATATCGATGTTTCTTGCTTCTTCGAAATTTTGGAGGATCACTCAGAATCATTTTTATTAGAGATAAACTCGACTTGTCGCTAGGCACAGTATTCAGTGGCCTCTATACGTTTACTGCGTTCCAGGTTATAGATACTTTTATTAGTTTTACGATGCTTTTAGTGCGTATTTATATAGTACATATATTTTATTTAATTGTTGTTTGTTTTTTAACTTTGTTTGATGGAAGCGGCAAATAAAAAAGCAAATCATGTTTGTTGTTACAGAAGTTATGAAAATAAAAGATACAATAGAACAGTGAATTTTTTTTTTTTTTTGTTTTCTCGTAATCCTGAAAAACTTCATCTGTGCAATATATAAAATATAAATTTGTTATTTACACTAATCTTAATTCTTTTTTAAATTAAAGAGGTTACTTGATAATAAAAATATACTTGTTATGTATGCAAATCATATTTTTGCACTTTTCGAGGTATTTTCTTTTTACAAAAAAAATCCACAAGTTGTTTTTAGTAGCAATATTAAGGAGAATGCAAAACGAAATGTGTACTGAATTTCCAAATTTTTGTGATACAACTAAATTTTTGGCAATCGGTGCAGGAAAAATTTAGGTTTTTGACATTTCTAGAATTAAGGGCGGAAAATCGTTACAGGTATTTATTTGTTGGGTTCAAATCTCTTATATTTTGAACCCCCTGGTTGATAACTGTTTTAAATTCATCAAGTTCAAATATTTTCGGTGATGACAGGCGAACCCGCGCGACACTCCATAAAAATTACATGATGCATCAGATCAAAAGTGACCAGTAGTATTGCATCGATAAAAAAATTGCAGAGAGCATAGTGTAACGCCAGGGTGGCAGGGTCTAATTTACCTAGCAGAACCGAGGAGAACTCAGCAGCTAATATGGAATGGATGGCGGACTAGTGCAGTGTTTACAGCTTCCAGCTTTCCGAACGTTGATTACAATAGTAAAAGGTAACTTGAGCTGGCTGGCTCTCGGAAGCCTGGAAAGTATTTTTGACTTTGTTAATAGAAAATAACTTGCTAAAAAACAAATACAAAAAATTTTCAGTTTGCTGCTTGGCCCCCAAAAGTGTTTGTACCCATCGACCTTCCGACCGGACCAGTTCGACCCTGGGTTTTTTATTTTAAACATGTAAAGTGTCAAAAAATGAGATATATACACCTGGCTTCACGCAGTGTAGTCTTTGTAAGTTACACCATGCCCCTCGCCGACGCCAGTCAAATTCTTAAAATGGGCCGGCTATCATTTATATCCACATTTCTTTCCTAATCTAACATTACTTTACTTATTATAAAAAACCTCACTTGCCTCCATGCACTATGCGATTTGAAAATAATACCTACCTACATGTAATATTTTGGAATATTTGTTTAATATGAACTTTTAATTACTCTATTGTATTACATTGCTTTTATTGTTAGAGATGAGTGTAGCATTCGATAATGCAATATACTAAGTTGTAACTGTTTAATATCCGACCTCCTACTGCGCCATTTTTCATAGCTCTCTTACTATTTTATTTTTTAATTAATTTTAACTGAAGACCTGAATTGAAACTATTTTCATGCAATGTAATTAATGTGCCTAGTCATTAAATTGTGATAAATCTAAAATAAATATAACAGAAAATGTGATGCAATGAGTTAAAACTAGCGGCTATAATGTAAAAAAAGAATAAGATTGTCGAGGGGTAAACCTGTTTGGTGTACACGCATATGGAATTCGGTGAAATTCCTTGGAATACCCTGGGAATTCCGTGAAACTTTTTTGGAATTCCAATGAATTCCCTTGGAATTCCTTAGAAGTTTTACAATTATTATTATAATCAAAAATTAGTTATTTGTCATGATTTATAATATAGCATTATTTATTTTACATTATCCTCGTATTCTATTTTTTTAATAGAATTAACATGTAGTTACTTTCACACAAATGGGTGTCATGTATCAAATCATTATTTTACATAAACTTGAAGTAAAAACATTGATCAGAGTTTTTCTATTTATTTTGTTTTATCAAAAAATACGAATAGTTCAGTAGGTTGAATCTTGTACTGTTGGTTAGCATTATGGGCATTTCTGCAACTTTACTATTTGCAAAAAAAAAAAAAATTAAATATACATGACATGCTTATACAGGGAAATGAGCAAGATTGAAAAAGGTGTTTGTGATTCCAAACATGTTTTATTTTAATATTAAAAATTAATATAAAACAACTTTATTCTTAAAACTAATTAATTTCCCTTTTTTCTTTGGATGTTCTTCATTTTGTTCAAAGATTTCTTCATTTGTATTCTTCTTTTATAGATTTCATTTGTTCAGGTAAGTTGTCCAGTTTTTTAGCTGTTAGTCGTCCTACTTTTTCTCTAAATCTGTTAGAAATAATTTCTTCCTTCTGACCTTCCCAGCCTCGTTTATTTAATAAGTAGACCCTTAGAAATGGTGTATGCTCATAGATGCTTTCTTTGTAAAAATAGTATCTGTACCTAATTCATTTAATCGCACATTATAAAATCGTCATAATGTCTTCTTGCAAACAGAAATTTTGACGAACCAAGTTAATTAAACACTTTATACAAAAAAAAAATGTTTATTTTACAAATCCGAAATATGCAATCATATGTATTTATGGAAAAAAATCGCAGAAAAACTTTATACTTAATTGAAAAATCGTAGAGGAATATTAAAATGAAGCATGATGTTGGACTATACCATTAGTCAATCTTTTGATTAAAATAAGAGTAACGAGTGGTCCCTTCTCTAACTCTAATTGCTGCTTGAATTCTTCTACACATGCTACCAACAGATCCTGAATTATTTCTTAAGGAAATGGCGTAATTGCATCCCATTCCTCTTGTGCTGGAACGGAATTTCTTTGTCGTATGCGAGTTTCAACATATCTCACATATGCCCCATCAGATTTAATTCTGGGCTATAAGCTGGCCAGTGTAAATTATCAATCTGCACCTCATCGACATATTCATTCACTAATCGAGCTCCTGTGGATTCACTACAATACTTAAATCTATAAGTAGTTAACGACGATGTGTGCTATCAAAATGCACGAATGAGTATATGTTAAGTGTTATTAATATGCATTAAATGTCAAACATTTCTATACATTTAGTTTTACCCACCTTACTACATAAATAAAATCAACACATACTCAAGTTTACAGAGTTAGTTTAAAATTGTTTTCAAAAAATTGTATTAATAAAAAATGCGATAATTATGTTCATGATATATTAACAAGTGGCCCACACTTATTTATAAAAATTAACTATTTGTAAATTATAATGTAGGTAAATAAAGTTGGTTATCTCTTCCACACAATTTCCGTCACCCTACAAAGTAGTAAATATAACACATACAGAAAAGTAAATCACGATTTAGACAGGCTGACTTAGACCCATTTAAATTTTCCAAATCACCCACGTTTGGTTAAAAAATCCCGAAAGTAACATTGTTAGTGAACACTTATTATGGTAACAAACGGCCGTATATTAAATTCCACTGGACCTCACTGACAGCTTTTTATTTCGATCAATTTTATACACGTAAAGTGAAAAAGCCTTTGAATTAAATTACTGTACACATAAAAATATCTATTTGGATGCCCTTCCCCGTGAAGAACATCACTTGGTTTTATATATAGTGGAGCGGAGTCATAATAGCTTACCATAAAAAGTAAAATTGTGGTAATTGGGTATCTTAAATTAAAGATATTATATGCCACGGGTACCTACCCACAATAACGGAGAAATGCGTTTAATTCATTAAGAGAAAAGTCGTATATCTTTTAACTACCTCAAAAGGTGTTTTATACATTTACAATTCTTCCACACTTTCATTAAATTATGTTTTATAATATGTATACATACAGGGTGGACCATTAATAATGGGCCATAGTTCAAATGTAGGTTCTTTAGTCCGAAATATGAAGATATAACCAAATATGTTTCAGTAAAATGTTGCTGTGGAAAAAGATACAGGCTGTCAAATTTGAAATTATTTTTTTCGTTTTTTTTGGCAATTTTGTATCACATCATGTTAGACCATAGAGGCGCAGCAGGAGCTGTATCTGATGATGCATTTTTTTCTTTTTTTTTTTGACGAAACTTTATGGTACTTCTGATGAACGCGTCATTTTCACGTAAAAAACATACACTTAGTAGAACTTGATAACTCTAACCATTTTCGAGAAAACCACCGTTAAAGATTTCAATAATTTTTTGAAAGACAAATTCAAATTTAATGAAACAAATTGTATATACTGAAAAAGGTACAAAGCGTAAGTATAAACAAAAGCGTAACAACAGCGTAGACTCTCTCTCACTTTCTTAAGTACTAATTGCTGCAACTTAGAGTTCGGTTTGGTTATGGTTTCGATATGGTTTCCACCTACTTTTATGCCTTTTCTAATTCTTGTGATAAATTTTTGAAAAATTTATTACATTGAAAAATACATTATGCAGTCCTCTAATAAAATTGGCTGCGTTTTGTATTTGGTCCCACAGTTCTTCTCTTGAACTGATAGTATTTGCATAAACTAAGGACTTCATATGTCCCCACACATCAAAATCAAAAGGATTATAATCACGACTCCTTGGTGGCCAAGCAAATTCACTTCCTCGACCGATCCATCTGTGAGGAAAAGTCACATCATGATAATTTCTGACTGCAATGGAAAAATGAGGGGGAGCTCCATCTTGCATAAACCACATTCTTCCCCTTATGTCTAGCATGAAATCATATAATATATCAGTAAGAATATTTCGCAGAAAAAAACAAATAAGACTGCCCATTTAAATTTGGAGGAAGAACAAATGGTCCCAATAACTGATCACCGATAATACCGCACCAAACGTTAATCTTAAATTCATGCTAAAAATGCCTTTCTTTAACGGCATGAGGATTTTCTGTTTCCCAGTAATGGCTATTTCTGCAGTTAAAAATGTCTCGACGAGTAAAAGTTGCTTCATCGCTAAATAAAATGTTCTTAACAAAATTTCGATCTCTGTTGTGTTTATTGAGAAGAAATTGGCAAAAATTCTAACCTTCGTAGAAGATCCTTTGGAAGTAAATGTTGTAGAGGAGTGAAGTGATATGGGTAGAATCGTTCTTTGCGTAAGACTCTTAGAACAGATTGTTTACTCACTCCTGTTGCTGCTGATACACGACTTGAGCTGACTAGAAGATCTTCATCCACACGAACTAAAATTTCTACTTCTTGATCTGAAGTAATTCGTTTCGGTCGTCCTGCATCATTTTTATGGCAAAATGAACCCGTTTCTCCCAAACGACAAAACAGATGTTGGAAAATCTTATGATTTGGCTGCCTTCTATTTGGATATTGCACTGAGTATCTCCTAGCTGCAGTACGCCCGCTAAAATTATTTTGTGCGTAAACACATATCATATCCCTCATTTCTTCATTTGAAAAATTATTATGTCGAGGCATTTTAAATAAAGAATTAAAGAACTTGATAAATTAACACGAGGAACACAAGAACAAAATGAAATGACTAAATGAAGTACATGACAGAACTGAGACGTAACCAAAGCACACTTTTCAATAAATACAATTTGTTTTATTAAATTTGAATTTGTCTCAAAAAATTATTGAAATCTTTAACGGCAGAGTCCTCGAAAACTGTTGGAGTTATCAAATTCTACCAAGTGTACCTTTTTTACGTGTAAATGACGCCGTCATCAGATTTTCTAGTCAAAAGTACCACAACGTTGCGTCAAACAAAATATGAAACAAAATCATCATCAGATACAGCTCCTGCGGCGCCCTCTATGGTCTACCGTCATGTGATACATAAATTATTGTTTCCTAGATTTATAATGTTCCTTTACCAAATTTGCCGAAGATCGGTCAAGAGGTTGTTGAGTTATTGCAAAAGAACAATAAAATAATTTCAACTTTGACACCCTACCCTGTATCTTTTTCCACAACATTTTACCAAATCATATTTGGCTATATCCTCATATTTTGGTCCAAAGAACCTACCCTTGAACCGTGGCCCATTATTAATGGTCTACCCAGTATATTTTGGTTTCATTTATCACCAGAGATTCTCCCTTGTGGCCACAGTCATAGGCGTAGACAACTTCGACTATGGTCCGTTTTTCCTGCAGGAGTAAACCCGGTTACACAATTAATTCGTCAGTGAAAGAACTTATAATAAACTGGAATACCAAACTAAATAAGAAAAACGGCCATGTCGAACTGTCAATATAACATTCAAATTAGTTGTTAGGTCTCCAATTCATTTCTTCAGCAGAATTAGCGACTATTGTGCAACTAATATTATCAGCGTACATAACTGTCAAAGTATCTTTGTTGAAATTAGGTAAATCATTAATAAATAAATAGAATCCTGTGGAACTCCCAAATTAACTTTATATTCCACAGAATTCACATTATTATATTTAACCATATTTCTATTATCTATATAGGAGTATATCCACCACAGTGGGAGATGACCGTTTATGCCAATCATTGACAATTTAGTTGAAAAGATGGTTTTATCTGCGGTATCAAAAGCTTTAGACAAGAATAACATAGTTACCATATATTTGCCATTATCTATATTATTGTGAACATAATCTAAATACTGATTAGATGCAGGCTCTAAGATCTTCTTGGTCTAAAGCAATGTTAGGATTTATTCAGCAGACCCTCTTTTTCAACATAATTTAAAATACGGTTATAAATTACTTTTTCAAAATTTTTGGATAATACACGTAATAGATGAATTTGCCTATAACTCTCAATGTTATCAATATCTCCTTTTTAAAAATAGGAATGACAGACGTCATTTTTAAGAGATCTGGAAAGCAACCTTGAATTAAAGACAAGTTAAGGAGATAAATATAATATGAGAGTTTATGAGTTTAATTATTTGTACAGTTACGCCATCAGGACCAGCAGGTTTTTTTGTTTTTAAGATTTTTTACTAATTGTTAATCTTCTTCTTTCGTTGCAGAAGTCAAAATTAGATATTGGGCGTTGGAACTGGAGAAAATACACGGAAGCGACAAATTTGATCCAAAATGATTCTGAATGGTATTAGTAGGAATTGTGGAGATAATTTAATTTATACAAATGAATTAACAATGTCACCGGAAAAATGTTATTGTTAACATTAAAAATTATATCCCTGTTTTCTTTCTTCCTTTTGGCGTGCATTTTTGGAACATCCCGTATTATTTCATTTGTATTGAAGTTACATATTATAGTTCTTTGAGATAACATGGCAAAGATTGTCTTTGATAATTTACTTCTTCCTTCTATTGATAAATAGAGTATTATAGTAGTCCTTCCTACCCCCGTTAAGAAGAAGAGGGACTGCGTATACTCTGTATATTTTCACTTTTGGTATATTTTTTAATTTTTAGATAATAATAGAAATTTATAGTACATTTTTTTCATAATATCATTATTATATTAAGCCAATAAATAAATCTACTTCAAAATTTTACACAGCCCTCTTTGAGACCAAATGATGAAAACTGTCGGTTGGCACCAAAAGTAAGTAAATCCACATTAACAAATCATAGTTTTATTTCTCCTATTGGTAGAATTCTACCACTCACCTTTCAACTGCCACGTCTACATTCCTCTGAATTACCTAGTTCACATTTTTATTTACATTAGGTCAAGTAGGGATTTAAAAAGAATGGTTTATTGGGGTGTGTAGGCGTGGCGGGATACGGAACATCCCTATAGTTCCAACCCTCAGTTGCGTCACCCCAGGATTTCTATTAGGATCACATAAATTCGAGAAGATAAAGGGGTTGATTTCATCTGAAGTTGAAACTGCGATAAAGCCGTAATGAAGTAAATCAACAATTGGTTCATTATTTCATAATCAGGCCATATCAACACTGCATATAATTATTATTGAGGTCAGGTAAGAGAATACCCCAATGTTTCGTACCAGAAACTGTACATTAATCTAATTAGTTAAATAATAATAATTTATTTAATTGAATAATTGCATTTGATACAGTTTTTCTACTGTGAGTTTTAAATTTCTGTATTTCTAATTAATAGATTCCATTAGATGCTCACAAATTTTTTCCTGGGAAGACATGTAAATTCTTAAAATTACCCTTATGTATGCACCCCCAAATAATAATCGATATAAGCCTGTCGGTTACTTCTGGATACATTTGGGTGTATTTTTGACTTGCTAAAGATTAATTTTTATTGTTCACTGAATAAGCACTCAAAATATAAAATCTTGCTGCCTTAGAATATTGCATTTCCTTCTAATATAGAGTGAGACAATATTGTTTTCGAGGAAAAATTATAACCTGAATTTCCCGTTTACCCATTCTTACACATTTCTGCGGTTTCCGTTTTTGTGAATATCGAATAGCAATTGTACTACAAATTCTTGATATTACTTTATCACATTCTCCATAAATAATAAACAAATTCAAAAAGTCTTCGTCGGTGTAATTTAAACGCGGTGGCATTTTTTGGCTGACATTACTGGTTGTTTCTAATCATGGCTACTTTGATCAAATATTTACTAAAAATTCTTGACTTTTTAAGAAAATCGCAAATATTTCAAATAGTTGTAACTTAAACCCCCACAATACTGATATCGGAAAAAAAGGAACTTAATTATACATAACTTGATGTAAAAAAATACAGGGTATTCCATTTGACTTAAGTAAGTTTTCGCGATTTGAAGTTTACAAAATGTAACGTCAAAAATGGAACACTTGGTATACTATTATTGAATTTCTTTAAACTGTAGAGCGTAGCTCATTTTATGGTTTTTCTACATGCCAAAAGCAAATGAGTATCTTTTACACGAAGAAAGTTACAAAGGTTATTGTAAACCTTTACACCTGTAATTTTTTTTTAAATGTCAAATAACGGCTGAGTTTAAGCATGGGGTATCCTACATGTTTTTGACTCAGAATTTTATGCTCTTTTCGAAAACCCTAAAATATATTAGACGGAGAGCTGGCGGCCGCGGAAGTACTACGACATTACCTCCGGCTGGAATTTTGTGAAGTGGTTGGGGGGACCATGAAGAAGTGCCATCTGCAAGGATTTTGCTCAAAACCCCTGCAAAAGACACGTCAGACGACTCAAAGATGAAAAAATCCTTGCTCAAAAGATGATCATACCTCCGGCTGAAAATTTGCACATTACCTGTTTAAAAGTCACAGATAACGTATGTAAATCGTCAGACGTCTCGGTCGCTGCCAAAGGGGTGTCAGACGCCCTCAAAGTTGTCATTTTTTTTTCAAAAAATTTTTTTTCTTACCTCCGTCTGACGTTTTAACATATTGCAACAGAGACCATTTTAAGCACATTTTAAAATCGTCAGACGAAAATACCGCTGCGAAGTTCCCCTACGTATATTTTTTTTTTTCGAAAAATTATTTTCATTACCTCCGTCTGACGTTTTTACATATTATCGTAGAGACAATTTTAAGCATATATATAAATCGTCAGACGAAAATACAACTGTGGAATTCCTCTGCAATGCCGCGAAAATCCAGCTCATTCACTCTTGGACGCGCTCCATATTTTCAATAATTATAAGTTTTTTTTAGTTTTCATCATTTATGTTCGAAAAGTTGGGCCGCAGGTATATAATAAATATGCTACATAGATGTGTATGTGTGAAAAGAATGTTTAAGTGCCGCGTAGGACCTAGCCTAGACTTCCTTTTATTACCTCAACACGCATTTCAATAAATCAAAAAAAAATATTGAAACAATATACGGTATTCATTTTATGGTGTTTCAAAAAATAAAAAAAATTCGATTTCTCAACAAGCTGTAGCTGAAATTGTTAGTTTAAGTGAACCAAAAGATTCTGCCAAAAGATGAGAATTTTCCGTAGAGTGAAAGATTCAGCGCAATCCAACTTTTTATGGAAAATCACAAAATAAAATATAATTTTTGTGGCAAATAAGTCAAAAATAAAATTTTAACGGGCGGCATAGTATTTTTTAAGTTTTTTGAGTGATTTTGAAACAGAAAACTCTCTTGACATTTTTTCGACAAAATGAATCGTTTAGCTAGAAAAAATTCAAACAAATTGAAAAAGTGAGTAGTCTCCAAACTTTAACTATTTTTTTTGTGGAGGAACACGAATTATTTTGTAATAGCCGTAATTTGTTGTACAATAAAAAGTGAAAATTGTTATAAATTGGCCCATTCGGAAAAGAAAAGATATCTCCCCATTTTTCGAAAAAATCAACTGTTTTGCCATGAAAAATTAACTGAAGTTTGGAGAATACCCACTTTTTCAATTTGTTTGATTTTCTTCTGGCTAAACGGTTGATTTTATTAAATAATGTCAAGAAAGTTTTTCGTTTCAAAATTACTCAAAAAAACTTAAAACATACCATCTCGTCTGAAAAATTTTCTTTTTGACCTATTTGTCACAAAAATTCTACGTAATTTTGTGATTTTTCATCAAAAAACAATTGCGGACGATGCTCCACATCACCTAGAGCGCTCATCTTTGATCAAAATCTTTAGTTCATCGTCAGTAAACTTTTTACGGGATGCCAAGTCAGAAAATAGCAAATTACTTTATTTTGAAATACCCCAATATGTAGTAATGTAGGCTGGATTTTCGCGGCATTGCAGACGAATTCCACAGTTGTATTTTCGTCTGAAGATTTATATATATGCTTAAAATTGTCTCTACGATAATATGTAAAAACGTCAGATGGAGGTAATGAAAATAATTTTTCGAAAAAAAAAATATACGTTCCATGTGGGTCGGAACTTTGTGAACATTGTAGGGGGGACTTCGCAGCGGTATTTTCGTCTGACGATTTTAAAATGTGCTTAAAATGGTCTCTGTTGCAATATGTTAAAACGTCAGACGGGGAGGTAAGAAAAAAATTTTTTTGGAAAAAAATGACAACTTTGAAGGCGTCAGACACCCCTTTGGCAGCGACCGAGACGTCTGACGATTTACATACGTTATCTGTGACTTTTAAACAGGTAATGTGCAAATTTTCAGCCGGAGGTATGATCATTTTTTGAGCAAGGATTTTTTTCATTTTTAAGTCGTCTGACGTGTCCTTTGCAGGGGTTTTGAGCAAAATCCTTGCAGATGGCACTTCCTCATGGTCCCCCCATCCACTTCACAGAATTCCAGCCGGAGGTAATGTCGTAGTACCTCCGCGGCCGCTAGCTCTTAGTCTATATAGGTTATTCCATTTAGAATAAGCAAGTTAAGCAAGTTGGTATCGATTTCCGGTATAACCGGAAGTGCCAGATGCTTGTAATTATTTTAGTTGAATTGACAACACTGCCATTAGTAATTACCTAAATTTTCAAAATTTTCTGCTGCGCACTATATCGATCGATGCAGTTCTTGGTGAGACACCCTGTATACATAATTTACCTAGTTAATATACTTACGCAAGTTTTTAAAGATTTTTTATGTTTGAGACTGAAGTTTACATATTAAATAGAGTTCGCAAATTTAGCTCATATAACTTTTTCATTTTCCCTAAGAATATGCAACAACACAACTCCTACCCCTTTCTCCGGGTATTCTATATTTCAGCATAGTACAGTTGACATCCCTATTTGGGTCCCATACTCCAGTATTAAGACGTCGCATACCAGCCGCCACTGGTACTAATATTTTCTTACTACTATATTTGTAATAAAAAATTTTTAAGAGCCTTTAAACCTCTATTTTTAGACATAGTTAGCACCCTTATAAACAGTTATTTTCTTTAAAATTAAACTGAATAACCTACTTTTTTAATTATGTATCAAGATGCGCCATAGTCCACAGGAAGTGCCTATAAAATAAGTAGTAAAATGATCTATTTCAATTTTAGTACATAATAATTATATAGCTTATGAATAAACTATGAATAACACACCCCCGCTTGTCTACAGCAATTTTTTTGTTTTATTATTCTACGAGAAACTAACTTAATTTATTTTTACATACTTCTCATAACTCTAGTTCACTAAAATAGTAAAATATACATCCTAAAACTTGCAAAGGTCAAATATGAAAAAAATCTAATCAGTTCCAAACATCCTTGTAACTCCGCGTAATAAATTTTCCGAACACATTAAATTTTAAGAATGTTAAAATTAGTCGAATGTTGACGTATTTATAATGCCAGAACATAAGTAAGAAGTCGCTAGTAGCAGAAATATGATTATTATTACAATGTTTCGGATAAACAAGTCAATTAATATTTCTTGAAATGCCTACTGGCTTTTTGTTATTTTAACTAGGTGGGTACTTCTAGTAAAACTTGATTAATGTATGTAATTACCATGTTAAAATAATGTTAGAGGTGTGTGCTAAATTTTGCAGAATAATTTTGTGCTATAAAAGATTGGTATTGTTTGTAAGTACACAGGATAATTGGAAAACACTATGAGGTCACGCTAAGGCAGATTCTTCATACCAAAATGAAAAAAGGAAGTTTATATGAACAGATTGCACGGTAACGAACTGTTATTTTACCAATAAAAAATTGTTGAGGTCAACATGTCAAATTCTGGTAAAACTGAAAACTGGAACCAATTTTGAGGGTGGTGAATTAAAATTTTATCTAAGCATTCCGTTTTGTTTTACTGCCGTGTTAATTAACGTGTGAAAAATGTATTCTTAACCACAGTCAAATCGCCTACAACTCCCTGAACTCTAAGAAACGTGTGTAAATAAAGATAGTCGTTCAACATTTTTATGTAGTAAGTTTAAAAAGCAGTTAAACTGGACTACCTTAAATTTTGGTCCCGATTCAAAGTGTCAAAGTTTCGTCAAATAATGCGTTTTTGGATTTATTATCAGGTTGAATAGATATCTTCATTTGGAACAAAACAAGACAGTACAATATCTTACTTAAACAAAAGATTGATGTTTATTACATCACTTACTTTTGGTAATAAATACACAAAGATGGTAAAAACTAGCAAATTTTCATTGGAGTCCCTTATCTACGTATCGTCTATAACAATTAATTATTATACAGTCAAAACTCAGAAATCACTTAAATGATTTTACAATATTGCATTATATCGGGTGGTTATTTTAAAACGAAACTTGTTTGAAACTCCATAACTCCGAAGTACATTGAGGCAGGATTCGTTTTTTAATATCCACTATGGTATTTTTTAAGAAATAGATCGCGATGAATTGTTAATAAAGTTTCTTAAATATGCTGAAGATTTACAAGTAATGATAATGAACAATTTGCAGCCTTTATAACCATGATATTTTAAATATCTTTAAAAGATCTGTTTGAATTCATATCCTGTGATTTAGCTTATCATTTGACTTAATTAATACCAAGCTTAAAACAATATCATGTGTAGTATAAAATAAAATGAATTCAGTTTATGCAGCTAAAATATGAAACAAAATAAATAATGTCATTTAGTCAACAAACACAGGTCAAACAGTAAATTTTAACTTAAGTCGTTTATGAATTTACGTTGTCAAAATGGCTAATTACAGTTATTTGGAAAAGTAAATTATAATATTTTAAAAGTGTCATAGGAGTAGGAAAAGTTTCAAATATAGCAGATGAAATAATTTATTTAAACCGCTATCCCGAAAGAAGACAACCGAACTAAAAGATTTTGCAACGTATGGAAAATTATTTGAAAACGTGTGGCATTTACAAGACCAAGAGCTAAGAATTAAGTTTTAGAAGGACAAGAAATTAACACAACAAAAAATTATACAGCAGAAAAATAGATTGTGAAAAACAATTATTATAAATATAAAACATTTAAATAACATATACAGTGTGGAAATTAAGTAACGCATAAATTCAGTAATTCCGTTGATATTAATTTTTTTGGAAAAAATCTCGAAGGGGTATAGCGATTTTAACTTCAGCAAATATTTTCGGTCTATTTTCAGTTTCTTATATCATTTATTTTTTTAAATTATGACGTCATCGACTTTTTTTAAATGATAACCTATATTTTTTTTTATTGATTTTGGTAGTAGTTTTTATTCCGGTTCCGATCCGTATAAAATTTTCAATATGTTATTATTTGAAAAAAATCGAGAAAAGTCTTAAATTTCAAATAACAAAAATTCATTAAATTGGGAAGATTTATCTAGTTGCCGGTGTATCACATTAGTTCGATTTTTCTACTATTTGTATAATTTCAAAATAAAAACGAATGTGCCGTCGATAACTTTCCGTCAAACTTAGGCAGCTAGATAAATTTTCCCAATTTAATGAATTTTTGTTATTTGAACTTTAAGACTGTTTTTCTCGATTTTTTTCAAATATAACATATTGAAAATTTTATACGGTCAGAACCGGAATAAAAGCTACTACCAAAATCAATAATAAAAAAATATTCATTTAAAAAAAAGTCGATGACGTCATAACTTAAAAAATAAATGACATAAGAAACTGAAAATAGACTGAAAATATTTGCTGAAGTTAAAATCGCTATACCCCTTCGAGATTTTTCCAAAAAATTAATATCAACGGAATTACTGAATTTATGCGTTACTTAATTTCCACACTGTATATCAACATTTACAATGTGATGAGTGCTAACAAAGAAAGAAGAATTTTTTCAGTTCAGTTTAGAAAAGTGCAAACATTGGACTAATGAATGAGATACGATTTGATTTAAAAAATTATAAACACATTGTATTACTTGTCTAATTTTCACTTTATTTGTTATTTTTCAACTAGTTTCATCCTATTCGGACATTTTCAAGTAAAGTAAATTATACACAGATTTTACTTTCATTTAAATATAAACTGAACTGAATAGAAGGATGGGTCACTTTATGGTTGATAATATAATTCAAATTTGTACAGATGTTATGTCTTTAAATGTAGGGGTCTTTTCAAGATAGTAAATTATATTATGGTTCAGGTTATCTGAATAAGTTTAATAACGGAGAATTATTTAAATTTATTTGGTCGTTTAATATGTTGTAATTTTTATTCCTATTTAATTTATTAATTTCTAGCACTTCTAATAAATTAAGTTTACTTTTCGCACAAATATGTAATATTTTAGGTTGATGGTCATCAGTTATTGTATGACCAGAATCTGTTAGGTGTTTATAAAAGTTGGAATGTTGTTTTTGGGTGTGAATATGTTCTCTATATCTTACTCCAAACGATCTACCTGTTTGACCTACATATAAGGCGTTACATTCTGGGCAATTTAACCGTTATACACCACATTTTTTAGAGATATCAGTTTTTTGTTTTACATTGAAAAGATATCTGCCTATATTTTTGTTAGAACTAAAAAGATGTTTTAATATTAAATTTGGAAAAAGTATTGCTAATTGAATAAGAGAGTTTACCTGAATATGGTAATGAAATGTAAGTTTGAACTTTTTTTTCGTTAATAGTGGGATAAAGTTCTTTCAAGAGGGACTTATTTTGTTTTTTGTAGATTAGATTGTTGATTATATTTTGAGGGTACCCGTTATTATGTGCTATAAGTCTTATTGTGTCTAATTCTTCTTTTAAATCTGTCTCAGATAGAGGTAAGCTGAAGGCTCGGTGTGTCATAGATTGATATGCGGCTAATATGTGGGAGAGAGTTATAGGAATTAAAGGATTTAGTGGCGTCTGTAAAAGTTGGTTTGCGATAAATATTATAGACGCCACTATACCCTTTAATTCCTATTTTTTCAAATGGAACACGCTCCATATTTTTGGACAATGTGATGTAGAATTGAAAAACGAAAATTTTTTTGTACGTACATTCCTATGGCTATTTGTAACCATTTATTGAACCATATCTGCCAAATTCAGCAATAAAAATTATTTTTTTTTTTGTTGTAAAGAGAAAATATTATAAAAAGTACTCTACATGTTGCCTATTTTGATTGACATACATTTCTATGCGTCTTTGGATTGAAGTTTCTATTGTTCATAAAATTGCCGGAGTGACATTTCTAAACGCATTTACTATTTTTCCTTCAAATTTTGGATTGTTCTTGGTGTGATGTTTTTATGGGCATCATGTAATACGCTTATTATAATACCTTCTCATGAATAATTTGAAAAAACCCTCATTTTTAATTTTTATTGCGGAATTTTGTAGTTATTGATCAATAAATTGAAAATGGTCACAAATAGGAATATACGTACAAAACGGTTCATTTTTTTAATCCTACAACACATCGTTCAAAAATATACAGGATATTCTATTTGAAAAAATTGAGAAAATTCAGTACAAAAAAGTTGTAAATTTAAAAAATCCTTTGTGGCCACTCTATATACTTTAGGAAGTGAAAATGGCTGAGTGTCATCACACAGATATCTCATAGCTGGTACTAACATATTTTTTCTTAAAATCAGTAGTCGTAATTGTATAGATATTTTTTTAATATCCACGTGTAAATGGTATAATTTCAACAAAAAAAATCATTACATCTAAGTGGTTGGGAGAAAGTCAGTAATAATACAGGAGTGAAAAGAGACCACAAAGAGGTTTCAAAAAAATGTTCTGATATACATTGCATTTCATTTAAAAAAAGTTACTCGTTTCTGTAGAATCGTCTTGGCTTATCCTATAAATTCGAAAACAATTTCCGGTTATAGACTTTTTTGTCTAGTTTACTAATGTTTCTAAATCAAGTTTCTAGCTATCATAGAACTTGAGATATCGAAGTCGGACGCACTGTTGCCCCACCCTGTATATCTCAAAATTCAGGACTCTTTGATCAACTCATTTTCTAGTTCATCTATTACAGGAATATTGATGAACATTTTCCATATTTTTTACAAATTATTTGAAAGAATTGAAGTAAATTTTCTTTTTATGATAATTCATTTTAATAATATCGTCTAAAGCCTTGCTCTTAATTAATTTAATTGTGATTAATTAAATTTATTGTCAAAGAAGCCGCTGTACAGGAACAAGTTTTGTTTCAAGACAAAGTTTAATAAACATGCAAATAGGTAATAAAATACACTTACGTAGAATTGTTATAAAACCATTAAAATCAATTAAAAAACTTCACACATCACAGAAATATTTTGTCACCACAATATAGTAATCCTTGTCCATTGAATTAAAACGATAATAACATTTTAAAATTTGGGTTAATAATCACACCCATCTGACACATCATATCCATTTTAAATAAAGATGTCCTTTACTTGCAGGACTGTACTAGGACCAAAAATAAATTAATGTGTGTATTTTAAAATAAAAAAATACATGTCTGTTTAAAAATGTAAACGTTTGTGATTAATATTTATTAACCCATATGAAGGATGTCCAGTATTCGTATGTGCTCTACAATAATTTCTGAATATTTTATTATCTTATGAATATCCCTTGTTAAACGTTCATGTTGTTAAGTATTTGTCGTCCCCTTAAAAAACGTCTCAAACCGTGGTTTCGTTGATTGAAACTTCTGGTAATAATTACTCACTATTTCATTAATTAATTATTAATTATCAATAATAACTTAATGACGGACTTAACTATAACAACAGTTAAATATTTAGAAATCACTGTGTTAGTTTTTAACTTATTTCTTCTTTACTAGCACAATTTGAAATCAGTACTGAGCTCCCCTGACTCACTGTGTGTCTTATATATCCATCTATGTATACTGTGCGGTCCAGAAAATTCTTAAATATTGATTACCCTTCTACAATTCTTAATCCTTCTTTATAAGTCGACAATACCCTGGTTCTTATATTTAAATTTTACTACCGGTATCGCCATCTCTCTGCATATTTTGGAATTATCACAGTACATTAGCGTAATAATATGTTACAGTCAAAGAGTTGGACCTATAAAAGAGTTTTAAAAATTAAAATTTCTTTTTAATTTCAAAAATTATATTATTCAGTTAATGATCATTTTGAGGATAACTCTTAGGCAGTAGCTAGTTTTCATTTTAAATTATAATTGACCTTGAATTTTAAGGTTATTGTTCAATAAATTGAAAATGTCACAAGTTGCTATAGGAATATACGTACAAAAATTTTTCGTTTTATGTTTACATCATGACGGACTATACAGGGTGTTCTGAAAAAATTGAGTATACTTTTGGGAAAAGAAAATGGCTGAGTTTTTTATCACATAGATGTCTCAAATTGATGAATAGAGATATTATTATATTATTATATTATTATATTATTATATTATTATATTATTATATTATTATATTATTATATTATTATATTATTATATTATTATATTATTATATTATTATATTAATATATTATTATATTATTATATTATTATATTATTATATTATTATATATTATATTATTATATTATTATATTATTATATTATTATATTACTATATTACTATATTATTATATTATTATATTATTATATTATTTATATTATTATATTATTATATTATTATATTATTATATTATTATATTATTATATTATTATATTATTATATTATTATATTATTATATTATTATATTATTATATTATTATATTATTATATTATTATATTATTATATTATTATATTATTATATTATTATATTATTATATTATTATATTATTATATTATTATATTATTATATTATTATATTATTATATTATTATATTATTATATTATTATATTATTATATTATTATATTATTATATTATTATATTATTATATTATTATATTATTATATTATTATATTATTATATTATTATATTATTATATTATTATATTATTATATTATTATATTATTATATTATTATATTATTATATTATTATATTATTATATTATTATATTATTATATTATTATATTATTATATTATTATGTTATTATATTATTATGTTATTATATTATTATATTATTATATTATTATATTATTATATTATTATATTATTATATTATTATATTATTATATTATTATATTATTATATTATTATATTATTATATTATTATATTATTATATTATTATATTATTATATTATTATATTATTATATTTATTATATTATTATATTATTATATTATTATATTATTATATTATTATATTATTATATTATTATATTATTATATTATTATATTATTATATTATTATATTATTATATTATTATATTATTATATTATTATATTATTATATTATTATATTATTATATTATTATATTATTATATTTATTATATTATTATATTATTATATTATTATATTATTATATTATTATATTATTATATTATTATATTATTATATTATTACATTATTATATTATTACATTATTATATTATTATATTATTATATTATTATATTATTATATTATTATATTATTATATTATTACATTATTATATTATTATATTATTATATTATTATATTATTATATTATTATATGATATTATTATATTATTATATTATTATATTATTATGTTATTATATTATTATATTATTATATTATTATGTTATTATATTAGTTATATTATTATGTTATTATATTATTATATTATTATATTATTATATTATTATATTATTATATTATTATATTATTATATTATTATATTATTACATTATTATATTATTATATTATTATATTATTATATTATTATATTATTATATGATATTATTATATTATTATATTATTATATTATTATGTTATTATATTATTATATTATTATATTATTATGTTATTATATTATTATATTATTATGTTATTATATTATTACATTATTATGTTATTATATTATTATATTATTATATTATTATATTATTATATTTTTATATTATATTATATTATTATATAATTACATTATTATATTATTATATTATTTTATTGTTATATTATTATATTATAGTAACATAATAATATAATAATGTAATAATATAATAATATAATACTATAATAATATAATAATATAATAATATAATAATATAATAATATAATAATATAATAATATAATAATATAATAATATAATAATATAATAATATAATAATATAGTAATATAATATAATAATATAATAATATAATAATATAATAATATAATAATATAATAATATAATATTATTATATTATTATATTATAAAGCAAGAAATCATGCAGTGAATGTCAGCAGTCACTGGGAAAAGTTAGCATTTCCCAACTCGTTATATTTTACACATTTACGATAAATTTCATTTGTTGCAACTAACCGGGTCTAGTCCGTCGCTGTATAAATAATAAAAACTAAACCTTAATCAAGATAATCATGAGGTTATTCTAGTTATCAGGGAATAAACCGGGCTTATCTGTTTGTGGGAAATTGAAATGACATAAAATTTTTCGATTGTAAATTCATACCGACATCAAAATTAACATCATCTTCTGATTAGCATTTAATAAATCCTTAAAGGTAAAATTATTATAACTATTATCTTATCTGTGTCGTGTTTGTCCCAAAGGTCCAATTAATTTTTATTCTGATAGATTGCATTGGATTGCAATTCGTTGACTAATAATGATTCATTATTATACCATTATTGATCCGAGGTCGAAAGAATTGCATCATCAGAAAATTTTTTATTTTAAGAAATTTTAATAAAAATTCTGATAAAAATATTGCAGTGCGTAGTGTTTGATAGATCTAGTTCTTGATAGACTTTTTTGATTTCCAAACTATCTCTTAGGAAATAAATATACATTTTATCTTTTCTTGACCGTTAATATCAAATACTATTTGATAGCATTTTTTCTGAATTTTGGTCAGATACAACATAACTAATTTTTTTTCTAACGTTTCGGTTTATTACACCATCATCAGAGAACTACAATTAATAGCTTTCTTCCTAGATACGATTTGTGATAGTTTCATGACTATAGAGATGCGATTATTACTACAGTTCTGCATTATAAAATGTTTTGATTGAACAAGCACATCTCTACAACAATGTACGCATGCTTCTGACAATTTCAAACGGTTGCAAAGTGCTCTACGAACAAACCTAATATAATATTTTAAAAACACAATTATGGTTATTTTACATTACATTATTTACTTACTATTATTAATAATTATTAGGTGTTTGTTTTAAATTTGGTTACATTGTCATGTGTGGTGTTAATTGATTGCCTGTTTTAAGGCAACTGAATTATTTTAACATGGTGTTTTGCAGTGGCGGTTCGTGGGTCAAGAGATAGGGAGGTCAATTAGAAAAGTTTACTGTATTACCTACCTCTTAAAGTGATTTAAATTCCAAGTCGATCCTCCGGTCTTTTTGAGATGCAAAGTGGTCATTACTTTTCATTAAAGTCTTTTATCTTCTTTATTAATGCCCTTTCTATGGTAAGCATAGCTAAAGAAGATAACCTTTCCTGACCCATGGTATTTCTTAAAAATGTCTTTGTTCTTTTTAAGGTGGAAAAACAACGTTCACTTTCGACGGTAGTCATAGGGAGAGTACACAAGATTTTTAACAGTTTGACACTTTCAGAAAAAATATTGCACAAATTATTGTTAATAAAAAGCAGTAACAAAGCAACTGCACCTTCACTATTGGAAAAATCTTCTCGGCTATATAATACTTCTAATTCAGTTTTAAGTTTCAAATGATTTATGACTGGATACTCCGTTTTAACTAATTTAAACATATCTTGAGGAAAGCTTTTTTTATAATCTTTAAATCGATATGCGTGAAATAACTGAGACACTGCTAAATGATTACTGAAGCCAAACCTGTTTTTGATCTCAGATGTAATTATATCACAAACTTCTAATGAAATTCTCCTTTTGATTCTTCCGTTTTACATCTCTGGGCAGACTGCATGGATGTCTCCTCCAAATAGTTATTCAAAATTTTATTTCTGATGTCTTCAATTTTACTATTAAACACGCCAATACACTTATTTACTGTTTTGATATCGATATTACTTTTTTGTAATTGATTGAACAATATATCATAATGAGGCATAACTAAATGAAAAAAATTTAACCAGTAAAGAAAATGTTCATTTTGTAAGTAGTTTTTTAAACCAATAGCTTGGTTTAGAGTGTTGTTTTCTGATTCATTATCAATGATTTTTTCTAAACAATCTAATAATTCTGTTCGATAGGTATAAACAGTCTCTATGCACTTTGTATTAAAATTCCATCGTGTTGGAGCCGCTTTAGGTAATCTCACCTTAACAACATTATCTAACACGGCTGTTCTTTTTGGCGATTTTCCAAAGAATGAAGAAAAGCTATGTAAATTAGCAAAAAGAAATTTTTATGCTTTTATCCTGACTTGATGTTTTTTGTAAAATTAAATTTAGTTGATGAGCGTAACAATGAATAAAATTTGCTGATGGATAACTTTTTTTAATTGCGTTTTTTTTTAATTGCATTTTTTCTTATCAAGAAATGTTTGCTTTATCGTCATATTAGGTTTTGGACGGCCACCACCTTTGAATTTCACTCGGTCTTCATAACCCAACTTATGTCCATCTTTCAGTTTTAATATATTTTGTACAACACTCATATTTAATAGTAAACACCAAAAACACTGTTTTACTTAATTTCACGACAATTAGAGATTTACTAATAAAATGTTCACAAATAAAAACAACGCGACAGAATTTACCGACCAACACGTACCTAGTCAGTATTAAGACTACTCTATTGAACTTCGTGCGTTACCGTTTCCGTAAAATGTGTCAGGGATATTGTCCTCGCCAGTGTTTTCTGTCTCTTTTGCTTTCTGACGATTTGCGCATAAGTCTATTTCACTTTAATTAGTTGTAGATTCGGTCCGTAGTTAGCTTTGAGGATAAGTTGTGGATTGACCCAAGATTTTTAAATTCCATAAATGAATAATGTAATGAATATGAATGTAGAGGCTCGATGCTCGAAGGGGATACGAAATCCTGCGATCTAGATATTTGAATAGTATTGTGCATAGAATGAACTAGAAACTTTAATATATTTTTTAAGAATATTAAAAATATATGTATTATATATTTTTAAACTTCAGAAAATGAATAGCTCTATTTTTTTATTTGTATGTGGGAGGTCATTGACCAAATGACCCTATAGAAGAACCGCAAGTGGGTATAAGTTACTGCGAGTCCATCTTGTAAATAGTGTTAGTTTCGTCTTCGTTTGGTAACCTAGTTTTAAGTTTCGTGGTATTGTATGGTTTACGGGCTATTATTATAATGTGTCTATATACGTTTGCAATTTTTTCGGATACTGTTGGTACGTATGGCATGGAGACATATTTATTATTACTATTATTTGGTATGTGGGTTATTTGATTATGTATTTGGTGTATTCTTTTTTTTTATTATTTGTTCATAGAAATGTGTGGGATAGGAATGTGCTTCTAGAACTTTTCTAATTTTTGTCAGGTTATTTGGTCTATATTTTGGATGTGAAAGTTAAATGGCACGATCTGTAAGGCTGTTGACGACACTTTTTTTGTAGTTGTTTGATGTGTGGGATTTAAAGTTACACCTAAGAAGTTAATGCTATTATATTTCCTTAGTGAATTGTAACTTTGGGTGATAATTATTGAAAATATTAACAGTATATTCTATTTTGTCTTTTGATAGGCAAATAATACAGTCATCTACAAATCTTTTGTAGAATTTTGATTCATAATATAGTGAATTTAATACATTATTTTCTAATTCTTCCATTACTAAATTTGCTATGGTGGGAGATATAGGTGACCACATGGCGGTTCCGAAAATTTGTGAGAAGAATTGATTATTATACGTGAAATATGTATCATTTGGATATACTATCATTACGATTTGCGCCCCCAAAGAATGCTGTGCCCCCTCCGCCCCGGAAGGCCCGGCACGCCACTGGAAATCTTTAATAATGTTGCTCTAAAACTTTTATAAATTACAGTTTACCTAAAAGAGAAAATTTTTCAAGACTATAGAGGACACAAGGCAGCTGTAAAAGATAGTATTCCTACTACCAAAAATCATATGCACACAAATAATCTTTGATAGTCTAATGCCAAAGAATGTACTTATTAGCTTGTTTGGCGCACCCTACTTTAGATGATAATTGATAATAATTAAAACCGAAATACTACTGCTGACTCATGGAGTTTGTAAAACCCTGTAATCATCCTTTTTTACTTTCTTATACTCAATATAAGGAAGTGTAGTAATCGTGATTTTTTTGGTGAAGATAAATGATTGCTCCTTAGTATAAAGTTATTTTATGAGAACATTGATATTTGCAAAACATAATACCCTCTTCTGTATATCTAGTTGCATAAGGAGGGACATAAGGAACAGATCTCTTCATACTGTAAATTAATTAAATTTTTAATCTGCTTAGTTTATCCAGCAACTAGTAGATGGCTACAAGAGTAATTGATATATTCACATTAATTGGGTTTATATATATTATCTTTGCAATTACTAATCAATAATCATTATTTTGATATCTATAATTCTATTCTCTGTAAATTTTATGATTTATGTTCTCTTGTTCTTCTAAGGTCTGTAGTGGCTTTGGTATTAATAGGTCAACTACAATATTTGTATCTGTATATCTGGTTGCATAAGAGGGCGTATCGTGGGTAGGTTTCTTTATTTTGAAAAGTGTATTTCACTATATTTAATTTAACTAGTGACTGTTAGATGGCTCTGAGGAATATTTCCTTGGTTTTTCTCGAAAAAGAAAACTATAATAATTATAAAATAGACAAACAACGAACCAGCAACAAACCCATTGACAGTTTCAATTTGAAGTGTCTTTGTTGATCAACATATTTTTGTTTATGTTCTTCTGCCTAGCATTACCTTTACCTCAAAGTTTAAATAAAAAAAATATTTAAAGCAAGGCCGTTGTGGTTTAGAATTTTTATAAATATGCATTACGAATTAATGTTTTCCAGCACACCACATAAGACACTGTACCTACACTTTATGAGATGAAGAAGAAGTGAGATACCTGGAAAAATTTAAGATTAATAAGGGTATTTTCTTAAGATGATGAAAATCAAGGGATAGCTTCGCATTTTGAAGATGTACAGTACCAGTTTATTTATTGAGGTAGTTGTTTTGAGGACAGTTTTTAATCTATATTGAATGAATAGTGTATCTATTTTCAAACAGAGTTTAATCTCCATTAAGCATAACGACGTGATAATATGAATCCCAGAAGTATCAATATCATTTTTCTATAAACTCATTTAGATCATTTCCGTGGAGTAGAAATTTAATTGTACGCTCCAGCATTTATTACATTTATGGACCGTTAATTTGTCTTGCGTGCTTAGATTAGCCCGTTTTTTAAAATAGTTTGTGTCCTAACTTACAGGTTATTGGTATCGTGGATTTAATTTTTTTCTTGTATTATTATTATTATTGATAATACCTGATTATTAGGTCAAACACTACATCAAACTGGACAGTATGTATTAATTATTACTAATTTCTATGGTTGCCACCTTTTTAAATATATCTGAGACTCAAAATCGAATAATAAACGTAACATTAATTTTATGAAACATTTTTTTTATTATATAAGCACCAATACAAATTTTAATAAGATTTCTGGGTGTAGTTCCGTATAGATGATAGATTCCTAGAGGTGCCATAGAAAGACATGCTGTAATCCGAGATTTCTGCCCAAAATTGGAGAGGTGAAACCGTACTAATTTCTATGTTAACTAATATATATTTTTTTATTTTAGTATACACTTTAGCGTAGAGAAACTAAGGGAGAAATGATATAAAGAAGGAAAGCTAGATTTTGTAATCATTTAACAATGTAAGTATTTATTGTACTTTGCAGGTAAATTAGTTTTACAGTTTGTCCTCTATTTTTACAGTTTTTTTCAAACGAGTAGAATATATACAGCAGTTGATGATATAATGGCATAAGTGGCTTATACCAAATTTTACAGGACAGTTAAAAATTGTTAAACATGTAAAATATGTTATTCTGTTTTTTTTTTAACAAAATTAAAAATACCGTGCCACTATGAGATTTCGGCAGTTATTAATTTATAATCTCACTTTATTCACAACTGAAATTATCGACACGCCTCTTCAACTTGAATTTTAATGATTCTCGAATTTTTGGTGGAATCAACCGTAGTGTTAGACGACATGGCTTGACCCTTACAATATGTTTTCCACAGTAATCTCATTTTCAGGTTATTGTCGCTTAGCCTTTTTGTCGTAACACCGTCGAAAATCACAGACTGGTAGTTGATTGTAATTAAAATTCTATAGATATTGTTAACAAAGATTATTTAACAAAGGCATATCTACAATATGATATCTTGACAACTATATGTATTTATGGTTGCCAACAATGTCATTTTGCTCTGAAGACTTTTGGTTTAGCGATATTTCTCAGGGCCACAAATTTACAATAGATTTGTTTGTGTCTGTGAAATACATTTTAACACATTTAAGCAAATATTTGTGGTTAGTTATATTTTTATTGATCGTTTATGTAAAAGTTCATTCCCAATTATTTTTCTTCGGATCAACAGCAGAGCAATATGTTGGCAGCCATATATTTATTAAAAACCCTTTTAAAAAATAAAATTGTATAGAAATCCATTTGGGCACACCCTGATCTTAGACACTTGAACGAGTTGTCTGTCAGTTGTTTCTCTAAGTACTATATAAAACCGAGTTTAGTAGTTGTTTCCTGTTGGCAATGTCCAAGTGGAGTTATTGTTTATTTTGTAAATTTTTGATATACAAAACTTCCTTACTCTTTGCTACACCCAATAGTAAGTATATTTCAAATTTCTGAAACATATTTTTTTAGGTGATGGTGTTGGATAAATTGGGGAACTAAACTGCTGCAGAAATGTGTTCCAAAAATAGTGTATTTATAACCCAAATATTGTTAGGTAGTGCAGCAATATTACCTGGTCCTAAATGCATATTTTTATATATCATAAGTTTTTAGAATTGTATGTAATAAAATAATAATGGGATGCTTCATTTGGCAGAGTTCAGATTAAATGTCTATGGATACACTTAACTCGATAGGCCACTTTGAAATGTAAGGGTAACTGTATCCCACAGAACCCGGTTATACTGTCACTTTTTTTGTATTGTAGAAATGTATATTGTGGTATGTTTATGTGATGTATATATAGTATATGATAAACATTGTTTTAATACACACCTAACGTATGTATATGTGTGAAACAGTAAACAATGTAGAAGTTTATAAGCAGACCTAAATTATTTCACTCTTTTTGAAATTGCCTCTCATTCTCCCCTTTGTCCATTTTCAGTGTTACAAAAAGACGATAACAGAATATAAAAATTCAAACAGTCAATAAATATTTTAACTGCTTTTTTTGATCAAAATTAGTAATAATAAGACATGTTAATAACAACGTGGAAAGGGTGTGGTAAAATTAAGGATGGGTACATACTTTTGTTTATTTTTTTTTTAATAAGAAAAAAATTAAAATTGTTTTTTACACATATCAAATATTGTTTCTGTTAAATACATTTGATCTCTTTGGAACTGAAGCACAATCAAGATAATTAGTTATAGTCAACATTTTGTTAAAAATAAAACTGCATTTGTAGGATTTTTAAAATACTTTATAATCAATTGTTTTCCTTTTTACCACGAATCACAAAGTTATGGAATTCATTGCCCAATCATGTCTATGATGTCAGTATAAATAGGCACCTTCTTTAATCTACCCGCATTCACGGCACCCTTGTGGGTCAGTAGGCCTACAGCAGTGTTTAAACACTGCATACAGTCCTGCAAGAGGTGCTGTTTCATTAAAAAAAAAATAATGAAAATTATCTACAACTGAAAATGTGAGGTCCATTTCGCAGATAATTGTATCTTGTGTTGTTTAAAATTTGGTTACTTAATTTTAATTGGACCCCAAAAGTGTGATGTCATTGACAGTTGGTGACACTGCAATGTTTCCAAACAGTTGATTAGGTTTCTCTATTTCTTTTTTGTCTGTGTAACTCTGTAACTATCATAAAAAATTCTTAAATATATTAATAAAAAAATTAATGTTAAAATTTAATTTATTCTTGCTGTCTTTTATAGTATGTTTGTTTAATTATTTTAAAGAACTATATCATACGTAGGCGTCTTTTGTTGTTTTTAACGGTCATCACAACAAAATATTTATATACATTCCAGTGTCACTGTCGAGTTACCTGTATGGTTTTTGTTTGGAAACAATGGACAGCAGATAAAGAAATGACATTTTGTTTTCTTTCACCTCCCTCCCTTTTGCTGTAGAGAATAATTAGAAGACTATTTTTTAAATTTAGAGCAACCAATATTTATGCACACATTTTATGTGTTAAGAAAATCCGTGGTTACCAGAAAAACTGAATCTGTCTATGCAAACAAATTAAATAGTAACTAACTTAGCACCTCCACCGAATGCAAATAATTGCACAAAATGCAACCTTTTCTTAGATCGCAGTCGATGTAGCGCACACCATAGACATTTGTTTATATGCGCACTAGCTACAGTGCTGCCACCGATGTTATTAACGACCACAATCGAAACTCGCGTTTCAGTACACTCTATGCGTTTTGAGGTGAGATATCGCGATCGGTCAGATAAGTTTGAAAAATCGGGTTGTATTTTGGTGTTTTTTAACTAAATCCAACATTGATTTGCGAAGATTTAGCTGTCCATTTCCTCAATATATCTCCCCATACACGCATGATTTCAAAAGTAAGTCCATAGTTAAATTTTAATGTTACTTTCGCTTCGTTTCTTTGTTACACACTGCAATATCTGGGCTGCCATTTTATCCCTGTAGTGAATATTTTGTTTTCCCAACATCGCACCCTCTTAGAATAACATCATTGCAAACATTGTTGACAATATAAACAAAAAAAAACAAGACAGCTAACACGAATTTACCAACGAAAATAACATTACAAAATAACTTTGTTTATTATTTTATTTTTGACGGATCGTAAATAAGCCGTGATATACGGTATAAAAACGATTTCTAATTTAAGAAAATAAATAAAACTGCTACGTACGGGCGTTATTAACATTTATTCATCGGTGGTAATTGATGAAAAATACAGCGAGCTCCGTTCTGGTCTTTGTTATTGGAGTCAGCTGTTTCGTTTTGCCGGTAATTTGTCTCTACGTCGGACTGTTACTTCTATTCTGCTGCGTAAATCAAGTGTGTTGGATCGAGTAAACGTGTTTCTTTGTTCAGTTCGAAGAAAATGCGCAATTTGATGGTAAAATCGGTGATGGCTAGCTAGACATGGATGAAGTTTTGTTAAGGTAGATTGTTGACCCCGCGATATAAACCGTGGACCAGTTTCCTCCTTTAATAAGACACGGCGGCAAGACGTGTCTATGTTTGAGAGGGACATCTTATTTTAAAATTTCCCTTATCTGTTGTGGGACGAGGCGGAATTTAATTAAGTTAATTTACCATAAAAACTCTGTTGACATTTTGTCGATTTTCATTAGTTTTTTTTAATTCGTAATGTGTGTGTTGATCTTCCTTTTTTTCACTTCAAGTTTATATTTGGTAATAATTTTTTATTCTTGTATTTTCTACTAGGAATACTTTGCGTCAATGTGTTTTTTTATTTTAACAAGTTGCTATCGATATGTGCGTGTAAAATACAGCATCCTTATTCTGTACATTTTTAAACAGACTTCTGAGTGTGTCTCGGGTCAAGTTATACAGATAGATTAAATACGTATAAATATGTACCTACTAGATACCTAGTTGCGTTTTATGTAAGTATCGAGACATGTTTTTATATCGGCAATCGGCACACGCAATATGTCTGCACCTGGTGCATAGTTAATTTTGAAATACCTCATTCAAATGGACCATATTAACGTATGTATTTACAATTTGGAAACAACAAAATCCTAAATAAACACTGCCCACGATAAAAAATGTTTGCTTCCAGTTTTTGAGCGGTAAATAATTTATACAAGAAGTAACTATCTAAGTACGGTACTCATATTTAATCATTGCGACTAAATTAAATTTCGGGACCATGAGAATGATCATATAATACCTATGTATGTACCTAATTAAAATTGATGGCATAATACCCGAATCTCAGACTTCTTGCCGGGTTAAACTGTAAAAAGATCCTCAGGGCAGTAACATGAACTTATTTTCATATAATAAACACGTCAATAGCCTAAACTCCTAATAATTTGGGTTTTGTTTGTTTAATATAGACTTGCATCAAGCATATCAATTCATACCAGTCTAACAAGTACTTCTGTTGATTAGAATAATAAATATTTTTCTAATCGATGGCCCAGAGGAATCTTCAAAGTATTAGCTGCCCAGGTCGAATTTATTATAACTAGCTTTCCAACAAATTGTCATTGAGATGCAGCCCCTACTTATTTGTCAACTAGGAAATTATGTACAGGTTGATCAATATAACGTGCTACCCCCAAAAAAGACATGTATTTTTTAACATATTTCTCTTGTATATTTTTACACTTCTCGATAGAGAATTTCATGTGGATTAGGTACAACAAACATATGTAATACTATTTTTTTCGCAAATAAGAGAACATTCCATTTTGTAAAAAAAGTGTTTTATTCACTTTAAATTATTTTATGTTTTAATGTTCAAAACAAAACTTAAAAATGTTTCTTAAAATGTCTTCTTAACAGCTTGGCTAATTACTGAAATAACTCCCGCAGAACTCCGGGATGGATTCGAACTACCGATATTCGGGACCGAGTAAATAGCTATAAGCGCTTTACCCACGTGTACCTACCCCACACAAAAAAAATCAAAAGGCTTCAAATCAGGACTTCTAGATGGTCAGAGAATTGACCATGCCGCTCAATCCATAAAGGAAACCTGTTATTTAAGTATTCTCGCCGGTATTCCCCTAACCACTTGGACATTGTGGACACAAACGTTATTTTGTTGCCAAACAATGTTTGGAAATAAATCTAATGGAAGGTCATCGATCAAGTCTTCTGTTTCATTTCTTAATTAGTTTTAAAAAATCTGACCCGTACAAGTACGATTATAAAAAATTGGATCTACTGGTTGATTTCCCACCAGACCTATCCATACACTTGGGAACATTTTTCCTCGTTTGTGTATAAATCCGTAGGTACTGAAAATCTGTAAGGATGCTTTTACTTTCTAGGTAGCCTTAGAGGCGATTTTTCCATCTGCCATTAAATCTAATAAGTTCCATGGAAACAATTATTGATACAATTGTATCCAAGGAAACTATCTACCGAATAAATTGAATAGGAGATAGAAAGAACAACCATTAAAGTTGTTCTTTAACAACCGCGTCTAGTATTTGTTGAAGATGCGGGTGCGAGAGTTATATAAGGCATGTAATTTGATAATAATGTTTTATCACTTTTTTTATATAACAGTTTTGTAATAGTACATTTGAAACAATCTGGAAAAATACTTGAAGTTAGGGAAAGGTTGACTAAAACCGTAAGAGGTTTGTTTAAGGTATCGCTGTTTCCTGTTAGATTACGATCGGAACATTGTCAACTCCTTGTGTAACAATCCTTAGAGATGATCTAAATAGAAACAATATGACAATGACTCGCATCTTTTTGCCGAACCGCTTTCGAGGCAATTGCCTAATATAAAAAAATGGTCTGTTAAAATGTAGAAAAGTATCTCCATACGTACTACAAAAAAATATCCAATAAATAAACACTAACCACTGGAAACGAATATCGAAAATGTTCATTATACATACCTATGTACATATATCAATATGTTTTCTGCGTGTAATGTGTGCTCATTGGTTTGTTTATATTATTATCTATCATTAGTCGTAAAAAAAAGAAGATATAACGCTACCTAGAACACAAACTTATTCCGTACCTATTAAAATGTTGATATTTAGAGAAATGCAGGGCTGATTTTTCCATCTATTAAATTTATTAATAGATGGATTGGATACAATTGTATTATTAATTGTTCCCATGGAAATTATTTATGAAATAGATTTAATGGGAGATGGGAAAAGCGACTCTAATTCTCGTATTATAATTTCCTCGAAAATGTCTACCCAAGTTTCTACCCTTATAATAACATTTTTCTTCCGGTTATTCTTCGATTTATTACTAAGTACATATAAAACATGTTATTGTGAATAATCTCTTTTAAAATTGTCATCCTGTACATAGAAGAAGGTTAAAGACATACAAATAGAAAACATGACAAATTAGTACCCATCAGGTCCAAGCTGTAAGAACACAAAGTAAACTTATCGACCGTCTAATTACACATTTGTTTTTTTACCGTTCCTGGTGTGGACGAGCAGTAATACATATTAACTTGTACGATGACTTTTACGCTATTTTAACATTTATAACTGGTTTTCACTCGTAATTATTGTTGTTAGTACAAATAAATTACCATAATCAGTTAATGAAGTCATTATTCAAGGGTAAATTTTTGTTCTACAATTTTATCGAGCGAGTTCTCAAGATTTTATTCGATTCAGCATTTTACTTTTTCCGTCTCGTAACGAAAGTCCTTTCCTTTCACTAATTCGTAAGATAATTCTGAATTGAATGCATTCTGTACAACTGTACCCGTCCTATTTATGTATGTAGAGAAAGTTGTTTAACATTAAAAAATACCTTTTATTGGGTATTGATGTCTTGATTTTTTTGTTAACAAATTGTCTGGTAAGGGCAGACCGAGAGGTGCTTTGAACTTGTTTGCAAAACTTCGTCTGCGCGTAGCGTTTTGCGACTCCATTTCCTACTACTGTTGTTTCCTTTTGCTACGTAGTATCGGGATAATGCGTATTACATCTCCAGGGGTGCGCCACTCCAGTCTGGCAAGATATGCGTTTCAAATATATAGTATTTTTTAAATAAAATTAGTATCTGATTACTTAAATTCGTACGATGATTCTTCTTTAATTTTTAAAGCTGCATATAACAATATATTTGGTTTAATTTTAATTTCGGTTTTCTCAAATTTAACTTATTTTTTTATTAGTGATTTAATGTTGAAATATGCTGACAACTAAATATTGGGACAACTATAAGCGGTCTTTGGTATTTGATCCAAGTAACATTTTCAGTCTTATAAGAAACGTAACGACGTCGTCACGACCTAAAATACGACTTGCATTTAGACGTAACGATTTTGTTACAACCCTTTTACGACTAAATTTGGACGGTTGGGAATAGGTTGTCACGACTTTTCATATGACTTTCATGTGACTTAATTGGATATGACCTTTATAGAACTATTAGGTCGTGTCCTAGGAATTATTGTGATATTGTCGTATACAGTCATTATAAGGTCGTAACAATCTTTGATATGACTTCGATCCGACCTATGATCTGATATTTGTTTAAACACGCCAAAAGAACGTAAAATAACGAATCAGTATGTATTGTAATACGTATAGGTATCTCGTATTCATCTGTTTATAGTAGAGATAAATAAAATGAAACCTCAATAATCAAACTGTATTAAGTATGAAAGTAAGTTATTTTACGAAAATGTTTAAATGTGTTTAAATCGATTTCTAGCTATGTTATGATACCAAAACTGCTCAGAATTTTTTTTACTGTAAAAAGTGGCAAAGATACCCCGAAAAAATACAACTCGCCTTCCAAATAATGAAAATCAAAGATAATTTAAGAAATCATGAAAAACAAACGTATTTTAAACATTGGTTTAAATGGGTTAGAGTGTATTCATATCTGTAGAGCATAATTGATAATATCGAAGAAATATATTTTCTAATTTTTAAAACCGGAGAGGCTGTGAGGCCCCAATACAGAAGAAAATTAAGTGAGTGGGGCTACCGTAATGAAGCGAAATTCTTAAATTTTGTCTACACACAGGCATTTATTTAAAAACTGGGTTTCCGGGCTTTCCAAAAAAAAAAAGAATCGTCTTGATTATTACATTTTTCTAAAAACTGTTTGATTTGACTTAAGGGGTTTGAAGACAAGTGAGAATGAACTCATCTTTAAACTTTATAAGAGATGTTTATTTTCGTACTTTTATTCATAGACTAACATTGACAGCAAGAAATTGGTCAATTTTTATTAATGATTAATGAACCGTACCGAAGTCGTATAGAACCTCTGTTACGATTACCACTTTTTTAGCACCATATTTCTGTTCATGGGTTGTGTCGAGGTTGTTTTCAATGTTAGTATACTCTGTTACTGCTATTAATTTTTGAACGCCATGTTTTTATTTATGGGTCATATGGAGGCGTATTCAAAATCAATGTAACCTCTTTTACCACTCCCGTCAATTTAGGTACTGTTTTGTCTCAAAGTCCTATTGAGGTCTTATCACGTTTTTTAATTACCTTTGTCCAACTATCTTTCTACAAGGTCATAATAAAATCATATTTTTTTTAACGACCCTTATTTATACAACTATATTCCTTAAGTCATGTTAAGGGTTGTATTGTAGATGACAACGATCTCGTAACGATCGCCTCAGAACCATCCACTTTTATCGTCCAATTAGTCATCTTATGCGTACCATATGACCTTCATACGACAAGGAGTTTCGATAGTCATGAGTATAACCTTATAACGACCCTTAGACGACCTACACTCATTAAAATTATTTTTACGACCATTTTATGACCATTACGCGACTAATTGGGCATATGGGCCAAAAATTATAACTCAAAATGTTATCCGGGAAGGTACCAATGAGTATCTAATACATGTATAAGTAGGCGCTGACACAATACAGTGGGTTCTTTGACTTAATAACTCAGAAATCAATTGTCGCTCGCAGTTTTTATTGTTTTTTATTGTTGTAGTCTCATTAACTTTTGGAAAGAATAGGACACAGTAAAGCTACTGATTAAAAAGTACTTGAAATTATTATCCGGCAATACCATACTGGCAAGTGAATGCGTGATATTTCACGTGAATTATCTGTAGCAAAGATCACTGTTTATAATATAATTAAAAAATATGGTGAAAGTGGAAATATTGACGTTCGTGTCGGGAAAGTTCGGGAAGGTCCAAAACTGTCTCCGAAAGAAATTTAAGGCAGTTAGTTAAATTTTGCAATTCAGGAAGAAATACGTTAAGAGAGATCACTATACGTTGGAATTAGGAATCTGCAAAGTGGTTGGGAACTTTGCAGACAAACACCCCCAAACCATAATATCTTTGGGACATTTTACAGTCCTTTTAGGGCAGGCATTATGAAATGCTTCTTTATTATTCCTAATCACCCTTTTGCGGTAGTCTCCCACACACACGTGAAATTTGGATTCGGCGCTAAAAAATAAGTTTTTGCCAATCTTTTTCGTCCATGAAGGCTTAGATTTTGCCCAAGTATACCGTACCTGCTTTTGAGTTTTAGTTAAGGGCGGTTTTTCCTTAGCCTACAAAATCCAACATGGTTAGGTACAAAATATATCATAGGAAAATTCACATACCTTATAAAAGCCGACGCCACACTTGTAAATATATTTTTTTGCAAGTTTCTCGAGAAAAGCTCAACCCAGATTCCTGATTTCTACCTGCATTGACTTATTTCTGAATTGTCATTGGGAAGTCGATTATTATCTGAATGAAAAAGTACCTAGTTTTTTATATGTATATTCATGTTCTTTTCTGGTCATACTTATATACAAATATAAAATAAAACCCATGCTCCAGTAACACAAAAATAATAATAATACCATTGTTTAAATGATAAATTAGATCTTGCTGCTACGCAATTTCTGAGAATGAGTTTATTAAAAAACCAGTAATTATTTGCATAGTTCTAAAACTGATTAAATCGTTCTAAAATGATTTGATTGATTTTCTATTAACTTATCCCGTTTTTATCGCCACCCCAACAGTTGGAAAATTCTGCTTTAAACTTTTCAACTGCCTTTCAACTTTATAGTTATTGGAATTAAACTTTTAAATCAGGTACGGTTCGGTTTTTCTCTATGAACTGCCCATATCAATCAAAAACGAACAAAATTTTTGTTTTATTAGTAATTTTCATAAAATTCGGTACTCACTTATAGCAACAAAACTCATAAGGACAAAGTAGTTAAATTATTTTATGGAGCAAAGTAGACCCGTAACAGTGGCATAGTACGCAAATATCTGATCAGTAGAGCCCGGATCCGAATATTATACGACGTCAATATCAGAGGCGGATCGAAGATACCGGTGTAAACACATGTACAGAAATGATAAACATGTCATATGTACCACATTAAAATAAGTGTATTTTAAACGCTGTCCAGCTGCCTTCATATACGAAGCTGTATCCATTACAAGCAGTAAGACATCCTTTATTATTTTCATATTACTGGCGTGTTTCAAGGCTGCTATTGAGACTGCTATCCACACATAAACATATCGTTTCTGAATTTGTGCGTTATAACACCTTTGTTGATATTAAGCGAGCTGGCATTGCCACTGTCTCATCCAACACCCCAACCAATAAATTTGCGATGTTCTGACTACTAGCATCGACGGTTTTATCTACACTAACCCATACGTGTTTTACCCCAATAATATTTTAAATAGCCATCGTCCAGAACACCTGCATTTTTGCAGAGATATGTTTTGGTATCATAATAAACCCCTGTGAGTAAAGAAGCTAAAACTACTGGATAAAAATTGCTTGCAAGGTTAATACTTTTTTTCGACTATTGGTTCCAATTTTACACGCTTGCCAAAAACAATTTACTTTAGACCAAGTTGCAAAACCATTTTTTGCATATTAACCCTTTCGTCGACAAAAAAAATTTTGGCAATAGCACCTGAGCTTCAGAAAATCCACGTTTAAGCTATAATCCTGAATTTCGTTGAAAAATCTCACCATTACATCATGACGTTGAGAGCCGTTTTTCAGAAAGAAAATGTTCTAATACCACTGAAAAGTTTAATCCAATTACAAATTTATCTACTGTAAGTTGGCCTAGACGATGGTCTAGGAATGACAGGGGCCAAGCAGGACTTACCCCCCGATATGTATGTACAGGCGCAAACCGAGCCTCATAAAGGATGGGCCTGTTTTCCTCGTCTACCCCTCATGCAAATGTAGACGGTATTGGTGATTTCGACAGACCTCCTCTGGTCCTAGCACATGGACCTTCCCGGCTGGATCGCCTCTTCTAGCGCTCATCGGTCTTGGTCTTCGCCGACTTTTCCATAGCCACGGGCTGTAATTTGTCGCTGGTCACGACTGTCAATGTGGTAGACTTTTATACCCTTGCTGGAAACAGCTTCACACCGATCTTTTCAGGGCTCATGTATATGGAAACTGTTTTCCTACTTTAAGGTAAAGAGTCTGATCTAGAACATTTTTATGTATTGTTGAAGTACGCAGTAGGAAACTTAACGGAGTTGTGAAAACAACCATTGTTTCATATTCCGTGACTTAGAGTCCATTGAAAGTATACTTTTTTAATATTCATTAGAATATTAAAGTAATAATTGAAAATAATGTACATAATCGAGAAATTTTTCTACGTAACATACATTTTTTACTAAAGATTTTCTCATTATTGTATTATAACTTAGTTTAACAATAGATTGATAACATAACGGTCAATTTGAATTCAACGTTCAGAGACAATTAGCTTTAATAGCATTATTATTAACCCGGAACTATAAGTGTTACTTTAATAACTAATGAATAACGATCTTTTTAAAAGTCAATACTTATGTACCTCAGGTAAGCTACTCCATAAGTACCGTAGTCTTTCAAATAAATCGTTTCGTACTGGCAATTCAAAATAAGCGATACGCCCTCTAGGGGTTCCTGGAAGTACTCGGACGCGGTCAGATATTATAGGTTTAGTTTTTACGAACAGTTCGTTACGAAGATCGTCGACGCACCTCAACGTTCACGAAATCGCCTAAGCGAAGTTCATTGGCTTGAGTTTTAAGCACAACCCAGCGCAAAGATCGTCAACGGAATTTGTTCGCAAAGTTTCCCGAAACCAAACCTGTATTTTTGAGCCGTTCCGTTTTTTAAAGGTTTGATAGGTGCAGTGCGTCTGTCAACAAAATTAGTTGTAATCAAGCCATATCTGGTTTCGGCGCAATTTCACTCTTATTTTCCGGTGTGTAAAGCTATATTTCTGAACTATTCCGTAGATATACGACACTCACAGTGACGCGATGGTAACGTATGCGAGTCTGTTCATCCATTATGTCATCGACTTTGTTCAGCCCCGTTTTGAGTCGGGGCTGTTTGGGTGGATATGCGCTACTGTCAAATTGGTATCATCAGAAGATGATTAAAACAGTATCTTGGCCTTATGTAAGCATTAAATTTCAATTGTATTTGAGAGAACCCAGAATAGTATAAAAAATAACACGGCTCAGTCGCTAAGAACTGTCTAATACGTTATAACAAAACTCAAGAAGTAAATAATGGTGTAGGGGATAATAAATCTAAATCCCTCTTCCCCCCACCCAAATACAGTCCTGTTGTCCTCAATCAACGTCATATAAAGTTGAAGTTATCAACGGGTACAATTTTTAGTTCTTCTCGTTTTTTCATATTTTATATACCCAAGTGGACGTGTGAGAGCGTCCTTGCAAGATTAGTTGCGATATAAAATACTGACGACATTGAAACACGGCACAAGTTTTTACGATGGTTGCGTATAAAACATTTATTGATCTCTGCTGCTAACTTCCATATAGATGTTTATTTGTATGGACAAAGCTTGATTTACTTAACTCCTTATAAATCCCATGTATTGAGTTTAAGACGTTTTCATTTGCCTGCCATTCGCTTCTACACCAATCATGTAATTTAGCGCAAAACTAGTTGCACCGCTAGTGCATGCCTCGCTGTGAAGTGTCAAAGTGCTGTGTGGCTATCAGACTCGAATAGAAAGAAGTCTTAGGCACTTAGATCTTTAATTATTTTTTTGAACTTAAACACTAACAAATCTTTTTCCATGAAAATAACTCAGCTATGGGTAACACTATAATTGCGTTGAAAGAGTTGTCACAAAAATATAACTGGTACTTCTAGTTCTAGTTCCATTAACATTTTATTAGATATGGCTCAAGATATAATAGGAACAATCGATTGTTGCTGTAACTAATACATTATTGCCAGATATATAATTGATTGCCAAACCTTACTTTAACAGCAGCAGTTAATACCATTTATTTTTAAAGAGTTATAAAATTGAATAGCTCTAATTTAAAATATGCTACCGATATCCAGACATCGCAATAAAACTTCACGAAATAGGAACCGTAAGAACTCCGTAAAAACAGCAATGAGATTAATGGTGATAACAGTTTATCGACATTCGTTTAGAGTGCCCTTGGACTAGGTCAGCGTAATTAAAAGGAATAACTGAGAAAGTATTCCTAATTAAGAAATTTATTTGTGTTTAACGAGAAAATTGTGAAAATGGAGTTATGAACTTTTTCAAAAAATGTGTCTCCTATCAAAATGAAATAGGGGTAATTTTTTATGTTGAATTAAGTTCTGGAATGGAATTTATCGAAGATTCAAAAAGTCAGCGGTGAAAAGCCATGGCCAAAAATGAGGTAAAATTGGCATCGGCCTCTAGGAACTGGCACAAAATAAATAAAACCATCGCATTTATCAATATTAAAACAACCGTACCAAATTACTAATGATTTGTATAATGGTTCCTTGGTTATAGCAAAAACAAAATATTAGAGCCCCACATAAGACGCCATAATAATATGGCGCCTTAAAGTGGGGCTCTAACATTTTTTTATGACTGTGATGTTCCGTTCCCGACACATGCCAGAGCATCAGAGCCATAGAAATAATATAAAAAGAATTAGCATTAAACATTCAATTGGGGACCGCAATGGATTTTCAATATGGCGGATTTCAACGAATTGCTTAGAGCCGATTGGTCGAAAGAAATACCTCCACAAGGATATCCTTGATATCGGACAAATCTACTGTCTCACTCGTTTCGGGATATCCCGTATATTTTTTATTTATATGTACATTTCCTGTATATATATATATATATATATATATATATATATATATATATATATATATATATATATATATATATATATATATATATAATCATTAACGATAAATCAGATAAATTATATACTACCGAATGAATAATCGATGTGTAGGAATTATTTTGGTTTATAAACTTTTAGTAATCTGCAAAATAAGGCTGTTTGCTAAATAAAGGGATTATGTTTAGTGTCAGTCAATTCACCTTTATGTTTATATAGTTTCTATAAATATTTTAATTTACATAGATTCGGATCCTTGTTTAATTTAAAATGTTGACCTTCGCTTATAAAATAATTTACAAAAAGTGTATCTATATCCAAAACACCATCTGCGAAGATATTTTAGATTAAATTTAATGGTTTCTTATAACAACCGAACAGTCGAGAAAATAAAGATTATAGTTACATCTACAATTTGTAACTGTAAACTAACAATTTGGCTGTAAAACAGTAGTAAAATATTTTAATTGCATTTTGAACAATATCATTTGGACTCGATCCACATTCATACCATACGAATAGTTGGTTACTCAGCCATTACTAGTTCACTTACCTCTCTGAAACATTGTTATATTGTTGGTGATCTCAGTGCTTTCATCATTATTTTCACGGATATTGCTCAGTAGCAATTGCAATAGTACCATCAACTTGTGCACGTACCACTAGTCAAATCGATACAACTCGCTTTTCTTCCTGAAACCCCATGATATCCGTTCTGCCACAAACGATAAAGTTATGGAATTTAACACCTAGTTTGTTTTCCCCGTGTCTTGATATTCGCATTAAGCATGTTTATTGATCTGGAACAAGCGGGCACAAAAGAGATCGAGAATAGTTAGTCCTGAATTCTTAAATATTTGCTGGCTGTTGAACAAGATATTGTAACATGCATTATCTTGTTCTGCGCTACTGCACACAGCTTTCTGTTCAGCAGTAATGTTTTGATGCTAAAAGGCGTGTTGTTTAGTTTTTCACGTTATAGGACCGTTTGTACTTCAGTAAGGATATGTTTAAAACCATATTTATAATAGTTATAGGATTATGTGTTGATTACAAATTCCATCCATTAGCCAGCCACACACGGAGGCTTCGGAAGCAGAATTGATGTGTGCCGTTCAAAAGTCGCGCGCAAAAGTGTTGATTAGTGGTGTCACAAACGGTCCCTACAGACTTAATGACGTTACATTTAGATACGGGTGACACAAGAAATAATTTTGTAATGCTACGTAGCTATAGCAACTAGAATATAAAGCAGGCGTAAGAGGAAATCTTACGAATGCAAGGGAAAAAACGGTTGGTTTTACGTAGTATAGACTTTTTTTGCGAATTAGTTTTAAACACCTTTAAATGGATAAATTTTATAAATGGTTTAAATTACAAACCAGGTACTAACTCCATTTTTCGCATACAAACTTGGAAAATGGTTTTTTTAAATTGACTTGTAATATAGGTACCGCGGATGTACCACTTAAGATGTAGGTCCAAATAAAAACTTTATTATCTTATATACAGAAAAAGTCTAGTATGAAAGTTGTTGTAGATCAGTCAGTACTATAAATTAATGTAATTAAAACTTATACAGTTCAGTCAAAAGCGGTATATGGCCAACTCTTGCCCTTTCTTCCAAACATTTCTTTGACTAAGAGGAAGTCTTTTTTGTTATTAACTGAGAGGCGTAAACATATACCATACCACATATAATAGCCATTCTTCGTTTTGTATTTAGAATTAACATTATTATTATTACTTTTAAAGCACAAGCCCTCGTAAAATACAGACACTCCAAATAAAAGTTTTCAAATTTCTAAAATACCACAAGCCATTCGAAACCTGTCCGATTTGGGACACTTCTAGCACACTAACAAACACTTTTTAACGTGAGACTACAAACTGCCATCTAAAACTCTCGCAGAAGTCGTGGGGAGGGACGCTCCTGATGCGTGCCGTTCCAGCGTGAGCTCCGGAACGCCTCGGTTTTACGCGCGGTCCAAAGTCTCCGTGTTTGGGGCTAGCTATTATCGATGAATTTCTTTATAGGTAATGGATGGCATTTGTAATTATCCTATTAGTATAAAATAAACGCTAAAGAACTTGACAAGTTCGATTTGAAAATAGGTCTGTTACTTTTATGAAAACAAAGTTATAAAAAAATTTAAAAAGTACTCAGTGTAGATTTGTGACTAAGTTTTCTTTTTTTTTTTTTGGTAGAAAAATTGTTAAGCAACTCACCTGATGCTAATGTGTCTGCTTTAATTGTTTGCTACAAATTGAGGTTAAAGCGAAAATTGTTTTATTGTTATCTATTAACACCTGATTTACCACCGTATGTGTATAATATTTATAGAAAGTCTAATACTAGATCGATAAGCGTACCATACTGTACCCGAATTTTTTGCAGTGTTGTATGAGAAAGGCACGAGAATCGCAAATATTTTTATTCGTGTTAAAATTCCTGGTATCTAAATAGGCGTAACGTATAACTTTCTATTTGATGTTGTAACTTATAACTTGCTGCTTGTCTTTTTATCCCAGGGCATTCTTTCAGGAATTTCGTGAAAAACTGCATTATTGCATAATGGGTGTCAGATTTCGAAATAATGCATTGTTATGTTTACGAATAATCAGGGCCGGATTTAGGCACACTGAGGCTCTAGGGCACTAAGGAATTGGAGGCCCACAGAATTGGCAAAACACACTGTAGCATTATTATTATTTTTGTCCACGACTATTAAATAATGTACTCATTATGTATGTGTTTCCTCAAAGATAATGCTACCCATTATTCCCTGCAGTGAATAATGATTTCATTATTCACTAGTGAATAATGATTTCATTATGCACGTTAACGTTAAAGCAATGCGCCAATTGAATGGATGGTAAAGAATTAATATCTAAATTAATGTGTTGATTATTATTATTTGTGGGTGTAAATAATTTTCAAATCAATAACAAAATTACGCTTTGACACATTGTCATGGCTTACTAATAAAATAATACAGTTTGTAAGCACGTAGGTAAATGATTTCAAAAACAATGTAGGAGATTGCCGCGTGTTGCTAATAGATGATACGTTGAAAAAAAGCTAATGTAAATTTTGAGAGTTCATTAAAGTACATCTTCGGCATGTACCATTTGAGTGCTTGCTAGAAAACTTAGAGAGACAACACTTGTCTTTTGGTTGCTACAATTTTCACATTTTAAATTTTTAGTAAAGTCACTAACGTGATTTCATATAAACATTGACTGTCTTCATTATTCACTAGTGAATAATGAAATCATTGGATAGCATTATCCTTGAGGAAACACATACATAATGAGTACATTATTTAATAGTCGTGGACAAAGTATAGTATTCTACTTGCATCTAATTATTCACTAAGGTGATTTACATAAACTTCACTCTCGTGAATAATGTCCATCATTATATGAGCGCTGAATAATATACTACATTCTTTTTCTGAGTTTGTTATTTGAGTATCGCTTTGACTTGTGGTAACACTATCTTTAAAAGTTTTGGGTGTTTTCCTTTGCAGGTTTTTGAAAAAATCCGTTAAAGTAATTTTTGCTAAAAGATCTTCAATCCATTTTCTCTTGCTTGTTTCCTTTTGTAGGCGCCGCGCGCCGCTCTCAAAAATTTGCTTAGACATGTAAAAATTAATTCAGTAATTATAAATAATACAATAAATCGCAAAATGGGAATTCCAAGCAGACAAAACGTCGTGAGTATATAAATTTCTAGTCAGAACTGAACCGAATAGGAAAGTACTGAGTGATGGAAGGCGCTAGATGGTCATAGTGCTCTGCGTTGTGCGTCATTCTTTTCGGCGGTCTTGTGTTTCAGTGGCTAAGATGTTAATAGAAATCAAATTCCTGGCAACAAGTGCAAAGTGCAATCCTCATCAACACGGGCCTATCAAGTTGTAAACAGTAAACCTGTAAACCGCCAAATCGGACAGTGTAAAAACATTCAGTAGTCGTCGAACAAATAAAATTAGTAAATATATTTCATCACGTTATGACAGTAAGATATTTGGAAACCACAGATAAACACTCAATTTTTTTTATAAGGACTGTGAGGCTCGAGGCACCCCCAAAGCCTTAGGTCCTAGGGCGATTGTCCTTTTTGCCCTAATAAATCCAGCCCTAATATTATACAAATAGTAAACATATGTTTAGGTCATAGATTATACATGCATTGTGGTAAAACTGAAGTAGTTGCCACATACACCTAAGCACTGGGTACTATACTCGACGCGCGTATCGCCAACCAAGTTGGCATCATCTGGAGATGATTATGATGATGACAACTTGTTAGCGAGCCGCGCGTCTTGTGTTTATTTCAGTGTTAATAACGGGTGAACAGAGATTCTAACCCAGTTCAGGTTGCCCTGCATCAGTGGTCCAAGAAAACAATTGTTTTGTTTGAAATTTTCTAGTTCGAGATAAGTGGCATTTGATTTACCGGTCTTATAAAATATTTGAGAGATATGTTTTCGCAAGTTAATCGTATTGGCTTTAGGGATATATTTAATCAATTATATGTCTGTAAAATTTGGTGTCTACGTCTAGAAATAAAGACAAAGTTAAAATAATCAACTGGCAATAAATGTAATCATTTTGTATAATTTTCGTCGGCATTCTGCAAGGAAGCGCGATTTTCCGAACGTGCAAAAATCCGCCGTATATATTGTGAAAAGTGTCGGCCCCATGACGTTACCCTGGAGAACTCCCTGTTTGACCAGTTTATATTAGCCATCGCAATATCGTATTTTAAATTTTCCTCGAATGTTCGTCAGTAAAAATAGAAAATGAGGCTGTTTCCGTCCTTACCTCGACTACAGTTATTTATGTAGTAATTATCATAGTATACAAGATATTTATAAACAATGTTATTAATTATTTCACAATTAGTCTTTCATTGAAATGAAACAAATTCCCGTTATCAAATTGTAATTATTGTACATTGTAATTCCCAGGAGGTCGGCTAATATCGAGGTAATTCCAGCTAGATAATTTCACCTTCTAACGACAAAACAGCCGTCACTTTACCCTGTTGAATGTTGATTCATTTAATTATGAGAAAATGTTTTATTCGGAATATACTTTTTCCGCAATAATTTAACTTCTCTAGTTCACAACATTACTTTTATTGTTTTATTGATTTTTCCTGGCCGAAGGTCAAGGCCTCCCAGTTGATCTGATTATTCTGAATGCGAACATTATGTGGACCAATAATATACAGAAAATTTATTTTTTTGTTATACAGGGTGTCCGAAAAGTAATCTGCCGTACTTCGGGGATCGATAGAACACCTCGAAACAACTCAATTTTGTTATATAAACTAGTTTATTATATAAACATCGCAATACGCCATATACCATAATCTAAATACCTTGTTAATCACTAAAGCTGGCCGAGGTCACCTGGCCGACAGAGCCGTCATATGACTCATATGTTTACATCATATAATACTTGAATAAGTACAATAAATGGAAAAAATTTTAACAATAATATTATATTTTATAAAAATTTGTATAAAACTCACCCTTTTAAGCAGATTTATGAAGTAGTTTGGTTGTCGTCATCACAAAGTGGGAAAGATCTATAGTATAATAGCATCAGGTATGTTTCTACAGCTGTCTCCGTCAGCGATGTTCGCTTTGGTGAAAAAATATGTTTGTATTTTGAAAATGACCGTTCAACATCTACGGATGTAATACAGGCATAAGTAAAACAATCTGTGAACTCACTTAACGAAGTTGTAGATGCACCATCACAAATTTGTCTTAATTTGCTAAAATCAGAATCTTTCTGTAATACACTCTCGAATTTTTCATTAACGCGATTATTTTTTGCGTCATTTATAGCCTGTAGCTGTGTATTTACGTCGTCCACTATTTGCAGCGATTCGTTAGGGTTGAACTGTAGTATCACAGCTTTTATTTGTTGAAAATATTCAGCATAATAAAAAGTCGCTTTCAACCACGTTCCCCAACGTGTAAGAATCGGCTCTTGTGGTTCAGGGATACCAGGACACTGTCTGTGAAATGCTCGAAGCCGTTTAGGAGATTTGAGAAATACTTTTTTTGTATTTGCTATTAATGCATCTACCTCTAGAAAACATTTTCGAATCGTTTCTGCCACAAGATGTAACGCATGCACTTTACACGTAACATGTAAAAACCTACAATTGTCTCATTGAAGAGAACGGCCTACCACGCGCATTGTCGCGGCACCATCAGTCGCAAACATCAATACTTGACTTGTTGAAAGTTCAAATTTTTCGAATGTCTCCAACACCACACGCGTAATTATTTCGCCAGTACACGCAGTTAGTCTTTTACTAGCTAGTAAAAGTAGAAATGTTGGTTTAAGAGGGTCCAGTACACGTACTATAATATTTAAAATAGAATTTTTTTTACAATCTGTCGTCTCGTCAATACATAACCAGAGCCGTGTATTTTTTAATCCACATTTAATCCTATTTACAATGTTTTCTTAAAAAATGTTTTCTTAAAATGTTTTCTTAACTGCCTCTCAAGTCACCGAAGTAACTCCCCAGAAAATCCTAGGATTTTGTGTTGAGTAAAGAGAGACGAGGCCCTACAGTTTATTGTGGAGTCCGAACCACATCTAGGGCATCGACAGTTCACTCCCATCTTAATCCGAAGCAAATTACAAATAAAATTTGTTGCTCCGGGATGGATTCGAACCATCGATATTCGGTACCGAGTAAATAGCTATAAGCGCTTTTACCCACTCGGCTACCAAGCGTCTTCACGAACAGCTGGAATATATCTACGTAACGATGTACGACTTGGTAAGTTCACCTGGGAATTGTATTTATTCCAAAACTCCCGAAATGGTTGTTTATCCAGTATGTGTAGCGGAATATTACAGGCTATTAACATTAACAATAAATCAAACATAAACTGAGTTGTCAAAGGCATGCCATTTTTTTTATTTTGATGTTGCACGGTATTGATGTGACGACGACAATCTGTTTTGTGTCGGCACATTAAGTCTTGAGTGCAAACTTTACAAATTATTTTGCATCCGTCATAGAATAAATCCGGAAATTCACCGATAAATTTATTCACTGTGTCCGCGTCGGTCGTTTTTTACCCTTTGGCGCGTTTGACATGTATAATTTATAGGTACAACCTCACGCATTAACCTTTCAAATAAGACTGCAGCGTAAATCACTTCTAAATCGGCACGTGTGACGCCAGCGCAAGACCGTGCCTGTACTCCAGCCACTTCGGCCAGCTTTAGTAATCACTAAGTTTTTCCATAGACATATATTCAAACTCGTCACGTCACTATTGCTCTGATATTCATTTACGGTTTTTTTGTCGCAAAATCTTTCGTGACGTTACAACTTTTCGGGACCATTACTATCAACGATTATGCGGAAGAAACTAGAAATCTGTACCACATACTCCGAGGGCCAAAGCACAACCTGTCTAAATTTAAATGGGAAAATGGTAAAGAAGCAAGGAGGTAGCCGAAAATTGATATCCCGGTATGCAGATACCGAATGTTCGTAGACATGATTGTTATTAACGTTTAAAGTGTGGTAGAAGAAGAAAAAATATTCGACTAATAAAAAAGCGCAAGAACAATGTTGCCAAGTTTCCTCAGTTGTAATGACATTTTAAGTAAACGAGATTAATTAAAAATTAAACATACATCAGTGATATACCAATCCTGTTTACCTCGGCTCTTATTGGCAATATGTAAGGATCCTATCATATTCAAACATTAGTAAATATAATGATTTTGTTAAGGCTTTAAAATGATGTTGGCTTCGTAAATCGTTACGTCACAACAACGAAAGTCGCTTTAGACTTAGTTGCGAAATGTTCTAATGTACGTATTTTTTGTCCGGTTTTAATATAGTTTTATAACTTTCATATTTTTTTGTGTAAATAAGTTAATGCCGTTAATGATGTCCTCTCTCATCCAAATAACCTCAGAACTCACTCATTTGATAGTAGGTTTTCGAGCGTTGCGAGTTATGTTTATTTCAAAGCATCTTAAACCCGAATGAATAATAAAAGAGCGGCTGCAGTTGGCAACACGGTAACATAAAAGTAATGTAAATTTGATTAAGGTGAACATAGTTAATGAATGATAAAACTGATTCATTTGTTTTCGCATAAAGATAACGTAACGGCTTTTCAACTCAAACACCTTGTAAACACAGTCTGCGGTGGTGAGTAAATTATTTAGTTATTTCTTGTCTCATCGTCATGGGCGTCTGCAACTATTTTCCTCTAAGTTGCAGTTTAACAATGGTCGCTAGATTATGTAAAGTAAAATTTAATATAATCTTCATTTATTTTTGGCATCTGGCCAAAGTGCAATAAAATAAACAAAACAAGAAAAGGCCTAAACGTATAATAATTTACAGATCGGGAGGTAACGATAAATCCAAAAGACGACTTTTACGTATGTAGATATAATATATTGTAAACACCTAACGAAACATTCCCAAACAATATGAAATGATAAAATATTCTTATGTACTATGCAGTAAATCTTTTTTCTTTATAAAAATGGAAACAAAAAATGTAATGTACAGAGTGTTCCATTTAAAAAAAATTGAGAAAATTCAATTTAAAAAGTTCTTAATTGAATACTAATTTTTGGCTACCCTGTACATTTTTAGGAAATGAAAATGATTCAAAAACATTAATTAGATGTCTCGTAACTGGTATTCACATAAGTTTTTCTTAAAACCCATAATTGTGATTTTTTTAATATCCATCTGCAGAAGGCATTATTTCAACAAAAAAATTCATTACATCAAAGTGGTTGGGATATTAGCCAATAATAATATAGGAATGAATAGAGCCTAGAAAGAGACTTCAAAAAATGTACTGATATACATAGCATTCCATTTAAAAAAAAGGCACTTGGTCCTGTAATTTCGTCTTGGCTCGCCCTGTGTGTTCGAAAATAATTTCAAGTTATAGACTTTTTTTATCTAGTTTACTTGCAATTTTTTAAAAAAATTCTAGCTATCGTAGAACTCGAGATATCGAGGTCCGACGCACTATTGCACCACCCTGTATATACTGTTTCTCTTGTAATTGTTTGATAAAAATACACGTGTGTGTATTGGTACTACATTCACCAATACTTTTAGCCCTATTCGTATTAACTTTGGATGTTACCGATTTCGCCAAAATAACCACAAGGTAAGATATTGTGTCATATATGCATGAACATATTTACTCAGACATATATCATCTAGTGTCAACCCTGGAATTGATATCATTTTTCGCTACCTCCTGATCTCTAATGATAATATACAGAGTGTTAGAGCAAGTTAGAAAATTTGTAATTTGTTTCGGACTAAGATGAGAAAGGAAATTGTCGATACTTTAGATGCGGTTCGGACTCCACAATAAACTGTAGGGCCTCGTCTTTACTTAGAATAAAATCCTAGAATTTTCAAGGCGTTTTTTTTCGGTGACTTTAGAAATTTATTGCCGAGCTTGGGAAGACTTTCCAGATCCTCAAAAAAAACGTTGCCAAATTTAAACAGTTGAAATTGTTAGGATATGTATTCTTTGATATAATCGATTTGCGTAATAATATAAGGGCGATAATTTTTTTAATTAGTTTTTTTACTATATCTCGTATAATTGACCTGCAACTGTTACTTTCTGTACTGAAACGGATTCCTTGCAAAATATTTCAGAAGGCTAGATTTATTTTTTTTCTAATGCCCAGTAATGATAAGTAATGAATTCAATCTAGTGGTCCGCTTACAAAATATGTTTGTCGGTTTTTAAATAGGAAAATAAACACACATCTAGTACTCCTTGTAAATTCGACACGTGTATTTTTCTTTGTCCTTTCAAAAGAATACATTTAAATTTAGTTTAAACATTTTTATAATGATTAATGATTGTTTCATCAGCCCAGAACAAGTTTCGAGTGGGCGCCTCTGCCTATTTTATTATCCACTGTCTACTCCGATGGGTTTGCACGGAGGACCCTGAACTTGTAATGTACGTCTCTATGAATATGCGGCCCCTCTTACCACTTGAGCCTCAGTACAATGATCTGTAATTATCATATAAAAAATTTTACACCAATTATTTTGGCGGGCTGGTATTTGATGACTATGAGTACCTTTATAGGAATAATTCGTAAATTTAATAATAATGACGCATACTGTTGTTTCTGCCTTTTTTCTAGAAGACCTATGGCTTGTACCGATGCGGATCATTCTACAGAAAAATGTAATGAGTAAATTAAAAATAATAATAGTAGTAAAAGTCTTGACACATGATCGTTTTTATCGTAATTTGAAAATTTATTTATTAAAAATAAAAAAGTGTATTACGTATTTTAAAACTACATAGGTATATGTAACATGGGTTACTCTACTTTGTCACATAGAAAATGCAATATACCTAGTAATCGTCCTATAAGCATACTTCCAACATTCTCTAAACTACTCGAGCCAATTTTAACAACACAAATTAGAAAATATTTGGATAAAAGCAATATTTTACCAGTACACCAATTTGGATTTAGACCCCAAAACATAGTTGTTGTACTGCAGCTTTACTCCATACTATTGACGATATCTTGAGGGCAAATGATGAAGGTATATTAACTTTACTAGTTCTGCTAAACTATAGCAAGGCCTTTGATTCGATTGATCATCATATAATGGCAGCTATTTTCCATTATTTAAGCCTTAGTAGAGACTCCATACAACTATAATGCTCCTATCTTGCCAATAGAATTCAGTCTGTTAAAATTGACAACACCATTTCCGACTCAATGCAGTTGATATTAGGTGTACCTCAGGGATCTATACTTGGTGCGCTGTTGTTTTGTCTTTATACAACTGATTTTCATAAACACATAAACCATTGTAAAATGCACATGTATGCTGACGATCCGCAAAGTTATATATCTTTACTTTACAGTCATTAACTCTGTTTCATCAATTATTCTTAATGACAAACCTAGATATTTATGTGACAAAATTGTACCTCGTTCAGAAATACATAATGTGAATATTAGAAATAAGAATACCTTAGTTGCACCATCACATAGGACAGCACCCAAGTAACACATGTGGTCCTCTTATTACGCTTAAAACTTTATAAGTAATATATTATGGCAACTTATAGAACTAATTGGTTATATTGAGGATTTATTCAGCACTAACTTGCTTATAAGACAATTGGGTGGAATAAGATTGCTGGTAAAACGATCTCACAGCATGAATATAAAGCTACTTTATTAAGGCGTCTTATACAGTTTATTTACCTCATAAGAGACTTAGTAAGATCTTTTATACAGATATAAACCACGTGGATTTATAATAGGTGTATTAACTTATTAAATATGATTTGAACGAAACAACTACTCAGCGGCAAATACCCCGTCCTGCATTGGATTATACCTTCAAATCATGATAGATCGGTAGCCAATATCATTTGTCAATTCCTAACCAGACATAGACCGGTTTCGAACTTATTAATTCTCCTCAGTCTGCCATAGGTTATGGAACAGACAAATGATAGTGGCCAACCTGCTAGTCACATACTGACTAAAGTAAATTGAGTAGTGGTGAGAAGTATGTGAAACTTCTCATATGGTCCAAATGCTACTACTACCCGACCGACATCATAGATGTCTCTGTCTATTGACTACCGATCTATCATGATTTGAAGGTATAATCCAATGCAGGTCGGGGTATTTGCTCGCTGAGTAGTTGTTTCGTTCAAATCATATTTAATGACAGTAGTTTAGTCCACCTGGGCTAGAGGTCGCCGCTCTCGGTACTTGCTTCGCAAGTCGCTATCCACTACAGAGACATCTCTGATGATATTGGCTACCGATCTATCATGATTTGAAGGTATTATCGAATGCAGGTCGGAGTATACTATAACTCAGTAATTTTCTTTTACAACAAAAAGTTCTTGCTTTTTAAGCATTTATGTACTTTTTTTCATTTCAGTTATATCTCTACAATACAACAACTACAAAGTTACTACATTGGAGTTGCTACAGACACTATAATACGGTTGTTTTATAATTGCAAACCGTACCTCACATTTAAAGCAATCTTTTACTGCATAAAAACTTACTTGCAGTCCTTATACAGTAACTTCTTAATAGGTCTAATATGGTTTATAAAAAATGGTAAAATGTAACAGAAATGTTGCTATATTGCTACTTAAGCATTTATATACTATTTACGAAGCCTACCGAGTCAGTATAAACTGTGCCTATTTGAGGTATATAGATACTTTAATACTGAAATATTGTTGTCAACTCTTAATTATACAGCATTAAGCTTTGTAAAAAGGTGGAGTAGATATTTTTAGTGCTTTTAAAAATCAATTTGTACTGCTTGGGCACAATTCGAAAGATCCTTTACCTTCAACATTTATAAAATATATAATACCTTAGAAGATTCTCTAAAAAGTCTTAATGTAGTAGCATATGCGAGCGATGTTGCTTAGAAAACAAAATAATTAATAATTTATTTTATCTTATATTCCAGCACCAACTACTTAAAAATAAATATATTGTGTGTCTATTCTACTTAATATAGTACTTACCTTGTGTTTATTACTTGTCTGAGTTAAGTGGAAGAGCAGACATCAGTCTTCACACTGTAATCTGAATTTCGCGCCATGATTTTTTTTCCTTTATATTTGTATGTGTATTTCTTTTATAGTTACTGTATTAAATCTGATAGGATATAATTATTTGTATAATATCAACTTTTGTCAAATGAGGAAGAAAAATAACAAGCATTTATTATTATTATTATTATTATTTAATCAAACTTCAGTAGAATCTGCCAGGGTGTTGAAATATTTTAAATGATTTTTCAGGCGCAACTCAAAAACTACTTGACGGATCAAGTTCAAAATCGCTATAGGTAGGTTTCTTGTAGTGAGAAATCATAATTTGGTATTAGTTTTGACTTAAGTTATACAGGGCGTCCAGTACATTACATCAAATCATAAAATGTGCTCTACTTTTTTCTTAGAACAGCTGTACGGACATTTTTAATTGAAATTAGTATGTATTTACTAAAAAAGGTAGGTATACTTGTCGGAAATCGCAAAAATCAACCGTTTTCGAGATACTTAAGGATTAAAAGCTAACTGGATATTGCACACTACCAGTATTTTCGTTATTGCACCAAGTAGGCTTACGTCATAATTGCATTTTAGTAAAAAAACAATTGCAGTCGACAAATGACCAGTGTTTGTCCATTCTATTTTATTTTAATTTTCTTTCATTTATTTAAAATGTTCAGATTTTTATCTATAGACACCCAAGTCCCGAAAGGAATTTACTGTAATCCATATCATTGACCTAACGGGTAGATATAATTAGCGGTGAATCAATTGCAGTTCAAGTCCCCTTCCAATAGATCAGATTTGTGAGACATGGACGTAGTTTTGAAAATGTCAAACTTATCTGAAGACTCGGTACTTATGATAATAGCTACGCTAATCCAACAAGTTTGAGCAAACTGAAAATACAAAACCGCATCAAATTTGCTAATCTACTTGTAATTTTTTTTTGTGCGAAATTTAACTGAAATAAATGAAAGACGATAATAATTCGAGCGGCGCGACCTAAGCTGGAGTTCCAAATTGTTTTATCTAAAATGTTTTAGCCTGGATTAATTGGTTAATAACACTTCCATAGGGTTTGTTATACCACATGTCTTATAGTTAAGAGGATTATCAGATTTGATGTTAGGCCTCGGAATATATTACCAATAAGTTTCCTCCCATTAAATAATCCCCAAATAGGGAAGTAATCCAATAATAAAGCCTTTATATATAATAATATTATATATGCATATTAATGCCAATACACAGGGTTGCACAAGAACCTGACCTGTCGTATTAAATCGAATGAATAACTGATAACTTCTTAATCACTATGGTATAGATTTTCGACATCGTACTAGAAACCTCATTCTCCAAAGGCTTACAGCCACTGTGATAATGTACAGGGATTGGCAGAATAGATTTTACAATTTAAAATTGCTCTAAAATCAATGTACATTTTTTAAATGTAAGACGTTTCTATCCATTAAATAAAGCATGCTTTGAAGTTTCTTTGACAGTTGTCAAAATATTGGATCGGCAGAATTCACTTTATAATTTAAACTGGAAATAAATATTTTATTTGCGAAGGTAACAACATTTAACAAAGAATTTTACAACGAAAAAGAAGAAAAAAAAGTTATTTTTAAGAAAAAATTGTGTGGGTTAAATGGCCCCCTTCCATTTTCATACACTCTTCTAACCGATGAACAAAATTATTCATTACAGCTCGTAACACCGCGCCAGGAATTCCATGAATTTCGTCGCGAATCACTTTTAATTGGTCAATGTTTCGTGGCTTTCGTCGAAATACCCGACTTTTGAGAAAACCCCACAAAAAATAAATGGGGTGTAGTCAAATCGGGTGATCTGGCGGGCCAGTTTATGTCACCACGGCGTGAGATTAGACGTGTAGGAAAAAGTTCTCTACAGGCAGTTAAACTTACATCTGCGGTATGACTGGTAGCACCGTGCTGTTGAAACCAATACTGGCGTTCGTCGTCATGAAGTTCAGGCTCAAAAAATGTTCTTATCATATCTGCATATCTCCTAGACGTAACATTCACTGCACGTTCGTCTTCCTTAAAAAAATATGGCCCAGTTATTCTCGTTGAAGATAAAGCACACCAAACAGTAACCCTTTGCGAATGTAGAGGTCGTTGATGGAGTTTAAGCGGATTTTCTGTGGCCCAGTGTCGACAATTTTGTTTGTTAACAAATCCGTCCAAATAAAAATGAGCTTCATCGGACATAAATAGACGGTGTTCAATGTCTGGATGCTGTTGTCGTACTTCTTGAAATCTTACGCAGAACTCTATTCGGCTTAGTTTGTCTCGATTACTTAGTTTTTGCACAGTTACAATTTTGTAAGGGTAAAATTTCATGTTATGAAGCATTCTCCAAATACATCTATCGGATATACCCAGGACTTGGGCATGTTGTTTAATTGGTCTTGGTAATTGCATCACGAACTCGCTTTTGATTTTCTTGCGTGTTTAGTGATCGCGGACGACCTGAATGTTATTGTTGACAACAGATCCTCCAGGTCGCTATTTTCTGACCCAACACATAATTGTTGGACGCGACGGAACATTTCGCACGCCAAAAGTACTTCTAAAATCACGTTGCACTTGAATAATACTATTATTTTTGATAAAATCTTCAATACAAAGAATTCATTGGTCTATACGCCAGTCATTCGATTGTATACATACTTGCGTTTACTCATAAAACGTTACACATTTACCGTAATATTTAAATTCGCTGTGAGAAAACAGCTTACACTCGAATTTACTTCGGAGCCGTTCGAGCGGTATCGGCATCGTGAAGTTGGAAACCTAATGCCTTGCAACTTTGTAACTTAATGCATTTTAAAACATTTGTTTTGACACATATCGAGTTCATAAGCGCCGTCAAAAAAAAAAAAAAGAGATTGGGACCAGTAAGAAAATAAATAATATATTTTATTATTGTATGATTCTTCTAAGGGAAGCTGTGCTTCCCTAACTTCGATGAAGAACACACCACTGCTGTAAATATACAACTAGCTTCAGTTAAATAATTTTTTTATATCACGATAAAAATACACCATTGAAATAACATTTTCCAGCCCTGAAATGTGTGCCAGACTTTGATTCTAGCAAGGTTTGGTGGAAATTTATGATGATCGTGTTTTTTACTTTGTTGTAAATCGATGTAACTACACCATTTGTAAAATTTGTTTTCCTATGTGTTCCGAGTTAAACGTAATTTAATTATGATGTATATTTTACTGTTTTCGGTATAGCAAATGTTTGAGTGGGGTGTGACATTTGAAAGAAACATCAAAATATCTGTTTTGTATAACAGTACTCTTTGTGTACGTGTTTTGGAAGCCTTGGTTTTAATTGTATAGAGTATATTGATAAAATCAAACATTTTCATTAAAAATATCATTATTTTATCAGTTTATTTCTTGTAATATATTCATTTTGTACGCACGTATGCTTAGTTGGTAATGCACATTGATGAGTAAGCCTGGCCAAGGTCGTTAATCCTACAGAGACGTACTGGGTATGCATCATATCATAATACTTGAATAAGTACAATAATAAAAAAAATATTTTATATATTGTGATGTATGTTTTTGTACTATTTCGTTCGCTTTAAATTCTTTTTTTATGTATTTTCTTATATATTGTAAGCTTAGTGCTGCACATTATTATTAAACTGTTAAATTACGGTCACACATGTACATTGTATATCTAAGTGATAACTAATAATAAATAAATAAAATAAATGGAAATAAATTTTATTAATACTGGTACACTTTATAAAAATATGTACAAAACTCACCTTCTTAAGCAGATTTATGAAGTAGCTCGGTTGTCGTTATCACAAACTGGAGCACTTCTATAATAACTGTGTAGCATCAGATATGTTTCTACAGTTGTCTCAGTAAGCGATGTTCGCCGTGGTGAAAAAATATGTTTGTATTTTGAAAAAGACCGTTCGACATCTACGGAAGTAATACAGGCATAAGTAAAACACTCTGTGAACTCACTTAACGCAGCTGTAGATGCACAAATTTGTCTTAATTTGGTAAAATCAGAATCTTTCCGTAATACACTCTCGAATTTTTCAATAACGGGCTTATTTTTTGCGTCATTTATAGTCTGTAGCTGTGTATTTACGTCGTCCACTATTTGCAGCGATTCCACTAACGACAACGAAGTATTTTGCAATTTTTCTATTGCGTCGTTGTAGTCCTCTATAATTGTTATAAATAGTTTTTAAATCTGTTTCAAGGGAAACATCTTGAAAGCATGTCTGGCTTTCCTTAATAGCTGCAGCCTCGTTAGGGTTGAACTGTAGTATCACAGCTTTTATTTGTTGAAAATATTCAGCATAATAAAAAAGTTGCCTTCAACCACGTTCACCAACGTGTAAGAATCGGCTCTGGTGGTTTCGGAATACCAGGCCACAGTGTGTGAAATGCTTGAAGCCGTTTAGGAGATTTGAGAAATACTTTTTTTTGTATTTGCTATTAATGCATCTACCTCTGGAAAACATTTTCGAATCGTTTCTGCTACAAGATGGAACGCATGCACTTTACACGTAACATGTAAAAACCGACAATCGTCTCATTGAAGAAAACGGCCCACCAAACGCATTGTCGCAGCACCGTCGGTCACAAACATCAACACTTGACTTGTTGACAGTTCAAATTTTTCGAAAGTCTCCAACACCACCCGCGTAATTGTTTCGCCAGAACACGCAGTTAGTCTTTTGCTAGCTAGTAAAAGTGGAAATGTTGGTTTAAGAGGGTCGAGTACACGTACTATAACATTTAAAATAGATAGTTTTTTTTGCAATCTGTCGTCTCCTCAACACATAACCACAGCCGTGTATTTTTTAATGCACATTTAATCCTATTTACAATGTCTTCACGAACACTTGGTACATATCTACGTAACGATGAACGACTTGGTAAATTTACCTGAGGATTGTATTTATTCCAGAACTCCCGAAATGCTGGTTTATCCAATATGCCCAGGGGAACATCACAGGCAATCAGCATTAACAGAAAATCAAATATAAACTGAGGTTCCAAAGAAGACACGCCATTTTTTTTATTTTTATACCGGTTACTATTGACATGAATTTTGCAGCCGTATTTATTCCAGTACATTAAGTCTTGATCACAAACTTTACAAATTATTTTACATCCATCATAGAATAAATCCGGAAATTCATCGATAAATTTATTCACTTTATTAGCGTACGGTCGTTTTTTACTCTTTACGCCCAAAATTATTTATTATTTATTAGTACTCTATGCATCGACTGACAGATAACAACTGAAGTGTGTCGTATCATCGTCATCGTAAACAAGCGCGCGATGGCATTGATATTGCGCCTGACCCTGAATCTACCATAGCTTCGCCAGGCTTATAAGTCATGGTCATGAGCGCTTTAGCACGAGTTATTTTTTTTGTACAATGTATGTACAAGAAACATTTTTTTTTGCAATTAACAAGTAACTTTGTCCTAAATTTCATAATTTTCTGTTCAGTGTTGTTTGGAAAAAATTAAAAAGCTTAAATGTCGCTGTCGTATTCAGCGTGTTTAAAATTTGTTTCTTGAAGTAATGTCACGAATCACTCGTGAAATTTTGTAATAGTGATAATAGATCACACTGTAGACATATGTAGATAATGTGTAGTGATAGTAAGTAATAGTAAAATGGGGTTTACTTCTACAGAGCATGACATCATCTGGAAAAGAACTATATGTCTCTTATTAAGTTCGCTTAAGCCCGGTATATCCATCTTCTGGTAGAGTGGTTGTTAGTTATCAAGCAGATTTATATTAATTATTACATCTACATTTGCAAAAAAACTGATCACAGCGAAGTATATTCTCATATGGAATAACTATTCTGCAAAAATAGATAAATAGTAATTATCATTTTGCTGGTTTAACGATTTTCTCAAATTTATCTGTTTGGTACCTTTACCAGGAGGTGGATATACCGGCCCTTATACGAGGAAAGGAAATACATAAATATACTCCTTACTGTTAGACATTTCAAAGGCGTTCGACATTACGGTTTTTGGGATGTCTCCTACACCCACAGCTCAGTGACAAGCAACAACTTGTATATAATGAATCTAAATCTGCCTCACAAGAATTAAAACATGGTGTTCCTCTAGGGTCTGCCTTGGAGCCCTTTATCTTCCTAATTTACGTGTGTGACGAAACATGTGTCGTCGAAAAAACAGCAAACGTTGATTGGCGGAGATAAACAAAGATGGTGAAACAGGAAGGAGCTGTTATGTAAAGAATTTTTATCTATCTAATATTATAATTATTTCACTATTGGTAAATGTTACACAGATGGCGCCGCTCCTATGAATATCAATTGATTTAAGTTCAGAAAATGATCTCTTAACCTCGACAGAAGTAATTAAGAAGTCTTCCGGCGAGATTTCCTTGATAAGTGCCATATTTGCTATTCATTATATGTAGAAAAAATAGTGGTGATATATGAGAAAAGAGTTCTTGTTTTGGTATGCTTTGGATATTTTCCTACTACCTTACCCCTTGTATATCCTCAACGACAGAGAATTTAAAACTTTGTTAAAGTTATCTGATTGTTTCCTGCTGTGACTGTTAGCAGAAGATTTAAAGATTTACGACTTACTGAACACAACAAATACGGATTGACAGGAACAGGATCTCATGATTTGACTCCCATGGCATCAGTGTCCTAGGGGGTTTGTTCTTAGATTTAATTACGTATTTAAATTTGGTATTTTCGGCAAATGAGGCAAACACCTTCAAGAGCACTTTTACACATTTATTTATTCCATATAGTGATAAAAATACACATGTGCATTCTCGGTACATGGTATATAATTGAGTTATGTTAAAATTGCGTGATTGAGATACTAGAGAAAGTAAGTATATCTGGAACAAAGTAATAAAATGCATTGAATTGTGTTTTTATAAAACTGCCATTGTCTGTAATTGTAAACCAGCTATTAAAATGCCTACATGCACAATGCTACTTCATTATAGATCGAATTGTAGATTTCATTATCTTTAAATTGTAGCATTTGATTACGTTGCATAACTGTTGTAATTTTACGCGTACAAGCAGAAAACACTGAGGAAAAGAATGATTTACCAGAATATTATAAAAGTGTACGACGCCACAGTGCAGCGATCTTATGGGGCAAATGGTCAAAAATCAGTAGTGTCATATTATTTATTTACCATAAAATTGTCCGATATTAGTCTACATTTACATCCACAAATATTTGTTTTACAATGTAAGGTTAGTAAAAAAATTAGTGCATGTAAACATGCATGTATATAATACCATAAAATATTATAAATTGTACTTTATATTAGAAATGTTGACAGTGAAAGAGATGTAAAAGTATACTTAGGATCCAGAAATATTTACATAATATAAACAAAAAAATATCCCATGTCTATTCTGCCCCTGAATCACTTTCACTGTCATCGCTAACTTCGAGAGGAGTTGTGATATTATATGCTGTCAAAGGCTCTACTTCGTCAGTTAACACGAAATTCTCTTTAATGCTACTGTCATCAGCCATATTTTTTCCTTTTTTGGAGATTATTTTTCTGTGGAAAGCTAGTAAAGGATCTGATGTTATGATCAAACGATTCATCAAATCAATGTTTGATTCCGTTCGTGACTTTTTTCGAGTGTGTGCCAATCTTTCTTTTCTAATTTCTTTATGTCGTGCCTCTAGGCACTCTTCTGACATTTCACCAATTGGTATATTGAATTGAGAGATGACTTCATAATCGTGAACCAGTATTTTATGGATAGTCATAGGCATATTATACCACGAGTACTCTTGCAGATACAATTCCCTAGTGTTCATGGCAAGATTGTTAAATTTATTTACATTAATTTTCTTACAGTTCAAAATTCTCAAAATTAGGTAAAATTGATAAAATAGTGTCTCGTTAAGGCCGGTAATTTTGGCACTTATTTTATATTGCTTGAAAAATTTTCTAGCTGTATTTCCGTCATTGGAACTACCATAACCTTGTTTTGGTTTGTCTTTATTGAGCCCTAACTGTTGTTTAAACTCACTTTGAATTCGTTTTTTGGTTTGTTAAATTCCCTTGAAGCTCGCCACTTTTTTTAAAAGGAAGGCGATATGCTATTTTTAAACAACATTCGAAGAAACGAATCCAACAATGCAAAGTTGACAATCCATATTTAAAAAGTTGATTGAAGATGAAGTTACTTTGTGAAAATCCATTTTGATTTAAAAAATTATAAACACTTTTTTTACTTGTCTAATTTTCACTTTATTTGTTATTTTACAACTAGTTTCCTCCTATTCGGACATTTTCAAGTTTACTTGATTACAGATTAAGTCTATATAAACTAGGGAAAGTATCTCTATGTACGCTATTTACCACAGTCCTTAATAAATTGTACTTGCGTTCAGATAAGTCTAGATCTAAGTAAAGAGCAAGTGCTTGCTGCAAACTCAATTCTTTCTTTACTTCTAAAAGTCCTGTTGAAGGTGATGGACCAGCGATACTAGAAGCGAACTGTAATTCCACACTACCGAAACTTTTTACCAATGTTTCCACTTTACGTTTTTTTTGTTTTGACGGAACACTCTTCGAACTGCTTTTGTGGACGGCCCTGGCCACTAATTGAGGTAGTCGAACTGATATTGGTAGATTTTATTAAACTTTCAGGGATTGAAATTTTCGAGGCGAGAAAACCACTTTCTTTTTTTTTAATAAATAGGATCTTGAACGTGAGCACTTTGTCCACCTTGATTTTAAGTTAGTATATATTAATTTTGCAACATTCAGTAGTTCTGGAGCGTCAGGGTTTGTAATGTTATACGAGTACGTAATACATTGCTTTATTGCAGTAAATTTGTCTTTATCTACTGTTGACACCCAAACTTCAAAACATTCACCATACGTAAGAGGGTGACCTATAAAGGAAAAAAGGCTTTTTATACAAATTTGCAAATATTTGCACAAAATCATATTATAGCTTTAATCTATACTAAATTGACTACAAAATGGCAGAAAGTTGCATATATACTTTTTATACTTTTTTTTTAAAGCTTACAGAAGTTGTTAAAAAATCAATAAGAATCAAATTTTACACTCGTTTATAAAATTCAAATTAACAGGTTAAGAATGCCAAATATTGAGGTCATTATGTATTATTTAAATAGTTAACATACCTGGATTTATATTCTCCATGACCAAAATAGCACAAATTAAATACTGTTCAACACACAACTATTCACAAGTGAAGCAAAATTTCAACTGACCAAGTAGGTAATACACTATGTTGAAATTACCTTCGATTCTGTCCAATACCCCCCCCCAATACCGGGAAATTCCAAGAAAAGTTTCTTGGAATAGCTTGTTTGATTACTTAGCTACTTATAGGGTAGGTAATTAAATCCAAAATACAGGGTCGGTTTTTACATTTTTCTCCACAAGCCGCTGCACTGTGCGACGTATTTTTAAAGGGGCTTTTTTTATATCACAACTGAAGAAATAAACATTTAGCAAAATAAAAACCCTCAATGTTAAGAAATTTACCTTCAAAGTTACAAGTATGTTGTTCAGTTCATATTTTGAAAACAGACACCAGCATGTTGTGTACTGTGATTAACAATCTGTAGAATTATATGAACGTCGGGGATACTCCAAGGTTCTATGTTGGGACCATTATTTTGCAACATTTAGTTTATATTGACAATGGCCAGTCAGTCGAGTTCTCATTATCAAATTAAATTATTACCCCCATTATATAAACCAAATCCTTTTTTGGTGAGCAGTGAGACGAGACATTTGCAGTTGTTACTATATCGTCGCGTGGAATAACTTTGATTATCGCCTATCATTTTCCTCGGAATATTCCTAACTTGAGGGATTCTATCATGAATTCTTACTAGTTGAATACTTGGTCTTCGTGTAGCATAATTTACAGAACCAGTTCTATAAAACTCCCTTGTCCATTCTCGATTTCTGTTCGCTGAAGAAGCAACATTGCGCTTTAATTCTCTACGAGATTCTCGTTGAGCTTGAGTTACAAAGCCACTTCATAAAACCAGCTGTACTATTTTTACACGACACTAATTGGCCAGCGCTGCAAACAGAAGAAATATTATGATATGACTTATGGTTACAAAATAATGTCACTAGAAGTTGTTTGACATTCCGGGTGGTCATAACAAAGGATAAAAACAGCTGAACTTTGTAAATGATATCCTTTAGACTGTAACAGTACTTATCATAACCTTAAATTGTTGATTCGGTACAAAATAGTTGGCAGTGTTGCCAAATCCCTGACACCAAACTGTGATTTAGTAAATGAAACAATAACTCGAGATATCGAAGTCCGACGCACTATTGCCCCTTGCATACAATATAAAAAAACAGTAAAAGAATTGTTATTGACAAATGCGTTTTATGCTATACAGATTCTATAATTCCGTGGTCTAGAGGTAACGTACTTGCCTCGAAACTTCGGGGTCCCGGGTTCGATTCCCGGTCGAGGAACTGGGATTTTTCTGTGAGAGAGATTAATCGTAGTATACTCGGATATTGGGTGTGTGTCCATTGTCTAAATGTGTAGCCCTCTCCCACACAAGGTCATTCCAGACCTTCAGGGATAAAGGGGGTTGTAATTTCATGTGGTGTTATTATTATTATTATTATAGGAGCATAAACAAATGTCTTATTTTATTACTTGTTTAAACTTAATTTTTTTTACTTTTTATAACTAATATAAGGAAGTATAGTAATCGTGATTTTTTTCCCTCAAGAGTTTGGTTGAGATATACGTTTTGAAGTGAAGTGATATTTAAAAGTGTTGTTGGAGCGCTTCGTCTGATATATTCTGAATAATTAGCACATTTGTTTTATAATTAAATACAATGTCTCAACGTAAAATAATGGTGTAAACACATGCGAAAATAAATATTCCGGTCAACAGCCCTTTGGACCCGTGCGGTTATTTAAACCACTTTTCTTTTTCATCTATCATTACCGATAAAGTATTGACGTGAGAAAAATCAAATTCCAGATTCCAATGATAGTGGACGTTTTGAGACACGAAAACAAAAAATTTAGCTAAATCGGCATGCCGCCTATGAGTCGGTGTGTGTCTGGTCATCGTTGTGCTATTATTTTGTCAAACACGTCTCCACGAAAAAAAGCTGAAACACATATACTCTCCGAGGAGTCCAGGGAAGAACCCTCTTGAATATTAGTGATATTGGGGCCCAAAAAAGTGTTAAACCAAAGAATGTTTTAAGTAAAAATTGTTCAGAATGAGGAAATGTGCCGAAAGGAACTCTCAAAAATTTTTTGTCAGATTAACCTTTATTGAGAAAAACGGTTTAAAATTAATTTCATTCAATTAAAAAAAAGTAGTCTGTCTCGACTTTCTCATCAAATCCAATCTGAAATGAGTGAGAAATAAATTATTTTATTTATTTTACCTCGTTTGTCTCATTTATCTTGTTTATATCGCTTTTCTCGCTTGTCTCGTTTATATCACTTATTTCGTTTATCTTATTTTCCTACTTGTCCCATTTATCTAATTTATCCTAGTTATCTCTTTGTGTCATGTGTCTCGTTTATCTTTTTCTCTTGTTTATCTTATTTGTCCTATTTGTTTCATTTGTCTCATTTGCGTCATTTGTCTCATTTGACTCATTGGTTTCATTTGCCTCATTTATCTCATTTAATTTTTCCCATTTGTCTCATTTCATTTTTCATTTGTCTCGTTTATCTTTTTGTCTTGTGTTATTTATCGTATTTATCTTATTCATCATTTGTACCTTATTTATCTTATATTAATCTCTTTTTATCTTATTTACCTTATTTGTGTTATTTATTTAATTTATTTTGTTTATTTATTTTATAAATCAGTATATGAAAATATTTTTACTGAAAATAATTTATTCCTTTTATGCCAAATTGATATTATATAAGAAAGAACTATCGACTCACACCTAGCAGAAACCGATTTTTTCTTGTTGATGAAATCAGTACTTTAGTTACTTTAGTATATTAAATTTTCTATGATGTCCAACTTTTTTTTTTTTTGGCTGCCATTTTGAAAAAATTGCAACAAAGGTAGCATTAGAAAAGTTATTTGATAAGGGTTTAGAAACTGCAGACAGAATTAATTCATCCCTTTTTGCCCAGACTTTATAATGGTTAGTTTTATTTTGTAGCAAATTGTTCAATGAAAAGCTAAAATTGTCTTGTTTACTATTCGTCAGAAATAGGCTACGCCTTTAGTTTAGATAATCTAGCGATGATGCAAGCTTGGTTGGCGAAACGTGTCTCCTGTGAAAACCCTTCAAAGTTTCAGCCCAGTTGACGCGGTTAAATCCCAAAAGCCAGTGTTATAAAAAAAAGTTTTAAATTCATTATTTTACGTTTACAATTTTATTTATATTTTTATTTTTACATTATTTTATGGCCCATTTTTATTTTTTTTTAGATACATATGACCATTTGAAGTTAGCCACGAAGTTGATAGCAGCCTCCTAGTTTAAATGTCATTTAAACGGACGATCAGGTTAAGTGGTATAAATCGAAAAGCAGTTTGGCTAATTTACTCGTAACGATTAAATAGATCCTAAAAAGAATGCATGCCATGTAAGAAATTAGTGAGTGGTGCAGGTGTGGTAGTGATTTGTTCAGTCGTATCAGAAAACAACGTTAAATAGTTCTTAGGCAAATTGGAGAAAAGGATCATGAGCTCTAAGCTATAAGGTATTTAATATTCTTTTACTAACAAAACAAATCTCACGTATAACAAGCATTTTGTCGTAATATACCCACACGTGACCTTATACTTGTGTGTCAAAGTATTTTCCCACTTATTTATGTTTTTTAACATATTTTTTATTTATATCATACAATAGCGTGTCCCGAAGTCATCTAGATACCATTGAAAATTTTAATACCAAGATTGCATTAATTTTTTTGACATTTTGCTTATAATGTGTGCGTCATAGTACTAGGAAATTATTATATCCAGGGTGGTTTAAAAATTTGCCAATCAGTGTTTTTCTTTTTGAGAAATTCCTTTTACTATGTTATATATTCCCCAATAAGCCCTTGTCATAAATCGTAACCACCAGTGGACAAAAACATAATGGACGCGTCGTTCTTAGTCTGTTTTCCAAGGCTAACTGAAAGTCTAACGCAAATAGATCCTGCATTGATAATGTTTACCTAAATCAAAATAATAACAATTTGAAATTCTTGCCCATTCCTTATCTAATCGTCGTATGGTAAACATCTAACCGTCTCTGACCTCACTAAGGTTTTCGACTACCTGCCGGACTAAACTGTAAAGAGAATAATAAGAATTGTATGTATTTTTAGTGAACAAATGACGTTTGTAAAAAATAGTCTCAATATACCACTTATAACAGTTATAATTTGTAACGATCCATTTTAGGAAATAATTAATTTGGATCAAATTCGTTGTAAATTAAATAAAATGGTTCGAGATATACCTTAAATTCCAGACTCGATTAAAATATTTTCGTTAAACATTGTCATATTGCCCCTATATCGTGGCGCTACTGAATAACTGGTGTGTTTAAAAATGCTCCGATGAGTGCGCGCGTAGATTGTACGATGTTTTTGGATAGTGTTTTGAGCGCGATAGACAGACGACTAGAGATGGGCGATTATGAATGATTTGTATAATCGAGATATCATTCGATTACTAATTTTGATAATCGATTATGAAATTAGTAGTTTAATGATCTCCATAATCGAATGATAACTGCTAATTCGTATTACTAATTGTTGCTTTAAATTTAAATCAGAAAATTCCCGCTGATACCAATACAGTACGAGGCGGCGTCCCCAGCAACAATTATTATAGTCTCCAACTGTCCAATAAGGCGTAGGTCTTCCCTCTTCCCTCCACTTCATTGCATGGCGTCATGTCATTTGTCATGCTCAGCGAGACAGAGGACAGAGGACCGTGGGTCTCGGAGAGAATGCACTTGATCAAGACATCAAATCGACTGTTCTACACTACTACTACTAATTAGTAATGGGTTGTTGAAATAATCGAGATATCTCGAGAAATCTTCATAATCGAATGATTCCATTAGTATATCTCATAATCGCCCATCTCTACAGACGACAGACAATGCCGAGACACGAGCTAGAAAGGTAATGTGAGTTTTGATATGTTGCCGTGTCCTGTTGGAGATACGTTACCTTGCATTCTTCTGCGTTTGAGACGATCTGTTGTCTGGAAGTTTTTAAAGGTGTGAGTAAAAAACTCAAAAATATGTGAGCTGTGCCCTACCCGCTGGTAAGGTCATCTTAATTAAATTATAAACTAGGTACCTAGCAACGATAAGTGTCCACCGGCTGGAGGTACCGCTAAGGTGTAACAAATAGTTTGACTTTCAGGAATTGCAAACCCGTCCGCGTTTCCAGACTTTAAGTATAAAATATATTTAACTTTTATGAAACTAATGATCAACATCATGAGAGATGATTGTAAAAAAAGGAAAAAAAAACCTGTAACTACACGTTTTTTTTCCTATTTTTAAAGTGAATTTAGATTAGCCTGAACTTTGTTAAAATTTCATTTAAAAAAAGGGTGGTGCCTAACAAAATTCCTTAAGTATATGGGACGATAAATAATGGTTAAATGATGGCCCACTGTTCATCAATTTGTTTAGTTTTAAGCATTATTTAAACCTTGTTCTAGTTAATCACACGCTTCTCCGCCCGGAGATAAAGAGTCCGAATTTGTATTGATTTAATATATATATTTGTTTATATTTTTTGTTTTATTCCATTAAATAAGCTTTGACTTATTAATTTAAATAACAGGGCAGTAAAACGCCCCGTTATAAAGTAAAACTCGAACGTTAGGATTGAATTCTCTACCGTAGGTAGCAGGGTCAGAGTGGGGATATGGCACGAGTCCATACCACAGGTGTTACTGATGGCCGTCGATGCGTGTTTGTGTTATACCTATTGTAAAATGTCGCGTGGTAAATAGACTAGCCAGCATAGTCCCTAGATCTGAATCCGTTGGATATTTATGAGAATATTTTAAAGGTAAAGTGTATCGAAAATTTGAGGAAAAATAAAGTCCCACCAGACTTTATAGGATGAGAGGAAATATTTTTTTCTTTGTCGAAGTAAAAGTTATAGACATCGGATTTTTTAGGTGATGGCCAGAGACGACCTTACCGTTATATGTTATTTTTAATTTGTTAAAAGTATAATGTATAAAAATCAAATTTGACTTTAGTAGAATACTTTGTTTAGTAAAACATTTTTTTTTCTTTTGGAGTCTTGCAGTTCGATGAAGAACTAAGATCGAGTGGGGACCAGATGAGTATGGGCACACGTGTTGTGTATACTGCATAGTGGCTAATTGTTGTTACATTGCATTGCACTCAGTTTATCATGTACTGTGGACGACGAGTATTATACAATACGATTCAGCATTTCAAGATTTAGGATACACATCTTTCAAGGACGCCTCCAACCAGGCAAAACTGAAAACATCAACCTTAAGCGACACGAAGAATGTTTTATTTGATCCACGCCAATACCTTGACGTTTTGTTTATCGTATCCCCCAAATTCAAATTCAAAACAATTTTATTAACAGTTAAAGAAAACAATGTATATGACCCTCGCCGGACACCCGGTCAGTTACTGACCTAGCATCCCCGCATAAGGTGGCGTCGGAGCAATTGTTAAGTCGGGCGGAGCGGGGCCGGTCCGGACTTAAAACTAAAACATTAACAAATACAACACTTAAAAAAAAGACATTTTTAAATTGTATAATAACGCCGAAAACGAGAAATCAAAGGCGCAAGCAAAAGCATGCGCCGTTGATATAAAACTTTAAAACAATGCAAGAAGAATATATAAAATTGTATAAATTTTTGTGTAATAATTTTGAATTTTGACGATGCCTCGACGAGCCAAATTGTCACAGTCAAAAGCTCGCCTCTAAACAATACTGAGTTGGGAAGCGGGAATGTCCACCTCCGCTTATTTTTGGGTATTTAATAATATTTCGTGTATTAATGTGCCGCAATTTACTGATAGCTAACTTATAATTTGGAATAAATTTTGTGCGGAATTTTGATAACAAAAACGAACAAAAAAGAAAAGAAGAGAAAAGTGAGAACAAAATTTGGAATTTTGGCGCCCCTTTTATAATGTGAGAGTGTCCTCCCATTTTGTGGGAGGAGTGTGGTCTAAAGATGTCTGAAAATTGGTAACGTTTGGTACGGTAATTTGTGTTTTATTCGAAATGGCGCGTTATACTCCCTTATTTGTGTAATTTTGGCGGTTAGTGGATAATAAGAGAGTTTAAATTCGTAAAATTTTTGTGAAATAGGTATCTTTAATATGGGTACAATGCCGTTGCAAAGTTGTCGTAATTCTCTTATGGGGGTATATCTTGTTGAGTTACTTATGAGGCGAAGGAATTTGTTTTCCAGTACCTGTAATTTGCGTAAATCGTTCCCCCCCGTGTCTGTGACTACCCCGGTAGCCGCGGTCGCACCTCTATTTTTAAACCATCAGAATTTGAAACTGATTGTTATTCTTTCGTTTCCACCATTCATTAGGCCATTAATGTACGCATTTATATTTAAATGAATTAACAGTACACGCGACGAACTGTCCGATGACCTCGGCGACCGACCACTACGCAACGAAATACGTGTTTTAAAAACTGATAGACTGAGAACTTAATTTGTTTTTCAACTAGACCTCCTAAAAAAGCCGGACTGTAATTATTGTTAACAAAGATCCTAGATTAGCACATCCTAAGAATAATTATTTACGGTGTTAATTATGTGCGTTTCCGAGTAAACGGCGAGGCTATTTATAGCCATAAGCTTGGCAGTTAAAATGGGTTCAACATCTTTCAATTACAGATGGACGATAAACACCCAATAAAGTTGCACCTTGTGTATCAGTTGTTTTTATATGAACATTGACATTGTCTGTTGCATAAAATGCAAGAATAAGAGAAAGGTCGTGCGTTTTTAAGATAACCCAGAGACGGTTGTTGTTGCTCCTGATAATCTGTTATTAGTGTAATTGTTACACAGTAAAAGCATGCGAATCGCATTTATTTTTTAGTCTGCGGTAAACAAATAGTCCTCACGCGTAATAGAAGTTTCTCATGATTGCGAGTTGTTATTCGCAATAATCTGTATATATTTCAAAATAAAAATACGTGATCGGAATTTATTTTTTTTAATTTTCGTTATTTGTGGTCAACAAATAGTCCCCGCGCGTAATTATTGTAAGATTATCTATTTAATGATACATAAAATAGATAAATATATAGTTTATTGACAACTTAATCAACTCGGTGGTGTGAAGGACAGTGATGCATGCATCAACCCAAACTGTGGTTCAAAACCGGGCCGGATCAAGTTGCTGAGATACTTGTATATCGAATAAGCGGACTAACTCGCCTCACCATCTCTCAAAGGGATGTAAAGCTGTGGGTTCTAATTATTTACGATGTGAGTACGTTAATGATAAAGTGGGAGTTCGGCCAAATTGCCCGTTTAGAGACGCCTCACAGTGGACGGAAACGCCGAAAAGTTGGCCAAAATATAAAGGCATTGAGCTATTTTACTGAAATTGTGCATACAGGGGTTTTTTGTGTCGCTGATCAAGAATCCGAAGTTGAATTTTGAAAAAAACAAAATGGCGGCCATGAAATCCTCCCAAAACATACCAAAAATCGCCAATTATCGCTGCATTTTTACAAAACTTTATATACAGTTTTTTTTGGGTCGCTGATGAAGAATCCCATATAGAATTTCAAAAAAAATACGGTCAAAAGTATATACATAGTTCAAAAATTATTATTGAATTGAAGCGAATTCATGTGTTTCATTTGTTTCGGGAAAATTAGGATCTGGGGAATGGAATAAAAATGTGTAATGACTTTGAACGCATGAGTTGAGAACGCATTCAAAAGGAGCCCTCTTTTGGTCAATATCTCGCAAAGATGCAAAAAAATGCAGCTAATTTTTTATACATTTTCGACATTCCAATAAATTTCAAGACCAACCATCACCAACCGCGTAACTTATGGCTTTTTTTGTGGAGTTTATGAATCGTTGCATGTACAAAAATGCACTCCACTTCGATAATTATTTACTAATTACCATATAAATAAACTAATCTGATACTGAGATATTTTAATTGTACTTACTTTCTGATGCAGAATCCATTTTTATGACACAGAAAACTGCACTTTGAGAATTTTTACGCTGCAGAGAAAATTTATCGATTTTTGAATCGTTGCGAGCTGCCGAAGTGACGCGCTGCACGGTCGCACAATAATTTCCTCGCTCAGGTAGTGAACCTGGACCGATATTAACGGTCGTTTCTAATGCTAGGGGTACCACTACAACGATTTAAAACGTTTCCATTTAAAAAAAAAATCTTAATTTTTTTAATTTTGGCCAGCTTTTTTGGCGTTTCCGTCCACTGTGCGCCTGGATAATCTATTTCGGTTTGCCTTAACTTGTAAACTCTACCACTAACAGTTTTAGTAGTTTTTTAAAGGCACTTGAACGTTCTAAGGAGTCTACTGCACACCAACATTGCGAATTTGTTGGCACTAACAGCATATGTATGTATGTTTATCGCGTATCCACGATTGCACTATTTTTGCAGACGCGGGTTGCCTCGCCATTATTAACATCCATTAACCCGCACTCCACTCAACAGAAACTACATAATAACAATAAAAGGAATAAAAATAAAGTCTTTATACTCGCCTTATATGCAACAGTTCTTAACTGCAGTCGTTTGTAGACTGAACAGGACGATCAGGTAAACAATACAAGGCTGAGGCAGTCGCCATTGTCGCCGAGGTTATGCGTACTCCACACGTATAATTATTTTTTATGTGCAAAAAATTTAATGCGTAAATAAACAATAATTCAGAACTACCGTTTATTTTATTATTATATCGCGCGTTTTTCAGGATATAGTATTAGGTTTTAACTCGCCTCTGGAATGTCATCCAAAATTCCTATTTCTAAACCATCAACAAAAAATTAAAGCCAAAAGATCAAAATTTTGTTTTTAATCACCCATATGTATAAAGTTGACAATTTAGAGTAATTCCGTATATGTTTCCGTCATTTTTTACTTTTTTTACGGTTTAAACGACAATAATATCATACTTCCCTATTTCTTCAAAAACAAATAGAGATTTCGTTATCAGATGATTTTATCTGCATTAGTAAAAAAAAGAATATGTTTCTCGAGAATAAAAATTCTGTCACCTGAATATTCATGTTTACCATTTTATTCTGTTTCTTTGACACTATGTCGAACCCAGCATAGACTGCGTTTATGTTCGTTAGCTCCTCGGAAGTAACTCCAAACGTAAATATTGATTGTGGTGTCATCGGCAAATGTTACGTTTTCTGTAATGTAATCCAGCAAGTTATTGATTGGAATAAACAATTACAAAAGTGGGCCCAACACTGACCTCTGTGGAACACCCAGAAAAACATTAGTATATTACGACTAGATGTTTACGGTTACAATTATTTTTTTATCAGTTCCATCCAAAGAATTTCGTCTTATCCCAGTGTTCAGTGTTCTGTATATACTTATTTAATTATATTTTTAAATATTGTGACATTTCTCCCTGTGTATCGATGTGATGTTTACGTTATCTATCTATAAACATGGCTATCCCCACTTTGTGTATTACTTCAAAAATCCCTGTTTGTTTTATGAGAGTTTGGAGAAATTGTACCTCCTCAATTTTTATATAATTTTCGTAACATGCTTTTTAATTATTTATAAAATTTGTTTCTCAGATGGTTTTGCATTACTTGTATGTACTTATTGTACCTACCCTAACTTGTTATAATTGTATTTCTCACATGATATGGCTAAATAAATGTTTTCTGTTCAATTCTAAATACTGCCGAAATATCCGATTTGAATTCAATTGACTCCTTTACTATTCCAAAATAATTTAATGAAGAGTTATATTGCCACCTTCACCTTATATTGATTTTATAAATTTAAAAATTACCAGATAAAATTTTCTAGTAATGAACTACACATTTTTGACCTCGTGTGGATGTTATTTGGATGGTAAAAATGACTTGCTTTGTACTTGTAATATTTTAGAACGAATTAAATCTAGAAGACCATAAAACAGATAGTGTATTTATCGGCAATAATAAAATACATCCCAAGCCTTCGAGGTGTGAACTTTGAACATCAAACCTTTGTTTTCAAAATTGCTTTTAATATTGCGGCAAACTTTAATCATAATAAGGCGACCGCTCTGTACTTATATCAGCGTGTAGTTTTAAGTAGGCTTATCGCATATTTTTGTTTGTTACTCGTATTTCAGTAAATAAGTATACAGTATGAGGTTTTGCGGCTTCGTTTGACAATAAACTTGTTATAGTCCAGAAAATTTCATCCCACTATAAAGAGAAATGATGTAATTCAGAGGTAAGGCAATTTAGCACATCTTATTCCCAAGATTGTATATAACATTAAAAAAAAAAACTAGAAACTTATTTTTGGAAACGTAAATATGATAAAATACTAGTTAAATTTTATATTTTAAAAATATTCTTATAGGTGGTTGGCTCTTTAATATTCGGCACATAATTCCATATTGAAATGTAAGCTTTTACACAATCTCACATTGCTACCCACTATTCGCGAATAACGTACAAGGCCAACAAAATAATTTGCAGATTTTACTACCTACAAAACTATCGATACGCCATACCATATCAAGTACAAGAAATAGAACGATTCGGCTTATCCGACTCATTTAAATACACTCCCGTCGATTTGATGTGGATCATCAGAAATTAGGGTAATTTTGATTCTGATTTTATTTTTGAACTACCACGAAATTTCCATGATCTTTCTTTATTTTTTTTTTCTTGATTCTTGCTTTATAAGTGAATTTTTAACGAATTATTGCGAACTTACTGTTTTTTTTTATACAGGATGTTTAATTCCAACATATATTTTTGGCCATGTTTGGTTTCATCTGTGGACACTTCCTGAATTTATAGCATTTTTTTGCATTTTGAATATCTTGGATACTTTGGAAGATACGATTTTTTTTATAATGATACATTTTCTATTCTAATTCTCGTACATTAAAATTATAGTCTTTTTTTTTAAGAAAACAACTTAAAAAACCGTCTTTTCGATACGTTTATTGTATCTTCTTCAGGATCCTAAAAGAATTACATATTATAAGTATGTATATATCTAATTAACATAGAAATAGTATTATAAAACACATAGATAACATTTATACATTTAACATAAAAAATATTTCATAGTGACTATTACAATTTCTTAAAAATTACTTAAAAAAAATAAATAACAAATATAATAACACAGCCCCACAAAAAAAAAATTTTCTGACCTAGCAACGAGACGAGTATATCCTTATATATTTTTGATCGCTGATTCCGAATCCGGGGTCAAAAAAAGTCATACACCCCAAAAAAAAATTTTAGACCCAAAAAACACTCCCTGAATAGGGTATATGAGATAACGCTCTGAAAATGATGTTATCATTTTAATCAATCGTTTTGTTTAATATTTTCGGGAAAAATTGAATGTATTACGATAAAAATAAAGATAAATTACAGCATTCACCCTATCGGTATGAAACGCACCCCCATAGAGGGTGAGAACCACCCTCATCTGCCACAAAACCAATTGATAACGACAATGACTGAAAAACATTTAAAATTGTTTAAGTTTCGTTAGGTTTGCAATAAACTGACGTAGAATTCACGTAATACCCCAAAACTACCCCTATATCGTTATGAAAAACAACTCTTAACTTCACATGATAGCAGACTACTGTTGGTCTCTTAAAAGCGACATGAAAGAACAACACAAACGACAGTCAGTAAGAAGATCGTTTGAAAATAAAGTTAAAAGATACCATAAAAAAAAGATTAAAAAAAGAAGAATTAAAAGCTACTAACGTAAGAGTACTTCTCACCCCCTTCAGGGATGCGTTTTATACCCAAATGGTGTTAAGATTGGTGACAAAAGACTGCTAATATCCTAGCCATAAGGATCTCTGCAAATAAGAACATCCATATAATGAAATCGTTATCAAATTTTATGTTTTTCCTTTCTTTTTTCTGTAATTGAAGTTAAGGGTTGTTTTTTATAACGCTATAGGTACCCCTATAGCGTTTTGGGGTATTACGTGAATTCTACGTCAGTTTATTGCAAACCTAATGAAACTTAAACATTTTTATATGTTTTTCAGTCATTGTCGTTATCAATTGGTTTGGTGGCAGATGAGGGTGGTTCTCACCCTCTATGGGGGTGCGTTTCATACCGATAGGGTGAACGCTGCAATTCACCTTTATTTTTATCTTAGTACATTCAATTTTTCCCGAAAATATTAAACAAAACGATTCAGGGGGTGTTTTTTTGGCTCTAAAATTTTTTTTTGGGGTGTACGACTTTTTTTGACCCCGGATTCGGAATCAGCGATCAAAAATACATAAGGATATACTCGTCTCATTGCTAGGTCAGAATTTTTTTTTTTTGGGGCTGTGTAATTATTAAAATCAGTACTTACATTAAAATTGAGTCTCCCGTGTTAAAAGGTATACATAAATTAATTGCAGGTGTATCATAGATGATAATGGATTTGATGTCTAAATACAAATATAAAATTAACTAGAAACACGTCGTATTGTTTGGCGAACTAATGCTAATATTTGCATTGCTAATCCTTTTAATAAAAATCACACCATAATATAATTTACTATCTTGAAAAAACCCCACATTTAAAAACATAACATCTGTACAAATTTGAATTGTATGATCAACTATAAAGTGACCCATCCTTTCTATTCAGTTTAGTTTATATTTAAATGATAGTAAAATCTGTGTATAATTTAATTTACTTGAAAATGTCCGAATAGGATGAAACTAGTCGTAAAAATAACAAATAAAGTGAAAATTAGACAAGTAATAAAGTGTTTATAATTTTTTAAATCAATATTGATTTTCATAAAGTAACATCATATTCAATCAAGTATTTGAGTCCCAAATGTGCTCAATAGGGTTGGCATCAGGCGATGTAGCTGGCCAAACTATTCAGTTTAGATTCTTCTCTAGGAAAAAATTATTAACCAGTTGCAGTTGAGCTCTGTGAGGGCTTGCGTAGGTAAATTCTCTTCCAAGAGTATCTGTGGGACGTCTCAGCTGTTGTTGCAAAATTTCTAGGTAGCGTTCAGCATTGACGGTTCGGTTAACGAACATGGAAAGTTAACTCCTACCCCCACTATAAAAGGCACCCTACACCATAATAGAACCACGGTTCAGAGGCAAACGCTCAACACCATGTTCTTCTAAAAACCGTACCCCCCCACCCTTCTTCATACACGAATTTTATTGGCATTCGGAAATAAGCATATTCTAGATTCATCAGTGAGAACATAGGGCCGCTATTCTTGCAATTCCCTATTAATTTGTTCTGGCCCAAATCAGTATGTTTCTTCTATTACCGATTGAGATTTTGGGGTGTCGGAAAGGTCACTGAGCTTCCAAATTAACTCGATGTATCGTGCCTCGCGAAATATTGATGTTTCTTAATGAATATTGTGCAATTTTGAAAGGGGTCGCGACGAACACTAATTAACAATCTATCTATTCTGAGGATCGTTCTTTGTCTCCTCCCACCACCATGAGTAAAAATTACCAGATACGGTTCAAAAACTTAAATTAAATGTTATTTCTACGTCCCTTTGCGTTTTACCAGATTCTAACATGCCAACGGCTCAACTTAAATCTTCAGTGCTTAAGTGACACAAGGGCATTTTGTGCAATAGTAATTAAGAAACTTATAAAAGTGTCAATAATAACAAAATTAATTAGAAGTGTCATTATTCCATGGCCTACCGAATACAAAATGCACAAGTAGAAAATGTATATCGATTTAAATAAAAATCGTATCTTCTAAAGTATCCAAGATATTCAAAATGCAAAAAATGCTATAAATTCAGGAAGAGCCCTGTTAATTTACATGGTGGTGCATAGTTACAGATCGTATTTAAATGAAATTTAAAGTAAACCCAACTTGAATCTTCTTCATATTGCATTTTTTTCTAAAAATATTTTCTTTTATATCTAAACTTTACAGTTTACAGTGGCTCATTTGCTGCTTTTCCTGACCAGCCACCAGACTAAACAGGAACATTATAATTATCGTCGTTATTGAAATAAGTGAGAAGATATTAGTGATTTTTCTCTTTATTTGTTATCATGTTACATTAATGTTGTTATATAATAAATAATTTAATATAAATAGTATTTTAATAGTCTCCACTCAAAGTGATGATTTGACCAGTCCGGAGAACCGGACAAATAATCTCTCGTCACCTGGCAAATGGACACAATTACCGTGTATTTGTCAAAAACACCACAAGTTTGAGGTCGCCTTTACAAGCGTGGATTTATATCATATTATCTCCAAACGTGCAAATTATCTGGGTGGTCCCTTCCATATTATTCTGTTCATTGATAATCCTTTCTTTCAAAACTTTGGCAGTTAGACGAAAAGTTTGTTCCCTCTGCCAACAGCAGGTTGGTCGATTGGCACATGATTAGGATGCTGATTGTTGAATTCGCGGACAACTTTACTAAATGTTTGGAAATTATCTCACGAACTTTATTTTTCCGACTACACCTAGACTTATTTCATCTTTACCTCTGTAACATACGTCTTGTTTTCATTTATTAATGAACTCATTTGAATGACGAAGTTTAATCGCGTGAGACCGGTCTTTTTTATTGTGAAATATTCACACTGAAACTATTGTGATTCATGTGTAATACGTAGGACGCCTATAATCGAGGAAACTCTGGTATTAATTCACCAGCCTTTCATTCGATTTTACATGACCAGTGTATGTAAGAAAAATTTTACGCTTTATATCCAGTGACCAATAAAGTGCAGACTATAGGAAATGGTGCAAAGAAATGTGGAAAGAGTTTGATTCTGGATTATCTATACACGTAAATTCATTTGTCACAGGTTGTGTTTTACGTCATACCATCTAAATGGGTGATTGGCTGAAAAATGGCACATAGCATGTCCTACACTATAACAATGCTATTAATTCAATTAGACAATTAAATATTATTGAGTATGGTGCCTAGCATATATTTCTAATCGTGCCTTAAATAGGTTTATGTCTTTTTGTATATAGAACTTTTTAATTTAGTATTTCATAGCGAAATCATCATTCGCGTGGCCTGTCCTCAGACCTCGTTTAGATATTATTTTTATAAAATAGAACCTTTAACTACAATGTACTCAGATTTATTACACATATAATAATACAAGACATAATGATCATTACTATTCTCCAATTAATTAAAAATATTAATTGAATTTGCTTGTTTTTTTAATGTCGTGAAGTTTGTCCCGGTAAGCAGGCGTCATTCGCGTGCCTTCAACATTATACATCCTAGATGGGCTCTGAAATAAATTTCTTCGTTTTTTAGAAAAATGTTAAGACACGACTGGACAAGTTCAGTTGACCCTCATACGTGAAAGGAGGTGGATGCTTTATTTATTGTTTTAAAACCGTTTGTGTTCTTGTGTAACCTTCTCAGGCGTCATTTTCGTGGTAAGCATTATTTACATCAATAAAATTAATTTTTTATTAAATCTTAATTTGACCAATTGTACACAGTAAACAGATTAAATCGACATAAAATTTTTTGTAAATTGAACGGTGTTAAATATTTTAATGCAAAAATACGTCTATAATATCATTCTCGTGTCATATTCTCGTGTTCTTATGGGATACGGAATGACACTATTAACCGAGAGACGATTTTTTTTTAACTCGATCGACAGTTTCTCATTTCTTTATAGTGTGTATTTTGATATGGCAAATAAAAAAAATGACTCAGAAGAAAAAAAAGGATTAAAAGGGAAAGGGAGCAAGAGCGTAGGAGACAAATAAGGATGTCCAGTGAGAAGGGAAAGGAAGAAAGAACAAAGCAGGCAAAAGTATTTAAGACAAAAAGAGGATTGCAGTATAAAAAAAGATAGTCAACTGACCCCTAGAGAACAACGCAAGAAGCGAAAGGAATGGAAAATTAATTCAAAGAATTATAGGAATAAAATTAAGGCAACTTTAATGGAAAGAAGACAGATAGAAGAAGATACACCGCTTCGTGAATAATTTTGTACCACAATCAAGACCAAGTTAGAGATAAGAAAAGCTGTGTAGGGATCAGAAAGAAATAAAGTTAGACGTCACAGAGTAAAAAAGGGATTAGAAAAGAGTTGTGTTCTCAAAAGGACGGAACATACGTTTTGGTAAATATTCCTAAGGAAAAATACAAGAAACTAAACAAAAACCAATATCGATAGCTGGATCTGTCAAAGCGATTTAGATGACGATGGAGAGGTTAGAGTCATATTTTTAAAAATCTGTATAATTGTATAAACAAGACCAACTTTCCGTCTTGATGAACTGATATTTCAGATACAATTTATTGGCGTACTACCTGAACCAACTCTAGTCCTAAAAGGAACAGAGTTTTTTATAAATTCGATAAAACCATTCATATTTTTGAAAGTGTTTGAACTTTTCCTGCCGATGTTAAACACTAATTTTTTAGTTTATAGTTTTGATTATATTTCATAGTCAGGAGCTTTTATTTTTATAATAATTTTAATATGTTGAATGTTAATATATTTTGTAAAATTACTTGTAGTTACAATTTGCTTTTATAAAAGAGCAACAATTTTCAAGACGTTAATCACATATTTTAAATTTTTATTATCTAGTTTGAGAATTTAAGAGATTTTTTTTTTAAACAGTTCGTTTTGTATGTTTTTTTATTTTGTAATATTTTACAAATTTACAATCAATAAATTGTGTGTATATTTTTGTTTTTTCATCATTCTCGTGGTTTTAGTCATTCACGTGCCCAAATAACATCAAAAATAGCTCATAAATTAACTATCACTTATAAATGAGTACGTTTTTTGGCCACAAATAATAGAATATGACTTACTAAGGTGATGGGATAATTTATCTGTTACCCTTTTTTTTTTAATTGCCGAAATTTACATTGCGATGTGCCACTTTACAGCCAATCACCCAAATACAATAAAAAAACTGTGGTTATTTGAAGATAAACCTCCGGTGATAGGTACACAGGCTCAACGCGCGTCGACAGTAAAAGAATAATCCCAAGGACTGTTATAATGGTAATGAAATATCAGGAGAGAAATATCTCTATTTGGCATATAGATTCTCAGAGCATTGAAAAATCCTCCTCGTCTCTTCGTCATGACTAGGGCTGTCAAAAATGTTCCGTGGGACAGTGGCGTACGCGAAATTAACTAATACAAGAAACTATAAACTGTTACAATTTATAACGATGTATATAAAACTTACCCTCTTGACTAGCTTGATGAAATAGCTTGCTTATCACAAACTGGAGAAGATGTGTAGCCACTTTGCAGCATCAGGTATGTTTCTATGGTTGTCTCCATGAGTGATGTTCGCTTTGGTGAAAATATATTCTTATATTTTGAAAACGACCGTTCGACATCTACTGATGTAATACACGCATACGTAAAATAGTCTTTGAACGCACTTAACGGATCTGGGGCTACACCATCACATATTTGTCTTAATTTGGTAAAACCGGTGTCTTTATTTAACACACTTGCGAACTTTTCTTTAACGCGCGCATTTGTTTCGTCACCTATAGCGTGTAGCAGTAGATTTACTTCGTCCACTATTTGCAGTGACTCCGCTAACGACAACGCACTGTTTTCTAATTTTTTTATGCTTTCATGTAATGGTTTATAGTTCTTCGCAATATTTTCTAAAGCTGTTGCAACGGAAATATCTTCGAATTTTGTCTGGCTTTCCTTAATAGCTGCAACCGCATCTGGATTGAATTGTATCACAGCTTCTATTTGTTGGAAATATTCAGCATAATAAAAAGCTGCCTGCAACCATGTTCCCCAACGTGTAAGAACTGGCTGTGGTGGTTCAGGAATACCGGGACACTTGCTATGAAATGCGCGGAGACGTTTAGGAGATTTAAGAAACACTTTTTTGTACTTGCTATTAATGCATCCACCTCTGGAAAACCTTTTCGAATAGTTTCTACCACAAGATCTAAAGCATGAACTTTACACGTAACATGTATAAACGTACAACCTTGTTCTTGCAAAGAACGCCCTACCGAACGCATTGTCACGGCGCCATCAACACTTGACTTTTTGATAGTTCAAATTTTCTAATGTCTCCAGCACCACCCTGGTAATTGTTTCGCTAGTACACTGATTTAGTCTTTTGCTAGCTAGTAACAGTGGAACTGTCGGCTTAAGAGGGTGCAGTACTCATACTATAACATTTAAAATAGAATTTTTTGTTTACAATCTGTTGTCTCGTCAACAGATAACCACAGCCGTGTATTTTTTAAATCACATCTCATCTTATTTACCATGTTTACGTGTACAGTTGGTAGATAGTTACATAACGTTGTGCGACTTGGTAACTTCACCTGGGCATTGTAGGTATTTATTCCAGAACTCTCGAAATGGTTGTTTATCGAGTATGTGCAGCGGAACATCACAGGCAATCAGCATTAATAGTAAATCAAGCATAAAGCGTGTTGTCGAAGGCACGCCATTTTTTTATGGTGTACATTATTTACGTGAAGTCCACAATCACGTTTATCCCAGCACATCAAATCTTTCTCGCACATTTTACAAATTATTTTAGCACCATCATAGAATAAATCCGGGAATTCACTTTGTACTTACAATATATCAGCACTGCTAGAATGATTCGGTAACAAAATTAAGTGCGGCTCTGAAGTATCACAGAATGTAATTGAAACTCCGCCTCGGTCGCGTGCCAGTAGAAACAATCATCGTTCTCGCTTTAATGTAAGCGGTGTAAAAAAGGGAAGATGTCATGTGTTATACATATCCCGCCCACATATTGCGTCGTGCTCCTCACGTCCCGACACTATATTGGTTTCGCTGATTATACTAAGGCAGGACTCATCGTCCTGCATACAGCGCTGATCTAGCACCACGCGACTTGCAATATTTGAAGAGGTCGGAGCTATTTAATACAATTACTTATTTTAGTTTTTGATGCTACATGACTTTAGTTACTCGTCTGACAATTATTTACGGCCACGATTTTTTTTTTTATAAATAATTTTTAGTTGATATCTGTTTTCTAATTATATGCATGTTTAATTGTTTCTTGGAAATTTTTTTTATCGATTTTAAAGTAGAATTCCAAACCTTACACTTCTTTACTGTCCGTCAGTTGTTATTAATAGCCACAATATTTTCGCACGGAAAAATAAATAATGTTTTATTACCTTCTTCGCAATAAATATCATGTTCTCTTTTCAGCTGTGTGCATTAGTCGAAAGTTGAATTTAGATCAAAACCGTTAGGTAACAGTAACAGATATCTCAGTGAGGTAGTAAAAAGACGCGATCTAATTTTGGATATCCAACGTTTCACTTGGGAATGTTCATTGTTGTTTACAAACACAGAATCAGAATGTAAACGTAGTTTTGGCAAACACTTTTACCATAATATTTATACAGCACGCAGGGTAAAATTAGGTACGTGAAATTATAGGAAACCTATTTATTTATTACGAATTTGTAAATTAAAGTAAATATACTCCAGGAAAATAAGGTAAAAATAAAGGCCATCTGCGGAATGAGGCCGAACAAGCTGAATTTTTGCAGAGACCTTCGTTTTGATGTTCCAATGAAGCACAAAAAAATCTCATATGCCTACCCTTGTGCGTCTTGAGATATCTAAGGTCAAAGGTCATGAAAATCGGTTTTTCGCGAAAATCTCGCTTCCAGTGCATCTGACGTCGTAAGAACCCATAACAAAACTTACGTAAAATAGTATTCTCTACAAAATTGTTCTTATACATTTTTTTCGTACGACCAGCCGTTTGAGAAACATCCCGATTTGACTCACTCGGCTCAAATATTTCAAGCAGAAAACTGCCCGCCAGATACAGTATTTCAGAACGGGAAGCGTTTTCTGTTAGCTATGTATGGTGCTCCAAAAGATGAAGTGAACCTTGACAAATTTAGATACACCCAATTCATTAAGGCTACACGACTTAATAGACCTGTTAAATTGTCATCCCTTCCACCTACCAGTGAAGCAGCTCGACAGCATATTTATCGGGTCTACTACCAAGTACAGATTTGGCTAGGGAAAAATCTACAACCCGAAGAATGGGGTTGGTATTTAAAAAACGACATATTACAGCCGAAAACAACACTACTGCCACCTGCTCCAGACGAACTATTAAATACAATATTCTGTAATTGTAAAAAGGGGTGTGGTGTGCAGTGCAGGTGTAGAAAAGTCGGGCTGCCATGCTCCAAAGTTTGTGGTCAGTGTCACGGACAGGCATGCCTGAACCCGTCAACAGAGTTGCAAAACATCGAAGACTTCAGTGACCTTGAGCCTGAAGAGGTTTTGCCAACAGACATAGAGCCAACAGATAGATATAGAGGAAGCGTCTGACGAAGATAATGTGTTGATCGAGGTGCTAGTGGAACCCGACGAAGACGAAGAGGAAGGCAAGGAAACATAAGGCGTGGTGTGGAAAAGAATGTATTTTTGTTATTAATTATTTATTATATATTTTTTTATAAATAAACAAATTTTTAACAGCTTTAATAATGGGAATTTAATTTTCAAGTCTAACAGATTAAGAAAAGTGCTTTTATATTAATAGCTCTGCAGTATAATACAGTACCTATTACGAATGCGCGCTCCCGCTTTATCATGCTATATCTCGAAAACGGTTGGTCGTACGAAAAAAAATGTATATGAACAATTTTGTAGAGAATACTATTTTACGTAAGTTTTGTTACAGGTTCTTATGACGTCAGATGCACCGGAAGCGAGATTTTCGCAAAAAACTGATTTTCATGACCTTTGACTTTCGATATCTCAAGACGCACAAGGGTAGGCATATGAGATTTTTTTGTGCTTCATTAGAACATCAAAACGAAGGTCTCTGGAAAAATTCAGCTTGTTCGGCCTCATTCCGCAGAGGAAGTTTTATTTCTCTGGAGTAAATAAGTGATAGGTGACTTTTGTTAAGATAAAAGTTAAACATTCATTCACAATTTCTATTTATTTCTAACTTAATTTTAACACAAGTTTTCGTTGTATAACGCCAGGGTTTGACCCTCGTTATTTTTTTATTTAAATAAAACTCCCAAAGAAAATACATACATATATTTAATATATAGAGCACAAGAGGGTCTCGGCGTGGTTAACAAGTAATAAACTAGGTAACACAATAAAAAAATATACATGCTTCAGAAAATAACTACCTTAATTTCAAATATCAAGTCTATTTTAGGGCGCCACCCGCCTTTTTATATAAAAGTCTAGGAAAGTTACATATTTAAAACGTCTAAAAAACTACACTCACTAGGGCCGTAGAAAGGGGGAAAGAACAGTTAATTTTCATGAAAGTTTATAGCACAGTTCAAGAACAAAACTAAACTCTAGGGGGCTTTCTCCACCTCTAGATATATAGGCAAATCAACCTTTTTATGCCAGTTTTAATCTGCAGAGTTCCAGCTCAAACTCGGAGCGGAAACTATTTAATTTTTTAATAGGTACCTATGTTAATAATAATAAGAAGGGATCCTACCTTCTCACATAGCCTTCGTATGTCACTTACTGCGTAACTCCATTACCATAACAGCTTAACCAGACGAAATCTGGAACACAATTTTAGCAACGTACACTACTACTTCGCTCAAAAGCCAGCTCTCGTCTCCAACGCAAAAAAAAGATAACGTAGAACAAACAAACGTTAACAGACCATAAACACACACATCCTCTCTCGCCCGTGGCTCGGCGGAGAGTCCCCCGCGAAATCTAGCCGTCTTTGCACAATCGTTCCCCCTTGTCCCCACACAGCGGTGTTCGCGCGGGTGCACTAAAGGTCCAGTGTCGCACAAATTATCAAAGATTTGCAAATTAATAAAGTCGGTTCTAGAATTTTTAAGGTTGACCTCCAACCAAATTATGCAATTAGCATTAAATAAAACGCAAGTTAATTAGATCTAGAAATGGACCGTTACACTTGTCAAATTGATGTTGTGTTATATATAGATATTGTCACGGCTATGAAGGAATCTTATAAAAAAAATGCAGATTCTTATATAGAACATAAACTACAAGACGTTCGATTTTGGTCCTTCGAACCGGATGGTTGAATTTGAAACATTTACAATTGCTTGGGTACTGGTTTCAATAAATGCTATTTAAATAAAGATTAACCCGAGTCTATCCCGTGTATTTCCTGTCAAGAGACATTGCCTCTTAGTTTTTAAATCATGGTATTTACGAAATAATCAAATAACTTTAAAGTAGTGCTATTGGCGGTTACGAAGTGAAAATTTCTTATTGTAATATGTTTGTGTTGAATACCTATATTGAATAATACTCGCATATGGATTATGTTATTTACATATGATATCGATTGCAATTTCCAATAGTAGAGAAATATTACGTTCTACTTACTCTGTTTACCATGTTTAAAAATCCTAAGGCCTACTTTCACTCGCAGTAGGAGTAATTTAGCAGAAATAAACAAGCTAATAATTTAGTACATCGCTTGGTGGAAAACATGAAAATCTTATCCTTCTATTCTGGATTTTCCTGTTTCTGGGTCAGTAGATAGCGCTTAACGATAATCAATGACATAAGCATACAGGGTGATGTACAAAGGCCGTGACGGTCTTTTTTTAAAGGATGTCAAATTTCACTTTTCATTTGACTATGTTTTTTTTTAATTTCTTATAAAAAATCGTAAATCCTACATTGTTCAAAATCATGTTAAAGAATATGTATAATAATATAACTACCATGCTGTGTGTCATCACTGTAGAGCTGTCCGAGGTGGCTGGAGTACAGCCACGGTCTTGCGATGGCGTCACACGTGCCGATTTAGAAGTGATTTACGCTGCAGTCTTATTTGAAAGGTTAATGCGTGAGGTTGTACCTATAAATTATACATAATGTCAAACGCGCCAAATGATAAAAATCGACCGTACGCGGACACAGTGAATAAATTTATCGGTGAATTTCCGGATTTATTCTATGACGGATGTAAAATAATTTGTAAAGTTTGTAATCAAGACTTAATGTGCTGGCACAAAACAGATTGTCGTCGTCATCAACACCGTGCAACATCAAAATAAAAAAAATGGCATGCCTTTGACAACTCAGTTTATGTTTGATTTATTGTTAATGTTAATAGCCTGTAATATTCCGCTACACATACTGGATAAACAACCATTTCGGAAGTTTTGGAATAAATACAATCCCCAGGTGAACTTACCAAGTCGTACATCGTTACGTAGATATATTCCAGCTTTTCGTGAAGACATTGTAAATAGGATTAAATGTGGATTAAAAAATACACGGCTCTGGTTATGTATTGACGAGACGACAGATTGTAAAAAAAATTCTATTTTAAATATTATAGTACGTGTACTGGGCCCTCTTAAACTAACATTTCCACTTTTACTAGCTAGTAAAAGACTAACTGCGTGTACTGGCGAAATAATTACGCGTGGGGTGTTGGAGACATTCGAAAAATTTGAACTTTCAACAAGTCAAGTATTGATGTTTGTGACTGACGGTGCTGCGACAATGCGCATGGTAGGCCGTTCTTTTCAAAGAGACAATTGTAGGTTTTTACATGTTACGTGTAAAGTGCATGCGTTACATCTTGTGGCAGAAACGATTCGAAAATGTTTTCCAGAGGTAGATGCATTAATAGCAAATACAAAAAAAGGTTTTCTCAAATCTCCTAAACGGCTTCGAGCATTTCACAGACAGTGTCCTGGTATCCCTGAACCACCAGAGCCGATTCTTACACGTTGTAGAACGTGGTTGAAAGCGGCTTTTTATTATGCTGAATATTTTCAACAAATAAAAGCTGTGATACTACAGTTCAACCCTAACGAGGCTGCAGCTATTAGGGAAAACCAGACAAGCTTTCAAGACGTTTCCCTTGAAACAGATTTAAAAACTATTAATAACAATTATAGAGGACTACACGACGCAATAGAAAAATTGCAAAATAGTTCGTTGTCGTTAGTGGAATCGCTGCAAATAGTGGACGACGTAAATACACAGCTACAGGCTATAAATGACGCAAAAAATAATCGCGTTAGTGAAAAATTCGAGAGTGTATTACAGAAAGATCCTGATTTTAGCAAATTAAGACAAATTTGTGATGGTGCATCTACAACTTCGTTAAGCGAGTTCACAGATTGTTTTACTTATGCCTGTATTACATCCGTAGATGTCGAACGGTCATTTTCAAAATGCAAAACATATTTTTTCACCAAAGCGAACATCGCTGACGGAGACAGCTGTAGAAACATACCTGATGCTATTATACTATAGATCTTCCGCACTTTGTGATGACGACAACCAAACTACTTCATAAATCTGCTTAAAAGGGTGAGTTTTCTACAAATTTTTATAAAATGTAACATTATTGTTAAAATTTATTTCCATTTACTGTACTTATTCAAGTATTATGATATGATGTAAACATATGAGTCATATGACGGCTCTATCGGCCAGGTGACCTCGGACAGCTCTAGTCATCAGTCATTTTGATTATTGGTTTTAATACAATTAAGATGAAGATAAATTTGTACACGACCTTCTAATTGTCATCAATATTTAATCCATGACGGCTCGTAAAACAAAGTGCTAATTTCTGCATATTAAAACGGAGACAATAAGAGCATAATAATTTTATTTAAATGGTTTGCCACTTGTGTACAATTATATAAACAGTACTTATAGTTTTATTAATTATTAATAGGCCACGCTAAAAATGACAATTTGCTTTTGCTTGTTATATGGTTTCACACAGGTTACGAAATTTCGTACATAAGTGCTTCCAATTTTCATAACTATTTACAATAAATTTATCGTTCACCCAGTACAGTGCCGTGCGTCATTTCGAGGAAACCTTGTACAAAACGTAAAAAACAACATATTTTTAAACGTAGTAGACTGAAAATGTGTTGCATTGACATCCGTTACGGCACAATAATATAATATAGAATATTCAGTTTATTTGCGAGGTATTTATTTTCGTCTTATGTAAAAATTGGGTGAAACGAAGTTAAGAGTTTTAAAAAATATGTGACGGCAACTGTCGGTTCATTCAAGTTCAGATGAAAGACGTGAAAATAGATGGTTTTTAAATACCTAGTGTATTTCTTTAAAATTGCAAACTCACATCTACTGGTAGATATGAGAGAATATGAACCCCCGAATTTGCGGAGAGGGATAATATGTTGTGCCCTTTGTTTCAATCATTTGCGATGACTCGAGATTTTGTGATGGGGCCAAACAAATCGAGATCGGCTTGGTTACTCGGACTCTGAATCTTTTAATCGGAGTTCTGCAGACTTAGGAGGCATCTATCATTGATAGGTATTGAGGAACACCCTACATGTCCACTATGCGGGAGTGGTGAAGAAACATCTTACCATTTCCTGGGACAGTGTGAAACGTTTGGGCGCCTTCGACATAGCATCTTCGGTTCTGAGGCGTTTCTAGAGGAGTGACACCCTGACCTTCATTAGAAGATCGGAAAGAGCACGTGGCTGAAAGGACATCTGGGGGTTGGTAAAAAGGGCCCGTCTGTGGCCTACTTGCCAGGCGTCATCCTCACCCACCGTTACCATTACCATTTGACGATGACTTTGTGTTTCTGCGCGATAATGCAGTCTCACACGCAGTTCATCCGTCAATATCTTGAGGAAATACGAATTGAGCCAATATGGAGTGGCTAGCTAACTCTCAGGATATCAATCCCATAGAGCATGTACGAAACGCTCTAGTAAGTCGTGGTCGTAATAAAACAATTGCTCGATGGACTTAACTTCATTCTCTCTAAGATCCCTGTTGAAGAACGGAAATAAGAAATAAATATTTTGTTAATGGATTTCTACTTTAATAGCTGTTTATGTAACCTGTCAGGAAATACCTCATTTTGTATAATGAGTGAAATCTTTGGGCGCAAAAGCACACGTTACAGAAAGTCGCATTTCCTATTGTGTTTCATACAAGATTTTTTCTAATTTTAAACCTTAATTACCTATAAGTATTTATGTCTTCGCTCCTATTAAAGTTAGCAGATAAATATAAACCTATGGAAAACAAGAAAAGAAGAGCTACGAATATTCTTGGAGAGTTCGTTTCCCAGATTTCAGCCACCAACAACTTTGTCGTCAGGAGCACTTGCCCTCTAATAATTGTGCCAATTGTGTTATAAATATTTATAACCGAAAATTTTTAAGGTCGTTGAAACAGTAAATTACGTTTTTTAGTTTAAAATGACTAGTTGATTCTATATTTATTCTTATTTTCTTTGTGTAACTGGTGATGGAATGAACTTTTAGCAACCGGTTGTAAAAAGTCTGACAATTCAAAACTTCAGTTAGTTTTGAAAAGTGTCACTTAAAATATTAATAGTTATTTACGTAACCAGTTATGAAAAAGGCTAATTTTATTTGACGAATGTAATATTTGCCAAAACGAGCAAGTGAAGCGAGCGAGTTTTGCAAATTACATGAGTCAAGTAAAATTAGTCTTTTCATAACGTGTTAAGTACAAACTTTTATCTAATCCCGCTTTAAAATGGGGAAAAAATGGCAATTTATTTTGAATACTATTTTGCGGTTCCAAACATAGCTACGCTTGCAGTCGTACAAATAAATTTTGTTTATCGCTTTACCTGAGTGTTACTATAGATTGACATTTGTATAAACAAACTTCAGTTGTCAATCTGCTGAATTATTTGAAGCAAATTTAATCGAAAATGGTTCATTTAGATATGGATATTCCTTCTGATATAGAAGAATCGGCTAATTTAGCAGTAAATACAATAATACCTGGTAAATCAAAAGACAGGTATGAAGAAGCATATAAGAAATTCGAAAATTGGTGTCAACAAAAAGGAGTGAAAAATGTTTGTGAAAAGGTTCTCTTAGCGTACTTCGAAACGATGAAAAACTATAAAGCATCTATACAATATGAACTACCTACTCAATGTTAAAGGCAGAATTAAATGTCAAAAGAAACATTGACATCAAAGAATATACCATATTAACAGTTTTTTTGAAGAGAAAATCTACAGGTTATCACGATAAAAAATCTATCATTTTGACAAGAGAGAACTTTGAAAATTTTATTAGAAATGCTGATGACGGGAAGTTTTTATTTGCAAAGGTTTGATTTACTGTCACTATTTGAAACTTTATAGTTTTTAGTTCCTTAATTATTTTAGGTAGCAATGATTATAGGAGTTGCTGGTGCTTGTAGAAAAGCGAAATTGTGTGCCATGCGTATCAGAAATGTTGTGGATAAAGATTTTTTTTTTTAAATTACTATTCCAAACACAATAACAAATGTGATACGGGAATTTGTGGTCACAAATAGCAATATTTCTGGATACAGAGAAAATTTAGTAGAAATTGTTCTAAAATATGTCAATCTGCGCCTACAAAATACAAAGCATGACCGTTTTTTTGTTAAATACAATAATAACAAATGTGGAGTACAACCTATAGGTATAAATACATTTGGATGTTTACCAAAATTAATTGCAAAACATCTTGGTTTACCAAATGCCGACGGTTATACTGGACATTGCTTCCGGCGGTCATCCGCATCTTTGCTCGCAGATTCAGGAGCTGACATATTAAGAATTAAGCAGCATGGGGGCTGGAAATCTAATACCGTTGCAGAAAGTTACGTCGAAAATTTTTTGGCCAACAAGAAAAGAATTGCAAATAATATACTAGGAGAACATTTTGAGGTAGCTGTTTCAAGAGTAGTAAATCAATCAGGTTCGGTGTATAATGAGGAGAGATATTCTAAGGAAAAAGAAATAAATATTCCGTCAGGTTCAGGAATAAATTTTAGTAACTGTGTTTGTAGTAATTTTGTTGTTAATGTGTATGCAAACAAGTCAAAAGAATAACTATGTTTTGAGTTCTAGTTTATTAATAAAGTGTTTTTTGCTTCTTAGACTTAAAGTTCCTTCTTTAAATGATGGGTTTAATAATCAGTTACGTAAAAATTCATTACATCACTCACAAGGGGAGGGCACGACCTTGGGAATTTATTTTGGGATGAAACCGTGTAATAATTGTACTTCTTTAGGGTGTTCACCCCTTGGAATGGCAACGCGCAACGCTCAATCGATTCGGAGAAAATGACGTTTAAAAATTCAAACTCAGCTTATATACTAATGAGGTTCTTCAAGTTCCCGCGGCGAAATAGCCTAGCCGATAACGTGTCTGCGTACCGCTTGAGCGCTCGGGGTTCGAATCACGTGCACGACTTTTTTTTTTAATTATTTATTTAATTATTTTTACAATTAAATAAATTTATTATTTAATATTGTCGATCATTTAAATAACAATAATGTCAATAATGTTATTTTACTAACGAAAAAGACTTTAAATTTTAAATCATAATTTATTTATAGTAATAATTTAAATTACTACCAAATAAATATACTATAATTTAATAAACTATTATTACTATTATAACCAATGACTTCAGAAATCTGAAGTCATTGATTATATCCATTAGTAATAGTGTATTTTAAATAATAGTTTATTAAATTATAGTATATTTATTTGGTAGTAATTTAAATTATTACTATATAAATTATGATTTAAAATTTAAAGTTTTTTTCGTTATCAAAATAACATTATTGTTGTTTAAATGATCGATAATATTAAATAATAAATTTATGTAATTGTAAAAACAATTAAATAAATAATTAAAAAAAAAAAAGTAAGTCGTGCACGTGATTCGAACCCCGAGCGCCCAAGCGGTAGGCAGACACGTTATCGGCTAGGCTATTTCGCCCCGGGAACTTGAAGAACCTCACTAGTATATAAGCTGAGTTTGACTTTTTAAACGTCATTTTCTCCGAATCGATTGAGCGTTGCGTGTTGCCATTCCAAGGGGTGAACACCCTAAAGAAGTACAATTATTACACGAAGTCTCAACCCAAAATAAATTCCCAAGGTCGTGCCCTCCCCTTGTCAGTTATGTAATGGGACTGACAGTTATGAAAAATGTGACGTTTCGTAACGTCAAAAATGCATTTAAAACTTATATTGTAAATAGTGTATATATTTTATCACTTTTATCAGTAACGAACAATTAAATATCACAATTAATTAAGAAAAATTTAGGATTTCTAAAATATGCGCTGATTTTCTTGTATGCCGTAAAATTATTCATATTCATTTTCCTACAGAAATCCAATAGAAATATTAACACCAGACAAATTTAATCGGGACAAATTGATGCTAGAGCAATTTAGTAAATGACCTGACACAGCGACATGATTTTTTTAGTGTTGTACAAAAGAAAATAGAATTGTGGTTGTCAACGCTGTAACACATCTCGACGGATACAAGAGAAGCGTTTTTGCTTAAAGTTTTTTTATCTACATTAATAGCTATCTATCCTTCTAAAGAAATAAATCTGCATTTTTTAGCTAGCTGTCCTGTTTCACAATTTTTATCTTAATGTCAGGTCCACATCGTGATCTATAGTGTAAGATTTGTTTTATGATTATTTATTTATTGATTTATTTATTTTATAGTTACAACTACCCAACAGACGATTCCAATTACAGGGCGGGAAGTTACAAAACATAATCGATACTAAATAACTTTACAAAATAACTTAAATATTAACATAGTCCACAGAAAGAACATGATTTTTTATAACCTTAGTATTACAATTAACAATATCAATGTTTTCTTGAACCGACCTATAGTTTGAACACATGAAAATTTTAACAGATTTATTCTGGGAACTGGCAAATAAAATAAACTACTAGAACGAATTTGAAAAGCTGGAACATGGAAAGAGAAAGAACTAAGTAATTCTAGATAGTCAATTTGGTTATGTAAATCCAGTCCTAAAGTCGGAAATCGACGAATATAGTTTTAGGTCATCTGCATATAATAGAGCATTGCAATTAAGTTCACAGACGATATCATTTACGAAAATAATGAACAAAAGAGGTCCTAGAACGGCTGTTTGCGGAACTCCTGAAGTTACTGTCACTTCGATAGACTTAAGACCCTGGTACTGCACGTATAGGCTTCTATTGTTTAAATAAGAATAAAAAAACTTAAGGAATCCATCAGTAAGTCCTACATCTCATAGTTTACGCAGTAGTAATCATCCATGGTCAAGTCGTCGAATGCCGTATAAATGATATCACCCTGTCCTCCCCGATCTAAAGTATCAGCTAGAAACTATGTGACACATTAAATTTGTGGTAGTAGATACACCCTATAGAAATCTGTTGGTTAGAACAAATTTGTGCTTCTAAATGACTAAATAATATTTCATATAAAATTACGTCAAATACCTTGCCGAAATTACACAAAATAGAGGTTTTTATTAAATATGATTTGAACGAAACAACTACTCAGCGGGCAAATACCCCGACCTGCATTGGATTATACCTTCAAATCATGATAGATCGATAGCCAATATCATTTGTCAATTCCTAACCAGACATAGACCGGTTTCGAACTTATTTGTTCTCCTCAGTATGCCATAGGTTATGGAACAGATAAATGATAGTGGCGAACCTACTAGTCATATACTAGCTAAGGTAAATTGACTAGTGGTGAGAGGTATGAAACTTCTCGTATGGTCTAAATGCTACTATCCGGCCGACATCATAGATGTCTCTGTGGCGGATAGCGACTTGCGAAGCAAGTACCGAGAGCGGCGACCTCTAGCCCAGGTGGACTAAACTACTGTTATTAAATATGATTTGAACGAAACAACTACTCAGCGGGCAAATACCCCGACCTGCATTGGATTACACCTTCAAATCATGTTAGATCGATAGCCAATATCATTTGTCAATTCCTAACCAGACATAGACCAGTTTCGAACTTATTTGTTCTCCTCAGTATGCCATATATAGAGGTTTTATTTTTGTTTTTGAATATATGACAAATCTTAGACTATTTCCAAATTAAAGGAAACAGTAACAACAGTAACTGTAACAACACTAAATAAAATCAATTATTATATAATCGCTAGGATTTCATTACATGTACATTTATCGTAGTCGAAAAAGGGACCTATATATCTAGAGATTTCTTTAACAGTTTCTTTGGTAAAGGTATTCACTACACTGCATAATTTTGGCTGTTTCTAATGTTTTTGGAAGTGCTGATTCTGAATATGAAGTAAGAATTGCTCTATCAACCTCCATTTCTTTGTAACACTCCATCCTTGTTTTCCATAAACTACTACTCTGAGCTCAATAAAACTTTCACTGGTATTCATAGGCGGTCGCCAGCAGGTGATCCACCGAAATTCCTGATTTGCGTGCTACGGACGTTTGAGAAGCAACTCTCCGGACATTTCAGCGTGGCCTCTCGCTAGTGGGTGATCTCCCGCTGGAGAGCGGCTACGGCCAACTACGAATACCGGTGTTTGACTTTTAGATGATCTTTAATGAGCATAACTCAATTAATCAGTCAAAATTAAATGATTTGGTTCGTGATCTGAGTTTATCAACATTTCAAGCTGTGATGTTAGCTTCAAAATTTAAAAGGTGGAATCTTTCACAGTCCACAGAAATAGTATACCATTCACAGACCGGTTTCTGGTTATCGCCTTCATCTGTGCGAAGTAGTGCAACGGCCTCAAAAAGGATTCCATTTATTTGGTAAAAGTCTTTTACTAAGGTAGTGGGCAATCGCAATTAAATCTTAACCACTTATCTTTGTATTATACAAATTTTATATTGACAAGTGTGTGTGGCTACTTTATTTAATTGACGACAGGATTATCACATGACTGGTATCTTGTATTTAGGTATTACTATTTGCAAATTAATCTCATCTCTCTATTTAAATTTTTATTATACTTTTATTAGGAAATATAAATAAAATGTTGTTCTAGTTATTTTGATGATAAATAAATTATTTGTTAAAAAGGTTTTCCAGCTGTTTAAATATAATATCGAGGAATCCAAATCATCTTACCGCACAGTTTTCGCACATTGCAATCGCATTTTTAACAGAAGGTCATCGTTTGAACTTGATATATTTCTTAAAATTAACGTGGGCAAAGCTCCAAAGCCGCTTACTTTAACCGTGTGTTATACAATAAATATTTTCGTAAAAATGTATTGAATAAAAACGGTTGTATTTCACTGGCGCATGTAATGTATTAATCAAATGTAAGTATAAATATTATACTAATAACTAGAGTCAAGAAAGTGGGTATCAGATATAGACCAACATTCGGGAAATTATGGCATGTACACAAAAATAGAGTGTTGTCCTTCACATTTTTCTTGTAAGTTGCGCTCGCGAAGGATTAACCTTGTCAGATATTGTCCAGCAACATGAAATGTTGACCTACTGTGACCAGGGGCGTCTTGACAGGTGGTTAAGACGATTGGAAATATCAGGGATGATTGTGTGGATGGGTGGAGGTCAGTAATATCCTAACACATTCTACCTTGACCCTTCCAGATTTTACATTTTAAATTTCAGATATTCACGCCGAGCTTTTTTCGAGAAAAACGTATCACTCAGAAAACCACAAACACACAGTGTAGCGATCTTATGGGGTAAATGGACAAAAATCAGAACTTCAAAGAAATCAGTAGTATCATATTATTTATTTACCATAAAATTGTCCGACATTAGTCTACATTTACATCCACAAATATTTATTTTACAATGTAAGGTTAGTAAAAAAATAGTACATGTAAACGTGCATGTTGTATATAATACCATAAAATATTATAAATTATACTTTATATTAGAAATATTGACAGAGAAAGAGATGTAAAAGTATACTTAGGATCCAGAAATATTTACATAATATAAACAAAAAAAATGTCCCATGTCTATTCTGCCCCTGAATCACTTTCACTGTCATCGCTAACTTCAAGAGGAGTTGTGATATTATATGCTGTCAAAGGCTCTACTTCGTCAGTTAACACGAAATACTCTTTAATGCTACTGTCATCAGCCATATTTTTTCCTTTTTTGGAGATTACTTTTCTGTGGAAAGCTAGTAAAGGATCTGATGTTATGATCAAACGATTCATCAAATCAATGTTTGATTCCGTTCGCGACTTTATTCGAGTGTGTGCCAATCTTTCTTTTCTAATTTCTTTATGTCGAGCCTCTAGGCACTCTTCTGACATTTCACCAATTGGTATATCGAATTGAGAGATGACTTCATAACCGTGAGCCAGTATTTTATGGATAGTCATAGGCATATTATACCACGAGTACTCTTGCAGATACAATGCAGATACTAGTGTTCATGGCAAGATTGTTAAATTTATTTACATTAATTTTTTCCTTGGAGTTAAAAATCCTCAAAATTAGGTAAAATTTATAAAGTAGTGTCTCGTTAAGGCCGGTAATTTTGGCACTTAGTTTATATTGCTCGAAAAATTTTCTAGCTGTATTTCCGTCATTGGAACTACCATAACCTTGTTTTGGTTTGTCTATATTGAGCCCTAACTGTTTTTTAAACTCACTTTGAATTCGTTTTTTGGTTTGTTCTTTCAAATCCTTAAATTCTCTTGAAGCTCGCCACTTTTTAAGAGGAAGGCGATATACTATTTTTAAACAATATTCCAAGAAACGAATCCAACAATGCAAAGTTGACAATCCATATTTATATTTTTTCAGAATCCGCTACAAACTGAGTCAAGTCTATTTTATTCATCTGAGTCGGTTTTGCTCCGCATAGATAACAAGTAGCAGTAGACTTTGTTTCGATCACAATATTGCATACACTTCCGTCAATCATTGTAAAGTGAACTTCAAAATCTACGCTAAATTCTCTTTCGCCAATTCTCATGCTAATGTTTTTAATATCTTTAAAACAATTTTCAAATTTATTGTATTATTGTTTAATTATTTCCTCGTTTTCCTCAGAAAACATAAATTTAAGTGGTCGACAAGATAACGACGATGACGAACGGGGATTTTTCCAAACCACCGTTTTAGAGAATTTGTCCATGAGCATAATAGGGACAAAACCTATAAAAAACATAAATTCGTAAGTTTCAGATTCATTTGAAAATGTTTGCTTGTATATACTGTGACTGGGACTTCCATCCAAGCCCCATTTACAGACAAGAGTTAAATTTAATGAAGTAATGCTATGTATATCGACAACATTAATAAGATTGCAAATACTATTAAGAGTTTTATATAACATATTTTGAATATTAACTTCAACAGCTGTCTCAGAAGCGGATGATATCTCAATATATGAGTGTTGTTTGAACAGATTAAGTCTATATAAACTAGGAAAAGTATCTCTATGTACGCTATTTACCACAGTCCATAATAAATTGTACTTGCCTTCAGATAAGTCTAGATCTAAGTAAAGAGCAAGTGCTTGCTGCAAACTCAATTCTTTCTTTACTTCTAAAAGTCCTATTGAAGTTGATGGACCAGCTATACTAGAAGCGAACTGTAATTCTGTACTACCGAAACTTTTTACCAATGTTTCCACTTTACGGTTTTTTGTTTTGACGGAACACTCTTCGAACTGCTTTTGTGGACGGCCCCGGCCACTAATTGAGGTAATCGAACTGATATTGGTAGATTTTATTAAACTTTCAGGGATTGAAATTTTCGAGGCGAGAAAACCACTTTCTTTTTTTAATACATAGGATCTTGAACGTGAGCACTTTGTCCACCTTGATTTTGAGTTAGCACATATTAATTTTGCAACATTCAGTAGTTCTGGAGCGTCAGGTTTGTAATGTTATACGAGTTCGTAAATTTGTCTTTATCTACTGTTGACACCCAAACTTCAAAACATTCACCATACGTAAGAGGGTGACCTATAAAGGAAAAATGGCTTTTTATACAAATTTGCAAATATTTGCACAAAATCATATTATAGCTTTAATCTATACTAAATTGACTACAAAATAGCAGAAAGTTGCATATATACTTTTGTATACTTGTTTTTAAAGCTTACAGAAGTTGTTAAAAAATCAATAAGAATCAAATTTTACACTCGTTTATAAAATTCAAATTAACAGGTTGAAGAATGCCAAATATCGAGGTCATTGTGTATTATTTAAATTGTTAACAGACCTGGATTTATATTCTCCATGACCAAAATAGCACAAATTAAATATTGTTCAGCACACAAGTGAAGCAAAATTTCAACTGACCAAGTAGGTAATACACTATGTTGAAATTACCTTCGATTCTGTCCAATAACCACCCCCTCCCCCCGAAACCGGGAAATTCCAAGAAACGTTCCTTGGAATAGCTTGTTTGGTTACTTGCCTACTTATAGGGTATAGGGTAATTAAACCCAAAATAAAGGGTCGGTTTTTACATTTTTCTCCACAGGTTGCTGCACTGTGCGACATGCGATTTGATAACTGCACTATTTCGAGTCTCAAAACGCCCTTTTCCACCATAATATTGACCTTGAATGTGTTTGCGACGCTAATACTTTCTTTACAGATAGATGAGAAGTAAAATGACAAAAGAAACCGATTCCTAAATACATGAAATGAAAAAAGTGATGCGCAAGTAACCAAACATACTATTAATTAATTTTTCCATCGTTATAAATAACATTTGAATAAATCCCTTTCGTAAGTGGTAAAATGTTTACGCATATATTATACAAAAATAAGACTCGTAGGAGTTGCTCTCATTACTTTATATTTTCATTGAAATTGTAAAGCTTCATGTATCACTTTCCAACAGTTAATTGAGTCGACCTTTACTTGATAAAAATACGTGTTAGAATTGAACACAAATAAAAATATCAGCAGTTGATTCTATTCCGGGTACAAGCTACTTGTGTTAATTGCCACGAGTAACCAATTTTGCATAAATGTAATATTTTATAAACTCTGCATTTTTCTATTATTTTCCAGTAATTCTCGTAGCAGCGAATACCATTTGGGAGTCTCAATCAGATTTTCTCACAATCTCAGCGCCTGATTACGGGAGAAGTGGTTGTTATGTTAAAACATGGTATAACGCATTATTTTTGTTGATGATCATAATTTCGATATCGTCAATGGTTGTCGACATATTGGCAACCATGCAAATTGGAGCACTCATGTTTTTTCGCCAAAACAAACATCTAGGAATTTTGTTTACCATTCATCTATGTATATTGATGTTAGTTTAATATGGTTGCTCTAGAACTGGCGTAGCACAGTTACTGAAGTTGTAAAACTAACCGGACAAAATGCAATTTACCTCCTACACCCAAACAAAATCTTTTCAGAGACTATTCGAGGACTAGATAGCTACTTATGTAGTAAAAGTTCTTTGATAATGATCAACAGTGACCCAAATTGTCATGCAGCAATCGCTGGGTTAGTGGAAAGGGAAATTTCCATTTTCGCCCTTCAGGTGACGGAAGCAAGAGAACATTTGCAGTTAGACTCTTCCTCCTAAACAAGAGTAGAAGAGGGAAGAAAAATAAACTTCCTTCCGTACTCTATGGTGTGCTACACGGAATATGGTTATCTTTGGCTACCGGACTGTCGTCGGGGTGGGATTACACCTGGAGGACAAGAAGAGCTTTGCTCTGGGATCGCATACTACAGTCTCCTAGGCAGAGATTTTTGCCATTCTGCAGTGACAAGCAAGGAATGGGTTAAAAGTAGTATGGAGCAAAGTGTATATATTTGCGGCTCAGAAGGCATTTGCCCTTCTAGAACGGGATTGGCCCTTGTTCAAAGAAGTGTGGGTGTGTTTTGGAAGAGCTATCAAGGCCCAAACTTGTGTGAATCTCGGGGTATAGTGGATTCCAGAAAACGAAAAAGCCTTATCAGATTGGCTAGACTCGGAGGAGCTCCAATTCAAAACGCAGTTTTCCACAAAATGTGGTCATTCCGCAAATTTATATTTTTCACAGCAATCTAATTTTTCACTTTTAAGAAAATTCTTTGGCGAAATCAGGAAGTTATGATGTATAATCAGAGAGGTTCGACATGAGGCTAAATAATAATATGGAACATGGAAATTTTAAAATTCAGTAATTAGCATAGTACTAAATATCTGACAAGCTCATAAGTGGCAAACCAATGATTGTTCTGGAAAAGAGCCCGTGAGAAATAAAAAATAAAAGCTGTTATATCTGTTCTGTTGTATCACATTGTATACATATAATTAAAACTCATTCTATTTAGTTCGGTTCGGCAAACAAAAAAAAAACTTTTAAGAGATAACGTCGATTTCGTACAGAGAAAAAGGAAAAAACCATTACGTTACTGAACTCGTGTCAGACAGAAAATAAAGAGGAACAAAGCAACTACTATCGAGAAAAATTGATGTCTGTACAGAAGAGAATGCCTTGGACACAGTAAATTCGATTTGAAATTATCCAATTTATCTCTAACAGAATTTAGTTTAAGTTGATAAAGTTGTAGTGTTAACTCAGGTGAGTTAGGTCGTAGTTTTGTTACAACAAGGTCTAGTCTACGTGCATTTCGTGAAATACTTTTAGGGATATTTTCCAAACCGAAACTGTGTCTTTAAAATTTGCGACTGTTCCGTCTCAATTGCGTCGAGTAATATTGAGATAAACAAGATAACTGCAAACATTGGGAAATACAGTGATGCGCTGGTACAAAACAAGTAATGATGTGTCATTCTGCATTCTGCTGTTTTATTTCTTCTTTTAACATTATAACTGTTATTTTTTAATTAATATTTACAAGTAACTGCATTTAGACAAAAAACTTTTGTTTTCAATTTTTTTCTATCCGTAATAGTTACAGAGTTATGGAACAAATACGCACTAGGTGGACACCCTATATGTTAAAACATAAAACAAAATTATTTAAACCACCGAAGTCAGTTATTGGGAATAATACTAATATAACAGAACTTTTATATCTTCCAATTTGTCGTTTTCGGATTGACTAAGTCGAAGGAATCATTAATCTTGATTAAGTTTAGCTCTCTATAACTGTACTTTTTTTTGGTTCTATTCCGAAAGATATTAAGACTACAGGAGATGAATTTCATGCGGTCATTAGTAAATTTCAAATAAAATCTTGTATAATAAACCACGCCATAATATTTAGGTTCAGTTGATTGACAACTTGTAACTTTCGAGAATTGTCTGTTATAGAATGTGAGTAAGTACGAGATACAAATTATATTTTACCGATCACTTTCTTAGAAATGAGACGCAGTTTTTATAAATATCATCCATTTCAGTCCTACAAGAATTTAACAATATAAATATTGAAAACCATGTAGTTAAAGCAAAGTCTATACAGTGAGCACGTAAAGGTTGGAATAAATTCCGTAAAATCGTTACAAAGCAAGTGACAAAAATTCGCTCAGACACGTCGATTTTTAAATTCATTTCTTAATTTTTTTATTTAAAAAAAATTTTTTTACATACTTTTTTTAAAAAGTTATGACGTCATCGGCAATTTTTTTAAATGGCAACTCCCATTTTTAAAAATTTCATTTGAAAGAGCACATTTTTCTGCATACAGTACGTTAAATTCTAAGGCATGTTGCATGATGAAATTATCGAGAAAAAAAACAATTTAACATTAATAGCACACACGTGTTTTACTTATGGTCGAACCCTGGTAGAGGAACTGTTTTACGACTTACACTTTTCTCATGTTTACGCTTTTTTTCATTTACGTAGAAACGCGGACCTGGCTGTCACGTTAGTTCACATTTACTCACATTCAGTTGTCACATTATTTAAAGTTTTAATAATGGAACGTTTAAGTGAGAGACAGCGAATTGAGAGTTTGGTGATAATTGGTTGTAGAGAGATGTCCCGAACACAAACTCGGGTTACTGAATTATTTAACGATAAATACCCTGATCGACCGATTACACAATCAACTGTTAGCAAAATAGAAAATAAGTTCCAAGAGTGTGGTCATGTAAGAGATAATTATACGAGAGGTCGTCCTGCAATTTCAGAAAATAAACAGTTAGATGTTTTACTGACAATGGAGGACAATCCTTACAAACCAAGTCGCAGCAGAGCAGTCAATTAGTCAGTCGACTGTTTTAAAATATTTGAAAAAGAATAAATGGTACCCATATAAAGTAACTTAGTTCACGAGCTTAACGAAGATGATTTCGACCGCAGAGTACAGTTTTGCGAAACCATGATGGAACGATGTAATACCAATCCACATTTCTTAAGTCGAGTACTTTTCTCTGATGAGGCCACCTTCTGCTTAAATGGCGCTGTAAATAGGCAAAATTGTCGATATTGGTCACATGAAAATCCACACTGGATGATGGAGGGACATACCCAGTTTCCACAGAAAGTAAACGTGTAGGCTGGAATTGTTGGGACTACAATTTTGGGTCCATTTTTTATTGACGGGTCATTAAATGGTGTAAAATATTTGGAGTTGCTCCAACAAAACATAATACTGGGACTTGCCGCACTGTATCCAAATGGCGAAAACTCTAATGTACCGGAGAACTCCATATGGTTTCAACAAGATGGCGCACCACCGCATTATTCGGTAATAGTGCGTAATTATTTAAGCGAAATTTTCCCAAACAGATGGATTGATAGACGCGGTTCATTAGAATGGCCAGCTAGATCTCCGGACCTAACTCCATTGGATTATTTTTATGGGGTTACCTTAAATCCAAAGTGTATTTTAATAGACCGAATAACATTGAGGACTTAAAAGACAGAATTAGGTACGAATGTGGCAGAATTGGACCCGAAACAATTACTAACGTTTTGCGAGAATTTGAATTTCGTCTTGGGCATTGTCAGGAAGTAGATGGTACGCAATTTGAACATTTAATTTAATTATTTTTTGCTGGATTTTTTATTTCTTGTATTTCTGTTTTATTAAACTGTTAAAAGTAGTTAAGATTTTTTTTTCGATAATTTCGTCGTGCAACATGCCTTAGAATTTAGCGTACTGTATGCAGAAAAATGTGCTCTTTCAAATGAAATTTTTAAAAATGGGGGTTGGCATTTAAAAAAATTGCCGATGACGTCATAACTTTTTAAAAAAAAGTATGTAAAAATTTTTTTTTTAAATAAACAAATTAAGAAATGAATTTAAAAATCGACGTGTCTGAGCGAATTTTTGTCACTTGCTTTGTAACGATTTTACGGAATTTATTCCAACCTTTACGTGCTCACTGTATATTTAATCATTATGAAAGGTGCAGATGCTATGGAGATTTTGAAGAATCAATAACCAATTTTCAAAAAATGTATTAATTTTAATACAAATAAACAAAGATTAATGTAAAAAAACTTAATATTGCACCTAAAGTTAAATGCAACCTCCAACCACAAAAGTAAGAAAGAAGCTAAAATTTATGTATGGCTTTAGGAATCTGAAAGAATTTTTTTTGATTGTGGCACCATTGAGGTCAATAATCCTTTCCCCAAAATATTTGCAACGATGTTGTTTAAAAATCATAAATTGTCGCCTATTTTGTTTAAAGAGAAGATATGAAAGTCCAGAAACATAACTGAGAGGTTGTCCGCATAAAAAAATACTCTTCTATATTTAGTATGATGCTGTATATCATTTACACATAATAAAATTATCAGAGGCCCTGATACGATTCCCTGCGGTATTTCCAACCTATCGTTCTATAGTTATGAGTAGAGTTGGCAAAAATGCGCCGCAGGATATAGGCGTACGCATCATAATAAATGTAATAAAAGAAATTAACTAGCAATAAACTGTTAGAATTTATAACAACTTACCCTCTTAACTAGCTTGCTTATCAAAAACTGGAAAAATCTGTAAAAACTTTGCGGCATCATGTATGTTTCTATGATTGTCTCCGAGAGTTATGTTCGATGTGGTGAAAAAATTTGCTTATATTTTTAAAACGACCATTCGACATGTATTGATACAAGCATACATAAAATAGTCTTTGAACTCACTTAACGGATATGCAGATGCACCATCAGTACCATCACAAATATGTTTTAATCTAGTAAAACCGGTGTCTTGCTTTAACACACAAGCGAACTTTTTTCACAACGGGGTCATTTTTTGTGTCACCTATAGAGTGTAGCAGTCGATTTACTTCGTCCACTATTTGCAGTGACTTCGAGTCATGTAATCCTTTATAGTTCTTGTAGATAGTTTTTAAAGCTGTTTCAACAGAAACATCTTTGAATTTTGTCTGGCTTTCCTTAATAGCTACAGCCTCGTGTAGATTGAACTATAGTATCACAGCTTTTATTAGTTGTAAATATTCAGCATAATAAAAAGCTGCCTTCAACATGTTCCCCAACTGCAGACTGAGAAACTCGAGGCGGGGGGAGGCTAGTTAATATGTTATCACGTGCCCACCTGACTCGCTGATAAGGCTGGTTGGTTGGGCTGCGTAGGAAAGTGCGCATATGTACAAAATACATATTGCAGAAGCTCTTGCCACACGGTGTATGCTGATATATATGCTGATATTCTTTTTTGCCTCGTAGCTTCGAACTTATCTGAACTTAATAACAAAGCCTTTACTGTGATTTGTCTGTGAATTCTGTACTGATACTTATTGTAATGTCTTGATACCACAATTAAATAATGAACAAGTTAACTTTCATTAACGTATTTATTCAGTATTGGGATACACACTACTATTGCTGAAGATCATAATACCACGATACAATGCTATACATATTATTCCACGAATACAAGCCATGAGTGAGACCGAGACATGCGTCTCATTACTATATGAAAGGTTTATGTCCCTACAACCCCGCGCAGCCACGCATGCCCTGTGTACCACACTACACTTATTCTGTGTTGGAAAGTGCTTATAGAAAGTTTTTACTGCTTGAAAAATAATCAAATAAAAAAGTTGACACTTTCGAAAACAAAGCGGTTAGAAATATCGAAATGCGATTTTATCGAGATCTACACACACACACCTTGGTATGTTTTTCTCTATCTGATTTAAAAGTTGGAGAAGTAGCCAAGGTGAAACAATTTGTAACACCCTGTGCATGTAGGTAAATTTTTAAATTCAAATAATTAAATTAATTAGCAACATTAGTATATTAATAAACGTTTTATGTATTTTAATCAGTATTTTAAACAGTTGTTATATTTAAACAGTTTTAAACAGTTTTCAAGTTAACGAAACTACAACTTGCTAAATTTCATATCTAATGTCCATTAAATTTATAGATGATTAATTTTTCTAGCCGAACAGCCTATTAGCAAAGTTATTGACCTGCGTTCGATTGTTGCCCGAAGTCAAATTCAAAATAGAGTAAACCACCCAAATCAATACCGACGAAAATAAAAGTGCCGCATGAGATATTAATGGCCGGTATATCTTTGGCGCTCTTTTAGTTGAAATAGCCGCAGGAAATTCTCTCAGGACTGTGCAATATTCATCTGACCAATTACAACGTCGAGTCGTTGTGTGCCCCATAAGTCGTGTATATAACTGAAAGGGATACCGGTAAATATATTTTTGAGCATGTTTTTTTATGTGAACATGACTCCGGTATTCACTTGTTAATTAGTTGCGCGCTTGATCTGGGCGCACCTTTATGCCTAATTTTGTTGATTGCTGTTATGCTCAAGGTTAGGTTGCGGCGAACTGCTTGAAAATGGACGTTACATACATTTTGAAGAGGGTTAGACTGTTTTGTGTAACGCTAACACTTTGATAATTTTTACAAACATCTACATATGATCGTGAATTGGCAACCAAGTTAGCATTATCAGGAGATGGTTAAAATGCCAATTAATCATCACTATAATAGTTATAAAACTGTGCAAGTAATGTTGCTTCCAAATGTTTCTCAATTAATTTTTACCTACAAATGTAACTGGTGCACATCTGAAATTCGTACAATTGTTCATGCTTCACATTTGTATGACATGAAAAAGTTCATTTCCTTGCCAGTAAAAAGATCTACTATGACAACAATAAGAAAGTCGAATAGCTTATCCGCCAAAATCTCCAGACTTAAATCCATTAGATTTCTACCTGCCTTAGTTCTATCAATAGTTTATGCAGTTGATATGAGTTTCGTACCGTTAGAAATGAATTTTACAATTCCTAAATTAGTGGATATTTTGATTTTAGCGGTGAGATTGTACATTGCACGTAGGTCCGTGTTCGACCATTCGATTTTCTCTTCTAGTTTGTTTAAATTGTTCATAAATTGAATATGTTAGTTTTGTTTTGCAAATATAATTATATATGACAATTAATTTGACACCTTATACCCGAAAACTCCCAATCCATCACATTTGGTTCACCTTGTACATCTGACGCACCTTTTTATGTATATCCAAGAATTTATTTTGTGAAATACACTTTTTTGTAGATTGTACAAAGTAAAACTTGATTTTATTCAATTCTTCGTAATTATATTTTTGTTAAATCTCGTTACAAGTAGCAATTAACTCGTTCTCTCACGAAAAGGTGTTGTATTATTTCTCCCTAGGTCACGGGCATAGACGCTTGCCAAGGCATAGATTTGGCAGATAAGCCTCCGTCTGAAACACAAAATGGAAAGAAAGGACCGCTGCGCTGCCGCCTTTTGAGACATTCTATGTCGACGCGAATAACCATTTCCATTAATAAGTTGTTTCAATATACGTAACTTTTTAACTTTCGTTGTGTCGTGTCTGTCTCTTCGTCCAGGTATTCAAGAGAAATAAAAACTTGGTATTAATGGATATTAATGATTGAAATTTCATTATTAAAATGTTGGAAAAGGTTGTAAGTGGCTTCGTGGTCGAGTGGTAAGGGCACTTGTCTCTCACCCTGGAGTCGCGAGTTCGATCCCCGTAGTCGAGGAGCTAGGATTTTTTCTAAACTAGAAATTAATCCTAGCATACTCGGACATTGGGTGTGTGTCCATTGTCTCTAAATGTGTAGCCCTCTTCCACATAAGATATTTTGAGGTACCCTCAGGGATACAGGGGGTTGTATTACCTGTGGTGTTGTCGGTTACACTATTAATTTGGTAAATGTAGTAGTACTTGAAATATGTTCAGGTTTTTGTGAATATCTTGATTTTGGAATAATTTATGAAATTTTTTTTTATGTTTCGTTTCACAATTAGTATCAATTTGTTCGTGACAGTAAAAGTGTAGCGTTTTTAATAATGATGTCAAATTTTGGAGAAATTACTAACATTTCGGAAATTTTACAACTATATATTTTATGTTAGATGTAAAATTTCCATATCTTTTGTAAATGTTAAGAAATTTTTATGGAAATTTCTATATTACACTTTTTAACTTGAAAGATAAGCCCTATAATCACATACATCCCGCAATATGCTTAGTTGGCTCACTCTCTAACTTTTTTCAGTCAATATTTGCTTTCTGTAGAGAAATGTTTAAGATGAAATGGTCCGTGCTACTTGAATGTTTATTTAATTTCTCACATTTCACCACATCCTTATAATTAAATTGTCAACAGACTTACATTAGGTGCGTTCTTTCTAACTGAGATCTCAGTTAATCTAAGTTGTTTTACGGTTACGGAGGCTACATCAAATGAAATTATGCTTTTATTTATGCAGTGTAACCGTAAAACAACTTAGATTAGCTGAGATATCAGTTAGAAAGACAAAGAACGTACCTATTGTCGTATATTTTTATTTGTTTTTCTTAAATTCCGCATATTTCAAAGAAATATAAACAGTTAGTTGTTTGCTGATATCGCTGATTTGTTTTTCCTAAAAAAAATATTTTTCAGTTTGTTCCCGTAGTTGAGACGAGAAATTTTTTAAACAACTTATATCATATATTTTTAATCGTTTATTAAACAGCTGCATCAAAGGCCAATTACCAACGCCGAGAGATAAGTTCGTCAGTGCCTATGTAAACACTAGAAATTTTGTCGAACCCTTCTTTGTCGTGAAGTAGGGATCTTTACGTACACACGTCTCAGATACACAGGTCGTATGAGTGGAAAGACTCATCACACCAATAAATCAGTATTTTGACCTTGAATATTGCTCTAAAAGAATCTGTTCTCAATAAGAATTTATTTGAATTTTTGTTGCCAATATCTAGAAAGGTTGTCTGGTGTAAATGTATTGAAATATGTAGTCTTATCCTCCGGCTAGGTGGAATAGTTGGTTAGCACTAAGCAACTGCGTTATTGTAGACTGTTTTTAAATTACTCTGGTCGTTTTATGTTTTTGAAACAATCATAGAGTCTTATTCATATGGATGTAATATGACCGGCTGCCCAATAGCGTGTTCACACCGTTAACGTGACTTAACTGTTATTTAATATGACTATATTGTCATTTTGCATGCTTTAAACTACCTTTGAATCTTATTTCTAAATCTGCGACGGTGACTCGCGTATATTTTGTGGTGAAAAAAAAAAAAAAAAAAGCAGATAAGCACACTCCCAAAAAGAAAATAATCGTTGGTTATAATTTTTATTACTTACATTTATCTAAAAACTTATTGGTTGGGCTTAGGGGGTTTGAAAAAAAGTGAGGAGAAACTCATCTTTAAACTTTGTAAGAAATGTCCATTCTCGTACTTTTATTCATAGATTAAGCTTGACAGCAAAAAATTGGTCAATCTTTATTAATGATTCATGAATCGTACCGAGGTCGTAATCAACCTTTGTTACGACTACCATTTTTTGGAACGCCATATTTCTGTTCATAGATCGTATCGAGGCCGTTCTCAATATATTGATATAACCTCTGTTACTGGTATCAATTTTTGGACGCCATATTTTCATCTATGGTTGTATGGAGGTCGTATTGAAAATTAATATAACTTCTTTTACAACTTCCTTCAATTTTAGGTACTATTTTGTCTCAAAGTCCTATTGAGGTCTTATCACGTTTTTTACCGACCTTTGTATAACTATTTTTCTACAAGGTAATAATCAAGTCATATTATTTTTTTAATGACTCTTATACAACAATATTCCTTAAGTAATGTTAAGGGTTGTATTGCAGAATGACAACGACCGCCTGAAGGCCATCCACTTTTATCGTCCAATTAGTCATCATATGCGTACCATATGACCTTCATACGAAAAGGAGTTTTGATAATCGTAGATATAACCTTATAACGACCCTTAGGCGACCTACAGTCATTAAAACTGTTTTTACGACCATTACATGACTAATTGGGCATATTGGTCAATAATTATGACTCAGAATGTTATCTGGGCCGGCACTGGCAATGTCTTTGGGAATTGTTGTGTGTCCACGTTTTTTCATCCCCTTGCCCACGTTTTTTTCGACCCCGCGGTTGTTTAACAAGACATTTATCATCGGAAAAATATATTATCAATAATTTATAATTTGGTTAGAGTCATTAGTCAGAATTACATCCTACCTTACATAAGAGAGGATCCAAAGTAGAACCTTGTGGTACACCTTTCGAAGTTCACTTTTTGGCGTCGTTAGTTTGAATGGTAAAATATTTATTCCTGAAATAATTGATTAAGACAATCAGTAGAACAAGAAGAGTGAAGAAGTAGACCAGATGGCCACGTTTTTTTTTTATGAAATGTGTTTATTATTTGCATGTGGTAAAATAATTACATATTGCTCCTCTATGTTTTACAATTACCGATCGATAAATATTTTGACAAGATTTGCATAAATTTGATTTCCATGAGATTACTTAATTTAAATTTAGGTCAGATTCGATCGTGTTTATTTCTGTCCACATAATATACCCTGGCACGGAAATAACGAGAAGAAATTTACTTGCTTTGTTTATTTTAAGCCGAAAATTCACATAAATAAACGTCACACGTATATTACAGTCTTAGTGCAGGAAATCCAGCCATAAATTATATTTCGGTGGTTATTTTACTTTTCCTGGGAACAATTTATTGTCGTTCGAGTCGCTGCGCTTTTCACTTTTTAAATTCGTGCTCGTATCGATTAAATATCAACCAGCAACAACTCGAACAGAAAATAAAAAACATTAATCGTCGAGAGTTGGCGGTAACTAGATTTATTTAAAAAAAATGGTAATAGTAATTTCCACAAAAATTAAATCAAGTTTAAATCGTGTCCCGATGGTGCCAACTTGGTTGGCGAAATGCGATTCGAGTATAGTACCACCGAGTATTTTAGTCACTTTTAGCGCTGCAGTGACACATCGGCGCCGGTAGAAAAAATTTCAAGGGAGCAAAATTTTTTTCGTAAGAAAAAAATTCAAAGGGAAACCTCACTAGGTATTAGGTTTGAAAATATTACAAATCCTACCTGAATCATATATATTTTCGTGCAAGTTACCAAAAGGAAATATTACACAAAACAGCAAAAACCTATTTATTTTTGCAACAGCATAGAAAATAATCAAAACATCGTATCTCAAGGAACCCAATAATCTAGGGGGCGACCGCCCTCCTTGCCCTTATGAGACAGCGTCCATGAGTGATGGGTCCGTTCTATGGTATTTTCTTCAATGTTTCAGCCGCAATGTTGGCTATTTCGTCGCATATGTTTGTTTTTAGGTTGCCAAAGTCTCGGGATGCACGCTGGCCAAAATAATCGATGAATTGTATTGGTAGCAGACTTCTGGAAATGTGACATCTATTGGTATCTTTAAAGACTAAAATTACTCATATAGAATGTACGGTGGATTTCATTTGAGTGTGTGGGTGTTGAGGGTGTGGTACAGTTTAAAGATATCCACACACTATTTCTGTATATACATACTTTAGCAATAGTTAGCAGTAGACCTGTTTCGCTCTCTTATAAACTTATTAGGTACTACTGATTAGAGAAGGGGAAGGGTATAACATCACAATTACATTGACCAATATTGGTTGAAGTTCTTGTGAACTAAAGCCACAGATTTGCATTAAGCTTTTGGAGAATGCACCTTGTAGCACAATGTCGGATCAGTACTTTTATCATCTAAAAGTTAACGAGTCCTATATTTGATTAATATAGACAAATGTATGTTACCCATTTTATCGATGGTGTTCCTTTATTAAAGAATATAGAAAAGATTACTTCTGTCCTTAACTAGCATTAATGTTTCATAAAATTGTACTCGTATAATTCTGTGAAAAAATTAAAACTATTCGAAGTAAAATAAAAAATTCCTCGATTGCTGTGATAAATTATGACACTAATTTTAAATTAACCTTCTGATTCATAAAAGAACATATTTTAGATAGTAGCAGACCATCTATTAATTGTGTTAAACATGTTTGATAATGAATGTAAATATTTTTTAAGTTTGTATATATATTTACAGAAAGTGACTAATTCTGGATACTTCTCATGTATTTTTGTATCGGTAATATTTTATCAAATTAAAAGTAAAAAGATTATCAGCTTTATTTATGCCAAGTTAAAAGTGTTTATTTGTATTTGTACCAAACAACCGTTTATTTAAAATATTAATGTTCAGATCTGTGTTACTTCAAATAATGCTTTCGCATGTGAATTGTCAGAGTAGGCGACTTTCACTGCAATTGGTTAGTAACTGATTGTTTTTTGAGTATTACCGAGCTCTTCCACGAATCTCCAGTGGTTGTTTCTGAATATGCCGCCCTCTTACAGTTCTTTAAATTTTTAGACTACTCTACCTACGCCTCAGCTCAGCTCACATTTAGGAAATGAGAAGAGGAATAGTGCCTCAGTGTTAAATTGTATCAGCAAGTATATATCTGGAATTATGTGCTGTTCCTAGGTCAAGCCCCTGCAAATTTATAGGCTTAGATTTGTACATTGTTCCAATTCTTTATTTATAAAAATAGATGTGGATGTTGTAAATCGAGATCATCGATATAAATTAAGAATACCAGTGTGCCCAGCACTGATCCTTGAGGGACACCCACCTGATTAATAACTTCGCTTTAGTTATCACCTCTAATAATGTGCTATTTGCTTTCTATTACATAGACATGATTTCCTTAGTTTCATAGTATTTACTCTTAAAATGCCTCTAGTATATAGGGTGTCCCATAATTAAGTACCTTCCATTAAGGGGTGATAGAACTAGAAAAAAATAAGTTTAGCTTTGTGTATAAACATTTGTCTTAAATCAATTCATAAGGGAGAGTAAGTAAGTGCAATATAGTTACCTATTTGCCAATAAATTCGAAACGTCGGAAGTTGCATAAATTAAATTTGGGCCATTTATTAATTTCATAATGTTATATGTTTTATTAAATTTTTATCTAATTATCATGATTTGTTGGGGTAGTTACAGAGGTGGCGAGGGTGAATTTTCGCTATAATGCTCTTACTAAATTTCGATAAGAGCCATCGTTTTGGAATTTGTAATTTTAATACTGCAATACAGGATGGGTATGCATAATGGAAGTTACTACATACCTCTACAAAAATAATTTCACAATATTTTCAACTATTGTTGTATAGAGCAATTTAAAATATCGCCTTTTTAAATGTTGAAGGAAGGTACTTAATTATGGGACACCCTGTGTATCTATGACATACTTAAAATTTGCATAAACAATTTTTTCCTCGGTTTTTTTATTATTAAATTAAAAATGGACAACTATTAAAGTAAAATTTAAATAAACCTAATATACAGGGTGATTTACGTAGGCCGTGCATTAAAAGTTTTTCAACTTGCAGTTGGATTAGAAACTTGAAATTTGGTATGCTGTCAAAATCGATCATGTCCGTTCTACTTAAAATATTTTTAGTCCTCCAGCTATACAGGGCGTGTCAAAAGTCGGTACCAACTTTCTTATTTTAAATGGAAACATAATTTTTTTTCACATCGATCGATTGGCCTTCTAATTCTAAGTTTAGACAACCTAAGTTATGTTAACTTATCTATTACAGTTTTTGACATATGTCGATTTTTCTGAAAAAAATTACCGCCGTAGTAGTTTACGAAAAAAATTGTATCTCGCAAACCGTTCAAAATTAGTAAACCAAATTTATGGAGCAGTTAGCTAGAAGTCCAGGCCAACTCCTAATGTCCCATCGATGGTCCCATTTTGTACCATATGGGCGCAGGCGATTTTCAAATGTCGCATTCAAAAATTGTCAAAAACTACATTTTTTTCAAATGGCACCTACAATTTTTTTTACACCATTCGAAAGAAAATTAAATTTAAGGGTGAGTTACTTAAGCATACCCTATACCTAACTTCAGTCTCTATCGAGTTATTCAATAATAATCAAGAAATGTCGACATATTCCTTGCTTTTTCAAGTGTGCCATGCAAATTTCAAGTTTCTAATCCAACTACAGGTTGAAAAACTTCTAATGCACGGCCTATATAAATCACCCTATATGCTAGCTATTAAGTACATTCAATTACTATATTAGTATTTCTGTATATATACTTTGTTTTAAAAATATGGCACAAATAGAAAAGTTCGTCGTTCTGATATGACTGAACATGATTAAGTAAATCATTTTATGTATCTGACCTGTTTTATATTCATTTCATTTGCTCTAATGTTTTATAATTATCAGAGTTTCACAATATTTCTTGCACATTCATTTCCGCAATCTGGTCTCTTAATCCTCATGAAACGTTTGTTTAATTACGACCAGCCTTAAATTAAGATTAATAGTTACTCTTTTTTTAAATAAACATCAGTACTTGTTACTCAATACATGTTTATTGGCGGATAGACAATATGTAGTATAAAAAATAATACAGCTTTATAAAAATAGAAACAATGAGGCAATAGATCATATGGAGTTGACAATTCCTTAGAAGGTAAATTAATATTTTTATTTTTCCTATTTCAGAGCACCTTATAAATCATCGTTGTCTTGAATGTTTCCTAAAAATAACATGATAAATATTCAGTCCGTAATTATCAAATCCACTTTATTTTTGTAAATATTTGTAATACAAGGTATTGGCTATTTTCTCTAAATGTAAATGCAATTAAATATCTGACTTTTCTATAGATTTTTAAGAAAATATTTTCGTACAAAATTTTAGTGTAAGTGTAATCTTTATAAGTAATGGAATGCGGTACTCATAGTAATTTGAAGGTAGTACAGATCTTGATAGTCTATTGTATGAATATGTTGAAAAATATGGGTCCCTGCTTATAAATGTAACTATATTCATTTGTACTATAATAATTATTACGCGTCAATCGCATCATAACTTAATGCTCACTTTGGTGGTTGATGTTATGCTCAAGGTTATGTTGCATCTAAATGTTTATAGATAGTGGTCATGCACGTACTATTAGACTCATAACTAGGGCTGTCAAAAATGTTCCGTGAGACAGTGGCGTACGCGAAATTAACTAATACGAGAAACAATAAACTTACAATTTATAACAATGTATGTAAAACCGTACCCTCTTAACTAGCTTGATGAATTAGCTTGCTTATCACAAACTGGAGATGTGTAGCCATTTTGCAGCATCAGGTATGTTTCTATGGTTGTCTCCATGAGTGATGTTCGCTTTGGTAGAAATATATTCTTATATTTTGAAAACGACCGTTCGACATCTACTGATGTAATACACGCATACGTAAAATAATCTTTGAACGCACTGATCGGGTCTGGGGCTGCACCATCACATATTTGTCTTAATTTGGTAAAACCGGTGTCTTTATTTAACACACTTGCGAACTTTTCTTTAACGCGCTCATTTGTTGCGTCACCTAACGTCTCCAGCACCACCCTGGTAATTGTTTCGTTAGTACACTGACTTAGTCTTTTGGTAGCTAGTAACAGTGGAACTGTCGGTTTAAGGGGGTCCAGTACTCGTAGTATAATATTTAAAATAGATTTTTTTTGCCTCATTAACAGATAACCACAGCCGTGTATTTTTTAATTCACATTTCATCTTATTTACCATGTCTACGTGTACAGTTGGTAGATAATTACATAACGTTGTGCTACTTGGTAACTTCACCTGGGCATTGTATTTATTCCAGAACTCTCGAAATGGTTGTTTATCGAGTATGTGCAGCGGAACATCACAGGCAATCATCATTAATAGTAAATCACACATAAACTGTGTTGTCGAAGGCACGCCATTTTTTTTATTTTTGTGGTGTACACTATTTACGTGAAGTCCACAATCACGCTTATCCCAGCGCATCAAATTTTTCTCGCACACTTTACAAATTATTTTAGCACCATCATAGAATAAATCCGGGAATTCACCTATGAATTTATTCACTTTGTCAGCAAATGACCGTTTTATACCCCTGCGTACGTCTGCCATGCTTTATTATTAAATTAATATCAACAATACAGTACAACAAATAAAATAAAAACACAAAAGTGTACAACACTCGAAAGCTAATAATAAACTGGACTGAAGAAAGAGTTTCGACCTTGTTAGATTCAAAACCAGGATTTGAACCGGAGAGTCGGCAGACAGTAAAACCAGTTTCATCACTCACCGCTCTAATTCACTGTGCTACTGAACTAATTAGCTAGTAAGAACAAGTTAGGTGGTTAAATTTTTATTTTGTAATAGTTTGAGAAGAAGAAGGAGTCAAAAAAGTTTCCCCACTTGCCACGATAGTACCCCTTTTGGAAAACATTATTAATAAAATGATTTCTTTACCTTTAGATATTAATGTTTATTAATTTCCAAAAAAAAATATTTTACACCTTGTTTAAATCGTTCCTAAGTAGGGGCAAAATACAATTTTGGAGGTCTTTACTAGTAGAGAGGTAACAGGATTAGAATTATTGTCCTTATTATCTGCAGAATTTTTCCAAACAGCCGTCGAAAAACATGTTTGCCTAATGTATTTAAGGTTTCATTGACCTCTTTATTATTTGTAAATAAAAGATCTAACACTAATTTAATTTTTTATACCTTGTTGATAATATGTTTTGTACATATTTCTGGTTTAATGCTTCTTCACAAGTTTGTTGCCCTCAGTAAATCTATTGCAAGCAAAATGAGTTAACCCGAAGATGACTGGGGATATTGGGAAATGTAACGCTAAGCTAATACACACCATAAGTATGTTTCACTACCAGTCTCCTACAAGAATAAAAGTATAGTACTAGTACTTGTTCTAATTGTTTAGGAATTACACTAGTAGGTATTGGGTCACTTGGGCGTGGGAATTTTTTGAAGACCGAGGAAACTTTCATGTTTATCTATATCCACCCATTTTAACCGTGAAAACCGCTCTCAGCAAACATGAAAAGAAGCCCCCGGTCAGGGGTTAATTGACTGCCGCCAGATGTGGACAACCTTGAACTACCTAACCCCTGTGACTCCCGTACTAAGGCCCCACACTAAAGATCCTAGCCTTAACATTTGGACCCTAGTATAAACAAAGCGTTAATACATTTAAGTACAATTCGCTTAAATATAAGTTTGCTGAGTCATTCTATCTATAAACAAAATTTTAGGAACCAAAAGGGCATCAGATACGGAGTTAAAACCCCCACCGCTGAGTAGCTCTTAACAATGAACCAATCAAATGTCTTTACAGAATTTAGATATCTCCAGCCGTTCATGAGCTATAAGGGAAAATGTAGTGTGATGTCACCCCTAAATGTGACCAGTGTAAAAATTTAACTGTTTTTGTTTTTTGTCATACGTTTTCCGATAAAACTGTTATACGTATTAACTTTTTAAAATTAAATAAACTTCACTTTATCATGTTGTATAAATTTCTGTTTTTATCTTGTTTTGGAATGTTTCATAGTTGTTTGCAATATAATATTATATCTGCATAAAAGCCGGCACTAAAACCGATACCTCCTTCCGAGCTCTCACATAACACATAAATATATTAAGGTTCTCAGAAAATCTCTTAGTTTTAACCAGGTAACGCATAGAAATCTTTCAAAGCATCTATTAAAAAATGGCAATAATTATCCGCGTTTCGCTGCACTTCACGTTATTAAAAATTTACCTCGATGGGTAAGCTTTTATTTATTTTCTAATAGTAATTAAAATAATTATTTGTTACGTGTATAATAATTGACGTTGCATGCTCAATCTTACTTAATAGCAAAGTTTCTCCTCATAAATTATAATCTTGAAAGAGCTAGTTATTTTTAGAGTGCGGAGAAGGCCAGCCATAAAGTACGAGCTTATTTATTTTTTAGTAAAAAAAATAGACACTTCTTTCATTTAATTAAGTAAATGAGTAAATAAAATGTCTTAAGTTTTAGATATTTGTATTTTTCAACTGATATTATTCAGTCTGTTTATTTTTCAAACATCAGGGTTAACCACAAACCCTTTGACGCAAGTTTCGCCAACCAAGTTGGCATACTTGAGAGATTTTAAATCTTTTTTATTGTGCTGTGTTACCCTGTTTTTGTTTCATCGTCAAATTAACAAATGCTTATTCCATTCGAAGAAGTTTAGTACTGCTAAATTTATTGTCATCACTACTATGCGATCAAAGGTATTGAGTCCACACTTTGAACGCCTCCAAAAAAAAAAAAAATAATAAACGACCGAATTAGTCAATTACTTCATATACCTTTTCGCTTGTGCAAAGCGAAAATGATCTTTCGATATCCACCGACATTTTAGAGTTTTTAATCCATTTTGTACATTATGAATGAGTTTTAAAGTCTCTTCTAATGGCAGCGAAGAATTTTCTAATTGTTTGATACTCCAGTTAGTTATAAAAATAAATATTATAACTAGCACGATGTTAATTCAAAAAATTCTACCATTTTTTATAGAAATTATACTCTTATCACTAGAGATTACATCCCATGTTGTCACAAATGTAAAGAATACAATGGAATATTAGGTTCTTATGAGGAGAGGATCCACTGGTCCCTCTTAGTCAAGTGCTCTGTGGCTATGTATGTGGTCACAGGTGAGCAACTCTGAAAATAAAGTATTTTTATTCTGAAATTCTTCCAATACCTAAATTAATAAAATTGTTTTATATTCTACTAGAAAAATGTCGACTTGGATAAACTATGTGTTACTCGAAATTTGTGTGCATTTTTGAATTCTGCATAATTTTCTGAATCCAACGATACCAAATAAGTGACATTTCAAACGTCAATATTTTTTATAATATAATTTTTAATTTTCCATTTAAGTGTGCCATGACGGTTCCGATTTATTCTAAATGACCCGTGTAATGCTAGAAAAATCGAAATCCCGTTAAAAATACTAAATTACGTGATTTATGACCAAATAAAGTTCATCAAAATGGGTTTTGGGGAAGAACTCAATTTTTTCAAAGGCACCGTGGTACTATTTATTAGTACTGTTAATAAGGAATTTATTCATATGTCGTATTAAAATGTGCGATAAATAGAAACAAAATTACAGCTAAAAGAAAATAAAAAAATACAATTTTGTTCTAATTAAATGTTAAGAAGTAACTAACTAAGGTGGCTTTGAAAACAACGAAATATTTAGCTTGTCAAACATTTGTCGGTTTACCGGCGTTTTTATTGTGTCCTTAAAAATTGTTTAAAATTCTTGTTAATTGTGTTCAAAATGCCGCAAATTTATACAAGAGATGAAAAAGTAGACATGTTAATTATTTATGGGGAATATAGAAAAAGTGCCGTTGCGGCTAGACACCTTTATGCCGAACGATATCCTGATAGACAAGGTCTAGCGACAAATTATTTGAATCGTCTTGAAGATCAGTTCCGAAGTGAGCCCAACAATGATCCCGAAGAAAATTTCATTCTTGACGAAGGAATGGAAATTAATGTTTTAGCGCGAGTAGAAGTTGATAAGACTGTTTCTTTAAGGCAAATTGGGTTTGAATTGGAAATCAGTCACCAAAGAGTAAGTCGAATTTTGCACAAATACCACTATAAATCTTTTAAATACCAATTGCACCAGCACTGGTACGAAAATGATTATGAACGTAGGATGGAATATTGCAATTGGATTTTGCAGAGTAACGTGCAGCCAAACAATGATTTTTTGGGAATGATTTTATTTTCGGACGAGTCTAGGTTTACAAATTTGGGATTATCTAACCGACAAAATACAAAATATTTTTCACAAGAAAATCAAAATTTATCACGGGAGGGTAACTTTCAAGTGCGGTTCGGTTTCAATGTTTGGCTTGGAACAATTGGTCTAATAATATTTGAAGGACCCCTGACTGGTGCCAGATACTTGAGATTTCTGCAAAATGAAATTGAGGACAGTTTAACTGAATTACCTTTCCATTTACGAATGTATTTCCAACAAGGTGGCGCTCCTCCCCATAATTCAAGAATAGGTAATTGATTACCTTCAACGGAGATTCGGAGAAAATGTAATTTCGACGAATGGTCCTGTGATGTGGCCTCCAAGGTCACCTGATTTAACACCCCTTGATTTCTTTGTTTGGGGTCATTTAAAAAATATTGTCTACGCAACCGCCGTTACAACCCGTGAAGACCTGGAGCTACGAGTAAAACGCGCAATTAATAGCATAGCGGCCCAGCAATTGGTGAACGTTCTTCGAGAAACAGCTATGCGAGTTCAGAAGCGCATTGACGTTAATGGACAGCATTGTGAACAACTGTTGTAATGTTTTGTGTTCGTTTTTTGTATTCCAAAGCCACCTTATGTGTAACAAGATAATTAGAACAAAATTGTATTTTCATCTTTTCTTTTAGCTGTAATTTTGTTTGTATTTATCGCACATTTTAATACGACATATGAATAAATTCCTTATTAATATTACTAAAAATGGTACCACGGTAGCAATATGGTTCCATTTGAAAAAATTGAGTTTTTCCCCAAAAACCATTTTGATGAAATTTATTTGCTCATAAATCACGTAATATAGTATTTTTGATGGGATTTCGATTTTTCTAGCATTACACGGGTTATTTAGAATAAATCGGAACCGTCATGGCACACTTAAATTGAAAACTAAAAATTATATTATAAAAAATATTAAATTTAAAAATGCAATAATATACAGGGTGTTCCTTTTAAATTCCTTTTAAAAATCGAAAGTTAGTGTCACTTCCGGCGAAACCGGAAGTGAAAAGAAATCACTTGTATGTCAAAAAGTGCCGTTTATTATGTATATAAGATATCCCAAATTTCAATCAATTATCTTCAAAACTAAAGGAGAAAAGGGCGGTGTACCATGATCCTGTTACACCCAGTATAGGTATACTCTGTCTCTACTTTTAGCACAGGAAAATAGTGTACTTGCATTAGATATTATTATACTAAACATGCCAGTTTTTCCAGCGACGATAAAGCGTTTCTGATTACAAATTTATTTTTTGAACCATTAAATTTTAATATCGTTTAAACTAAGATTGAGCAGTAAAGTAAAATGACATATAATTAAAGAATTCAAATAATAAAATTTAAGATTGATGTCTAGACAGTTGTTTTTGTGAATTTTACTCGATTGATAAAAAATTATTCTGAATATCTGTTTGAACCGTTTCACTTCGTATTATAATAAAAACGGCATTAGAGTGAACATGAATATTCCGAAGCGAACAGCAACTGGTGGTGGCTTATATTTATTTAATATTGATTTCTACCCAACTAGACACGCGCCAGGAGTGTATCAGACGAAACAATACCCAAAACCTTAAGATACACGAGCTACGGTACACGAACGATACAATAACGCGTTGTTTTCAACGGAAATGCAAGAGCGTACTTACTATGCCGTATATTTACACAGGTTTTTAGATAAATACAGATACATAAGAAGTTCCTACACAGCGTTAGTCAAAAGTAAGGAAATAAGCCAATTTATCCGTTGTGCTGTGTTTGTCTGATTTCACTGAGTGTATTCTATATCTGAGGACATTTACCGGAGATCGCGGTAGCCATTCAATAGCAAGCACCATGCAATTTTTATGGAAATTTTTGATCTAAATATTCCCGAACATTAGCCCATAATTGCAGTCAGATGTTCTCAATACATTGAGGAGTCGATTATTATCTGCTAAAAAAAAAGAATATTGTGTGCCAAGTAAATTATTGTTTTAACTTACTGGGGTGAGGAAGTTATATTTTGTGGAACTGGGTATGTGATTCTCTTACCCAGCGAGGATTTGCACGAGGATTTACAATAGTGCAGGCGCACAGTGCAGCGACCTGTGGAGAAAAATGTAAAAACCGACCCTTTATTTTGGGTTTAATTTCCTACCCTATAAGTAGGTAAGTAACCAAGCTATTCAAAAAAACGTTTCTTGGAATTTCCCGGGGGGGGGGTATTAGACAGAATCGAAGGTAATTTCAACATAGTGTATTACCTACTTGGTCAGTTGAAATTTTGCTTCACTTGTGAATAGTTGTGTGCTGAACAGTATTTAATTTGTGCTATTTTGGTCATGGAGAATATAAATCCAGGTATGTTAACTATTTAAATAATAAATAATGACTTCGATATTTGGCATTCTTCAACCTATTAATTTGAATTTTATAAACGAGTGTAAAATTTGATTCTTATTGATTTTTTAACAACTTCTCTAAGCTTTAAAAAAAAAAGTATATAAAAGTATATATGCAACTTTCTGCTATTTTGTAGTCAATTTAGTATAGATTAAAGCTATAATATGATTTTGTGCAAATATTTGCAAATTTGTATAAAAGGCCTTTTTTCCTTTATAGGTCACCCTCTTACGTATGGTGAATGTTTTGAAGTTTGGGTGTCAACAGTAGATAAAGACAAATTTACTGCACTAAAGCAATGTATTACGAACTTGTATAACATTACAAACCCTGACGCTCCAGAACTACTGAATGTTGCAAAATTAATATGTGCTAACTTAAAATCAAGGTGGACAAAGTGCTCACGTTCAAGATCCTATTTATTGAAAAAAGAAAGTGGTTTTCTCGCCTCGAAAATTTCAATCCCTGAAAGTTTAATAAAATCTATTAATATCAGTTCGACTACCTCAATTAGTGGCCGGGGTCGTCCACAAAAGCAGTTCGAAGAGTGTTCCGTCAAAACAAAAAAACGTAAAGTGGAAACATTGGTAAAAAGCTTCGGTAGTGCGGAATTACAGTTCGCTTCTAGTATCGCTGAACCATCAACTTCAACAGGACTTTTAGAAGTAAAGAAATAATTGAGTTTGCAGCAAGCACTTGCTCTTTACTTAGATCTAGACTTATCTGAACGCAAGTACAATTTATTTAGGACTGTGGTAAATAGCGTACATAGGGATACTTTTCCTAGTTTATATAGACTTAATCTGTTCAAACAACACTCATATATTGAGATATCATCCGCTTCTCAGACAGCTGCTGAAGTTAATATTCAAAATGTTATATAAAACTCTTAATAGTATTTGCAATCTTATTAATGTTGTAGATATACATAGCATTACTTCATTAAATTTAACTCTTGTCTGTAAATGGGGCATGGATGGAAGTTCCAGTCACAGTATATACAAGCAAAAATTTTCAAAAGAATCTGAAACTGACGAATTTGTTTTTTATAGGTTTTGTCCCTATTATGCTCATGGACAAATCCTCTAAAACGGTGGTTTGGAAAAATCCCCGTACGTCATCGTCGCTATATTATCGACCACTTAAATTTATGTTTTCTAAGGAAAACGAGGAAATAATTAAACAAGAATACAATAAATTTGAAAATTGTTTTAAAGATATTAAAAACATTAGATGAGAATTGGCGAAAGAGAATTTAACTTAGATTTTGAATTTCACTTTACAATGATTGCCGGAAGTGTATGCAATATTGTGACCGAAACAAAGTCTACTGCTACTTGTTATCTATGCGGAGCAAAACCGACTCAAATGAATAAAACAGACTTGACTCAGTTTGTAGCGGATTCTGAAAAATATAAATATGGATTGTCAACTTTGCATTGTTGGATTTGTTTCTTGGAATGTTGTTTAAAAATAGCATATTGCCTTCATTTTAAAAAGTGGCGAGCTTCAAGAGAATTTAAGGATTTGAAAGAACAAACCAAAAACCGAATTCGAAGTGAGTTTAAAAAACAGTTAGGGCTCAATATAGACAAACCAAAACAAGGTTATGGTAGTTCCAATGATGGAAATACAGCTAGAAAATTTTTCGAGCAATATATAATAAGTGCTAAAATTACCGGCCTTAACGAGACACTACTTTATAAATTTTACCTAATTTTGAGAATTTTGAACTGTAAGGAAAAAATTAATGTAAATAAATTTAACAATCTTGCCATGAACACTAGGGAATTGTATCTGCAAGAGTACTCGTGGTATAATATACCTATGACTATCCATAAAATACTGGTTCACGGTTATGAAGTCATCTTTTAATTCAATATACCAACTGGTGAAATGTCAGAAGAGTGCCTAGAGGCTCGACTTAAAGAAATTAGAAAAGAAAGATTGGCACACACTCGAAAAAAGTCGCGAACGGAATCAAACATTGATTTGATGAATCGTTTGATCATATCATCAGATCCTTTACTAGCTTTCCACAGAAAAATAATCTCCAAAAAAGGAAAAAATATGGCTGATGACAGTAGCATTAAAGAGTGTTTCGTGTTAACTGACGAAGTAGAGCCTTTGACAGCATATAATATCACAACTCCTCTTGAAGTTAACGATGACAGTGAAAGTGATTCAGGGGCAGAATAGACATGGGACATTTTTTTCTTTATATTATGTAAATATTTCTGGATCCTAAGTATACTTTTACATCTCTTTCTCTGTCAACATTTCTAATATAAAGTATAATTTATAATATTTTATGGTATTATATACATGCACGTTTACATGCACTATTTTTTTTACTAACCTTACATTGTAAAATAAATATTTGTGAATGTAAATGTAGACTAATGTCGGACAATTTTATTGTAAATCAATCATATGATACTACTGATTTTTTTGGAGTTCTGATTTTTGTCCATTTACCCCATAAGATTGCTGCACTGTGAGGCGCCAACATTCCGTCTAAAAAATCCGTAGGATTCATTCGGGTTGATGATTTACGTTCAGAAAGATGTAAAGAATGAAATTCTAAAGGTAGCCAAACAAAATTTTCGTAAGTTTTTTTCCACAAAAAAACTTGTTATTTATAATGGGAGCGCGCAACTCCAGCGATTTAAAACAGTTATAAAATAATTAGTATTTAACATTTTGATCTAAAATTTTTATATGACTTTTTAACGGTTTTTCATAGGATTGTGGAAAACCGTTTTTAAATTTCCCCCTTTTAAAAAAAACAACACAAATATCATAAACTGCAATTTTAATAAGGTAAAAATAAGCAAATAACAGCAGTAATAATAATTGATTAAAAATTAATAATAATTGATAAAAACTAAGATTAATAATAATTGATAAAAACTAAGATTAATAATAATTGATAAAAGTTAACATAAAATTTTATATTTCTAAAGATACGTTTTGGCAGTTGATCAGTGATCACTGATCAGTAGTGATCACATTGATCGTGATCAGCATATAAAAAATTATTGAATTTTTTAGACAAATTTGTTTAGTGTAAATAATTTCATTTATTTAGTCTACCGGTCTTATCTTAGTCGCATATTTGCGTGATAATTCAGTCGGTTATTCTTTACAAATAACAATGTATGGAGAAAATAAAGCACAATTCCCAGTTGTATAATACAGGTTGTATTTATAAACAATGAAGCTGTTATATTATATTTAAAACACTAGTAGGTATGTAATATATTTATATAATTAAAATTTTGTTTACTTAATTAGTCATGAGCAGTTCGAAGATATTTCGTAATACACATACAGTAATAATAATAGTAATAATGTTTATTGTCTAAAAGAATTACAAATACAAATAAACTTGAAAAGGAATTACAAAAGGTTCGATAGGAGCTCGAATGCAACCATATAGAAGAAAATACAAAGTATTGTCCAGTGCAAGGCGTAAGAAACAGAACAATTGAGCTATAAATTTAAATTTCTTGTTGACGTCGAAGTAAAATTGACTTGCGGAAATTCTAACAAAGGCGTCTCAAAATCGTTGATAGTAATCAATTTTTTACTGGTATTTCTTGCTTATTTTTTTGTGTTGCACCACTAATACGAAAAAATATACTATTATTACTTATTACTTGTTTTTTCTTATATTTTCTTCAGAGGGACGTTTCCAGCCAGTAAGTCAAAACTTTTCTTCCGTTAGGGAAACTATGGTCTCACCACAACCAGCACTTTGGTGTCGCTGACATTTTAAAGTGACTATCGCCATTTTTTGGACTAAGAAAACTTTTGAAACGATTCCATATCCCATGAGCCGCTCTTGAGTAAATTATGATTTTTCTGCTGCAATCTGTTTTTAACTGCTTGGAAAATTGGGTGTCTGGCGGATATCGTAAATTTCTAATGTTTGCATCTTTAAATCTGGTGTTCCTCAGAGATTAATATCAGGCCCTATATCTTTCGCTCTGTATATAATTGATCTACCAGATGCTCTGTATATCATTGATCTATGGGATTTTAAATTCAAATGACTAACTTCTCTTTCTCTGTTTTTTTATTGCTCTGTCAACAGCTTCCATTCACTTTGGGATAAAACCTCTGACAGGTACCTAAAACAGAAAACGAATTGTAATATTACATCGATACAAGAATATTATCTAATTGTTCAGTGCAATTTCGGCCTAATTAGTTTTTATATAATTCCCAGATAATTCAACAGTAAACATGGGAATAAATAACGTTAATAAGATGTGAAAATAAAATTTTTCCGAACTTTAAGGATACGGTGAAATAGACGATACAGTAAATTTTTATTTCGTTTCCCTAATGGATTGGTTTCAGACTCATCTTGAAATATATGAAGTGCCAGATCTTATTCTAAGACGTGCTACACCCAAACAAATTTCATGAAATTGATTCTGCACCCAAATCATGTTATTTTGTAAATAAAAATTTACGATGTTTGTGGAAACTGTGTTGCAAAACGCAACATATGCCAAGATTAAACTAGCCATGCTGAAGGTATCCATGTGGCATATGGCGTAGTAAAGAAATATCAAGTTTCTAATATTTTCCGAGCATTTTCCACCAACCTCAAACGAATATCGAGTCTTAATTTTATTTGCTTCTTGGCTCCACCATCATTTGGTTACTATAGTCTGTTTCTTAGTGAAAAAGAGTAATAAATGATTGTATGACAGCCATTCCAAGAACGTGCGTATTTATTTCGAATTATTTTCTGTAATAATGTCATGAAAATATCGCAAATGCTATTTTGTAAAAATTGACCCCATTTTTAGCGACCAGTAAATGTTAATACACGTCTCTACATGTCCCTGAAATTTGAAACTTGGTCCAGAAACAGCAGAGATAGAGAGCGGTGCCTAAGAAGTGATATAAAATGTATATTTTTTTGCTTATTACAACCAGACCACGTTTTGTATTATTAACGATAAGTATAAGAAACATACTATAATATGATTGCGTCTCACTGTTATGCACTTTTATTTCTTGAAGTCTGCCAACACTGTAAAACTATTTGCTGAAATTTTACAACTTGCATTGAGGTTTTCCAGTATTTTTTGTTCAGTGTATTCTCAACGAAATCGATTCTCCAGTTATTTTCACATAAAATGAATTAAATTCCAGCAAATTTACTGTATAGGGGAGGGTATGTTCTTGCTATAATTATATTGGCATTCTTTGATTCAAAGAATTCTTGTAAGTAAAAAGGAGAATAGCAACACCGCACCGATGAAGTAAAATAGCAATGAAGTCTCGTTACAAAGTGACTTTGTTGTCGTTTTTTTCTTAACTTTATTTCGTATCTAAATATTCTTTTGCACCGAAGGACAACCTTTTTAAAAAACTTACAACTGGTAACTGTTTCTATAAGATAACAGAGTATTCAGAAAAAAATATTATTTTTTATTTTTTTTCTGAATACTCTGTTATCTTATAGAAACAGTTACCAGTTGTAAGTTTTTTAAAAAGGTTGTCCTTCGGTGCAAAAGAATATTTAGATACGAAATAAAGTTAAGAAAAACGACAACAAAGTCACTTTGTAACGAGACTTGCTATTTTACTTTTCTATAAGATAACAGAGTATTCAGAAAAAAATAAGTCGCCTATTAGGTACAGTTTCTTTAATCAAAGATAGAGTTAAACTTAGCATATCCGTGTAAAAAAAAATTAAAATTTTCAATTCAGACCAGAAACAAAAGTTTCATCTGTTTCAATTCATCAACTGTCAGGTTTAATCTGCCTGTGCTGACATTTTTTCTAACGTAGGTAATTTAGTGACAAATCAACCACAAAAAGTAAAATATTCAAGTAAATATGCCGGATTTTGATCAATTTTGGCATAGTTGTAGAACCAATTGGTCGTATGAAATCCCTTAAATTTTTTTTACAGCTGCATTTTAAGATATAGAACTTTGCAACTTCGCAAATTTACGAAAACATAATATCTTTATTACTTAGTCAACAAGGGGTAAGAAAAAATTGTTAGTCATTTTAAAACTTTTTTTTAAATTTAATTGTGTAGGCCGTTACTTTGTGATAATTAATCTTAAAGCCGGCCCGTTTTAAGAAATTGACTGGCGTCGGTGAAGGGCATGCTGTTACTTACAAAGGCTTACCACTTATATCATGGCCATTAACAATTGTTTATGATTGTCAGCATACACTTGCATTACTAATAAATCTTCTATAGTATACTCTGCTGTTTGTGTAGCCAGATGTATACATATATTTCATTTTTGACACTTCACACGTTTAAAATAAAAAATATGTGGATTCTCTAGATAAATGAAACAAAATACTATAAGCGAAATATTTTATTATTAATAATTGAATAATGAATGCTAAACATTTTTTTAGGTTACAAAATAAAATAGCTTGGTATTAGAAAAACAAATGCCTTATGATGTATCTAAATTATTAATTTTGTTCTGTTTACCAGTTTTAAAATTTCTGTTAATACTCGTAAATTTAAGAGTATAAAATATTTCTATTTTTTTCTTTAAGCACGTTTTCTGGATATTTTAGAAAAATTTTTATTTTATATTTTGCATAGCTGAATATAGTTACCGTTCAGGATCATGTGAAAAAGAAAAAACATGTTACAATGTTCCACTGTATCTTTATTTTCACAGCTTTTGTAACAACAAACGTGACGTGCTTTTTGCCACTTCCATCACACCACATTAAAAAACAAACAAAAAATAAATGAAGTATATAAATACGCACTAAAAGCACAATAAAATAATCTATAACCTGGAGCGCAGTAAACGCACTAAGCAAAACCACAGAAAAGCTTACACTTCCTGGCAAAACGTATCTATTCGAGGATAGCCGCGTTTAGAGCACCCATTACTGTGCCTAGTGACAAGCCCTGATAACCTCCTTGTGGAAACCTGTTGATATGCGTAGTTATTGGCATATGTTGTACGTTTGCCCTCTTATCTCCGCTCGCTAGACTGCATTACAACGGGCCGGCTTTTTAATCGTGATTCATGGTGATATAACAAAAGACATATTTTACTTTGTCCTGGAGTGCGTTGGAACCTTTGATGTGAAGATAACACTGACGTAGTTTTTCACGAAACACCAAAACACCATATACTGCACTCGACGCGTGTTTCGACAACCAAGTTGGCATCATCTATAAATGATTAAAACCAATCATGTGAATGAATAAACAAAAAAAATATAATACATTTATACTAAACTTATTAACTAGCAAACTGAAAATAACAAGAGTTTATAAATTGACATGCCCAGATTGTAATACCTTTTATATGGGTCAAACTGGTCGTTCGTTCGAAATTAGATATAAAGAACACCTACGTCAATTTAGACTCCAAAAAACAGATTCAGCTTCTTCAAATCATAAAGTCAGGTCACAGTTTTACAAATTTAAATGATCTTAACATGTTACACGTAAAAGGAAAAAAGCTTTAAATGAGGAGTTTTTCGGAACACTAGTAAATTGAGAGCATAACCCCAGTAGTATTTATTACCTGTCGGTTCAGTGACACGATGAAAATCTGAAAAAATACCTACGAATTTTCAACCTGCATACTACCTACTACACTTAATTTTATGTTCCATCGAACAGACGCGCCGTTCGGAAAATGTAAATTTGTTCTTGGCTGTGTTTCATCAATCTTTTACCTGCACACGTCGACAAAGGGATTCCATTATACAAGATTTACTCTGCCTGGGAAAGGTTATAGTTCAGAATTTTTCTCTCGTTTTAATGTAAACTTTAAAGCCAAATTATATTCTACCAAGGTACAAATTAACCTACATGAGACTTGTTTTGTATACAGAAGAGATAAGACAACAGGAAATTGATAGTAAGGTATCTCGTACAAGAGAATCTTTTGTATAAAATATTCTAAGGGGAAAACCAAACTCGATGCTCGAACTTTTTTCTCAGAGACGGTTTGGTAAGTAATTATAATATTAATTGTTTTTCCATCTTCAGTCGTTTGGAAGTTATGACGGTTTATTTTGATTATTTCCCTCATCATAATTCTAACGAATACAAAACATGCAATTTGTACCACGTGACTTGTTTAAATAAATGATTATTTTGCAAAAATAGTCAGTTATTTTTCACCTAGCTGTTAACTTATTTTTGACATGTAAAGTAAGCTTTGGCCTGGCGTTGCTATGCGACACTCACCGTGCGTCGTATCAATTCTGATAGTTTGAATTGTCGGTATCATTTATACGTACACTTGATTTCAAAAAGAAACTGGTATAATACAACTCTTCTAATCGAAAATCTTAATAGTTTAGTTGTGTGCATATGTCTGTAAATAGGGCTGGCCAGGCATGTCGAGAGGGGGTGGCGAAGAGGTGATTTACCCCGGACCTGGGTTTTTTTGGAGGAGATCGGTTTTCTTTGTGTTTTTAAACTTATTAAACCTTTCTCTTTTATTTTATTCAAATGGAATTTTAAAAAATAATTAGAAAATAACTTTTTCAAAACATTTTCAAGCCTGCCATATTATTTTTTAAAAAAATAATATTTGTTACGGATAATTCTACTAATGATTGTAATTAAAATACTAACTGAATAATGATAATTCTATTTTTAAAATAAGAACACAAAAATACCACTTGAGATTAAAAAAAATGTAAATAATGCAAACTGAACATAAAAATACATTAAAAAAATAAAATAAATGAACTTCAATTGCGTAATACAGAATTAACTAATATTTTGTCATTGCTCCATTAGCGTCTAAAACTGCCTGAAGTCTTGCAGGCATGGACAAAATCAGATTTCTTGCAAGGTCAACTTCTTGCGACAAGTTCTCCCAAGCGTCTTCAATTATCCCTTCCAATTCTTGGGCATTATTTGGATGGTTATTTAATTTTCTTATATGTTTCACCATTAGTCCCCATACATTTTCAATTGAATTTAAATTACACCTCTATTACTGACGGCAACATAATATTATCTAATATTTCAATATATTTAATGGAATTGAGATGACCACCACTGTTCCAACACACACCTAACCCATTTAGGGTCATCCAAGTCCAGAAATTGACTGAAAACCTTCCTGATATTTGTGGATCGAAAGTATATTTTTCGTCGTATCTAGTGGAAAGATGCCTATATACGCGAACAATGCGAACATGTCCATCGTTACAGGATTTAAAAACCTTTTCGTTAGAAAAAACAACTTGTCCCCAGAAGTTTTCATCATTGATTATATAGTTGAGTGCAAAAATAATCGTACCCTGCTCTTTTCTTCTGAAAGTTTGTATTTTTTTAGCCGCTGAACAACTCTTCAAGTCGCTTTGTAGTTTTATTCTTCTGCAAGCAGTAGATACCGAAGCAGGGAAATTTGTCTCTGAAATTGCATTTACTGCAGTCTGAAAAGGGTTTTCTATTAGGTAATTTATAAGATTTTCATCTTCTTGATTATTACTCTTTCTGGGCCTACCGGAACCAACTTTACGGGATACCGTTTGGTTGGTTTCCCATTGTTTTTTAACACTCATTATCGTGGTTTTACTCACATTGTATTCAGAGCAAATCTTACGGACCAACCATCTTCAATTTTAGAAACAATTCCAAATTTTTGAATATCTGTTAGATGTCGAACCATTTTTAATAATGACGCCACTGATTAACGTCAAAGTGACATTTGTAAGATTATTAATATCAATCAAAGAACGAATGATTTACATAGCTAAAAGAAAATGTACCAGTTTTTATTGAAATCAAGTGTACCTACAGCGTCAAATGGAAGTAAGTAAAGAAAGTTGACAAAGAAATCCAAAAAAGCATTCCTATTATCACAACAAAAACGCACAAATTGATATGGGGCCAATTTACTGACTTTTGTAATGCACCAGGATACCAATTAATTTGAAACCACTACAACCATAGTAGTACCATGCGTTGGTACTTAAAGACTGGGCTTTCAATATGAGACGGAGAGATGGTAAAGATTATAAGGAAAATGTGATAAAAACCATGTAGAACATAACTGCAAAAATGCTTCAGGAAATGTATTTTTTAAATACTACGTCATTTTCGATCTATTTAAGGATATTCAATTTAAGTGCGCTAGGGATGCTCGTAATGCTAAAGGAAGATATTTACAGAAAAATATCACGAAAATAAAAGTCTCTTCAGTTGCGTTAGAGTCAGAAGATCATAAACAAATGATAATGCTTTGGAATGAAAACACTTCTGAAGGACTGCAAAAAAATTTTTCCATATTAGTGCATATTATATTAATTTTAGATAAAATCCCGAGACCTTTTCATCAAATTATTATACACTTAAGAAGTGTTTGCTAAGCAAAATTTTTTAAATTATATGACGTACACAGTTTAACCAATTAAACTTGATGCACTCGGGATATAACCCTTGAAAAAATTGTGGTATTTGATATTTAAGATGTTGTAGTAGTTTAACCAATAGAAGTATTAGTAAAAATGAGTCTTGTATTTTGACATTTCGATAATGTCTTAAAGCCGATCCTATTGCCTAATAACAAGATCAAGTTCATTGAAATCGGTTGAGAAGTAAAGAATTGACATTCAGAATATCAAAGTTTGTTTTTTGTTCCAAATTTTAAAAATGGCAAGTAGGCCATTTGTTAATTCGCTATTTCTTAAAAACCAATGAACCGATATAACTCATCATAGTCTTAAATTGTAGAGGGAAGTTCGTTCTTTCAAAATACGTCGATATATTTTGACAACTTTCAATTAAGAGGAATGAACGCAAAGGAAGACCCATTTTCAATTGCGTCTAACATTTGAATTTTGATGTTTCGACCATCTTAATATTTGATCTTTGCAGCCTATTCAATCAGCTAACTGTTGACTCCAAGTTTGCTAAGACCGGCTAAGAAACAATAATTTGGCAAAGAAAAATAAAAGTACGATTTTTTTTGGCTCACCCGGTATGTACACGCAAATCAGCAGTTATCACTAGAGTTGGCAAATCGGTCCGCAAGTCATGAGCGGTGCCAGGTAGACAAATACCCAAATACGTAAGCGAGACTTCTTTACTACACAGAATTGGAAAAAAAAATACTGTTTTAGCAAAGACTAACATTTGATTTTAGTCTATTGTTATGCCACGTGTTCTGTACAATTTAATTTATTCCTCTCCGTTGTATTGTTGATAATTTTATTTGTTGTATTTTATTCTTGATATTAATTTAATAATAAAGTATGTCAGACCTGCCCAAGGGTAAAAAACGGCCATACGCGGACAAAGTGAATAAATGTATCAGTGAATTCCCAATTCCAATTTAATCAGCTTTATCTCCTATTTTATATACATTTCTAATTAAGGCTACTTTTTATTTTATTTATTTCATGTATAAATATATAAAAACAAACAAACAATATGACAGTTTACAGAGAACATGTGGGTGATTTTATTGTACACAGGAAAATTTCAAAAAAACTTGCTTAAAATAATGATTTTTTTTATAATGAAAATTAAAATTGACGTTACGTCCGCGGTGGGGTTTGGAGTGGGGAAGGCATGTCTACGCATTGTAAGTCGTGAATTCCCAGATTTATTCTACAATGGTGTGTTTTTTGGGGGGGGGGGGGGGGGGGGGGGGGGGGGGGGGGGGGGGGGGGGGGGGGGGGGGGGTGGGGGGGGGGGGCGCGCGCGCGGGGGGGGGGGCGGGGAAGAAAAAAAAAAAAAAAAAAAAAAAGGACGGGGCGGGGGGGGGGGGGGGGGGGGGGGGGGGGGGGGGGGGGGGGAGAGGGGGGGTTGTGGGGGGGGGGGGGGGGGGAGGGAAGCCAAAAAAAAAAAAAAAAAAAAAAAAAAAAAAAAAAAAAAGAGAGGGGGGAAAAAGAGGGGGGAAGAAAAAAAAAGAGGGGGGAAAAAAGGGAATGGGAAAAAGGGGGGGGGGGGGGGGGGGGGGGGGGGGGGGGGGGGGGGGGGGGGGGGGGGGGGGGGGGGGGGGGGGGGGGGGGGGGGGGGGGGGGGGGGGGGGGGGGGGGGGGGGGGGGGGAAAGGGGGGGGGAAAAGGAGGGGGGGGGGGGGGGGGGGGGGGGGGGGGGGGGGGAAAAAAAAAAAAAATTTAAAAGGGGGGGGGGGGGGGGGGGGGGGGGGGGGGGGGGAGGGGGGAAAAAGGGAAAAAAAGGGGGGGAGGGGAGAGGGGGGAAAAAAAAAAAAAGAAAAAAGAAAAAAAGGGAAAAAGAAAAAAAAAAAAAAAAGAAAAAAGAAAAAAAGGGTTTAAAAAAGAGGGTAAAAAAAAGGGGGGGGGGGGGGGGGGGGGGGGGGGGGTGTGTGGGTGTGGGGAAATTGGTTTTTTTTTTTGGGGATTGGGGGAAAAAAAAGGGAAAAAGGGGAAAAAAAATTTTGGAAAAAAATTTATAAAAAAAAAAAAAAAAAAAAAGAGAGGGAGGGGGGGGGAGGGGGAAATGGTTTGTTTTTTTTTGGGGGGGGGGGGGGGGGGGGGGGATGGGGGTTTGGTTTTTTTTTTAAGTTTGGGGGGGGGGGGGGGGGGGGGGTTTAAGGGTAGGGAAGGGAGGGAGGCGGGAAACCGTTTTTCGTTTGTGGGGGGTGTGGGGTTGGGGGGTGGGTGGGTTTTTGGTTTTTTTTTTTTTTTATTTAAAACAAACAACCATGGGGGGGGGGAGGGGAGGGAGAGGTTAATGGGGGGGGGGGGACGGGTGCGGCGAAAGATTTTTTTTTTATTTTTGAGGATTGGGAGAGAGAGATTCTTTGAATGACACATCTCTACAATGGTGCTCTAATAGTTTGTAAGGTGTGCGAGACAGACCTGATGTGCTGAGACAAACGTGATTGTAAACTTCACGTAAATTCTGTGCAACATAAAACTAAAAAAATGGCGTGCCTTCGACAACTCAGTTTATGTTCGATTTACTTTTATTGCTGATTGCCTGTGATGTCCCGCTACACATACTCGATAAATAGCCATTTCAGAAGTTCTGAAATAAATATAATCCCAAGGTGACGTTACCAATTCGCACAACGTTGCGTAACATCATTAATAAATCCACCGTTTTTTTTTATACTTTTGTAATATTATTAGTCTATTATGTGTGCATCTAACTTTTATATGTTTATACATGTTTATCTATATATGTATATATGTTTTATTCTTTATACTTCCTTGTAGTCTACAAAGCAATTACTTTGTTTTTTAATTTAATTTTTTTATTTTCAAATATTTTGTAACCTGTACATTTTTATTTGTTTCAAATATCTTGTAAGTTGTACATTTTTTCTAATTTTGACCTGCCACAAATGTATCCCTATATGTAAAGTGGTTAAATAAATCTATCTATCTATCTATCTATCTACGTAGCAACTGTAAGCAAAGACATTAGGTACATTCTTTCTCACTGAGATCTCAGTTTATCTAAGTAATTTTATGGTTACGGAGACTTATATATAATAAAATTATGCTTTTATTTATGCAGTGTAATCGTAAAACTACTTAGATTAGCTGATATCTCAGATAGAAAGAACGCATCTATTAGTACACTGAAAAACCGACAAAAACGTTTCAAAAAATTTTTTTAAGGTACAACCACATGGGACCTTCACAGAATAATAGATTAGGCCCTTGGCCATCTAAAATGGCAAATTACAACATTTTTTGGGAGGTCCAACTTTTTTTATTATGAAAAATGTCATAAATCTGTCAAAATTAATTTTTCGTACTTTTTCACACATCCCTCACGATATCTCCGGAACCAATTGAGATAATCAAGTTTTTTTTTTTTTAGTCGATAAAGGAAACGTGAGCGGAGGTGACTGAATTAATTTAGTCTTTATGGAAAACCTAGTTTTTTATAAAATTAGGTAATACTTTAACATTTATTTTTCTTGCAGTACTTTTTTTTCAGTAAGCGAAAAACTTTTTTGTTTTAAGGAATTTTGCCACAGTATATGCATACGGAATAAAATTAACACATCAAGGAAGTTTTTAAAAAAAAACGCAATACTCTACGACTTGTACGTTTCAAGTTATTGTTATTTGAAATAAAGTTTCTGCGGGCAGGATATCTCCCCCGGTTCTACTGTGCTTTAATCAGTGTGCTATGCGTGTTGTGGGTGCATAGGTACTATTAAGTATTATTTTTGACATATCTTTAATATAAATTTTATTTTCATAAGCACTTAGGTTTTACTTATCATTATTTACATTGCACATTATTTAAAATCCATTATATTTATACATTAAAACCTAAAATTGAATTAAAAAAAATACGAAATAATTATTTATTTTAAAAGATAAATTTAAAACTTGTTATAAAAATATTTTAAAAATCGTCAACGTCGGAATCTAAAAATATCTAGACAGTTCTTTGGTTGCAGCAGTTTGCATATTTGCACTCACTGCAGCATTTCAAACCTTGAGCAAAACAGGTACATCTGTTGTTACAGACCCTGTCGGAACATCTTATTGACAAACTTTGCCTTACAATATCGGGCACAGATTTTTTACTAGAAAAAGTTGCCTTCCAAACATTTTCTTCAAATGTCCAACCGTATCGAGTTGGATCTTCCATCTGCATGTATTGTATATGGCTATTGTACTAAATTTTTAATTGATACAGACACCTGGCTCCGTGGTCTAGAGGTAATGTACTTGCCTCAAAACTTCGGGGTCCCGGGTTCGATTTTGTTTGTACAATGCCGAGTGTGGCATTCTAATTAAGTTTTTTGTGATGTATTTTAATATGCAATAAATGTTTTAAATTGGAATTGGAATTGGTTCGATTCCCGGTCGAGGAACTGGGATTTTTCTGTGAGAGAGATTAATCGTAGTATACTCGGACATTGGGTGTGTGTCCATTGTCTCTAAATCTGTAGCCCTCTCCCACACAAGGTCATTCCAGACCTTCAGGGATAAAGAGGGTTGTAATTTCATGTGGTGTTATTATTATATTATTATACCAAAAAAAGAAAATAATTACATGTAGGTGTTTTGTTTCTTTTTTTAATAGGTATGGGCGATCTAGAAAAATAATTATTACCTTTTTAAATGTTGTCTAAAAGTATGGTCAGTAGGACGCAGCTCAGAAGCTGGCCGATTTGTACTTGTTGTTAAGTCCCATCTCATTCAGGGATTTTATATTTTTGTTTTTATTCTTATATAAATAAAGCGTATATTTTACCCCTAATTCCATCGCTTTATCCTCTGACAGAAAAGGAAGGTTTTCTAAATCTTTTAAATTATTTAAATTTTTATATAAAACATAGAATGCCGTTTTCTTCCCTATTTTATAGTATAAATATATTCCTTTGGGACATATCTGGTGTTTCACAGTAATAATGTAAAAGCAAAATCAGGACATCAGTATCAACAGATTTTACCAGAATTGTATTACCTGATTTTAATTCTGATAACATAAAATAAACATTCCATTGTTAAGCATTAAATAATATGTAAAAACTCAATAAAAATAATACTCATTCGCATTCACATTACACAAAGAAAAGCTTGTTTCTAAATGACAATATATTATGTATAATATAAGATTACTTGTATTCAATAGTCTACACTGTACACACTTGAGTGGCGCCGCAGTGAGGCGCATCCAGGATCGAAAAACTCGTAACTTTAAAAAACAAAATCTCGAAAACTATAAGTCGTAGAGAACTGATTTTTTTTTTAAAAACTTCCTTGAAGTGTAAGCTTTATTTCATACACATATGGTATGACAAAATTCCTTAAAATAAAAAAGTTTTTCGCTTACCGAAAAAAATGCAGCAAGGAAGGTAAACGTTCCAGTTTCACCTAGTTTTACAAAAAAATTAAATTTTCCATAAAAACGAAATTAAAGCAGTGACCTTCGCCCACATTTCCTTTATCAATTAAAAAAAAATACCTACAATTATCTCGATTGGTTCCGGAGATATCATGAGGGATGTGTGAAAAAGTAAGAAAAATTAATTTTGACAAATTTATGACATTCTTCGTAATAAAAAAAGTTTGACCTCCAAAAAAAATTTTGTAATTGGCCATTACAGATGGCCAAGGACCTAGGCTATCATGCTGTGAAGGTCCCAAGTGGTTGTACCTTAAAAAATTTTTTTTCAAGAAGGAAGCTACTTTTTCCTCGTTTTACGGTGCACTATATTGTAAATAAATGTGTACTAAAAAATAAACAGTTGTGGTTATGTGTTGACGAGAAGACATATTGTAAAAAAAATTCTATTTTAAATGTTATAGTTCGTATACTGCACCCTCTTAAGCCGACATTTCCACTGTTACTAGCTAGCAAAAGACTAACTGAGTGTACTGGCCAAACAATACGCGGATGGTGCTGGAGACGTTAGAAAAATTTGACCTGTCAAAAAGTCAAGTGTTGATGTTTATGACCGATGGTGACGCGAAAATGCATTTGGTAGGCCGTTCTATTCAAGAACACGGTTGTAGGTTGGTACATGTTACGTGTAAAGTGTATGCTTTACACCTTGTGGCAGCAACTATTCGACAAGGTTTTTCAGAGGTAGATGCATTAATAGCAAGTACAAAAAAAGTGTTTCTTAAATCTCCTAAACGTCTTCGTGCATTTCAAAGCATACATGATGCTACAAAGTTTTTACAGATCTTTTCTAGTTTGTGATAATCAAGTTAGTTACGAGGGCAAGTTGTGCATACATTGTTATAAATTGGAACACTTTATTGCTTTTATTACTAGTTAATTTATTTTATTACACATTTTTGCCAACTCTAGTAATCACCAAACGTAAGTCTAGAATATATCCAAATGTTGCAATTGAATTCTCATATTACTTTACTATTATTAAAGAAAAAGTTATTATAAACATAAAAAAATGTTAACCTTCAGTTTTTTTCACTATAATGCAGGTGAATGATATCCTAAACCAGAATATACCAGATTATAGAGTATCAAAATTATTTACTGTTCCTCATTCACATCAAATGTAGCCTGTTCAATAATTCTGATATAAGGATATTCGTCTGGAATATTGTAATTCTGAACAGTCCGTTACATTTTGTTGACGACGCCCAATAAATCACAAAAGCCTACCAATCTATATTACATTAGAATTGAAAACATCTCGAAGAGCCGTGAAATTCAAAGGAAAATTATTGCTTTGTTTTTGAAATCCTAAAAAATGAGTAATGGCTTATTTTCAAAGTTACTTAACTTATCCTTTTAAAGCGTCCATTTTTTTTCTCTCGGTGGATACGGATTAATAATTAATAATGTCTGTCTCCTTGTTTTGAATTTTTAATGTTGTTTTTGTAGTAATAAAGACTAGGCTGCGGTACACAATACTTAAGATTCAACTAATATTCATATTGAAAAGGTCAACGTTCATAGGCGTATGCAAACAGGGGCAGAGGGAAGTTGTTCGTCTCGACGTCATAGTAGGTATCCAGAAGCAATTATTGTTATTAGTTATTATTTTGTTTATCAGAAATATGTTTGACATGGCAGCCATGTTGGTATCACAAATTTTCTAAATAGGGCTTAATGTTACTTAATTGATACTCCAATTATTTATTATGACATACACATACCATTTCAAACGAAACACCCTAACTAATTTTTAAAAAAATGCCAAGACAATTCGACTTTCATTTTTAGGGGCACTTCTCACTTCTCAACTACCATTGCTTCCCCTTTCTCCTGCAGTACTTGGACATGGCGAAGTTGACCAGGCTGAAAGTAAAAGTGTTTGACTTTGACAGTTGTCTCAATATTCTGGAGTGTCTAGGACTAGTGTTCATAGAATAGGGAACTTGCACATTTTTTTTTTAATTCATAAAAATGTTCTACAATACTAAAAAATAAGATATGCAAAATATGACGCCTTAATTCCCAATAATAAATTTGTTATAAATTATTAAAGTTTCGCGCGCGAGCGAACCGTTTCAAACAGGTTCAAAAGCGCGGGAGTAGTCGTGACATCACACCATACCACGACGGAGATCCCAGCACTCGACTGCTTGATTTCAGCCGAAAAAATACCAGCATCGCCATAAATTTTAAGTGTATAGGTACTTAAAATGGAAACAAAAACTCCTTATTTTAAATATTGCATTGTACCGTTGTGTAAGAATACTACAGTAAAAGTGTCAGATAAAATATTTATAATGTTGCCAGAAGATAAGATTCGTCGATCAAAATGGCTAAAAGCGTGTAGAAGAAATGAAAAAGACATTTCACAGAGCAGTAGGTCTCTACATGTGTGTGAAGATCATTTTAATGTAACTACATTATTAAATACTATATGTCTATCTACTAGTTTTTCGCAGGCGGGCAATAAAATATTCCGAATTCCGAATTATTGAATTTTAATTAGGGTAGGATTAAAGAAAGAATGTGTATACAATGTTAGAAAATAAGATTAGTAGATATAATGTAATTTAGTGATACTAAGTAAAGGTAATTTACTGGTGCGAAAGTAAACAGCTATTTATTATTATACTCTTCGCAAATACGATTACGAAGAGTATATTGCATTTGATCGGGACATTTCTAAAATCGTTAATATCGCTCGCAGAGAAAAAATCATTTCGTTCGTCATCGAATTCTGAACAACTTTCAAAATGTCCGTCTGTTCATCTGTTCGTCCGTCTGTCTGTCCGTCACGTTTCTTGTAAGCACGATAACTAAAGAAAAAAAAGTCCGTTCGAATTGAAATTTGGGCTATAAGTTAGTGTTAGCTAGAGGAAGAAATTCATTGTTTTTGAAAAAAAATCAAATAGTAAATAAAAAAGTTATAGGACATTTTATTTAAAAATATGAATCTACAGAGGGTTGCAATTTTCAATGTGCTACTAAAATTGAAGTAATTTTCTAAAGACACCAAAATGCTGTAAAATATACTACCACAAATTTCGCCTACGCAGTGGGCATCATCGGGAGATGAAAAAAAAATTGAAAATTAAATATGTGATCAATATATTAGGTATTGTAAGAATGAATCTTAGTTTATACTATAAAATATACTGCCACGCGTTTCGCCAATACAGTCGGCACCATCGGGAGAGAAAATTAAATATGTAGTCAATACATTAGGTATTGTAAGAATGAAGTTTATAAGACAAACACAAGATTCTTTTAAAAAAACTGCGAAGAGTATCCTACAGAATGTGCAACAATTATATAAAAGTTCAATAACACTACTGTCTGCGAAGAATAAAATGTTTACCTCTAGTATATATAGTATATTGCAAATACCTTTCCCTTGTCCTTTAATTTATTCTATTCAAATCTTACATTTATCTATTATGTGAATGATAACACGACACAATCACTTATTTCCCTTGCCCCAAAACATAGTACGAAAATACCTACGATAGGTAATTATACATTTGCGCAACATTTCCTTTGCAGCAAATGTCTTCTATAGAGACACTTTACGCGTGTGTACAAAAAAAAACACGAAAAATATAGAAGTGGCTGTTGTAAAGAATTACCCTAAATTCTTTCAAATATAAGACTAAGTCTGCTAAAAATGCTTAGTTGCGACTAAGCATTTTGTAGTTATTTCTTTTTATTCCGTGATCAAGTCATAACTATTTTATGTTTATAAATTATTACTAAAAGCTAAAAAAATACGTAATTATCTGCCTTGACTCCGCGGACCTCCCCAAAGGAAAAACTTTCACTATTTTGTATAAAAGATGCCACCATAAACATATCCACTTTAGGCAAATTATTAGATTGGCCCTTTGAAAAACCTTGATCAGTCATTTTAAAATATCTGTACAACTACAATAAGCGGTACTATAAAACACAATTATATATTTATATCAGAACAGTCACTAACAAATCAACCACAGTCTTATAACACCGGTAAACATCTGATTGTATTGCTTCCCGGCGCGACGACTACCGAATATGGTATGGTGTGACGTCACAGTCAATAGTAGCTCGTTTCGGGCCGCTTCAATTTTATCGCTGTTTAGATCCTTTATACTGATCGCGTGGAATTAGAAAACTTATTTTTTTTGTGAAGTACACGTTTTATTACAACGTTACGCTATGTTTTTTAGTATTATTTTTATTTTTAAAATTATAGGCAAGTTCCCTATTCTTACTCGCAAAATTCCATCCACATAAAATTAGTCTTTTACAATAATGATGAGAATGATCGTCGACTGCAGTTTTGCAAAATCATGTCAAATCGATTCAAGAAAATCCAAATTTGCTATCTGTTTTTTTGGATGAGAGTTCCTTTTCACTTCCATTTGTAACTTTCTACTCTTCAATTGAACTTTTTCTCTTTTCATCATTAACTTCTATACTTTCTTCTGTGTAACTTATTAAAGTGTTGAAAAATACACTTAATAATACACAGAGTGTTCCATTTGATATAAGCAAGTTTCCCTCATTTCCGGTTAAACCGGTGCATTCTGGGGCCTTCATATCTCAGATTAATAATATTAAGTAACACGCATAAGAGATACCCTGATTATTATAACGGATACATAAACAAAAATTTGCATGTTTACATATCAACGTATCCAAAACAAACCAGGGGCGGCTCCAGGCTTCAGCGTTTATTTTAATGCTTTTGCATAACTTAAAACTTAATAGATATACAAAATTTGCTTGCTTGAGTAATGTATTTTTCAATGCTATTCTGCTGTTGCTATTTTAATCTCTGTTGTTTTTAAGTGATTTTAAAATTTTGTGTTATTGGGTACTGATTAATAATCGATTTTTAATTATAAAGATTTATTTAGTGAATATTTATTGAGAAAGAATGACTAATAAGTGTGTAGTGTGCGGTCAAAGAGAAAAACCACGGGGTTGTTTATCTTTTCACAGGTAAGTAAACAAAACAGATCAGGGTCGGCATAATGCGGGAAAACTCAAAAACGACAAAAATTAATGTTAGCTTTACAAAAAATAAAAAAATATTTGATTCCATTTGAACAGTAAAAAATACACATTGTATTAAAAAAGATACTTATAAAATATTTATTTGATCTTGAATGGAAAGTTCATTCTTAAGGTAGCTGACAAACTGTAGATGTTTTAAAGTCTGCTGATATTTTTTTTAGTTCAATTTTAAAGGTTGTTATAAAAAAATGGGTTTATTTTCAGATTTCCTGAGAATCTGGTGAAAAGAGAAATTTGGCTGAAAGCTCTCAAAATGGAAAATGCCAGTAAGTGGCACTATGTGTGACCAGAACACTTAAAAAAAGTGATTATACTATTAAAAGATCTGGAGTAAAAGTCTTGAAAATCAGTACTGTTCTATTTTTTTTCCTTGACAACACCGTCACCAGGTTCGTCACACTTACTGTCCAGGTTACTAGAGAGTTATATTGAAAATTAATAATATAGTGAGTAGTCACTCATTCATACCTCATGAAATAATATAAAGTAAATACTTACAAAGCATCAGCTGTTGTGTTGATATGTTACTTTTATTGCAGTGATGTTGGTTTGTATATTTCAAAGAAATCTCACTTGTTTCAGCACGCTACTAAAGAACTTAAAAATATCTACAATTTGATGTGCCGGACATGGCCATTGTTTAAAAAATAATAATAATAATAAAAATAGGACCAGGGGAGTTTAAAATGGCGGGCCCTGTATATTTAAATTTAACATACCTTGCTATCTTGGGTACTAATGGTGACGAAGGAATTAAATTTTCAATGCTGAAACAAATGAGATTTCTTTGAAATATACAAATTTACATCGCTGCAATAAAAGTAAGATTCAACAAAACAGTTGATGCTCTGTAGGTACCTACCTATCTACTTGATATTATTTCATGAGGTATGAATGAGAGACTACTTAGTATATTATTAATTTTCAGTATAATTCTCTACTAACCTGGACAGGATGTGTGACGAAGTTGGTGACAGCGTTGCCAGGGGAAAAATGGAACTGCATTGATTTTCAACACTTTTAATCCAGATCTTATAAATTATAATCCCCTTTCTTAAAGTATTGTGAACACACATAGTGCCACTTACTGGCATTTTCCATTTTGAGAGCTTTCAGCCAACTTTCCCTTCACTCCAGATTCTCGTGAAATCTGAAAATAAACATATTTTTTAATAACAACCTATAAAATTGAATTAAAAAATATCAATTGACTTTAAAACATCTACAGTTTGTGAGCAACCTTAAGAATGAAATTTCCATTGAAGTTAAAATAAATATTTTTGTATAAGTATCTTTTTTGATAAAATGTGCATTTTTTACTGTTCAAATGGAATCAAATGTTGTTGTTTTTGTTTTTGTAAAACTGTCATTAATTTTAGTTATTTTTGAGCTTTCACACTTTCGCATTATGCAGGCCCTGATTTGTTTTGTTTACTTACCTCTGAAAATATAAACAACCCCGTGGTTTTCCACTTTGACCGCACACTACACGCTTATTAGTCATTGTTTCTCAATAAATAAATTTTTTATAACTAAAAATCGATTACTAATCACAATACCAAATACCAAAGCTTTAAAATCACTTAACAACACAGACTAAAATGACAGACGTCGTCTTACAGAACACTATTTATTGTCAAGACGGTGATAGATCGGGCATCGATCGGGTTTCTTCGTGCTGCGTTCATGATTCTGACCAATAGAAATTAAACCAGCGATAATATTTACGTATCTCGTGTGAGATGTAGATAAATCGGACAACTTTTTATGTTTTGTTACTCATCTAGCATTGTTAATCTGAGCTTCATATGATATAGTACATAAATTCCAAAATTTCGTATTTATATCTCTAATGGTTTAGTTGTTATGGCTTGTAGATAGATAAAGGAATCGCCCTGTAGAAGATGTGTAGATGAGTATTGCGTTTAGTCCAAGTAAATTAAATAATTTAAAGAACTTTTTTTTCCTTATGTTTACTTGTATTCGTATTTTCCCTGAAGATTGTCAGATTAAATATAACCAACATTTGTTTATGTATTCTTCACAGTTCTGTGAATCATTTGTCAGCGTTTAAAATCTGTGAACCTAACAATTCCTGCTTAGGGTGAAGGTTGCTTGAAATTTTGGCATTGTGCCGATGTTTTGTTTCCCCAGTTAGATATCATGGCCATTCCATTTTACTTACTGCATGAAGCAAGTAATTTGTATTTAGTTTGAACTAGATTCACTCTATTTGCTAATGAATTGCTTTTTACGGCAGTTTTCCATGTCCGTTTAATGAATAAATCACAGCCGACTGTGTGGTATATAGTACACTGAAAAACCGACAAAAACGTTTCAAAAAATTTTTTTAAGGTACAACCACATGGGACCTTCACAGAATAATAGATTAGACCTTTGGCCATCTAAAATGGCCAATTACAACATTTTTTGGGAGGTCCAACTTTTTTTATTATGAAAAATGTCATAAATCTGTCAAAATTAATTTTTCGTACTTTTTCACACATCCCTCACGATATCTCCGGAACCAATTGAAATAATCAAGTTTTTTTTTTTTAGTCGATAAAGGAAACGTGAGCGGAGGTGACTGAATTAATTTAGTCTTTATGGAAAACCTAGTTTTTTATAAAATTAGGTAATACTTTAACATTTATTTTTCTTGCAGTATTTTTTTTCAGTAAGCGTAAAACTTTTTTGTTTTAAGGAATTTTGCCACAGTATATGCATACGGAATAAAATTAACACATCAAGGAAGTTTTTTAAAAAAAAACGCAATACTCTACGACTTATACGTTTCAAGTTATTGTTATTTGAAATTAAGTTTCTGCGGGCAGGATATTTCCCCCGGTTCTACTGTGCTTTAATCAGTGTGCTATGCGTGTTGTGGGTGCATATTATAAAGTATTATTTTTGACATATCTTTAATATAAATTTTATTTTCATAAGCACTTAGGTTTTACTTATCATTATTTACATTGCACATTATTTAAAATCCATTATATTTATACATTAAAACCTAAAATTGAATTAAAAAAAATACGAAATAATTATTTATTTTAAAATATAAATTTAAAACTTGTTATAAAAATATTTTAAAAATCGTCAACGTCGGTATCTAAAAATATCTAGACAGTTCCTTGGTTGCAGCAGTTTGCATATTTGCACTCACTGCAGCATTTCAAACCTTGAGCAAAACAGGTACATCTGTTGTTACAGACCCTGTCGGAACATCTTATTGACAAACTTTGCCTTACAATATCGGGCACAGATTCTTGACTAGAAAAAGTTGCCTTCCAAACATTTTCTTCAAATGTCCAACCGTATCGAGTTGGATCTTCCATCTGCATGTATTGTATATGGCTATTGTACTAAATTTCTAATTGATATAGACACCTGGCTCCGTGGCCTAGTGGTAATGTACTTGCCTCAAAACTTCGGGGTCCCGGGTTCGATTCCCGGTCGAGGAACTGGGATTTTTCTGTGAGAGAGATTAATCGTAGTATACTCGGACATTGGGTGTGTGTCCATTGTCTCTAAATGTGTAGCTCTCTCCCACACAAGGTCATTCCAGACCTTCAGAGATAAAGAGGGTTGTAATTTCATGTGGTGTTATTATTATATTATTATACCTAAAAAAGAAAATAATTACATGTAGGTGTTTTGTTTCTTTTTTTAATAGGTATGGGCGATCTAGAAAAATAATTATTACCTTTTTAAATGTTGTCTGAAAGCATGGTCAGTAGGAGGCAGCTCAGAAGCTGGCCGATTTGTACTTGTTGTTAAGTCCTATCGCAGTTCATTTAGGGATTTTATATTTTTGTTTTTATTCTTATATAAATAAAGCGTATATTTTACCCCTATTTCCATCGCTTTATCCTCTGACAGAAAAGGAAGGTTTTCTAAATCTTTTAAATTATTTAAATTTTTATATAAAACATCGAATGCCGTTTTCTTCCCTATTTTATACATGGCATTAGTTGTGTCACAACCAGTTAGGCAATGAATCGTTAATACTTTCTTGCAAATTTCCTCTCCTAAATTTGCCACAATATTGTTAATTGACAAAAAATGTATATTCTTACTATGTCCTAATTGTATAAATATATTTCTTTGTGACATATCTGGTGTTTCACAGTAATAATGTAAAAGCAAAATCAGGACATCAGTATCAACAGATTTTACCAGAATTGTATTACCTGATTTTAATTCTGATAACATAAAATAAACATTCCATTGTTAAGCATTAAATAATATGTAAAAACTCAATAAAAATAATACTCATTCGCATTCACATTACACAAAGAAAAGTTTGTTTCTAATTGACAATATATGTATAATATAAGATTACTTGTATTCAATAGTCTACACTCTACACACTTGAGTGGCGCCGCAGTGAGACGCATCTAGGATCGAAAAACTCGTAATTTTAAAAAAACAAAATCTCGAAAACTATAAGTCGTAGAGAACTGATTTTTTTTTTAAAAACTTCCTTGAAGTGTAAGCTTTATTTCATACACATATGGTATGACAAAATTCCATAAAATAAAAAAAGTTTTTCGCTTACCGAAAAAAATGCAGCAAGGAAAGTAAACGTTCCAGTTTTACCTAGTTTTACAAAAAAAATTAAATTTTCCATAAAAACGAAATTAAAGTAGTGACCTTCGCCCACATTTCCTTTATCAATTAAAAAAAAATACCTATAATTATCTCGATTGGTTCCGGAGATATCATGAGGGATATGTGAAAAAGTAAGGAAAATTAATTTTGACAAATTTATGACATTCTTCGTAATAAAAAAAAGTTTGACCTCCAAAAAAATGTTGTAATTGGCCATTACAGATGGCCAAGGACCTAGGCTATCATGCTGTGAAGGTCCCAAGTGGTTGTACCTTAAAAAAATTTTTTCAAGAAGGAAGCTACTTTTTTCCCCGTTTTACAGTGCACTAATAGTGTGTAAATGTTCTTGGAACCTGATAGCTTATCGAGTTGCCTGTGTGACTTTTCAAGTAAGTAGACAAAACAAAAATGTTACGCTGTTTTGGCATGATTGTATTACAACAAATATCCGAAACAATACTCCTTATCCTTATTTTCAAAATGCTCCTTACAGATTTTTCTTAAAGACATTGTAAAGAAAAATATTCCAACAGAAAATGCTCATATTAAATTTGTTTGTGGTAATATTTTGATTTTAAGCGAGAATATTGTATGACAACCTCCGTTTAATTTGACGGCTTCTAACTTGAAAATGATTAACTTTATGGAATTTTTTATACATATTTTTTAATTCAGAATTTAATTCTGAACAAGGTTACTCCTATATAATTGTATCTCGTTTCGTTTGCCTCTTAACTGAGTTTGAAGTTAATAGAAGCCGCGTGCGACGAAATTGCAGCATAGCACGTGGACATTTTAGCTCCCGCAATTTCATCGAACTTTTATATACAGGGTAGGTCGACCAACTATCTGTAATTCTTTTCTTACAGCTTCATTTCACGAAATACAAAAATTTATTTTATATAAAATAGTTTTTGGTTTTAAAGGGCCATAACCTAAAATTATTGCGAACTCTACAGGATGTTTAGATTTCACTGGACGTACATAGGTACATCAACTTGTTATTTTAAATATGTCACCCTATATTAGTGTGGCTTCATGGTCAAGTGGTAAGAACACTTGCCTGCCACCCTGGAGTCACGGGTTCGCTCCCCGGTCGAAGAGCTAGAATATTTTCTAAACCAGAAGATAATCTTAGCATACTCGAACATTGAGTGTGTTTTCATTGTCCCTAAATGTGTAGCCCTCTTCCACACAAGGTACCTACAGAGATACAGGAGATTGTATTCCTCTGGTGTTCAATTTATGTTATTATATATTTAGATTCTTTGTTAAATTCCCTATAAAATAATATCATTTTGCTATGTCTGAAGTGAACCGTTGTAAAAATATTAGGTAAATGTCAGAGAAATTGCTTGTTGGCTTCTCGTATTTATAAAAAAAGAAATCTAGGTCGGCGACCTCCACAAGAATAAGCAACTCAAAGTGTTGAAGAAGGATTTGAGGAAACAGGCAATATTGTTTATAAATAACCAAGACGGACTAAAGATACATGAATATCTTGTCTTAACGTTTGTAGTAGAAAATCTTCATATGGTCAGTATCATTTAAACCAGTATCTAATTATGAAATAAATCTCCAACAAGAATTGATGAAAGGGATTGATTTGATGAAAGGGATTTTGGACTTAGGATTGAGTTTTGTAATTGGGCTATAAATATGATTCACGAAAATGAACACTCTTTTTATAAATGATTTGACGTTATGAAGCGACCTTCCAGAAAAATGGTAGTCTAAATATACACAACTGTCATTCTTAGTTAAATTAAAAGTGCTCATTTTACAAGAGAAATTGAAAATCAGCATATATAAAGCATTAATACGTGGGGCGGAATAGTAGGAAACAGTATTATAGAATCGCATTTTTTTGGAGGTCAGTTGGATGGAAACATGTACCATCATTTTGTACAAAATCATTTTGACGATTTATTGAATAATGTTCCATTAAGTAAGAGATGTTTATGGATCCAGTTCACAGTTGTCAGGTTGATTTCCTAAATGAAAATTTTACTGGCAAGTGGATAGGTTGTGGTGGAGAAATCCCATAAAATATTAAGTGAAGGCTAATAGATCTGTCATCAGGCCACCTAGGTCACCAGATTTTACCAAATTAGATTTTTTCTATGGGGTTGCTTAAAGAACAAAGTGTATGAAACGACACCAACTACTAAAGAATACAAAAATTCGAATTAGTGAGGCATTTCAAAGTTTATCCCAAAAATGTCAATAAATGTTGAGAGGTCATTCATAAACCAAATACAAAATGTATATATGCATCAAAATGGACGTACATTCGAATAAATATGTATCAATAATTCAGGAAATGTGTCGTCGAGTTATTTTATGTGTGTGTGTATTTAATGTACTCCTGGGTTCGATGTCCAGCTGCTGCAGATGACAGTGTTGGGAAGAATGGTTGTGTGCTCTATTTATATAGTAAATTTATGTTAAATTAATACCAGGAGAAAATAATTGCATTAATTAAACAGATACAAAATGTTTAGATAATTCTATAAGCTTTTCCTAAAATTGAAATTATCTCATAACTGATATCGCTAATAGTCAAATATATAATAAAACATACATACTTAACAAATGTTATCAACATCAACATTACATATTTGATGTATCTAGTTATCTAACAATAATGGTCGATATTATTACTCATATCAGACATTAACATTGTTCCATTTACCATAGACGTGTCTTATATTATATTCAGTGGCTTAACCAAGAGGTTCAAAGCGTACACTATGTAATCATATGAAAGAAAGTGATGCCGTAAAATATAATTGCACCACTGAATAAGGAAAATTAACATGTAAAAAAAAGTAGAAGTACGTTTTTATCCCTTTTATTAAGTTCCGACCAATCTGGCAACTCTGTAACTATGCAGTCATGATAGGTTCGTGGTATAGTCCAACACTAGATATAAGAAACAGAATAGAACGACGATGGCTGAGTGAGCCAAGGCGTCGGCCCAGTGCTTACTCAAGGCGCGCTGGACAAATCTCTGCGGGATCTATTCCAGCTAGCACCAGAAAAATCGGAAAGATTTTGAATCTAGACGGATGCACCACAACTAGCTGTGCATTCTGTCCCGACTTTATCTTTGAACAATTAGTTTTACAGTTACAGAATAACATTTACAATTAAAATTTTGGTGCGCAGTTCTGGGCACTCGTTTTTAGCTGGAAAAGTCCATTATTTTTCACCCATCCTCATTCCTGTAAGTTCAATTTTTGTCCTAACCGAATCGGAACATGTAAGGATCATTAAATAAAGATAAATATGTTGTAACACTAAATGTTTGACTTGTCAAGAGTTTTTGATACGGTAAATAAAATTTTATAACAAAAGTTATGTACACATGGGATTCCGTGGAAATATTTTAAATTGGATTATGTCATATGGATGGCAGGACACTAAGAGTCAGGTTAAATAATGAATTTTCCGCATTAATAAACTTAAATCTTGGCGTTCCACAGGGTTCTGTACTTGGTCCATTCCTTTTTTTTTTTTTGCTTTATATAATTGATATGCCTAATTACATAAAAAGTGGAAATGTAACTATGTTTGCAGATGACACTACAAGACAAGAAACGATACTGTAAAAGTTATTAAGGAAGCGAAAACAGTATTTTATGATAGAAATATAGAGAGTAATAAGTCAAATCCAAAATTAATGTGGAAAAGCTTAAAGCAATTAGTTGGGAAAAGAAGCGGGGAACACGCTCTGCAAAGTTTGAACTGTAATGGAGTAATATATAATAACAACTTGGCGGATGTATTGAATCAGTATTATGTCGGTATTATCATAAACATAGGCACAGATGATGTCGATATTGATATAATTAATGAATCTATACCGGGTGTAAATTCTAGCATGATATCATTTAATGCTATAACCCTTCAAGATCTAAATAAAATAGGACTAAACAAAGAAATAAATATAGCACTGATGGAATCGGACGTGATATCATAAAAAATCTTTTTCACATAATAGGGTATCCTTTTCAAATTTGATTAATTTGAGTCTGGAAAAGGGTGTTATGCCTGAATGTTTTAAAACATCTGTAGTGGTACCTATACCAAAAATACCCAATACGAATCTGGCCGAACAGTTAAGACCAGTAAATATGTTGCCGTTTTGTGAAAAAATCTTAGAATTAATAGTTTATGATCATGTAATCAAGTACATAAATTCAAATAATATTCTATGCACATATCAATCGGGATTCCGTGATAAACATTCATGTGAATCGGCTTTGCAATTAGTAATTTCAGATTGGAAGCAGTTGTTGGACAGAGCAGGAGTTGGGATTTGCGCAATTTTCATTGATCTTAAGCGTGCTTTTGAAACAATTGACCGTAATAAACTACTATTAAAACTAAAGAGATATGGATTTGAGAACACCGTTATAGACTGGATTACAAGTTATATAACAAATAAGTACCAAGTAACAAAAATGAATGGGAATTTATCAGAAGCCAGGTAAACAACTTTAAGGTTCCTCAAGGCAGTGTACTGGGTCCATTATTATTTATTCTTTATATTAATAACCTTGGCAATGTGTTACAAAAATGTGAAATCCAGCTTTTTGCTGATGACACACTTATTTACTATGAGAATACAAATTTTAAGGAAACGGTAAGTACTGTTAATTTAGAACTAAACTTATTGACAGAAAAATTTAAGATCAATAGACTAAAAGTAAATGAATTAAAAGCCAAATTTATGTTCCTGGGTAATAATTATCTATATAAACAGTTTGCTAGCCTAAATATTGGTGTCGAGTTAAATACTAAAAAAGTTGAAATTGTTCAGGAAATAAAGTATCTAGGCCTAATAATTGATCGTGAACTGAAATTTAACAAATATATAGAATATATATCAAAGAAAATCGGCAAAAGGATCGGATTTTTTATCAGATTGGCTCCATTTATATCAACTACTACTGAACTGTGTATAATATCTTAATACTTCCTCATTTTCTCTATTGCTGCTCTGTGTTGTATACAAGTTGTACAAATTTTAATAGACTCCAGGTTCTGCAAAATAAGGCAATGCGAATAATACTAAGATGCAACCGCTTCACTAGCAGTAAGCAAATGCTTAATACATTAAAATGGCTTAACATTAAACAGTTCCTCTTCTTCCAAACTATGACATTTATTTTCAAAATGATTAATAACATTTTACCGGAATATCTCACACGACAATTGGTGCCTGTTACAGACATACACATGCAGCGCCGGCCCTGGGGTAGAGCGAGAGGAGCGGTCGCTCTAGGCGCCAGATGGCAAGGGGCACCAAAAAGCAGACGTAGACTAATTAGAGCTACTTAATTTAATTTAAATTCAATAAGTAGAATTAACGTGAAGTGAAAGCGTCGACCAAAGGGCGCCGAAAAACAATCTCGCTCTACCCTGATCAAAGGCTAGGATCGGCGCTGTACACATGTGTAACACACGAACAGCTAGTGCATATAACTATTATGTTAAAAGAACTTCTAGGAGTAGTACAATGAGAAGTCTGTTTCACAAAGGAGTTGTACAATTCAATCTTCTTCCTCACGTAATTAAGACTAGGAATACCGTTAACCAATTTAAGAGTCAACTTTTATGTTTTATAAAAGATAATGCATATTAGCCAAATTGATGTTGCTTGAGGTTTTTTTTTCTCTATATATTATATGTCTATATTATGTAAACTAGTAAGTACTAGTTTGTAACTATTATTTTTTTATGGACATACCTACCATGTTCATATATATGGATAAATAAAGAATATCTTAACTTCTTAACAATTACAATATCTGCGGATAGCCCTGAGGAAGTGAAACAGTTAATTTATAATATTATGGATGAATTAAGTACATCGTTTCAAAAGAATAGACTTATTCTAAATGGCAGAAAACTGTGTTTAAATTTTATTTTTGCTGGAGGAAAATGACTTGTTAAAGAGATCCTATGCGTTGGCTTATTCACACATTTCAATTTGTTGGAGTAATGCTAAGGACAGAGATCGCATTTTTGTAGCCCAAAAAAGAATTATTGACTAATTTATAACTTGCTACCTCGAGAAGTGGGAATATTTTTAAAGCCAAATGTAATCTTATTATACTCTGTGTCTATATATTAAATTGTTTATGTTTCACTAAAAAAAAGACCTTATGTTATTTGAGACTAGATCTGAAAATCATCTTATAACACGAGAAATGGCCAGTTATTATCAGTTCCTAGGCATTCTACAACAAGATATGAACATTCTCCATTTTATATGTATTTGCATACTGTTGTCGAATGAAATTAGAAATATTGTGAGATAGTAAATTTAAAAAATACTTCATTCTAATTCACTTTATTCTGTAAAAGTCTTTTTAAAAAAAGATTTTTTATTCTTTTTATGTATGATTTTAATATATTTATATTAACTATATATATATGTATGTGTATACATGTAGGTAACACAAAATTTAATTTTTCTGTACTATTTTTTCTTGTAATTTTTTTTACTTACTATGTATACCTTGTATCTTAAATGGCCAGTAAATATTCTATTCCATTCTATTATAATGTCCCCATACACTGATTTTAATTCGTTCTTGTTATTCATCAGTTTTATTACTGAGCCCTCTCAATTTGCGCCTGGTTACGCTACTGGTCTATTGTTCATTAAATATTGTTATTATTAGTTTAACGTCGATCTATATTTCACACGCGATCCTGCTTAAAAGTCACTTCCCACTTCAGTTCTAAGACAGGTTCACATTGATTTATTTGATACTCAGCAACTCGACCATAGAAAATCATTATTGAGCGGAAGGAGCTTAAAACTTTGCGTGTCGAGACATAATGAAAGTTTTCTGTCACAAAGTACGAATAGCAGACCTTGAACTTCCGCTTTGTACAAGGAGAATCAGCTGACAATCATCTGGTGATTAAAATAGCATAAAGCAGTCATTTGTTTTCTCTTACATCAATAAATGACAATGTCGCAGTGTTTTGTTTCCGCTTGCTGCACATAAGAAACGGTAACAGTCAATAAGAATTGGTTTTTATTATTATTATTATTATAAATCATTTTTAGGATTTTATAGGAAAACCACATGCAAGATTCACATCTTTAACTGCATCATAATTGAATTTAAACAGGTATCATTGTAATTGATATATGGCTGTAATTTTTTTTGTAGATTTAAAATTGTGCATTTTTGTGAAAAAGACAACTATTAGTAGCTCCATCTCTTTTTGGGCAAGCTAGGAATGGAACTCTCTATCTCTTGCTGTTTTATTGCAATACACTTTTCCTCATTACGCACCTAACATACTTTTTAATCGGATTTAAGTCTGGCGATAGTGTAGGCCACGTTAAGAAAATTTTCATGATTTTCATGAAACGTATCATGCTTGACCTAGTTATTTACACCAATTCTTTCTACATGTGAACAGGAAGTATTATGTCCGATAACCAATTACAATCAGATAATTCTGTTCTTCCTCAGGTAGTAAGTACCTGTGGGCGAAGAAAACTCTACCCCTCATTAATTCATTCGTTATTGACAGGGAAAGAAAACTAGATCAGAGGCAAGGATCAATAGTCTCATGGTTGTCAGAAGGACATACGTAGACAAATAAATGCAAAAAATTACCTCTACTTCGTGTGCTGTGGTTTGTACTCGTTTACTGGGTATTAATATAAGAGACAAAGCCTTTTGAACACTCAGAATTCTTAGTACAGCATTAACAACCCTATTACAGCAAAAGTAGGTTGTTTTATCTACTATTACCCACAAAAGTTTCTTTCGGACGTCCTCTAGGTACAATATTCCCCAAAACATTTTTATACGCACTTGGTAGATATGTTTTACGCAATGTATGGCTACTAAGTAAAGAAAAACCTGGTACGTATTTGCAAAGAAACCTCTAAACCCACCATTTTCTACTACGGTAGAAGCCAGACTACATGCACAAAACATGAACTACTGGCTCTAAAAATGACAAATATTTTCGGCACCTGGATATTGACATATTTCACTGTTTTAAAAGCTTTTTTTTTTTTTTCTTACAGACTACGAATCCGTTTCTTTTCAATACATTTGAACTCTACAGGAGGTAACAAGAAGTATGTTTTTTGTTTAAATAAAACACCTGAATGCTTTAATTATTTAGATTATATCCATCGTTCACACTGAATACAGTAATAATACCGCACTTAATAAGTAAAATAATCTACAAAATTCGCCAAAGATAATATGTCCAGCTGGTTCAAATCAGGGCTTCTTGGAGGCCAAGAAATAGGCCCTATCGAAATGAAATTACCCTGATTTAGAAAGGCAACTATTTCCGTGGTGCTGATTCCTAGTGATTTTTTAAATTGCCCTAAAATTGAATAGATTATTAGCCAATTACATGGCAAGAGGATGATGTGCTTCCTCAAAGGACCAGGGAATACTCACCTTCCTGATTTAGCTCCATTTGGATGTGTAAAATACGAAATTCCTCGGTCTCTAAAACAACTTGACATGAACCCAGTCGATAGTTTCTTTAATAAGAAACGTGCTGGCTCAGGACAAGTTGATCTAATCGCCGAAAGTTCGATTCACTCTAACACCACAAAAATAGGAAAAATGTTTATGCTGAAAGTGTGGATGTTTGTAAATATAAGATACAACGGCGGTTCGTGGGTCAAGAGATAGGGAGGTCAATTAGAAAAGTTTACTGTATTACCTACCTTTTAAAGTGATTTAAATTCCAAGTCGATCCTCCGGTCTTTTTGAGATGCAAAGTGGTCAATTACTTTTTCATTAAAGTCTTTTATCTTCCTTATTAATGCCCTTTCTATGGTAAGCATAGCTAAAGAAGATAGCCTTTCCTGACCCATGGTATTTCTTCAAAATATCTTTATTCTTTTTAAGGTGGAAAAACAACGTTCACTTTCGACGGTAGTCATAGGGAGAGTACACAAGATTTTCAACAGTTTGACACTTTCAGAAAAAGTATTGCACAAATTATTGTTAATAAAAAGCTGTAACAAAGCAACTGCACCTTCACTATTGGACAAATCTTCTCGGCTATATAATACTTCTAATTCAGTTTTAAGTTTCAAATGATTTATGACTGAATACTCCGTTTTAACTAATTTAAACATATCTTGAGGAAAGCTTTTTTTTATAATCTTTAAATCGATCTGCGTGAAATACCTGAGACACTGCTAAATGATTACTGAAGCCAAACCTGTTTTTGATCTCAGATGTAATTATATCACAATGAAATTCTCCTTTTTGATTCTTCCGTTTTACATCTCTGGGCAGACTGCATGGATGTCTCCTCCAAATAGTTATTCAAAATTTTATTTCTGATGTCTTCAATTTTACTATTAAAAACGCCAATACACTTATTTACTGTTATGACATCGATATTACATTTTTGTAATTGATTAAACAATATATCACAATGAGGCATAACTAAATGAAAAAAATTTAACCAGTAAAGAAAATGTTCATTTTGTAAGTAGTTTTTTAAACCAATAGCATGGTTTAGAGTGTTATTTTCTGATTCATTATCAATGATTTTTTCTAAACAATCTAATAATTCTGTTCGATAGGTATAAACAGTCTCTATGCACTTTGTATTAAAATTCCATCGTGTTGGAGCCGCTTTAGGTAATCTCACCTTAACAGCATTATCTAACACGGCTGTTCTTTTTGGCGATTTTCCAAAGAATGAAGAAAAGCTATGTAAATTAGTAAAAAAAAATTTTATGCTTTTATCCTGACTTGATGCTTTTTGTAAAATTAAATTTAGTTGATGAGCGTAACAATGAATAAAATTTGCTGAAGGATAACTTTTTTTAATTAAAAATACCTATTAACTTATTTTTTCTTATAAAGGGATGTTTGCTTTATCGTCATATTAGGTTTTGGACGGCCACCACCTTTGAATTTCACTCGGTCTTCATAACCCAACTTATGTCCATCTTTCAGTTTTAATATATTTTGTACAACACTCATATTTAATAGTAAACACCAAAAACACTGTATCACTTAATTTCACGGCAAGTAGGGATTTACTAATAAAATGTTTACAAATAAAAACATTAAAAACAACACGATAGAATTTACCGACCAACGCGTACCTAGTCAGCATTAAGACTGCTGACTGGCGACTGCTTTACTAAACTTCGTGCATTACCGTGTCAGGGTCGTCAGGGACATTGTCCCCGCCATTGTTTTCTGTCTCTTTTGCTTTCTGACGATTCGCGCATAAGTCTGTTTTACTTTAATTCGTTGTAAATTTAGTCCGTAGCTAGCTTTGAGGACACGTTGTGGATTGTCCCAAGATTTTTTAAATTCTATAAATGAATAATGTAATGATCTAGATATTTGAATAGTATTGTGCATAGAATGAACTAGAAGCTTTAATATATTTTTTTAAGAATATTAAAAATATATATATTATATATTTTTAAACTTCAGAAAATGAATAGCTCTATTTTCTTATTTGTATGTGGGAGGTCATTGACCAAATGACCCTATAGAAGAACCGCCCGTGATAAGATAGAGGGTAATTTACGGTTAGCAGGTAAAATGGGTCTATAAAGGCCTAATTGCCAGTAAGTCACAAACTTTTCTATTAGATTTATTTTCATTTTCAAATATTGGTGAATCATATATACATTTTTAAGTATTTAAATTATTTCAAAAGTAAAACTACAAACATGATATATCATTGCATTGAGAATGGTGAATGTAATCTAAATAATCAAAACCATACAGTGTTCCATTAAAAAAAGAAACATTTTCTTGGCCCCCTGTCCCTGTGTATTTTAAAACTATTGAAACATTTGAAACAAATTTCGTAATCTGCGAGAAACATGATATAAGATTTGCCTACACAGTATTAAAATATGTTAACAATGAACAAAATAAGGGGGCTTAGGATCATCCAGTACTTATTTACCCCCTCCATGTCTTGTTTCGCATGGGCCTGGCGGTATATTGGCCCACGTTGTATATTTTGCTACTAAATATCGTCGCAAATAACCTAAAACTGCCTTCTTACATAGTTTTTTGCATTGAATATTGAACAAAACAATCTTGTGCGGAAATAATTAGTAGCCAATCATTTACTAACATTTAAAAAAGTAGGGAATATGTTAATAGGGGTATTGGTAACATTTTAATTAACAAATATCACAGAAAAACTCAATTTGTTGCTAGTTTCTCACTTCTATGGCTACAATTTCCTAAAATAGAAATATAATTAATGACTTCAGAATAGCTTCACGTTCTCTAATAATAATACACTCCACCGATAAAGTTGAACGTCCAAAAGTAACGATGTACATTTTAGGAGAGACCGACGAACTCCACTGAATATTTTATCAAAAACGAAGAACGTTGACTTTGACGGACAATTATTTTATTATTACGTAGTAGTATGTTGAACCTGGGCATTAAGTTGCGCCACAAAATAATCGTAACTCGTTTGTGTTTGCGCCAATGCGATCTCAGAGATGTACTACCTTGAAGGAAGATTTATATGTTGTGTTTTCCACTGTAATGAAATCATGAAAAAATTAACAAGTAAAATTAAAAATATTCCTCGTCGGGTGTTTTTAGTAGCAAGCGCACAATGGTAGAAATTAACAATCTAACTGTGCAAAAGTCAAAATGAAACATACATTCAGATTTAACATGATATATTCCGTTTATTATTTTAAGTCACATTTAATAATACTTTTATCTACATGGAACATGGTTTGTAATACAGGGTGAGACAAAAATCTCGATATACAAAATATTTTAAAAACTATCAGAACTCTCATTCAAATTTTCCTGTACTAATTGTGCAGATTGCTCGTCAAAAGTAGGCTGCAACCATAGGTATTTAACTTCATTATCAAGAGCCTTAATATTAGATGATCGACCAAGATTGGTCCGAGAAATAGAAGATATTAAGGGATCCGAGGAAAATAAAAGAGTATTTAATAAGTCTGTCATTGTTTGCACTCGAGAAAATTTTCTTGTATGGTACTCTCTGTATCTTCGAAAGTATTCATTTCTGGCTTCCAGTGCTTCTTCAGAAAACATTCCGATAGGCAAAACAGCAGATTGGTCAAAAAAACGACTGGCAGTATTACCGTCATTTGTTGTACCATATCCGGGTTTCGGAATGTCCACTAATAATCCCATTTTTACCCTCAATTTATTTTGAATATATTCTTTTGTTCCTTCAAACTTTTTTTTGTCTTCATTTTTTCACATCCCGACGATATGCGATGTGAAGAAGACACTCAAAGCACCTAATCCATGCGAGCAATGTAGAAAGCCCGTATTCATATTTGCTTGCATCTGAGGACTGTTGATGTTGTTGGATAAATTGCATATCGTTCATATTTTTCGGCGTTACCCCACAGATTCCGCATGTTTGACTTGACGTATCACTGATTACTCCAAACATTTTTCCATCAATCATCGTTAATTTGAAACAAGGAGAAATGACTATTTTGTGTCCAATAATAGAAACTTTGGTAGGCAATATAGTTTCTGTTTCTTGTTCTATATTCTGTATTTCTCGTTTACTTAATTCTGCAGTTTCTTTCTCAAATTAAAGTTTTATCGGTCTGCAGAACCTGGTAGAAGACGGTGATGGGTTGTGCCATAAGATGGTATTAGTTCTATTTGTTCGCAAGTGCAAGGGTACAATGCAAACCGCAAATAAACTGGAATCCCTTTTTTTGTTCTACATCATCTCCAGAGAATTTCTGTTTGTAGGCAGAGTGCCCAGAACTTCCATCACATCCCCACTTGAAAATTATTGTTAGGCCATCTGATAAGTCATCGATTTTTTTGAAATAACAATTCCTCTTGAACCGTTATTTCTGCAGATGTTTCACTAATTGTTATTCCTAGATCCATCAATCCATCCTTTTTTTATGGTGTCATGAGCATCATACCAAGTTTCAACTAGATAATAAATTGGTCTTTTTTCCCTGTTCTTTTATCTCTTCTAGATATGAATCCCGCCAATTCACTATTCGTCTGCCGTTCCAGAAACATGGCTGACTACAGTGTTACTCAAAAACGGTTCTCATTCAATGTTAAGCAGGAGGTGTTTTGACCTCAGGTAGGTGTTCTCTACTTACTATGTCACTATAAATCTGAAACACCCTGTACTGCTTATCACAGATAAGTATAAAAAAACATTATTTTTAAGCAACTGCTTTCTTAGAGATTTGTGATGATAATCTAGAATTACATATATAAAAAGGTACCTATAATATTCCTCTTATTATAATGTAATATAAATTGAACAATTTATATCTTAAATCATTTATACAAAAAAAAATTATCTTAAAATATCTACAAAATGCGAAGTTTTTTTTATAATTATACTACTCGTGTGCAGTGAACAAGCTCTTCTCCCCCCGCCAGAGCCCCATCCAAATCTAATCAAAATAATATTTATTTTGACGCAAATCTGTCTCGTCACTTGAGTAGATATACTAATGCTATACTACGCATTTAACTTTTTTAATTTGCCGTGATTATATCAATTAACAAACATTCATCTAACATAAAACAAAGTAAACATTAAAAAACAACGGCTTTGCAATTTCCACCAATTAATTATATATTATTATTATTATTATTGTTTTGAATTTCTCCTGTTAGTACAACAAAAACACTTTGTTATCGCTTTAAAGTAAACACGGTTTATTTTTGTTTTTATCTTTATCTTATATGACCGATAAGGCCCCACTGACTTTATTTCTTAATCCAGGAAATATTTATCTCGCAAGATCGTCATAGATCCACAAATAATAAATAATTTTACGTCCTTGATAAAATTATTATTTCAATAACATTAGCCGCGTAAAGCGAGAATGCACGCGTTTGAATAAATAATTAAATTAGACAATTTTCACGTATTTAGTGACTAGTGCCAATTTATAAATAAATAAAGAAATATATTGATGAAAAATTGTTGTACTCATTTGGATAAGGAAATATTTTGAGAAGCGCCGTCAACTTTTCTAAAGGTAAAGCAATATTTTTTACTGTGCTACTTGGTTTTCCTTAATTCAGTAACTACAAAAGTTTATAAATTCGTTTGTTGTTATTTTGTAAAATATCGTAATAACAATAATGTTGTTGTTAATAATAAATAATTTGAAGACGTCAAGATAAGAAAATTATTAAAACAAATGTTAATGCAAAAATTATTAATTTGAAACCCATAATATTCACTTCGTAATCAAGTTTCTTCGCTTTATTATTGTGAAAATTACTGTTTTTTCATAGGTAATAGTAAAAACAATAATCTGGAAAAAAATAACCTCCGATATTTTTGAACGATGGGAAATAATCATATTTAAAGAAAAAAACGTGACACATGTCGAGTTCTAATTGGGTTATAAATGAAGAAAATAATCAAAATCGTTTGCAGTATGTCCTAATTGCACGAAGGAATGTTTTTAAAATCTCCGAAATAGGGAACTTGCACTTTTTTTTTTACTTCATAAAAATGTTCTACAATACTAAAAAATAAGATATGCAAAATATGACGTCTTAATTCCCAATAATAAATTTGTTATAAATTATTAAAGTTTCGCGCGCGAGCGAACCGTTTCAAACAGGTTCAAAAGCGCGGGAGTAGTCGTGACATCACACCATACAATTTACAAACGACGACGGAGATCCCAGCACTCGTCCGCTTGATTTAAGTGTATACTTAAAATGGAAACAAAAACTCCTTATTTTAAATATTGCATTGTACCGTTGTGTAAGAATACTACAATGAAAGTGCCAGATAGTATTTATAATATTGCCAGAAGATAAGATTCGTCGATCAAAATGGCAAAAAACGTGTAGAAGAAATGAAAAAGACATTTCACAGAGCAGTAGGTCTCTACATGTGTGTGATCATTTTAATGTAAGTACATTATTAAATATTATGTCTATCTACAGTTTTTCGCAGGCGGGCAATAAAATATTCCGAATTCCGAATTATTGAATTTTAATTAGGGGAGGATTAAGAAAGAATGTGTATACAATGTTAGAAAATAAGATTAGTAGATAGAATATAATTTAGTGATACTAAGTAAAGGTAATTTCCTGGTGCGAAAGTAAACAGCTATTTATTATTATACTCTTCGCAAATACGATTACGAAGAGTATATTGCATTTGATCGGGACATTTCTAAAATCGTTAATGTCGCTCGCAGAGAAAAAAATCATTTCGTTCGTCATCGAATTCTGAACAACTTTCAAAATGTCCGTCTGTTCATCTGTCCGTCCGTTTGTCCGTCCGTCACGTTTCTTGTAAGCACGATAACTAAAGAAAGAAAAGTCCGATCGAATTGAAATTTGGGCTATAAGTTAGTGTTAGCTAGAGGAAGAAATCCATTATTTTTGAAAAAAATCAAATAGTAAATAAAAAAGTTATAGGACATTTTATTTAAAAATATGAATCTACAGAGGGTTGCAATTTTCAATGTGCTACTAAAATTGAAGTAATTTTCTATAGACACCAAAATGCTGTAAAATATACTACCACAAATTTCGCCTACGCAGTCGGCATCATCGGGAGATGAAAAAAAGTTGAAAATTAAATATGTGATCAATATATTAGGTATTGTAAAAATGATTCTTAGTTTATACTATAAAATATACTGCCACGCGTTTCGCCAATACAGTCGGCACCATCGGGAGAGAAAATTAAATATGTAGTCAATACATTAGGTATTGTAAGAATGAAGTTTATAAGACAAACACAAGATTCTTTTCAAAAAACTGCGAAGAGTATCCTACAGAATGTGCAACAATTATATAAAAGTTCAATAACACTACTGTCTGCGAAGAGTAAAATGTTTACCTCTAGTATATATAGTATATTGCAAATACCTTTCCCTTGCCCTTTAATTTATTCTATTCAAATCTTACATTTATCTATTATGTGAATGATAACACGACACAATCACTTATTTCCCTTGCCCCAAAACATGGTACGAAAATACCTACGATAGGTAATTATACATTTGCGCAACATTTCCTTTGCAGCAAATGTCTTTTATTTTACACTTTACACGTGTGTACAAAAAAAACACGAAAAATATAGAAGTGGCTGTTGTAAAGAATTACCCTAAATTCTTTCAAACATAAGACTAAGTCTGCTACAAATGCTTAGTTGCGACTAAGCATTTTGTAGTTATTTCTTTTTATTCCGTGATCAAGCCATAACTATTTTATGTTTATAAATTATTACTAAAAGCTAAAAAAATACATACTTCTCTGCCTTGACCCCGCGGACCTCTCCAAGGGAAAAACTTTCACTATTTTGTATAAAAGATGCCACCATAAACATATCCACTTTAGGCAAATTATCAGATTGGCCCTTTGAAAAACCTTGTTCAGTCATTTTAAAATATCTGTACAACTACAATATGCGGTACTATAAAACACAATTATATATTTATATCAGAACAGTCACTAACAAATCAACCACAGTCTAATAACACCATATTGTACATATGTTTATATAGAATGTTATACTTTGTTAATTTGTTTGTATTATTATTTTTAAGTATTTTATGAATGAATTGATTTTTAGTTTTCTTTTTTCTGTATATAATATATGTATATATTAATATAAATCTTACTCTGTATCCCATACAAGTCGTAAATAATCTACTTAATTGTGAATAAAGATTTTAAATTGGAATTGGAATTGGTAAACATCTGATTGTATTGCTTCCCGACGCGACGACTACCGTATATTGCATGGTGTGACGTTACAGTCAATAGTAGCTCGTTTCGGGCCACTTCAATTTTATCGCTGTTTAGATCCTTCATACTGATCGCGTGGAATTATAAATCTTATTTTTTTGTGAAGTACACGTTGTATTACAACGTTACGCGATGTTTTTTAGTATTATTTTTATTTTTAAAATTATAGGCAAGTTCCCTATTTGTTTTCCTGGAGACAATATTTTATATCATGACCGGTAACATAAAATCTGATCTTTGTCTATATCATAAGTTTTATAACATTTATTATCGATTTTATAACAACAAATTCGCTCACAGTAAATTACAAAAACAAAGTTGTTTGTTTCAAAAGATTGCATATATTATTTGCACATTATGTTGTCTAACCTGGGATGTATCCAACTTTATATTTCAGATTAAACACCGTGTAGATTGATTAAAAAAATTATAAACACTTTTATTACTTGTCTAATTTTTATTTTATTTGTTATTTTTACAACTAGTTTCATTCTAGTGGGACATTTTCAAGTAAATTAAATTATACACAGATTTTACTTTCATTTAAATATAAACTGAACTGAATAGAAGGATGGGTCACTTTATGGTTGATCATATAATTCATAATTTGTACAGATGTTATGTCTTTAAATGTAGGGATTTCTCAAGATAATAAATTATATTATGGTGTGATTTTTATTAACAGCATTAGGTTATCTGAACAAGTTTAATAACGGAGAATTATTTAAATCTGTTTGGTCGTTTAATATGTTGTAATTTTTATCCCTATTTAATTTATTTATTTCGATCCCTTCTAATAAATTATGTTTTTTACTTTTCTCACATATGTAATATTTTAGGTTGATGGTCATCAGTTATTGTATGACCAGAATCTGTTAGGTGTTTATAAAAGTTGGAGTGTTGTTTTTGTGTGTGAATATGTTCTCTATGTCTTACCCCGAACGATCAACCTGTTTGACCTACATATGTGGCGTAAATTCGGGGCAATCTAACCACATTTTTTATTGTAGATATCAGTTTTTAGTTTTGCATTGAAAAGATATCTGCCTTATACATAATTTATTAGAAGCGCTAGAAATAAAAATTACAACATATTAAACGACCAAAGTAACTTCATTGTCAATCAACCGTGTAGATATTTGTATATTAAATTTTAACATGGCTCTATTAACAAGTGCTTCTTCCTAATATGTTACCACATCGGTTGTTTTGTGTCAATTGTAACAGGTGGTGTATTATTTTTTAAAAACCTGTATCTGATTGTCTTTTTTAAACTGAAAATAATAGTTTTTATGCATAATTCTGTTAAATTATGTACATCCCATCCTGAAATCTACGACTGAAAATCTCAGCATTTTCAGGCTTAGAATACTGCATTACATCGTAACGGGCCACAGTTTTTGCAGATAAAACTTTAAATAGAAACTTATCCACTAATTTTACTGGAGATTAAAACCAGTCTAGATAAGATATTATTAACATGTATTATTTGCCCGTTATTAATGTCTCTTTTTATCTGCTTATATTTATGTTTTTAAATAAATCTGCTCTTTTTTTGTGTAAATTTAGTTAAATATTTACAATTCATCATTTGCAACTTTTACTAACATTTTGAACTATTAGTACAATATGTCTGATATCAGTTTTTAAAAAAATGTGTATAAGAAAATAAGAAACCGAGCTATGAATCAAAATTGGCGACTGACGATCAAATTGCGGCATTATAACAAATGTGCCTGAGCTCTATCTATTGTCGGTATGCTGTAACTCGATTGATCTGCTGCCGTCAGCAAGCATTTTAATTTGTTGCTTTTTTTTTTGTTTCTCATGTATCTAGTGATGGGTAGCCGGGAATTTCCCGAGGAAATTTCCTAGGGAACGGAACATTTCCTGGGAGTTTCCCCAAACTCTAATTCCGGAAAAAGAATGGGTGTTTTGCTAAAAATTATAAATCTGGCAATATTATGTGACATTTTGGGTAATATGTTAAATCTGGCAACACTGTTACTCTCTTTGCACTTCAGAATCCAAAAAATACCGTCAGATTTGCTTTATTAGATCTAGATTCTGCCCTATTTTTTGAACCCATAAAACTGATAATAAAATCATTTCATCTTTTAACCTACATACATTTCAGGTTATTACTATTTACTACAACTGCTTGCTAAAAAAAGTCAGAAAATATGTATCATTTAATAACTTTGTTTTATAAGACTTCCTTGTATGAGGTTTACCAGAACAGTTTCGCTGAAGACTCCAGCAGTTGTCGCCATCATGTGGATATCTCGTCTTCCTTGATATCTTTCTTCCATAGTTTTTAATTCCTGGTTGAATCTTTCCTCCTGTTCTTCACTAAAATCATATAGGTTTTCTGGAAAACGATCTATGCTGCTGTGGAGGTAGTGAACTTAATGCTCTTCCTTGATATCTTTCTTCCATAGTTTTTAATTCCTGGTTAAATCTTTCCTCCCGTTCTTCACTAAAATCATCTAGGTTTTCTGGAAAACGATCTATGCTGCTGTGGAGGTACTGAACCTTAATACTCATGTTACAACCAAGCCTAATCAAATTGGAAAGCATCTCTTCCACTAATTCAACGTAATCCTCTGTCTTATGCTCTCCAAGAAAATTTTTAACTACTTGAACAAACGAACACCAGGCATTAGTTAGACTCAACCTCGTTCATTGATTCTGTGAAATGTGGATCTTTTATAAGCTGCCTAATCTGAGGACCATAAAAAATTCCGGCCTTCAGTTTTTCCGTGCTAATCCCAATAAATGTATGTGACAAGTAGCCAAAACAAGTTCCATCTCGATTCAGTGTAAATCTCCCCTGAAGTTTTTCATACTTTTTTTTTAACTAGCGATATTGTCTGATAATCCTGGTAGAATGTCCTATGGGTATAGAACGATATATTGTGTAAAAGGACACATTTCAAACTTCGATTTGAACTATCAATAAAAAGACGCCATTCGCCTGGTGTGTATTCTGACAAACCCATTTTCTCTAAGAGACCATTTATATCATTACAGAATATCAGGTTATTTTCCTGAGATTAAAAGGGCAGCTGATCCTTTACTCTGTTACGATACAATGTAATATTAGTACCTGAATAGAGTTGGTTATTTTCATTTAATCTGGAGACAAGTAATATGGAAGGCTGGGGTCTCTAATGAGATCATACAGCTCTTGTTGAGTGAAACGTAGAAGATTTGCTTAAGCTCCTTCAAAATCACTGTCGCTTCCTGTCTCAGGCGTTGATGTATCAATATCTGAGAGCATAGGCACTTTGCTGAACGATGGAACGGATATTTCCTCAGAAAGCTGTAGAGGTCTCCTCGCTGAATCCAGATCAGGATATGTTCATTTGTGCCGATTATTGTGATTGATGCCTTTGATGTTTACAAGACAAAAATAGCAGCCATCAAAATGGTTTTTTGGCTCCCGCCAAATCATTGGTAATCCAAGCTATAGGCACTTCCTCTTTCCATTTATCCACTGTCGCAAATGTTCAACGCATGTTTTACGTACGAAATGTGGAGTCCAACATTTATCCTGGTCCCCTAACTGGACGCCAAAATAAGTCAGATATGCCCTTTTCGCAAAGTCAGAAACGGGCTTTCTGCTTTCTTTCAAAGAGTACTTATCACATATGTAACAAAAAACGTCTGAATGATTTACACAGCCCCTACGAAAAAAACTGCGATATATTTTTCAAATCAGCACATCAAAACATTTCTCAAATCAGTGCTTAGTTTTGCTGCACCAAGACAAAAAAATTTTTTTGTGGACCTTTGAAACAACAGCCTGTCGTCTTTATGTATTTATTTCGATGTACAAACAACAGATTTTGCAGTATAGCTAATTTACTGTACAGTTATGTTAAAATTGGTCGGTAAACATCTTTGAAACGAAGTTCTAAGAGTACCTATATATAGAACTAATGAAAGTACATTGTTAATAGAAAAGTCAATAAATGTATATATTTCCACACATAATATACATCGTTAAAACCAGATCGAAACTGTAAACCCACACACTACACATTCACATTAGTAACAGTCTCGGTAAGTTATTTAATGAAGTGAACTTTCTAGTGAGCCAGTGCCAATACTGGGATTGCCTAACTACAGCGTAAGTTACTTACCGAGATGAAAATGATTTTCTCCCGACGGAGTCATACATGAACATAGTGTCTCGGATGTGACACAAAAATGACTGTGCAAAGATTTCTGTCCATCAGTATATCAAGAAGACAAAATGTAGGGAAATTATTTCTTAACTTTGAGGGTCAATTGACTTTCCTTTGTTGATAATGGAATACCGACAAGGGAAATAGATAAATAGCTTGAGGACCCTTTCTTACAATTACAATTGCCCTTCGATACTAACAAACAATTTAAATTCATAGCTCGGTATTTATGTTTATTACACAGGGTGAGTCAAAAGTATGGAATAATCCAAATATCTCGAAAATTACTAGGCCAGTTTCATTCAAATTTGGTGTGAAGGGAACAAGAAGACATGGCGGATTTGACAATGTAACGGTGCTGTTGCCACGTTTTTGTTTTTTTTCGTAATTGCTACCAACCTTGTTATTTCAAATGGAACAAGCTGTATGTTTTTTTACTATTCGATTAAGCTCTCTTCTACAAATTTGATGAGACGGTGTTTAATCCTGAGGTAGGTTAGAACCTTTGATAACACCGACTTAGTTTTCTACGAAACACCATATACTGCACACGACGCGCATTTCGCCAGTCAAGTTGGTATCATCTCGAGATTAAAACCAAGGGCTAAATTATTGAGGAATGAAATGAAATCTAAAAAGTTATGGAAAAAGTTATATTAAATGTTCAAACTGATGTTCATTTACTTCTTGACAATGTGCCAAACGATTTCTAAGGCTATTCAGTATATTTTGAGGAACGATCATTTTTTCTATCTTTTAATTCGTCGAGATGGCCTGGTTCAGTTTTGTACACTACGTTCTTCGGGTGACTCCACAAGAAAAAATTGAGAGAAGTCAGGTCGGAGAATCTAGTAGGCCATTTGATAGGATGCCGTCTGCTTATCCATCGTCCGTCAGATACATTGTCTAAAAGCATACAAACTTGTTGTGCATAATGCGGTGGAGTACCGTCTTGTTGCATCCAAATGTTATGATTAAGGAATTTGTTATGTTATTACCTATGAGCAAAGGTCACCATAGTCATTAATCTCTAATTCAAATTTAGATGGAAATGTCACACCTGGGATTCGGATATAAAGCAGTTATAATATTGTTTATAAGAAGTTCCAAATGTCTGTCGCCAGTTAAATTCTCTTCATGAAAGAAAAGGACCAATGATATTACTGTGTATTATGCCCGCCCAAACACTAATTTTGCGGGAAATTCAGGTTGTTACTACATTGTTCAAACATTGTCACACAAAACATCATCTGACAATTCGTGCACCAATTTTATCCTTTAGGGATGAGGTTTTTCCTTACCATCGAACTTTGTGAAACTTCCAGATCACGACCAATCTGCCTTGCTGAGAAATGTGTGCCGTCAATAGAAGGAACATCGTTGTTTGTCTTGGGACGCCCTGACTTTAGAATTATTGACATTCTCTGTTTGGCTGAATTTTTTTCAAAAGTTTGCAAACACTTGATTGCCATTATTGGAGGACTATTGGGATACATTTTATTAAAAATAATACATACCTCCAATTAGGTTCTCTTTCGATCACCGAACAATATCTTATCACTTCAATTCATTGTTTTGAATTCACTGATTAATTTAGGTTTTTAAAGAAATCACAATAGTTACAACAAACACCCAATGTGTCAATTAAAACAGTTGTGAAACAATAGAAAAACAAATGAATTATTGCCAATAAAATTGGCTTACTTGTTTTACGTTACGTTTATTTTCGGAAAAACTGAAACCTTATCTGTGGCGGCTGGTGGATTTCGGTTATACAATATCTCAATATTGGAGCATGGAGCACAAGCAATATTTTAAGGTACGACTATCAGTACTGAGTGAAGAAGTTCTGCAGAAAGTAAAATGAAAAAAAAAAAGTTACAAAAATGCGCTGCCTCCCCAGATTACTTTGAAATTTAAGTTCTTCATTGTGTAAATTTCAAAATGTCATACCTTTACAAAAAAAATCAAAATTTTCGAAAACCAAAAAAAAAACAGGGTTTTGTAACCTAAATCCACCAGCCTCCGAACCTTATTATGAAATATCTTCGTTATTATTAGAGATAATAGTATCAAATCTAACATCAGGAAAATTGGAAAAGATTGGTTCAAAAATATACAGGGTGTTTCATTAGATATAACAAAGTTGGTGGCAATTACGAAAAAACTAAATATTTTCTTATTCCCTCACACCAGATTTGATTGAAATCGGATTAGTAATTTTCGAGACTCTATTGAAACATCATACATCTGGTTTTAAACGTAAGGTATCGTGCAAGCGTAAGAGGCGTGGAAAATTGTTTGCCACGTATGCACTTCATTATTTTTATAAATATATGGAATAGTCCTACAGGGCTGACAAAGATAAGTTTGAAAATAATTTAAATCAGGATAGTGCGGACAGTAACTAACACGAAAACCTTCTCCCAAACTCTTGCGCGTGATACTTTACATATTCTCAATAATTTTAAAAACAGACGGATGGTTATCGAACAGACAGTCATCCGAACAGACACAACGCGTTTTAATGTATTAATGCCTAATTTATTAACTCGAGAATTTTAATTCGAAAGATCGAGGTCGCCATGTTCTCAGTAATTTTAGAAGCAGTCGGATGCTTATCAATCATCTAAGCAGACTCGTTTTAATGCTTTGTTTCTACTTTCTTAACTCAAGTATTTTTTTGTCTCGAAAAGTCGAGGCCGCCAACATAGGTCTGGGGATTTTTGCTATGTTGGTTAGCACAAACACTGTCCCACTAGGTTTGGAATCAATTTTAACTAAAATTCCTCAGTTAAATAGTTCTTGGGGAAGATTGATATAGTTGTTAATGATGTAAATAAGCTACAGAAATGCGCCTTCTGACTGTTCTGTACGAAAGGATTTTTTTAATAATAATAATAATAATCATTTATTACCCAACAGATCAACGATCCAATTATAGGACAAATATAATAAAAAGCAATTAATAATATTAATAATGGTAAAAAGTATTACCTAATAATAAAAATAATGTCACATAGATAAAGATAGACAGAAAGGTTACATAAAAATAATAATACTTAAAATACTTAGATAATAAGAGTTTTTTTAAGTGCGTACCTACTAATTTTCTCCGAAGTGATTATTTAATTTTCATCACGCCTAGCTTTACTGCAAAAATAACAAAACCATATTTAAGAAGAAAACAGGCAGCAATCATACTTCATGTTGTACGCTTTGTGTATGTGCTTTGGCCAATTCTGCTTTTGTCTTGTTTCCATTTAAAATTATTTTCAGTTTTATTTCTATTTTAATCATTTCTACGCTTGTCAGTAGCTCAATACATGCCTACTAGTGTACTTTGCATCTTATAATTCCCATTTTTTTTTACTTTACATCTGACGTACTGTTTCAAATATTAACACAAAAATATTACAGGTTGTTTTGGTGCTAGCATCATGTGGTAATGTATGTAAAGGGTAGGTAGTTTTTTATTTTGATTTTAGATTAATATATACAGGGTGTTCCATTCATGATTTTTTTATATTAACAGTAAATTATCAGTACATGACCCTATTCATTTTTATAGAACTGTTATCCTCCAGTGCATATAGAACCAATTTACCAGATTTCTGAAGATCATGTTAGATTAGAATTATCCTGTTCCCTAGATAATGCCCAGTAGTGCAGGCAAATCTCGGCGCAAAATGGGTTTGGCGTGAAGTATTTCGGGACATTTATTTGTTTATCGCAATGGATAGCTCTATTAAAGTAGAATAAGCACATAAAAGTCCCAAAAAAATCCCAAGTGAGTTAAAGCCGTAATTTAGAAAAAATGCCCGACAGAGCCATATTTCTTAAAATCACAACTCAGTAATATGACCTCCGTTTTTAGATATCTTTTTTTTGTTCTATTCCTCATTGCACATTCTACAGAAAGTGTAATTACACATTTTACGAAAAATTTTGAGATAACGTTAGAAAAAAAATATTCCAACTTAAATCTTACGAAAATTTAAACTTTTGTAAATTCAAACAGTTTGTATTGAAATTTCTCGTACATTTTCGGAAAAATTATTAAAATAAAAGTTTTATAGCACACAATTAGCTTTCATTTGCTTTTTTATCTGATGTTTCCAGCTCAAATATTAACGGAGTAATAGTTATTTATGTATAACGTTGCAGTCGCAGTAATATCCTAACAGCATATTATGATCTCGCACATACAATAGCGCATACTCTATTGGCTAAAAGACCATAATCCTTTCAGTGATCATTTCCATCAGCTTGCTTGCTTAACCTGTGGGGTTGTAGCGGTTGAAAATGTAAATTGTCATATGGCCAAAGAGGTTGAATCAACTTAGTCCAATCTATGACCGATAAGATGTTCTCTGAAGTGCATTATCAAAATAAAAATAAAATTAAACCATTGGCATCAGCAACTGGAACTGTGAAGGTTCGAGATGACACCATGATCATAAACGCGCACCAGCTATTTAACAGAATAATTTGTTTGAAAAGAAATGATCAGGATCTCAAAAACTATTTTTGTTATGAACTGGCACCTTTACCACCCTCTTTGTTTTATAATGATTTGATGAGAAGGGGAAATAAAGCTAGTTTAGTAAAGATATTGAAGCTTGAAGGAGTTGAAATGCCAGAAAACATAATATATATTATTGATGGTGGATATCTACTACATGCTGTTATATGGCCCAAGTTAATTACATACGCTGAGTTAGCAGATTTGTATGTGTCTTACATATTAAAACATTTTGGAGTAAACGTGAGAATTGTGTTTGATGGATATAACAATATACCAACTACTAAAGATGAGGAACATAGACGCAGAAGAAATAAGAAAATTCCTGTCGAAGTTATTGTTAGCGGAGCTACAATAGTATCGCTAAGTCAGTCAGACTTCTTGTCTCACGAAAAAAATAAATTTCAACTTATACAACTTCCCAAAATTCATTTTAAAGTCAAGAATATTATAACATATGAAGCTAGTGCAGATGCAGATACGTTAATTGTAGATACTGCCATCAATTTAGCGAAGAATGCAAGTGGTAAATCAATAACTATTGTCGGAGAAGATACCGATTTGTTAGTTCTGTCGATTGGTTTATGTAAAATGTTGCCTAACCTATACTCCTATAAAGTTGGTCAAAGAAAAAATGAAGATGTCTTATCACATAGTAAAAATATGTGAAAGTTTGGGACAACCACTTGTTAATAATATACTGTTCATACATGCCTTCAGCGGATGTGATACCACTTCATATCCCTTTAAAAAAAGGTAAATCCGCAGCTCTAAATGTTCTTAAGAAACATGCATAAATGTATGACAAGTTAGTAGTATTTACTGAAGCTAATGCAGATATAGAGCAATTACAGGCTGTTGGTCATGAGTTCATGTTACTGATGTACGGTTCCAGTCCGTACATCAGTAACATGAACTCATGACCATCAATGAGGAAAGGTTCACATTGTACAATAATAGCATAGCCAGACAAACATTGGACAAATCATTTAATTTGGCAACATTGCCACCTACAAGAGATGCACTGAATCAACACACATTAAGGTAAAATTCTCTTTTTTAAGTTACTACTATGTATACTGATATATATGTATGTTATTCAATTTAGAACCTATCTACAAATCCAGTTTTGGCTAGGAAATGATTTACCACCACAAGATTTCGGCTGGAAGGTATACAACAATCAATTTTTCCCTGTTGCAATGCAGCAACCTATAGCACCATCAGAACTTTTAAACCTCTTATATTGTAAATGTAAGAATGGGTGCCAGAAAAAATGTGCCTGCTCGGCTGTTGGTCGTTGCAGCGCCATGTGTCAAAATTGTCATGGAATTGACTGTAAATATGCATGCCTAATAATCGAAGAGAATGATTTATAATTTTTTTTATATTGTATTAAAAGCGATTGCACAGTATTTAATTTCTTTTAATTCACTAATCACTATACATATTTCATAAAATGTTCAAGAAACAACCACATGACAAATTTACGTGACTCGTGCAAAAAGGTCCAGGTAATGTTCCTGAAAAAAATTCGGTGCAGTTGTCTGAATAAAAAATCATAACTCTGTTAATATCCAAGCTGGGAATATGAATCAAAAAAACAAATGAAAGACATTTGAATTCTCTAAAACTTTTATTTTTCTTATTTTCTCCAAAAGTTACGAGATATTTTCGTAAAAACGTCTTATATTTACAAAACTTAAAATTTACGTCACTTTTAAATTTAAATATTTTTTTCTGACTTTATCATTCAACTTATCGTTAAGGATATAATAATACTTTTTGTAGCACCTAAAAATCGGAAAAGAACAAAAAAAAATATTTAAAATCGGAGCAACGGTTGCTGAGATATGTAATTTAAAAAAAAACTACTCTGGCGGCCATTTTTCTAAATGTTGGCTTTAGCTCACATGGGATTTTTTTGGGACTTTTATATACTCATTCCATGTTAATACAGCTGTCTATTTCGATAAACAAATAAATGTCCGGAAATACTTCCTACTCAAAACCGAATTTGCCTGATCTACAGTTGTGTCAAATTAATTTTTAAAAATACAGTTATCATTTAAAGCTTATAGATTTATATTTATAGATACGAATAATTTGATAATGACGCCTTCTTTCTAAAACCCTAACCACAAACTAATATGAGCCTTAATTATTGATAAGAGTTTTTTTTAGTTTACTGGGCAAAATTTGTTAGTTTTCCAAGTCAGCATAAAAAGACAAAGTATGTAATTTAATTTCATTGGAAATGATGAGACACCCTGTAGATGTACACTTTAATTTATAAGTTTATATTTCTAATTGTTTTAATTATAAATTTTAGTATATACAGGATGGAGCAATAGTGCGTCCGACTTCGATATCTCGAATTCTATGATAGCTAGAAACTTCATTTAAAAACAAAAGTAAACTAGACAAAAAAAATCTATAACCGGAAATTGTTTTCGAAGATACAGGGTGAACCAAGACGATTCTACAGGGTCATGTAACATCTTTTAAAATGAAATGCCATGTGTGTCAGAAATTTTTTTGAAACCTCTTTGTGGCATCCTTTCACTCCTGTATTATTATTGACTTTCTCCGAACCACTTGGATGTAATGATTTTTTTTTGTTAAAATTATGCAATTTTCACGTGTATATTAAAAACAGCGCTACAAGCACAACTATCGATTTTAAGAAAAAAATATTTTAGTACCAGTTATGAGACATTTGTATGATGACACTTAGGCATTTTCACTTCCTAAAAGTATACAGGGTGGCCAAAAAGGATTTTTAAATTTACAACTTTTTAACTGAATGTTCTCAATTTTTTTCAAATGGAACACCCTGTATATTTTTGGACGATATGATGTAGGATTGAAAAACAAACATTTTTTTGTACGTACATTCCTATGGCTATTTGTGACCATTTTTCAATTTATTGAACAATAACTGCAAAATTCAGCTATAAAAATTAAAGATGGGGTTTTTTTTCAAATAATTCAAGAGAATGAATTATAATAAGCGTATTACATGATGCCCATGAAAACATTACACCAACAACAATCCAAAATTTGAAGGAAAGGATAATAAATGCTTTTAGTAGTATCACTCCGGCAATTTTATGAACAGTAGAAACCTCATTCCAAAGACGCATAGAAATGTGTCAACAAAATGGGCAACATGTGGAGCACTTTTTATAATATCTTTTCTTGAATTACAAAAAAATATATTTTAAATTTTTATTGCTGAATTTTGCAGTTATTGTTCAATAAATCGAAAATGGTTACAAATAGCCATAGGAATGTACGTACAAAAAATGTTCGTTTTTCAGTTCTACATCACATCGTCCAAAAATATACAGTGTGTTCCATTTGAAAAAATTAAGAAAATCCAGTTCAAACAGTTGTAAATTTAAAAATTATTTTTGGCCACTCTGTATACTTTTAGGAAGTGAAAATGGTGTCATACACAGAGATCTCATAACTGGTACTAACATATTTTTTCTTAAAATCGATAATTGTGGTGATTTTTTTAATGTACATGTGCAAATGGCATAATTTCAACAATAAAAATCATTACATCCAAGTTGTTGGGAGAGAGTCAATAATAATACAGGACTGGAAGGAGACCACAAAGCGGTTTCAAAAAATGTTCTGATAGACGTTGCATTCCATTTAAAAAAATCTTAGTTGACCTTGTAGAATCGTCTTGGCTCACCCTGTATATACAAAAATAATTTCCGGTTATAGACTTTTTTGTCTAGTTTATTTATGTTTTTAAATTAAGTTTCTAGTTATCATAGAACTCGACATATCGAAGTCGGACGCACTATTGCCCCACACTGTATATTTGCAAAATATGGTTTGGAAATTCATGCCAAGTGTTAGGAGTAACCGGTACTGAACATTTAACTTATATTTATAAATCGTTCCATTTCATACTTTAAGTCAGACTGACTAATATTACATTTCATTGTTTTTTTGGTGGCAAAGAACAAAAGATAAAACAAATCTTTTGTGACAATCCTTATATCTATGTGTACCCATTAATTTCTAGGCTTCTGGCCTAAAACTGGGGGCTAGTTCCCACTTCGGCAGGTATTATGGATACTTGCTCCAAATGTAGCATTTGGCGGATTTGCATGAGCAAAATGTATATTTCGCGGTTTCAACTTCATCTGTACAGAAGCGAAATCTGTAGCTTTCAGCTTTGCCCATTGTTTGAGAGCAGGCCTGTTCGAGTAGCTCTCCAACTCTTTTTTTGCGAGGACTTTATAAACTCTTGTCTCTGATCTGGAGTTAATTTCAGGGGGCAACGCTAACCGTTGCATTTCTAACAACTTATTTTGTGCTGGTTTTATCAATCAGTAACTGTGATATCAGATCAATCGAGTCTTTGTATAATAATGTCAACTCTCCTGTTATTTAAATTTCGTTGTGACAGGAATTACTGGCCGTAATACCAATTATAGTTGATGAGCATGAGCAAATACGAATGTTTTGTTAAGGTCTTGTGAATTTTTTATGGAATTTTGGAAACTTCTTACTAAAAGCTGTACCTTTCAAAGAGGAATACTAGTGAATTATATCATATTCACCTATAGGTAATTTACATTATTTAAGTTTTTTGTCGAATAATTGATCTTGTACTGTTCGACAAATAAACCATTATTATCATGTCAATATTCCCCTAACACAGGTTCTCTTTCCCATTTCCACGAAGCTCCGCAATTTAATTATTGTATGGATGTATTTTCAAACCAGAATCTGTTTTGTTACATACATAAGACTAGTTGGCACTCTAGAATAAGAATAAAAGTGGGATACAATGAACGACTGGAATGGATAAAGCAAACTTGTCCGGTTGGATCAATTCATGTTCCAAAAGATTCTCCCTCTCCAAACGTATAGCGAATGTCTTTCATAAATAAATATTGGCGGGAAATGTCAACAAATTGTTCAGATTGCGATTTTGCTTTAGTAATAGCTCAACAAAATGTGCTTAATGTGGAATTCTCATTTACATTTTCTATAATTAACAAAGCAAAACTTTGTAATTTCATGTGGAACAACCGACCGCGACGCTCAGTCAAATTAAATGAAAAACAGTATATGTATATGCAGTTTGTCTCCCAGAGAGCGGATCTTTGTCAATGAACCCGTCTTGTCTCAATGTGTCTTTTTATTAACTGAATTAAATTACCAAGTATATACAAATATGGTAATTGGGGAGATATTTGGCAATGGGGAAAATCAAGATTAACGAGGTAATATCCTTCGCCTACAGAATGCTAAAGAAAACGTATTTCTGGTCAGGATGGTAATTATATGTTACTTAATAATAGTCTTTAAGTTAGCTAGACGTAGAGGACTAAATTTACCCTCGTTGGTAAAAATAGATACACGGCTGGCTTTTGATAAGTTCTTGTAATTTCGCTTAGTGATTACAATAATTATTATAATGGATTATAAAACTGACACAACACTGGCACGAGACGTTTTGTGATGTAAACAGTAGCGTCGGAAATGCTTAGCCTTTAAGATCCGATTTTCAATTGTAGATTAACTAAACTAGCACTTAGTAGGGTTTATGTGCCAGTGTAAAAAAAACTAATCAAAAAACTTATATTAATAAGCCGTTACCTAAAAAATTCTACGAGATGTTTTCCAGAGAAATAGAAAAACTGTTCATTACTTTTCTCTCCCGTAGCTAGTAGCAAAATAAACATGTTTATTCAAATCGTTCATTTACTTTATGTAATTTCCAGACTTTCTAATTGAAAATGAATCAAGACAAATAATATAAAGTAATTACTTTGCTCTGTAGAATGTGCCAAATGTTCTGTACAACTAATCGCAATGGATAGAGTTATAACAGTAGTTGACGTCAATACATCGTATATAACCACTTATCCAGTCAAGTTTTGCAAATAAACAATTTTCCTGCAACCACTGCCACCTCTACTTAATTCTTATTTGTTTTTAGAAATATATGGAAACGACGCGCGACGCGTAGGAGAAAAAGGAAATTTAAAATTTGTTTCAATTCCACATGAACCCCAGTTTATCCTTGGTCTTAGTAGGATTTTCTTAGACGTAGGTATGACAGTTATTCATCGATCGCGAAATAATTTACAACTCTCAAGCAAACCGAAGAACAAAATTGGATTAAGCGAAAGATCGGGAATTACAAAATACCTGTAAGGGCTGTTATTTAATAAAGTTTGTTGGACAAACAAGGTCATGTTTTTTATGTAGGTTGAAGAAGCACATTAACTGTCTCAAATGTCTAGAAGTACCTAGTAAATAGAAATTTACTTATAATATTGGACATTTGCTAAAATAAGTGTAATATTTTGCAGTAAAACAATACAGTAAGAACAAATGTAATATCTAATACATTCGTTGATTGTTTGTTGCCCGTGACATTATAATTTTATGTATTCTTTCCACGCACCGAGATAAAATAACGTGGAACTAACTCAAGACATATAGAAAAGCAGGCATGGACCTTTTACCCACTGATTCATTATTTAACTGGGGCTGTCTTATATGTTCAAAGTAAAATGCCAAAAATAAGATCCTAAATCAGACACAATTTCTTAGATATTGCAATTCAATTACTTAATGAAATAATTGTATGAGTGGTAATAAATTATCATAATGTGAAAACTGAGAAGTTTTTTATGCACAATAGTATCAACAGACAAGCTTCTTTCAGATACATAAGGAGCTGTTATCCGGCGTAAAATTAATCAATGCAATCGATTTTTTAGACAAAAAAAACTAGGTTAAAATACCATGTTTTTATTTTGAAAGGCACAATGATTCCGATAGTTGTCGTGATAATGCAAAAAAAGGTATATTGTAGCCAAAAAAAATTTAAAAAAACCTAATCAGGTATAATATCTTCAAAATGAATAATCTTGCAAACTATTTATCAGAAATAACTTGTATTGGTTCTGTTAATTGAATACTTCGATTACCTCGCAACAAAAACTGAGTTATGGTTTTTTACCGACAAAACAACGTTTCTCATTGAACCATTGTCGTTACCTGTCAATAAATGCCTCCGTAAATAAATTGGGACCCACGCTATCTGCTGTTCTTCCAGCTATACATGTTCTTACTGGATGTGATACGGTGTCATCTCTATTTGGCATTGGCAGGAAATGTGCAGTTCATTGAAGAGGATCTTCAATTGACTGTCGTGATGCATATGATTGTCTATTGAAATGGCTACACAAGCAGTAACGACCTTCCTGGATTGAGAATATTTTAAAACTAATGCGGCATTTGAATTTTTTGGCAATTTGTTTGCTCTTGTGGTGGGAAATCAACATGTTTGCTTGAAACTTGCTTATGCCTTTCAACGAATCTGTATTGCTGCAATGTTTGTCGTTGGTCTGATTATTTGTACAACTATCTGAAGCTTCTGAAGTTGTACGTTATGTAAATGAAAATCAGGACGATAAATAATTTAGTATAAGCTGCCTCATTAAAATTAGGGTGTTTCAATAAGTGCGCAATATTTCAGGGTTCAATAAAACATGGTTTTCTGTAGCAAAGTATTGAAATATTTATTGAGTTATAATGTAGACATTTGGGAGTTATGTATGGAACAACACATTTGGTAAATGGCCGCCACGGCTTTGCTGGCACATGCGTATTCTTTTGGCGAAATAACTGTTTTGCATACGTGTGGCGGTATTTCGTTGATATAGCGTCTAATTTCGGCCTTCAATGCTTTGGTGGTCGCGGGGTTGTTGGCATAAACCTTTGACTTCAGATAACTCCACAGCCAAAAGTCCAAAGGCGTTAAATCGCAAGAGCGTGGCATCCAATTCTGGTCACCAAACCGAGAGTAGACACGACCAGGAAAAGACTCGTGCAAGACCGTCAATGTTTTACGGGCGGTATGGCAAGTGGCACCGTCCTGCTGAAACCACATGTCGTCGAGAGCAATATCTTCCAATCGAGGTACACACAACTGGGTTATCATAGCATGATAACGTTCGTCATTCACCGTTACTGCATTACTTGCCTCGTCATCGAAGAAAAACGGTCCAATGATTCCTCCAGACCACAATGCATACCAAACAGTAACACGTTTTGGATGTTTTGCTTTCTCATGAATCATTCGTAGATTTTCTGAGCCCCAAATGCGGCAGTTTTACCTATTAACGAAGCCATCGACGTGAAAATGGGCATCATCACTGAAAATGATTTTGTCCGCAAAATCGGCATTCACTTCTTGTTCAAAGATCCAATTGGTGAACTAACTTCGCTGTGCATGGTCTGTTGGCAGAATTTGTTGAGTCAATTGGACTTTGTAGGCATGGGGATGCAAATCTTTAGTGAGAATACGCTGAAGAGTGGCCGTTGTAACCAGTGGCGGTTCGTGGGTCAAGAGATAGGTAGGTCAATTAGAAAAGTTTACTGTATTACCTACCTTTTAAAGTGATTTAAATTCCAAGTCGATCCTCTGGTCTTTTTGAGATGCAAAGTGGTCAATTACTTTTTCATTAAAGTCTCTTATCTTCTTTATTAATGCCCTTTCTATGGTAAGCATAGCTAAAGAAGATAACCTTTCCTGACCCTTTCCTGAGGGGATACGAAATCCTGCGATCTAGATATTTGATTAGTATTGTGCATAGAATGAACTAGAAACTCTAATATATTTTTTAAGAATATTAAAAATATATGTATTATGTATTTTTTAAACTTAAAATGAATAGCTTTATTTTTTTATTTGTATGTGGGAGGTCATTGACCAAATGACCCTGTAGAAGAACCGACAGTGGTTGTAACGTCCAATTCTTGTGCACGATGACGAATCGACGTGCATGGCCTCTCGGCCACGATCTCGCTAACTGCCGTGATGTTTTGTTCTGAACGACCTCTACGAGCTCGTGTCATGTGTTTCACATCTTTAACCAAACTTTCGAATTTTTCGATTATTCTTTTCACAGTAGATGAATGAGGAACATTATTTCGACCGAAAATTGGACGCACTTTACGAATCGTGGCAATCAAACTTTCACCATTTCGATAATATTGTTTAACAATCAGGACGCATTGTTCTGTCGTGTAATGCTCTATGTTTACTAATTCTCGTCTGTCTCCTATCGACCTGAGATGTCATAATCTTGTGACATCATGACAGCCAAACTGGCGCTCAATTCAAATCTCGCGTTTTATATTTCATTTGCATTTCTTATGGATTTTTTGTAAAATAACCGTTTTAGGGGAAGAGCGTGCTTTAGTTTCAACATAGCGACGCATGTAAAACTCGTTTATACACAAAAACATTTTTGACCCTCTACATTGTACGGTTCACCTCTTATATTTTTATGAACTTTGACATTTTTATAATATTAATTTTATTATAATCGGTCAACTCCCTGTGCTTTATCGTAAAATTTCGATACATATTTTCCATTAACACACAAGTTGAACGAATCTATATTTTGTTTATGTTAGATTAGGCGTGACGCGCTTGTTTCGTATATGTACATACAAATAAATACTACCATGTGAAATTATACAAAAAGTTCAATATCTTTTATGATTTTTTGTGGATGTTTTAAATGCTCCACAATATGATTATTGATTAACCACATAAAATCATTTTTCTGTTGTCTTCTGTGTGTATATTTTATAGGCGATAACTCGAAGTCAGGTTATCTGATCTTAAAAATTCTTTCTTTCATCAGATCGTTTTTACAATTTGCCAGAATGAAAAGTTCATTTGCGTTGCGATATACAAGGTGTTAGAAGTATGAGTGCCCTTATTTTAACAGGTGATATATTAGACTAAGGGCCGGTACTTTGAGTCTTTGTTAACACTAATCGAATGATACTGTGTCTCTCTCTCCCTTTCTCTCATTTTTACAACAATGGTTTCCTTGCATATTTTCTTCCGATTAGTGTTTATTTATTTATTTATTTTAAGTACAACTGCCCAGACAGAAATCCAATTGCAAGGCAGGGAAATTACAATTAAAAGATATGTAGTATATAATAAAAAGGTTATAACAATATTAATATTTAAAAAAATTGATACAAAGAAAAATACAGAGTGGGGCAATAGTGCGTCCGACTTCGATATGTCGAGGTCTATGATAGCTAGAAACTTGATTTAAAAACATAAATAAACTAGATAAAAAAGTTTATAACCGGAAATTATTTTGGAATATACAGGGTGAGTCAAGACGATTCTACAGGGTCGACTAACATTTTTTTAAATGGAATGCCATGTATATCAGAACATTTTTTGAGACCCCTTTGTGGCCTCCTTCCACTCCTGTATTATTATTGACTCTCTCCCAACCAATTGGAAATAATGATTTTTGTTTTTTTTCCATTTACACTTCTTGTATATTAGAAAATCATTACAGTTATAGTTTATACGAAGTCAACTGAAATTGGTCATTGTTAAAGCACAGGACTGTGCGCACTTAACTTGATATTTTGTCCTATGTATTTAGCAATGGTATCGAGAATCGAATGGTAGTTGAAATTGTGCAGGTGAGTCCGAGACTGGCAATGTAATCAGCCTGAACGAACCATCTACGACTGCACGTGTTTTAAGGATAATAAAACGGACAGGCCCACTAGTATAAAAAAAACTCATTAAATCGTTTCTCCGCAATTACGGAAACTTGTGAGATGTGCCGGCATTGGCTATGTTTTGAGGACGATGGGCGAAGATTGGCTGGGATCAGAATATTCGTCAATCCGGTTGGTCGGTGGGTGTTTGAGTTTATATCAGTCAGGAGTCAACGTGGACTCGGATGTTACCTATTTATTTATTACATTTGTCCAGTGCAGTGCAGAAATACCTATTATAATATCAAGGTGGTTCGGTTTATACTTAGTGTTCATATTAGTAAATATTTATTACTACATAAAAGGTATTTAAGATATTGTATTAGGTATTTACTAATTTACCATGGCTTTCTGGAGACCATTTGAAACAGAAGATAATATAATAACGCCCGAAAATCCCGAAATAGTTGAGCCTGTTATTGTCGAGGAAGACGAAATAAATTTAGAGTTTCAAAATAAAGATTTACACGTACAAAGTCAACGCATTATTTTAAATATATATATGAACGTTTAAAAAGCGAAAATCGTGAAAAATGCGAGAAAGAAATAATAGAACGTATTAACGAATTAACTAAAATATCAAAATCAACAATTTATCGTGTAATTAAAAAAGGAGATGTTGTAGATCACGGTACAAATAGGAAACGGAAAAATATGAAATTAAAAAATATTGATGATGCTACCAAAGATGTAATACGGCGTATAATTTATAATATGTATGAAAAAAAATATAGTTCCTACGTTAAAAATGATTCGAGAAAAATTAAGCGATTATCCTGATTATAATTATAGTTCTTTAGATACACTACGAAATGTTTTATTAGAATGCGGTTTTAAACATAAAAAACTTGACAGTCGTAAGGTAATTATGGAATCACGACGTATAGTAGCACTTCGGGTAGATTATTTGGAAAAAATCAGAGAATATCGTAAACTAAACAGGCATATAGTGTATCTAGATGCGCCGATTATAATTCAACCTGGTAATGATTCCTCTTCAGAAAGTGAAGATTCGGACGCGTCAACTTTTAGCCTTTAACTTTTTTAATATACATATATTTTCAGAACAAAATATTTAGATATTATATTAGGTATGAAGTTTACTTTTTTATCGTTACATTTCTTGGAATATATTTTATTTAGTTGACAAGAAATTTTAATTTAAGTTACTTTATTCTAGAGACATATTTTAATTTTGTTTTTATTTATGTTTTATCTAAACAAATATTTATTTTTGTGGTACTAATTCTTTGCTTTGGTTAAGAAACTTACATTTTTATTTTTATTTTAGAAGAAACTTTTATTTTATTTTTTACTATATAACATCCTTGCCCCTCGCTAATCTAACCTGTCCCATTCCCTTATCCTGGCAAGGATATGTTCATACCTTCTCGTTGGTCCTTGCAGAGCAATAACATATTTCAATATAGTATGGGTTAACTTTAAAACTAAACCCAATAAATTTAAATATTTAGACTTTATATCTAAAACTGATATAATATTTCAAAAATATTTTATTGGCGAAATGAACAAAAATAGCCTATCTAATAAACAAAAAATAATAAAAATTAATACAATTTTCAAACAAGTATAACATTTTCTTATGACAAGCATTTCTATTTACCTCCGCCCATGTACAATAAAGAGATGCCGACGGTTTTTGCAGGCTTTTAGTTTTTATACGATTTCAATTGACTTCGTACAAACTATACAATTATCGATTTTAAGAAAAAATATGTTGGTACCAGTTATGAGACATCCGTGTGATGACACACAGCCATTTTCACTTCCTAAAAGTATACAGGGTGGCCACAAATATTTTTTAAATTTACAACTATTTGAATTGAATTTTCTCAATTTTTTCAAATGGAACACCCTGTATATTTTTGAATGACATGATGTAGAATTGAAAAACGAACATTGTTGTACGTACATTTCAAAGGTTATTTGTAACCGTTTTCGATTTATTGAACAATAACTGCAAAGTTCACGAAGTGTTGATCGACATGGTTTATGCATTGGGCGAAGGGATGAAAAATTCGCTATTGGCATCAAGAATTTATATTATATATATATAACAAAGATATTTGAGAAAACGTCTTTGAGGCTTTTCAATGTCGCACGTACGGTTTTCATAGCCAGGACTCCAAACAACAGAAGCATATTCAAGTTTTGATCTACCAATAGACTTGAAAAGAAGTTTTCGTGTATTTTCATTAAATTCTTTACAGTTACGTAAAATAAAACCTACTTTTCTAAAATAACTAGCTGTAATATCATTGATATGATTAGCAAAAGACAATTTAGCATCAAATAGAACACCAAAATCTTTGAACTGATTGCAACTGTTTAACTCCTCATTGTCAACCTGATAAATAAATTTTATTGGATTCTGCATACGATGATATATCATCGAATTGCATTTTGCGATATTTAATATCACCTTATTTTCACTACACCAGGTTGATAGCCGTATGAAATCAAGTTGCAATTCAGCACAGTTTTCTGTCCTAGCAATAGGACTGTACAGCATATAATAATGTATTGCATTGTAAATCATTGATGATGTCATTTATAAAGATAATAAATAATAAAGGTCCGAGTACGGAACTCTGAGGAACACCGGATGTTGCGATAATCGCATTAGACCAGATACCACAATATTGTACAGTTAGCCGTCTACCTTCTAAGTACGACTCGAAAAATACCGTGGTCAAGTCTATCAAAGGCTTTTGAAAAATCCGTATACATGACGTGTTAATTGAGACAGAGTACCGGCCTTAAAAGTTACAAAAAGGGTCATATACAATGGGTGTCGAAAATTGAACGGTTTTTCCAGAATAAATAATTTCATTTTGATTTTACTCAAAAAAATAACTTCAGTAATTCTTAAAAAGGGGGCATATGACAACCTTGCATTATAGTTACCAAGGGTCAGCTTGAATAATGCATGTTCAGTCGCTTTAAGATAGGGCAATTAAGTGCTCTACATCGCGTAATCTATTTTTAATGCGTACCTATACATAAACCTGTCGTTATTTAATGGTGGTGATTTGACTAATTTGTAAAATGGACGGTTTCACAGTTCGAGAACGTGTCCATGACCGCTAGATCCGAGGTTGTAACGGTGGACATTTTGAAAGTCTAAGTGAAGTGTCACGTCAGTAACTTAAATAGACATACGTAGACAAATAAAAGCAAACGTATAAAATGAATAATGAAATACATACCGTTGATACAATGTATTATTCACAGTTAGTGAAGTCCATCATCACATTTACATACACGGTCACATCACAACTAATATTTGTTCTGCATTCGTGGCTGTTAAATTATTATTTTGAGGACATACTGGGTAATGCACGTGTCACTATTACTTCTAGTGTGTGCTGTGGTTTGTACTCGTTTAATGGCCATTAATACCGGAGACAAAACCTTTTGAGCACTCAAAATTCTTAGTATAACATTAACAACATTGTTACACCGAAAGTCAGTTGTTTCATCCACTGTCACCCACAAAAAAATATTTCGTACGTTCTCCATAATAGATATTGACCAAAACAATTTTATGCACATTTGGTATATCGACGCTTAAGAAACAGTACCTCTTATCTCCAAATTAGCAGTGTTACAGGAGACGAAAAAAACTAAGTTTTCTTATTAATAGATATGAAACCTAGGTACATGTTATTTTTATCATGGAGGTCATGGAGATACGAGTTATTTTATTATTTGCTGTTATACGAGGTATTTTTTAAGTAGAGTTTTTGGTATCAATATTAATTTTGGACATACAAGATATTGGGAACTGTTGGACATAGGAGTGGACATTAATTTAATATTCTAAACCGAGTTTTGACAAAAATGGAGATACGAGGTATTGTTTCTTAAGCGTCGATATATGTTTTACGAAATGTATGGCTACACTACATTCACAGAACATGACGCACGAATCATAAAAAAATCCTCTTTTGTTACTGTACTGGCAATATTTTGTTGACGGATAACCAAATTTAAATGTCTTTCACAACCACGGCGTATATGAAATACTTAACGTCGATTGCATGGAGAACACAGAATAAGCGAACCGTCTCTGTTGTTGTAAAGATCTGACATTTTATATCCTTCGTATTTATGCATTTCTAGAAACAATAATAAAATAATTGTTAGGTATTGCATAGGCATCCTTTCAAACCTAACATGAAATTTTAATAAACGTCAATATGTTTAAAAAAAAATAAAACCTAAACGACTAACCACCGTATAAATTAATACACGTTATAGAACAAGATTAAAATTATAATAAAAATATTAATATGTTTATAAAAAATTAAAACCTAAACGACTAACCAATGTACAAATTCATAGAAGATAATAATAGTTGTTAGAGGTGTTTCAAAACCTTATGAGCTGCGACCTTCATATGCGCAGAGGCATAACTCCGGACGTCGCGTCGTCGGCTTAGTTACACCACTTCCTAAAAACATTAGATTTATTGTTTACATTTATCCCGAGCTCCCGTTGTATACAGATGGTAGATAGCTGAGTCAATGTTTTAAAATTATATTGTGGAATAAGCTCCGCCTTTTGCGCATTTCACGGCTCATAAGGTTTTGAAACACCTCTAAATAACGTATTAATTTAGAACAAGCTCGAGAATTTTTACGTACCATGTACACAGCTCTTTCATTGCGACAAGAGGTGTGAGGGGTGTTTTTCGATATCTACGTCCCTTCGTGGATTATAAGGACTCTTTGGTTTTTCTGTTTATGCTTTACATATTTAACATCTATTCGACATTTCAAGGATTTTTCAAAAACTGTTTTTTTGTTTTTGAATTTCCTGCAGCATCGGTCTGCGGGGTGGCAGATGTCACACTTGAGATGACCTTTTAAATAGCAAAGAAGTAGATTTTTCTACACAAGACATAAATGTGGAGTCTCTGAAAAAGTTCACATATTTTAAGTATGCGCCAATTACATTTTTCGATGCAATGTCGATCCTCACAATACAAATGGATTTTTAATAAGAGACGCGGTGACACATCGCCTAGAGACAATCCTGGAATTGACGTCATTTATTAATACCTTCCCGATCTCTACTTATAAAAGACCTTATAAGAAAAAGAAAACTGTTTTTCTAGGTGTATTTAAGCTGTTAGTTCCTACTAAACTTGGCCTGGATTCGTAAAAACCATTCATTATTACTCCGTTGTCGTGTCTATCAAGTTGAAAATCTCCCTGTTGATTTGTTAATGTCTAACTAGTTAACATCAACACCAAATATTAATTTGAATTGTTTGTTAATTGTTTGTTCGTTTAATTATTTGACTAGAAGTTAATTACGATTTTCCTTGTAAAGTTCTGGGTCTCACAAGTTATAATTGGTGGATCCTGCCCAGTACAGAACTTTTTAAAAAGTGAATAAATTTCTCAGTCAAAACCGATTTTTTTTGTGACAAAATATGCGTGGGTTAGTTCGTGACTTGTAGGATAGTCACGATGTCTCTAGTAAGGGTAGTTCTGCTTTACTTGGCTTCGTAAATTACCCCCTTTAAGTGCTCCTTAACCGGTGCGATCTCGTTTTGCATAAAGTGGATTATGCTCGAGATGCCTACCAGGAAACAAAATTAATCTTGTTTTACCTTTAACCTGGTTTTCCAGCTATGCATTCTAAAACATCGGGTAAAGGGTCATCTAAAAATTGATTTTCTTCGAATCGCGATATAGTACAGTCACATAAAAAATATGAGTTTCCACTCGATCGAATGATGTTTACTAATGACGGAAATCGACTCGACTCCATGAACAAATTAAATTTTTAAAATTCTCAACATATTCGAGATTTGCTATCTCGTCATCTTGATGAATCGGACTCGACTAGATGCACCTCGGCAGTATTTTTTTTTATCTTCATATCCAATTTGAAATAAATATTTTCATTTTTTTTTGTTAATGTATTACTGTTAGGCCCACGAGAAAAAATCGAGTGGAGTTAGATCTGGTGACCTTGCTGGCCACATACAGAGCTCTATGTGTACTGGCCGTCTCCGTCATGTTCGTGGCGTCCACGAATGCGCAAAGAAGAAATCGATTTAACATGATGTTTAAATCTTTAAATTGTGAACAGTTATGTGTATTTTTATTAATCAGCTGACAACTAAGCTAACAGAAAAATCTCACAGACAGCTGTGATGAAAAAGTCTCGTGGATGAATGGGATCCATAAAATAAATAAAAATTGTAGTCTGTTGGCATCTACTAAGAGTGTACTGTACTAGGTTCCAATTATGAATATTCAATATCATCGCGGAGATGACAAGGGATTGTGCATAAAATAACCTGACGTTTTCAAGGAAAATGTTAATTAGTTTTTAATAATAATGTTTTGACAATTATTGCTCAGTTCCGACATCAAAACAGAATACAGTATTGAATCGTCAGAGTATTTGTATTTTTATCGATTAGATGAAACAATTAATGGACAAAGATTTTTTTTGTTTTGGTCTGAATTGTTACAAGAAAGAAGTATAATCAGTAACGAGCCGATTGTTAGAAATTGCCAAAATTGAAACAAACAATAAGCAATGAATAGCCACATTCATTTACGATCGTTCAATACAATATAACGCGTTAGACATATTAAGAAAGGGTCAAAAATGATATATTTTTATAGATGTTTTGACTAATAATTGACACATTTTAATGTTTTTGGATGGATATAATTAGGTCAATTATGTTCAGGTCATATCATTTTGGGTGCCAAAAGTGTTGTTGTTTTAACGCAAATTCGACATATAATAATAATAATAATAATATGTACACATGAGGCCGATATGTCTGTAGGCATCATTAATGATCCGCAAGCTCTGATTCCCTCGGGGCTGGATTGAACGAGATTTATCTACAGGGTCGATTCATCCGTTCTAGTATCTACAAGTTAAGGAAAATCTCGATGTTAAAGTTCTATTAGAATGTGTGTGAACGTCACAAAAACATCCCGTTACTGACACATGAGCTAACCATTTGAAGAGCTTCCGCGCAAAACTTCACAAGTCCGAGATATTAATTCTCCGAAATATAACAAACAATTTCTTTGTGAGACAATTCCACGTGTTCTGAAAGAAAGTGTCTTTCGGTAAACAGCTTGTTACATTTTCGCGACCACACAAGCCAAATATAAACAAATATTAATGATACATTTTCAAACTGTTTACAAATAACATCAGAACTTTGTCGGTTTTGATAAAGAAGGGTGGACTTGTCTAGGTCTCCAGGGACTTGTTCACTTTTGTTTAAAACAACAAATATTGAAAAAAGTACACCACGTTCTGCAACCGAAACAATGCTACCTTCACGTTCCATGATATAAAAACACAGACAAAAATACAAGAATAAAATAACAGCCAATGAACGTCTTCAAATCGAGAAACAAAATTTGGTGAACAATAGTGATGACTTGTATTTTTTGAAACGCACAAATCTCGACTATTCTGAAGAGTTGGAAATGTAGAATGAGACGTATACTTTGCCTGTTATCTGGTAAATGGCAGAAGTTGTTAAAATTTGGCAGCAGCCAGCGCAGCATATGGCTAGGACTTGTACACTTTTGTTCTGAGTAAAATTAATACCACATGTGTGCAACTTTGCACTGCTTGTACGGCGCGCTTGTTTTTATTTTGCACTTAAAGTAAAACAGATATATTAACTCCGTTTCGCATTTGGGTGGACTTGTTAAGTTTTGCACTGGATTTCGTTTCTATAAACTGCTTATATATTATAATATAATAAGCTTCCAATACATCTTTACCAAACTGCTCGGTTTTAGATTTTTGCGTAATACCCAGAAAAAAACAATCTGACTCCATTATAATTATACCATAAAGAAATTGTATGTACAAAAGTAATTTAAATGCAACAAGTGTATCTTTGTTTTAAACATACCTATAGGTTTTTGTTATCGTACTGTAATAAATCTTTAAAAATGCAATCTTATCTCACGTAACCACCAAAAACATATCTGCTGATGCACCACGTTTTTTACAACATGACCAGATAACCTCAAATACTTTAATCTTTTTAAATTAGTTATGATGAATATCAGCATTATCATTAATTTTATAATTAATATTTATTCGGTGTAAATCTTTTGTTTTCCTCTATTTGTATTAGCGACTGAAATAATAAATATATGTCATTCCAACCTGCATAACTTTTGCAATTCATTCAATTCGAATTTTCCAAATTTCATACTTCTCGAACTGCCCTGTCCTGTCATAATTTTTGTTTCAGCAAGGCATTCGTTGAGAGGCCTAGATGACTTACCGACATAACATTTACCACAATCACAAGTAACACTTAATAGCGCGATTTTTAGATATTTGAATGTGTTACTGGTCTGGTTACTGTCCAGACAAGGAAAGAATTTTCAGCAACTGGCAAGCCTGTATTTACAGAAACATCCTCTTTTTTTTATTTATCGTATCCGTAAATTCAGTTCATCCGACGAATTTACTTCTATAAGTAATAAAACTCAAAAATCTCGCTAGACCAAGCCAAAAGGGATTATCGTTAATTACCCATAATACTTACCCATTCTAGGTACACTTATTTGCCTCTTTAAATAAATTGACAACATGAACGAGGCTATAACAATACGTTATAGCTTTCGGCTAAACATGATGTCCGTCTTTTTTAGTACCCCATCATGAAAAACCTAAAAAAATAATGGAATAATAGTTTACAAGTTGCTGTTGTCGTGATTTTCTAATCCTATACGAGCGTAAATTCGTCATTGAACCTTATAGCACGTCCACAGGGGCAGACAGTATATTAAACAATATTTACCTTGTAAACTTCCTTACGTTTGCCTGTTTTGAGGCCTTTGTTTGTCTCCGCCAATCAACGTTTCGTGTTTTTTCGCCGACACATGTTTCCTTACAGCGGATTTACTAATGATTGGACTGGATTTACGTATGACAGTCTAAGTCTATACCGTACATAAAAATACACAACATGTCACTGTTTTTGAAAATTAAATTTACAGTTTCATTTATTATCACGAATATGGTTTAAGTTTAAAAATCCGCCTCTGGGATGACATCCAAACTCCCCATGTCTATACGTCTACGATCTATCTAGACCGTCCCTAAAATACATGTTTATTCGATTTGGGTAAATGTACAACATCATTATCACATCCAAGATCTATATAAACGAACTGAAGTTGGAATAAACTTTACGGCATTCATTATGCAGCTACAAAATAAACTGTACTTGTTTAATTGTTCGAAATATTTCGGAATTAGCTTCCGCTTAAATTAATTCTGCGAACTTCAATGTAGTTAGCTAATATTTTATTGCCAACTTTAATCACTTATTATTTCACACCATATAACTTTATGCCCAAAATAGAAGTTTAACGAACACTTTCATTCTCAAGTCGATAGCTAAAGATCCGTAGAGCTATTAAAATAGTCCCTCACATTTACCCCTGCGGGAGGATGAAAGATTCAGCAGGTAGGGTGGATGGGTGTTCATTATTAATTTACCCACTGTGTTTAATTATTTACAGCAAAATAAACGTTACATAAAACTAAAAGTTTCCGGGTAAAAATTACGTCATAAATGCACTCTCTTCTTAAGGTGCCAGTGGTTGCCGTATCATACAGGGCGATCAAAATTAGTCGTCGAAGAACATTGTTATCAACATAAAATAAACCAAAGACTTTAAATGATGTCCCCAGAAATAAAAATCTAGCTAATGTAAATGCAGTGATCGGGATCGCGGTGGCCGTGCTTACAATAGGGAACATGCACATTTTTTTTTTTACTTCATAAAAATGTTCTACAATACTAAAAAATAAGATATGCAAAATATGACGCCTTAATTCCCATTAATAAATTTGTTATAAATTATTTTCAAATAAATAAGTTTCGCGCGCGAGCGAACCGTTTCAAACAGGTTCGAAAGCGCGGGAGTAGTCGTGACATCACACCTTACCACGATGGAGATCCCAGCACTCGACTGCTTGATTTCAGCCGTAAAAATACCAACATCGCCATATATTTTAAGTGTATAGGTACTTAAAATGGAAACAAAAACTCCTTATTTTAAATATTGCATTGTACCGTTGTGTAAGAATACTACAGTAAAAGTGCCAGATAAAATATTTATAATGTTGCCAGAAGATAAGATTCGTCGATCAAAATGGCTAAAAGCGTGTAGAAGAAATGAAAAAGACATTTCACAGAGCAGTAGGTCTCTACATGTGTGTGAAGATCATTTTAATGTAACTACATTATTAAATACTATATGTCTATCTACTAGTTTTTCGCAGGCGGGCAATAAAATATTCCGAATTCCGAATTATTGAATTTTAATTAGGGTAGGATTAAAGAAAGAATGTGTATACAATGTCAGAAAATAAGATTAGTAGATAGAATGTAATTTAGTGATACTAAGTAAAGGTAATTTCCTGGTGCGAAAGTAAACAGCTATTTATTATTATACTCTTCGCAAATACGATTACGAAGAGTATATTGCATTTGATCGGGACATTTCTAAAATCGTTAATATCGCTCGCAGAGAAAAAATCATTTCGTTCGTCATCGAATTCTGAACAACTTTCAAAATGTCCGTCTGTTCATCTGTCCGTCCGTCTGTCTGTCCGTCACGTTTCTTGTAAGCACGATAACTAAAGAAAAAAAGTCCATTCGAATTGAAATTTGGGCTATAAGTTGGTGTTAGCTAGAGGAAGAAATCCATTGTTTTTGAAAAAAATCAAATAGTAAATAAAAAAAGTTATAGGACATTTTATTTAAAAATATGAATCTACAGAGGGTTGCAATTTTCAATGTGCTACTAAAATTGAAGTAATTTTCTAAAGACACCAAAATGCTGTAAAATGTACTACCACAAATTTCGCCTACGGAGTCGGCATCATCGGGAGATGAAAAAAAATTGAAAATTAAATATGTGATCAATATATTAGGTATTGTAAGAATGAATCTTAGTTTATACTATAAAATATACTGCCACGCGTTTCGCCAATACAGTCGGCACCATCGGGAGAGAAAATTAAATATGTAGTCAATACATTAAGTATTGTAAGAATGAAGTTTATAAGACAAACACAAGATTCTTTTCAAAAAACTGCGAAGAGTATCCTACAGAATGTGCAACAATTATATAAAAGTTCAATAACACTACTGTCTGCGAAGAGTAAAATGTTTCCCTCTAGTATATATAGTATATTGCAAATACCTTTCCCTTGCCCTTTAATTTATTCTATTCAAATCTTACATTTATCTATTATGTGAATGATAACACGACACAATCACTTATTTCCCTTGCCCCAAAACACGGTACGAAAATACCTACGATAGGTAATTATACATTTGCGCAACATTTCCTTTGCAGCAAATGTCTTCTATAGAGACACTTTACGCGTGTGTACAAAAAAAAAACCACGAAAAATATAGAAGTGGCTGTTGTAAAGAATTACCCTAAATTCTTTCAAACATAAGACTAAGTCTGCTAAAAATGCTTAGTTGCGACTAAGCATTTTGTAGTTATTTCTTTTTATTCCGTGATCAAGTCATATCTATTTTATGTTTATAAATTATTACTAAAAGCTAAAAAAATACATACTTCTCTGACTTGACCCCGCGGACCTCTCCAAGGGAAAAACTTTCACTATTTTGTATAAAAGATGCCACCATAAACATATCCACTTTAGGCAAATTATCAGATTGGCCCTTTGAAAAACCTTGATCAGTCATTTTAAAATATCTGTACAACTACAATAAGCGGTACTATAAAACACAATTATATATTTATATCAGAACAGTCACTAACAAATCAACCACAGTCTTATAACACCGATAAACATCTGATTGTATTGCTTCCCGGCGCGACGACTACCGAATGTGGTATGGTGTGACGTCACAGTCAATAGTAGCTCGTTTCGGGCCACTTCAATTTTATCGCTGTTTAGATCCTTTATACTGATCGCGTGGAATTAGAAAACTTATTTTTTTGTGAAGTACACGTTTTATTACAACGTTACGATATGTTTTTTAGTATTATTTTTATTTTTAAAATTATAGGCAAGTTCCCTATTATTCAGAAAACGACCTAGCAGTTCAGCTAAAATTGTGCATGCTTTAGCGGTAAAAAATATCCAGTTACAAGAAGGTGATTCTCCTTTGACGTTTGTTCATTGTTTCCAAGTGTTCCGATTACACATTACTCCGATGCGCCGATGCCATTCTACACACACTGCAACTTGCATCGCAACATGTTTTACTGATATTGACAACTTTGTTTCTAAATTAAACAGTCATTTCGCATCAGTTAAATTCACATATGAAATATAAATCTCTGGACAACTACCATTTTTAGATATTGTGTTACTAATTATAAATGGTGAAAATAAGTTCGAATTTGACATATACCGAACAGTTAGCAGTACTCTAAGATATATCCCTAAGGACTCTCACTTAAAAAATAATAATAATGACAAATTTTCTTTCTCACTGGTAAATAATGAGCATATTTATGAAATAACAAAATCAATGCAATAGGTTATGATGAAATTAGGTTAAGTATGCTAAAATATTGTTGTCCTTACTTCACTCATATTGTAAACAGTTGTATATCTGAAAATTATGTTCCAAACGTGTGGAAAATCTATATATAGTTTCGCCTTTATCAAAAGTTGCCCAACCTGAAGATTATAAGGATTTAAGGCCTGTTAGTGTCTTACTACCGTTATCCAAAATATTTGAAAGGATAGTCTCAAATCAAATGAAGGATACTTAGATCAGTATACCATCTTACCCGTAATGTAGTCAGCCTTTAGAAAATGTCGTAGTTGTACAACAGCATTGTGTCATATTATTGATGATATTTTACAAGCAATAGAAAATGATAGGCTCACTGTTTTAGTACTCATTGACTACTCGAAAATATTTGACTGTATCAGTTATGAGATTTTATTAGCAATATTACGTCATATACGCTTCAGTTATATAGCAATAACTTTTGTTAAAAACTGTTTATCGGATTGGAAACAAATTGTTAGGACCAATAATAATAGATCGACAGAAAGAGTTTTGGATCGAGGTGTACCCTCGAGGTCAATTTTGGGCCCGCTACATTTTACAATATATACGCACCAGTTTTGTACAAATTATTATTAGTTTTAATGAAAAAGCTGAAGTGCTATCAGTACCTGTTGTAAATTTAGTTTTAAATTTGTTTAGTGCTTTTAGGACATCTTCAGTAATAATTGAAATGCTGAGTTGTGGCATGTAGTCTCTTGCTCAGTCACATCGTATGTAGAAGAAATAATAAATGATGATTGAATGAATTGGTCAAATACATCAACTATACTCTGAGTATCATTGAAAGAAACTTGCTGTAATTCATTGGATTTGGTATACGAGTTGTATTTTTCATACTATTAAGAAAGTACCAAAAGTAGCCCGAGTTGGATTTAATATGCGATTCCGTATATTCAGTGTATTTTTTATGTGTAATATCAATCACATTTATTTTAGTCTATAAAGATTTAAATTGATTAAGGCATAGTAATTCACCATTATCTTTGAATAAATCCCGTAAACGAGATTTCTGTTTGATATGAATAATGGCATAGGGCCAATCCCATATAGGTAGTCCGCCCTATTGATTAGTGAGTCACGGTTCACTGTTAGCATTGTTAGCATACGGTTAGTTTTAATCATCTCCAGATGATGCTAACTTGGTTGGCGAAACGCGCGTCGAGTGCAGCATATGGTGTTTTGCTGTTTTTTTGGAAAACTACGTCAGTGTTACCTTCACATCAAAGGTTCCAACCCATTTAAGGACATTATTTGTATTCTTAGCTATGTTTGTGAAATATTTCCAATTTTTTATTTAATCATCATAAAATTAAAACGATCTCGTCGAATCCAGTAATTGTGGGTTTGATTTAAGGAACATTTCAAAACACTTCACTTAGCAGTAAATGAAACATATTTAGTAGGCATTGAAAATGTAAATATTTTCATTAGAAGTACATAATGCTTTTAATTTGTACGTAACAGATTACATATTTAATGTAGTAAAAGCCGTAATACGGTAAAATGTGTCCTGAATGTTAACAATGTGAAATAAATCAACAAACTTAGTAAATATAATAAAAAAAATTAATTACTTTGGGATTCACACACATATCTCCGTGAGTAATTGAGAGGAACACACATAGTAATGTACACGCTTGTCGTTTTCTGGCGTAACATAGTTTGTGTTATTATTTTTTTGTTTTTTTTTTTTTTTAGGTCATTAACTAGTGCAGGCGAATTAGCATCCATCGCACAGTGGTCTAAAATCCGAAAAAAGTGATAATCATAGCGTCATAATGAAAACTACCTGGAGGGTAAAAATTAGTATTCTCCAAATCGATGAATTTCTTTATTTTTTTGTTTCTTAGGCCTTTTCGGATAATTCCCCAATTTGAAGTATGGCATTATTAATGATACTAGCCACAGTACTAATATTTTGTATACAGAAGTAGGCATGCAGTACCAATTATTGTACATACATATGTATTTATCGCTCTGCTATTTCTAAGCAGTAGTTGTCAAATTCAGCATGTTTTATTTCACATCCCGAATTAATGGTTTTTAGAATTACCCCAAATCTTCTGATGAGTTCCTCATCAACCCCTGTTATTACGGCAGCCAAGGCTGATTTTGCGAAGGATTTTCTGGCAGTGTTACCAGTGGCGGCTCGTGGCTAATTTTATAGGGGGGCACACATTTGACATTTTGAAATTGTATATTAAAATTAACTTACCAGAGAACCATTCACAATATTCTTTGTTCTCAAAATCGTGTGCTGCTTAAAAAATAAGTAAAAATTTGCAAAGATGTCCTCCCACTTTAAGATCTAGTACATAAACACACACAAACACAAACGAACATTTTATTTATACATAAAATCCATTCTACGTTCCTTACTAGCTGCGAAAATGTCTATCACTTTATTGTCAAAATCAGGAATTAACTGAATCATATTTTTTTCAATTGATAACATCGAAAGTGCATTAAGCCTTTCTTGGCCCATAGTGTTCCTTAGAAAACATTTTATTCTTTTTAACGTAGAAAAACCTCTTTCACATTCGCACGTCGTTATAGGTGTAGTACATATGATACTTAAAATTTTGTACGTCTCAGATAAGCCTTCCTCCAAATTATTTTTATTAATAAATGTCAGAAGAGGTAAAACACCATTGCAGCACATATCATCCCTGCCATAAATAACTTTCAATTCAGTTCTTAATTTCTCTTTTTCTATTAAAGCATTATAAGCTTCTACAGTCTCTGTAAACGTTTCTTCGGGAAAATTTTCTTTATAAGTAGGAAACAAATCTGAAGAAAATAGTTTAGCTGCAGACAAATGTCCAGTAAAATCAAATCTATCTCGTATCTGAGACAATAAAACATCACAATATTCTTTAGCCACAACTCGATTAGTTTCAGATGGATCAAACTGACTGCGTTTAGTGCGTTTTCGGCTAGATCCTTCACTATTCATTTCTTCAAGGTCAGGCACTTCAAATTGATCAAATTTGTTTTGTCTGATTTTGTCAATCTGAGATTCAAATGTTTTTAAACATTGTTGAATATAAACACTGTCTGCTCCGCGAGATTGGACTTGATTAAAAAATATTGCAACATGTGGAGTGATCCAATGAGTTACTTCTAGAAAATAATTGAAATCTATGGAATTTAAATTTTTCAGCAGTCCGTTCGCTTCAGCTATTGTTTTAGGGTCCTTCTCTGTGTCTAGGAGTTTGTCCAAACATTCGCGAATTAGTTCCTTTTTTTCATACAGGGTGTTGATGGTTCTTGTTTTGAAATTCCATCTAGTGATAACCGCCCGTGGAAGTCTTCGTTTTGCAATTTCATCCAAAAGTGCTGTTCTTTTTCTAGATCGAGAAAAAAAACGAAGTAAAAGATTGAATTTCAGCAAAAAATATTTTTAATTTTTTATTGCAAGATGCAGCCTTTTCCAGTATTAGGTTGAACTGATGGGCGTAGCAATGAATATAAAATGCATACGGATATTTTTTGCCTGATAAGCGATTGAACGCCTGCTACTCTTCCACTCATAACTTTGAGCTATTAATTTATTTGCAGGAACTGCAAGATGATCGAGTTCATGCATTATAGCCCCCGATATATTTTCCGCAGTGTACCCCTCTGGTGTAACAAAAGTCCAAAACCTTTAATAAATTTCTCCTTCAAAGATATATCGAAATATTACAACAAGCTGCTGCTGGTTAAACGAGTCAGTTGTCTCGTCAGCTTCAATAGCAAGAAAATTAGATTTTGTTATTTGATCGAAAATTTCCTTTTTGCAGACTTGTAACATATACATTCTTCACATTTTAACGATTTTAAAATTGATTTTACCACAAAGCCACTATACACCATAATATATTCGTTGTACTCCGACAACTCCAAAGAAAAATTAAAGTTATATTCAGTTTCAGATATATCATGGGCTCTAAATTTATTGCAAGTTAAATTTATTTTGTCTATTGCAGAACTACAATTTAAAATAGAAATGTTTCCAAAGGAATGCAATTTCCAGAGAATGTTTCTTTAATTTGCATATGAATCAACAATTTTTTATATGCAGATTTAAATTGGCGGCTAGTTGGATTATTATTCCATCCCCCATGCTGTCTGATATTACAGAAAAAAAGAGAGACTATTTAAAATAAGTTACTTTACACATAAGAATAAATATTCTTCCTAATAAAATATTAAGTAAGTATTTTAATTTTTATTATGTAGTAAAATAAATATAATAAAATCCGTATGAAAATATTCGAGGTATTTTTTTTAAATCAAATGTATTATAATAACATGCATAAAAATAAATATAATAAAATTCGTATAGGTAAAAAAATAATGGCATTAAAATACCATTTTATACAAATGTCGACTTAGTTTTATGTTTGTAAACCACCGAGTTGTAAACTAAATAATTTGACACAATTTACTACTCCAGTCCTGCAAACATGCTGGAGCGCAGGTACACATGGCGTAGGCAGATTGCTTAAAATTTAAATTAAATAACAAATAACTCGTAATTATTACTTACTGAAAAAAGGAAAAAGTTTCATTTACACTGGTACCGGTGTCACTTCGGTTAGGACACACTTCAACAACACATTTACCCTTTATTACATACAAATATCTCATTAACAATAGACCTTTAAAGCTCGATTGCATAAATCATACTGATCGCCATGCGACTGCTAGGCACCGGCCAGGCTCCGCGGTGGCTTCTTGCCCTGGTTCCTTGCAACAAGTCTGTGTGGTCTGTGGGTGTACACAAGTGAACTGTGCCCGCATTAGAGCATAAGGGGGGGGTCGTTGCCATTGCAATGCCGTAAACAAAATCTAGCCTGATGCAGAAACATGACTCGGTCTCCGTACACAACTCATCTTGTGCCCTTTGGGAAGTAGATATTGGCAAACTCAAGTTGTAACGCAGCGATAGCGTCGGAAATTAGTTTTGGGGTTTATTATGTTGATAAAAATGTTAAAATGGATAAAAATAAATAGAAATTAGAAATTGACTAATTAACTAGCTAAGCTGAATTTGCTTTGGGGGGCACGTGCTCCTGTGCCCCTTAGGAGCAGCCGCCACTGAGTGTTACCATCATTACTCATACCAAAACTGTGCCTGGGCACATCCTCCCTAAGACTCATTCGTTGACGGAATGTATTTCGTATTAATTGCTTCCTGTTCTCTAATTGAGTTTTATATATTTTAGGCACCTACCATGATTTCAATTGTAATCTATAAGAAATTATGCATTCAAAAAAGCAATATATGCTAGAAGTACTGGAAATCCAAAAGTGTACATTTCTGGTTGTACGGGACATTCTCTTAAAATTTTTTATTTCATTTAATTGCGAAATAGTGGCATTGCATAATATGCAACACTTCATTGCGGAAATATCCGCTAATGCGTTATAAACCTTGCCGTCCACCATTCTAAGTGTTAAAGAAAAATTAATGGAGCCACGGTCGTAAATAAAAGGTCTCAAATTAGAGATCTGATCATTTATGTAGGCTACTTTATGGTTAGAAATAGCAATTGTCTCATGAAGCCATTGTATAATCTACTAGGCCTGAAAAATCGATTAGAAGATGTCCGCGGATTTTTCCACAATATATTTTCAGTGCCTTTCTCCACAAGTCGACGCACAACTAATAAGAGCGCAAGATTTGATGCGCGCCAATTTGGCTGTCATGATGTCACAAGATTGACATTCCAGGTCGATAGGAGACAGATGAGAGTTAGTAAACATGGAGCATTACACGATAGAAAAATGCCTCCTGATTGTTAAACATTATTATCAAAATGGTGAAAGTTTGAATGCCACGATTCGTAAAGTGCGTCTAATTTTCGGTCGAAATAATGTTCCTCAGTCATCTACTGTGAAAAGAATAATCGAAAAATTCGGAAGTACTGGTTCGGTTAATGATGTGAAACACACGACACGAGCTCAAAGAGGTCGTTCAGAACAAAACATCACGGCAGTTCGCGAGATCGTGGCCGAGAGGCCAGGAACGTCGATTCGTCATCGCGCACAGGAATTGAACGTTACAATAGCCACTCTTGAGCGTAGTCTCACTAACGATTTGCATCCCCATGTCTGCAAAGTTCAATTGTATCAACAACTTCTGCCAACAGACCCAGACCATGCACAGCGAAGAGAGTTCACCAACTGGATCCTTGGACAACAAGAAGTGAATGCCGATTTTGCGGGCAAAATCATTTTCAGTGATGAGGCCCATTTTCACCTCGATGGCTTCGTTAATAAGCAAAACTGCCACATTTTGGGCTCAGAAAATCCACGAATAATTCATGAGAAAGCAATGCATCCAAATGTTTGATGTGCATTGAGGTTCGGAGGAATCATCGGGTCATTTTTCTTCGAAGACGAGGCACGTAATGCAGTGACGGTGAATGGCGAACGTTATCGTGCTATGATAACCCAGTTTTTTGTGCCTCAATTGAAAGATATTGCTCTCGACGACATGTGGTTTCAGCAGGACGGTGCCACTTGCCATACCGCCCGTGAAACATTGACGGCATTGCATGAGTCTTTTCCTGGTCGTGTCATCTCCCGGTTTGGTGACCAGAATTGGCCGCCACGATCTTGCGATTTAACACCTTTGGACTTTTGGCTGTAGGGTTATCTGAAGTCGTAGGTTTATGACAACAAGCCCGTGACCAAAGAAGCATTGAGGGCCGAAATTAGACGCTATATCAGCGGAATACAGCCACATGTATGCAACATTGTTATTCAAAATTTCCCCCAAAAGAGTACGCATGTGCCAACAAAGCCGTGGAGGCCATTTACCAGATGTGTTGTTCCATACATAACTCCCTAATGTCTGCATTATAACTCAATGAATATTTCAATACTTTGCAACAGAAAGCCATGTTTTATTGAACGTTGAAATATTGCGCACTTATTGAAACACCCTTTAAATAAGTCATAAAAACGCTTCCTTCACTCGTGTCCGTGAATTCTGGGATTTGTTTATAAATTGAACATCCTGAACTTCCGTCAAGACCCCACTTGCAAATTAATTGTTTCTGGCATTTCAGTCATCTTCAAAGCAAATCTTATTCAACAGATTTTGTAATCGAACCTCGCATACATTTTCTGTAATACTGTTACCTGGAGGATACGCATTCTTTTTTGGCTTCCAGCACGTAATGATACGATGGGTATAATTCATGCATATTGGCTACCTTTCTCAACATCAAATACGTGTGTTTCGATAAATGCAGATGTATTAAGAAGGCAACGACCTCTTCTAGAAATAATGATGTCATGTGCAAAAAACATCCAGACCTTGTTGGAGTGGTAGTAGCACTTTCCACAATCAATTTTGCACCACTATCTTCTTCACGAAGTTTGCAGCCGCGTACGCTAATTCTTCACTGGTTCTAGTCTTGCGTAAATCGTCTATTTTCCTTCGATGGCGCCCATGTGAAATTGCGCCCCTTGTGGAAGGTACATCTGAAGGTAATAGGCAACTGCGCACTGTTTTAAGGAAACCGATTTCACGTACCAACCAGTCACTGTACTTCTGCAGGAATCGTAAATTATTCACACTCTTGCTATCTCTTTATATACGGGGCGAAACGTTGTGTTTTCATAAATATTGCAAAGTCCTTAGTAGCACTTTTAGTTCCATTTGTCAGAAATATCTAATTTGAATATCCTAATACACGATTCTTTTGTCCATCATGTCATGCACTGTACTGCATCTATATTTTATGGAGAATAATGCGTGCTATTTTGTTTACAGCACTAAAAGTCACGTTAAACAACTAATAACAGTATAAATAGTAACATAACACAGTTCACAATAAAGTCTAGAGAAAGTGCAGTAAGATACAACTTGTTACATTGACCACAAATACGATACTGGCGATAATTTATTAGTGACGTAAGAACCCGTATTAAAATATCCGTCGAATCCGAATATTAAAATAATCTGAATAATCGGATTGTTTAGAATGAGGCAGCCACTCCACCTACGGCGGTCTGTTCCGTAAGTTTTGTGAGCTCACAGTTACATACTATAAAACTTTTATGTCAAGATAACCGAAGTTGTTTGTATACTGAATAAGTTCGGTATACCTAAATCTTTAGCCGATGTAAGTGAGCGAAATATAAACAGCGCCATCTATGTAATCAACTGTATGAACTATTCGTGAAAAAGACGCAATAGAAACATCTTTGAACTGTTTGTTTAGTATTATTATGTTAACACGTTAATGGTGTAGATATTTCTGATTAATGGGGCATGATAGCCGAGTGGGTATAGCGCTTATAGCTATTTACTCGGTACTGAATATCAATGGTTCGAATCCATCCCGGAGCAAGTTAGGAATTTTAGTTGTAATTTGTTTCGGATTAAGATGGGAGAGAACTGTCGATGCCCTGGATGTGGTTCGGACTCCACAATAAACTGTAGGGCCTCGTCTCTCTTTACTCAACACAAAATCCAAGGATTTTCTGGGAGTTACTTCGATGACTTAGAGGCGGTTAAGAAAACTTTTTTTTTTAAGTTGATCTTACAAGAAACGTCAAACTGCTGTCACTATGGTAAATTAAATAAATCGTGATATTTGCTGATATCTACAACGCGTACCAGATTAGTGGTGTGACGTCGACGACGAATAATCAAATACATACGTGAAAACAACAGCGAGTTTTCTGGGTTAGCCTGTGCTAAACGAGCTTTTTATTAACTCGCTTTTATTAGCTTTACCTGTATGTTTGTTTGTTTGTAACCGACTCTTTGGACTCGATTTTGACCCACTTTAAACGGACAGATTTAATTGAAACTTTGTACACTTACGAAGAACCGGTAACAATACAATAATTTGATAAGTTTATATCATTATCCTGATCAGGATTGCGAGAATTAAATAATTAATTTCCTCCTCACGTATCCTCTGCGTGAGAGCAAGTGGCTTATTACTGTTAGTACATTCCGTGATTCTCAGTTCGTTCGTTGGCCGAGCGGGCTAAGGCGCAAGTCTTAGTCGACGCGAAACGACGGACTCCTCGGGCGTGAGTTCAAATCCCGTCTATGGCTGAAAAAAAATATTATTTTTTTTTTTTTCAGAAGTATCTGTTGGATCGTAATATTATTATAATATCAGCATCAATAAGCAATATAAATATAGTTTAAAAAAACTACAAAACACGCTTTCATAGCACATCAAACTAAAAAGTGAAAAATAAATATAGTTTAAAAAAACTAAAAAACACGCTTTTAAAGCACATCAAACTAAAAAGTGAAATATAATTTATAATATAAACTGAAAACAATAATGAACGAAAAATACTAGTATTATTGTGAAAAAAAGCGTGAGGCGCTTTGTGCCATATTTTTCGTATATCGAGCAACCCACGCTTTTTTCACAATAATACTAGTATTTTTCGTTCATTATTATTTTCAGTTTATATTAATAATTATTTTTCACTTTTTAGTTTGATGTTCTTCAAAAGCGTGTTTTTTAGTTTTTTTTAAACTATATTTATCATTAAACAGAAATGAAGACAGAAAGGGATTCTATAAACCATAATTGCAAACCTGCACGGTCCATGACCCGTCCTTTCGAAAGCCCTTTAACATAATAATATGTTCCATGTCTCTTTGTTAGTAAACTACTTACATCTGTATCCATCCCCATCCAATTCCAATTCCAATTTAAAACATTTATTGCTCATTAAATACATTACATAAAACTTAAATAAGGCACATAATTGTCCCCATCCAGTGTCGATAAACATCCAGTGGCATTAAATAAACAGCCATTTAGATTTCTATGCGACAATAGGTGTGTAAAATGTAAATAAAATAAATTGCTCGACATTCTTTATGACCCATTTTCTCTTGAGTCCATTATATTATCGTTAGTAAATGCGTTTTAGTTCATATCATTTTAAAAAATCTGTCCGTTAATTGGAAGAAAATTACGATCCGTGTTCGTGAATAGACGCATATCCCATTTTAAATTTGTTTGGTTCATTTATAATCATAGCCCTATTTATGAATTATTTTTTCTAATGTTGTGTGTGTGTCTACTGGAAATTGTTCGTGTGTTTATTATTATTAAAAATCATAGATGAATCTGTTTTTTCTGTGATAAATATATTTGCCTGCATCATTTGGTGAGAACGCTAATGTAAACCTCAAATAAGTGTGTTGTAGCCACACTACAACGGTCAACCTTACTCTAATTTTGCTTCCTGGCTTCAACTGAGCAAGGTTTCTCGAAAAAAATATATATGTTTTTTATTATATTTGTTAACCAATCTCCACGACTTGTAATGACGAAAAACTATGATTTTAACAAAAAATTCTGTCTTTGTGTATGTCACGATAGCTGCCAAAGTTTTTTTACACACTTTAACATCAAGAAATATTGGGATAAATGTGCAAATCTTAAAATTTTAAAATGTCAAAAATTACTATTACATGGTGGGGAAGCTTTAATCTTCCAATTGGCAGACTTTTTTATATTAAAGTACTTATTAAAGTACAGCATAGGCATTTTGTCTTTTTACTTTCTTATACCTAATATAAGGAAATATGGAGTTATCATAAAGTAAAGGGTCTATTTTAAATTCTTATATAGTTTTAAGAAATTATGCAGAAAGTAAACAGAATCTAGTTGCCTCAATAATTGGATTTTAGTGTATCTATGGAAAACAAAAGAATTGTCATGACAACTATTGAAACAAGTGTCAAACGAAATAATCGTAATTAAGAGAATTGCTCTCAAAATAAAACGCGCCTAACGTAAATTGTAACAATTTCAATATGGATCTGCAAACAAGAATTGGTTTAGTGCAATGTTATTATGAAGGCGGTAAAAATTACACTACTGGATTACAAAGATTTCGTACGAAAATGGGTTTGAGAGCAGGGCCGTGCAAAATGAAGGCGTATCGTAATTTGATTAGCAAATTTGAAAGAACAGTCTGTAAAAGACCTTCCGAGGTCAGGAAGACCTAGGATTAGTGATGTCCAAGTTGCAGAAGTTCTTCAGGAAAATCAAAACGTAGCCAATACTAATCCGCTAGCAATCAGTAGTGTGAATGCGATATCAAAACGATTACAAATGCCATACAGCACGGTTTGGAAAATTTTACAGAAAATCCTAAAAATGTATCCCTATAAACTGCAACTGCTGTTTGAATTAAAGAACGCAGATTTTGCTCTCAGGTACGATTTTTCATTACACGTATTGGCTCAGATGGAAATTGAACCCGAATGGTTATCCCGTATTTTATGGACAGATGAGGCCCATTTCTCTCTTAATGGTGGAATTAATAATCAAAACTGTCGAATATGGTCAACAGAAACTCCCCATGAAATCGTTCAGCAAGGCCTTCATGACAAAAAAGTCACCGTTTGGTGCGGTTTCACAGCTAATTTCATTATTGGTCCATACTTTTTCGAGGAAATGGGGAGGCCGTAAATGTTAAGGGATTATGCAATTCCACAGTTGCAAAACGAGCACGAAGGTTGAAAACATGATTTTTATGCAGGATAGAGCACCTCCGCACAGTTACCGACCAGTTAAAGAATTGTTAACTGCGGTTTTTCAAGATCGTGTTATAAGCAGACATTTTGCAAATTCATGGCCACCAAGATCGCCTGATATTAACCCAGCGGATTACTGGCTGTGGGGTTATTTAAAAAATTTGGTGTTTAGAACACGGCCAGCAACGCTGGAGGAATTAAAGGACAGTATTAGAGAGCAAATTCGTGCAACTCAACCAGAAATGTTGAATAGTGCTGTATACAATTTGGAGGAACGGTTGGTAATTTTACACCAAACAAAATGGAGGTCATATCGAGCATTTGCTGTAACTAATGTTTGACATCAGAAATCCCATTATGTAAGCAACTAGATTCCATTTACTTTTTGTTATTAATTTGATTTGTTAAGAATATATAATAAGTTGAAATATATCCCTTACTTTATAATCACCCGTTATAGTAATCGTGATTTTTTTCCACCTCGAGATGTTGATTGATTTATACGTTTTAAACCCTCCTGTATCCATTCTGACTATTTTTCGAATGATGTCTGTCGGTGCGTGTGTGTGTATGTGTGTATCCGCGATAACTCAAAAAATACTAATGGGAGACTTCCCAAATTTTGCAGTTAAGATTATCAACAACATTTTAGGTGACACATTAAATTTGGTGAATGTTGTACCACCAGAAGAAACACAATGAATGAAAGAAGGATTATGATTATGAAAAAAAATGTTTTGCAAATATCTTACAGATCGTTTAAAAAATAGCCTGGTGAGCAAACAATTTTTTTAACCCTTTTTTTCACAGATTTTAAGAACTTTTTTTTCTGCAAAACTTCTAACGTCCAAGTCTATGGCGAGAGTATGAAAAAACACAGTTGCCAAATATTTTCATATGTACTTTTTGCATACAAACTTGGGGAAGAAATAAAAATATATGTTGGTTTAATTGAAAGCAAATCACTTGGTCACTTGGTGTATTTCTAGTAATTTTTCTTGATACTTGATATCTTTCGTCATATTCCAAGAGAGGGGCAATTACCTCCTCTTGTTGGCGCCCATGGGTACTAACGCTACAGTTGCTTACAAAATATTTAAAGGGTATTAAATAATGTTATAAAAATAAATCAGTGCCAACGGACACTCTAATATTGGCCTGCTTTGCCAGCAACGACTGTACTTACTTATAATTTGAGTGGAGGAACCAGCTATGTTTAAAATTCCTCATAAAAAAAGAAATGGCATTTACTATAGAGGTTATGTACACGCATCTTTCTTAATATTACACTCAGTATATCATATTCGTGAGCTGAATTAGCTGCATTTTAATCGTGTTAGCGTTAATTTTCAAAGTATGCATAAAGTTGTTCTGATAAAACTTACCAGGCATATATTTTCGTAATATATAAGCATTGTTGCGTGCTTGAGAATGGAATATGAATACCTAATAAAATACTGATTAAATTAAATTAACCAGATGGCCAAGGTTGCAGTCTACAGGGAAACTAGGATTTTTTTTGATAATTATTGTAATACTGATACACCAGTTTGTTTTCGGTATATAATATAGACCTCTTTCACCATGATTTGACCCCAGTTTTTACCAGGCATAATAATTGTAATCTGTAATAATATAAACATAAATTATAATAGGACACCAACTCTGAGAAGAACAACCCTTATAAAATGAAAACTGTCCTCCTCAAAGGAGGACGTCTGGTCACCTTACCTTATTTAGATAGATAAGACAGATAGATAGATAGATTTATACTGTTGTAAACAATAAGATTGTTATAACCATGTCAAAATTTGGAATAGTGAAATAAAATATATTAAGATACTATCATATAGACAATATACATCCCTATATAGAGATACATAGGGATGTATATTGTCAATATGTTAGTATCTTAGTATATTTTATTTATTTATAAACATTTTCTGACGTGCCATATTATGTACTTAATTGTATCTTGAATGGTACATAAAGATTATGTTATTATTATTACTATTATTTCACTATTTCGAATTTTGACATGGTTATAACAATCTTATAGTTTACAACTGGTTATATTATCTATCTATGTAAATAAGGTAAGGTGACCAGACGTCCTCCTTTGAGGAGGACAGTCCTCATTTCTTAAGGTTTTTTCTTCTCAGAGTTGACGTCCTCCTGTGTCATCCTTTGAGATAATTTGTCACCCTTAAATATCTGTTTTTCAATGTAAGTGGTCAAAGTCACTCTAATAATTTGTTTTGTTTTGAAGGTCAGATTCTGTATGTTTTTGTTAGGTAGCCGTATTAAATGATGTTGCGAGTACCAGTTGTTAGATGGCGCCGTTTTTTTCCTTTTTTTCCGTCAGTTTCGAGGATCCCCCTCCCCCCCGCCAGAAACAAAACAAACTAATCACGACAAGTTTGAGGAGAACTAAAATAATAAACTCTTTCCTAGATTAACAAAATAAAATATTCGCAACAAAATGATCTTTCAATTATACATTTTTCTGAGGTCACAAAAAAACGCGTCAGCTTAAATGAGGATAAAATTTACCGCAAACGTTCATTTTATCGATCAACAATTTTTTTCACATATTGTTCTATAAAAGCTATTTTTGCTGTAGTCATTCTAGAACGTCCGGATCCGCGGCGGCGCTCATAAAGCCCTTTTTCAGACCATCTTAACCAACATCTTAACGTAGTATCACGTTACAGTCTACGCAGTTGGCAATTTCCCTAAATAGGGAACTTGCCTGTAATTTTAAAAATAAAAATAATACTAAAAAACATATCGTAACGTTGTAATAAAACGTGTACTTCACAAAAAAAATAAGATTTCTAATTCCACGCGATCAGTATGAAGGATCTAAACAGCGATAAAATTGAAGTGGCCCGAAACGAGCTACTATTGACTGTGACGTCACACCATACAATATTTGGTAGTCGTTGCGCCGGGAAGCAACACAATCAGATGTTTACCAATTCCAATTTAAAATCTTTATTCACAATTAAGTAGATTATTTACAACTTGTATGGGGTACAGAGTAAGATTTATATTAATATATACATATATACAGAAAAACGAAAACTAAAAATCAATTCATTCATAAAATACTTAAAAATAATAATACAAACAAATTAACAAAGTATGACATTCTATATAAACATATGTACAATATGGTGTTATTAGACTGTGGTTGATTTGTTAGTGACTGTTCTGATATAAATATATAATTGTGTTTTATAGTACCGCTTATTGTAGTTGTACAGATATTTTAAAATGACTGATCAAGGTTTTTCAAAGGGCGAATCTGATAATTTGCCTAAAGTGGATATGTTTATGGTGGCATCTTTTATACAAAATAGTGAAAGTTTTTCCCTTGGAGAGGTCCGCAGGGTCAAGTCAGAGAAGTATGTATTTTTTTTAGCTTTTAGTAATAATCTATAAACATAAAATAGTTATGACTTGATCACGGAATAAAAAGAAATAACTACAAAATGCTTAGTCGCCACTAAGCATTTTTAGCAGACTTAGTCTTTTGTTTGAAAGAATTTAGGGTAATTCTTTACAACAGCCACTTCTATATTTTTTGTGTTTTTTTTGTACACACGCGTAAAGTGTCTCTATAGAAGACATTTGCTGCAAAGGAAATGTTGCGCAAATGTATAATTACCTATCGTAGATATTTTCGTACAATGTTTTGGGGCAAGGGAAATAAGTGATTGTGTCGTGTTATCATTCACATAATGGATAAATGTAAGATTTGAATAGAATAAATTAAAGGGCAAGGGAAAGGTATTTGCAATATACTATATATACTAGAGGTAAACATGTTACTCTTCGCAGACAGTAGTGTTATTGAACTTTTATATAATTGTTGCACATTCTGTAGGATACTCTTCGCAGTTTTTTGAAAAGAATCTTGTGTTTGTCTTATAAACTTCATTCTTACAATACCTAATGTATTGACTACATATTTAATTTTCTCTCCCGATGGTGCCGACTGTATTGGCGAAACGCGTGGCAGTATATTTTATAGTATAAACTAAGATTCATTCTTACAATACCTAATATATTGATCACATATTTAATTTTCAATTTTTTTTCATCTCCCGATGATGCCGACTGCGTAGGCGAAATTTGTGGTAGTACAGCATTTTGGTGTCTATACAAAATTACTTCAATTTTAGTAGCACATTGAAAATTGCAACCCTCTGTAGATTCATATTTTTAAATAAAATGTCCTATAACTTTTTTATTTACTATTTGATTTTTTTCAAAAACAATGGATTTCTTCCTCTAGCTAACACTAACTTATAGCCCAAATTTCAATTCGATCGGACTTTTCTTTCTTTAGTTATCGTGCTTACAAGTGACGGACGGACAGATGAACAGACGGACATTTTGAAAGTTGTTAAGAATTCGATGACGAACGAAATGATTTTTTCTCTGCGACCGATATTAACGATTTTAGAAATGTCCCGATCAAATGCAATATTCTCTTCGTAATCGTATTTGGGAAGAGTATAATAATAAATAGCTGTTTACTTTCGCACCAGGAAATTACCTTTACTTAGTATCACTAAATTACATTCTATCTACTAATCTTATTTTCTAACATAGTATACACATTCTTTCTTTAATCCTACCCTAATTAAAATTCAATAATTCGGAATTCGGAATATTTTATTGCCCGCCTGCGAAAAACTAGTAGATAGACATATAATATTTAATAATGTACTTACATTAAAATGATCTTTACACACATGTAGAGACCTACTGCTCTGTGAAATGTCTTTTTCATTTCTTCTACACGCTTTTAACCATTTTGATCGACGATTTTTATCTTCTGGCAATATTATAAATATTTTATCTGGCACTTTCACTGTAGTATTCTTACACAACGGTAAAATGCAATATTTAAAATAAGGAGTTTTTTGTTTCCATTTTAAGTATACACTTAAAATTTATCTGAAATTAAGCGGTCGAGTGCTGGGATCTCCGTCGTTGCTTGTAAATTGTATGGTGTGATGTCACGACTACTCCCGCGCTTTTGAACCTGTTTGAAACGGTTCGCTCGCGCGCGAAACTTTAATAATTTATTACAAATTTATTATTGGGAATTAAGGCGTCATATTTTGCATATCTTATTTTTTAGTATTGTAGAACATTTTTATGAAGTAAAAAAAAATGTGCAAGTTCCCTATTGAAATCCGACCTCCCTCCCAATAATCGGACCACGTTCAAAGTCACAAAGTGACGTTAACTTCGAACTTGTCGACCTCTAGACATTGTGGAAAATGCTTTTTACATAAAAATCGCAGCAAAAACCAGGATAACGTCAGAGTTTTTTGTTAGAATGTTTATCATTTCTTTGTTACACTGAAATACATAGTTTTTCTGCAACAATATCAAATAAATTCCTTAACTAATGCAAGGTGTTGCTGTTAAATCAGTATAATATATTGGCATGTTGCTAAGGTATATTTATTATAGTTTAAAAAGTTTGCAAGTCACTTTGCAATAATCTAAAGCCATTTATGATTCACTAGAATTAAATTGCCTTTAAAAAATTGCTATTGAACTCGTTGAATGATCTTTGACGCCACAGAGTTGGTTATAACAATTATTATTAGTGGAAGGTAGAAATTTGAATTATTTTTCGTGTAACAATTTTACTAACAACTCTAAGATACTTTTGATTTATTTAGGTTTTAAAAGTGCTTTAATATGTTCAATAAAATGATAGTGGTTTTAAAATTACCTTAAGATAAACTAAAAGTTCTTAAAGACCACTGATTCTTATGCAAAGGATTTAATGCACTCTTTAAATTAAAATAAAAAAACTGTTTGCTCCTAATGCCCTATTGATCTTATACTAGTTTTATAATACTCTTGACATTGGCTATTTTAAAACTAATTTGCCTTTTTAAAGAATTAAATAGCAAGTTGGTTTTAAAACAATCCATTTTGGAACAAATGGTTTTAATGTAGTTTTATGGAGTATCCTTGATGTAGTCATTAAAACCCATTAAGCAAACTATTTTATCTTAAGCCTATATGCTCAATGAAATTCCACATTAAATCCTAAAACATAGTTTTTACTTTTTAAAGAGTAAATTAAGAATATTTTAAAGTTCAAAGGTTTTAATTTGGTCAATTTGATTAAAAAGAAATGCCTGTTGGATTTTTGATGACTTTATTAAAACTAATTCTACCCCCTCCATAATCGGAGAAAACACGCCATCTGCTCAATAAACTGATTGCTGATTTAGTGAACCAGTGCAGTCCGTGTACCTACTTTATGCATGAATGAAAACTAGAAGACATATTTAAAATGGAAAATATTAGTGACAAGTATTTTAAATTAAAACGAAGTTACTAAATCCGGCAATCACAAAACCGGCACAATTTTAAGGTAAGGTTTCATACGCGCGCCAGATCTCTTTAAATCAATAAGGCCACGAGTTTGAACATATTAAAGCAACTCAGTTTTAAAAGGAAGAGTAAATAAATGTCTGGGAGAGTAATTGTACTTAAAGTGGTAAATAAAACGCTATTTTAAGTCTTATAAGATTTAAAATGTTCTATTAACTTGCAATCAGTTTTTATCTAGACCACGCCATTTTTTATATAAGATGCAGACCCGCCATGATGAATATTTTCAATAGCCAAAGAAAAAAAATATTATTGAAATATATGCGCTTTACATCCTCTTAAATAACTGAAGGACGGTGTGTCCAAACATGCAATTTAATAAAAAAAATGCATTTGGATGTTTAGATGCAAAATAAAAATTGACGATATTTTTAAAAAATTTTTTAGATAATAAAAAAAACCATTATATTGGTGGCGCTCGAGTTATGTAGAAGTATTTTATTATATTTTGTCAGAAAAGTGCCATTCGTTGGTAATTTTTACCAGAATAGTTTGCATTTGAATATTATTTTTGATCAGCTTTATATGCGTTACGTTTAAAATATTACCACTCTGCCCCATTAGAGACTTGCCGTTGTTTTAACTATTTCACGCATAAAGTTGTCCGACTTTAAAACAAAATAAAACCCTTTTTAGGATTTATTATAATGATTCTTAAGGCAATTTAGTCTGCTGCAATTTTATTTTAAATGCAAAACGTTTTAATACATAAATTTAAGGTTGCCTTGAAGAACTCTTTAAGAATATGAAATTAAAACTAAATGGTTTTTAATATAGTTTTAAAATTTAGTCTTCAAGACCCTTTTAGGATGGGCCCTTTTTGGCTAGAAGCTGCTTTATGGTGATCCTAAGCTTGTCTTGAAGATCATTTGGTTTTATTCGAAGTTTTATTGTATAATTTTAAAGCGACCTTGGAGATCTTAATAAGAGCATTAGTGTTACCTGGGTATTATACCTCGCGGGCCAAGAAATTATTCCTGTCGAGGAGCAGATTATACCGTTGTAAATTATGGAATAAAGTAATAAAATTGATAAAATCAGTTTTTTTTTTTTGAAAATCGGTTGAATTTAAATAAAAACACTTTTTTCAGTCTATTTTCATAATTTTTCAGCAATATTAAAAACAAATTATGACGTCATTTTTAAATGAAAACCAACGGTTTTTTTTTTCACTTTTCGATAGAGCTGGTACCATAAAATTTGTCGTAGATTACATAAGAAAAAAGACAGAAATTTTAAAATTTCACTTTAAATCAACTTATGAAAAATTTTAGAAAATTTACCGGTACCGGAAACAGAACTTTCAACTGTATTGAAAGATCAGAAAGAAAAGGTTAGTTTTCATTTAAAAAATATCAGTAACGTCATAATTTGTTTTTTATCCAATTTAATTTTACTCCACTGAATAAATTAAAGACTTTTTCCGTTTTTTTTTTTCAAAAGAAATTTGAAATAGTTCAAAAATGATTTAAAGGGGTTTGTGCCTCGTCTAACTACGCCAGTAGACATATTTCTAACACATATTTTTCGTCATTTTTTTAAATTCCACCTAATATAAATGACCGTCAAATTTGGAATAAATGTATTAAAAAATTATAGTTGAGGCGAAAATATTTTTCAAATAAAAATGTCAACGCCCTATGTCTCAGAAATTAAGCACTTATGAGAAAAAGTTCATAACATAAAAAACATTTATTTAATTTTCTGTATTTAAAACGGTTACACCCTGTTGTATACAGAGTGCCCCATTTTTTAGGGATAAGACTTCAGTAGGCGATAAAACACAAAAATTAATGGTAGTTTCCTCGGTAGTTTCTTATATAAACTAGATGTGAAAGCCCTCTTTTTCGACAGGACGTTAAAATTTCAAAAAAAAAAAAGTTATTTTCGCTGGTGGGCACTCCTTGGGTATTTCTTAAAAAGTTTATAAAATATTTGTAAAATATTCCACGATATATTACAACCAACCATCGTTTCCACTAAATGTAAGTTAAAATTTGTTTGCCTCTCACTGTCAGTAACTGAATACAGGAAACAACTACTTAGCGGACAAAAGCCTCTACCTGCATTGAATTAAACCTGTAAGTCTTGTTTGGTAGCTAAAATCATTTGTCAATTCCTCACTAGACATAGACCTATGTTCTCGTCACTATGCCATAGGTAATGGAAAATTAAACCAGGCTAGCTTATTATTTGTCGAAATGATCATGGCGTGCCACATTTTCTTAATTAGTGATAAATTCTCCCATGGGCACGCCCCTGGCTATGGATATGCCATGTTCCATAGAGCTTTTAACGAAGCTTTATGGCAGTGGATAATACCTCAGATATCAGGTCAATAACTCCATTCGTTAGGGTGAGAAAAAATGAACACCATTTTTTTTTTTGAAACTTTAACGCCCTGTATCTCTAAAAAGATGCCTTTCCGAGATAGCTTATATAAGAAACTATATACCATTTATTTTTGATGTTCTATCGCCTCCTGAAGTCTTACCCCCTAAAAAATTGGACACCCTGTATATGTCCCTATCTTTTTGAAGGGCCTTTTTTTCTCAAAGTTCATTTCTACCCACGTATGACATAGATACATATTAGAAATCTCAAATTAGACTGTCTAATTAATACCAGTCAAAGCCATACACAAACTAAATCTACCCACCAATCTATTACCTACATACATATAATATAAGCTACGTCTACTTTTTTATTGTACATAGTTTTATGTTTGCCGTTATACAAAAAAAAATCATGATTTACTTGCAGATACATAGAGCTCCGGCAGTGTACCTCGCTAAGTCAAGTGTTTTCACTTGAAATATGATGTTAGATCTATAAATTACATAAACGGTATTAAAAACAATATTTCTATATGCAAAAATACTGATTGAACAGAAAAAGTAAGTTAGACTTTTTTTGCTTGTTTTTCATTTTAAAATTTTGAAGGATGCACATACATGTCTATTAAAACAATTATAAATGTTGGGATACCACAAGAAAGTGTATTGGTACCCGTCTTATTTGTGCTGTATATTAATAATAATACAAATATTTTCAGTAACTATCCATTTTTCGCAGATAATGCTAAATTTTATGTGTAGATAAAAATATTCCTTAGGAAACAGCCAGCAACGTTATGTTTAAAAGTAGTTAAATATTTCTAAAATTGGTTCGTTCTACAGAAACAGCTAGAGTTAACTTTATAATGATTTGTGATGTAAAGTTTGACAAGATTAAAATTGTACTTATTAAAATATCCTCTAATCAATAAAGCTGCAAATCGTTTCTGTGTATCATGGTGGTAGAGTGCAGATGTACTTACTGTCGCCGGCATTCACCTTGACCGCGAAACTCTTTCTCCAGTCCAGTCTATTATTAGCTTTCGAGTTGTGTACACGTTAAATCACTTGGGCGTATTGCATATTGTTTTTGTGTTTTTATTTTATTTGTTGTACTATATTGTTGATATTAATTTAATAATAAAGCATGGCAGACGAACGGAGGGGTAGAAAACGGCCATTTGCTGACAAAGTGAATAAATTCATAGGTGAATTCCCGGATTTATTCTATGATGGTGCTAAAATAATTTGAAAAGTGTGCGAGAAAGATTTGATGTGCTGGGAAAAGCGTGATTGTGGACTTCACGTAAATAGTGTACACCATAAAAATAAAAAAAATAAAAAAAATGGCATGCCTTCGACAACACAGTTTATAACTGTACACGTAGACATGGTAAATAAGATGAAATGTGAATTAAAAAATACACGGCTGTGGTTATCTGTTGATAAGACAACAGATTGTAGAAAAAATTTTATTTTAAATGTTATAATACGAGTACTGGACCCTCTTAAACTGACAGTTCCACGGTTATTAGCTAGCAAAAGACTAAGTCAGTGTACTAGCGAAACAATTACCAGGGTGGTGCTGGAGACGTTAGAAAAATTTGAACTGTCAAAAAGTCAAGTGTTGATATTTGTGACTGATGGCGCTGTGAAAATGCGTTCGGTAGGTCGTTCTTTGCAAGAACAAGGTTGTACGTTTATATATGTTACGTGTGAAGTGCATGCTTTACATCTTGTGGCAGAAACTATTCGAAAAGATTTTCCAGAGGTGGATGCATTAATAGCAAGTACAAAAAAAGTGTTTCTTAAATCTCCTAAACGTCTCCGTGCATTTCATAGCAAGTGTCCCGATATTCCTGAACCACCACAGCCGATTCTTACACGTTAGGGGAACATGGTTGCAGGCAGCTTTTTATTATGCTGAATATTTCCAACAGATAAAAGCTGTGATACTACAATTCAATCCAGATGAGGCTGCAGCTATTAAGGAAAGCCAGACAAAATTCGAAGATATTTCCGATGAAACAGCTTTAAAAAATACTGCAAAGAACTATAAATCATTACATGAAAGCATAAAAAAATTAGAAAACAGTGTGTTGCCGTTAGCGGAGTCACTGCAAGTAGTGGACGAAGTAAATCTACTGCTACACGCTACAGGTGACGCAACAAATAAGCGCGTTAAATAAAAGTTCTCAAGTGTGTTAAATAAAGACACCGGTTTTACCAAATTAAGACAAATATGTGATGGTGAAGCCCCAGATCTGTTAAGTGCGTTCAAAGACTATTTGACGTATGCGTGTATTACATCAGTAGATGTCGAACGGTCGTTTTCAAAATATAAGAATATATTTTCACCAAAGCGAACATCACTCATGGAGACAACCATAGAAACATACCTGATGCTGCAAAATGGCTACACATCTTCTCCAGTTTGTGATAAGCAAGCTAGTTCATCAAGCTAGTTAAGAGGGTAACATTGTTATAAATTGTAACCGTTTATTGTTTCTCGTATTAGTTAATTTCGCGTATGCCACTGTGCCACGGAACATTTTCGAAAGCCCTACTAATCAATCAAATTTTGGTATTCAACATAAATTATGGGTTCGAGTTTACGGCGAAAACAAACATAAAGGTCGATCTGTGACTACCTGGGAGGTATTGGCACAGGATAACGTTTTGGTGCACATTTAATAACCCATAATGTTTCAATATTGTTGTTTTAAAATTGTTTTGTGGAAGTTAACCCATTGATGTAGGCAATGTTGTTGTTGTTAGTGTCTTTTTTTATAGAGATGACAAAGAGTGACCATGGACAAACCGTGTTCAGTATCAAAAACGTCCTGACCTTCGCAGTACTAATATCGGCAGGTAAAGATTCCTTGCCAAATAATTTTAGAATTATTCTTAGTAATGTACCTACCTACATCAACGTGAATTGTAATACATATATGTAAATAACTTGCAAACTATAATTCCCATCCATATTCAATGAAAATGCTTTTAACGTCATTATTAACATTACAATTATTGTCAAAACAAAAAAAATTTTGAAAGAAAATTCAGTTCGCCTGTGGAACTACCAATTCCAAGCGAAATATTTTAATAAACATCAGTCAGAAGTTATATCTATATTAGTAAATAAGCTTTTAAGCACCGATTTATCACAATCACCGAACTGTGGGTGGCACATCCACAAGGAAATACCTGTGAACAGCACGGTGATATCCAAGAACATCGTTTATTAAATGACTACAATCGCTTAAGAGACCCAGTGGAATCTCGTTTTTCAGTATTTCTCTAAAAATTCATGTGGATTATTCTAAATGCACTTAGAATAGACAGAGTTGGTCATAGAGGCTAATTTGTAAATATTGCCTCAGATAATCCCTCGATCCTTAATTTAAAACAGATTTTTTTTATCTTAGCTTTAGCCTGCCAGTAATTCCCATACCTTAGTGGGGGTGATTTACCCCCTACTGTGGTCAATGTCAATACCTAGACTCTAATTTAGCTCAGTTTCTTACAGTCATTTACTAGTGCATCGTGCTTTATCTTATGTTAGTGACAAAAAGTGTGTTATCTCTAATTTTTAGTGCGTCTAATGAAACTGAACAGTTATTAATAGACACTTGAATATTTACGGTGTACCGAGGACTATATTTGTAACACCAGGATGAATATTTTGAGATGTTTTCGGTAAATAAATATATTTTTTACATATTATGAACCATGCTCTCGCAGTTTGCACGACAAAATTTAAGGTTGATACATTTTTTATCAATTATTTTACAAAATATTTTATGAAATAACAAATATGACATTCTAATAGGATAATTAGATTTAAACACAATACATATAAGTACAGCGTGATCGTAAAATACAGGGCCAAATTGTGATTCCACTCGCCAAAACAAGCGAAAAAGTTGTTATGAATTATGAATGAGCACGGAAATATATCGTTTATTTGATACAGGTTGTTAAGAGCTATTTTAAAAGATGTACGTAGTCACAATCCAAAAAGCGACCATGTTTTTTTATAGGGAATCAGTAATTGGAATAATAATCTCATAAGTTAAAAGAAGCAATGAATTTTTACTACTAAGAAAAGTTACTTTACTTTAATATTTAAATATGTGGGGATATTCATCATATAATTCTTCAGTTTATATGAAAACAGAGATGAAAATTTTCAAATCGAAAATAAGTTGATAATAAATTAAGCGCATTGCCCAAAACTATTAGGGCTGTATCAGTTTTTATTCATCTAGAGTTCTACAAAGACCTCTATTAGGGCCACTTCTTTTTTAAATTTACACATTAGATGTATTTGTGAACACAATTTACCAATACGTTAGCACCCGCAGACGATACTCAACCGTTTTACTATTTTGATTTTAGTACCAATAATAATTTATAAATAATTTAAAAAAATATTAATAATTATTTGAACTATATATCAAACTGATTCATCTCCATTATATATTTTATATTGTATTTTCACTAAATTGTTTAAATCAATATTACTGTAAAGTGTATTTACAAACATATCCAATAAATTTTAATCCATTAATAATTTCTTATCGAACCTGTGGTTTGGTTTTCGGTATTGTACTTTGATGAGGAATCTTACATTCTCTATCTGTTCGATAAGCATACGAGCCAGTTCTTCTCTCCTAAGTGCTCCAACCACTAACCTAGAGCAAAATCATATACTGGCAAATATCTATATTTTTGATTTTTTCTTATGAAAATTGTGATCCGTAACACTCATTGCCTCCAATGTGTCTAGAACTGTTAATATTGTTTACCTTCTTTTCTTGATACTATTTCTGAAACAATGTGTAATCTAATTTATATTTTGATCGTTACTTCTCAGATAATAACGTTTATATCGAATCGGAATCACTATCATGCACATTTTGGTTTTAACGAAAAGAATTGCTAACTAAAAAACCAAGTCGTTTATAAATAACAAACATTTCGATTTTCATTACAAACTGCATGATTTGGTAGTTTGATTAAGAATTCAGTGTTTGACACTAAACTTTTACTGAATAGTTCTTACGGGACGAAATAGCCATACATTTTTGTTGAGTTTTAAGGGAATAAACGGGATAAAAGTAAGACACGATAGTTCTGCTATGAAACTTTGTAAACAACTAACTGTTTTTATTAGTAGTAAAAAGAGAACACATACTTGAAAGGAACAGTTTAGAATAAACGGTAATATATGGCGCAGCATGTATTACTTGATAGTATTTTTAGATATATTTCAAAAAAATTTTGATTACATTCTTTTTTTATAACTTTTTCTAACGGCTGTAGAAAAAATCTTGTGGCACCTCTTGTGAAAAATATTTTTTTCATACTTCACGCTGTTGATACACAAATATAGCAAAAAGTTGTAATGAATTTTCTTCCGTGTAGTAAATATCATCACTCATCATCACTTGATATAATTTAATTTCTTATACATATGCCAAACTATCTTGCTGTTTCTGTAATTTTTCCCTACTACTATGTATACTAATGTAATTTTTTTATACATTGTATTTTTATTTATAAACTGTGTATACTTAGTCGTTTCCTATAAATACCAGAACAACCATGAACATGTAAAATTATAAATATGTAGCTCCCGATAAAAATAAAATGTAATGAGTGCTGTATTTAAAATATTTATAAAAATGAAAATATTTATAATTGTAAGTTTGTTATTTTTAACGATAAATTAGACCTAAAATTTTATTATTATGAATAGAAATGTCAAACATATGGATTTTTCAAGTAATTTTAGTTCGTTCGTTGTGTGGTTATTTTTGACATCTTTGGCATATTTTTAAGAGTCCTTTCAGAACAATCATTTATTATTTAAGTGTAATTTTTTAAACTATAGTAATAAATGCGGAGCAAAGTTAAAAACCATTGGAAATTGTTTCACATAAACCAAAAGACACGTACACACTGACGAAGCAAACATTTGCTCGCGTTCGCAAATGTTTGCCCCTTTGGATAGGTAATTGTCGAGTGTACACCTGAAATGAAAATTATTCCGTTTGAAGTTGATTCATGGAAGAGAAATAATGAGCCGGCATTGTGTAAATAAATTAAATACCCGGTAAATAAATATATAGTAAATGCAAACAACTTCGTGTGTTAGTTCTCCTTTCAATACTCTCGTATTAAACTATACACATCAACATCTGAACAGCTAGTCAACCTCCATCAACAAACACTAGGTCGGTATTCTATATTTATATAAGGGATCTCAGACAACACCATAGCCGATTCTCCATCCACCCTTTAAAGTTCTTTTCTAATTTCTACCACTGTCATGTGATGATTTCCCAGAATCGCTAGTGAAATAAATGATTCAATCATCACGAGAGTTACAATTTCGACCTGACAAGTCTAATGCAATCACCTATTCCACGAAACAATATCACTGCGCTATGGCTAAGTTGTATTTTTTTAAATGGGAATCATAGTTGGTTATGGATTAGTTAAAGAGGAAATGTTTCTCTCTTTAATATCGCTTTGATGTGTAAGTATTTAATAGCGAAAATAATCTTTTAGTAGATTACTTTTTGCATTTTTTAATATTTCTTCCAAGTAGGCGTGTGTCATCTAACAGTGTTTATCCGTTTGTCAGTAAATTGCATATTAATAATTTTGTTTCCGTCATAATTACATTACATTTAATGGTAAAAGTGAAGATATCTTACGAAAATTACGAGAAATATGATATGCTAGAATGCTTTAATTAATGTTTCCTTATTGTATAAGGCCTGAATTTGTGTCTTCAAAATACCCAAAGCTCGGCGTCTCGAAATACCAGAATCAGCTTCAATTTGACGACTTGAAATTGAAGGATTTGCAACCGCCATTCCAATTACAGTTATAGAAGTTTCTTCGGCATCTTCAATGTTGTAATTTTTTGATATGATGAGAGCAATGAGATTTTCTTTTAACCTATTAAAATAGCTTTATTAGGTTGTCTTATTTTTGGATAGCAATTGAAATATATTTCGAATGCAATATCAAAATTATTATTACTTTGAATAAAGACGTATCTTTATATTCTCTCTGTGACTTAAAGAAAAACAGAGGCGCAACATCCTAGCGATATGCTTTACGACATAATATACTCTTTATAACTGTCTTTAGTTTTGTCTCTTACATCCGTGTTTTCTCAGTGTTTTCAGTATGTCCCCTTCATGGTTGCACCTTTTTAATTATCATACGTATGCCTTTTAGTGTGTTTAAGTTCGTTGAGGAAAATCAGTGGGTGGCTGTTTACTAGTAGTAATAAGATTGTCTACCGCATGTAAGCTAACAAAACGGGTAGTTTTAGTGGTTCTCTTCAGTCTCTTCTTTGTTGAATTCGTTGGCTAACGTTATTCTTGAGAGAAGGGCCCTTGTGTCATTCCTCTCGTATTGATGTTGTTTGTCCAAACACTGGATTGTCATCTCCTGCAGGTAGGTTTTGATTCTTGTTTACAGAGGATCATGATATGGTATAATATGCTTTAGTACTGTGCCTAGCAACGGTTTGTTCAGGTCCGGAGTTGTATTGTAATATTCATTAGTACTCTTACTGTAAATATAGAAATAAAATTACCGGTAACAGCTAATTGTAGCCGCAATTAAATAGCATAATTATTTTTGATGAAATGTGGTTCTGCATTAGGTTAAAAAGTAAATACTAATTAGGGTTCGTCTGGGTTTCGGGGCCTAGAGTCTAGACCTGCCGACTCGCATATGGTAATTGATGAGCCTGCGGCTCGTATTGTGGGCCTCGCGGCCTCAAATATCTTTGACATTTTGCTCCACATCGTGTCTTATGTATGTATCTTATTCAGTGAACAGAAACATCTTAGTTTGAGTTCTATCAGTGACGAATTTAAGATTTGGCTGAGGGGGCAACAGTGGTGTATTTAGGGGGAGTATTAGCAATTTTGTGACCCCACCCACATCTGCACAGAAATTAACGTTGTATTAGATGCAGAAAATCGTCATCACGTCACCCACGACCTCTGGTAGGCTAGACGACGTCGCTTATATCAGTTGTTGTTTGTGGCTATAGTAAAATATATACGTTTTAACAACGTCATGGAGACTAAACTTACAACGTATGGATTAGTCATTCTTTAATGTTTTATGGACGACGCATCGTGGTATGATGCGTGGATGATAAAGAAGGTAAAAAAAGAAGAACTAAAACAAACAACATAACCTATAAATATTCGTTCTGTTATTCTATTATTCTCGTGATTTTCTTTGTAGGATTCCCTTTTCAGTAATACTGGAGAGAGACCGGTCATTTAAATGTCCTATTGACAATTTGTTACCGAGTTATGTGCCAAATTACCGTAAATACCGCAACTACTCGATGTAAAATTTTTTTAAATTGGTGTAACTCAAACAGGCTTGATTAGGATCAGCCCAATTATTCTTTTTTTTTTTTTTTTAATTTGATTTTACCATGTGCTTTGACACTCTAACTTATACATTGCACTTTCCTAAACAATAAATCGATGAAGAAAATTAAATATCGTTTCTTTCTTTTTTTTAGGTGTGACAGCTCCGCATGGCCTGCCGTCGCAGCCAGCACCAGCAGCGCGAACAGCAGCAGCCAAGTCACCATGGTGAAGACGTTCCAGGCCTACTTGCCACAATGTCACCGCACCTACTCGTGCATACACTGCCGGGCACACCTCGCCAATCACGACGAGCTTATTTCGAAGGTTGGTTGTTTTTTATCTAAGCCGATTATTAATTATGTATAGAGATCTGTTACTAAAAGACACGTAAGTGCGGGAAGAGAATGCCGTCTCGTATGAAACGAGCGGCTTCAATTACTGCGCATTCTGCAATCCGTGTTCTTTTACACAGGGTCTATCGTAAGGTGCAAAGTTTGGGTTTATGAGGGTAAAATAAGTTAAAATGAAAGAATACAAATTATCCGATCTTGCGTTCGTTATCGAGTTATTGTCAAAATAATTACAATTCTTTGGTCTAGTAGGCTTAAATGCTGAAACGATATCTAACCGTCATGCGTCAGCGTGAATTATAATAATCTCTATTAATGATAATTGATTTGGAAATTAGCTTTAATCAAATCAGAATGGATAGATATTATTTCAGTTGTGAATATGTTGATATGTTGATATCACTTGTGGTTTGTAAATATAGTGCTAGAGCCGCTGCGGTTCAATATGCAGAACGATTTCCCCAACGATGTCGTCACCCGGATCATAATAGTTATTTATGCACCAAGGGCATAAAGAGGCGTTTATGGCCCGCGTAAATCATGATAAGGGCCATAAACGCTGGTTGTGTCCGAGGTGTATGCAAAATTTTATGTACGACCAGTCTTAATTAATACATAATAGAAATATATATGTCGGCTATCTTGCAAATTCTTCGTAAGAATTGTCAATCGGTTCAATTTTGACATTTCATAAAAATGACAATCGTATTGTTACACTGACAGGTTGATTTTGAATTTGTATTAAAAATAAATGCAAGTAACCAAGCAACAACGTAAATAAAGGTGTCCATATTGTAATTTTATGGCAAGAATCGTTTTACAATTCTTTTGTTGAAGTGTTTTGTGTTTTTCAATTTAACTGGAAATGAAAGAGGGTAAAAACTTATTTTCCTGTACCCCACCACAAATTACCGAAGCAGCAGAGGCTGCGACGTTGGACATGCAAGCCTTAGTATTCGAAAAGGTTATATGGAGAATAAGGCAAATGCCCTAAGGTAAAGGACCCAGTAGCTGATAAGTTAAGGAAAATTTCAGAATCAATATGATTTTTCACTGGTTTATTCAATTTTTTAAAGAAAAGTAATATGATGTTGATGTGTCTCATGGTGTTTTGTACCCCTTACAATCGTAAAAATACCTTTATTGATTAGTCTTAGAAAAATATCATAATTTTTTTGAAATAGTGTAAAATAGCCAATAGCTGACATATGAAAATTTGGATATACCCATTTCTTGACAACATTTTGAACCAAAAGCTGACATTTCAGCCAATACTATTTTATTTATTAATCTAAACTAAGTAGTTTAAAGCCATATCAAAATACATATATTTGTTAGTGTTTGTCATTGTCAAATAATTTTTAAAAAACTTTAGAACGCGTTTAAACCAAAATTTTATAAGGACTCTCTTTAATACCATTAGCTAACAGTCTTAGACCCACTGGTTGACACCTTGGATTTCAGATAAAAATATGAGAGAAAATCTAGAATACTTGTTAAATGATACATATATTACCATAGAAACATAATTTAGTTAATAACCTAACTTTGGTAGAACACATACAATACAAATATCCGCAAATATGCAAAACAAAACTCAATTCTTTGGTAAAATGTTGACAAACAACAATTGGTAAGAAAACATTAATAACTAAGATGATTTGAACAAACAAAACAGCTTTTTTAAAATAACTTTGAAAAGTAATTATTACATTAAGTACATAAGTAGGTGAATATCAGCAAATAACACAAAATAATTTTTATAAATATGAAAATAGAATCAAGGAAGATCGAGATTACACTTACTTAGATCATCGTAGAAAAACTAGCCATCGACAGATAATTTCTCTTTGAATTTATATTTTAAACGATCTCCGCATACAATCATATCTGGAATCATAAGTTTTTTTATTATCTGTTTTAAACAAATTATGCTTACATCATCTTCATTTAGTTTAAAGAACTCTGTTTCATTGTTTCATTGCGACAACTTCTGCTTCGCTCTCCAACAACAGTCTTTGAATAACAGACATATCTATGCTGTCGCTTTTTTCCAGGAAACTCGACTAAAACATAATCACTCTCCTTGAATATCTTGTCCTGGTTACGAATTGTTCTTCTTCATCGCCATTTTCATCCATATTATCATTCTGCATTTCATTGCTGCTTCCGGAAAACTTCCAAGAATCAGACGTTTCAGAATCTGATGAAAAACTATACTTGTAGGTTCGTTTTTTTCATAAATATTTCTTAGATTTTGTTTTATTCTCTTTTGCTGCCTTTTTCTGTTCTTTTAATTTGATCTGCTGTTCTCTCTTTTTTTGTCGTTCCTCGGCTTTTTTTATCTTTTGTTCTTCTTCCTCCTTTTTCTTTCTCTCTTTTCATTCGTGATAATCCTGCCATGCTTTGGAAGTTACTACCGATAGAATTTTTTCTTTTGCTGCTCTCTTTTGGCCGGCTTCGGCTCTGGCCATATTAGTGCTCTCTTAAAAGGAGATGGTATAGTTTTATCTTCTTTGGAGGTTTGCTCGGTGTTTTGTAATAAATTATCGCTAATTATTTTTAAAGGTGTTATTTCCTGAGACGTCGTCGGTTCTTCACTCGGATGTTCACTAGGAGATGGTACATTTTCTTCGTTGGTCCTTTGTATCAAAATATTGCTAATTATTTTAATTGATGTTTTTTCTTGAGTGGTCGACGGTTATTCACTATTTACATAGATTATCGCCGATGATTGTTTGTCGTTTTGTGTTTCTAATAATTTGTCCTTTGTTACTGAATTCTCACTTTCTCCGTTCTCTGGGTTTTGTCTTGGTCGACGCATACACTATTTTTCAGATCTTCTCCCCATGCTTCCTTCTTCAACTTTTTTACTTTCACTTCAATTTTTTTATAAAATTGAAAAAAAGATATGTCCTCTACTGCACCTTCCCATCTTTCCATTTTTCTAAACTTATTAATTTTCTCTTTATCTATTTGGGTTTCCAAAAACCTCATTCCTTCTTCAAATTTTTTAAGTTCTGATCTCCTTTTTTCCATTATCTGTTATAACGGAATCTTTTTTCAACTGCACTCCTTGAGGGTTCCATGGACATAGACCACATTTCCTGAAACCATTTTCAGGATATTAGGATGGAGCCTTTCGTCCATAGTAAATTTAAAAAGGTTTGCGAAATCAGTCGTTTTTATAGATGGATTCTGACTGCGTTCCAGCCTAACTCGTTTGGTGTTTTCTCTCCAACCATCCTTCAGGGTTCTGAACACAGCTACGTCCATAGGCTGTATTAAATGCGTCGCGTTTGGGTAGAGGGCTACTAAAATAATTCCATTTTGTTCACAAAAACGGCTAGTATGAAGTGTAAGGTGCGGTGCATGACCGTCTATAAATAAAATTACTGGCAACTCGATTTGTTTCTCTATAAGCCATGGATAAAATATATTTGCTACGAACTCTGGGCCCATTTTCGAAGTTCTGGGATATTTCCCATTTGTTTTATAAAGTAATGTAATTCTGGGTACACCATGTTTTTTTTGCCGATGCAGCTACTGATGATCCCCTGTCATAATCTTCCAATGCTGAGAGCATACTCTCTTCTGTGTAGTTTTTAAGAGTTTTTTTCTTTGGAGTAGCCATTTTCCCCTTCAAGACCTGAAAGGATCAAAAGTTGACATATCAAGCACCAAAAGTTGACAGGGGGTGTCAGCGATTGGGTATCGGCACGTTAGAACTGCGAAAGTCACATTTATGGATAATGTATTTTGAGAGGAATGAAAAGAGATAAAAAACAAATTCAAATTATATAAACCGCTTTGGAACCAAAAGTTGACACCCCTGTCAGCTTTTGGAGCCACATTATATTTTGGAACCAATACTTGACAACCCCCTAAAAACCCCAACCCCAAACAAATTAAAGGTAAACAAATACAGCAGACAATCACTTTTACTTCCTACTATAAGCTGAATTTTACTCATCATAAAAATATTATACATACCTTAGCTACCACAACTTTTCTACTAAAGATTTCTTAACACATTTACTAAAAAACACTATTTAAGTTCACAACAACATGCACCTGTTAATACAATATGGCACCATTTAGGCGGTAAAAGTACTATCAAGGCTAAAATCGTACATTGGGTACAGATGGAGACAGTTGTCTTATAGTCATGTTTTAGTGGAGTTTATTGCAGACAAACTCTTATTTTATCGAGATTTTGGTAAAGCTGTCAACTATTGGAGACCTGTCAGCTACTGGGTGTTTTACCTTAGGCGGGCTGAAAAGTGATACTTTAAGCCCTCAAACCAAGTATATAAAATGACCAATTAAGACCGGTCATACATAAAGTTATTTTATTCGTAAATCGTTGATCCCCTCGGTCACCTGAGTTAACACCGGTCGACTTCCTTGGGGATTCATCAAAAAAAAAGTGTATCAGGTACCAACTGAAAATAAAGTTACTTTTTAATTGTTTAATTGAATCTGTTGTTGCTTAAACACTTTAAGTCAGTTTAGGCAATTTTTTGGAAATCGAAAAAACCTCTTATAACCAGTGACTTAGAGTATTTAAGTGCTGCATTGCTTATGACAGACACCCAGTCGACTTTATGGAATATGCTGACTTAACGGTATGGATGAGAAATGACCGACTTGACAAATTCCCGTGTTTAACTCATTTTGACCTAAACTTGACTTGTGTTTAAGGAGCAACTCATTCAATTGCTTTACTTAGATAAAATAATAATGTTCCAAATTATTAAATAACTTTAATTTTAACCCCAAAGGCCCATATGGTTTCAGCACTTTTGACGATAACTCGATAACGAGGTGAAATTGATTTTTTTATTCTTTCACTTCGACTTATTTGACCTTTATAAACCCATATTTTACGGATGGGGCGCGACATAAATTTTATGATACACGCTGTATGCGTTTTGCAACTACACACGAGGATTTGTGGAACAGCCAGTTCTGACTAATTCAACATGATCGTCGATTTGCTTACACCGTTTCTGATGAAGTATAATTAATTATTAATTCAATTTTACACGAAAGGGTAATCATATTGTTTGCATGATATCACTACTACACAATGAAATAAATAATCAGTCCGTTTATGCGGTTGAGAATGTCCAGACAAATCTACCTGCAAATAATTTATTTCTTGAAACCAGCTGAATTAAGCTAGCGTGAAGAGAAGTCAAATCCAGAAGTGTCGTGGTTAATTATATCCGCCAAATTAAGTTTATTGAACTTGTCAGGCGTATCTTTGACCTACGTCAGTTAGTATTACCTGCCGAGGTCCATGCTCTTGCATAAAAAGAGGTAAAATATAGCAAATCATTTCAATATCGCATAGACATCTGTCTGCAATTTTTAATGATGTCTTGCGTATAAATGTATAAATTTAATGTGTTTGTAAAGACCTGAAATATGTCCATATTTAGAAAATATTAAAGAGCATTTTTAAATTTTATATGCACATAGCAACAAAACCGAACCTCGAAAAAAGTCAAGGTCAATAAATATGCGTTTAATTAGCCAAACAACTTCATTCAGGTCATCATAGATAGGATAGGTATAGGGAATATTTACAAAGTTATTTATTTATTTATTAGAACAGAGACGAATTCAAACGAGTCTGTAGATTGTTTATTTCAAATGGAATCTTGTCTTTAATGACTTGAATACTATTATTATTATTATTGTTATTGACAATGTCTTTTAGAAAGCCCCAAAAAATTAATCCATAGGGGTCAAATCCAGACTGTTAGGTGGCCATTTAATAGATCCATTATTCCCTATCCATATTGGGAAAACATTATTCAAATGATCTCGAACGGATAGGACACTATGCGGAGTTGCCCCATCCTGCATCCAAATCATATCATCCAGTTCGGCTTCCGGAAAATTCGGCAAAAGAATATTTTCTGCTCCTGGGATAATTATTTCCAGATAGGTAACTCCAGTTAAAGTATAATCATAAAATATAGGCCCAACAATTTTGTTTCTGAAAACTCCACACCAAACGCTAACAGTTTTGCTTAATGATTTTTTTATTTGTTTTACCAATCTTTTTCTGTTGTGCTTGTTTTCCCACGACCTTCGATATTTCCTATTAAAAACTCCTGCCGTAGAAAGGATGATTCTTCAGTCCATAATATTTTAGTAAAAAAATCTGGATCTTTATCCAACTTTTAAATCATCTGGCGGCAAAAGTCCAGCCTTTTCCTTTTATGAGCCTCTGTTAAAATTTGTACGGGTAAAATTTTATATGGTCTGTAGCTGTTATTTTTTAACATACGTTGGATTTTGAAATAACTTTTACGTAATTGATCGACTACATTATTTATTGAATGGTAGAAGCCGTTACTTTGTGATAATCAATCATAATGATAGAATAAAAACACTTTTTCTTTGTTTTTTATCACTGTGATATCACAGTGATAAAAAACAAAGAAAAGTGTTTGCATTATTTATACTACATTCAGAATTTTCTAAAAAATAATGCAATGTTTCAAAAAAAGTCTATTCGCGAATAAATATGGATGGGGTTACCTTCGAAATGAAGCAGTATATCTAGCTGTTCTCTCTGGTTTGCTTTTTTCTACTAAAACTGGAGGTATTTATTATTCACCTTTCGGTAAATATTTTTGAACGTATTTTCTGGTACTGTTAGACGACTTGGATTCAACACCTTATATGCTCTTTTTGCTGCACGTTTATTTTTGTTATTTTGTATATAACAAGTAAATATTTGGACTTTTTCTTCCTCATTGTAAACCATTTTGATTGTTTCATTATAGAAATGACACTTTTAAACATAATAGTTGTCATTTTTATAGCTCACTTTAAGAATGTTACCTTTTCCATATTTACAGTAACTAGTTTAACTAAGATATTCGACGGTTAATAACTCAAAAACGGTATATGGTAGGTGTAACATATGGTATATTTTTGAAATCAGAAATATTATTTTTTTGTATTCCCTGAAATCTGCACGCTACTGTACTTTTGATAGCATTTTAACAAAATTCTGTCATAACCACACAACTTTTATTTAAAACTTTTTTTCTGTAGGCAATAATACCGATGATAAGGGGTGGGTAATTTATAATGAATAACCCAGTCCAAAATAAAATACAAACTCTAAAAGATGACCCTGATATGCGAGTGAGTAGCGGTATAATAACATTTTACATAAAAATGTGGGATATGAAACGTTATATAATATCAAAAATTAATATTAATCGATATTTTAATAAAGAACATCCTACAAGTTTTAAATTTGCAAATGTTAAGTCGGTAGATGTCGAAAGTTCTTTTCTGCTTTACACACATGTGTTTACTCCACAAAGCATATCTTTTTTAGCAGAAAACATGGAAACTATGTTATAGTATACCTAAAGTGCAGCTGGAAAATTATGAAAACGCCGACAGAGGGATATATTTATGCGAACGTTCCCGCTCATGCGTTCATGCGCAATCTTTGCCTTTGTCCTCGGTTGTTAACACGTAAAAGTTAAGTTATGTTATATACTTATTTCATCACCTGCGATAATTATTGGGGTAAGTCGGGACTGTAGGTATCCACAAGGGACGCTACTGAAAACCGTCTAATTTGCTACCTGACTTATTACTAAAGCTGGCCGAGGTCACCTGGCCGACAGAGCCGTCATAAGACTCATATGTTTACATCATATCATAATACTTGAATAAGTACAATAAAATGGAAATAAATTTTAACAATAATGTTACATTTTATAAAAAAATTTTATAAAACTCACCCTTTTAAGCAGATTTATGAAGTAGTTTGGTTGTCGTCATCACAGAGTGGGGAAGATTTATAGTATAATAGCATCAGGTATGTTTCTACAGCTGTCTCTGTCAGCGATGTTCGCTTTGGTGAAAAAATATGTTTGTATTTTGAAAATGACCGTTCGACATCTACGGATGTAATACACTCATAAGTAAAACAATCTGTGAACTCACTTAACGAAGTTGTAGATGCACCATCACAAATTTGTCTTAATTTGCTAAAATCATGATCTTTCTGTGATACACTCTCGAATTTTTCACTAACGCGATTATTTTTGCGTCATTTATAGCCTGTAGCTGTGTATTTACGTCGTCCACTATTTGCAGCGATTCCACTAACGACAACGAACTATTTTGCAATTTTTCTATTGCGTCGTGTAGTCCTCTATAATTGTTATTAATAGTTTTTAAATCTGTTTCAAGGGAAACGTCTTGAAAGCTTGTCTGGCTTTCCCTAATAGCTGCAGCCTCGTTAGGGTTGAACTGTAGTATCACAGCTTTTATGTGTTGAAAATATTCAGCATAATAAGAAGCCGCTTTCAGCCACGTTGCCCAACGTGTAAGAATCGGCTCTGGTGGTTCAGGGATACCAGGACATTGTCTGTGAAATGCTCGAAGCCGTTTAGGAGATTTGAGAAATACTTTTTTTGTATTTGCTATTAATGCATCTACCTCTGGAAAACATTTTCGAATCGTTTCTGCCACAAGATGTAACGCATGCACTTTACACGTAACATATAGAAACCTACAATTGTCTCTTTGAAGAGAACGGCCTATCACGCGCATTGTCGCGGCACCATCAGTCACAAACATCAATACTTGACTTGTTGAAAGTTCAAATTTTTCGAATGTCTCCAACACCACACGCGTAATTATTTCGCCAGTACACGCAGTTAGTCTTTTACTAGCTAGTAAAAGTGGAAATGTTGGTTTAAGAGGGTCGAGTACACGTACTGTAATATTTAAAATAGAATTTTTTTTACAATCTGTCGTCTCGTTAATACATAACCAGAGCCGTGTATTTTTTAATCCACATTTAATCCTATTTACAATATCTTCACGAACAGCTGGAATATATCTACGTAACGATGTACGACTTGGTAAGTCCACCTGGGGATTTTATTTATTCCAAAACTCCCGAAATGGTTGTTTATCCAGTATGTGTAGCGGAATATTACAGGCTATTAACATTAACAATAAATCAAACATAAACTGAGTTGTCAAAGGCATGCCATTTTTTTTATTTTGATGTTGCACGGTATTGATATGACGACGACAATCTGTTTTGTGCCAGCACGTTAAGTCTTGATTGCAAACGTTACAAATTATTTTACATCCGTCATAGAATAAATCCGGAAATTCACCGATAAATTTATTCACTGTGTCCGCGTACGGTCGTTTTTTTACCCTTTGGCGCGTTTGACATTATGTATAATTTATAGGTACAACCTCACGCATTAACCTTTCAAATAAGACTGCAGCGTAAATCACTTCTAAATCGGTACGTGTGACGCCAGCGTAAGACCGTGGCTGTACTCCAGCCACCTCGGCCAGCTTTACTTATTACTATTACTCGTTATGTAGTTGTTTTCCCCACCTTATATATAATTTGTGAAAGAAAAATATTTCAAGGTACTTATCAATCTAATCAACGGATCCATTAATAAATAATAATTAGGTAACATTTTTGTTACTAAATGATAATGAATTTTTCAAGGTAAATAATGAATGAAATATATTTCATATCTATCTGCGAAAATAAAATAAAACCAGTTCATATAATTTAATAATAAATAAATAAATAACAAATAAATCAACAGTTGACAAATTATTAATTTAACGTACGGTAAAAAAACAATAATTATTTCAACTGTCACTATATAATTTTGTATGCGCTTTCTGGCAGTCTGTCATTTGTTTCCAGAGCTTACTTTATATTAAACTTTTTTTTACCATATGTTAGGGAATATTACATACGGTGTTCGATTTAACTTAAGAAAAATTGATTACTACCTAGTGTAAATAGAGTATTATGTGTATCTAGCTGAAAATATTTTTTGAAATATGAAGTTTTGATTGCTGAACAAATTTCATCTTAATTTTTTCTTCGATGTATCGTATAATGGCTAAGAGGTTCCTGAAGAAATACGCACTAGGTGAACACCCCGTATAATATATTACTAGAGTGCTTAGAAGATACGGGATTTCGCGGAAATATGTTGAATTTAATGAGAAGTTGTTTGAGCGATTGTCTTAATAAATGGTGTCAAAAATGAAAAAAAAAAGGTAGAGTATGGTGTCCCACAAGGCACAGTACTCTGGCCAATATTGTTTAATATTTATCTGACTAATTTATTTTATCAAGAGTCCTCAGGCCAGGTAGTAACTTTCGCAGATGCCACGGCATATTTATATACTGATAACTCTTGGGAATCACTATATAAAAGAGCTTAATTAGATTTTAAAAAACTGAAAAAGGGTCGATTTCCGCCTTTTAACAATCAACTTTGATAAAACAAAATATATGACCTTTTCAATAAACAAAATGAATAACTTACCTAATCTTATTATACAACATGACAACATAACATCCGAACAGTTAGTAATCGAACATGTCCATGACATAAAATATTTAGGAGTACATATTGATTGTCACCTGAAATGGAAAATACATATAAAAAAGCTGATAATTAAAATAAGAAGCATTTTAGAAAAATTTAAACAATTCACGCAATTTTTAGGCATACGAGAGCTAAAGATTATGTATCACGCATTTGTTGAATCGCACCTCATTTACGGAATAATAGCATGGGGTGGAGCTAATCAGAATCATATAAAAGCACTAGAAATTATTCAAAAATGGATCCTTAAAATTATTTTTAAAACAGATATTACTTACCCCAGAGATTCTTTGTTTCGGTTGGCAAAGGTGGCGGATGACAGCTCTTTTGTATAACCATCCTGACGGAGCAGAAAAAACTAAAAACAAAAAATAAATCAGTCATAAAAACGATACACGATATAAAAGAGACTCGTTTATAACACCAACAGCATAAAAAACGTTATCTCAAAGATGTTTTACTTACCTAGGTCCCAGAACCTATAACGAACTGCCACCTGTAACAAAAAAAATTAATTTATTAGGCCTTTTCAAGAAAAAGTAAAAAATTATATACTGAACATACCTAAAATACAATTATGTAAATTAATTGATTTAAAAAACTTTTAACACGATATCTAAAAACACTACTTCATACAATAAAATTAAGATAAACGTATAAAATCGGTTTATATCCTGCATCATAGTAAATCATTGTTAAGTTATTTAGTTTATATAAGTTACTGATATGTATATTGTTATGAGTTATATATATATGTGTTCGTGTTATTTGGGTATGGCGCGCGTGTGTGCGTGTGTGGAGGATACGTGTGTGGGTGTGTGTGTCTGTGTGTGTGTGTGTGTGTCTGTGTGTGTCTGTGTGTGTGTGTGTGTGTGTGTGTAAATTACAAAAAAAAAGTAAATGTACAAAATGAATACTCTTCTGCTGCAGATAAGGTTGCTCTTGCAGAATTCGTTTGTATGTTTATTTACCCATTTCTCATTTTTCTTTTCTTATTTATTTTTTTGTATATTTGTACATTCATTTATTATTATTTCAGCGTTTTGGCAAATAGCCAGGAAAATAATTGTTTAAAAAGATATATGTTATACTTATCTGTGATAAGATTTGTAAAAGTTAGTAAATAATAATTAACAAAAATTTTCAGTTAATATTATTTTTCATTCCACTCTATTATATTATTATATTATATTGTTATTCATTGTTACATTGTAAATGATTTAATTTTGGATAAATAAATTATTATTATTATTATTAAAATTATTATATATTTACAAAAAACCAAGACCGATAGTCATTTTCTGTAGTACCGTCTTTAAACACGGGTCCGACTCGACCTTTTAGACGGCGAGTTTTAAGACGTGTTATTATTTGAAAATATATGTATAGTATATCCAGTCTCAGTGTAAACAGTCCATCTGCTACCAGGTAATCTCATTAAAAAGTCTTGTCTGCTATGAAATAACACGGAATTCGTGCCTAAATATAACGAACAATACTCATCTATTTGACGTCCATGGCATGGATGTAATAACGAGTGAAATTTATAGTGTTTACACTGAGATTGGATTAACTGTACCTACGCATCTGTTTTTGTTTACAAAAACATATAATATAGGTATATTAAAAATATGTATCGAGTTACTTAGTTTTTAGAAGGGCCCCCTCATGACCTTGGGCCCAGGGCTCCAATCATATGAAAGACGGCACTGATTTTCTGAAATTTCTCTACGACAATGTACGGTAATAATTTATTAATTTATTCCGCGCCTTGCAACCTATCACAAATCAGCTTTGATTGAACGACATGCCACGTATGCCATACGTAAAAAGTGCAATTTGTGCGACTTGATCAGTTGAACTGACCTCCTGCTTGTTAACACCGAACTATATCTGGTTGAAATGAAAATAACATAAACGCTATATTTATTAAACGGAGAAGGAAGTTTAAATCACACTTTGTCTGGTATACGCTAGTGTAATTAAATTAAAGTTAAAGTTAGATCCACTTACATATATGCAACATTGTTTTGCACTGTGAAACAACAAATATATATAATTTAAATACAATGGTACTTTTTGTTTCTCAATACAAAATTTAATCAAGTCAAATATCTATCTATATGTATGTATAATAAAGTAAACTAACAAAATTTGTGGCAAGGTTGAAATGCCACGCAAACAACAAAGTTATTATCAAGTACTCTATTTTTTTTAAAGTAAATTAAAAACCCATATACCTAGCTACTAATTAAATTAATACGCTTAAAATTGGTTCTTATAATGATTATAAAAGATCTATATCTTGAACGTTATCTCGCCCAAATGAGTTATAAACAACGGTATTATGTTTAAAAATATGTATAAATGTTATTACTATTTATCTTCATTATATTTTGTAAAAAAAAAGTATTCCACAGTGCATCCCTGGTGGGGATCGAACCCACGACCTTTGGATTAGAAGTCCAACGCGCTATCCACTGCGCTACAGGGACTATGGTTTTAATTTGTGTCTTGACGTAAAAATGCGGAGAATCCGAGGGATGTGGACAAACATCCTATTAATACTCTTAATAACGGCTATGTGGACAAGCTTCTTAACAATACTTTTGTGCTTAAGAATATACTGAATTAGAGAACACTTAAAAACATAGTATAATAAATGAATACTATTATAAATCTGCGGATAAATAATTACTGGGTGAAACCATTAAATTTATAGGTACATAATTCACGATACACATTTTTAATTTCCCTTAAAAAATAATAATCGTAAAAATGTTCGAGACCCTGATACAAAACATAAATAGTTTTTTCTGTTATGTCTGTCTATTTGTCGGTAGGTGCCTGAATACGTTCTAGAGCCAAAACTATTTAAGCCATTGACAAAAATTGAATATCTAGACTCCGACACTGGTGGGAGGAGCCCAATCGTTTTCTAGATATTGGTCAACCAGAAACGAAGGATAATGTGTGCAATTTTTAGCTTTCTTTTGTAAATATTTTGAAAATTATGGGGTTATTGAGAAAATGTAAAGAACAAACATATTCTAAATAAAATTTGCAACAATTTGCCACGTTATAATCTTTTAGAATTTCTAGCCGGTAAAACTAAATCTTTTCATATGACACGAGGAGCAAGAATCTGCATCCTCTCAGACGGCCAGGCAGCACTTAAAGCTTTAAGTTTTGTTACTTGTAAGTGTAACATAGTCTGGGAATGTCTACGAACAGTAAAGCAACTGGGAAGGAACAACAAGGTTACCTTGTTATTGATATTTAACAATGTCATTTATTAAAACAATAAACCTAAGCAGTTCCCACATAGATAGCTGGGGAACACCTTGCTTGATATAGAAGTACCACTTGATAATAGCTAAAGCCTACTGCAAAGGTAGCACTATGTTGTGTTCTTCTGTTCATGTGTAACCTCATCGACGAAAGTATTCATAGTGAGCTACGGAATCTGGTGTTTCGGAATTATTGTCCCCCATCATTGCAGCTTAGCTTAAGAAATTGACCTGTTGGACACAAAAACACGAATATAAAATAGTGTTGTGCTTTCCACCTATCGTTTAGTTGTTGTGCTGATACGCTCCATATCCCATTACTTAAGCTACATTGCGCTGATGAGGATCCATAATTCCGAAACAGCAGTGGTCAATAGATACGTCGGGTTTATTTTTGGAATATAGAGCACACTTCCCTTTTTGTATATTCATAATGTTTCGACACGGACGAATTTAGAGAATTTTTTTTCAAAATTCGCTACTTTAGGATTTATTCAAATCAACACCAAAGTATATACAGTGCGCTCACCCATTGTTGGACTTTTCCGTATGAAGAGAAATTAGGCGAACATGTTATAATTATATTTATTGCGTTAATGCACTTTTAAGTGTGTTAATTCGAATTCTAATAAGTTTTTTATTACTCCGAATTTTTAAAACTTAACTATGGCGCATCACAGCAAATGTTTTCTTTGCATTCTTTTCGAGTCTCAGCAACGGATGGGAGAACTGTAGTATTGACTGAAATTTAAAAATTCCCTTCGTTAGTTGGAATCTAGGCAAAACAGCTAGAATCCTATCACAAGGGTCAAATTAGTGTAAAAACGGAATAAAAAAAATTGACAAATTGATAAGTCTCAGGCACAACATGTTTGGAATAAAAGACGAGGTGAATTGGATACAGGCAGAGATTATTGAGTAGTAGGAACAATCCAATCAATTTGCAGAATAGAATTTTTTCAAGTTTATTTTAAGGATCGCATTTTTTATATGTCATTTCTGGAGGTTAGACACTTCATAAAGTAGAAATACAGATAACCAGGACAAAATAGAAATATTAATCATAGCAACGAAACGAACAACTGCCTCTTAAGAGAAACCCTGGTCTAGACGTTTTATTACATAATACAATAAAATAAAAAAACAATGGGTTTCACAGGATATAAAGTGTGTTCTCTGAAAGCGCGAAGTTTCTCAAAAAAATCTGTTAACATCTGCAATTCGTAACTACTCTATGTGTAAAGCGCCTAAGCGGTACCGGCGCCCTGTACTCAACAGAGTGAATAATGCCAGTTTTAATCATCTCAAGTTGGCTGGCGAAATGCATGTCGAATGTGGTATATGGTGTTTTGGTTTTGTATAAAATAATTCAGGGGCCGCTGCAATTTCCGGATGAAATTGTCAATTAAAGTGATTTATAAACGCTGTTTAGATGAGGAGCGCCTAAAAGCAGGAACGTTATCCAAGCAACGGCGCACGCGCGCCATTCGTAGCTGTCTAATTTGTAATTCGCATATTCGATATCATTTTTAAAGGGGAATTCGGCACCGTGAAAATAAACAAACTATAATAAAGGACAAGGAAAATAAACAAACTATAATAAAGGGCAAGGAAAATCTTACGAACGAACTAAAAAATACTTATTTAAAAAAAAATAATAATAAGTTTGTGATTCCAACCCTGGACCTACCGCGTGCTAGGCGAGTATCTTCTCTATCGTCTACCGAGTTCCTTGCTGACAAGCGATTCCAAAAGGATTTAATACACTATGAAATGTCATGTAACTGCGCATGCCCTGTGGCTATCTTGAAACGGCCAATGGTGCGCCGTTGCTTGGATAACGTTCCTGCATTTAGACGCTTCTTTTAGATGCAGCAGACAGTCGGTAGTGTAAATTTGAGCTGGATAAATATTACATGTACAAGACATGTATTAAATAGTAAACAGTATTTCGTCAAGTAATAAGCGCACAAAGAACCTATTGAACAAATTTCAACCAAAATAATAATAAATAAAAAACATGTTTGCACTTGACTTTTTTACTAAATGAGCTAACAAGAGGAGAGTCAGACGTTCATTCATGTCTCTGATTCTAACTAAACCTCGTGATCCCTGTGGCGTGTGGAAGATGAATATTCCAAATCCTTATAAAATAAGCTAAATGCTGAATATTCAGAGGCCTAGTACTCGGAAACGCTTGAAAAGCGCGCCCTATTATTTCGACAAAGCTGAGGACTGCAAGCTGACGAAGTTTCGGCCAAATCAAAGACTTGAACGTCTGACCATCACCAGTTTTAATCATCTCCAGATGATGCCAACTTGGTTGGCGAAACGCGCGCCGAGTGCAGTATATAGTGTTTTGGTGTTTCGTGGAAAACTACGTCAGTGTTATCACCTTGTAAGTACAAAATTAGTTGAGGATTGCAAGCTCACGCAGTGTGGCAACATGCCTAGGAGTTCCAATCGTAAGATGAATTATTTAAAATCGTGAGAAAATAAGTAGTCCCTGAAAAATCATAAAAACTCGTTAAACTGGGAGGGTGGAAACCCTTTTATAAATAAAATAACGTCAAACCTAATTGTAATATAAAACCTGTTTATTGAAAAAAAAATAAAATAAAAACGTCAAATTTATAAACTATCCTAAATAAAATATAAGAAAATCTATAGACTGCTTTGGGCAACTTCAGCTCTTATACCAATTCAACATCTTCATCATCATCATCATCATTATAAAATTTATAACTCTTTGACACATAATTAATGATTAATTCTAAGCTACGTTTACTTGCTCATAAATGACACTGGTTATATTTTCAAATAATGAGATTGAATATACATATCGTGAGATCGTGAGATTAAGGATGAAATCACGAGATCTCACAATTAATCCTGATATCTTGCCACACTGAGCTCTCGAAGCTTCGGCCGAATCGGAGACTTGACCGTCTGACCCTTCCCCTTGGAAGTAAAAATTTGACGAATGAATGGCCGCATTCCATTACTTCGCGCTTAAAACGAATAGGCTTTAGATTTATGCGTATACTACCTATAAATTATACATATTATATACATGTTTATTTTGAATATATTAATATTTACGCCTCCTGCTATTTACACGTACGACACCTACAATGCTACAGTGTTTTTCATTCCTAGTTGTTTTAGCTGTTTTTAAAAATGTATTCAAATTTAAAAGTTTAAAATTGTTTGTGAAATAAAACAACAAAAAAAATGTTTTTGATCGACATTTGTTTGTTAAGTAGAATTTGACTTATCCGAGCAAAAAGTAGAGCTGTTACAACTGTTATTTACTTTAATAAAACAGATATCTGTATGAAAATAAAAATGTATAAGGTGTTTCAATCATGACAAACAGTACATACTTCTAGCGGTGATAAAGGAATAGCCAAGTATTCAGGAACGGCTATGTAAATTTTTCTGTTCCGCTTAATTACTGAGATACAGGGTGATACTTTTGGCCTAAATTTATCATTTTTTTTAACAGAACTTCCTTACTATTTATCAGGATTTGTTTAAATTTTATACGCTTAGTGTACTTATCGCATTTGATATACTACCGTTAGTATATTTAGTAATTCCAAAGCCGGACTTTTTTAATTAGATTTTTCTTATTCCGGTAAAAACGATCTCCCTGTAAATTTGTTCAGCCTTCAGTAGACACTTATTAAAGTCCATAAAAAGATCATAATATCAAATTTCTATACTGCTTAATTATTCCACAGTGTGATTTAAACTTAGGCCAAAAAACATCATTTTGCTTCACCTGTATAATATGATCTATGGGGTTATCATAAAGTAAGGGGTCTATTTTAAATTCTTATATAATATTTAAGGAAATTATGCTAGTAGCCGAAAGTAAACAGAATCTAGTTGCCTCAATAATTGGATTTTAGTGTATCTATGGAAAACAAAAGAATTGTCGTGACAACTATTGATACAAGTGTCAAACGAAATAATCGTAATTTAGAGAATTGTTCTCAAATTAAAACTCGCGTAACGTAAATTGTAACAATTTCAATTTGGATCTGCAAACAAGAATTGATTTAGTGCAATGGTATTATGAAGGCGGTAAAAATTACACTACTGGATTACGAAGATTTCGTACGAGAATGGGTTTGAGAGCAGGGCCGTGCAAAATGAAGGCGTATCGTAATTTGATTAGCAAATTTGAAAGAACAGGGTCTGTAAAAGACCTACCGAGGTCAGGAATACCTAGGATTAGTGATGTCCAAGTTTCAGAAGTTCTTCGGAAAATCAAAACGTAGCCAATACTAATCCGCTAGCAATCAGTAGTTTGAATGCGATATCAAAACGATTACAAATGCCATACACCACGGTTTGGAAAATTTTACGAAAAATCCTAAAAAATGTATCCCTATAAACTGCAACAGCTGTTTGATTTAAAGGACGCAGATTTTGCTCTCAGGTACGATTTTTCATTACACGTATTGGCTCAGATGGAAATTAAACCCGAATGGTTATCCCGTATTTTATGGACAGATGAGGCTCATTTCTCTCTTAATGGTGGAATTAATACTCAAAACTGTCGAATATGGTCAACAGAAAATCCACATGAAATCGTTCAGCAAGGCCTTCATGACTAAAAAGTCACCGTTTGGTGCGGTTTCACAGCTAATTTCATCATTGGTCCATACTTTTTCGAGGTAATACAGAATGGGGAGGCCGTATCTGTAACTGTTACTAGTGAATGATACCTGCAAATGTTAAGGGATTATGCAATTCCACAGTTGCAAAACGAGCACGAAGGAATTGAAAACATGATTTTTATGCAGGATGGAGCACCCTCGCACATTTACCGACCAGTTAAAGAATTGTTAACTGCGGTTTTTCAAGATCGTGTTATAAGCAGACATTTTGCAAATTCATGGCCACCAAGATCGCCTGATATTAACTCAGCGGATTACTGGCTGTGGGGTTATTTAAAAAAATTTGGTGTTTAGAACACGGCCAACAACGCTGGAGGAATCAAAGGACAGTATTAGAGAGCAAATTCGTGCAATTCAACCTGAAATGTTGAATAGTGCTGTATACAATTTGGAGGAACGGTTTGTAATTTTACAACAAAATGGAGGTCATATCGAGCATTTGCGGTAACTAGTGTTTGACATCAGAAATCCCATTACGTAAGCAACTAGATTCCATTTACTTTTTGTTATTAATTTGATTTGTTAAGAATATATAATAAGTTGAAATACATCACTTACTTTATAATCACCCGTTATATCAATTTTCCGTTTTAATCTGTAAAGAGGTTATAAATACGAATAATTTATCTACGTTTTGCCCAAAGAATCAACCAAATCGGTCCAAGGAACAAAAAAAATTATCAAACTTCAAACTTAATCGAAATTGGAAAGTGCCCATTTTTCGTGCCGGCCAGTGTATTTTACTGCAATTTTCTTCACGGAGTTTATTAACTTTTGCCCCGGTTAAAATATTTATTTAATAATAATTAGCACATTGCTACGCCTACATTGCATACCCCGAACAAGTTCACTTTCCTTTTGCAAAATATTACTGGAGGCTGTTGGAAAGGCCGACTTCAAATATAGACCAACCAGCCTGCGCCGTCTACATTTTATTGTATTTAAATGTTACAATACATATGCATTTAAATGTTACAATACATATGCATTTATGGTTTACAGTCCTCATTCATATTTGCACATAATCGGCTTATTCCATAATATCGACTGTTTCCTCAACGTTAACTAGGTCGCATTATACATATGTATGTATTTACCTTAGCGCAACTATGGTATAACAATATACCTAAGTATCGTTTATCCTCTCTTTTACACGAACACCTCGTCGTTTACTTTAATAATAGTCTAGTCTATAAGCTTAAAATGGTGTTAATTCTACATACTATTATTAAAATTATGTGGTTTAGCTCATTCGATCCGGAATGATGTCTAGATCATTGTGCCAAATAATTAAATTAGCCCATAAAAAATTCCAAAAGTTATATAAACAATTAAACACCTTCAAAAAATAGTGTTTGGTTTGTAGCTTATTGTTCGTAAATTATAAATATTTTCGAAATTTGAAAAAAAAGATCCTTAAAGAGGAGGAAATTTAGTAAAAAAAAGTTCCAACTCCCGGAACTGTACCTCCATTATTTATAATTTTAATTTAACGCTGAAAATAGCCCTCCGCGCGCCATTGTTAGGTTGCGCGCACGGCCTCGAAAGTGAGTACGTCACTTAAAAAATTTTTTTAAGTACTTAAAGTTAATTAAAAAATCTAAAAAAATTATAGTATAATCTAAACACTTTAAAGAATTGATTCCCGTTGGAATTTTTCATAAAAACAAATTTTTCAATATGCTAGACGATTGTTAATTAACAAAATTTTTTCAAACTTCCTTCATCGTTCTAAACTAAAAAAAATGTTTAAATAATTGCCGTAAAATTATTTCGCTTCGTGGAGCTCTTCTTATATACATACAAAACAAGATTGCGTCATCAAAGTTTTAAAAATGTTAATACTTTGTTTATAATAATTTTTTTAAGTTAACAAAAAAAGAAAAAACACAATAATGTTGTAAAGAAAATTTTTTCTTTATTTATTATTATATTTTTCGTTTTTATGTCAATAAAAGACATTTATTAATTGAAAAAAATAATTTTTTTCTCCATTTGTTTATAAAAAATTTTATAAACAAATGGACTATTTTTATATTTTTAAAAAATTTTTTTTCTAATTTTATAGAGAATTGTCAATTATGATTTTTGAAAAAAAATTTTTTCTTAATAATTATTTTTAATTGTTTATAATCGTTTTTTCTATATATTTGTTGTTTAAATTATTAGTTAAGAATTTTTTTTTCTAAAAATCATAATTGACTTTTTCTCTACAAAATAACAAAAAAAAATTTTTTTTTCATTAACAATTGCATTGTTTATTAACTTTACAATTTGTTATAAACAAATTCTCAACTTTGTTTTATTTTTTTTCTGAAAGTAATAATAATTACAAAAACGACCTCGTGCATTAAAATACCGAAAAAAATTTCATTAAAAAAATTACATAAAAAATAGAATGAAATTTTTTTCGGTATTTTAATGCACGAGGTCGTTTTTGTAATTATTATTACTTTCAGAAAAAAAATAAAACAAAGTTGAGAATTTGTTTATAACAAATTGTAAAGTTAATAAACAATGCAATTGTTAATGAAAAAAAAATTTTTTTTTGTTATTTTGTAGAGAAAAGTCAATTATGATTTTTAGAAAAAAAAAATCTTAACTAATAATTTAAACAACAAATATATAGAAAAAACGATTATAAACAATTAAAAATAATTATTAAGAAAAAAATTTTTTTTTTCAAAAATCATAATTGACAATTCTCTATAAAATTAGAAAAAAAAATTTTTTAAAAATATAAAAATAGTCCATTTGTTTATAAAATTTTTATAAACAAATGGAGAAAAAAATTATTTTTTTCAATTAATAAATGTCTTTTATTGACATAAAAACGAAAATATAATAATAAATAAAGAAAAAAATTTTCTTTACAACATTATTGTGTTTTTTCTTTTTTTGTTAACTTAAAAAAATTATTATAAACAAAGTATTAACATTTTTAAAACTTTGATGACGCAATCTTGTTTTGTATGTATATAAGAAGAGCTCCACGAAGCGAAATAATTTTACGGCAATTATTTAAACATTTTTTTTAGTTTAGAACGATGAAGGAAGTTTGAAAAAATTTTGTTAATTAACAATCGTCTAGCATATTGAAAAATTTGTTTTTATGAAAAAATTCCAACGGGAATCAATTCTTTAAAGTGTTTAGATTATACTATAATTTTTTTAGATTTTTTTAATTAACTTTAAGTACTTAAAAAAATTTTTTAAGTGACGTACTCACTTTCGAGGCCGTGCGCGCAACCTAACAATGGCGCGCGGAGGGCTATTTTCAGCGTTAAATTAAAATTATAAATAATGGAGGTACAGTTCCGGGAGTTGGAACTTTTTTTTACTAAATTTCCTCCTCTTTAAGGATCTTTTTTTCAAATTTCGAAAATATTTATAATTTACGAACAATAAGCTACAAACCAAACACTATTTTTTGAAGGTGTTTAATTGTTTATAACTTTTGGAATTTTTTATGGGCTAATTTAATTATTTGGCACAATGATCTAGACATCATTCCGGATCGAATGAGCTAAACCACATAATTTTAATAATAGTATGTAGAATTAACACCATTTTAAGCTATAAGGTAATGCTAAGATAGTTTAATTCACAAGTTAAAAATAGTGTTAATTAGTGATAAAGGTCGTAAAAATATGGGCAATAGCTCATTGGATTCGGAATGACGTCTAGAAAAATGTATAAAAATTGTTTACCAGCACATAAGAAATTGCAAAAGTTATTAACAAATTAAGATAAAAAAAAGGCATTTAGTTTCTCGCAAATAATTCAGAAACTATTAATAATTAAGAAATTTAAAAAGAAAGATTCTTAAGGAGGACGAAATTTCCGATAAAAAAAGTCCTAACTCCCGGAACTGTATCTCCATTATTAATAATTTTAATTTAATGGTGAAAATAGTGCTCCGCGCGGCGAGCGCGACGCTGCCGCAGACGTCACAATCCGACCGTAGCAACAAAAAAAATTTTTTTGGCTATAAAATATTAATTAAAAAATTTCAAAAAATTATCGAATCATCTAGACATCCCAAGGAACAATATCCACTTAAAAAAATTTTTTTTCATCCATTTTTCATAAAATGCGCTTATTGTTAATTAACAAATTTTTTTGACGTTCACGTTTATGTTTATAGATATTTGTCAAACTAAAGACTTGAAAATTATAACCGATATATATATTCAAATAATAGATTAACAAAAGATTTTTTTTCGCTTCAAATTTGTTTGTTTATTTAATAAACAATTTGTAATAAACAATGGTCGAATGTATTAATATTTTTTATAGAAAAAAAAATACTAAAAACAACCATATATTTAACCAATATAAAAAAAATTCGATTTTTTATAGAATTTTCAATTTTGCTACTCTACAGAAATTAAAGTGCCTCCTTCTTTTGTCAAGTTATTAACCTCTATATCATTTAAACTATTAGAGATACGACAATGGATATTCATATTCAAGTCGTTTTTATAAAGGATTAATTAATCTTTAAAATGGGTTAACCCCCTAGTTTGTAACTATTGTTAATCAGCTATTATACGCATTTGTTTATAAAAAATTAAGGTTTCTTTGTCATTTTCGAATCTTTTATGACTTATAGCTTATTAAATATTGCAGATACAGTAATAGACCTTCAAGACAATTTTGTTCAGTGATTAAATATCTACCGAATAAGCTTTTGATCATATCTATATCTCTTATAGTTTAAACTCTAAACGTATTTTTATTAATATTCTTCAAATTCGTATTCCGTTAACTATATTTTTATTTATTCTATCATTAATTAATTTAAAAAGCAGCAGCAGCAGCTCCTTGAGTTATAAGCTAATGTAACTTTTTATAATGTATGGAAAGAAAAAAGTATAGAAGAATATTAAAAATTGATACAAAAAAAAATTCATATACATATATACGGAATACGAATTTGAAGAATATTAATAAAAATACTATAGGCGTATTTTTTTTTAACTTTAAACTATAAGAGATATGGATATGATCAAAAGCTTATTCGGTAGATATTTAATCAATGAACAAAATTGTCTTAAGGTCTATTACTGTATCTGCAATATTTATAAAGCTATAAGTCATAAAAGATTCGAAAATGACAAAGAAACCTTAATTTTTTATAAACAAATGCGTATAATAGCTGATTAACAATAGTTACAAACTAGGTGGTTAACTCATTTTAAAGATTAATTAATCCTTAATAAAAACGACTTGAATATCCATTCTCCTATCTCTAATAATTTAAAAGATATAGGGGTTAATAATTTAACAAAAGAAGGAGGCACTTTAATTTCTGTAAGCAAAATTGAAAATTCTATAAAAAAATCGAATTTTTTTTTGTATTGGTTAAATATATGGTTGTTTTTAATATTTCTTTTCCTATAAAAAAAATATTAAAACATTCGACCATTGTTTATTAAATAAACAAATAAATTTTAAGCGAAAAAAAAATTTTTTTTTACTTTGTAGAAAATTGCAAATGATAAATGTAGAAAAAAAAATCTTTTGCTAATCTATTATTTCAATAATGAAAAAAGTTAAAAAAATGATTATTAACAATAAAAAAAATTTTAGAAAAAAAATTTTTTTTTAAAAAAATAATATTCCGCTAATAATTTGGCAAAAAAAAATTTTTCTGAAATATGCAACTGATCCTTTTGTTTATAACATTTTCTTAAACAAATACCACTAAAAATTTAAAAATTATAAAATCTATAGTGGTTTTATATACAAAAACAGTGATAATAACAAATATTGATAAAAAAAATGTTTCATTTTTTTTTATCGTTTATTAGTTTTTGTTAACGTAAAAGATTAATAACTAATGAACTATATCAATTAAAAATATCGTGATGTGATTATTTCATAAAGTATACTTGTCACAATGTACCCAGCATCGGTTATAATTTTCACGTCTTTAGTTTAACAATTATCTGATTATAAATATAAACGTGAACTCCAACAAAAAATTGTTAATTAACAATAAGTGCATTTTATGAAAAATGGATGAAAAAAAATTGTTTTTAGTGGATATTGTTCCTTGGGATGTCTAGATGATCCGATAATTTTTTGAAATTTTTTAATTAATATTTTATAGCTAAAAAAAATTTTTTTGTTGCTACGGTCGGATTCTGAGGTCTGCGGCAGCGTCGCGCTCGCCGCGCGGAGCACTATTTTCACCATTAAATTAAAATTATTAATAATGGAGGTACAGTTCCGGGAGTTAGGACTTTTTTTATCGGAAATTTCGTCCTCTTTGCGAATCTTTTTTTTTTAATTTCTTAATTATTAATAGTTTCTGAATTATTTGAGAAAAACTAAATGCCTTTTTTATCTTAATTTGTTAATAACTTTTGCAATTTTGTATGTGCTGGAAAACAATTTTTATACATTTTTCTAGACGTCATTCCGAATCCAATGAGCTATCGCCCATATTTTTACGACCTTTATCACAAATTAACACCGTTTTTAACTTGTGAACAGGCTAAAGTGACACGAAAACCCCCATGACAATAATTTAATAAAAACAAATATTAAACTTGATTTTCTCTTTTTTTTTCAGTCATTCCAAGGCAGCCAAGGTCGAGCTTATTTGTTCAATTCAGTGTAAGTGTTAAAAATTTTAAGTTTAGTCTTATTTAGATTTATGTTTCTCGTGATTTACTAATCCCAATTTTCATAACTGGTGATTGAAGAGGGTACTTTAGTACTCGTAGAGGAAATGATATATCTCAAACTGTTAGATGTTTTTAAATTTTGGTAAGCTGTGGAAAATCTTAATTTTGTTCCCATAAATGACGCGATGGTAGTTTTATTCACTTAGGTTATGTTAAAAAGTCAAAAATAAAACGGCAAATTAGTTTTACATTGTAGCCAGTAATTCAGTAAACCTGAAAGTTCTGTTTTTTTATCCAAAGGAAATCTTTCGATTTGGTTAAATAATGAAGGACAAGGTGTGATAAATTTTACAAAAGATGAAGCCATGTATTTGAGCTTGACCAAAGAAAATTAGTAACAGTTGAAACAATTGTCATAGATGTTCTCCCATCTTTAAATAAAATATCGGAATCAAAAGAAGACTGCTACCCCGATTCCATAACTGTGACTGACATCAAAGCAAGTATTAAATTGCAAGATATTCTTAATATTACCGTTAAAAGGATTCTGAATATTGATTCTGGGAATGTATAAGATGCTCAAGAAATGGTCTTATACGTAAAATGGTGACGTGGCGGTTCAGATCAGTCAGAATACCGATAAGCAAATTTTATATGGAGAAAGTGAGTTAATTTCTGATGCAAGTCTTTGTGTTGCCTCAATGGTACCTTTAAAAATAATCGATGGCCTAAACAAGGGAGTTATTTTGGAAAATCAAATTCCGTATTTAAGTGGATTTTCGTTCGGTTTCCATTGAATTGAAAACTATTTTATCGTAATACCTAAGTAATACTAGTAAATCAATATGAGATAATTTAACTTTGTTTTCCTTAAATAAGTCCCTGTATATTTCAAAATATTTTTAAAGTACGCACATTTTGACACGCATAAAATATTTGTTTCCAAATTTATGGCCGATATTGGACTTTGACGCACTAATGACAATATGAATTCTATTATATTTAAATTTTAGTTATATTTGTATCTATAGCTAGTCCTACCTGTATTGCACAGGAAGCCTGCCTGCAATTAAGAAAATTAATATAGTAAAGCAAAAATCGTCATTAAAAACGCCTCTCGATATCTTGAATTGTCTGTCTCACTCCCACGCTAGTCGTTTGCGTTTATTCGTCCACGCGCCTCCATTTGTAGTGTCTGCTGGGCTTATGCTGCCGAATTTTTCGTCTGCTGTGGCAAATTTGAAAAATGCATGAATAAACAAATCGATTGGTGTACTCATTTTTCTTGTACCTTGTAGTTCGGATAATGGCATTTTTTTTGTCAAATTCAACTGCAACTATGGAAGTTAAGCTGCCGATGAGACCGTCTGCCGCTATAAAATAATGCCGTTTAGAGTTTTCTCTATCAAATGGTTCGTTTTTTTGTACCTTGCAGTTCGGGTTAGGTTCATTGTACACCGTTTATCCACGACTCAGCCTCGGAGTCAGAAGTAAAGGATAGTCTCCCTTGGCTCCTACCATCAAGGTCATCGTCGAAGCCAAGGATATTGGCGCGACTTAACCTCGGCAGACGGTCGGTTAAAGCATCTTTATATACAGGGTGTTCGTGAAATACATGCATATATTCAAATCGGTAAATACTCGCATCATCCTGATATTCGCAGAAATATTTATTTTTCAAGTTTATCTAAAAACAATCAAGAAAAAATAATGTTGAATACTACTGTATATTACCTACGTCCATGCTATTTGTCATCGCCTCCATTTGAAGCCCTTCATTCATAACTGGTACGAGGCGTTGCCATATGATTTACGTTTCACTATGTTGGTATTTACTAGATCACGTAAGTGGTGCGTATCTAAGTAAAATCATGTTATTGTTCGAAAATTGTGTGCTCAAGCTTGTTAGTGCATTCAACGGTTTGTGTATTTGGATTTTTAATTGCGTTTTACTGGTACAAATGACGAATTTATCGAACACTGATTTGACAAATATGATGCTTTCCTCTCATAAAAATATTAATTTGTTATTAAAAGTGACAACTTTGTGCGTGGTGAAGTAAAGTAAAGAGTTTAATTTATATTTCATGATTGAAATCATACAGACTTAGCAACACTGGAAATTTGAGTCTAAAATTATTTAAATTTTTTTAAACTTTTCAATTTCAAGTGTGAGGTTTGATTCTCGTTTTCATACCAACACATCTGAATATACGCATGTAGTTCAAAAACACTCTGTAGATAGTTTTTCGTAGATAAAGTCAAACCTTTTGTACCTTTTAGATCGGGTTGCATGTCGGTAACATTGCTAAGGTGCATACTCAGTATGGAATACACTTCCCAGGCATATCCAGTATCAAAAACAGATCAAATAACATATATTGTATACGAATCCACTATTCTATCATATACGTGAATCTCCTCGAATTTCCCCACACTTAAACTTAATAATCATTTAGTGAAATCCAAGCAAAAATACGGGTCATGGAAGATCAATAACTAACAAGTGTGCAGCAATTTTTGATCGGCGATAACTTATCATTTATCATCACGTAAAAAAATGTTCAAAACAACAATCAATTAAAAAAATTCAACACGCAGTCAGCTAGTTATACCAGAAATTAAGGATATCATATTTATAGCAGCCATCCATCTTGCATGCTTATCACAAAAATAATGTTTTATTTTATTATTAAGGATATTGATTTTACGTCAGTGTTTTATTAATTATCTACTTTATTAGACATATGTTCTAATGCTTGATAACAACGTTGAAGCACCGTCGATAATTCATATTTTCCTGTTTCATATCAATAAAGCACCAGAATAGAAGTAAGGTTAATATTTAATACTGCAATGTGTTTAATGTACATAACCTAATGGAAAATTGGAGTTTACAGTAATATTAATAATATATTTATACAGGGTGCGCCACTTAAAATTCCCCAGACTCGTAACTTTCTTATTTTTTAAGCGACGACCATGTTGGACACATCAAATTGTAGATATTTTTAAAGCCTTTAAACATACATACAGGGAGATTTAAAAAATATATGTTTTAATTATTACGAAAAGAAAATTGAATATGAATATTTTTCCACCTCACCCTGTACATAAACTGTGTTAATGTTTTCTTATAAAGGTTTTAATTACTTCAATTTATTACGTCATATTCGAAATTATTTTTGGTTTTAGAGAAAACACACACACCTTTAAATACCTACCGGTTTGCCTATTTAGATTTCCTAGCTCTAGATGGCGCTTTACTGCAAGTTGCTAACTTGGATCTGCCTTTTGTGCTGAAAAGAACAGATACAGTTCGCAACTACTTTTTACAAGTAGTGAGGAAGATGCTCCTTAAAGCAATTTGGTATCTCGTATATTTTTTGCACAGTGTTAAAAACTCTTTTAAGGAAAATTGGGTAAAGTTAGAGGTGAGCAATACGACTCTTCAAAGAATCGTGTAGTACTGACTCTGTAATACAAAAAATTCGTACCAAAAGAATTGATATTTCGTACCAATCATACAAATACGACACATCTCTAGGGTTAAGAGAAAAAAGGAAACCCCCCTTTTTCCTCGCGGTTTAACTGATGTGTTTTACAGTAATTTCCATTGTAGGACAAAATAACGAATATTGACCCCAAAACCGTACCCGTCCTTCACCTTTTGTTAGATTTTATCATGATTATTGAGAGCATTGGCCGACTTGAGCGATGACGAATGCGGAAATGTTTGCTCATCCAATTAAACAGATTAGTGTTCTAATGTTTCGATCCTAGCTTTTGCAACCGTCATATTATGAAGTATGTCGTTCAGTGATTATTATTACATAAATTAGCAGAATATTTTTCCAGAATTTTTGCAACACCGAATGTTCTAACCGATTGTTACTGTATGAATGGACTATGTTTTTCATTGGTTACCTAAAATACCAGAAGAAATTAGGGATTATTTTGAAATTTATACGCAATATTTTCCATTTTATCTAGCCAATTGTTAATATTTGAATATTATCCTTTGAACCTATTTCTCTTTCAATTCTTTGTTCCGTTTTTTTCTTTAATTTTAAGAACTTACTTATTCGTAGTTTATTAACAGGCAAGCCTGTTTATTTGTTGGTTAAAATAATAACAGTGTTTTGAGTTATTTGGTCACCTGGTTGCCAGGAAAATAATGGGCCTCACGCAAGCACTCCACAGAAATTGTGGTGACCCACAGGATACTAGGTATATTTTCTTACCTTTTCTTACACACTCAAACATAAAGAATTGATTGAAAAACGTGAATTTTTTTGTACCAAATACACTGCATTTTAACAGGATGACAAGCCCATAACATACCTTTTTCAATTATATTATACAGGGTTCGTCAGATGTCCCGCATCGGATTAATTTCCTCGAAAATATCTACAAAAAAATTTCCTGAATATAATTTTTTATGCATATTTCCCATCGATTTACATATTATTTTTTTTGCGAGTATCCATTAATTTTGGAATAAACATATAACTATTATATATACTTAATTGCAATTGAAAGATCAACGAACTAAAAAATCCACAAATAAACAGGATGGTCCATTAAAAAAACCTATTTTTGGTGTATATCTTCGAAATCCGATGCTCAATTATTTTTTTGTTTAGTGCGTTGAGATTAGAAGAAAATTTCCACAACTTTTGATTTTACAATTTTTTTTTTTTTAGGATAAAAAATAACACAATCTTACGTGAATACCCCTCTCCTATGCATGCAATGGTTAGAAAAGTTTGCCTTGAACAGTTATGTTATTATCACTAATAAATTGATTTGATTTGATTTGATAATTTTTCCTGAAAAGTTTGGATTTTGAGTATATTTCTCAATAACCAATACAAAACCTTACTCTTCTGTCACTGTCACCTCTTCTTCTAGCGTTTGAATAGTTTGATACTTTTATGATGCTTTATGGTTCTTCAGAAGCAATGTCGGTTTCTTTAGACAAATTTCTTATGGAATTATTCGGCTGGGCTTCAAGATGTGCCAAAACAGTAATTTCAATTTCTTCTGATACAATACATGTAAGTCATCTTTGTTCTCTTCTTGGCAAAACATTTTCATTACTTCTAAATTTTCGATAGCACTTTAAAAAATAACGCCCCCGGTTGGTACCGGGTTTTATAGAAGCATTTTTGTTCAGAAATTGATTTTACATGGACTAATGCAAAAATATACGGATGTTCCATTAAGAAAATATGAATTTTTTGGAAGTAACTCGAGAACTAGATGCTCGATTATTTTTTTCCGTTTTCACCATTATAATCAGCGGACAAAAGTTTTACTAATTTGCTAATTTAATTGACTTGGTAGATCCAATAATAACGGAGTTGGCGACGGTGCCCTCTTAATTTGGTTTACCTTGTATTTTTCTATGCATGTAGTGGTAGTTTTATTTTAATCAGACCTTTTCAAAATACCACAGTTAAGTGAAACTGAGCGAATTACAGTTTTGATAATACTTGGATATGACGATTGGCAAAGGTCAGAGCTGGAGGCGGGTAATCTGTTTAATGAAATGCATCCGGAAAAAATCCTATTTCAAAATCAACAATAACCAAACGTTTTTGTCAAAATGAAAATAGAAACCGCTGTCAATTACTTGGATATCAGAACTTCCTCACCGTAGTAAAATTCGACGTGTGGTGGTGTTTATAATAAAAGTAATTTTTAACGTTTCAAAAAAGTCACATTGGTGGAATGTCACTAATATTTTTTTTAGACATTTTGACCGATTTTGCTCATCAACGATCTCAATCTCTTCCTTGACCTCTAGAATGTGTGTACCAAATTTGAAAGCTTTATCTCAAAAACTGTAGCTGCTATCGCGAACCAAATTTTTTTGTCTAAAGTTTTGTGTATCGTCATAATTCGTCGAAATTCGTCCAGAAATGCAATACAAATTTTCAAAATTTTTTTCACGAATACATAACTTGCTCACTTTGAGGAGTGAGGAAGTAATAATATTAATAAATAATGACATCTTGAAAAAGAATATTTCTAAGGCACTGAACTACTAAAGCACAGTTGATATCACAAAATTCACTACTTCACTTCACATCACTTCACTTTACCTCATCTCACATCGCTTCTTCCTCTGAATCCTCACCCTTTTCACCTTCTTCTTCATTTACAGATGAACTACTATCCTCGTTCAAATTTATAATAAATTTATTTTCACTATTTATATGAAATTTGGTAGTACTAGAAGATTTTGAAATTGGATTATTTTCAAACCATTCCTCAAATATTTCTCCCTCCATGTTCTAGTGGTAATCCACGTTACATGTTTTTTCCGGACAGTCTCAATGCATTATCAGCCCATCCATCAACTGATCTGCAGTGTAATATAATCAACCGAGTCCCTTTATTAGGGGGCAATGAGATTGGTTGGCATTTTCTAGATCCATCAATCTATCCTTTTTTTACGGTGTCATGAATATCATACCAAGTTTCATCTAGATAACAAATTGGGCTATTTTCCCTTCTGAGTTCTTTTATCTCTTCTAGATATAGAATTTTGCCAATCCACTATTCGTCTACTTTCCATAATCGCCATGCGTTTATTAATAGATTGATATTTAAATCAAATTTTTCTCAGCCAAGTTCCTAAAGTTCTTTTGGTATATTTTAGATGATAATCTATTTCTTTTAATTTTCTGTCTACCACGTCAATAGTCTTAAAAGTTTTGCTAACAATGGGTCGAGAGTTTTCGATTGACCGGCGTCGGATCTTTTGTTTTCTTGGGAGAGCACCTTCTTTCACCAGTTTGTGTATTCTGGGACGGGGAACGTTAGTCAGAGATGCTGTTTCACCTAGTACATCCAAATCATACGAATTAGGGTCATTAACTCGTCGCTTCAAAAGATTATTGTAAACATTGGCAAATTTGTTTCGCTTGCTCGGTCAAATGTAACCGATTTTTACGTACTGAAAACACTAATGAACTTTGATTTTCTTTATCACTGTAATCACTATCATTTTCACAAACACAATAAGATGCAGACGTAGAGGCCTCCCACGGTCGAAACACTTTTACATCAAATACCTTCTTAAATTATTTTCAAAAACACACCAGCAAATAAACAGATATAAATTAATTATTACTTATAATATTACACTTTCTTCTACAACACACTGCTAAACAAATCGATAACAAAACTAAGTGTGGACCTGAAGTATCACAGAATGTGCTCGGTAGCGCAGTGAGCCAGAGCATTAAGTGACAAACGTAGCTTTGACCAAGTCGAAGGGATTGGTTGTGTTTGTCTGCGTTTTTTTCAACTGTGTAACCCCTGTCCGTGCAGCTTCGGCTTTGGTTTGGGGGTTGTCTAATTTATGTGGTGTGTTTATGTTTATGTAAGTAAAACTCTGCCTCGGTCGCGTGCCAACAAAGACAACAATCATCTTTCTCGCTTTAATGTAAGCGATGTAAAAGATGGGAGTTGTCATGTCTTAGGAATTTCGCGCCCTCATGTCGCCTCTTACTCCGCACGTCCCGTCACTAAAGCGATTTCTCTTACTATACATTTAATATATTTTGATTTTTTTTTATTTTTACAATAAATGTTTTCCAAATTTACTTATAAACTAGGTAGGTAATAGTTCATTAGCAAATGTTTACGACGTGATTTGCAATATTCATATTTCCCTGTTACAAAGGCGTATAATCCCGTAGGCAGCCGTTTAGCTCTGAAATCATCGCTACTTACTGCCATACTTATATTACTATTAAACTTACAATGCGGTATGATCCTCTTAACGGTTTAATTTGTATTTGCATAGTGTGTGGCTCTGTATGTGGCGAAGATTAAAATAAATTTAAAATTTACTTTAATTCACTACCAAGAATAATCTGAAACCTCCGTTGTTGTGGGAAAATGACAAAATAATAAAAGAGTTCTTTGTGACAGGCAACGTGATTTATAGTTATTGCTCGAGTTTCCGTAAGAGATCAGTACGTCAAATGTTGAGAACAGTTTCCTTTCGACAATTAATTTCCTATGTTTGTATTTAAACCGAAACTATGAATTAATATTTTTCGTTAAAAAAACGTTACAAAAATGATCGCCCTAATACGTTTGAGCTTTATACACATGCTCAGCACCGGTTTAATTTCTCCGAAAATAAAGGTTTTACAAAAATTAGATGGCAATTTCATTCTTAAATATTAGATTTTGTTAAAAAATTTCAAAATTTGTTTAAACTTCTTAAAAGTTCATCATCCATCGCCACAATTTCGTTGCGAATTGCACATTTTATATCTTCGAAAGTACGAGCGGGAACTGTAAGATCTGCAGAACGAGCGGGCCAACGAATACCACCAACCCATAAAATAACCCCACGAAATTAATGACGCAGATTTCCATGCGTCTTTGCGCTGTATGACATGTATCTTGTTAGAAATACAAATTCCTGCAATTAACTTTCAGTGTTTCCTGTTCCGGTAGCAAAAAAAATTAAAGCTATTAGTGCAAGAACGTGTTAACTCATTTTTCGTCATAGCGAGATACAAATAAATTGAAACTACTGTAACTTTTTGAAAAATTTTTGTTATTAACTCCTTTATAGACGTGTATAGTGTATATATAAAAAACTATCGTCTTCTACACTCCTGTGCTTACTAAAGAACAAAAAATTAGTTGACACTTTCTTGTAGCTGAGATTCGTATTGTTCGAAGTTAACGGTAAGTACCCATCCGTCGTCGTTTTCACTAAAATATGGTCCAACTGTGCGACAAGGAATACGACCACGCCTAGCAACATGGAAGTGGTTTTGAAAATGAACACATATTTCAGTCACTGAATTTGTTTCATGGAAAAAACGAACTGTTTTAATACGGTGAGCTAATGGCCACTGTTTTATTGTTGAAGTCAAGAGGATTTAAGTCCACAAATGCTGTGGTCACTGGATCCTCTTCTGCCATCCATCGTTGTAGAAATAGTTGGTCCAGATAGCTGAGGATAAAGTTGGTCATTACCAAAGAAGTTGTATTGTTTCGGTCTCATAATTAAATTTTGTTTGGAAATAGGAGTTAAATTACTGTGGACCAGTGCGGAACATTTGGCGACCCTGTATATGTACATCATAATAAACCGTTTTGTAGGGTACTGCAGGAAGGTCATACACATTAATGCCAGACATATTATACTATTACTACCAATTTAATAATATGACAGTGTAATATTAATTATTTTGATTGCCAATAATAATAGACGTGGAAATTATAATAATGTGTATGCATGCATCTATTAATTTAATGTTAATTTTCTTATAATTAAACTTAGAAGGTCCTGATAACGATGTGTTTTATATGACACATTGGCAATAATGCCAACTAATGAGTTCAGGTAAATAAACTGTATCCCTTCTGTCGTGAGACAGATTAACGGAGTTTGACGGAATATGGAATACACGCGACGACAAAATTCTATCCGTAAATTAAATATTTCATACAGTCGTAGTAGATTTGCAATTATGTCATTATTAAACCCAGTTAGTTTTAAGAAATTGACTGGCGTCGGTGAAGGGCATCGTGTAACTTACAAAGACTTACCTCTTATATAATGTCCATTAAAAGTTGTTTATGGTTGCCAGCATACATTTACATCATTAATAAACTTCTACGCCTGTATATAAAAATTAAGGCATATTTTAAAAATTTACGTTCTACATCTACGCATAATATCGATCCAGGTCCATCACTTAGGCACTGGTTAAAATTGTCAGTATCCAGATTTGTATTTAAAACGTCTTTAAATTTCTAGACAACAAGAACACCAAGGTCATCTCCTAACGTCTGTAATGTTTTTGCAATACATCTTGAAATGTTTACCATTTAATGACGTTTGGCATTATATGCGGTTAAAGATAAACGAAAAGTTTTTCTTCGTGTTACATAGGTAGTTTAAATATTTTATTGGATATGAGGCAAGAAATAAATGAATTTTAAATTAAGTTGTCACTTCTTATTGTGATATATACTTATTTAGTTGATTGGTGTTTATTTAGTTTGCTCCTGTCAAGAGTACCAAGTTTTTATATACTTTTCTTTAAAGTGTGCTTTTAGTTTATCGTACAAATATTCACCAGTAGATAGCTTTTCTAAAAAAATTCTTCACCGCTTCCTGAAAACCTCTGCGATGAAAACAGTATTAACAATTTCTTTATAGATTCTATACCACGTAGTAACATTCCTGAAAATTATGTATCACAAATCGAGTATAACCGCTACTCACATAGTAACTTCGAAATGCAATATGCCTCAGTAGAAGTTATTCACAATTTAATCTTAAAACAAAAACCTTACACAGTTGGATATGACGGTATATCTCAGGCAAAATGCTACAATTAAACTTACCATATATAGCGGAACCTCTAACACATATTGTAAATTTTTCATTTGAAACCGGAACAGTCCCCCTAATCTGGAAACAGGTATTAGTTAAACCAATACCCAAAAATAGCAAGATAAGTACCATCTTGGACCTTAGACCAATTAGCTTACTTTCAGTTCCCTCAAAAATAGCGGACGCGGTCATCCACGGGCAACTAACACCTTATTTGCTAGACAATAATGTTATTCCCAAAATACAGTCCGGCTTTCGAAAGAATCACGGAACATGCTCGGCCTTGATCGCCATTCTCGATGATGTCTTGACGTCAATTAATTCTGATAAAGTAACTTCCTTGACCTTATTGGATATGTCAAAAGCTTTCGATTCCTTAAATACTGAACTGCTAATAAAAAAGTTAAAATTCTACGGGATAGAGGATAATATCCTAATGTGGCTCACGTCTTACCTACTAAATCGTTTTCAATATACATATCTTAACACCACAAGTGGAAGAAGACTCTCTAACGAACGTTTGCTACTCTCGGGAGTGCCCCAAGGCTCGATCTTGGGGCCCTTGCTTTTAACATCTACACCGCAGACTTGCCACAAGTCACGAAGTACTGTTCCCTGCGCATGTACGCTGACGATATACAACTTTACCTTGCTTTTAATGTGACGAAGCCTGAGGAAGCCCAAACCAAAATTAATCATGATTTAAATGAAATAAAAAATTGGACTCTTCAGAATTCACTCCTATTAAATCCAAATAAAAGTAAAAATATAATCTTTGGCACTGCAAATAAATTAAGAGTTCTTACTCACTTTCAATTATCAATTGACAATATAATTATAGAACAAGTTGACAAGGTGAAGAACTTGGGGCTAACCTTTGATAAAAATTTAAACTTTATTCCTCATATATCAGAAGTCCTTAGAAAATGTTTCTGCTCTTTTAAACAGATTTCAAGTTTTAGAAATATCCTTGATAGGGCCACTAAACTACTGTTATGTGAGTCCTTAGTCTTATCACACGTCAACTACTGTGATTATGTTTATGGGCCTTGCCTAAATTTATCAGAAGCAAACAAACTTCAAAAAATCCAGAATATCTGTATTAGATTTGTAACAAATAGTTCTATCTACGAGCATATAACACCACATATCAGGGAGTTACAACTACTAAAAATAAATGAGAGGCGCTTCCTAAATTTCACCTCACTATTAAATAATGTCATCCTAACGCAAAAACCTATTTATCTCTATGATAAACTAATTGCGAGAAATGTTATGCATAACCGAAACTTGAGATATACAAACGACCAATTGCATACAATAAGGCCTAAATATGAAACATTTCGATCATCCTTTATATACCTACCTCTCGACTTATTTCTATAACAATCTACCTCCACAGCTACACAATAAATCAACAAATGTACTAAAACGTCAACTAAAGTCTCTGATTTTGAACGGCGAATTAAACATAAATTTAAAATTGTTTTAGACGGTGATAAAATAGTGATAAAATCTAGACATCATATAGATAAATACTGTTTTTGATATATATTATATGTTCATATACTGTAGATATATGTACATAACTAGATATACGTTAGATATACACATATTGTAATATTGGATATTATATACTGTACTATCATATGCTGGATAAAATCATAAGTTAGATATTATATACTGTACTAATGCTATACCAATGTTATCTTAGGTTAGTAGTTTTGATATCAGTGTATACTGTACCACTAACCTTTTGTGTTAAATTCCTTCTATTTTACACAATAAAGACATTTATTTATTTATATAACTTGAAAAAATAACCAGGGTTTCACGTATAGACATAAATCTGAAAATGCTTCCTAACTGAGCTACGGACTCTCAAATGTGCTTTGTAATATAAAGTGTTTGACGAGTAACTCCTTAACTATTCATCAGAACTTATTATTAAATAATAATAATGGTAACTTAGTCGATATTAATCAACAATTTATGGTAATTCGATTCAGTCGCACGACTTGCTCCCTATGCACCAGGCCCATGCAAACCAGAGCTGTGTAATAATTTATTTTGTAGATTTGTATGTTTGTATCCACTTTCCGTTTAAGAAAATAAGAAGGTGCCTCAAAACTCCTAATGGGCTTAATCCGACCCTGTTCCCTCTTTGTATGTTTATCGAAATTTCCAATGGAATAAATAATAACCAAATAATGTTTTTCAATGTAAAAACTGTATAATGAATTATGCAATATTTTATTCGTTATGCTTAAATATGAACTAGTCTACCAGATAAAAAAGTGAGTGGAAGAAAATGCCGTTATCTCTTCTTGACGTGAAATGTCTTTTTTAATTGAATTTGGACATTAAAATAGCAAATAATTTTAGGGCAACCGTCTCAGATATCCTCTAATGTTTCTGTTTGTTTTTCAGAGTAAATGTGGGATGTGGACCCGCAGAGGAACGCGTCCTTTTAACCGGTCTTCACGCCGTTGCAGATATTTACTGTGAATGTTGTAAAACGACGCTTGGTTGGAAATATGTAAGTATATCGTTAGTAACTGTATTTAATTTTTTTTTTTTTTTTGAAAAATCAGATGATCAATAATAATAATAATAATAATAATCTTTATTGTCTATAAGACCACAAATACATGGCATCAGACTCGTCAAACAGTACAAGTTTAAAAAAACAGTTGAATAAAAATTGTAAAATAAAATAAAAATTGTAAAATAAAATAATAGAATTAGGTTAATATGAAACAATACAACATATTTACAAATTGGTTAAAAATTAAGAAGACAATTAAGTGATAATGTTATTAACAGTTAACTGTTAAGAGTTTTTAATTATAATAATTATATAAACATATTCACCATATTTTTGTACAGAAGTTAACTTAAATTTATATGTTTATATGTTAGACTCCAGATATTCCCTGATACTATAAAAACTATGTTGAAGAAGCATGCACCGTACTTTAGTTTTAAATGTTTTTTGGTTTTCTATAATTTTAATAGATTCAGGAAGTTTGTTAAATAATTTTATACCTAAATATTGTGGAGTCTTCTCATAGAGCGAGAGAGAACGATTGGGCAATGTAAGATTATTTTGACCTCAAGTATTATATTCATGATTAAAATTGTTTGTTAAAAATGACCTTATATTATTCTTTACATAGCATAGTGTTTCTAATATGTAAATGCAAGCTAGAGGTAATATACATAATTTTTTTAAAAAATACTTCTACATGAAGTGTATGCTGACACACCTTCAATGTTACGAAGTGCTTTTTTTTGCATTATAAAAACTCTCTCAGCAAAATGAGAAGAACCCCAAAAAATTATGCCATACTTAATTCTAGAATAAAACTGCGCATAATAAAATGATAATATTACTGATTTGTTAGATGAACTTCTTAATCTGTACAGTGCGTAACAACTTGGTGCTAGATTAGTACACAACTGGCTTATATGCATTTCCCAATTCAATATGCTGTCTACGTACACTCACAAAAATTTTGTAAAACTAACTTGTCTGATTGATTTGTTATCTATTTTTATCAGGTAATTTTCTGATTGTTTGGAATTCCTTGAATGAATAAAAACTGTTTTGCTACCATTTATAAGTAGTTTATTATCGTTAAACCACGAAACTAAACTGTTTATTTTGTTTTGGGATTCTGTCACTAAGTCAGGAATATTTGTGTTTGAGCTTATATATGTAGTATCATCTGCATACATGATCACTTGTGTTTTGTCGTAACAGAGTTATGCAGACGAACCAAAAAAAACACTTTCAAACAGCCACAATTAGGCACTTGGAAGGTCAAAAGAAGACTGATACTGAAAACGTCCCACCTTACTTTAACTTGGCTCTTCTAGAATTGCCGATCAATCATAAAATGTATTACTTGGCAATACCGGGTGTAACAGGATCATGGTACACCCCCCTTTTCTCCTTTAGTTATGAAGATAATTGATTGAAATTAGGGATATCCCATATACATAATAAGCGGCACTTTTTGACATACAAGTGATTTTTTTCACTTCCGGTTTCGCCGGAAGTGACACTAACTTTCGATTTTTAAATGGAGCACCCTGTATATTATTGCATTTTTGAATTATTGAATTTTCTGACTCTATCGATACCAAATAAGTGACATTTCAAACGTCAATATTTTTTATAGTATAATTTTTAGTTTTCAATTTAAGTATGCCATGACGGTTCCGATTTATTCTAAATGACCCGTGTAATGCTAGAAAAATCTAAATCCCGTAAAAAATACTAAATCACGTGATTTATGAGCAAATAAAGTTCATCAAAATGGTTTTTGGGGAAAAACTCAATTTTTTTCAAATCGAACCATCATAGGTATTGGTAACGAGGTACCATTTATTAGTCTTATTAATAGGGAATTTATTCATATGTCGTATTAAAATGTGCGATAAATACAAACAAACAGCTAAAAGAAAATTAGAAAATACAATTTTATTCTAATTACCTTGTTATACATAAGGTGGCTTTGGAATACAAAAAAATGAACACAAAACATTACAACAGTTGTTCAAAATACTGTCCATTAACGTCAATGCACTTCTGAAATTGCATAGCTGTTTCTCGAAGAACGTTCGCCAATTGCTGGGCCGTTATGCTATTAATTGTGCGTCTTACTCGTAGCTCCAAGTCTTCACGGGTTGTAATGGCGGTTGCGTAGACAATATTTTTTAAATGATCCCCAACAAAGAAATCAAGAGGTGTTAAATCAGGTGACCTTGGAGGCCACCTCACAGGACCATTCGTTGAAATTGCGTTTTCTCCGAATCTTTGTTGAAGGTAATCAATTACTATCCTTGAATTATGGGGAGGAGTGCCATCTTGTTGGAAATACATTCCCTGTCGTAAATGGAAAGGTAATTCAGTTATACTGTCCTCAATTTCATTTTGCAGAAATCTCAAGTATCTGGCACCAGTCCTTCAAATATTATTAGACCAATGATTCTACTACCGATTATTCCAAGCCAAATATTGAAACCGAACTGCACTTGCAAGTTACCCTCCCGTAATAAATTTTGATTTTCTTGTGACCAATATTTTATATTTTGTTAAATTATCCCAAATTTGTAAACCTAGACTCGTCTGAAAATAAAATCATTCCCAAAAAAATCATTGTTTGGCTGCACGTTATTCTGCAAAATCCAATTGCAATATTCCATCCTACGTTCGTAATCATCTTAGTACAAGTGTTGGTGCAATTGGTATTTAAAAGATTTATAGTGGTATTTGTGCAAAATTCGGCTTACTGTTTGGTGACTGATTTCCAATTCAAACCCAATTTGCCTTAAAGAAACACTCTTATCAACTACTCGAGCCAAAACATTAATTTCCGTTCCTTCGACGAGAATGAAATTTTCTTCGAGATGATTGTTGGGCTCACTTCGGAATTGATTTCCAAGACGAATAAAATAATTTCTCGCTGGATATTGTCTATCAGGATATCGTTCGGCATAAAGGTGTCTAGCCGCAACGGCATTTTTTCTACATTCCCCATAAATAATTAACATGTCCACTTTTTCATCTCTTGTATAAATTTGCGGCATTTTGAACACAATTAACAAGAATTTTAAACAATTTTTAAAGACGTAATAAAACACCGGTAAACCAACAAATGTTTGACAAGCCAAATATTTCATTGTTTTCAAAGCCACCTTAGTTAGTTACTTCTGAACATTTAATTAGGACAAAATTGTATTTTCTTATTTTCTTTTAGCTGTAATTTTGTTTGTATTTATCGCACATTTTAATATGACATATGAATAAATTCCTTGTTAATAGTACTAATAAATGGTACCACGGTACCAATATGGTTCCATTTGAAAAAATTGAGTTTTTCCCCAAAAACCATTTTGAAGAAATTTATTTGCACATAAATCACATAATTTAGTATTTTTGACGGGTTTCCGATTTTTCTAGCATTGCAGGGATCATTTAGAATAAATCGAAACAGTCATGACACACTTAAATGGAATACTAAAAATTATAAAAAAATATTGACGTTTGAAATGTCACTTATTTGGTATCGTTGGATTCAGAAAATTATGCAGAATTGAAAAATGCAATAATATACAGAGTCTTCCATTTAAAAATCGAAAGTTACTGTCAGTTCCGGCGAAACCGGAAGTGAAAAAAAAATCCCTTGATGTCAAAAAGTGTCGTTTATTATGTATATAGGATATCCCAAATTTTAATCAATTATCTTCAAAACTAAAGGGGGGGTGTACCACGATCCTGTTACACCCGATATAGTAGGGTCTATTGTGTACGCACAAAAATGGTAGATATTAGGATATTTTTTCAGTTAATAAGGAGGTATTAACAATATAAAAACAGTAGTGTGAACTATGTTACAAAAATTGTGTTGGCCAGTGTAATATAATTTAATATTTACAATAAAACAAAAAAAGTTTAATGTCAGCTTCAAATTTCATGAAACAAACTAAAGTTTTGACAGTACAAACAGCCAGTAATATAATTTTTTTTTTTCAGGAACATGCATTTGAGTCCAGCCAAAAAATACAAGGAAGGCAAGTTTATCATAGAACTAGCACATATGATTAAAGAAAACGGCTGGGATTGACAATATTGAAAAATCCAAAATCGTGACCTACTCAAGATGTCTACAAAGGCATTCAACAACAAACAAACCACCTCTTATAGACTCTCATTAAATAATAACTTTTGTTTTCTCGACTGGACCTAAACGACTAGAGAAAACTAAGTGATAAGGACTAAAATAGTTATGTTCGATACGAAAAAAAAAATTATCATGTGTTTGGACGTACACAACCTAAGTTTTTCTCCATATTCTGCAATAGTCAAAACTTAGAGTCTTAACAAGTTTGCCACTAAATAGTGAAAATTGAATGATTTTTGTGGAATGAATAGAAGTAACCTGATTGTTGTAACAATTTTTGAATGTTGTCAGCTTGGTAGTAAGGCACTTTTTTCACCAAATCTTCTACCCTTTACTACTCCAATTATTCACATAGGGAACAATGTGCAATGTTCTAACATAACCTGAACCTTCGTTTATGTAAACAAAAAGTTCAAGCTCTTCGCAAAGCATTCTGTGTTAGAAAAAAAACTTTGTCTGTGTTAATGAATCTGTGGTAAAATGATTGAAGAATGGATCTATAGTGCTTTCTTGGAGCACTCACACACTGTTGTCAAATTATTTAAGGACTTTTAGATCACGGCAAAGCGTATAATACTGTCGTGGTCAAAGGAATATTAACAGTGTGTTAGGAAATAATTTATTTATATAACTGATACGTGTAACACTGGTTTTCGAGTTAAGAGTTCATATTTAAGGTTTATATGAGTTCTTGTACCACACACAGGTAAAGGTAGTGGAATGAAAGTATTTATGACACTTTTGGTTCTGATTTTTCAGATATTCTCACTGAAATATGACCCCATGTAATTAATATAGTATGCATAATACAAAACAATTGATAATGTAGCAAACTTGATCTTTAAGGTGAATTTCAGAGTTAGAAAAAAATTTAAAAGCGTTTTTTAAATAATAATTTCATGCCTAATTGTTTCTCGAAAAAGTTTATTGGAAATTTTTGTTGAAATCAGCGCTATAAAACGTCTTTTTCAGCAACTCCGTACTATTCTTGATTTCCAAAATATTTATGTTTCGTCATTTTTGGATACTTCCGGTATTCCGATCCCATTTCATATGTAATGGGATCAACTCCCGAGTTGAATAGTTCATTCCAGACAATTTTCACCAAAATTAATAGAGACTCGTTAACAGGGTCACACTTAGTAGGAGTGTTACTGTAAATTTTACAACACTTTAATTGTGAACATGATTATATTTGTTAACTAAAATTCTTTAAATCCGGTCAGCATTGAATCGTTGCTAACTTTTAAAGCAAGACAAAATTTCGTGGTGAAAAATTTAGTTTCTTATTATAGTATGTTTTCGTAAATTCTGTACAGTAGAAGAAAAAAATGTGTCGGCTATTTATCAGTGAATGAGCATACAGGGGGGCACATGTAAAATATAAAATCTCTACACGCGTCTCAAGCGATTTATTTACACCCGTCTCTTTCGTTAGAGTGATCAGAACGCCTTGTAAAAAAAATATAAACCTTGCCGGAAATCGCTGCAGTGGACCATCATAATTAAAATAGTTGATAACGTATAAGGGACGAATATTAAGACTGTCAGGTGATCTTGCGACCCTTTTCGAGAACAAGTAGAAAAAAGTTAATTGGCTAAACCCGAATGAAGCGGTGCAATCAGGGGTGTAACGTAACGTTGGACATAGTATAGATAGATCTGAAAATAAATTTGTTTTTTAAAATTGTATATATACGATTTAGATACATAGCATTAAATATTTTGAAACATTTAAAAAAGTTTTATGTAAATGAAATTTGAATTACTTTAATTAGTAATCACCACAGAATAATTAAATTTAGTAGGTACCCTAAAATATGCACCTGCCAGATCATCTTTGATCTTCATTGAGTTATCCCTGGTTAATGCTTTAAAAACATCTAAAACTATTTTTTCTCATTATATGTCAGGTTTTCTCGAGCTCTTACTTTTTTTGAACGTCCGGCAGGAACTGATGGACTTGGATTTTTTCGTGGTTCCTCCATTGCCCGCTCACTATATCACAATATTAACAATAAGATGTACAATAAAAGATTTACAAACTCTTGTATTTCACTTTCGATAAAGCAATAATCATCTACAGGGTGATTTACCTTAACATGCGGATAGTTATTCAGTAGGTTGTCTCCACCAAAAGTAGTTAAAAAAATGTAAGATTAAAAAATTATGTCAAAAAAATTTACCTTATTTATTTTGTAGCAATGCGCCGCCATGGATTAATCCAATTTGATACACACTTAATTAATGTCGCAAAGAGACTGACTGAGAACGGTAGGACGCGGCCAAGAGTGGAGGGGTGGATCACCTCAGGCGACCCATTGCCTAGCGCGATGCACTTACATGTCTACATTGTTTACGTACTTGTCTGCTGTTTTAAATTCGCGACTCAGTGGCGTATCATTGCAGGTTTTACCACAAAAAAATATAGTAAATTACCTCGAATTGCTCTAAAATTTTGCAGGGGCTTTCTCACTTGGTAGAATAGCACACCCTTTTATTTTCTGTAGGTTAAGGTAAATCACCCTGTATATGCGTCGCGAATATCCCGTTAGTACATATGTAGGTACATGCACACATGGAAATCGAAATGCAATTGATCTTAGTCCATCCACTTATCTTATTATTCCTATAAACATGGTGTAATGAGTATCACGCAGGAAATGCTTTCGAGCAGCGGGAGAAAATGTCTGGAGTAAAACAGACCAGCGAGTAAAAAAGATATTCATTGCTTTTAATTGGGTGTTGTTAATACAATTTTTATTAAGGAAAATCACAAATGATCCGTTTGTGACTTTTTTTTTTAATTAGAACTTTAATCAATACCTATATTTATAAATAATAAATAATATAATGTTTATTGTTTATAAAATTCGGATCATATAAATGAATGTATTTAATTACATTATAAGTTTCCCTAATGATCGGTTTTCATACCTAAAATGAAATGTATCGATTTATAAGAGGAAATATTAATAATCATCAATATGAGTTCATAGGTATTCTTAATCAAATTATTTCATCTTTATTATTGATTATTGAATCCGCATTCCTTTACTCTACAGAATTTACGAAAATGCTATAAGTGACTGTAATGCATTTGTATTTAAATGTATTAGAAGCCTCTATATGTATAAGCGCTGTATAGGTATATGTATTATCTCACTAGTCACTAGCTCGTGCTTAAGTCAAGTTTATTTCATTACATATTTTGTATTGCAATTTTTTTTTAATTACATGATTTCTAAGGTGAGAGAAACGCAATACATCAGGTTAACCATTGACTCGAACAGTACCAATTTATGATATGTAATTTCCCTACCTCACATTTGACAGACTAGATTGGCATTACTAAAAGTCGAAGCTTAAAGTGCTAACTCCACTTAATTGCTCAGAGTTGTCATAAATTTTCATTTCCATTGTGCATATTAATTATTTTTAAAATTAACCTTGGCTCAGTTATACTGTGGTACATTTTTCTTATCAACGCGCTATACAGGGTGTTCAGCTTTAACTTCCCCAATGTGAATTCAAGAGCGGTAGCCCTCATTATGTTCTGTTGATTTCATGGTCTTAATAAGAAAACACACGCAACTTTTCTTTAATTTAACCCATGTTGTCACTCGCAAACTAAGCGAGATCTCTATGTTGGGAAAGTTTGAGCCAAACACCCTGTATATAATTTTTAATTAAAATCTGTTAGCTAATTTATGTTTAATTTTATAACGCGAATTTTGGTTTTTAATTTATTTTAAATTATGGAAATGTGAATTGAGGATCAAAAAAGGCCTAATTGACGGTATAGTTTTCATTACAAAAATTAGAAGTGCAATGTTGAATTTACAAGTGTATGCCTAATTCTTCATAAATATCAAAAACCCTAGGCCAGTCGCCATCTTGGTAAAATGACCATCCCTTTTGATTTTGAAATTTTTGTTTTCAGTTTACACGACTACAATGGTGTAACAGATAAAAAGCATACAGTGTTACACAAAAACGCATCCATTTTTTCATAGCTGCTCAATCCATTTAACAAAATGGCCGCCAAAGCTCATATCCTATTGATTAAGACATTTTAAAATATGTGTGTAGAAATTCAGATGTCGAAATTTATTCACCATGTCTTTTCTGCTTGATTACCAGTAACAAAAAAAGATATTCATTTTTTTTTATGTAGCAGGGAAGGGCTTTAGATAACAACAGTATGCGCTTGGACATTTAGCACTGTAATTTTTATTTAAGTATTTTCCAGGCATTATCTCGCGTTTCTTGTTTTTTTTTTATATTTCAAATTATATTTTGAAGTTTTTTGTCTTGTGACAACTATTTATTGTTAATGTTTTCTTCGAAACAGAAGAAATAATATGGAATCGAAAGCACCATATTTCAAACACCTAAAACAGTATAGTCAACTAGATGAAAGACGGTATCAATATGACATGCTGCCAAGAAGCTGGCACTTGTCAAATTTTGAGCGTTGCTTATTTGATCTACTACTTGTAAAGGTCGTAGTGAAAACCTTTATAAAAGCCAAATTTTGTAATATTTACAGTTATTCAAAAATAGCGTCAATTCTACCATAAGTATTGTCATTTGCATTGTGTTGTTCCTAATTTTTAAGGTAAGCGTTATTAAATCAAACGTAAACAGTATCGCCAAGGTTAATTTCAAAAAAATCTTAAATTTACAAAACTTTATAACCACTACCTTTACGAAGCTTTTATTGTTATACAATTTTATACTCCTGTAGTTTTAATTACCTTCATATTTAAAAAGTTGCATCCTTTGTTTTTAACTGTATCAAATGGTATAAATGAAGGTCCTGGCTATGTAATAACAGCAAATGAATGAGGAAATAGTTGATTTTTAATTTGTTAAAGCAGTGGTTTTTATTTTATGAAAGGAATGTTTACCTCTTGTCATTATATGAAATTTTATAAAGATGTGAGCTATCCATTAACAATGTGTTGTTCCACCTTTAGAGGTTTGGTACAAATTGGGTATGCGGATGCGGTAGTACCATTTTTTTTAATTTCTTCGTTACCCGATTGATATATGAATGTGGATAGAACTGGTAGCAGGCCTTTTAGGGGTTCCAAGTTACCATCATTAATGAGTCCATTCATCCTTCGTTAATGACACATGATGTTTTATTGATTGGGTCAAATTTTTCTTTGGTTATACTTTTTAAATCACCGTGTGTAATCGGTTCATACCCATTACGTATATCTTAATTGACACAACTCCTTAATACTGTAAAAAGTACACCATTTGGCTTTTTTATATCTTTTCAAATCTCCAAATAGATGCTCAAAATGATGCTGTTTCTTAGGAAATCAAATACGGTATATTTTTTTAAATCCGGACGTGGATTTTGATTTTGGTATTTATGTAGGTTTATTAAGTAAAATTAGTAAGATACTCAACAAGTACAAACCAATTATATGGAGTGGTTCAAAAGTTTGACTAAAGCTGGCCCATTTGAATGCAGTCTACAGCGGCGATAGAAGGCGAACGTACATATGCATATCAATAGGTTTCCAGCGACCAGTGAAACACAGACGCTATTGAAATATGTACGTGCGAACGAAGATTATAATATTTTCGCAAGCGTATACAATTTCTACCACCTATATCAGCTAATCTAAGTTGTTTTATGGTTACACTGCATAAATAAAAGCATAATTTCATTTGATGTAGCCTCCGTAACTGTAAAACTACTTGATTAACTGAGATCGGTGGTAGAAAGAACATAACCTAAGGTCAAAAGTAAGATATTCTCTTCCCTTCGCTTTCCAAATATACAAATTTATCATCTAATTTCAGGACCTAAAATATACCAGATCGGTTATATATAGTCTGGTTTGTGAAAAATACTTGATATGCAGGAGTGCATATAACTACAGACAACATGTTCAAGTACAAACCATAAACAAAATCGTACCCAAAAATATCTACTGGACATTTATCTGCGACTTAAATTCCATGTTAAGCGTGTGTGGGAAATACCTCAGTGGGTTAACATGGCGACTAAGACATTAACAGATGACGCTTCCTGGTGTTCTTGTTGTCGAAAAATTTAAAGACGTTTTAAGTAAAAATTCCGATATTGACAAATTGTGTAATATTAACAAGTGCCTAACTGAAGGACGTGCAAGTGACTTAGAACGATATTATGCATATGCAAGTATTACATCTTTGGATGTAGAATGTTCAATTTTAAAATACACCTTAATATTTACATCCTGGTGTAGAAGTTTAGTAAAGGATATTATAGGTTTACTAATCTCTTGCCAACACTAGTCATTTTCTTAAAACGAGCCAGGTTTATTTATAACAAGGGAAAATTTGACCAAAATCAATAAAACAGCCTGAATCTCAGTAACAAAGGACGATGGACTCCAGTGACGTATTGCGTTTCAATGTTGAAAAAAAATGTTTTTTTATGACACTGGTTAACGATCGAAAGTTATATTTACATCTTTAGACTTTTCAAATAGTGTAAGTAGGTAAATAAATTCTTTTTGTCTTTTTTAATTTGTTGTACAGGGCGTTTAAATTCATATACACCGTCGAATTGTTTTTTCGTTTTTAATTTGACAAATTTGGAGACATATAGTCTTGTATGGTTTTCCTCATAGAGAATGGTATTTAAAAAAAAACAAGGGGACATCTTGAAAAAGTGTTTGTAATACCCCATTTCAGGACTTGCTGTGTGCAGCTTTTGAATTTGGGCAATATATTTTTTTGATTTTGTGCAATGCTCATTGGTTTTTTGGATAACTACTATGGGAATAACAGGCATAAGCCCATATTTTTCTGATTTTCTTAGCACAAAAGTAAAAACAGAGGAGTGTATATGAAACTGATACGCCCTATATATAATGGACCCCATTTATTGACCAGGACCTACAATTGGGTTTTAGTTTTAAATTTTCAAAAATTAGTTTTAGGTTGATCTCATTATTTCGCTACGTGTTTAGGTTTTGTTGTTTCATCAGGTAAACTTTACTTTAAATTCGTGCAAATTATTTCCAATAAAATGTAAAACTTGGGAGAAATAATAGTCTCAATTATAGGTATATTTATTTAAGCTACAATATGCCATGTACCACATATTTTTGTATCTACGTAACGTAATATGTATCAATGTATTTAATCAATCAAATTAATGTGTAAAAAGTTAGAGTCGACATTTTTTGTAACAAAACGTCTGACTGCTAACTTACTAATACTTTTAACAATTATATACGGATATTTAGCCATATTTGCTAAAGATTGCGACATTTTATAATTGTATGTAATATGGCTAAAGTTGTTGTAAGTTTATTTAAATGGTTATTTTTATTTGTGATAGTTCTCTTGTGATATGATTTTTCTCAATATTAAGAATTGCATATTCACTAGGCAATAATAGTAAATTTACGAAAATTTCCCAGTTGACGAAATTTTCGTAATGCTAATTGATAATTCAACTAGTAAAACTGTGGCTGCGTAATTGCTTATTTTGTCATAAAAAAAGTGTTGCTTAAAAAAATATAAAAAGAAATTATACGAAATATTTTGAAATATAGATGGAGTAATAAATCAAAATTATATTTTTGTACCAGGATCAAGCGTTAATGTGCAGCGGTAAAAGTCAAATTTAATACGTAGGTGAACATATAAGTTATACTGGTTGTGTTATGTTATTGAAGAAAGTGCAGTTTTTAATCGTGTTAGCTAATTTTGTCTAATGTTTACGACTAATTTACTTTTAACTATGAAAACCAACCTAGTAAGTAAGATCACGCGGTAAACCACACGTTTTCATTCATACTGCCAGTAGATCTTAGATGGTGTCATATATTGTCATTATTATATCATATATTTATGGTAATTAATAATAATATTTTGTATTGTTTTTTAGATGTTAATTTAGGTCATAGCTATCCATTTTCGGATCGTATTTATTTGATTAATTGAGTAAAAAGACTTTAGTTTTTGTGACTCATGCGAAATTTACATAAATAAACGTAAATATACATAGTAATGTGTTTTATTTTGCAAACGAAATTAATATGATATTAAAAGTCCCCCCTTTACGAACCAGGTACATAGAGGATGAATGATAATTATCTCAATGCTAACAACCAAAGTAGAAAACTAAAAATAAATGAGACGTTCCTAAATATGGTAATGTGAGGATTAAATTTAGGAGATCAAATTACGCCCTAAGAATTGTTCAGAAAATAAGTGACGGACTATGCTTGAAATGGAAGATGACTATATGTGTTTTTTATTTATTTTAAACTGAGAAGTTTCGGTGTATTGGCTCTATGAAGATTACCAGCGAGAGATATTGTAATGTTTTCAACTATGTAAATTTAAATGACTCGGTACAGCCTGAATCTTTAAAGGTAAAGGTTGAAGTTAAAATCAATTTTTTTATATTAATTTTATTTTGAGCAAACAATTTGTGAATGAGGAGGAATGGAGAAAGTAGATACGTGCACGAGAACATAAAGTATATTGTTGATTGATACATTAACATTAATGATGCAGCTTATACCAAATTATTTAGCATCCTGATTTGATTTATATAACGTACAACTTCAGAAGCTTTATTTATACAATTATCAAAACCGACAAACATCGCAGCAATATTAGTTCATTGAAAGGCATGAGCAAATTTCAAGCGAACATGCTGATTTCCCACAAACCACTTTCTGTTGACTACCATGATTCTCTTGAACCATTAATAGTTTGAGACTGTTGATGTGATTGTCAGCAAATTTGGTACGTGTTGAAGCTGGCTCCGATGGAGGCAATTTGTCGATGGATGGAATTTTTGATTGCCAAATGATAATGAAATGAATTTGCCTAAGTACGATGTGCTTTCGATTTTCTTTTTTAGGACTATATAAAGCGACCAGCTTGTATAGCCATTTCAATAGGCAACCATGTGCATCACGGCAAAAGTCAATGTGTTAGTTACAGTTACAGTTCATAATAGAACAATAAATGTCTAAATCATTATTATAGAAATCTGCCATAGAATAGAAACTTTTTGATACGAGATATTTTTTTGCTACATTTTTAAAACTGAAAGCAACATTTCCACAGGAAGTAGTAGCAGGTTAAATAACTTAGGACCAAAAAATGATATTCTCAATTTCGTTTCATAGATTTTGTGAAAGTCTTTACAAATATTTGTCTTGTGTCTTGTATCATAGGAGTGAATTTTTTCATAACATAGTTTGGTAATTATCTTTAATGTGCCATCGTCATCATCTTAAAGTCACCACCTTCTCATATGCTCCCTTTCTAGCACTATTTGTAGTGAGGCATGCCAGAAAGAGAGCATCGAGGAAGGTGGTGACTTTAAGCTGATGACGATTATACAAGAAGCACTGTAAAATATATAGTGACGGTACAGTGTAAAATTTTAAGTTCCATATAGGTTTATCTACAATCTGCTCTATACTTTATAGTTTATTTATAAATCATACTGCCTTACGTTGTAATCAAAAACACATTTCATGTTTACTACATGTCCTCAAGCATGAATAGCGTATGATATTTTTGACTGGATGAGTGCATTGTAAGTTATTAAAAGTACTTGTCTGGATACTATTAAGGGCATATTTCTAATTGCATAAAGGAGTTAATTTATTACACAAGTTATTGATATGCAAGTTCTATGAGAGCTTTGGGTCAATCTGTACCCCGAGAAATTTTATGCCTCTGAATTATTATTTATATGCGAATTACATAAACTGAAAAACAGGTTTCAGTTTTAGTAGAATTTAAACTTAGTCAATTTGCAACAAATCAAGCAGTAACTCTCGACTTCTAATCATAGCTGAAGTTCATTGAGATTTTCATTTCTATTTACAACAGTTGTGTCATCCGTAAAGAGAATAAAGTCGATCCTGGGGTCAACTTACACCAAATCATTGATACAGATAAGGAATAATACTGGTCCCAGTACCGAACCCTGTGGTACTCCAAATTCTATTGTCCTCATCTGGGAACGACTATTACCAGTTTCAGCCAGCTGCATGTGGTCTGTTAAATATGATTGTATTATAAGTTTAATCTTGCAACAGAAAACTTCTAAAAACTGCCGCTGTAGATGAAAAGCACATATTACTCATAATGTTTACTTCATCTAATTGTTATTTTGTTAATCCAAATAATAATTAAGAAAAACCTACCTTTAGTTTAGCAAAATGATCAGTTATAAAGAACAACCTAAGTGAACTCAGATTCCATCTAAAAACCATAAGTTGGGAAAATATTTTTTATTCAGACATAGATATAGGTTTTAACTGCTTCATTGAGTCTTTACTGTGGTGTTTAAATGTTAGTTGCCCCTATAAACGTATAAAACATACAAACGCAAAAAAATTGGATAAAGGTTGGCTTACACGTGAAATAGTAACTGAGAGCAGAGCTCTAAAAAATTTGTTTTCGGAGATGTTACACTCTAGTGATCCAGACTCAGGTATATTATACAGAAACAGAAAAAAACAATATAAGAGACAGATAATCATAGCAAAGAAAAATTACTTTAGTGAAAAAATAAGGACAGCTGAAAATAAATCTAAAGAAACCTGGAAAATCATTAATAATAATTTAGGTAGACATAAAAGTAGGAAAAGTCGAAATAAAGAAGTAACTTTAAATATAAATAATAATCTAATAACTGGAAAAAACGTGACTGAATTATTTGCAATGCATTTTGTATCTGCTGCAAATGACAAGATGATTGAATACTTTGGTTGTAATTTGTCTTTGCCCTGCACTACAGCTAACTATAATGAGCAGTCTATATTTGTTCCACCAGTTACTAAAAACGACCTATTAGATGTTGTTAACAATATAAAAAATAAAAAATCGTCTGGTTTTGATGAATCAACCGCTCAAGTAATCAAAAATATTATCAATGAAATGATTGATCCCCTGTTATTTTTAATTAATATATCGCTTGCACAGGGAGTGTTTCCTAGTATATTAAAAAGGCCTGTGTGATACCTGTTCATAAAAAAAGGTAACTTAAACGATATTGAAAATTACCGCCAGATATCTCTCTTTTATATATATATATATATATCTCTTTTATGTGTTCTATCTAAGTTAATTGAAAAGATTGTGTCCATTAGAATAGGATCTTTTGTTGAGCTTGGGAATATACTTACAACGTATCAGCATGGTTTCAGGACAGGGCGATCCATTGAAACTGCATCTTGTCAATTTTTGAACCATGTCTATAAGAAGCTAGATGAAGGCAATTATGTGGTATCTATATTTTTTGATTTGTCAAAGGCATTTGATACGGTGAATAAAGATATGCTCTTAGTCAAACTGGCAAATATTGGGATCAGGGGTAATTTACTACAATGGGTAAACTCTTACATGCAGGACCGTAAACTTGTGGTAAAATGTAACAGTACCGAATCAGATATATACGAGATAAACTTGGGAGTCCCACAAGGTTCGATACTGGGACCATTGCTGTTCATACTGTACATAAACGATCTGCCTACTCATATAAGGGATGGTTTTACCATCATGTATGCGGATGACACAACGGTAACTGTATCTGCTGTGACCTTAGATGAATTACGGCATAAAATACGCTCTATAATTGATGATATGAAAGCATGGTGCGACCACAATAAACTCATGTTAAATGATACTAAGACGGTGTTTATGAACTTTAATATAAGAAGGCCCATAACGTTAGAAAATGTTCTGCTCACTAATGTCACTAAGTTTTTGGGAACTTGTATCGATAACAAATTAACATGGGAGTGTCAGATTGACCATGTATGTAAACAGTTGAATAAATCCTATCATGCACTCTTACAAATGAAGGATACTCTTAATGAATCTGGTCTATTAAACATATACTATGCAATGGCTTATTCACATATCTCTTTTAATATTCTAGCTTGGGGCAAGTATTTTAAAAGAGTATTTATTATTCAAAAACGAATTTTACGCTTAATGTTCAGTATGAATTACAGAGAGAGTTGTCGAAATATCTTTATTGATAAATTAATTCTCACCACTCCCTGTATTTATATATATAAATGCCTATTATTTGTTAAAAGCAATCCTCAAGGTTTCACTAGCTTAAGTGAAAGACATGTATATAATACAAGGCAAGGTGATAAACTTTTAAACCCTAGTCATAAAACAACAACTTTTAAAGATTCACCTTATTATAACTGCGTTATGTTATTTAATAACTTGCCACATGATTTAAGGAATCTTCCGCTATATAAATTTAAAGGGGAAATTAAATCAATTTTATTAAAAAATGGTTTTTACTCAGTAAATGAGTTTGTAGACAAAATGGCCCATTAGTTTATAACAACTCGACTATTTTATTTAACTTATATTTTATTAATTTTAACTGACAATATCATATGCCCCTATTTTAACTTATTTATCTTTTATGTATTTTTTAATATATATATATATATATTATGTATTCTTTTTGACGTTATGTTATATTTTGACATTTGTTTATATTTATCTGTTTTATATTTGTGTTGTATATTACGTATTTTTTCTCTTTCTTTATGTTTATGTTGACTTGCCAAATGTACATTTCTGTATCCTCATATTGGTGAATAAATATTATTATTATTATTATTATTATTATTACAACCCAAATAACAAATTTATAAAATGATGCAATCAGAACTGCTCGAGTCAGCATGCAGTTAAAGTGTTATGAAGGTTATTTTCATACCCAGTTCTAGCGATGAGTGATAGCCAGGCAGACCCTTCAGCCCTTAAAAGGCCTAGGAGGACTCCCAAAGCTGCCATAAGGATTTTCTTACTAACGAACAATTAGAAGCATTTTTATACGTCGGATCAGAACAGATACCATGTATTTTTTCCTAATATTTTTTAATTTAATATTTTTGTCATTTTTTATGTATTTTAATTTGTTTCTATAAAGTTTTAATACAGAAAAAAGCATTCTAGTTTATAGATTTGCAAAATCTATCCTTTATATGTGCAACATATGGCGACATCAGCATTGCGGAGAAAATTTTCAACAATGCTGGTGTTTGGCGTTTTTGTTTGTTCTTTAGTTTTAATACAAAATTTAAAATTTACATTTCCTATGTCTAATTGGATTGCTATAAAAAGTTTTGCAAATTTAAAAAAAAACCTACTTAGAGCATCTGGGGACACCTTCGACCATATGGTCACATACCTAGAAGAGCAGTGAATTTTTAACCTTTCAACACAAACCTATCCAACTGACTTTATCACACAGTATACCTGTGATTTTAAGGTTTAACTTATGTCACACTAGATTCCATATTGACTCACGACTTCTTTATAATTTTCATCAACTCATTTAATTAAAAAAAATATATGTTTGTACACTCATGATGAGCAAAATTATTGCATATTTTGAATTTTTTAAAAATTTAATACCCTTTTATAAATAAACAGAATCTATAACGTAAGCACCAACCAAATATTAAAATTAAAAATATCCAATATTTTTGCTCATGTTGTTTTAGTTTGAAAAAAATGCAAGCAGAGTCATTCCTAGGCAACCAAAAATACACAAGTGCATTTTGACACGAAGCCACTAATCGTTAGGAGAATAAGAGAGATGAACATATAGACGAAGAAGACAGACAAAAGTTATCTCTTATCTCGCTCCTGTGTCAGAGATATAGGAACGATACATCAGAAATATTCATAGTCAGTGTGGCTACTTTTTACATTAAATACATAAAAAAAGTATGATTGAAAAAGAGTAATAAAACAAAACAAACAATGAAAATAAAAAATGCTTTTGATTATATGGCCTGCCTTTCTTCCCTCTTACTACTAACTCCGTGATTTACGCATATAAATGACAGCGGACAGCTGTCACAATTTACAATTCTCTTTTTTTTAAATAATTCAAAATGCGTGTTATTTCTTTTTAGTGGAACATATAAATAAAAAAACCATGTATATTTTTTTTATAAATTTGTACCGTAAACGACCCAGTCATGTATTACGACAACACCGGGGTAAGATTTGGCTAACTGTAAAATGCTAGGTTGGGACAACAAATTTATTTTTTCTTAATGAAAATTGCAGTTAGCAGTTGTGGCACCATCAGAAAATTCAGGACTAGTTGGAATGGAAGCAGAATATGTCCAAACGCATTGTGTACTAGCTGATGGAGGTGATCGATTTGGAGTTTCGGCATTAGCATTTGACAAACAAGAGGAATTATTATGGATGGGCAACCAGGGAGTAAGATTAAATTTCTTTTCCTCTCCTAATGATCTAAAACTAAACAAAAAACAGTCACTCTGATTTTCAATTCAGTCTAAATTATTGTGAAAATTAAAATAGGCCAGCTTCGTAATAATTGGTATTTACAGCCTATTAAAATCCAATGTGCTTATTAAGAATGTATACCTATTTCTATGTATTTTTTTTTTACTTTTGCCATCTGGATTGAATAAATTCAAGGTAATATGTTTAAATAGGGTCACGTAACGTCATATTTCGGCGGTGCTATGTCAAAATACACCTCATTTCAAGTACATGCGAATGAAGAAGTAAGGCAAATTTTAACTACAGATGAAGGAATTATAGCATTGACAGCAAGCACCTTTAGATACCAACTCAGAAGAGGGGTTCCCATTTACACGCACATGTAAGTACATGCGAAATTTCTAGTAGTTTTTGAGTATTCTCAAAGAATTGCTATTATGCTTTCATTTAGTTTGTAATCGTAGTTTAATGAATATCTTTACTGATTAAATTAACAAAAATTCGTATTTTTTTTATTGTATCTAGGTCTGTTCATATGAATGAAATGCAGTGTATATTACAAATGTCACCAACTAGATTATTAATTGGAGGACATCAAGATAAATTAATTGACTTTAATCTAAGCCTCTGTAAAGAAACTATGGTGGTAAGTATAACAGTAGTGCTCAATGCGCCGAAATATAATCGCCCTGTGGGTATTTTGAGACAGAAAGTTGAAACCTACACATATTGAACATGTATGTATAAATTTTGTCTCAAATTGCAAAGAAAACAATTTTTGGAGGGACTTTTTCCACCATCGAGCTGCTACTACTACTATAAATAATAATAAAAAAAAACACTAAGTTTTTATATCTCAGTTTATTTTTAGACCAATGTTGGAGATGCAGGCTGTGTAATGTTAAGACCGCACAGCAGGTACATATGTGCCGGCAATCCATTAGGTCGTATAGACCTCCGTGATCCCATCAGTTTGAATACTGAAAACAGCATTGAAACACATTCAGGCAGTTTAAGCGATTTTGATGTCCAAGGAAATCTTCTAGTCACCTGCGGTTTTAGTAACAGGTGAAAATATAGTAATTAATATTTAAATTGGAGATTAAAATTGGAAATAATTTGTCATAGTGCATAATTCTTAAGTGGTTGGAACCATGGATATATAAGTAAGAGGGATATAGCATTGCTGACATTCCCACATATTACTGTGAGGCAACTTATCCGTAATTTCAGAAAAAGAGTGAATTTTGCTGTCAAAGTTTCCTCCATAGCCATAGGCGTAGACAATAAAGGGGATCGCAGTTTTAATAATAAATAAAGTTAACGGCAGTAGTAGCTTTTACCTTGAAAACGTATTTATGAATGGGCAAATCCGAACGCTATTCAGTATAGCCGCAGTCAATTTGTATTGTAAAGTCAGTGTTTACTTCACTAGTGAGCCGCAGACACAACATATTAAAATTGTGGTAGGGTATTAAACGGCGGCCATTCGCTAATTCTGATTGGCAGGCAGATCGTAAACAGACGAGCTTACAGGTTTCCGCGATCTAACTTTTGTTCTGCTAGAGGCGTTGCATATAGGAAGCAGGTGAATAAATAAGAGAAAGGAGAATCACTTACAATATAAATATATGTATCATATCAAAGTAAGCATTGATTATCATAATTATTACCTCATGAAAATATATAAAATAATTAAAAATTGCCATAAATTGAAAAAAAAATTAAACTAAATAAAAAAACAACAAAAACACTTAGTTTTTAAAACAGTTAAGAATATAAAAAAATATATATATACCAATAATTACTACACAAAACAGAACAATAACTGGATATTAAAAAAAACCTGTACCACGACAAAAAATTAAATAGGAAACATAAAAATAAGAAAGCTCTTAAAAAAATATAACATCAGAACAAAAAAAATTACATATACAGTGTGTTCCCTGAATGAGTTTGCAATAGGTGATATAGACCACAAATTTTAGATTTTTTTTTTTTTGGTGTACTTTGTTTTATTTTTAATCGCATAGGCCATGGTAGTTAAGCAAATACTACTTTCGTGTTATGTAAAGTACATGTTCTGTAAAGACAGCAAAATGTCAATAAGGAAAGATATTCAGATTAATAAGTTATACTTGTATGCAACATTTTTAGAAGATCCGCCTACTTTGATGATTTTGACCTTTTTCTACTGTAACCGCATTTTACGTTAAAATAATTTACCTAAATAACTAAATAAGTATTTTTTTTCAAAATCAACATACTTTGTGATGTAAAATGATGGTTGTTACAGAAATAAAACATAACAAAGTATTATCATATTACTAACTCCAAATTGTGTAAAAACTATTATAAATAAAACATTATCAATGTGTTGATGTCTTTAAAAATGAAATTAAAATAAATAATTTTTGAACTATAAATTTTAAGGAGTTATTACTCCTAAAGGCAGCGTTAGCACGCCTTCGTCGCAAGGATAACCAACAGAAAACTTAAAATCGCTATTAAAATTTTTCTACTCATGAGAATGAAAAATGAGAACACGACATGATTCATCTTAAGTGCCATATGGATTTAATATATAAAATTACAGGCAATACTGATGCCTACTTTCTTTATTAATAAGTATTAATAAGAAATACGAACATTTTATTTGGTGAAATGAAAAAATACGCATCAGTATTGGTTGCCTATATGATTATATATTAAATCTGTATGGAATTTGGGATGAATCACATGTCTTTGTTTTTCGATATTAGTGACAGAAAAATTTTAGCAGTAATTTATAGATTTAAGTTGAATATCTGGTGAAAACGCAGCTCTAAAATACAACTGAGCTGAAGTTGTATATGACACTGCTCTTAATAAATAATCCGGGTATGAGCTACATAATCAAATAAACAAAACAGTTTCAATTTTCAACTAAAAAAATCAGCAATTGGGAAAACGTAACCATTTTAATTCACTAATTATCTGCTCCTTCCACTCACATATTTGACAAAAGCAGAAATCGGCTTATTTTGACCGTAATAAAAAAAATGACTTCATATTAATATTTGACACAAGTGACAATTTTGGCATTCTGTCATCACAGTGCAAAATAACATGACAGTCATTATGACTGTGACGTGGCCGTGTCGTATATCCAGGCTCACATCATTAGATATACTAATGGTTTTTTTAATGTAATAATTGATTATTTTTGAATCCATTGATTAATGTTTTATGATGCATTACAAAAAATAATTTAATGTAAAAACAAAATATGTTCATATTCACTTTTCAAAAAAGAATAAATACATTGCAAGAGTAAATTGTGAGTAAACAATATGATGTAAGTGTAAAAAACATGGACACAATATATACAATCTTATTTCCTGTTAAATCTGTTTGATAAGTAAGTTCCATGGAAGCGTTGTTGATACAATTGTATCCAAGTGAACTATCCACCGAATAAATTTAATAGATGGAAAGATCGCCCCTTAATAAAGCACAATTATCACAAATAAGTCAAACTGACACTGTAAAATATCTTCCTCCTACTTCTGTTATCGACTCTTATGCGACGTTGCCACGATTCTAAAAATTCAGAAATACAAATTACATGAATTAAAAATATTTATTCGAATAAATCATAAAAAAACCTACCTTAAATTTGAAAAAATATTCTCAGATATATCATCTATTACTATGTAAATAACACAACAAACAATGTAACACTTGATCCCTCTTTATTATAGATCCATGGTTTGAACCTTTGAAGTGATGATACTAATACTGGAGTAGTTTCTGCAAACAGTGGGTACTATATTTTGTCGCACGTGTCAGCAAATAAGCTGACGTCATTGAGATTAAAACATAAAAATGAGTTTTAATCATCTCCAGATGATGCCAACTTGGCTGGCGAAACGCGCATCTCAGTACTCATTATTTTTGTGTTTATGGTCAATAATGGTCGCGTTCATCCAGGCATTGCTACCTGATCAGATTTTCACCCGATCAGCGATCATGTTCCTGCAAGGCCGAACGGCTTTAGTTAAACAGCTGTCATTGCTCATCTGTTAACGTGTGAGGGTTGTTTTATTTATTTTCATGTTTTATCTATTTTCTAATATTAAATAACGAAATATCTTTTGCTCATTTGATGATAATATAGATAATAACAGAAATAGAAATTTTGTGTTGTTACTAAATTTAGCCGCCAACTACATCTGATCACTGATCAGTCGATCACTGAGCACTATTTTTGTTTGCTACAAAAAATGGCGACCGTCATGAGCACTCAGTTCGAATGGTACCGTTCGACCGACCAATTCATGATCGCTCGGATGAACGCAACCAATGTTATAAATGGTGAAATTAAGATAATTTATGTATAGCAACCAGAGCTGTTCAAGTACCCAAAAAAAGTACTTAAGTACAAGTACAAATACTTTTAAAAAATTTGTACTTGGCGGAAGTACAATTACTTTACGAATAGAATGTACTTAAGTACAAGTACAAGTACATGTGGTTTAAAATGGACTTTTAAGTACTTTTGAAAAGTACAAAGTACATTTTTTCATATAATTATGACATATTATAAGAACAAAACATTTTAAATACTCTATAAATATCATAAACTAAACATTTCTTCATGTAATTATAATGTAATATGAGAACAAAAAAATATATTAAATAATCTATAAATGTTAAATAAATCATATTTTAAAGGGAAAATAAAAAAATCTGAAAGTTTAACCCTTGGATTCTACTCAAACGACACACAATTCGCTTTCATTACCACTAATTGTTCAAAGTGGCTATCTGAAAGTGCAAGCAAAATTACCTATATATTAATGACAACGCCTCTCGATTGTCGCATTCTGCAATGAAAATTGAAATTGAATTTTAATAATAATTTTTATTAGTCATTGTTGATTATAGCAACAATTAACCTAAACTTAAATAGATATAAATCAATATGATAAATCATTATTTTAATAATATCGTTGTGTCGAGACCTTTTTTCAGTCATAGAAATTATAGAATAATAGAAATAATTGTAACTCTCAAAGCCTACTTTGTAAACAAAAATTCAGTTCGAAATAATAACTTCAAACTTTCCTAAAATATGTATTGTGTAATGTAATATAAAGTAACACAAAATTAGAAAACTTTAAACTTGAACATATCTTGTGACAGAATGATGCAAATTAAATAAATTCAATTGGTTTAAACATAAACGCGACGCACTTCACGCAATGTTTACACAACAACTAACTTTGCTTAGAGATAACAAGAGGTACCAAAGAACAACCCTTTGCAAGTTGGAACTTACAGATGTGGGTATTTGTACTTGTGAAAGTATTTGTACTTGTAAAAGTACTTGTATTTGTAAAAGTAATTGTACTTATAGAAGTACTTGTACTTGTAGGAGAACAAAAACCACAAGTACAAAGTACAAGTACCTTCGCTAAATTTAGTTAAGTACAAGTACCAATTACTTTAGTTAATATTGTACTTAAGTACAAGTACAAGTACATGTAAAAGTATTTACTTGTGCTACCAAGTACAATTTGTACTTGTACTTGCACAGCTCTGATAGCAACCATTCTTTTTCTGCATTTTGACGATTGATAATGATTACAGACACAACACACTATCAGTCGATAGATTTTTGATGGTGTATGATTTGAGAATGCTAAGGTCAGTCTCCCCAATGCAAACAGTAATTGATCCGTTTTTCTTGAAATTTATACCATCAATGTCGTCGAGGTTAGCTGTAGTATCGGCTATGGGACAGGTCCAACTCCTGGATACCATTGCTTTAGCCGAACCGAGATTATGTCTACTGCAGATGAACAATCCAGGTAAAATTTTTAAAATGTTAACGAAAAGTTTAACCTATGGCTAAGTCTGGTACTTTTTATTTTTTTAGGTGCCATGTGCTTAACTTTTGACATATCTACGACTAGTCAAGTAATGGCATTCGGTGACAACTCTGGTCATATTCACTTCTTTACAACTTCAGGGGCGCCAACGTTTAACACTTTTTCCAGACCATGTGAAATGCCCGATGACCAAGTTACTTTCCCTAGTTTTGGCATTGATGATTATACTACGCCACTTTCAGTCATCCCAATGCCTATCGTACCTCCTGAGTTACCTCTAGCATCTAATTGGCCAGCCTATCTTACCCAAAAAAGTTTATCGGTAAGTGGTAGAAGTTATCCCACACTTGAAATTAAGTATCCCACTTCTGCAAGAAATTAAACCTAATGAAGGTTGCAATTTATCCACATCAGATGCACTTAGATTTCTTTGTGTTTTCGTCAAAGTGTGAATTATCCCATAAAAATATAGTATCTGTGATAAAAAAATTTGCAATTTGTCAAAAAATATGTTTATAAAAAAATTACAGGGGATAATTGAAATTATTAACAGAAATTTCTATCTGTTGTCATGTTTGACTCATCTATTTATCTTTCACTTTTTTTACAGGAAACCTCCAGGTATCGATCCAGAAATTTTACGCACAATGAAAATGCAAGGTCCTATTGGATATGCTCCAAACCCTAGAACCTCTAGGAGAAATCAAGTGAGATTTGATAAATTAGAAACTGTTTATTTCTGTTAATTTTATCTCTATCGAATTTTTTTTTATTATTTTTTATGGGATACACTTAAGTTTTTTAGTATTAATTGTTTTTTATTTATATTTTCATTTGTGGAAATAAAACAATTGTGATAATGTGCAGACTGTTGGGAAAGAGTTGTGATTTACTTTTTTAAGCATTAGAATAAACGATTTATGTTAAATTTAATTTTTTATTTGCCACTCCTTGAAAATTTTTATTAAAAACCAGAAAATTATTTTTAATATTTACTGTTTTTACAAACAATTGATTATAACTAACTAAACGGGGGTTGCATCACATTAATGACAATCATTTTATGGATTCTGATTAACATCTTACTTTTAGGTTGTTTACGAATTCGGACAAAATGGTTATACGCCACACTCGACGCACTCCACCAAAAGTCCAAAACATGACGACAATGGCAGTTTTATTGCGATCCCAAAGAGATATCGTAAAATCGATGTTAAATATAATAAATTAGGTAGTGATGATTTTCAGTTTGATCACTATAACAAAACTGGTTTTTCTGGGTTGGAAGCAACCTTGCCAAATGCTTATTGTAATGCCATGATCCAAGTGAGTGGAACCTTGACTACTGACAAAGATATCGATGTAATCTTCTAACCTTTTTTTTAGGTGCTGTATTTCTCCGAACCTCTCAGGGCAGCTCTACTGTCACATTTATGTTCAAAAGAATTTTGTCTTTCGTGCGAACTTGGTTTTCTATTTCATATGTTAAGTACCTCTTGTCAGAATCAGCCGTGTCAACCTGGCAATTTTTTAAGAGCCTTTCGAACAGTACCTGAAGCATCTGCTCTTAGTTTGATACTTAGTGATCTTCACCCTGAGGCCAAATTAAAAATTGATCTTTCTGCCTTAATTCAAGTAAGTGTTAATTGAAACTGATACGAATTGCCAGGTTCTCTAAAAATTGTCCTGGAGTTATATTTTTCGATGAATATCACTGAAGGGAATATCTGAATCAACTTTCTTTTTCGACCAATTGATGCAGCCATATCTCAATATTTAATGCCATAATATCTGTCAATTAACTTGGATCGTTGTGGTTTAAATCAGGCAGATAAAATGGATTTATCTGAAGCCCCCAACCTTATCCCCTTACCTCCATGACGGAGGGTATCATTGTGTAAAAAGTATCGTCAACTTATGATCTAGTGTATGTCTGTGACTTTGAAAGCAAAAATTTACATGTAAAAGTCTATTTGAAAACCTCATAAGTCCTAAATGAGTATTAACATAAAAAGCTTCTGTAGCCTTGGTGCAGAATTTTTTTTCTAGTTGTATGTCGTTTTTGCAGAGTTGGAACAGATTTATGCTTCACCAAATGCATGTGGAACTAATCGAGACAAAGAAGAAAGTTGAAGAACGAAAAGCGAATAAAAAACCTTTTATTTATAAAGAAACTGACTTTCCCAGCATATCAGGCGACAGAAACAAAGAAAAAAAGGCCTCCTCAGGTAATTTACTCAACATAAAAATGCGCCAAAACCTAGAATTTATAAAGAAAATACTTTCAGTTGTAGACGTAGATATAAAATTGGAAGACGAAAAGCGCGAAGAGGACTCTGATATTAGCCAACTTTTTGGAACGAAACAGTTGCAGATGAATTGTTGTTTAAAATGTTCCTGTGAGGTACAGAACGTCTGTTTTATTTGATAAGATATGGAATATGCTACAAATTGGTGTTTTAGGTGCGAAAAGAATCTATTTTGTTGGCTTGCAACTTGGTATATCCCTCAAACGAACCAGAGAAAGATGAGTGGAGTTTTTGTGATATTTTAAAGCGATCTCTATGTCCGCAACAAACTACACCTGCATGGTGTGAGAAATGCTCAAAATTTACACCTACCTCTCAGTATAGAATTCTACAGGTAAGTACAAAAGCAAAACCACATTGATTATTATATTGTTCATTATTTGTAAAATTCGCCTTCGCTTCAGACTATCCTATTCTATTATATAGCTATGGAGGTGAACAGCTCATGATGACTCACTTGATACTAGTCCTAAATTGTGTTCATAACTGGTGAAGATCAAATCGATCTCGATAATGACACGTACATGTGTTCTTGTCTGCTCCTGGCACACAATAATTGGATAAATGAGAACCAGTGTAAAAAGTAGAATTGAAATGATTCAAATTATAACACAATTTTAGAAATAAAGCTTTTATAAGGGATACAAATATTTGTATTAATTGTATCCTTATTTTTTTCTAGTACCAAATTAAGCTTTTTTTGTTTCAACAATCACTAAACAGTATGGAACCATATTAAACATAGGACTGTGCAAACCAATACTGATATTAACTAAGACCATTTTTTTATAGTCTCTGCCCAAACTGCTAGCGATCAATACTGGCCTGCACAACCTCCAGCATAAACAATTCTGGCAGACGCAAATGGACAAAGTGGTTGCCAAGGTTGTCACGTTGGATGTGAATCGTGCATCAACACCAACATCTGCCCCCTCTTCTTCCAAACCGTGCCGATACGCGGAAAACTGCTCAAGACCCGGATGCCGATTTAGACATAGTTTTGATAATGCCCCACTTCCGGCGCCAAGCAGCAATCTTTACTGTAGCAATAACTGGTTACCGCACGATATCGAGATGGTGCTCAAAGAAGAAAGGTTGAATATAAGAAAATTGGAAGATAGAGATAAACACGTCAGTAAAGTAGGTGTTCGGAAAATATCCAACTGGTTTGAATGGGTGGACAAGTTGCGAAAATTATTTTAGTATTCTCAGATATCGGTTCATTTTATAAAATGATATTCTATTGGTATTGTCCAGTAAATAGAAAGGTTTGATGCACATTTTCGATTTCTAGGCCGAAATATTACCTGTCAACATTTTTTTTAAAAAATTCGTTTGTTTACAAATACCTCTTTTTATTGCACATTAAAAAATAAGAAAACTTTTTTCCCTGTATTTGTAGATGAATGAAATACACAGCTTTACAAAAATGTGAAAATATACAAACTGAATTTACTTTGTATGTTTAAGCCCAATCTATTTTATATTTTTTTCTTTGTCTCTTTCTAGAAAGAAACCGAGAGAAACCCAAACGTCGAAACAAAGAGAAAATACGAACTATCCGCTGTCGTTTGTTACATAAATGACCAATCGTCCGCCGAGAAACGTAACCTAGTGGCTTTAGTAAAAGTACCTGATACATATATACAAAATAAAGATAAGTCAGAGCACAAGTGGTACCTTTTTAACGATTTTAGCATAAGCCCAGTTCCAACGCATGAAGCCGTTTGGTTCAGTTTAGACTGGAAAGTCCCATGTGTTCTATATTACTCATCCCCAGAAGTTCTATGCACTAAAAGTGAAATCCATCAACCTTTATCCAGGGTAAACACAAAATGAGTGCATTAATCAAATATTTTTATCGAATTCACTTACAAGGGCAGGGTCAGACTTTCAAGTCTCCGATTCAAACGTAACTTTGTCAGATTGCAGTCCTCAATACAAACAACTATTTATCGAAATAATAGGGTGGGCCTGTCAAGTGTTTCCAAGAAATGGACCTCTGATTATTTAGTATGAGGCCACAAGCTGCAGGTGGCCAAGTGCCCAAAGTGCTAGATCGCAAAGTTACTTTCAAATCGGTGACTTGAGCATCTGACCCTCTTGTTAGACGATGTTGAATATATATACCAGATAACAGGGTGTAAAGCCCATTCATTTAAAATAATTAATTAATGAGCTAACCCTTAGTATTTTATTTCAAATTATAAACAAGGCAAGCGATTTTTTATGCGCGCTTTTATCTACTAGGAAGTGTTTAACGAAGATGCATGTATAGCAAGAAGTGGTGGTACTAGTGGTATAACATTTACGCCGCTCCACGATAACGAAAGTCTAAAATCTGGAGATCTGGTGGCGATGGATGCTGAATTTGTCACTTTGAATCAAGAAGAGGCTGAACTGAGGAGTGATGGAAAAATGTCCACAATAAAACCGTCACAAATGTCTGTGGCAAGGATTACATGCATACGAGGGTAAAAATATTGATATTTTATTAACTGAATTGATTTTATTGCAGATTTCTTCTAATATAATGCATTTTTAAAATATCTATTGAAAATTATGGTATCTGGGTTTTTGTTTTGCGAAAGCCAAATAAAGTAAATGTTGTGTATGTTAAAAGTGCTGTTTCTTCTGCCTAAAAACTAAATAAACTATAAAGTCAACAAAAATATTTGTACATTTACTTTAACAGTAACGGTGAAAGAAATTTCAATAAATATGAATTCAAAACGCATATAGTAGATATAAAAAAAAAAAATTGAAAGTCAAAATTGTAGCCTAAAGATACTTATTTCCTAACCTGTCAAAGAGTTAATAAGGTTATTGTATAGTATAGAAATAAATTGAAGCCCTTGGTGCAAAAGGGTGTTAACTCAATATTTGCAGTTTTAGGAAATTTAGAGTTAACACGTTTTTGCATGAATGAAACACAAGTTATAGACAGATGACACCTTTTTGATATCTTATACTGACGTAATGAGAGCCATCTAAAATGCTAAAAACTTTACTACCAGACGGATACTGACTTTACACCTTCTTGCATGCACAAATTGCAAATTTGCTAATTAGTGAGTTAACACCTTTTTGCACCAAGGGCTTCAATTGTAACTTATCTTTTTCAATCAATTTTTCTACATACACAATTGCACTAACTTTTCACAGCATAGACAGTTCTTGAAACTGTCATTTGTCAAAATAAACGGTCGCGTTCCGAATTCCCTTGTGTTCCAAATTCCCCAACATACAGTACTATATTTAACATGCGTTCAAGTTGGCATCATCTGGGGATGGTTAAAACAGTTTTAATCAACTCCAGATGATGCCAACTTGGCTGGCAAAACGCGCATCTTGTAAGTATAGTACGAAGCGTGTTGATTATATCATTGTATGTATCGTCATACATCAAAAGTTCCAATTCAGGGCTTTTCACAAGGTGAAGTTTTTAATGTATTATATCCGAACAATATTATCATTTAGATTTTTTGTAGAAGCATTTTTTAGAAAAAAAAATACATATATTTTCCCAGTGATTCAACCTTGACTGATATAGGAGAAATTTGGCCATATCACAACCTGTAGTATCTTAATTTCCTTAATGCTGTTTCTTCCACATTTTTCGTTCTATAGGCATGGGCAGATGGAGGGAACGCCATTCATAGATGACTACATTTCTACGCAAGAACAAGTCGTTGACTATTTAACCAAATTTAGCGGTATTAAACCAGGGGACCTTGATGCCAATTTCAGTTCAAAACATTTAACTACTCTTAAGTCTACTTACACTAAATTAAGATTTTTACAGGACAGCGGCGTTATTTTTGTGGGGCACGGTCTTAGGAACGATTTTAGGTAAGAATATAACACAAAAAAAATAGTTTACAGGTAAACCATTATAAACCGTATAAAACACATAACCTCAATCTGCCTACTCCGCACTATTATGCGTTTATTTCAACTGGATCGGCATCGGCGTTGCCTCTAAAATTTCCAGAGGGGGCAGAGCAAATTTTTTTAGAATAATTTAGAATTTGTATATGGATCACTGAAAAATTGCAATAACATGTATTTGTGATTTAGCCAATTTTTTTTTAACTATTCAGCATTGTAATTGATTGTTTTCATTATAGGACCTGTCTATCCATATATTAATGAAAAATATTCATTATCTACAAAAAAAAAGGACAGCCGCCTCCATGCTCTCTCTTAGCGACGCCCATGTACCAACAACACCATTTTCAAAGATTAATTTCTTTATTTTTATATGGGGGGGGTTTACCTGTAAATCACCTTCTGATGATTCCATTTGTTTTTTTTTTTTTTACTTTTCAACTATGTCTTGGTCAGTTGCGAAGTTTTCTTTAATTCATTTAAACCACAATTTTTAAAACGTGCAAAATATGATACACTTGCCAAATCATATTTTATTCCAACAAATGTTCACAAATCAGAAGAAACAGTTTACTTTCTGAGAGATATGAAATTATAACATGCCTTTTTTAGGGTAATTAATTTAGTAGTTCCACCAGAACAAGTTGTTGACACTGTGCAATTGTTTCACTTACCTCACCATAGAATGGTCTCGTTACGCTTCCTGGCCTGGCACTTTCTAGGTAAGATGGCAATTAAAAAAAAAAAGTACTTATTTATATTTATAATCATATCCCACCTTAAAATTGGTTATGGAGATTTCAGCGTATACAGGGTGTCCCGTAATTCCAGGAACATAGAAGTTTCTTGATCGATTTAATTTGTCCACAAAAAGTTTGGGGTGGTTCTATGTACAGGGTGGACAAATTTCGATGTTTGTTTAGGGTAACTCGGTAACTGTAAGAGATACAAGAAAATGGAATATGCATTTTCGATCTCTTTCTTTTTTTGAGACAAATTCACTGGCGAAAACAAAAATTTGCTATAGTCTTTTGTTTTCGAGTTATAGTGCATGGTAAAACGGGGAAAAAGTAGCTTCCTTCTTGAAAAAAAATTTTTTAAGGTACAACCACTTGGGACCTTCACAGCATGATAGCCTAGGTCCTTGGCCATCTGTAATGGCCAATTACAACATTTTTTTGGAGGTCAAACTTTTTTTTATTAGGAATGTCATAAATTTGTCAAAATTAATTTTTCTTACTTTTTCACACATCCCTCATGATATCTCCGGAACCAATCGAGATAATTATAGGTATTTTTTTTTTAATTGATAAAGGAAATGTGGGCGAAGGTCACTGCTTTAATTTCGTTTTTATGGAAAATTTAATTTTTTTGTAAAACTAGGTAAAACTGAAACGTTTACCTTCCTTGCTGCATTTTTTTCGGTAAGCGAAAAACTTTTTTTATTTTAAGGAATTTCGTCATACCATATGCGTATGAAATAAAGCTTACACTTCAAGGAAGTTTTTTTAAAAAAAAAGTCAGTTCTCTACGACTTATAGTTTTCGAGATTTTGTTTTTTTAAAGTTACGAGTTTTTCGATCCTAGATGCGCCTCACTGCGGCGCCACTCAAGTGTGTAGAGTGTAGACTATTGAATACAAGTAATCTTATATTATACATATATTGTCAGTTAGAAACAAACTTTTCTTTGTGTAATGTGAATGCGAATGAGTATTATTTTTATTGAGTTTTTACATATTATTTAATGCTTAACAATGGAATGTTTATTTTATGTTATCAGAATTAAAATCAGGTAATACAATTCTGGTAAAATCTGTTGATACTGATGTCCTGATTTTGCTTTTACATTATTACTGCGAAACACCAGATATGTCCCAAAGGAATATATTTATACAATTAGGACATAGTAAGAATATACATTTTTTGTCAATTAACAATATTGTGGCAAATTTAGGAGAGGAAATTTGCAAGAAAGTATTAACGATTCATTGCCTAACTGGTTGTGATACAGCTAATGCCATGTATAAAATAGGGAAGAAAACGGCATTCTATGTTTTATATAAAAATTTAAATAATTTAAAAGATTTAGAAAACCTTTCTTTTCTGTCAGAGGATAAAGCGATGGAATTAGGGGGTAAAATATACGCTTTATTTATACAACAATAAAATCCCTAAATAAACTGCGATGGGACTTAACAACAAGTACAAATCGGCCAGCTTCTGAGCTGCCTCCTACTGACCATGCTTTTAGACAACATTTAAAAAGGTAATAATTATTTTTCTAGATCGCCCATACCTATTAAAAAAGAAACAAAACACCTACATGTAATTATTCTTTTTTTAGATATAATAATATAATAATAATAACACCACATGAAATTACAACCCTCTTTGTCCCTGAAGGTCTGGAATGACCTTGTGTGGGAGAGGGCTACACATTTAGAGACAATGGACACACACCTAATGTCCGAGTATACTACGATTAATCTCTCTCACAGAAAAATCCAAGTTCCTCGACCGGGAATCGAACCTGGGACCCCGAAGTTTTGAGGCAAGTACATTACCTCTAGACCACGGAGCCAGGTGTCTGTATCAATTAAAAATTTAGTACAATAGCAATATACAATACATGCAGATGGAAGATCCAACTCGATACGGTTGGACATTTGAAGAAAATGTTTGGAAGGCAACTTTTTCTAGTCAAAAATCTGTGCCCGATATTGTAAGGCAAAGTTTGTCAATAAGATGTTCCGACAGGGTCTGTAACAACAGATGTACCTGTTTTGCTCAAGGTTTGAAATGCTGCAGTGAGTGCAAATATGCAAACTGCTGCAACCAAGGAACTGTCTAGATATTTTTAGATTCCGACGTTGACGATTTTTAAAATATTTTTATAACAAGTTTTAAATTTATGTTTTAAAATAAATAATTATTTCGTATTTTTTTTTAATTCAATTTTAGGTTTTAATGTATAAATATAATGGATTTTCAATAATGTGCAATGTAAATAATGATAAGTAAAACCAAAGTGCTTATGAAAATAAAATTTATATTAAAGATATGTCAAAAATAATACTTAATAGTATGCACCCACAACACGCATAGCACACTGATTAAAGCACAGTAGAACCGGGGGAAATATCCTGCCCGCAGAAACTTAATTTCAAATAACAATAACTTGAAACGTACAAGTCGTAGAATATTGCGTTTTTTTTTAAAAAACTTCCTTGATGTGTTAATTTTATTCCGTATGCATATACTGTGGCAAAATTCCTTAAAACAAAAAAAGTTTTTCGCTTACTGAAAAAAATACTGCAAGATAAGTAAATGTTAAAGTATTACCTAATTTTATAAAAAAACTAGGTTTTCCATAAAGATTAAATTAATTCAGTCACCTCCGCTCACGTTTCCTTTATCGACCAAAAAAAAAAAACTTGATTATCTCAATTGGTTCCGGAGATATCGTGAGGGATGTGTGAAAAAGTACGAAAAATTAATTTTGACAGATTTGTGACATTTTTCATAATAAAAAAAAGTTGGACCTCCCAAAAAATGTTGTAATTGGCCATTTTAGATGGCCAAGGGCCTAATCTATTATTCTGTGAAGGTCCCATGTGGTTGTACCTTAAAAAAATTTTTTGAAACGTTTTTGTCGGTTTTTCAGTGTACTATTATAAAAGTTCGATTTTTGGACTTTTAGACGCATGTCAATATCTTGGTTGTTTGTAAAGTTATGAAAAATCAACTTTTACATTCTTCAGGCACTTTTTTCTGTATAATACAGTGGCATCGAGAAAATTAAAAAAAAAAGTGCAATTTCGATATATGGGATACAGTTTTATTTTTTTAAAGTGGAATCATAGTTGGCTATGGTTTAGTTGAAAAGAAAATTTTTTTTCTCTTCCAAACTGTATGTCATATGTGGGATCGCTTTTGATGTGTAAGTATTTAATAGCGAAAATAATCTTTTAGTAGATTACTTTTTGCGTTTTTTTATATTTATTCCAAGTAGACGTGTGTCATCTATGACAGTATTTATAACTGTTTGTCAGTAAATTGCATATTAATAATTTTGTTTCTGTCATAATTACACCCCATTTAATCGTAAAAGTGAAGATGTCTTATGAAAATTACTAGAAATATGATATGCTAGAATGCTTTATTCAAAGTAATAAAAATTGTGATATTGCATCTGAAATATATTTAAATCTTTATTCAGAAAGAAGACAACCTAATAAAGCTATTTTTAAGAACAAGATGGTGCACCATCTCATATTCTCCATAAATAATAGACAAATTCAAAGAGTTTTCGTGGGTGTAATTTAAATGCGGTGGCATTTTTTGACATAAGAGAATGACTGACATTACTGATTGTTTCTAATCATGGCTAATTTGATCAAATTTTTACCAAAAATTCTTGAATTTCTAAGAAAATCCCCCACAATTCTTATATCAGAAAAAAGGAATTTAATTATACATAACTTGATGTAAAAAAATACAGGCTGTTCCATTTGACTGAAGCAAGTTTTCGCGGTTTGAAGTTTACAAAATGTAACGTCAAAAATGGAACACTTGGTATACTATTATTGAATTTTTTTAAACTGTATAGCGTAGCTCACCTTATGGTCGTTCTGCATGCCAAAAAACAAATGAGTATCTTTTACACGAAGAAAGTTATAAAGGCTATTGTGAACCATTACACCTGTCAAAATTTGTTTAAAATGTCACATATTTCTGAAACGGCTGGGTTTAGGCATAGGGTATCCTACATGTTTTTGACTCAGAATTTTATGCTCTTTTCGAAAACCCTAAAATATATAAGGTATTTCATTTAAAATAGGCAAGTTGGTATCGACTTCCGGTATAACGGGAAGTGCCAGATACTTGTAATTATTTTAGTTGGATTGACCACATTTCATTAGTAATTCTCTAAATTTTCAAAATTTTCTGGTGTGTACTTTTCCCTATATCAATCGATGCAGCTCTTGGTGAGACATTCTGTATAGTTTGAAAGATAAAAAAATTTCCTTTCTAACTAAACCATAGCCAACTATGATTCCCATTTAAAAAAATAAAATTTTATGCCATAACTCGAAATTATACTTTTTTTAAATTATCTCAGTGCCACTGTATTATACAGAAAAAAGTGCCTGAAGAATGTAAAAGTTGTTTTTTCATAACTTTACAAACAACCAAGGTATTGACATGTCTAAAAGACGAAAAATCGAACTTTCGTTTGTAACTCGAAAACAAAAGACGATAGCAAATTTGTGTTTTCGCCAATGAATTTGTCTCAAAAAAAGAGGTAGAGAATGTGTCTTCCCTTTTTGTTGTATCTCTTACAGTTACCTATACAAACATCAAAATATGCCCAACTTGTACATACAATCATTGAACACCCTGTATATATATTTTTTTCCATTTGCACAGCTATAGCCCATAATATTACTATGGTATCTATTAGTAATGTTATTCCATTTTTTAGGAATAAAAATTCAGTCCGAAACCCACGATTCAGTAGAAGATGCACGAGCCGCTCTTCAGTTGTACAAAAAATACAAACAACTGGAGGCTCAAAATAAAGTGGGTGACGCTTTGGCAGAATTGTATGAAACCGGAAAGGTACTCAACTGGAAAGTGCCCGAAGCGTAGGTGTTCTTAGATTAAATGTTAGCTAATAGAACAGTGATGTGATGATATTATTGATTTAAGAACTAAAGTTAGGCTTTAAAGTGATTTCAATTCAGCCAGTGGACGAAGATGAAGATTTATTAATTAATTTATTGGATATGGATTAGCGAAATTACTGGTGGACTTGTCAATATTGTATTGTTTAGAAAAATTTCGGCTTTCTTCTCGTATGAGCAATCGATTTGGAATTATTGAATATCATATTATTAATTTTAATTTTTTATCACTATTATCGGACTCGTTTTTTCCGTAATAGTGTCTCTAGTAATACCTTTTATTACTGCCAGTACAAGCTCCGAACTTTGATATACGAGATTTCAGCCCGTAAAAAAATTTTACCGATTTTAATTTGTATTGTCCTCAAATTGCATTTATGTATTTTACTCATTCCATTTTATTTTTTATCTGCAATTATGTCAAATCAAATCTACAAAATTTATTTTTTTCTATGAAACAAAATAAATGGGTACATTTTATATATAATATAGTGTTTTATTCATTTAGTCCTGGTAATGTTTAATAATAATAATATATTATTTATTTATCTATTTATTTATTTAGATACAACCACCCTACAGGTAACCAATTACAGGGTGGGAACAGTGCATGTATAAAAATAAAAGTACATTATATATTATATGCATATAAAAAAAAATAATGACAATAATAATACGTAATGAAATAATCATAATTATGCAAGAAAGAAATACTAACAAGGAAAAAAATAATTGACTTCAAATATCAAACACCATGAAGTCATTGATATATACCTACACATATATATGAAAGTGAAAAAAATAATAACAGTAATATTGTTAAATACTATAAAAATATAATGATAAAAAGAATCGAACATTTTATAGAGAAAAAACTGCTTAATTGATTGAATGCTACAATTAAATATATCAAGGCCATCTTGCAATTAGTTATAATTGTTACACATAAAATATATAGGAGAAAATTTTAATAAATTAGTCCGTGAAGTGGTGAGATAAAATGTTTCACAATTTCTACTTTCCATACAAGGTACACGAAAATTTAATTGTTCCAAAATATGTGCAACGGCGGTTCGTGGGTCAAGAGATAGGGAGGTCAATTAGAAAAGTTTACTGTATTACCTACCTTTTAAAGTGATTTAAATTCCAAGTCGATCGATCCTCCGGTCTTTTTGAGATGCAAAGTGGTCAATTACTTTTTCATTAAAGTCTTTTATCTTCTTTATTAATGCCCTCTCTATGGTAAGCATAGCTAAAGAAGAACCTTTCCTGACCCATGGTATTTCTTAAAAATGTCTTTATTCTTTTTAAGGTGGAAAAACAACGTTCACTTTCGACAGTAGTCATAGGGAGAGTACACAGAATTTATAACAGTGTGACACTTTCAGAAAAAGTATTGCACAAATTATTGTTAATAAAAAGCTGTAACAAAGCAACTGCACCTTCACTATTGGAAAAGTCTTCTCGGCTATATAATACTTCTAATTCAGTTTTAAGTTTCAAATGATTTATGACTGGATACTCCATTTTAACTAATTTAAACATATCTTGAGGAAAGCTTTTTTATAATCTTTAAATCGATCTGCGTGTAATAACTGAGACACTGCTAAATGATTACTGAAGCCAAACCTGTTTTTGATCTCAGATGTAATTATATCACAAACTTCCAATGAAATTCTCCTTTTTGATTCTTCCGTTTTACATCTCTGGGCAGACTGCATGGATGTCTCTTCCAAATAGTTATTCAAAATTTGATTTCTGATGTCTTCAATTTTACTATTAAAAACGCCAATACACTTATTTACTGTTATGACATCGATATTACATTTTTGTAATTGATTGAACAATATATCACAATGAGGCATAACTAAATGAAAAAAATTTAACCAGTAAAGAAAATGTTCATGTTGTAAGTAGTTTTTTAAACCAATAATTTGGTTTAGAGTGTTGTTTTCTGATTCAGTATCAATGATTTTTTCTAAACAATCTAATAATTCTGTTCGATAGGTATAAACAGTCTCTATGCACTTTATATTAAAATTCCATCATGTTGGAGCCGCTTTAGGTAATCTCACCTTAACAACATTATCTAACACGGCTGTTCTTTTTGGCGATTTTCCAAAGAATGAAGAAAAGCTATGTAAATTAGCAAAAAAAATGTTTATGCTTTTATTCTGACTTGATGCTTTTTGTAAAATTAAATTTAGTTGATGAGCGTAACAATGAATAAAATTTGCTGAAGGATAACTTTTTTTAATTTTGGCTTGTACACCTCCAAAAGCACCACTCATTACTGATGCTCCATCGTATCTTGTGCTATAAATTTTTCAGGACTCATTAATTTTCAGACATTCTAACTCTTAAAATTTCACCTGTCAAATGCTGCGATGTCGTTCCTTAAGGCTGAATAAATTTCCATTAAATCTCTCGCATACAACACTGTCTAAAACGTATCTAAACACAAAAACTACTTGTACTTTATTGGAAGTATCTATTATTTTATTTAAAATATATCTATTTTTAGAAACGTTTTCGTTGTAAGCTTTTAAAGTTTTTCTATAGGCACTGTCTAACTGCATTCTAATATCAACTATACCAACTGTTGCTAGACTACAACAGTTATTCATATGACTTGATGCGAGCGAATGTTTCTGTACTTTTATTTTTAAATGTGTCAAGTCAGTTACACCTTTGGACCATATAGATCAGAATCATCACCAAATAACGCATGAGAAACAAAAAAATGCATTTTTTACCTCGCATCCGCAAATCCACTCGGATAAAGCGTACATTGAATTTCGAAAATACCTATTAACTTCTTTTTTCTTATCAAGAGATGTTTGCTTTATCGTCATATTAAGTTTTGGACGGCCACCACCTTTGAATATCACTCGGTCTTCATAATCCAACTTATGTCCATCTTTCAGTTTTAATATATTTTGTACAACACTCATATTTAATAGTAAACACCAAAAACACTGTTTTACTTAATTTCACGACAAGTAGAGATTTACTAATAAAATGTTCACAAATAAAACATTAAAAACAACGCGACAGAATTTACCGACCAACGCGTACCTAATCAGCATTAAGACTGCTCTAATAGCGAACTTCGCGCGTTACTGTTTCCGTAAAACGTGTCAGGGTCATTGCCCCCGCCAGTGTTTTCAGTCTTTTGCTTTCTGACGATTCGCGCATAAGTCTATTTCACTTTAATTCGTTGTAAATTCGGTCCGTAGCTAGCTTTGAGGACAAGTTGTGGATTGACCCAAGATTTTTAAATTCTATAAATGAATAATGTAATGAATATGAATATAGAGGCTCGATATTTGAATATTATTGTGCATAGAATGAACTAGAAACTTTAATATATTTTTTTAAGAATATTAAAAATATATATATTATATATTTTTTAAACTTCAGAAAATGAATAGCTCTATTTTTTTATTTGTATGTGGGAGGTCATTGACCAAATGACCTATAGAAGAGCCGCCAGTGAGTTTGATGTTTATCAGGTTCGACTAATTACCCGATTTCTTTCTGCAGGCGCTTATATGTGCCTTTTCCGGCTTTCTTAAATTATGATTGTAGTAAATCATTAAAAGTTGAAAAAAATTGACTTGACGCACATGGTCGAACCTCGCAAGCCAAAGCACGACTGCGGTACTGTTTACCCAGCAAATTGTTCTATAGAGTAAATGTTGGGATTATCTGTTCACGATATTTAGTTGACACATGCGCACTGCACACAAATTATATGATAGTGACAATTGGCGAATTGTAACCTTCGCAGGATAGCTTTTTATTTTGATTTTCACTGTGTTCACTATTTATACCAATTTTTTAAATTTTTATCATTAATAATGGATGATATTTATGTGCTTGTAAGTACCTTAAATTATTTTACCATAAATTATGGAAAAAAAAACGTGGACCTAATTTTATTCCGTTCATTGATTTTGTGGGAAACCCTTCTTGACTGTAATTATAACTGACAAGAAAAAGTGATAAAGTACATTTATTAACGCAGATAACTGATATTTAACGTCCAAGGACCGGTACTTTCAGTCTCGTTTAACACTAATCGGATGATAACATGCAAAGGAAACTACAGTTGTAACGATGAAAGAGGGAGAGAGAGAGAGATACAGTATCATTCGAGTAATGTTAACCGAGACTGAAAGTACCGGCCCTAAGCACACATAACAAAACACTTCAAAATATGGACAACCTTTTGTAAATTTTTTTCTCCCCACTTCTTGTGTGTTTAAATTGCTCACACTATTTTGTCGATCAGTTTGCTCAGTTGCAACTGTTTATAATCATTTCAAAAAAACACTAGCTAAGGTGATTGCTATTAGAATAATCAGTTTAATTCATTAAATCACTTCGAAAAAAATACGCCTAATAGCCTGTGTATGTTGAGAATTTTTAATTTTAAAATTTTAATTTTAATACACCATCTCTTATTTAGTCATATAAAGAAAACTTTGACAAGTATGGTATACAAATACAGCCATCATACGCGTTTTGTAAGCTCATAATGTCTCTTATATACGTATACAAACGATTAGGACCATAATGCATATTTATTATGAAATAAAGCCCTCCTAAAATGCACGGCACTGTTGTAAAGTACTTTGTTTATAATTTTTAAACCCCTCTACCCCAGGGTATATCTTAGGAGGGCCATCCCAGTACCGAAAACAGCTCATATGTATTTAGATAAGGACACCGGGTCTACTGTAGAATAAAGTTTTATGGTCGAAGGTGCTGAACAGCAAGTGAAATCTAGGAGGCTCGTCAAGGTGTGTTTGTGACGAATTTATTGCCCCGCGGCTTTGATAAAAATCCGCCAATCATCACACCCATTTAATTATCACCTAACAAATATTCATTGAGGGTTATTTATGCAACTATTTGTGTGGAGGGGGTACGCAAACTGATGCTGACGGCTAGTCACTACTAGTCAGATGCGAAAAGGCGGTTAAAAAATCAGTTGTTGCCTGTTACTTGGAAGGCAAAGTTTGTTCTGTCTTTTTGAATCCCGCAAGTGTGCTGTGGACAACCGCGTGTTTAGTTTTGTTAATTGTTTTGTTTTAATTTTTGCAAAGGTAATTTGACTAGCATTTCTTCTTTAAAATATATACTTTTTAATTCAAGAATTATTTTAGTATTTAGAATTTTTTATTATTTTGTTTTCCATGTGCCAGAAATTTTGCGTGTGGGTTTCAGTAGCGGTATACCCGATTTATTTTTGAATTATTGAGTGGCGGGTTTCAGAATTATATACCAAACTATATGCATATTGTATAGGGCGTTCTGAATAATATTTCACAGCTGTAGTGAATAACCAACAAACCAACACAATAATATAGGTACCTATTTGACGTCTTGTTTTGTTTTATTGTTGCATTGGTTCATGCACCCCAGTTTTTTGCATGAAACATGAAACTTAAAAAACATATTGTTTATATTTCATCAATTACCTATAAAAAATATAGGCTACAAATTATATACCTATTTTTGAAAAGCGTAGAGGTTTTTTCATTAAATTAAAGCCAACTGTAATTTCCTTAAAAAAATACAAGATTGTGACATATGTATAACCTGTACAACTTGCAGCTTAGCAAATTAAATTATCCATCCCGGAAACAGATTTAAAAAGGCTGTAACTTGATCAAAGTTTGACCGTTTAAAAAATTTTTTTTACGAAAATCTCGAAAATTTTACCGGAATTAACATACCATTTCTGTTATGTAAAGTTTATTTATATGATTGTAGCAAATATACTGTTATAATAACATAACGTGTTGTAAGTTATAACAACATTTTATTAAATTTTGGCACATTTTTTTCATACCCAATTGAAAATTTAATATTTTCGAAATTATAAAAATAAAATAAGCCCGTGTATGTTACCAATATTTTTAAAAAGAACTTAACCTCTTATTAATTCTCAATGTGATCATTTTCAGTGTGTCGAGTGTGTCTCCTTTAACATCTCTTCTAAAATATTTATCAGATTCGAAAAAAATGTATTTAAATTCTAAGCTCCCAAAACGATGAAGACAAAATCTTCATTAATTATTTTTGCAAATATTAAAATGAAACACACTGTATATATAATTTTTACCCAAATTTTAATAAAATTTCTTGATCGATAAAGTTGATTATGACTAAAGCTGTTCTTGGAAATTATTTTATACCCTTTATTTTATCCGATGCAACTTCTTCCCAAATAAAAAAAAGTAACTATGGTATACAGGGTATTTCAAAAGAACGACGACAGACCTCGACAGCGTGTTCATCCATTGTAATTGTAAACTGTAATTTTAGAACACTTGATATGTATTTTAGATATATTTTTGGTTTATATATACCGGGTGTAAATGAAAAGTGGCTCACCCGCTCTATTTTCATTGTTTATAGAAATAAATTGATGAATTTTTAATATATTGTTATACACTTAGAATTGCGTTAGAAGACAGTATATTAAATTTGTATGCACTTCCGGTTTCACCGGAAATTACCCTCAACTTTTTTATTTTAAATGGAACACCCTGTATATTTTTACATTTTTGAAATCTATGATGTGAATTATTATTGAATTGCTATGTTATGGGTATCAATGTAATCGTAAAAAGATGTATTTTCTAAATATCGTGTGGAGTCATCATTTTGAGATGACAAATATAGATTAAAAAAAAAACAGTTTTCGCACTTTTGAAGGCTCCTATATAAGAAAGTATTTATCATAAAACTAATTCAATTTTTGCAATAGTAAGAAACCTCGTCAGGAACATTTTTTGTAAATCACAGCACTCTAAATCTAACATTAACTTAAAAAAAAGAAATAAATAAAAAATCAAAGGAAAATGTATACTGTTATATACATATTTCACTCTAGATTCCAGAAATGTGAAAATATACAGGATGTTTCATTTAAAATATGAGAGCTGGAGTAATTTCCAGCGAAACCGGAAGTGCATAAATATTGAAAATATTGTCTTCTAATGCAATTTTATGTGTATAATAGCCTATTAAAATATCAACAATTTATTTCCATAAACAATGAAAATAGAGCCGGTGAGCCACTTTTCATTTATACCCGGTATACACTGTATACCAAAAACTCAAAAACTCCGTATCATGAGGGAATTTTTACTACTAATTTTACAAAAAAAAAAAACAGATTGTTGCGATTGTCCTCTGGTTGTCTTAAGACTAAAAACCTTTATTCAAAAGTTGTTCTGTGGAAATGGCATTATTTCTCAAAATTTTAATAAATGTCATTAGGAAAAGTTGTTTAAAAAATTGAGTGCGTGCGCTTTAAGCGAATTGTGACATATTTTGGATCTTACTTCACATCGAATAATCAAAACGATTTGAATTCGTTTTTATACCAGTCTGTATTGGTTGGATTTGTTTTAAAGTATCTTTAGTACATCATTTATAATACCATTTTATTATAAAGTGACGGTTGAATTCTAAAAACTCGAAGAAAATCCCACAAATTAAATCATAGGAAAATATCTGAAAAAAAAGTTTATTAATTAAATCATCTGAAATGATGAAAAAATATAATATATTACACCATACAAATGCGTATATAATAACAATTATTGTTATTGTGTCGGATATTACAAAAGAGGAATGATTGTTATGATCTGCTGGCGAACACAATACCTACTAGTAATTGTGACAATCTAACAACAGTAGCGGCTAGCGATTAGTTCAAATAGATCGACAATAAAACAAATTCACACACTTATAAAAATTCTTTCAAGCCTTGTTGAAAGAAAAATATATTAATTTTTTTTGCGGCAGACACCTTGTCAGATTTTGGGATCGAGATACTAGAAATACTACGTTCATAAATAACGAAGATAAAGGGGTAAATTTATGGAGGACTCACACAAACGGAGGAAACCTCCAGTGGCGGTTCGTGGGTCAAGAGATCGGGAGGTCAATTAGAAAAGTTTACTGTATTACCTACCTTTTTAAGTGATTTAAATTCCAAGTCGATCCTCCGGTCTTTTTGAGATGCAAAGTGGTCAATTACTTTTTCATTAAAGTCTTTTATCTTCTTTATTAATGCCCTTTCTATAGTAAGCATAGCTAAAGAAGATAGCCTTTCCTGACCCATGGTATTTCTTAAAAATGTCTATTCTTTTTAAGGTGGAAAAACAACGTTCACTTTCGACGGTAGTCATAGTCAGAGTACATAAGATTTTCAACAGTTTGACACTTTCAGAAAAATTATTGCACAAATTATTGTTAATAAAAAGCTGTAACAAAGCAACTGCACCTTCACTAATGGAAAAATCTTCTCGGCTATATAGTACTTCTAATTTAGTTTTAAGTTTCAAATGATTTATGACTGGATACTCCGTTTTAACTAATTTAAACATATCTTGAGGAAAGCTTTTTTTATAATCTTTAAATCGATCTGCGTGAAATAACTGAGACACTGCTAAATGATTACTGAAGCCAAACCTGTTTTTGATCTCAGATGTAATTATATCAAACTTCTAATGAAATTCTCCTTTTTGATTCTTTTACATCTCTGGGCAGACTGCATGGATGTCTCCTCCAAATAGTTATTCAAAATTTTATTTCTGATGTCTTCAATTTTACTATTAAAAACGCCAATACACTTATTTACTGTTATGACATCGATGTTTGTAATTGATTGAACAATGTATCACAATGAGGCATAACTAAATGAAAAAAATTTAACCGGTAAAGAAAATGTTCATTTTGTAAGTAGTTTTTTAAACCAATAGCTGTTTAGAGTGTTGTTTTCTGATTCATTATCAATGATTTTTTTCTAAACAATCTAATAATTCTGTTCGATAGGTATAAACAGTCTCTATGCACTTTGTATTAAAATTCCATCCTGTTGGAGCCGCTTTAGGTAATCTCACCTTAACAACATTATCTAACACGGATGTTCTTTTTGGCGATTTTCCAAAGAATGAAGAAAAACTATGTAAATTAGCAAAAAAAAATGTTTATGCTTTTATCCTGACTTGATGCTTTTTGTAAAATTAAATTTAGTTGATGAGCGTAACAATGAATGAAATTTGCTGAAGGATAACTTTTTTTAATTTTGGCTTGTATACCTCCAAAAGCACCACTCATTACTGATGCTCCATCGTAACTTTGTGCTATCAATTTTTCAGGACTTTGATTAATTTTCAGACATTCTAACTCTTAAAATTACATCTGTCAAATGCTGCGATGTCGTTCCTTGAGGCTGAATAAATTTCCAAAATCTCTCACATACAACACCGTATAAAACGTATCTAAACACAAAAACTATTTGTACTTTATTCATAACCCAACTTATGTCCATCTTTCAGTTTTAATATATTTTGTACAACACTCATATTTAATAATAAACGCCAAAAACACTGTTTTACTTAATTTCACGACAAGTAGAGATTTACTAATAAAATGTTCACAAATAAAAACATTAAAAACAACGCGACAGAATTTACCGACCAACGCGTACCTAGTCAGCATTAAGACTGCTACTGCTCTAGTGAACTTCGTGCGTTATCGTTTCCGTAAAATGTGTCAGGGACATTGTCCCCGCCAGTGTTTTCTGTCTTTTTTTGCTTTCTGACGATTCGCGCATAAGTCTATTTCACTTTAATTCGTTGTAAATTCGGTCCGTAACTAGCTTTGAGGACAAGTTGTGGATTGACCCCAAGATTTTTAAATTCTATAAATGAATAATGTAATGAATATGAATGTAGAGGCTCGGTAAAATGAACTAGAAACTTTAATATATTTTTTTAAGAATATTAAAAATATATGTATTATATATTTTTAAACTTCAGAGAATGAATAGCACTATTTTTTTATTTGTATGTGGGTCATTGACCAAATGACCCTATAGAAGAACCGCCAGTGGAAACCTCGACATTTTACTTTAATTTTGTTTTTGGTTTAAAGTCTTATGTTCAATATTTTTTAAATTACACACTATGCAAAATTTTTAATTCTCGAACACGTTTCTACATCAAAGTGTAATCGCTAGTATTATAATACCTATTTACCGGTTCAAAATAAATTAATAATTAATAAAAATTCAGTATCGTTTTTAGTTTCCTTGTAATCGTCTAGGAAGTTTTAGTTGAAACCCCTATAGATATTTTTAAGAATAACGAATGCACATTAATCATTTTTGCGTTAATTCTACACTAAAGCAGTAACAGAGGATTTAAGTATTCTATATTTAACCGATAAACATATCTTTTGTCTGATACCAGGTAATGTTGAAATGGAGTATCTGTGTACATAGATCGAGTACCTTGGTATCAGTATTACCAAAATATTAAAATATATAATCTCAGTAAGATAAATCCTAATAATCTTATTTCTAAATGCAACTATTATTTTTGCTACGTCCGATCCGCTCCCTAAGTTGCAACGAATTTTAGAAAAAGCTGAGGTTAAAAACCGTTTACAATATTGACCATAGGTTTTATATTGTATAACAAACTTATTTATAGCATTCAAGTTTGTTCTTATCATTTCAAGGCAAATTTTATCGAATTATTTACATTTTATAAAAAAGCATAAAGCTATTTCCTATGTTTTGCAGGAAATATGCGCAAAAGTCAGACAGATATTTAAACAAATCGCAAGTCGCATAGATATTTCCATCAGTCTAAAGAAAATATTATTGAAATTCTCATCACTTGCAGATTTAGAAGTTAAAAAATATTGACTTGATACTGATGTCCTAGGAGAGGAAATTTTTGTTTTTAGAAGCTTTTTGATATATGGCATATGCATATAATTTTATTTGGGAAACCCCAAAGGAAAAATCCATTAGGGTAAGATCTGGTGAACGGGGAGGCTAATTGTTATTAATAGGTCTACCAATCCGGTTTAAAAAAATATTATTCATACAATTGTAACTGCAACTGTAAGACAACTGTCCTGTTGGAAATAGAGGTTCGAATTTTATCGCACATGTGTCTGCTACTACGTCTCTGATTCGCCCGGTATTAATTTAAAGTTCTTACATAATACAGGTCAATAGATTAGGCTAAGGACAACGTCTTTCAAATATTACCATAAATCAGTTCGACTTTAGAGCAAAAGTGGAATTTCCAATATTACATTGCACTTTTAATCACTATGCAAATTGTTACCTTGATTTAATCACCGACTAGTAATATACCCGTATCTAATTTCTGTAATCATGCATCCTTTGTGTTAACCTGCATAGCGGTGGTAATTAATTGTTCGTGTTATTTATATAGACTAGTACAGGCAGGTGTTTTTCTTTTCGTCACAAAAATGCTTTGTTAATAATTGAATTTCACATTCTAAAATGTTGTCCAGTTACAGTTGTCCTGTCCCATAATAATAAAGTCCATTTTACAAGGCAAGAAATTCTCAAAAAAAAGATTACTGAAAAAAATTTCTGTAGTACGAAAATAAAACCCAGACAATTGTTTTAACAAAATCTCCATATTTTCAACTTATACATATATGGCATCTTTGTCGGTGATTTTTTATGGAGTTTTTGTATTTCTTATATCTCTGCAATGAACTGTATCAGGAAATATATTGGTGTAGGTTCTAGTTTAATCAAACAATTATAATTAAAAACCGCATCTCAAGTATTGGCGGAATCAACCCGTGTGCGAACACATCGATAATTTATTGTGCAAAAACTATATACAATACAAAATAGACAATATCTTACCTTATACTTTTGACGGGTGATTCGTGTAATGTCCAAAACTATATGAAAACTGAACATTTAACAAAAGACTTTAACAATTATTTTTTGGTACTAAAATACAAGTATGTTATTAATAATTTCTAAATTATGTGGTTGGATTCTTGCGCTTGTCATTAAAAATCAATTTGTAATCTGAAAACGACCGTTCCACATTTACGGACGTAATTGGAGGGTATTTAAAATACTGACAGTTTTAAAACGTTCGATTTTCGTGTAAACAAGATAACTTTTTCACAGCATTTGCAATAAAGTTCTGTGCCATTAAACTCTAGTTCCGGGTTGTCTTGTATTCACCGGTCCACGGTAGTTCGCGAGGAAACCAGTTTTTCACAATAACATAATAAAATGTTTAAAACTTTCTTAAAAAAAAAAATGTCTTCTTAACCGCCTCACAAGTCACCGAAGTAACTCCCAGAAAATCCTAGGATTTTGTGTTGAGTAAAGAGAGAGACGAGGCCCTACAGTTTATTGTGGAGTCCGAACCACATCTAGGGCATCGACAGTTCACTCCCATCTTAATCCGAAGCAAATTACAAATAAAATTTGTTGCTCCGGGATGGATTCGAACCATGGATATTCGGTACCGAGTAAATAGCTATAAGCGCTTTACCCACTTGGCTACCATGCCCTATATAAATATATATACTTTATCTATCGAAATGTAATTGGAAACTGCTGATTATCTCGGTCGCTGTCGTAAGCTCACATGTGTCTTCAATTGCCATGTATGTAGATGGTGGGGGTCCTGTCTTACGTGTATGTCTGCTTGTTTATTTATTTGACCTACAACATACTATCGGCGTTTTCAATTTTCAACAGAACTCTTACGATCGTGCAAAACCTACATTTTATTTAGTGTTTTATTTAATTTTAGGTAATTCGTATGAGTTTAATTAAGGTGAATTTATTTTAGACTTTTTCGGTAATTAATTAGGAATCTTCTACATTTAAAAGATAACAATACAGCTTATATTTGTAAAGTGACGGCACCCGCATTTAAAGTACAGTTTTTTGTTTCTTCACTGTTCCAATTAATTACGCGAGTACATAAATGTGTTATGTTTTGCAATGAATTAGTAATATACAATAAAATAACGAGAGAAGTTTATTAATTAATTCCTAAAAATTTCGTAGTATTTATTCTCAATTTATTTAATTTTTCGAGAGTTGTACCTAAGCCCGAACCTGGAATGACTACCGGATGCGGTCTTTAATTATAATAAAGGCAGAAACAATGTACAGAGTAGAGATAATTTCGTGCTTTCCATAATGCGAAGAGATAGAAAACAAAAACGCATTAGTGGTGAGTATGGAATTTATCATCAGTAACGTACTTACAATTAATTGAATAAACAGGGAAGCAGTTCATTATTTTATTGTCAAATAAAACCCTGAGAGAACTGAAATACGCTAAGCCGTAGTCCATTAATAACAAATGAACAGAGGTCGGATTTATCAATCGGATATGTCATAAAACCAGAGTTGGCTTTAGGTGGTTGTGTCAGATTTGCATGCATATATGAAACGATATCTTACCTTGAAATTTTTTTTAGCGAATTCCGTATTATCCAAAGTAGATAAAGTCAATTTATTATAAACACTCACTCGAAGAGAACTGGAGGTATAGGGGGATGTACTTAACACTAAACTAACACACACAAGTATTTTTCACTGCCGGTTACAAGAATACAAGCATATTATTAATATCTGTTCTAAATGTCTTGCGGAGTTAAACTTCGGCGCCTTTGGTTAATAATCCATTTATATTGCGAGAAGGACCGCTCGACGTCTATAGATGTAACTGGGGCATACTTAAAATATGTAAACTTTCCCAAAGACCACATTCATGCCCGGTGTCGCAACGTCTACTTCTTTGCCGTTTAAAAGGTCTGTTACACCTGTCGTCGTAACAAATCCGGGATTTTTTATTAAACAGTTTGTACTCTCGCAGCAATTTTTCCCTGTAATTAAAAAATATATTGTCGAAGATCGAACACAACTGTAGTAAATTCTGATGTTGGCTGATACTGTAGGTCCCGTATGGCTAGAGAAATTCGTGAAAAACTTCCGTATATGGTCTCGAGATTTTCCTGTATAGCTGGATCATTATATGCCTGTTACGCCTGTGAAATAGCAACCGCGTAATTTGGATTAAACAGCTGTATTAGGGATTTCACATTTTTAAAATGACAGTAATAGTACGATGCTGCCTCTAGCCAAGTTCCCCATCGTGTTATAATGGGAGGTAATGGAGTATTTGGTAGAATTTCATGAAATAACCGTACACGGTGCTTTAAGAAAAACTTTCTTTACACTAGATATCATATTATCAACATTAGGGTAGCACCCCCTAATAGTTTTAGCAACTCTATGAAGCCCATGTGCTAAACATGTTACATGAAGTATATTCAAATATGTTTTCTTTAAAATTATTCCAGCAGCTTTCATATAATTTACTCCATCGGTAAGAAATAATAAGAACTTGTCATTATTTTCTGCATATTTGTCACGCCAAAACTCCTGTAGACTTGAATTCACCCGCTATAGTGCGAGAATTTGTAGCTTCTAAAACTTTAGCGATTAAGTGTCCGCTCATTGAACAATTTTCTTCCAATGCACCCGCTAAAACATTCGCTACCTTAAACCGGCAAGCATTGACGGTTTCGTCAACGCTAAGCCAGATGTCCCATTAAGCTTAGAAGAAATTTTCTGTCAAATATTTTCACACTTCGTTGAAAAATTGTTTTTCTTAGTGAATATTCCGAAGGCACGGTAACATTGGTATATTTTCCACATACATTTTTCCAAAAAAATTTCTAAAAAGTGGATTGTCTAGTTTCGACTACGGTATGTTACATACTAACATAAACTCCACTAAATCTAAGTTAAAATTATGCTGCATGTCACTGTAAGTAAGGCCACCTACGCTCCGTTTATGGTGTTCTAAGGAAATATGTCTATTAATATTTGTGTTGCATGATCCCGAAACTGATTTGTCACATCTAGTGCAATACAATTGTCTACCATCGAATTGTAAATCGGCAATATTGCGAATCCAAGAATTTACTGTAGCTTCCGTCGGTTTAGTACGTTGTGACATCTTAACTGCGCATTTTTAGTATCTACGTTCGAATGAATCCACGTTATGCAAGATACTGTTTGATCGTGTTATGTTCTCTCCTCTCCACGAAGTAATGTATATTACTAGTATACTGAAATTTAAAAGAATCTATTATACATTACGTTTTTATATAATATAGTGCATTCTCCGACAAAACTAAGTTACGCATTAACATTCTAAAATTAAATAAAATGCACCTAATATGTTGCATGACTTTCTTTTTGTAGGTTGGGAATGTTTTAGTAGGTTTTTACAATCTATTATATCATCTGTAAAAGTCATCCCTGGAATCCGATCAGTAAATGAAACATCCTATGTAGGCAAGCCCTATTGGCATGAGTTTAGTACTACATAAATAAATCAAGTATTGGTACAATAAAAGAACTATAGACTTGTGGATTTTGCAAACCCCAAATTATTTGTACACCAGACTATACTTATAAACAAAAAATGGCATGTAAAAGTTTATACCACTAGTTCTGTCTCTTCCGTCACATTCTACTCTGGGCATTCATTTTGCAATTAATATTCGAAACCGACACATTTGCACCGAAATGTTTTTGTCATTAATGAGATGGTAGTATGAATGAGTCCCCCATCCAAACTTTTGCGGTTTACGCAATTCCTTGGGTGACACTAATTTAAAAAACAAACAGAAAGGGAAACACGGATCTACTTTTGTGTACACTTGTAGACAAGTGTTAAAGACATCAGTTCAACTGAATTTACAAACAGCAATTTCATCGCGCAAGTCAAAATTTGAGTCCACTGCAAAAAGTTGAAAATATTCACTCCAACCCTGCCAATTTTATTTTCAATTTTAATCTCACCAACAGACTCACGTAACGGAAAAGGCAAATGCAAATAGTTTGGGAAAAAGTTGGAGACCCACCTTGCGGCTTAGTAGTGTAATTTTAAATCGTGACTTAATTACAGTACAGTTTTTTTGTTTAGTAAAACTCAGTTAAGCGTGCCAAATAGAATTATCCACTTTGTCACGGTTGTATCTAATTACTCTGAAATCGTAAACTTTGTATAAAAATACGTGTGTTTTGAGAGTATTATCAATTTGCTCGTATAAATTAAGTAACCAAGAAAGGTAAGGAGGATATTACATATTTTAATACACTACACAAAACAATTGATTAGTGTAATTAAATAACTGTCTAAGTGCCTAAATCTGAGAAAAGTAGATATAACTTAAAAAGTATTCTATGTGCCTATCCCAATAACTTATATACCGTTCTAAGTGCCATTTGTTCATTTCATGCCACAGGTACTCGTCAAAAGATGGCGGGCATTCTATGTCCAACAATGGTCTATGTGCCAAACACTTGTTGTTTACCTAAAAACGTTTAGTGTCGTTTAATACGTTGTTGTGTTCTTTTCGTTAACTAAAAATGGAATAAAATTGAAGAAAACGAAGGAGAAATGAAGAAGGAAGTGAAGTTGTAGAAAGAAAAAACGGAGAAGCACTGGAAAACCATATGTGAACAAAAAGGGTATTTTGAAGGAAGCTAAGGTGCCTCCAAAACAAGAGGTAGACCGAATTTATTAAAATATCAACCGTAACACAAGTATTTTACTAATGCTTCATTTTCCTTTTAGCTATCATGTAAATGCAAATATAACTGTATGTCACTTTCGTTTGAACAAAAAAATAAACTGTTTCGCGAAATTAATAACATGGGTGATAACGAAAAGCAGTGCACATATTGAAAAGATCAAACGAAGGCGACATGGAAGTTATGACGACCCGGCCGATAGTAGAAGAACGTGCACTGTTTTTTATACTGTACCAAGCGGTGAGGGAGAATAATTCAAGTATGTAAAAGAACATTTCAGGAAATGTTTCGTGTGACCCACAGGAAAATACAAACGCTGACCGGAAAAAAAGAAATCAGGCAATTTAGTTGCACATAAAATATACTAAAGAAGATGAGAATAAAGTCGTTAATCACATTAATATGTTTCCTCGTGATGTAAGCCATCACACAAGAAATCGCAGTACAAAGGAGTATCTCAGCCCTGACTTAAACATAAATCGCTTATATCGGGCTTTTAGTGGTATGTTTTTAGATACAAATATTTCTTATCGGTCTTGTTCCCAAGTTTTTAAAAAAAAGATTTCCTAATCTAAGTTTCAAACCACCAAGAACGGATACCTGTTCCACCTGTAATTTTCTATCAACTCAAATCAAAGGTAATCCCGAAAATAGACAGGATCTAGTAAATCGACTTGCATTACAACATAGAAAGGCTGAAAAGGCTATAAAAATGATGCAACAAGATCACAAAAACTCTCAACTACCTGGAAGTTCCATTTGTACATGTTCAATGGATTTGCAGCAAGTTTTGTTTCTTCCCATTCTTACCCACATAGGATGTTTCACTTGCGCCAGTTATCTAACTATAACCTTGAAGTACGTGTTGGTGATACTAATGCAGGTTTTATGAATATATGGCATGAGGGAACCAGTGGCAGAAAATTGCTTCCTTTGTATTAAACACATGAAGCAATTTCATTACCACCTCTACCACTGTTTTTGGGTGAGAAAAAAGCAACCGCCAATGTGGAGTGATAACTGCTGTGGGAAAAATAAAAATAGAATGATTATACTGCTCTGGATTTACTTTGTTGTTAACGTATATTTGACTCAGTGTATTACAAATTTTTGGTCTCTGGACATTCTTTCCTTAGTTGCGATCGGGACTTTGCCCAAATCGAGAAACGTAAAAAGGTGTGCAAATGCATGGTTCCAAGAGATTTAGTAGAAATGATGGCGAATGTTAGGAATGTTCAACCTTTTGATGTAACCATGATGCAAAAGGAAGATTTTCTTGACTTTAAAGGAGCTTCTAACGTCTACGTCAATACCCAAAAGCTCAGTGGATTAGAATAAACCAAGAAAATTCCGGAAAGTGCGAATCTGTGAAACATTAAATGAGATGGAAGAGTGGAAAGTTGTAAACGTGCTCAAAAGAGGTGTGAGTTTAGATCATTTGAAAACTATTAATCTGCTATTGCTTACAACAAAAAGTCAAATATCTGAAGGAAAAAAAAAACAAAATTTAAAAGAAATGATTGAATACCTACCTAATCAAGACCATAACATGTTTTTTCAAGAACTTTTGGTGAATACATAATCCATGACACTTAGAACATTATTACTGAAATTACCTGTTACAGTTAGAACGTTCTTAAAATATTTTTTTAATTCTTGTATTGCGTTTAAATTTGAGTTTATTTATTTTGGTTAATATATCAGTTTTTTTGATAATAAAGAACACCTCAAAAAAATTTTTCGTTTTATTTCAGAAAAATAAAAGTTGTATCCATTAAAATGCGAATATCTCTCTTTTGGATATTTGGCACTTAGACCGTTATTTAATTATACTCTTCAATTATTAAAGGATCATAAGTAAAACTGGCACGTCATGCGCTGGTTCAATGGTGTGAAATCAGGTGTGTAGAGGGCATCGACTGGCGGACAAATATCAAATACCGAAACGTGCCGCGAGAGTATATTTTAAAAAATACACGGCTGTGGTTATGTGTTGACGAGACGACAGATCGAAAAAAATCTATTGTAATTTTTATAGTACGTGTACTGGACCCTCTTAAACCAACATTTCCACTGTTACCAGCTAGCAGAGGACTGAGTGTACCGGCGAAATAATTACGCGGGTGGTGCTGGAGACGTTAGAAAAATTTGACCTGTCAACAAGTCAAGTGTTGATATTTGTGAACAATGGTGCCGTGACAATGCATCTGGTAGTCCGTTCTCATCAAGAACATGGTTGTAGGTTGGTGGTACATGTTACATGTAAAGTGAATGCTTTACATTTTGTGACAGAAACTATTCGACAAGGTTTCCCAGAGGTAGATGCATTAATAGCAAGTAAAAAAAAAAGTATTTCTTAAATCTCTTAAACGTCCTCGCGTATTTCACAGCAAGTGTCCCGGTATTCCAGAACCACCACAGCCGATTCCTACACGTTGGGGAACATGGTTGAAGGCAGCTTTTTATTATGCTGAATATTTACAATAAATAAAATCTGTGATACTACAATTCAATCCTGACGAAGCTACAGCTATTAAGGAAAGCCAGACAAAATTCGATATTTCCGTTGAAACAATTTTAAAAACTGTACAAGAATTATAAAAAATTACATGCTGCCATAAAAAACTTACAGAACAGTACGTTGTCGTTAGCGGAGTTACTGCAAATAGTGACTTCATGAATTGACTGGACTGGCAATGAATGGTGACAAGAGTGTTGCCATCTGAGTATAACGCTTGCGCATGGTATAGCCACGTGCAAGCATAAAATATCCCATATTTTCTTTAAAAATCCCGCCAAGTTTAAATTATGTTCCAATTACTTGAAATTAGGTAGTAAAATATTATAATATAAAATAAAAATTAGTTAGTAAAGTATAAAAAAAATGTCAGACTTTATACAGGCACTGAAAATCTCCCGAGGCCTATTTATAACCACGGGCCACATCAATTTTCCGGGGAACATAATACAGCATCTGCAGCACATGAGCTTATGGGCGTGGCTAACTTGCTTGGCGGTAAAACTAAGAAGACGCCATAACCTCAAATGCTATAATCATATAATAGTTTGGTGATTGGTTCTAATATTTTATTGTGAACGTATTCCTGTGTTTGCTGTCAGAAAATTAGGTTTTGATCATACATAGTGATTATTATCACACGCCAATTGATTATATTGTTTATGATTATCAAGGACTGATGGAATTATATAAAAACTGACACCGTCTCTTGCCACGTTATTTTAACAACCCACCACAGTACACAAACTTGTCATTTTAATAAAAAATGTAAGAAGACACAAACTGAATGTTATTAAATAAATGCAATGGTATTTCTATATTAATTATAAAGAACTGAAATGAGGTTATGATTTGTTATTTGTTTATCCTCCAAGCAACAACTTTGAAAAACGTGACGTCACGTGCAATTGCTCTATTTCATACGTATAATATTGGGTTGAAGTTCATCGCATTTCCACTACCTAAATGGCACTCGAATGAACCAGCACAATATTTGTTGATTCCCTTTATGACCACAAGATGGTGGGGATGATCAATTAAATAAAACAAAAGTAACGATCGATAACAAAAGAAATATTGTTTAATTCATTTATTGCAAAGTTTTCAAAAATTCCTCAAAATGACGTGAAACACTCTTTGTCCCTTGTGGACCTCAAAAATCCCTCGAATTGGGATATATTCCTCAAGGTAGCAACACTGGGTGACAAAGAGTTACTCATTGCCCCCTCATATCGTTCGAATTTTGTTTCATGCAAAGTTTAGCGAGTTAAATGCATTCTTTTACTACATCTTGACCGAGATTATTTGAATCGAGTAAATCCTCTATCCGTCCAAGGTCTGTGCTATCGCAACACTTTGTAACAATGAACAAACGTCAAAGGAAATTGTTAGCATAGGGTTAGTTTTCATCATCTCCAGATGTTGCCAACTTGATTGGTGAAATGCTCGTCGAGTGCAGTATATTATGGTGTGTTGGTGTTTTGTAGAAAATCATGTCAATGTTATAATTTAAAAATATATCGAAACACCAAATTCGCATTTTGAGATCCTTAACAGTCCAAAGATACACATTAAGAATACTAACAAAATAAATCGACACTCCGACTCCTTTCCTTCTAAATATCACCAATCATAAAACATGTAGTTAATAATTAATTATATTATATAGCAGATAGTTTTCAAGATCAAAACATCTTGTTACAGCGTATAAAACAACAATTGCAGAGGGGCTTAAGAAGTCGCAAAATTCCCCGAGAAGTCTTTGTGTAATGGCATCAGCAACATCGCGAAAATGGGCAGGTAGGATTATTAAGTTAATTAATTCGTAGAACAGCATTCTATGTTTGTAATCTGTGTAGTATGTACCTCTTCTTTAGAGTAAACCTGTTTTTTGTTTTGATGTAAGAGAAGTTAAAAATAACCCCGTACGATACACGTTCCACGTTTAGCGTTAGAATTGTAACATTAGTGTAGAAATAAGTCGAGGGGAAAAATAAAATGTACAAAAACAGTTAGTTACAATGAAACAAAAGTGAAAATACTGGTGGGTGATTACTGATTAATAACCTGAACCCGGTCACCTCTGTAGCCTCAAAACGGCGCGGTAATTAACATTAATAATTAATGTATTAATCGGACAAAATTATGAAATTTATTGAGATAATTTTTATTAATATATTTTCATAATTTTATTCCGTATGATCCAATTTAAAAATACCTACCGGCTATTTGAAGGGCGCCCTTTAAACATGCCTTATATTTTTCGTTTCGGGGCACGATATGCACAGGTAAAACAGTATATTGTACAACAAGTGTTGAAATTAGCACTTTTCACACTATGCTTTTTCTACGACTGCGTCGAATATACGGTGTGTCCAGGATAGTAAGCAACAAATGGGAAATTTATTATCGATTTCTGAGATAATTTCATTCTTGATAAAAGTTAGTGCTTGATGTCAAACCTACACTTTGGACACGTTAGATTGAGCTTATGATATACGGGTGCGAGAAAATTAAGAAAGTTTTGGTTCAGAAAAAAAGTACTGTGTTTTATCCTAATATATTAAGTTGTTAGTTTTACAGAATACATATTGTTAAATAGTCCAATAAATCTCTGAGGGATAGGGTGAGCACCCTTTTTATTTACTTCTCAAATCCCGGGCGGCCTTGCCTCGTCCACCACAATAATAAACGATACGGTAAAAACAGCACTGAATTCCATAAAGTGCGCATGTGCCGCTCAGAGTGTCATGGCCGCCGTTTCCGCACTTTCCGTGAAAATAACCAAACTATAATAAACGGCAAGGAAAATAAAGAAACTATAATAAAGGACAAGGAAAATCTTACTAACGAACTAAAAAATACTTATTTAAAAGAAAAAAATAATAAGTTTGTGATTTGAACTCTGGACCTAGCGCGTGCTAGGCGAGTATCTTCTCTATCGTCTAATGAGTTCCTTGCTAACAAACGATTCCAAAAGGATTTAATACATTTTAACATGTCATGTAACTGCGCATGCCCTGCGGCTATCTTAAAACGGAATCCAGTGCTGTTTTGACCGTATCTACAATAATAAGGGCTACCGTTTTTAGGCGCACCAGTTGGCGCCACTGGTGAGTAAAGGCGCTGTCAAAAGTTATTGTCGACGCGGAACAAGTTTATAGGGTTTTATTATAATTATTTCGTACACCAGTAAATAGAAAAACCTTGTTAATTATGCCTCAGTGGTGTGCAGTTCCATTTTGTCCAGAAACAAAAGGCGGACATATACTTCCGAGAGACAAAACTCGCCTAAAACAGTGGTGCGTAGCGATTCGCAGGGATAACCTCACTCCTTCGAAACATTCGTGTGTTTGTAAGGAACATTTTAATCCTGACGATTATGCGTTACCAAAGGAGTCCAGAAAATCTTAAGTAATAATATGCACATTCGTTGTTTTCAGCATGCTCATGCTTGATATAACCTAACTTTAATGACATAAGACACCTCTGATAGGTACAATAATTTCCCTACTGAGCAAGTAAATTACTACTTTCCCCTTCTGTCATCATTGTGTTAAATGTTTTTTATATAATTTTTATAAAAATTACTAAAAACTCGCGTTAAAAAGCCATAATAAACATTAACGTTCAGTGACATGGACCCTACCCTACACTAGCGCCTCTCGTGGTGAATTCAAGCGCAGTAGCCCTCATTGCTACAATGTCTTGTACACGTGAATGCTGGGATGGCTCCGGACGCGAGTGTCCGCAAAGAATTGTGTATGATTTAAATTTTTGTTTGATTCGATTTGACATTACTACGGTATTCAGTAGGTCAAAATATATAGATTTCGATCAAATTACCGCAAAAATGGTATGGACAAATATGTACCTGGTGTAAATGAAATCTGGCTCACCCCTTCTATTTTCAATGTTTGTAGAAATAAATTGATGAAACTTTAATATGTTGTTATACACATAAAATTGCATTAGAAGACAGTATTTTCAATTTTTATGCACCTCCGATTTCGCCGAAAATTACCCCAACTTTCTTATTTTAAATGGAACACCCTGTATATTTTACATAATGCTGTATATTTTACATAATGCTGTATATTTTACATAGTGCTGTGATTTACAAAAATTGTTTCTGACGGGGTTTCTTACTATTGCAAAAATTGAATTACTGTTTTGTGATAAATACCCTCTTAGAGCCTTCAAAGGTGAGAAAATCGGTTTTTCTAAAAAGTGCCAATTTGTCAAATACATCTTTTTACGATTACAGTTATACCCATAACTTAGCAATTCCATAAGAATTCATAGTAGAAAAATCAAAATTCTTCTAAATACAAATACACAAAACCCGATACACAAAGTAGTGTGCTGTGAAAACAAATCTCAAATAAAGTCATTTGTTTAAAATAGCTGTCAAAATAGTTTCAAGTAAACAATGGCTATACTATTACAGTAAGGACAATTTAAGTATACTAGTCACAACACATATTTTAAACAGATAATTGTTTTCACAGCACACTATTTTGTGTCTCACAGCACTCTAAATCAAAAATTAAAATGTTCATTAAAAGAAGAAGCATATTCTACATTTTAATAGAGGTAAATATATTTTAAAAATGACCAAACAAATAATAATATTAAAAAATTCTTCTGTATGTTAGTCTAACCTTTACTACAACATAATAAAATTGGTGTAATGTAGTTGATGAAAACATATAATTGTTTTAGTTGAAACAAAGTAATATGTTAATTTAAATTTATCGAAGTATGCAAATATATTTAAACGAATAAAATTATGCTTATATTTAGAAATAATTGCAAGAAACATATTTGTTTGTGTAAAGAAAATCTAGAAAATCATTGGTTGTATAGAAAGTGGCGTCAGCAATGTACGATTTTAACAACAAACTATTATTTTTGTTTGTGTCTAATCTAACAATTTTCGCAAGAATAATGAAGACGATTGATTTTTCGTCATTTTTAGATGATGAAGTTTTAAATCTTTTTCTCAGACCTATTTCTCACTTTTTGACTTAGAAATGTGAATTCTGTAAAAGTTTTCATTTCGTTTTTATTGTTTTGAATATGGCGCTCAAAGAACGATTTTTTCATCAAAGATAATTTGGACATGAAATAATATGTAAAAATAAGCAGGAGTGTCATGAAAACAAAAGAAAACCGCAAAAACTGTTATTGTATTAAATTACATAGAAACATTTTAAGTGCATACTATGTGTATCAAATTTCCATCTTACAAAATAAAGGTAAAAATTGGTCTTGTGGTCATTGAATAAATACATGTATTTTTTGTACAACTAAACAGGTAGTATGGAATCTACACCACTCCTGATCCATCCTGACCCATTTCAGAACAAATCCCAATTGCCTTATAAAAATTTTTTTTTTCGAAACGTATTTTCTTTTTGTTTCAGATTATCTAACATGTCGCCAAGTACTGAACATAATGGTAATTTTGGGCTTCATGTTCAACTACATGCTTCGCGTGAACCTCACCATAGCCATTGTGGACATGATAGAAGTAAACACGACATCAACAAATCTAACCTCAAACACCTCCATACCTACAAAAGCACCACGAGTACGGGAGACTCGCTTCAACTGGGATTCGCAACAAAAAAAACGACATCTTAGGCAGCTTCTTTTGGGGCTATGTTCTTACGGAACTTCCAGGTGGCCGCATGGCTGAAATAGTTGGAGCGAGAAAAATTTTTGGCGGAGGCATGTTGGCAGCTAGTATACTTACTATTTTAACCCCCGCAGCTTGTTACATGAATTACTACGTGATACTAATTTTGCGGGCGGTGTTGGGCTTCTTCTTGGGAGCAACCTGGCCTGCCATTCCTCCAATGGCTGCCAGATGGATACCTCCGATGGAAAGGTCAAAATTCATAGCCAACATGATGGCTAGTAGCTTAGGTGCAGCTTTGACTCTGCCTGTCTGTGGTTATTTGATAAGCACCATTGGATGGGCGAGCGTTTTTTACGTAACTGGCGTAATAGGATTAATCTGGTCCATTCTTTGGTTTTTCTTGGTTTTCGACTCTCCCGCTCAACACCCTAGGATAACCATGGAGGAAAGATTGGAAATCGAGAACAGCATTGCCGAGGGAGAGGGTGGCAAAAGTGTTAAGCCTAGCAGAGTGCCGTGGGGGAAAATTTTCACCAGTTTGCCAGTTTGGGCTATTATAATAACACATGGATGTTCTGTTTTTGGGTATTTTACCGTTGTTAATCAATTGCCAACGTATATGAAGGACGTGCTTCACTTCAATATTAAAGAGAACGGACTGCTCTCAAGCCTACCTTATTTAGGTGAGTAGATATTTTAACAGCTGTTCTATTTTGTTTAAATTTTTGTGCGTTATACAAATATAATTACTTGGGATATTGTCGAAAATTCTAATGACGCAGAAACTGCAACTAATACACAGTGGCGGTTCGTTGGTCAAGAGATAGGGAAGTCAATTAGAAAAGTTTACTGTATTACCTACCTTTTAAAGTGATTTAAATTCCAAGTCGATCCTCCGGTCTTTTTGAGATGCAAAGTGGTCAATTACTTTTTCATTAAAGTCTTTCATCTTCTTTATTTATGCCCTTTCTATGGTAAGCATAGCTAAAGAAAATAACCTTTCCTGACCCATAGTATTTCTTAAAAATGTCTTTATTCTTTTTAAGGTGGAAAAACAACGTTCACTTTCGACGGTAGTCATAGGGAAAGTACACAAGATTTTTAACAATTTGAGACTTTCAGAAAAAGTATTGACAAATTATTTTTAATAAAATGCTGTAACAAAGCAACTGCACCTTCACTATTGGAAAAATCTTCTCGGCTATATAATACTTCTAATTCAGTTTTAAGTTTCAAATGATTTATGACTGGATACTCCGTTTTAACTAATTAAAACATATCTTGAGGAAAGCTTTTTTTATAATCTTTAAATCGATCTGCGTGAAATAACTGAGACACTGCTAAATGATTACTGAAGCCAAACCTGTTTTTGATCTCAGATGTAATTATATCACAAACTTCTAATGAAATTCTCCTTTTTGATTCTTCCGTTTTACATCTCTGGGCAGACTGCATGGATGTCTCCTCCAAATAGTTATTCAAAATTTTATTTCTGATGTCTTCAATTTTACTATTAAAAACGCCAATACACTTATTTACTGTTATGACATCGATATTACATTTTTTGTAATTGATTGAACAATATATCACAATGAGGCATAACTAAATGAAAAAAATTTAACCAGTAAAGAAAATGTTCATTTTGTAAGTAGTTTTTTAAACCAATAGCTTGGTTTAGAGTGTTGTTTTCTGATTCATTATCAATGATTTTTTTCTAAACAATCTAATAATTCTGTTCGATAGGTATAAACAGTCTCTATGCACTTTGTATTAAAATTCCATCGTGTTGAAGCCGCTTTAGGTAATCTCACCTTAACAACATTATCTAACACGGCTGTTCTTTTTGGCGATTTTCCAAAGAATGAAGAAAAACTATGTAAATTAGCAAAAAAAAATGTTTATGCTTTTATCCTGACTTGATGCTTTTTGTAAAATTAAATTTAGTTGATGAGCGTAACAATGAATAAAATTTGCTGAAGGATAACTTTTTTTAATTTTGGCTTGTACACCTCCAAAAACACCACTCATTACTGATGCTCCATCGTAACTTTGTACTATCAATTTTTCAGGACTTTTATTAATTTTCAGACATTCTAACTCTTTTAAAATTACATCTGTCAAATGCTGCGATGTCGTTCCTTGAGGCTGAATAAATTTCCAAAATCTCTCACATACAACACCGTCTAAAACGTATCTAAACACAAAAACTACTTGTACTTTATTATGTCCATCTTTCAGTTTTAATATATTTTGCACAACACTCATATTTAATGTAAACACCAAAAACACTGTTTTACTTAATTTCACGATAAGTAGAGATTTACTAATAAAATGTTCACAAATAAAAACATTAAAAACAACGCGATAGAATTTATCGACCAACGCGTACCTAGTCAACATTAAAACTGGTGACTAGCGACTGCTGTACTAAAGTTCGTGCGTTACCGTGTCAGGGTCGTCAGGGACATTGTCCCCGCCAGTGTTTTCTGTCTCTTTTGCTTTCTGACGATTCGCGCATAAGTCTATTTCACTATAACTCGTTGTAAATTCGGTCCGTAGCTGGCTTTGAGGACACGTTGTGGATTGACCCAAGATTTTTAAATTCTATAAATAAATAATGTAATGATCTAGATATTTGAATAGTATTGTGCATAGAATGAATTAGAAACTTTAATATATTTTTTTAAGAATATTAAAATATTAAAAATATATATATTATATATTTTTAAACTTCAGAAAATGAATAGCTCTATTTTTTATTCGTATGTGAGAGGTCATTGACCAAATGACCCCATAGAAGAACCGCCAGTGATGTTTAATGTATATATGGATCCATATGTGTATGACTGTGTGTATAAATAAATATTTTTGTTCCTTTTTTTTAAATGTGTAAATTACAATTATTAACCACAGAGCTGGTTAAGAAGTCCATATAATTACTGTAAAACATATTAGTCGCAGTCTTTTATATAATCACCTGTTTTTGTAACGCCAAATTCTCGTTTAAAAAGTATGTAATTTTGCAACTTAACACGGTTTTGTATTTATTATTATCAAGTACTGCAGGCCACGAGCAGCCCACACATGAAATGCTAATTTATTTATATCTTATTCTTATTAACAATCAGGTCATAATTAATTATAATTGATATGGTAAAAATATATTTAGGATCATATTAAATTTTTTCCATATATTTCATCAACTCCTTTCTAAGAATACGTATTTTTTCTCACGAGTCTTCTAAACTATGTTCCGTTTAGAGTCAACGATAATAATAATAATTAATAATCCGTTAGGTCAACAACGAATTCTCTTTTAGTAATGCAAGTATTTATGTTCGATGACTTGTAGGTTTCTCCTCAAATAAATTAGTGGCAGATATTATGGACGGCAAACTGGTTCTATCCAAATTGGTTTCATTTTTTTTTTTAAACGTTTCAGTTTATTACACTATCATCAGAGAACTACAGTTAAAACATATTTTAAGACACAATTTTACATGGGTAAATTACATTTTGTTCTTACACTATTAGTTATTACCAAAAAAAAAAAAAACTTAATATGGGCAAAATTTATTTAAAAATGAATTTGTAAGTTGAGTTGCATAGTAATTTGATTGTGCTAATCAAGTTTCAGTAGTCAGTAGGCAGTCTTTGAATAATACATATTTATTTCTCCGTATTAAAATATTGTTCTTTGTAAATATGGACGTCGTTTCATCATTAACTAAATTTATTTAAATGTATTCACAGTGTTAATCGAACCGTTGTACATGATTATTTTTAATATATACCGGGTGACAGCGGAATTAGGTGTACACCGCCAGTATCTTTATTCTCATGTTGAACAGTTTTTTGTTTTGATTTATTTTATTTATTTTATGCATAAAAACTACATATATGAATAACTTTGGAGATAAAAATTTTGTTTCCACGGGGACATGTTTTAATGTAATACTTGTATACCTATCATCATCCCTCTACCCTACACGGCCACCCCTCAAAAAATTCAAATGGTAAAGGGGGTCGAGTGATACATCTTTTGAAAGGTCTTTCAATTCTCTACATAACTGTGTATTTTTTAAAACTTTTATCGATTCGTTCCTGAGAAATAATTGTTTCATTATTATAGGTTCGGGAAATAAAAATAAATGAAGTAGTTTAAATTATCGTATGTATTGTTCCAAATGACCCCCACCGACTGCCATACAGTAGTATAATCTGTCTTGAAATTCTGTACGAACATTTCTGAACACATCTGGAGTCAATAAACGGCATTCTCGAACAATTCTTTCACGTAACTCTTCCAGAGATGCGGGTTTTGTTGCAAATACCTTCGATTTCAAATGCCCCCACAGAAAGAAATTCAAGGGAGTTAAATCGGGTGGCCTGGCGGGCCACTTCACAGGACCTCTTCTTCCAATCCATCGCTCAGGAAACCGATTATCCAAAAATTGACGGACTGCTATTGCAAAATGTGGGGGTGCCTCATCCTGTTGAAAAAACAGTTCGCCCTCTAAAAGATTATCGTCTTCTTCGAGGATTTGGGTAATCATTGGGTCGATGTTATTTTCTAACAGATCGAGGTACCTTTCGCCATTTAAACTGTCAGGAATAAAAAACGGCCCGACAATGTGATCCCCTAAGATGCCAGCCCAAACATTTAACTTCTGAGGCCTTTGAGTATGAGTTTCCATGAACAAATGTGGATTGGTTTCACTCCAATACCTACAGTTGTGCCTGTTTATCTCCCCATTTAGCTGAAATGTCAATTCATCAGAAAAACACGTATTGTACAGTAGATTGGCATTACCGTTTAATTGTTCAATAAAAATCTCACAGAATTCAAGCCGACGCGACGATCGGGATCATCTTAGTTTAATTCGTGTACCAATTTAAATTTATAATGGATGAAATTTGTGGGCCTTTACAATTCGATGAACACTGCTTCGTGATACACCGGATGCCTCAGCTACTTTCCTGATTGATTGAGTATTATCCATTTTTGCAAATTACCCAGAACTGCCACTTCGACTGCTTCATTCTTAATCGGTCGCTGAGGTTCATGCTTTTTGTTTCCTACAGAACCCGTTTCCATAAATTTTGTCAATATTTGTAAAACATACTGAGAACCAACCCTTCTACCTGGGTGATTTCTATTGAATATGCGCTCCGTAGCTCTAGCACAATTATCGTTTTTAAATTAATGCTGACAATTTCTATTCTCTCCTGAAGGGTATAAACCATTTTGAGAACTAACTCTGGTAAAATGTATCTCGATTTAAAATTGGTGGTGAACAAATTAATGTTCAAGGACTATCAAATACTTATGAGTATTTTATTATTCTAAAACTAAACAGACAAGGAAAGTGTTATTTGTCAAAAAAACTCGTGTTGATTTGAGAGCAGTAAAAAATGTGTTTTTTTTTTTTATAAATTCCAATACCCAGTGCGTGTGATTTTTTAAACGATTTCGATTGTGTGTAATCATCAGAAATAAAATTATTTTCCTTAAGAACGAATCGATAATAGTTAAAATGGTTATGTAGGGAATTGAAAGACCTTTCAAAAGATGTATTACTCGACCCCCTTGCCATTTGAATTTTTTTGAGGGGGTGGTCTTGTAGGGTAGAGGGATGATGATAGGTATACAAGTATTACATTAAAATATGTCCCCCTTGGACAAAATCGACGTGTTTCACCAATTTTTCGAAAAATTTGTATCTCCAAAGTTATTCAGGGTACCTACTTTTGGTTGGGACACTCTGTATATATATTGAGGCATACTCAATTTGCCACTTTCAAAATAAGCGTGTGATTTTCTGTTCTTTTGTCTCCAAGCAAGCTGTAAATAGAAGGTTGTAAGGTTGTAATTTTCCCGGGGCAAAGCATTCATTCTGATGATGTGGTGGTCAATATGGCGGTTATGCTACAACCAAGGAGGTTCCTTCATGGCTACAACCTTGTTCTATATAAAATAAAATAACCTTAGTTACCTTGTATGTATATGTCTATGTATGCCTGGTATTTATTTTTTTTAAAACGAGCTTTTAATATTTTTGAAAGGAAAAATTACAATTAATAAGTCTGAAAATGCTTCACCGAAGTTAATATTCGCCGTAATTTGTGGATCAAAGCTTCTTCTTCATGTTAACAGTAAATACAGACACACAGACAGAAATTTGTTGTTCTGATATCATGTTTTTTTATCATAATGGAAATAAAAGAAACGTTAAATACGTCTATAACCAGCATTAGATTAGCCACGCTCTAGTCATTAGTCGTATGCCTAATTGATACAAATATTTCAGTTAACTGAAAATCATTGATAAAAACAGAACAATTAGTCGAATTCTTGTGGAACTCTTGCTAAAATTGCATATACAGATAAATTAGTATATTGGAAACAAACAGTTAAAATTTAAAATTGAACAAATTTTAGTGACAGATCACTGCGTATTTTTAACTCTTCATACCCAAGTACGCGATTAAAGTTCATAATGAATATGATTTTCAGTTTATAAATGGAATAAACACTATCTGTAATTAATCATTTCCTGTAATTTTGATAAAATGATTGGAGTTGAGCAAGAAACTATGGCTATATCAAAGTCTGTTAACCTGATTTTATAATTAAAAGTGGAATTTTTTTTAGTAGTTAATAATTATCTTTAATAAGTCATATAATGCTCCTATTACATATATATATATATATATATATATATATATATATATTACGATATAATCGTGAACTCATATTTTATGTTTTCTTTGCCACAGAGATTCATATGTAAAATCACTCACAGTTTCGTGATGATAGGGTGAAAATGATGTAATAAAATAATAATTTATCAAAACCCCGAACATTGAATGTAATGGCGTTCTTGATAACCTAATATATATTTTTTAAGGTCTTGTAATTGTCTCATTATGGGCAGTAAGTGTGTTAAAGTTTGGCATTGACGTGCTTCCATTATATAAATATGTACAATGCGAAATTTTATGAAAAAATTAATTAGATACATTAGAGGGTGTCCCTGAAATGAGTGGCATAACTGAACCCATAGATTCCTCAAAAATGGGCGGAAACGCCCAAAGGGTTCATTTGTAAAACCATTAATATGGGGCTAACTAAGTCTTAAGCATTGTAACGGTACGTATTTATTAATTTTCAAAAGGTTCTAGTGTTTGAAAGGATCCTTCAAACTATTAAAAAATAAAACCGTAACCAACTACTTAACTAATTGTCTAAAAAAATTTTCAGTGTGAATTGGAAATATTCAAAGAGTTCTTGTGGTTAAAAGAACCCCTTGAAAAATAAAAAAAATGTGTTTACAACAAATTAATTATTGAAATCTTCCATTCAGCAAAGGGTTGGCTAAACCAACGGCGGTTCGTGGGTCAAGAGATAGGGAGGTCAATTAGAAAACTTTACTGTATTACCTACCTTTTAAAGTGATTTAAATTCCAAGTCGATCCTCCGGTCTTTTTGAGATGCAAAGTGGTCAATTGCTTTTTCATTAAAGTCTTTTATCTTCTTTATTAATGACATTTCTATGGTAAGCATAGCTAAAGAAGATAACTTTTCCTGACCCATGGTATTTCTTAAAAATGTCTTTATTCTTTTTAAGGTGGAAAAACAACGTTCACTTTCGACGGTAGTCATAGGGAGAGTACACAAGATTTTTAACAGTTTGACACTTTCAGAAAAAGTATTGCACAAATTATTGTTAATAAAAGCTGTAACAAAGCAACTGCACCTTCACTATTGGAAAAATCTTCTCGGCTATATAATACTTCTAATTCAGTTTTAAGTTTCAAATAATTTATGACTGAATACTCCGTTTTAACTAATTTAAACATATCTTGAGGAAAGCTTTTTTTATAATCTTTATATCGATCTGCGTGAAATAACTGAGACACTGCTAAATGATTACTGAAGCCAAACCTGTTTTTGATCTCAGATATAATTATATTACAAACTTCTAATGAAAATCTCCTTTTTGATTCTTCCGTTTTACATCTCTGGGGAGACTGCATGGATGTCTCCTCCAAATAGTTATTCAAAATTTTATTTCTGATGTCTTCAATTTTACTATTAAAAACGCCAATACACTTATTTACTGTTATGACATCGATATTACATTTTTGTAATTGATTGAACAATATATCACAATGAGGCATAACTAAATGAAAAAAATTTAACCAGTAAAGAAAATATTCATTTTGTAAGTAGTTTTTTTAACCAATAGCTTGGTTTAGAGTGTTGTTTTCTGATTCATTATCAATGATTTTTTCTAAACAATCTAATAATTTTGTTCGATAGGTATAAACAGTCTCTATGCACTTTGTATTAAAATTCCATCGTGTTGGAGTAGCTTTAGGTAATATCACCTTAACAACATTATCTAACACGGCTGTTCTTTTTGACGATTTTCCAAAGAATGAAGAAAAGCTATTTAAATTAGCAAAAAAAAATTTTTATGCTTTTATCCTGACTTGATGCTTTTTGTAAAATTAAATTTAGTTGATGAGCGTAACAATGAATAAAATTTGCTGAAGGATAACTTTTTTTAATTAAACATACTTATTGACTTCTTTTTTATTATCAAGAGATGTTTGCTTTATCGTCATATTAGGTTTTGGACGGCCACCACTTTTGAATTTCACTCAGTCTTCATAACCCAACTTATGTCCATCTTTCAGTTTGAATATATTTTGTACAACACTCATATTTAATAGTAAACACCAAAAACACTGTTTTACTTAATTTCACGACAAGCAGAGATTTACTAATAAAATGTTCACAAATAAAAACATTAAAAATAACGCGATAGAATTTATCGACCAACGCGTGGTCAACATTAAGACTGCTAACTAGCGACTGCTGTACTAAATTTCGTGCGTTACCGTGTCAGGGTCGTTAGGGACATTGTTCTCGCCAGTGTTTTCTGTCTCTTTTGCTTTTTGACGATTCGCGCATAAGTCTATTTCACTATAATTCGTTATAAATTCGGTCCGTAGCTAGCTTTGAGGACACGTTGTGGATTGACCCAAGATTTTTAAGTTCTGTAAATGAATAATGTAATGATCTAGATATTGGAATAGTATTGTGCATAGAATGAACTAGAAACTTTAATATATTTTTTAAGAATATTAAAAATATATATTTTTAAACTTCAGAAAATGAATAGCTCTATTTTTTTTATTTGTATGTGGGAGGTCATTGACCAAATGACCCTATAGAAGAACCGCCAGTGGGCTAAGCTATATGTAACACAATTAACTCACAAGAAGTAATGTAACTGTGAAATATAATAGCTTCTACTTGGTTCCGAGGGTTGAAACAAACTTTTAAAGATATGAAAAATTAATAAATTCACAATCAGCTAACCGTCCATAATGATGTTTTGACCAAGGGTTAAATAATTCTTCAGTAACCTACTTGGGAAATTTTCATCGACTTGCAAATGGTCTTAGGGATTAGAACTCTCTAAACATTTAAAAAAATTAGTACAGCTATTTGTCCACAATTTTCTTTTGTTAGTAGGTAAAGCAACTCATTAGTAATTCAGCGGTAAATTTTCATGCAAAAGTTCTCAGGGGTAAAAACAGCCCTTTAAACATTTAATAAGTTTGTAACCTCCCAACCAGCTAATTGTCCATAATTTCGTTTTGATAGTGGGTACAGTAACTCGTTAGTAATGTACCAATAAATTTTCATCGACTTGCAAGGGGACCCATGGGTTAAAACAGCACTTTAAACATTTAAAAAAATTGTAACTTCCCAACCAGCTATTTGTCCATAGTTTCGTTTTGATACTGGGTAAAGTAACTCGTTAGTAATGTACCATTAAATTTTCATCGATTTGCAATGGGTCGCGGAGGTTTAAACATAAAAAAAATTGTAACTTCCTAACCAGCTATTTGATATTTAAGTTACTATTTAAATTCACCATCTGACTGCTTTTCATAAACAGCTCTATTTTGATGACAACTACGACTGAACAAAATTTGTTTTGCTATCTGAATTTAGAAATAAAAATTAATCTAAAAATAAATGCCGAAAGAGTGTAATTTAATAATATAATTTTATATCAAATTATTGGTAATCCAAAAACCAATAATCGTAACTCCGCTGCATATTAATGGAAATGTTTATAGTTTTATAATAAAAACAGTGTTTGAAAGATTTGTTTTGTACCAAATGGCTACGCGTTAGTATCTATTTAAATTCGTAATACAGCTTTAACGTAATGCAGCCGTTAAAAATAGACATGTTTTAAAAATATTTGATTATTATATTGAGGTACATACCGAGTGTATCTGGAATAAAGCCTACTCTCTCGCAAACTATTACCCCAAATTTAAAAAGTAAGTAGCATTGTAAAGAGAATTTAACGAGCTTTAAAACTGTGTGCTACTTGACCCCCTTGCCATTTAAAATTTCAAGGATTCCACCACCCCTTAAGAGTTGAAGTAAATGTGTCCCCCTTGAAAAAAAATTGACGAATCCGAACGTTTTTCGGAAAAATGGGCTTAAATGCAAAAAACACTCCTGTTTCGATTTCAGCGACCCACCCTGTATATTTCAATAGAATTAAGTTTGGTTTAGTAAGTGTTGAATTACATTTTTACCTATGTGTTGAAGTGCCTCCCCTTGAAAAAGATTTATGACCGCCCCTGCTTACAACTCTTAAATGCTGAAAAATCAGTTAAGAAGAGATATCGTCTCTTAGCGTTTTCCACTGGCTGCACTGTTATGCACTCGTGAATCTCTATTGTATTTTAGCATATAATATGATGATATAAAAAGAAATAAAATATGGTGAGTGCGTAAAAGTGCAGTCAATGGAAATCGCTCTGTATTGTGTATTAAGAAACTTGCCACTATTATTTATATGTTCTAGAGAGCAATTACCCATATTTATCAACACGCTGTAATCTATTTTTCTATTACAACAAATCAATGACGGTTAATATATTATTAAGCAAAAATAGTACTCGTACAGTAACGCATATAGTTTATTGGCATTATTAACTTTAAAGCTAAACTCATTTTTATCGGTAGAATCAACCGCAATGATGCGATGGAATCATTAGCAAAATGCGATATGAAGACATCTTATATGTGAGGGAAGATATTGTTTATAAAACGATAAGACAATAAAGGCCCCGGAATAGCCCCTTGAGGAACGCCAGTAGAAATCTTAAGAGGGTTAGACGTAAATACTTTACCAGCATCTGTTATACAGGCTGTAACAAATTCGCTTCTCACTACAGGGATCTCGGAAACGGTAAGAGATACATCGGTTAAATTAGGGCAAAGTTGCAGAATTTGGCGATCAAGAATATGCCGTTGAGAAATCGAAAATATCTCTTGCCGTTCTTGAGATTTTTTAAAAAAAGTAAAATTTTAAATTTTCGTTTCTATTTTTTCTTGGCGTTATTTGAAGAGTAATCGAAAAACTAAAATCGCTTTTTCATTGTCACTTTTTATCCTTTACAAAATTACAAAATTTTTATAAGACGTTTCGTCTTTTCACGGCCATCATCAAATACGTTATTTTAAATACGGACCTATATTTTTTATTGTATTTTTTTGTAGCATTTGAACATTCGACTTCATTGATGTATCAAACTTTTATGTTGCTAAACGTTTGGTAACTGTAAACCATCATCAAGAATAAAAAACACTTTTTTTTCAAATTAACGTTACTTTATTATTCATCATAATTAATACTTATTAACAATGAAACTATAAAAATTTAATTAACAGGTAGGAACACAAGTAATAGCACAGTAAGTAAATTTTAACAAAGAACAACAATATGATAAATAACAATTAACAACCTAATAACTACGAACAGAGTGATGAAAATAGTATAAATTGTTATAATGTACAATTTATAATAAGTATTCAAACAGATTTCTATTTACATTCCTACATAAATCTATTCTTCGACGAATACTTTGCACTGCCCTCTGAATATCACGTCTTCGTAAAAAATTAAATCCATTTACAATATTTGCTCTTAATTCGGCAACATCATTTGGCACCGTTTTATAGATTTTATTTTTTAAGTGACCCCACAGGTAATAGTCCAAAAGCGAATGGTCCGGTGACCTCGCTGGCCACTCGACCACTCCACGATTACCAATCCATTTTTCAGGAAATTGTTGATGGGGAAATTGTGTTACCTCTCTAGTATTACGAGGTGGTGGTCCATCTTGCTGAAACCATAAATTTGGCAATCTGTTCAGTGGCAATTCGTCTAAGTAATCTGAAAATATCTTTCTCATAAATTCAAGATAACCTGCACCATTTAAATTTTCTTGATAAATAAACGGTCCGAAAATTCTATCGCAATAGATGCCAGCCCATACGTTGAGACCAAATCGAACTTAAGCTCGAATTGGTCGATTAATTCGTTGATTTTCTACTGCCCAAATAATGTTCCGTATTTCTATTAAAGATGCCACAATTGGTAAATTTAAATTATTTCATTTAAAAAACTGTTGCTTCTGTCAATTTGCTGCCTCAGCCTACAGAATTGTAAACGTCTTTCTTGAGCACCTTGTCGCAAACAATGAGAGATATGTATTTTATAGGGTATCATGTTGTTATTTTTTAATACTCGCCAAACTTTCATATGTGAGGTATTTGCTAAATTAATGGTATTGGCTATTTCTCTGGTCGATTTCGACGGGTCATTATTTATCTAAAATAGGAAACATAATATAATTTAAAAAATATTATGTAATATTACAGTCACATCACATTTTAGATCACAAAACCTATACAACATAATATGAGTAATCTCCTTTGAGCAAATATTAGCTAGCTCTGCAAATATCTAAGAATCTTTTAAGTACGCACCTGATTCAAAATAGCATCATTTTCATTTTGTGTAATTTTATTGCCATATGATGTCCTGGCTTTCTTAAGTGAACCAAATTCCCCAAGATTTCGATCTAACATTTGAAGTAGGGATTGGTGGGGCTGTACTCTTTCAGGAAATTGTTCCTCATACGTATCACTAGCTCTTCGTGAATTTTGATTACACATGTAATAACATTTCAGCATATCTCGCTTTTCAAAATCTGAAAAGGGCATTTTTGAATAATAGTTAACCGGAATGAATTAAAATAACTCATAGACAGTCATAGACAAGCGACAAGCGATATGTGACAGTTACCCGTATTGTTTTATTTGTTATTCTAAATATCCAAAGCCGCCTTATTAGACATTATTTTTGGTTGTTAGTTATTTATCATTATTGTTGTTGTTCTTTGTTAAAATTTATTTATTGTGCCATAATTGTGTTCCTACCTGTTAATTTATTTTTATAGTTTCATTGTTAATAATTTAATTAATTATTAATTATGAAAAATAATAAAGTAACGTTAATCTGAAAAAAAGTGTTTTTTTTCTTGACGATGGTTTACAGTTACGAAACGTTTAGCAACATAAAAGTTTGATACATCAATGAAGTCGGAGGTTCACATGCTACAAAAAAAATGCAATAAAAAATATTAGGTCCGTATTTAAAATAACGTACTTGATGAAGGTCGCGAAAAGACGAAACGTCTTATAAAAAAAACTTTTTACTCTATCTTGTAAAGAATAAAAAAGTGCCAATGAAAATGTGTATTTAGTTTTTCGATTACTCTTCAAATAACGCCAAGAAAAAATAAAAACGAAAATTCAAAATTTTACTTTTTTTTCAAAAAATCTCAAGAACAGCAAGAGATATTTTCGATTTCTCAACGGCATATTCCTGATCGCCAAATTCAGCAACTTTGCCCTAATTTAACCGATGCTGTATCTCTTACCGTTTCCGAGAATCCCTGTAGTGAGAAGCGAATTTGTTACAGCCTGTATTATGGGATTGGATAAAATTTAAAATCGATACTCATTGGATTTCAGATAGAAAAAATCATGCATTATCTAGACGGTTTGGAGAATGGCATAATTTTTATTTTGTATTTATCGTTAATGTTAAAGCTATGGTGAAAAGTCGCTCTTTTTAAAACTTCTTGCTGATTTCGATGCGATATTTTTATTAAACTCGGTATATGGATCTTATAGATGAAGCTTTATAAAAACAGTATTCTTGACGTTTTACCAAATTAATTAAATTAATTTTTTTAAATCTTAAATAAAATTAAACACTACAGGTAATACCTGTATTCCTGTATACCAAACAATTATCAGTTTCATTTTTATTTCGCTTCAAATTTAAGTTTGAATTATACCGTTTGTTTATGGTTCTACATAATGACAATATACAGTTGACTGAAATCATCAAGAAATCCAATAACATTTATATTTTCTTTATCTGCCAGTCTTATTTTTATCCTCACAGGTGTTTATTATATCGGGTCCATATCAGCAAAGATTATATATAATCTTTGATATCAGTATGGCAACATATTTCACATGATATAAGTTTATTGTTTATTGGGTGAAGTATACAGGGTGAGCCACGGTGGGTGGAGTATTAAAAGTATATGGAGAACGGATCAACCAATTGCTTTGAAATTTTGGTTACCAAGATAATCGAGTATGATCTCTCCAACTAAAATATTTTCGAAATTGCGGTGTTGCCACTTATACGTAAAACTGGCAACATCTTCGTTATTTTAAATGGAATACCCTGTATATTTTTGCATTTTTTGGATCGTCGTCTCTTTCTGAGTAACTTTTGTTAATTTTTCCCTATACCTATCTCAAGCCGTTTTCGAGATAATAATTCTTTTCTGAATTTATTGCCAAAAATTTGACTTTCAGTAAATCGTGTTTTCTCCTACCTACGCAGCAATTAAAAGATAATTTTTTAGTTGCGGCTAGGCAAGGCCTGGGGGCATCTCCTTCATTAATCAAATGTTTCGAATATCATACAGGGTGAGTTAGAGAACGCTTTCTATAAGTGACTTAGAAAAATGCACGAAAGTCAATTTTTTTTAAATGGAATGCCCTGTATATTATTACTGATTCGGAAAGGCGATACATTTACTTATTTAAAAAGGTAATATACTCTATACCTAATGCGCACCGTTTTCGATGTATGGGCACTTTTCTGTAACCTTACCAAGAATATTAGTCTTTTGTATATCATAACGGGTGGGCCATGAAATTTTTGTTTTGTCATTTTGTAATGACAACAGATGTTATTTTTCTAAATAAATTTGACGTTAGTGATATTTGCACCTAATTTGAATAGTTATGTAGCACAAATATGGCAGAAAATAATTATACAAACACAGTTTTAATGGATTTGTTTATTATCCATGGACAGTGCAATAAGATTATCAGCAGAACTTGTAGAAGATTTAATAAGAAATATCCGAATTTGCCGCAGAACATTACAACAGTTGTTCAAAATTATATTATAAAAAATATTGATGTTTGAAATGTCACTTACTTGGTATCGTTGGATTCAGAAAATTATGCAGAATTCAAAAATGCAATAATATAGAGGGTGTTCCATTTAAAAATCGAAAGTTAGTGTCACATCCGGCGAAACCAGAAGTGAAAAAAAATCACATGTATGTCAAAAAGTGCCGCTTATTATGTATAGAAGAGATCCCAAATTTCAATCAATTATTTTCAAAACTAACGGAGAAAAAGGAGGTGTACCATGATCCTGTTACACCCGGTATCACACTCGAAAATATATTTTTTGATAATTTTGAAACTTAAATTATTTGAAAATTTTTCAAACTTTTAAATACTTAGAGCAATAGTAATTTCAACATAAAAAAGTTCGTACCAAGAACTTTTTTATGTTGAAATTACTTATTAATCCCTGGCGCTTTAAAAGGAGAATATATTATAAACCAGATATTAAAAAAGTTTTACCAGACAAAGTGGTAGAAAATAAGAAAACCTTCAGAAACCCAAAATCGATTAATTAAAAAAAAAATAATAATAAATTAGTTTATTAAAATTCAGTACCAAACAACAAAAAAACAATTATGTTGACACAAAATTGAAGGAAACATAATGGTTAAAAATACATATACATTCATAAACATAATTATAATAAATAAATCAACAACCTTTGTACTTCATTGTATGTAAACTTTTTTTAGAACTTTGATCGAAGGAACTTCTCATTTTTATCAGCGGAAATTTATGTGAATTGTGACTGTGTATATTATAACAACAATATTTACTATAGTTACTGTCATGTTTTTCTAATAAATATATTACCCATCAGTTCTTCTGATTCTATAAATGTAAAAAAGTGTTCATTTTAACCCTGCACTTCCTGTTATTTCCTAGAAAAAAATGTTATGAATAAACTTCAAATAGGACTACTACTGCAGGCCCGGTTATTTATATCAATTTGACCACTGTGGACTCTGTAAGGTTATCACAAATAAAAATTTAATGGAATCAAGTTTGGAGATCTTGGCGACCAAACTACCTAACCCTCATTTCCAGACTTTAAAATCGTTTATGGAAAATTACTCTTCATCTAGCGTACCAAACACCAAGTCACATGGCAGTCTAATCTCCCGTACTCCTCTCAAGTACTGCCAAGATGGCTATCTCAACCTGGGCCGAAAGGAAAACTCTCTAGTATTATTGGCAAGAGTTACCAGGATTAGTTCATTCGAAGGAGTTTATAAAATACCTTTTGAAATCAAGAGCTAAGAAACTTTTAGAGTTAAACAGGGTAAACCTGAAAACTCTAACAGGCCTATATACCGGGCACTGCCGACTAAACTATCATCTGCATAAACTCGGCCTAGCGGAAAACGCCGAGTGCCTGGAGGATGATGAGAAGGCAGACCACATCTTATGCACCTGTCCCGCTGTGGAGAGGATCCGATTCTCAATATTTGGCAAAGAGCAACTGCTGCCAGAGGATCTGGACACATTCTCACCCAATAAAGTTATCAGTTTCATTAAGAGACTGAACTTATTGGGTGAAATATAATTAGGCGTGAGCCACAATAGGCCTGCTGATGGCCGCAATGGAGGGTCTACTGAGACCCACTCACAACAAACCTAACCTAACATAACCTAACCTAATCTCCCGTCCAAATATCACGCGAGTCGGCGTCTGTTTTGTTGTCTCGTGAGTGGAAACTCTGTATTCCATAAGGAATAGAGGCAAGTGACGGTCCCAATCCCTCTGATGTTTCTCAACCACTTTGAACAGGTTATATTATATCTTGCCACCATTCCATCTGATTGTCGATGTAGAGCTGTTGTCCTTATCTTATGGATTCCCAGTAAGCGACACATCTTCTGAAACACCTCTGACTCGAAGTTTCTTCCTTGGTCTGAATGCAACTCCAGGGGTACGCCAAATCGATATACCAGATTATCTACCAAAGCTTAGATTACAGTGGCTACTTCTTGGTTTGGTATGGTATTAATTCGCAAGACGTAAATCAGTTCAGAATAAAATCTGTTACACTATAAAGTCACATCTTTTTTTAATAATCAAATATTCCAGAAAATTCCCCAAACAACACTAGAAGGTCTTATTTACAGTCCATATTACTTTCCCGTTGACGAAATTCATTTAGCTCCACTAATTGCAAAATGGGATGTTCTAGAAATTTTTTTGAAATACACTAACAAGTCTTATTTATAGTTATTTATTAAAATAGTGGGGGTAATGTCGGCAGAAAGAAGAAAACCAAAGTTTCCATTAGTCGACGTTTCGTGTATTTCGACACATCCTCAGGACTATTTAAATTAGGTTTTCCTTGTAAAAGTATCCTTAAAAGCTTAAACATAAACATTAACAATTAAATATGATTTAGAACAGTTACAAACACCATTGACTAGACTTTTCATTCTAGTCAATGGTGTTTGTTTATACTGTTGTTCCTGAGAAGAGCATGTAGAACCTTCTCGAATGATCCAGAAATATTCTGTTCCAATCCCACTTCTGACATTAATTTGTACCGTGTTTGCTGTGTCCACAAACACCTCAAAACGAGGAATCATTGATTGCGACTCCTGGTAACACACTCACTACTTTATTAAATAATTAATAAATAGCTTTGTTCACGGTAATGGTTGAAGTTATTCCGAATATATTTGAAATCAATCCTGAATTATTGAAGTACACATACACGAGTTACAATCCATACCGCCAACGATTAAAAACAAACTGCGGATGCATCGGACACCAAAACTTATTTGGGATTAGTACTGCGAACAAAGCTAATAATTAACAGTAATGACTTAATAAATAGCAACTATAACTACAATAATTATTAAACACTAGAACTCACTACTTTAGTCTGTAACTTATTTATTCTTTATTGTCGCAATTCCAAATCCGCACTGAGCTCCCTGGCCCAGTGTGTGCCTTATATAGGGTGTCCCAAAAGTCGCGCATCACCTTGTAGACACGCTGCGCGACAATATTAGAGATAGCGAAAAAAATATTAAGAAAACAATTGCCCATTATTTTTTGAGATATGGGGCTTCAAAAGGGGGTACAATTGTAGCCATAAATTTAGTCATCTGGGTTATTTCATACCAAAGGATTGTTTTGTGTGTATAATATTGCATTGAAAAGTTTAAAATGAAAAAAAACAGAGAATTAAAGTCATGAATAAAATTTTTCATTTCAACAACTAGGATATGGCTACTATCGTGAGTTCTAACATGCTCCAGCATGTGCACGAAAATTTTGTAAGAGCCAACGCATGTCTAGGTGCAAATGGTCAGAATTTTAAACATTTGTTATAATAAAGCATTGCATATTATTGTTTGTGTCGGATATTTATTAAACAGTGTTGCCTTTTTGTATTTTTAAATTGCTTATAGTTCCTTATGTGAAGGACAAAGAATTTTTTAAACATTTTTCTAGCACTCAGTTACATCCCTAGAAAATGTACCCTCAAGGTGGTGCGTGACTTATGGGACACCATGTATATCCATCTATGTATGATTTAGAACTTTTCTGATATTCCTGGCTCTTCTGGTACAATTCTAGATCCTTTTGTATAAGCCCAGATTACTCTGGCCATTTAATTTAAGATTAAGTACTAGTAACGCCATCTCCGGGCACATGTTGTAATTATTAGTCTACATAGTCCATTGGTGTAACATTATTGATACGCGACTTTTGGGACACTGTATATCCATCTATGTACGATTTAGAACTTTCGTGAATATTCCTGGCTCTTCTCGTACTATTCTAGATCTTTCTGTATAAACCCAGATTACCCATTTAAATTAAGATTTAGTACTAGTAACGCCATCTCTGTAATTATTAGTGTACATAGTGTAACATTATTAATACCTACTTTTTAACAAATTTTTTCGTTTGTTTCAGGAAAATATGCGATGGCGGTTATGGCCAGTTGGTTGGCGGATAAGCTTCGAAGATCTGGCAGGATCTCCACGACAACAACAAGAAAATCCTTCACTACCTTTGCCGTATTAACGCCTGGACTGTTGATGATCATCCAAGCAATTTGGGGTATGAATGCCCTGTTATCCGTAACGGTCTTCACGGCATCTTTGTTTTTCAACGGAGCTGTCACAGCCGGCTATCTCTCCAACGGGTTGGATATAGCCCCTAACTTCTCCGGAACCATTTTCGGATTGGCAAATACTCTCTCCTCCTTCGGAGGTTGGTTGTCTACAAAGATCGTAGCCGTTTTAACGAAAGAAAACAGTACATTCGAGACGTGGAGATACGTGTTTTGGATTCTAGTCGGTACCTATGTCGTCGGTGCGCTATTTTTCTTGATCTTTGGTACCGGTAAACTGCAGAAATTTAACTCTGAGCAACAGAAGGGCATCGACGGCAAGGAGTTGCAACCGTTGAAAAGCCAAGCAGAATTAGAAAAGGAGAAGGAAATTAAGGCCTAAAATTGAGATTTTTTTAAACAGAAGACTTGATATTTTCATCTGTGTTGATTGAATAGTATTTTTTTTATGTATTTTCCCCACCACATAAATTTGCTGCATGAGTGACCCGGCAAACATTTTACATAAAATTAGCTATAACTTGACTTGGTAAAAGACGAATTTACTTATTGAGGTAGTTATGATGTAAAATTGACTGGAAAAATACACTACCCATAGAAATTTACCTATTGATTTTACTCCATATTTAAATTTACGTAAATAATACCAATAAATCTACCTCATACACTATTTTGCTTTAAAGTACCTTTAACTAGAGCATCATGAGAAATACAACTAAAAAAAATCGACCACAAATTACCTTAGAGGTAAATTTCTATTAAAGTCGAAATAGGTAGTATAATTAGGTAATATTTACCTTTTTGGTGACTGGAAATCGTCATAATGGTAGAATATTCTAACTAGGTAGATTTTGTTGGAAATCCTACGTAATTTGTACCTACATAGTAACCTATTTGGTCGCCTTTATTAGAGAGTTGTTGAACAGCCAATTGTGAAATACCGTAACGTTATTTTGACATCTACGCGTACGCAATTTCAATTAGGAAATGCGGTAACGTTAATAACGGTAACGGTCTGCGTTAATTGCGAAAGGATAAAGTAGACGTAGTATATGTACCTTAACGTTATCGTTATACACATCGTTCTGTTGTCGATCCCTATAATTGATAATAATCTGAATAGCATTATCCATATTGTAATATATAATAATATATAGGTGTAATATTCACTATATAAGTTTTATGCACTAACCCAAACAATGAAAATACAAAAGTAGGGTTAGGTTAGGCTGTCAAAGATAACGAATAACGATTGCTCATTAAGTAATTAGAGAGTTATCGCAGGTATATACCGTATTTTCTGGTGCGTTATTTTGACATCTAAGCATGCGCATATTTGTTATGGGTTCCGCTAAACGTTATCTAGCTTAACGTACTCCCTTATCTACGAACGAATATCGTAGGTGTTTTACGTCCACGTTAACTCTCGGTTGGCCTCGGGCCTAGCTTCAGGGAAGTTCATTTTCACAAATGACAGTTTGTTTGGTGCTTAGATAAGAAACTCTCCTTCTCTAGTCTAAGGTTTGGTGACAACTTAACCTATATTGTCGTTTTATTGACTTTTGTATAAAGTATTTTGATTTTGTTTTCTCAAGTGTTTCTTATAGTGTAAGTACCTACTATGATCTCAACCGTAAAGAGACTTAGGTTTACTGAGGAAGACGACTTGTCGCTATTACGCGAAGTCCTGGGACAAAACCCATACGAAGATGCTGTAAGATGGGGCATTATTCGTATTCTGCGTGCGATAACTCTTGTTTGGCAAAACGTTAAATTAGTACGTTATTTAAATAACGTTAACGGATAACGCATACCGTATCCGTTATGGTTAATTTGCGATAACTCTCTATTGTTCAACAAGTCTCTTTTTGGAAACACGTTATTGGTAGATACGTATTGAAATAAAGTTATCGTATCTTCATAACGTTACGTTATTTTGGATGCTCAACAACTCTCTAATATGTTCCTTTAAAGTCTTATTCTCCACTTATGTCGATTCCACGTCGAATCAACGTAAATTTTGCTTAAATATGGTTTAATTCCAATTTTGCGACTAAATTTATTATACATAATTTAGGTAATCTTGACGTCAAATTAAACCAAAATGTTTGCTGGGGGTCCAATTTTGGATCATCTTTTTTGCAGCGAGTTTTTCATTTCCATTTTGTATATATCTATTTATACATTTGTTATTGGATATTTTATAATAAAATATTTTAAATTTAAATTTTATTAACATTCCAAACTGTGAAAAAAATTCAGAGAATACTTTATTTTTTATACTCATATTTTCTACAAAAAAAATGAAACATTACAGTTATTATTTTTTCCAATTTAGTGAAGACAAGTAACGTCAAACATTACTGCAGTAGCTGTTCACTTTATCAGATAGATATCTACATACATTTTCACTTTTTAGTACCTCCGTATGAACATGGAACATTTAAATTATCTTAATTAGTGAGCGTTACGCCAAAAAGTTATAATTAGCGAACGATGACGTTGTACAAGGATGGCAAATATATTTGCATTAAATATTAATTAATATAAGAGCGAATTCGTGTGAACTAGAGACAATAACAAGTGCAAATTTAAGTACGTTAATTAGAACCAATTATTATGGAAGAAGTTTTAGATGAACAGAATTCTAATTTATTTTTTTTCTAAGCAATACAAATGACCTTTTTTATTGAGTCAAATTTAAAACTGGGATGAAGATTACTATATAGGAAAACAGCTGGATTAAATGAGGGCTACAGTTTTTAGACTCACCAGTTGGCGCCACTGGTGAGTAAGGTAGCAGTCAAAAGTTATTGTTGAGCGCGGAACAAGTTTATAGGGTTTTATTATAATTATTTCGTATACCAGTAAATAAAAATACTTGTTAATTTTGCCTCAGTGTAGTGCAGTTCCATTTTGTTCGGAAACAAAAAGCGGACATATGTTTCCGAGAGACAAACCTCGCTTAAAACAGAGGTTGGTAGCGATTCGCAAGGATAACTACTCCTTCGAAACATTCGCGTGTTTGTAAGGAACATTTTAATCCTGACGAATATGCGTTACCAAAGGAGTCTACTACAAAAAAATCGTAAGTAATAATAATGCACATACGTAGTTTTCATCATGCTTATGCTTGATATATCCTAACCTTAATGACATAAGACACCTCTTATAAGTACAAACATTTCCCTTCTGAGCTAGTAAATTTTTACTATCCCCTTCTGTCATTATTATGTTAAATGTTTTTCAGCTAATTTTTTATAAACCCGCGTAAAAAAGCCATAATAAACATTAAAGTTCAGTGGCATTAGAAATCTCTGTACCTTATCCTACACTAGCGCCTCTCATGGTGAATTCAAGCGCGGTAGTCCTCATTGTGAATCAAATCCACATAGAAGAACTGCATCAATGCTTTTGCGCGTACGTGAAGAGCAGTGGCGGTTCGTGAGTCAAGAGATAGGGAGGTCAATTAGAAAAGTTTACTGTATTACCTACCTTTTAAAGTGATTTAAATTCCAAGTCGATCCTCCGGTCTTTTTGAGATGCAAAGTGGTCAATTACTTTTTTATTAAAGTCTTTTATCTTCTTTATTAATGCCTTTTCTATGGTAAGCATAGCTAAAGAAGATAACCTTTCCTGACCCATGGTATTTCTTAAAAATGTCTTTATTCTTTTTAAGGTGGAGAAACAACGTTCACTTTCGACGGTAGTCATAGGGAGAGTACACAAGATTTTTAACAGTTTGACACTTTCAGAAAAAGTATTGCACAAATTATTGTTAATAAAAAGCTGTAACAAAGCAACTGCACCTTCACTATTGGAAAAATCTTCTCGGCTATATGATACTTCTAATTCAGTTTTAAGTTTCAAATGATTTATGACTGGATACTCCGTTTTAACTAATTTAAACATCTTGAGGAAAGCTTTTTTTATAATCTTTAAATCGATCTGCGTGAAATAACTGAGACACTGCTAAATGATTACTGAAGCCAAACCTGTTTTTGATCTCAGATGTAATTATATCACAAACTTCTAATGAAATTCTCCTTTTTGATTCTTCCGTTTTACATCTCTGGGCAGACTGCATGGATGTCTCCTCCAAATAGTTATTCAAAATTTTATTTCTGATGTCTTCAATTTTACTATTAAAAACGCCAATACACTTATTTACTGTTATGACATCGATATTACATTTTTGTAATTGATTGATCAATATATCACAATGAGGCATAACAAAATGAAAAAAATTTAACCAGTAAAGAAAATGTTCATTTTGTAAGTAGTTTTTTAAACCAATAGCTTGATTTAGAGTGTTGTTTTCTGATTCATTATCAATGATTTTTTCTAAACAATCTAATAATTCTGTTCGATTGGTATAAACAGTCTCTATGCACTTTGTATTAAAATTCCATCGTGTTGGAGCCGCTTTAGGTAATCTCACCTTAACAACATTATCTAAGACGGCTGTTATTTTTGGCGATTTTCCAAAGAATGAAGAAAAGCTATATAAATTAGCCAAAAAAAATGTTATGCTTTTATCCTGACTTGATGCTTTTTGTAAAATTAAATTTAGTTGATGAGCGTAACAATGAATAAAATATATTTTATACAACACTCATATTTAATAGTAAACACCAAAAACACTGTTTTACTTAATTTCACGACAAGTAGAGATTTACTAATAAAATGTTCACAAATAAAAACATTAAAAACAACGCGACAGAATTTACCGACCAACGCGTACCTAGTCAGCATTAAGACTGCTCTACTGAACTTCGTGCGTTACCGTTTTCGTAAAATGTGTCAGGGACATTGTCCCCGCCAGTGTTTTCTGTCTCTTTTGCTTTCTGACGATTCGCGCATAAGTCTATTTCACTTTAATTCGTTATAAATTCGGTCCGTAGCTAGCTTTGAGGACAAGTTGTGGATTGACCCAAGATTTTTAAATTCAATAAATGGATAATGTAATGAATATGAATGTAGATTCTCGGTGCTCGGAGGGGATACGAAATCCTACGATCTAGACATTTGAATAGTATTGTGCATAGAATGAACTAGAAACTTTAATATATTTTTTAAGAATATTAAAATATATATATATATATATATATATATATATATATATATATATATATATATATATATATATATATATATATATATATATTATATTTTTAAACTTCAGAAAATGAATAGCTCTAATTTTTTATTTGTATGTGTAGAGGTCATTGACCAAATGACCCTATAGAAGAACCGCCAGTGAGGGAAGAGGCAAGTCTGCTAGCAAGCATGATACAATAATTTGCGTAAAGACACGTTCATAGAGTGAGGTAGATCAGTTAATTTTTAAAGATTACCGCGGGCCAAGCTATATTAAAATTTCATTAACTTTCCACTGACATGTATTTTTGCTGTATAATTCTATGAATTTTCCTAAAATTGCTTTTTCTCTTGCGGTCATTTTTAATAAGAATAATTATTTTATACAACACAAAAACAACGGTAAGTTTTCAGTAAAATCACAATACAGATTGAAAATGCAGTGGCGTAACTAGAAGTCATGGGGCCCCAGGCGAAAATATTGTTGGGGGCCCCCTATTTTAGTTAAAAAATAAAATGATATGTCCGATAGTAGTAAAAAAAATTTTGTTTTAAATAGAAACATTAAAATAAAAAAAACAAAAAAGTAAATTTACACCTCATATACTTAAACTAATATTTGGTGTGTATCAACAGGACATAGCACCAGCACATTTTAGCATAGAAATTTGAAATTTTTTTAAATAGATAATAATTTTCTTGGCTTGAAAAACGTGGGCCCATTGCATGACCTCCTCGATCACCAGATCTCAATTTACTGGACTTATGTTTCTGGGCCATTAAAAAGCAAATATGTGCTACCAGTTGACAATCAACGTGAAGCTGAACAATTTTTGTATATTTTGTTTTTATTTTGAAATAAATTCCTAATAAATGGCGTTGCTTAATTTTTCAACAGTAGTGTGTTAATTATTTGATCAATATCTTGGTAACAACGGCCCATCGAACATTTTGTCACTCTACAATTATTAATTTTTACTTGTTGCATTGGTCCTTTAAGTGGGCGGGTGTTACTTTTGAGACACCCCGTTACAGGATATGTTTACATCTGGGAAAATTTGCTATATCTGCGTAAACGGATGCGATACAAAAATTTTGTAAAGGAAGGAAATTGGGATAATTTGATATGAATCGTTTTTTAAGACTCAAAAAAATACGTTAAGGGCTATCGAGATATTCTAAATAAAAATTGTTCTTCTTTATGTCCAAATAACTAGTTGACTAGTGATTTTCTTGAAAAGGAAAGAATTTGACGATATTATCCGAAGAATTTACTGACGGTACTATTTTTAAATTCGTACTTCCGATTTGTGTGATGTACAGGTGGGTATTTATTTATGTCCTATATTTTATTTATTTACACGGTTTTCTGATTTAAAAAATTCCAAACAAGTCATATTTTTCGTTTCTCCAAATAAGTAAAACAGCAATATATAATGTATGTATGTATGTATGTATGTATGTGCGTATATATGTGTGTAAATGGGTTTATGTGTGTGTATGTGCATGTGTATGTGTATGTATATGTGTGCATACATGTTTGTATAAGCGTATGTGCTTATTTTTGTTTATACCATTTTTATTACCATCTTTCTTTTTTCATTTTCATTTTATTTTTGTATTGCTATTTTTATTATCATATTTCTTTTTACTGTTACCGTTAATTCAAGTTATCTCCGTATCCTGTAATTGGGCTTTTGACTGTTGGATATGTATTAAATAAATAAATAAATAAATAAAATTTTTTTTGAACATCCTGATAAAAATGTAGCAAAGTTCATGAGTAGGCCATGTAAATTCATCCGTTTGTTTATTAAAGTCTGTTTTCGTTTTTTGATTTAATAAGTTCTACATAAATTATTTTGTTAGACACAGAATACGAAAATGTAAGCAAGTAATTACGCCATTGAAGAAAATAACAAATCCAGAATCAAATAATTTAACCTGTAGATATAATTATAATCAACGTCATTGCAACAACATAGGCATAAGAAATAAAATACGTAATTAAATAAAATGTTCAATATTAATATCCTCCATTATTATTAAAACATTATCTGGATCTGTGTGTTGTGCTTGAATAAACATTTAATAACATCTTTGATGTAACTGACTCACAAGTATTTGTAATTTTTGTTTTTAAATCACCAATCTTCTGTGGCACGCGGAGATAAACCTTATCTTTTACTTAATAAAACAATCTTAGAGATGAGGGATTTGGATATTTTAGTGGCCATTTAATAGGTCCATCGGTACCATCTAAGAATTTGTAAATAAACGATTTAAAAAGTTGACACATACTATTGAATTATATGCTGGAGCACTCACCATCTTGTTGAACATCTAATGGAAGGCAATGATAATAGTATATTAAACAACAAGTTTAGAAAAGCAAAGTTTTACTAAACGAATATAGCTTTTGAGTACGAGCGAGCACAGCGAGCGAGAGGTTTCTTTATACTAATTTTTCGCATTTTGTGTTAGTAATTATAAGCAAATAATCATAGATATAAAAGCAACGTTAGAAATTTAAAAAATTTTATTTTTTTCCTTTGCCAAATTTTTGCATCGCACCTATTTACCCAAATATAGCAAATTCTCCGAGATGAGTAGACATCCTGTATATTACACAAGTGAATAGGCAAAAATAGCAAGTGGATTTTATGTAAACTAGTGCTTTTACCATATTTCTTGTCAAGAATTCGACAATGAAATTAAGTGAAAAAATTTAAGTACAGCATCTAAAAAATGTTTTAAACTGCACAATATTTCAAACGATTTAGTAAATAAGAAATATTATGCAGATTTATAGCAAATTAATAAGGAGGGAATGTCGTTTCACAATTATAATTCATCATCGGCGTAGCATATTTCAATTGTATCAGTATGTTGTTGCATCTGAACTTAGTATATTGTTAAATACTTAACTTCCTGGCAAAAATAATTAGTTAAATGTTCCGTTAATCATCTCTTGTGTAAAAGCAAAAAGCGTAAACTGCAGTTCGCATTCTTTTTCCACTATAGAAATTAGGGGCGGTCGGTCCATGGAAGCAAGGGAAGCAGTGCTTCCCTTGGGATTATTAAAAAAAACACATAATTAGAACTTAATTATTATTTATCACATATATTAATCATTAAAATTTACTTTTACCCAATTTCAACAGACACGGCTCTGCATTTCAATAGCTGAGATAATGTTGAACGTTAAAACCGTAACGATAACACTCGATTAATCGAACCAACAAGAACTCGCGCGACTTCGATATAAGCAACTTCTTGAAGTGCATCCCATCCCCACTTCATAATCTTGATATCTGGGCCGTATAGCATGGTAATGCGTCTTGTTTTATAGATTTTAATCTCGATTTTCGATCTGCCTTTTTTTTCAAAATCATCAAAACGGACACGAGCTTTAGATTTGGAAGTACAGAAGAGACTACCCAGAGTTGCTCCCACACGATGGAATTACAGTGGAAGGCCAGTACAAACTGTATCTGAATATCAACAGCCTCTAATTGATTTATTTGAAAATATTTTACATAGCAAAGATGATAGGGACACTGAGATTTTGAATGGATCCAGAGGTTACTTAGATTCATTGAAAAGAGACTGATTTAAATTTTCTGTTAAATATTTTCTCCGAAATATTCCCATTTACTGACAATTTATTCAATATTTTGCAAACTAAATTAAATGACGTTGGATTTTGTGTAAAGAAAATTGAAGAATTCAAAAATTTGATTTGTAACAAAAGAAATGAATTTGATAAGTTCTGGGAGAAAACTAATAATGACAATTTAGAGCCGCAAAGAAAAAGAATACGAACTGAATTTATAGTGGATCGTAGAACTTCATATCGAAGACTTTTTATCGAAATTTTGGACAATATCACTGAGCAACAAAATAATAGATTTAAAAATTTTAGTGATATACAATTTTTAGAATTGTGTAATTTTAATGAATTTAAAAATAAACAGTTTCCACAAAACGCACTTCAGTCATTGAGTGATAACTACGGAAATTTTTTTGATATAGTTGGGTTACGATCGGAACTTTCAGTTATTTATGCTACAGAAGATATTAGAAACATAACGCCAACGAACTGATTATCTTTATAAAAAAAATAGTTTGGATCAGGCCTACTCTGAAATGTTGAAATTGTATGAGTTAGTGTTGACGATACCTGCAATTAGTGCTTCGATTGAACGCAGTTTTTCGACCTTAAAAAGAATAAAAACTTTTTCAAGAAATTCAACCAGTGAAGAGCGGCTTTCAAAATTGTCCCTGTTGACAATAGAAAGTGACTTTGTGAAAGTAGATGTCCCAAAATTCAAACTTTTACGCAGAAGTTATTTCCGACTTCGCAAAAAAGGAGAGACGGATTAAACTACATTATAAATAGGTAGGTATGTACATATTAACTACTTAACTAGTCGGATCGATTTATAGTTGGCTAGAGAGTGCACGATGTTAAGTGTGACTGAACAAACTCTCTATTTCGCTGCGGGTTCGATCCCCGCCACCGGCACTGGAAATGTCGGTGGGTATGGTTGTGTGTCTGCGTTTTTTTCATAAGTGTAACCCTCGTCCGTGCAGCTTCGGCTTTGGAATTGGGGATTGTCTAATTTTTGTGGTGTTTTTATGTTTTATGTTTATTGAGGAGTGGCGGTCCTACAAGTGTACTTTTTTTCTAGATATCATAACTTTGCGGCTTTCGACATTTGTTTTAAAATGAGTATATGGAAGCCACGCCCCTTTTCTTAAAAAAAATTTGCCTCGCTTCGCTCGGGGCTTCGCACTACCCATCACCCTATATCACAAACTGCTTCCCTTGTATCAAAACTCACCGCACGCCCCTGATAGAAATACAGATAATCGGCTGAGGAAAATATTTAGTGACTCATTTTACATAGCTATGCATAACAGTTGCCCATTCTTTCGTAACAGGATATACATAATCAGATACAGTAGTTATCATTATCTTCGATAGGTACTTGTTCTTAACGCTACCTATATATCTCTAGCGGCGCAAACGTTTACCTTGTTACTTCAGGTGGCGCTATTTGCAAGTGTTGATCGTTGACAGTAAATGAATGTACAATAGAGATAACAATTAAAAGATATTAGGTGGCAGATTGTACGTATAAATGAATAAAAGATGAGCACCAACACTGAGCACTGAGGTATACCGCTCAGGATGGGGATTAAGTTTGAGACAACAACAATGCTCCCAAGAAAAAGAAAATTCTGCAATGAATTTTCACACCACTTGTAAGAAATTTTGATAAATTTGAAACAATATACTCTCACATCGATGAGTTACAGGCATAAGAGAGATAGTAACATATTCATTGGCATCAGAAGTGGATTCATTAGTGAATAAAAAAACGTATTGACGATTTTTAGATTTACATAATAAATTTGAATTTGATCTGTAGGGAAATAAAAAGCCACGCGTGTGGTTCTGCGCAAAAAAATAAATATTGGTACATGGCAAGGTCATAAAAAGATTAATTATTTATGCGGCGGTCTTACTCCCAGAAGGATTTATTATTGTACAACAACCAAACTCACACGAGCGAAGATCCGACTTATAAATAAATCTGCGTCATCGACACACCCGTATATGCAGCGTATCAGAAATCGACGAACGAAAAACATCTGCAAATTATCAAATAGGTTACGAGATTTAGTTGAGTTTTTACGTCACTGTTATCTTTTTGTGCAATGTCATGAAGACTAAACAAAAATTGGACGTTTGACTGTTTATAAAAAATATTTATTTATTATTGCGGTGCTTCGTGTTAATTGAAGAATAAAGTATACTGAACTCAGATAAGCGTTTGCATATCCGGCTTCTTGACAGAGGAGATTTTTATTCATGCTGTTGACCTACTTATCAAGTAGTTAACCAAACTGTAAATAAGGATTTTCCACAGTGATCCGATACAGTAAAATTAGCCCCGAAAGGTCGTAACGTCAGACACAAAAAAGTTTCCAAACAAAAACAATATGACTCGGTGACAACAACATGCAGTGCTCTCATTTGAAAACTAGCCACCTAGAATAAATCTGGATCTGAAGTGAACACGATTTTGAGAAAAAATACGTCGATTTAGTTTTCGATGGGCAGTTTTTCTTTTTTTATTCACTTATTTAAGGTCGGCCTATTTTCGCTACCAGGGCCAATCATCGACGCTAGGAGATGAATAACATATAAACATAATCTATGTATATACACACATATAAACATAACATATTCTAGAACAGGATTTTTTTTCAGTAAACTATTCGAAAAAGTTTTATACAAAAGGCTAACTTATTACTTAGAAATTAACAGCCTTTTACATCAAAATCAATTTGGTTTTAGAGTTAAGAGAAATACAACAATAGCTATTAACGAATTTTTTTTAAATGTAATTGAGGGCCTTGAAAGCAAAATGTATGTGGGATGCACATTTTGTGATTTGTAATATATTTAATTATCATTTTTCACAATTTTTTTTAAATCGATCGAACACCCTGTATTTTTTTGGCGCCAGTTAAGCCTCCAAAGGTCCCGCTTTACACCCTAAAACATTTTGCCAGTCGGATGCAACGTTGCCAAGTTATGATTTTTTCCTGTTCTTTTTTAGAAACACTTTTTTGACTGCCATATCTCCGCGATTTATTAATTGTTTTTTCTAAAAATGTAAGACGTTATTAATAATAATGTATTTACTGAAAAATATGTTTGAAATAAATTATTATTATACCGGGAGTCCAAAATATTTGTTTACATTCTTGATATTGATATTGAAGCTACATATTGATATTGATATCGAAACTAGCCTAACAATTGCTCAAAATGTCCACCATTTTGATTCACGCAACACTGAAGTCTGTTGATAAATGACCGCCTTACATTGTATAACATATGAACATTTATACGATTGAAACACTGACGAATCCTTTCTCCATCATATCTTCTCGAGTCGTTGCTTCTACTTTATAAACGTCTGAGTTCACAAATCCTCAAAGGAAAAAATCCATTGGAGGCAGGTCGGGTGATCTAGACGGCCATGCAGTGGTATCCAACATAATTTAATAAAATAATAAATTAGATATAATTTAGCAGCTTATCAAAATATCAGACCTCCTCTTCCTATCCACCTTTCAGGAAACTGGTAACTAATGGCCTGAAGAACATTTATACTAAAATGTGGTGGTGCACCAACCATCAAGTTGTAACCACATATTGTTTGTAATATAATCAGGAATATGCTCGATCATGCGTGGAAACGTATTTTGCATAAAATCCAAGAAGACTGCTCCATTCACACTTCCCTCAAAAAAATGAGGACCAATAACATAATCATGTACATTGCAAATAAAAATGGCACCATTTCACAGCTACATACATCGTCTATTAACATTTCCATTAAGCGAAGAGAATTTTAAAAAAGAAGTTAACGCAATCAAAGAAATTGCGAAAAACAATGGCTATAAAGAAAACCTAATAGATAATTTAATAAAAAACAAAGGAAAAATGTACGTAAAGAGTGTTATGCCGTTTCTTCTCAGGAATGCAATAAGATATATAAATGTTTTAATTATAGGCCTAAGATCAGCAATAGAGTTAGTAATAAACTGAATAAACTAGGATGTAGAACAATTTCAGTAAATAAAAATAATTTAGGTAAAATGTTAATTAATAATAAAGACAAAACTGAAAAGCTACAAAAAACAGAAGTATATGAGTTAAATTGTGGTGACTGTGATGCTATATACATTGGACAAACTGGACGAAATGTAAAAAAGGGATTCGACGAACACATGAAATCTATTGTAAACAATGTATTTAGTACGAGCATGTCAACACATTGTATAGAAAACAGTCATTTTATAGATTTAAATAATGTCAAATTACTCCATTCGGAAAAGAAACGAAAGAAACATGATCTATTAGAACAATTAGAAATAAGTAAGGCTGTTAAAAATAAGAAAAATTTTACGAATGAACAACAAATTTTTATCGGCCATCATATTTTAAATAAAATAATTTAGATTTAAAAAAATAAAGTAATATTCAACTTATAAAAACATATTGTATAATAGTTTTATAGTAGGTACCAGATGTGGTTATACATATAAGCAATGAACACAAATTTTACTGTTCAGTGTTCCCTCTGTACTCTCGACAAAGGCCTAAGAAGCCGAAACACGTGTAGAGTTTCTAATAAAATATTTTTGAAACATTAAAAAAGCAAATTTCTTTCATATATTTAAAATATTAAAAGTTTTGTTAAGAAAGTTTTTTTATAAAGTTAACCAAGGGAACACCAACTGGACACCCTGTATTGTATATATGTTTGTGTTTACATTTATACGTGCATTGTGTAGAAACCTAATGTTTATTTTTATATCTCTAAATTATTACAATTTAAATTTGTTTTGACTCATGTAAGTATTCTGTACATTAACATCGATAAAGCTATCTATCTACCTATCTATCTATCTACTCATGATCCAACAATTTAATTTGTAGCATATTATTTACGCACACTTAAGGATCCGAAAAAATTTCATCTATACTTATTTGAAACAATTTTTTAAACACAGCAAATAATTTTTGCAGGATAAGCTATTGTTGACGCATATGAGGTAAATATATGATAAAAATATCTAAAACTATTAATAAACAAAATTATACGTAGAAATTTAGAATATCCTAGACACTTTCAAATAAGTATTTATAAATATCTGGGTACCATTTCTGTTCATTATACTTACAATTTTCGCAAAAAAAAGACAAGAATAGGTACATGGATTCAGTGGGTATATTCTAACATTTTCATTTATTTTACACTAAATAATAATAATAATAATAATAATAATGTTTATTTCATACAACAATATACAATTTCGTATTAAAAACAAGGAGAAGTATACTACATATATAAACATAATACACCACAAAATATCCTAAGATATTTGAGCGTGGGATGAACATATCTATAACAGCAATTGTAATGAGTAATAATATAAGAAAATATCACAACTGGAATAAACAATATTGTAACTGCTTAGTATATAAAAAGGCTCAATAAGCGCCAAACTTAACATCTATAAATACATATATACATGCATGTGTATATTCACATATATATATATATATATATATATATATATATACACATGTACATACATACACACACCTATATATACACCCATATTTATACAATATATACATATACATAAGCACATATACACACACGCTTACAAAACATATACAATAATACTACATACATGCATACATACTCTTATACACACATATAATATCTGGCTAGATAGGTCATATTACTGTAGATATCCCTGTAACAATCCGGGTTGGTTTTATCGACTCTATTTAATATTTGCCAAAATCAATAATAATGATTTAATATCAATATTAATAATGAAAATAATATCTCTGTTGGAGGACAATTTTTGATTTAGTTGTTTTTTAAATCAATTATAGAATAAATATCTTCTCGTTTTTGCAGTAGTAAATATCTCTTACATTCTTTTTTTAAATTTATTTAACAAGTTTATTAATCTTAGTTCAGATGGTAATGAGCTAAAAATCTTGGGACCCAAAAAATTTATGTTTCTTTGCCCTATCGTTTTTTTCGTAAATTCAATGGAAAAATTATGTGACTTTTGTCTTGTACTGTATCCGTGAGCTGGTAATTGTAACAAATGCCTATTTTTGTGCATATAAATGCAGACACTATAAAAATAGTTTTGTCATATCAAAAATTTCGATTTCATCTAGTAATCGATTTGTGCGATACAACATTTTTTCTTTAAAATTATTTAAAATAATCTTTTCTGTAATATCTCTACATATTTTAAGTGATTTTTTAGTAATCCTCCCCATCCTATTATAGCATAAGATAAGTGCGGACTAACTAAGGCATGATATAATGTTTTGAGATCGTGTGTTTCCAGAATATTTTTGAGTTTGTAAATTAAATATATAATAGACCTAAGTTTACTTGTTATGTATTCTGCATGAACAATATGAACATCCCATTTTAAATGACAATCTATAAATGTTCCTAAATATTTAACACTATTTGTTGAATTTATGTGTATTATTTGACCATACTCGTTGATCCCTAGTGTATTATACGCTCGCAAATTCTTTTTAAATGAGGAAAAAGGTAGAAAAAAAGTTTTATCATAGTTTATGGTAAATATCTTACTGTTAAACCATTTTTTAATAAGTGTAAAATCTGTTTCTACCTTCTGCTTTAATCTAATCCAATCTATGTCTTTATAATATATGACAGTATCGTCTGCAAAAGTAATTATTTGTCCTTTAGTTTCAAGGAGAAACAAATTATTAATATAAATAATGAATAGTATTGGTCCCAAGACAGTTCCCTGGGGAACACCATATATAATAGTTTTCTTATCACTACATACACCGTTAAGGGAAATATACTGAATTCTTTTGTCTAGATAGTTAGTGAATAATTTTAGATTAATTCCCCGAATACCAAGATCTTCTAAAGTTTCGCAAAGTAGTGAGTGACTTACCGTGTCAAATGCCTTCGCTAAATCTAAGAATATAGCTAACAAAGGCATTTGCTGATCCAGAGAGGTATATATGTTTTTTGTGAGATGTACAATAGCATTTTGTGTAGATATCCCACTTTGGAAACCATATTGTTTTTCTGATATTATATTATATTTCTTTATGACTCAATTATGGTAGGATATGTCCAAGAATAATACGACCAGAGAAAGATAGGTTATTCCCATAATACCATATTATGTTGGTTTTCCGATATGCGCGTGGTGTGTGTTTGAGACGTCACCGTCAGACCTAACCGCTCAGCACCCACGAGGATTTTCAAAAGTCGGCGCCTATGCTTAAGGTATTTCTCGAGTATCAAAGGTGAGCATATACTTTATTATTATTATTAGGGCTGTCAAAAATGTTCCGTGGGACAGTGGCGTACGCGAAATTAACTAATATGAGAAGCAATAAACTGTTACAATTTATAACAATGTATGTAAAATTTACCCTCTTAACTAGCTTGATGAACTAGCTTGCTATTTGTCTTAATGTGGTAAAGTTTATACGAGCACAATTGAAATCGTATAAAAACTAAAAGCCAGCAAAAACAGTCGGCATCTCTTTATTGTACATATAAAATAATATATAGAATAAAGAGATGCCGATTGTTTTTGCTGGCTTTTAGTTTTTATACGATTTCAATTGTGCTCGTATAAACTATACAACCGGTGTCTTTATTTAACACACTTGCGAACTTTTCTTTAACGCGCTCATTTGTTGCGTCACCTATAGCATGTAGTACTAGATTTACTTCGTCCACTATTTACAGTGGTTCCGCTAACGACAACGCACTGTTTTCTAATTTTTTTATGCTTTCATGTAATGGTTTATAATTCTTCGCAATATTTTTTAAAGCTGTTTCATCGGAAATATCTTCGAATTTTGTCTGGCCTTCCTTAATAGTTGCAGCTTCATCTGGATTGAATTGTAGTATCACAGCTTTTATTTGTTGGAAATATTCAACATAACAAAAAGCTGCCTGCAACCATGTTCCCCAACGTGTAAGAATCAGCTGTGGTAGTTCAGGAATACCGGGACACTTCCTATGAAATGCACGGAGACATTTAGGAGATTCAAGAAACACTTTTTGTACTTGCCATTAATGCATCAACCTCTGGAAAACCTTTTCGAATAGTTTCTGCCACAAGATGTAAAGCATGCACTTTACACGTAACATGTATAAACGTACAACCTTGTTCTTGCAAAGAACGACCTACCGAACGTATTGTCACGGCGCCATCAGCACTTGACTTTTTGACAGTTCAAATTTTTCTAACGTCTCCAGCACCACTCTGGTAATTGTTTCGCTAGTACACTGACTTAGTCTTTTGCTAGCTAGTAACAGTGGAACTGTCGGTTTAAGAGAGTTCAGTACTCGTACTATAACATTTAAAATAGATTGTTTTTTACAATCTGTTGTCTCATCAACAGATAATCACAGCCGTGTATTTATTAATTCACATTTCATCTTATTTACCATGTCTACGTGTACAGTTGGTAGATAGTTACATAACGTTGTGCGACTTGGTAACTTCACCTGGGCTTTGTATTTATTCCAGAACTCTCGAAATGGTTGTTTATCGAGTATGTGCAGCGGAACATCACAGGCAATCAGCATTAATAGTAAATCAAACATAAACTGTGTTGTCGAAGGCTCGCCATTTTTTTTATTTTTATTGTGTACACTATTTACGTGAAGTCCACAATCACGCTTATCCCAGCACATCAAATCTTTCTGGCACACTTTACAAATTATTTTAGCACCATCATAGAATAAATCCGGGAATTTACCTATGAATTTATTCACTTTGTCAGCAAATGGCCGTTTTCTACCCCTGCGTACATCTGCCATGCATTATTATTAAATTAATATCAACAATACAGTACAACAAATAAAACAAAAACACAAAAACAATATGCAATACGCCCAAGTGACTTAACGTGTACACAACTCGAAAGCTAATAATAAACTGGACTGGAGAAAGAGTTCCGCGATCAAGGTGAATGCCGGCGACAGTAAGTACATCTGTACTCTACGACCATGATACACAGAAATGATTTGCAGCTTTAATTATTATTATTCTAAATAGACGCGTGACAATTTTTGTTATTTTTTTGAATTTGTTACTCATTTAAATAATAAATCCCATGCGATGTCGTCAATTTTTATCACCATCGTATCAGATTTATTCCCAGGTAGCAAGAGCACGTGAAAATGACGTGAAAAAATGGTCACCGAGTGACGAGAAATGACTAGTTGATTGGCGTAAATATTACGTGAAAATGTCCTCCTAATGTCTTGGACCGATGACGTTGATTACTTGACGTTAATTTCACGTCATTTGTTAGATGTTATTTTGACGTCTTTTTTCAGGTTATATTTGGTACCCCCTCCCAGGTTTTCAGTAATACAGATAAAACTATTAGTATTTAGTTTATACATATATTGAAAAAATATATTGCTATATAAAATTTATGTTTATATAACATACTACATATTCAAAAAAATAAATGTTTATTCTAACTTACTATCATATACTAAACTGTGAATAATAGGTATTGCTACAGAATTTTCGTTAAACGTCAAAACAACACATTTGCCAGATATTTCACTAACAGGCCAGAGTAAACACAGAACACAAAAGGTCGTAAACGCCTGGGAAATCACAGTGGTCTGTGGTAAGATGGACTGCGCGCGCATAAGCTGTACTTACACCGATTGGTTAATATTAATCACGTTGTTCAGAACTTCGAACGTAGTTGCGCTCATGTCTGGTTATATAGCGGTACTTTTGAATTCAACGGGATACAGAGTACGAAATTTATATCACAAAAATTATATGATGAATGGCTGTGACGTACAAATATTAAAAATGTTCCTAGAAGTAATAAAATATTTGTGCAAAATTTATATAGGCAAATGTTTTGCTTTTGCGCAAAAACAAACTAAAAACAATATTTTTACATGCCTTTGATCATTCTCTTTGGAAACTGTTAAAAAAATACAGGTAATCTTGTAATGATGGCAATATGTCACTTGCGAAAATGCCGCTTCGTTCCATATTGTATATGACTTTGATATATAATAATAGCACCGAAGAAAGACGACAATATGACGTGTTATATAACGTGATATGCAGGACGTCATTTTAACGTCATTTATAAGACGTCATTATGTCGTCGATTTTTGGTTCACTGACGTCTTATGACCAGTAATCACTAGATTTTGACGTCATTATGACGTACCCTTGCTACCTGGGTTGTTATTAAATTTTATTGATTTGACGTTTTATAATAGGTAGGTAAGTACAATAAACGTAAGCAGACGATAAGTAAAATTATTAAAATGTATTATATAGTTTTAAAACACGATTAGTTCATATTAGTGAAATATGACAATCATTAAATTAAAGATATTTTATTTTTTTTTTATTTAAATCATGTTAAAAATTTAAAATTAAGATTTTATTTCACTCTGACATTTCTGTACATTTTGGCACATTTTTTTAAAAATCGTAGGTCTGTATAGCTTTAAACATGCCTCAACTTAATTTTGGAAAAAGTCGAGACAACAATTTATACGGTGTTAAAAACTGATATTGCAGTACAAAAACTTATATTTCTATATAAAATCATTATTATTATTTCAATTAACAACAATGCATTGTCAACTTTTTTTTGTATTAGGTAGTACAATTTTGGAATAGTAATTCGGTGATTAATTTAATTATTAGTCCCCTATCAAAGTTGTTTACGAAAAAAAAATCTATTTTATAATATTAAAATTTTAATCAAGTGTCATGTTTATATAAATTATAATTTTATCAGTTTTTGACATAAATAAAAACCATGTTATTTTTATCGAAGGTTACAAATAAAACCCCATTTGGTGGAATACTTTACCGCCGACCTAAAAACAGCAGCAGCAGAATGTATTCTACACAGTAGCGTAGGATTCAGTTCCAACTGGATAAAAATAGGAGGCGCCAATGTATATTTTTAAATACAAATAAATTACGTCTTTTATATTTTATTATAAGCAAAACGTATTTTTGGTACACTTATTTTAATATCTTGCATATTTTTAAAAAAATAATATAGACTTACGTGGTACATAAAAGTTGCTCTCATAAGTAGAGACCGCAAGTCAGGTAGTCATTTCGCGAATATCAGGGGAGAAACATCAATATTCTAATGCAAAAATAATATACAATACAAAATGGACAATATCTTACCTTATACTTTTGACGGATGATTTTTGTAATGTCCAAAATTAGTTGAACGCTGAACATTTAGCAGAAACACTATTGCATTATAACAATTATTTTGCGGTCAAAAAAAAAAAATTGGTAAATTTGTAACGGTGTCTGTTCGGACGCCCAAAATATATAGCGAAGTATGTTTGAGCGTGGTAACAGTGTTTGCTTTCGGATAGCTGGTTTGGAGAATTAATCCAGAATTCCTGTTAGTTGTAAATAAGAAAGCCCAAAGTATTCGTAACAGAGTTTATTTTATTAAAGTAACATTTATCCAAAACATGAAGTTAAATAAACATAAAATCTGATTCTTCAACAATAAAACCAAGTCAAGTACATTTAACAAATATTATTTACATCGGTGAGATTAATTTACGGGGAGTGTAATTCGGTGAATGCACGATGACGGTGGGCTTCAGTTCCAAGTACTGAAGTAAAACATCTAGGATTCGATGCAGCGGTAAGTTCGATAATTATTTAACGGCAGCGGGCCCAGCTCAACACGCTGAAGACTCACGGCAATAAATAATTAGGGGACTGGTGACGGCGGTTGGTTTAGCAACCATTTACCAACCATGGGCCCAGCTCAACACGCTGAAGACTCACGGCGATAAATAATTACTAGACTGGTGACGGCGGTGCAGAGCGGTAAAATGGCTACCAACACCAGGAGGTCAAGCTCAGCACGCTTAAAACCCCAAGATGCTACCAGACATTCAGCCGGGCGGCGTCGTCGTCGGATTCTGATTTCTGACCAAATGGAGTCAAGCTCAACACGCTTAAGACTCCTCAACTACCCAGCTCAACACGCTGAAGGTAGTTGTCAGCAGAAAACTGAATGCTTTCCCTCGGCTACGGCCATACTATTTATACCAAAATCCTGGCCTTGGTGACGTCAATATCTCATGGCGGCAGGAAGTATGTGGCAGCACCTGCCAAACGGTAATTGCAGAAACTTCTAGGAATGAACATCTGCGTGATTCATCATATGTCGGCAGGAAGTGCGCGACAGCACAAGACTAATGGAAATTTCCGAAACTATAGTAATGAACATGCGTATGATTCATTACAAATTTTTCGAAAAAAAGTGCCTTAAGAATGTGTTTCTCGATTTTCGATTCGACACGTGGTAATTTAGATATAGAGGTCATCCAAAAATGCCAATTTTCCAAAAACGCTCTGTAGCTCGCTAGTCGAAAAAGATAGAGGATCGCGATTTGCGCTATTGTTTGTTTCTCGAAAATCGAGCTCAGGACACCTATATTGGTTTTTGTCTATCTGCCATAGTTTTAGAGAAAACCCCTAATCCCATCTAATTTGGTCCCCTCTGTACACGTAATTTTTGATTAAATTTTCTTTTCGAAAAACCAATTTTCTAGAGAACGCGTCTTTTTTTATTAAAGTATCACGTAAACATTTTACAGAAAACAATTAGTCGTTTTAATTTCCACACAGAGTAAATGCAAAACATCATGGTTTATTATCTACACATATTTTATTCAATCGATTTAAATTGGACATATTGAATGCAAACTCACAATCAGTAAATCCAATTGCAGTACATTATCTTTTGCTATTCGAACGAGAGAGAGAGCAAAATATAATTTGCTCTCGTACCACTAAAGAGCTGTTCCAAAAAGTTAGTTATTTCTACTACTTGGTCACGGTCCGTTTACGTAATAACCTAGTTGTCAACACGTAACAGAGAAGGTTGCAGAATAGTAATTGCTACGTAAACTGTTTCCCATTTGAATGCTTGGTAGACGGATCGTTCTCATTACGTAACGGTCGTTAGTTGCGGAAACCTTTAAAATTCCACTGATGGTAGCTACTACGTAGAGACTACTAAATGTGCTGCTTGGGCAAATATGTAAGAGTTTTTATTTTATTGAGCCCAACTATTTACTGCAAGACACATAATTTTTAAACATACTGTATAACTTAAGACCGTTATTGAAACAAAGCATTAGATTTTCATATTGAAAATTAAAAATTCGTAAAATTTTTTCGACAGTTATTTTGTTTCGTATTTTATTAAACTGCTAGAAATATTTTACATGTTTAAACACAATAACCACACAACTCCCACTTCATATCTTTCAGCTTTGGAAACGTTTCAATGTTACCAATTACGATTTGTTGTGAATTAGTCACTAATCGAATCGAATTCACGCAAAAGTTCCTAATTTACTTCACATTTATAGCATTCGGAATATGACTTGTGATTGCGATGGAAATGGAATAGGTAATCTAATCATTACAATCCTCGTCTTAAAGGAATGTTTCAAAAGTTGGTTGCAGCGTGAAAATATCAAAATGTACATGGGTCCTGATCTGAAGACATCTATAAAGTTCGGATTACTTTTTATTATTTTTAATACATATTCTATTTTCAGCTGAAATAATCTCAGTGATTAGATTACACTAGTTTTATTACAACTTTTATAATTCTTAGTCTGATAATGATAAGATAAGCGTAGGCACACCTCGGCTTACATTAAAATTACTTTATCCAAAACCTGTTTTTTTCATGAGACTCGTTAAATTGTTATTTATAAAGGTATTAACGCCGGTATTAATTTAGTATATAATTACACAGTTAATATCTGTGCACATACATAAATATAAATAAAATGTATAACTGTATCAAGACAGCGGCGTTTTAGTATTTTTATACATTATTGTAGGTACATATTTCGGTTAATGTTTTTTTATCACAGTAGAACTGATAGATAATTGCCCTAATGGATTTATAGGAGGTAGTCCCAAATTATACATTCCTTTGAGAAGAAATAAATGTTTATTGCAAGATTTATTGTTATTCAGATGTTTAATTAATATAATATATAACACAAAGAAGGTTTAGTGCCATATTCCCCAAAAAAAAACAATTATGCAGCTACGGACACGTGTTTCGGAGTTATTGCCCCTCATCAGCGTAGCGTAGCTAAGGAATTAGATCAGGAACAAGAACTAAAATAAGGCTGGAAAGTACAGTACACAGTATTCACTTAGTGCCATCAAGGTTCCCATGTGCCACATTGTTCCTGATCTATCCCATCGTGGATCCAATTCCTTACCTACATTACGCTGATGAGGGGCAATAACTCCGAAACACGTGTCCGTAGCTGCATAATTGTTTCTTTTTGGAGAATATGGCACTAAACCTTCTTTGTTTTATTTTGAACCCCAATAAATCTATCTTATTTTATAATACATAACGTCTGTATTATCATTAAAATAGCTCAATCAAATTCTATTCAATGAAACAAAAATCTAAGAGCAAAATACATTTATTCAAAATAAGCAATCTTTACGACTCTCTTCTCTGGGCAGGAAAGCAAAGCGGTTCACCAGATAAATTAACTCAAACTTATAACTAAATAAAGTAAAAATAAGGTCATACACGGCAATCGCCAATCCAAATGGTACAAAGAAATATAAAATCAATTAATTTAATTATTAATGGGCGCCACCATCTTTTATATTTAAAATATACAACGATTTTCCTTAACGAAACAGCATGCACTCATTAAAAGTGGGAAAATAGGTAATCAATGATAACACGGGCACACACAAAAAAAAAGTTGTTTGTACATTTGATGCCACCTACCTCCCGACATGTATTTCGACCCGCTGAATCCGAATTTGAAGTCAGTTTGGACCGTACACCCTCAAATATCGAGTAAATTGAAAAACCGTAAAAAATAGCGAAAATTTGGTGTTTCGGTAATAAAAAAATTTTGTGGATCTAAACCAAGCCTAATTTTTATGTATTTCGATCCGCTGAATACGAATCTGAAGTATATTTAGACCATAAGCTGTTTTAAATCTAAGTAAATTGTAAAAAACCCTCGAAAATTGCTAAAAATGGCAAAAACTTGTGATTACGTTGATGAAAAAAATTTTGTAGACCCGGATCGAAGAGGATTTTTTATGTAATTTGATCTGCTGAATCCGAATCTGAAATATATTTGGCCCATTAATCCCTCAAAATCTCAAAAAAATTGCAAAAAACCGATAAAATAGCAAAAAATTGCAGTTGAAAAAATTGAAAAAAAATCTATGAAACACGATTAAATACGTTTCTTGTATTTTTTTATGCATAAAATACAAGTTTAGAATCTGAAAATGTGAAAAATTGTAAAATCTATAAAAAATGACGTATAAACAGAATGAAAATTTTTTTCATCAACATAATCACAATTTTTTGCCATTTTTAGCAATTTTCGAGGGTTTTTTACAATGTACGTAGATTTAAAATGGCTTATGGTCTAAATATACTTTAGATTCGTATTCAGCGGATCGAAATACATAAAAATTAGGCTTGGTTTAGATCCACAAAATTTTTTTATTACCGAAACACCCAATTTTCGCTATTTTTTACGGTTTTTGAATTTACTCGATATTTGAGGGTGTACGGTCCAAACTGAATTCGGATTCAGCGGGTCGAAATACATGTCCGGAGGTAGGTGGCGTCAAATGTACAAACAACTTTTTTTTTGTGTGCCGGTGTAATCAACCACAAACGCATGTAAAGTACATTAAACGAATTTAGTTTTAAAGGCACGGGGCTGATTCGCGAATCTTATAAAAAATTCATTGTTCACTCGAGAGACACTTAAAGTCTGACGACAAGTTAATGGGTAGTGCCTAGGTGCCTAGGTGCCTAGGGTGTTCTGAATTTACATATTTTCGTCTGGACGCCAATATAATTAAACATTCTTACTTGTTGATCCTGAGCCAAGCGTGCAACCTGGACCTTACAACACTCCAACCATATCAGATACCTATTTCCATAAATCGGCATAGCCTTTTGTGCACTTTACTAACTCAAAAAGTTATCTCATGCTTGACAACGACTTTCCATTGCCGCGGCTCTAGATTGTCCCTCGACCGTCCACTGCGCAGATCTATCGGGTATACGCCTTTGTCCGCTAACAAAACGCACTCCTCACCGCTCGTGACAGCACTTCCACCGTAACCAACTTTTTTCTCCCGCACAGTAGCGGCACACTAAGTAGCTAGTACAATAAGGTTTGTTACATTTATTTCATTCGAATTTGGAACCTAACTTATAATTCAAACAATTTTCATATAATTTATATGGCATGTAGTCCAAATTGTTTCTTTTTAAAAAACGGATCATTACAAATAAGAGCGTTTTACTTACCTTACCAGTATATGTAATACATCATTTCACACATCAATAATGAAAATACCATATTTTCAGTAAAAACGTTTAGTAAATGACCATTCTTTACTTCAATTTACTTTAACACTTCGGTAATACAGAACAATCGTTAACTAAAAGGCATTTCAGTGGCAAAAATGAAAGTCGTATTCGCCAAATGGCGTTCGGTGGCGACAAATTCGCCAGTTGGCTCATCTGCTGACCGTTAGACAGTTGTAACACGCTTATTAACACTATAAATATCTAATTAATTAGTATCCTAACCAAGACTCAGAAATACTTAAGATGTTCAGTTACTAATAATAATAATAATAATAACACATACACCAACAACCAACAATCCTTGATTTGTAGTCTGTTATTGCAAAGATCTTCTACCTTTTTCTGACTATTTTTTAAGCTGCGTTCACATATAAGGTTGAGAGCGTATGAAGAAAAACCTATTTGTGGTTACAAAAAAGTGGGAAAATTGAAATTTCGTTCAGTATTTTTGGTGAAGAAATTAACTGGGTTTTATCTTTTTTGGCAAAACCAATAAAAGTAACCGCATGCATAGATTACACGCATCTGTCTACTTACCTATGTAATACATATTCTTTTTTTCGTTTTTGGTACTGAAATTTTAAATACGACCCTGCATACGCGTTAGCTACGTCACTGAAAGAGTCAAATACATTGCTCTTCACTGGCGCCGTTTTCTTGAATCGCAGTCTCTATAAAAAGACAAATTAAAATATCAAGACTTAAGAAACTGGTTTATTTCTAGTTTAATCATATCAAAAAGAAATTAAACAAATTTTATACCTACTACGAACCAAAGAAGTACCTAAGATACCGTGTAAATTACTTGCCTAACTGTGTATTTCATGTAAGCAAGGTGTATCCACAACTTCATTAAATCCTTTATGGGCATCTCACTGCCTAATAAGGATTTGCACATTTACAAGTTTTAAGTACCCAACAGAAAATAAATAATTTGTAAATACATTTCATTTGATTATACTGACAAACATCCAAATTGGTAAATAATTGTAAACTAGTCAAAATACAATGTTATTAATTATTATGATTAATATGAGAGAAAACATACAAACAAATAATAATAAGCAAGTTATTTCGTAATTAATAGAGTTGGTAAAAATGCGCCGCAGGACATAGACGTACGCATCATAATAAGTCTAATAAAAGAAATTAACTAGTAATAAAAGCAAGAAACTGTTACAATTTATAACAATGTATGCACAACTTACCCTTTTAACTAGCTTGGTTATCACAAACTGGAAAATATCTGTAAAAACTTTGCAGCTTTATGTATGCTATGAAATGCGCGAAGACGTTTTTTGTATTTGCTATTAATGCATCTACCTCTGGAACATCTTGTTGAATAGTTTCTGCCACAAGGTGTACAGCATGCAATTTACACGTAACATGTACCAACCAGTGGCGGTTCGTGGGTCGAGAGATAGGGAGGTCAATTAGAAAAGTTTACTGTATTACCTACCTTTTGAAGTGATTTAAATTCCAAGTCGATCGTCCGGTCTTTTTGAGATGCAAAGTGGTCAATTACTTTTTCATTAAAGTCTTTTATCTTCTTTATTAATGCCCTTTCTATGGTAAGCATAGCTAAAGAAGATAACCTTTCCTGACACATGATATTTCTTAAAAACGTTTTTATTCTTCTTAAGGTGGAAAAACAACGTTCACTTTCGACGGTAGTCATAGGGAGAGTACACAAGATTTTTAACAGTTTGACACTTTCAGAAAAAGTATTGCACAAATTATTGTTAATAAAAAGCTGTAACAAAGCAATTGCACCTTCACTATTGGAAAAATCTTCTCGGCTATATAATACTTCCAATTCAGTTTTAAGTTTCAAATGATTTATGACTGGATACTCCGTTTTAACTAATTTAAACGTATCTTGAAGAAAGGTTTTTTTAAATCTTTAAATCGATCTGCGTGAAATAACTGAGACACTGCTAAATGATTACTGAAGCCAAACCTGTTTTTGATCTCAGATGTAATTATATCACAAACTTCTAATGAAATTCTCCTTTTTGATTCTTCCGTTTTACATCTCTGGGCAGACTGCATGGATGTCTCCTCCAAATAGTTATTCAAAACTTTATTTCTGATATCTTCAATTTTACTATTAAAAACGCCAATACACTTATTTACTGTTATGACATCGACATTACATTTTTTGTAATTGATTGAACAATATATCACAATGAGGCATAACTAAATGAAAAAAAATTAACCAGTAAAGAAAATGTTCATTTTGTAAGTAGTTTTTTAAACCAATAGCTTGGTTTAGAGTGTTGTTTTCTGATTCATTATCAATGATTTTTTCTAAACAATCTAATTCTGTTCGATAGGTATAAACAGTCTCTATGCACTTTGTATTAAAATTCCATCGTGTTGGAGCCGCTTTAGGTAATCTCACCTTAACAACATTATCTAACACGGCTGTTCTTTTTGGCGATTTTCCAAAGAATGAAGAAAAGCTATGTAAATTGGCAAAAAAAATGTTTATGCTTTTATCCTGACTTGATGCTTTTTGTAAAATTAAATTTAGTTGATGGGCGTAACAATAAATAATATTTGCTGAAGGATAACTTTTTTTAATGCGAGCGAATGTTTCTGTACTTTTATTTTTAAATGTTTCAAGTCAGTTACACCTATTTTGGACCATATAGGATCAGTATCATCACCAAATAACAGGCATGGGAAACAAAAAAATGCATTTTTTACCTCGCATCCGCAAATCCACTCGGATAAATCGTACATTGAATTTCGAAAATAGCTATTAACTTCTTTTTTTCTTATCAAAAGATGTTTGCTTTATCGTCATATTAGGTTTTGGACGGCCACCACCTTTGAATTTCACTCGATCTTCATAACCCAACTTATATCCATCTTTCAGTTTTAATATATTTTGTACAACACTCATATTTAATAGTAAACACCAAAAACACTGTTTTACTTAATTTCACGACAAGTAGAGATTTACTAATAAAATGTTCACAAATAAAAACATTAAAAACAACGCGACAGAATTTACCGACCAACGCGTACCTAGTCAGCATTAAGACTGCTTTACTGAACTTCGTGCGAATCGTGCGTTACCGTTTCCGTAAAATGTGTCAGGGACATTGTCCCCGCCAGTGTTTTCTGTCTCTTTTGCTTTCTGACGATTCGCGCATAAGTCTATTTCACTTTAATTCGTTGTAAATTCGGTCCGTAGCTAGCTTTGAGGACAAGTCGTGGATTGACCCAAGATTTTTAAATTCTATAAATGAATAATGTAATGAATATGAATACGAAATCCTGCGATCTAGATATTTGAATAGTATTGTGCATAGAATGAACTAGAAACTTTAATATATTTTTTAAGAATATTAAAAATATATGTATTATATATTTTTAAACTTCAGAAAATGAATAGCTCTATTTTTTTATTTGTATGTGGGAAGTCATTGACCAAATGACCCTATAGAAGAACCGCCAGTGGTACCAACCTACAACCGTGTTCTTGAAGAGAACGGCCTACCAAACGCATTGTCGCGGCACCATCGGTCACAAACATCAACACTTGACTTTTTGACGGGTCAAATTTTTCTAACGTCTCCAGCACAACCCGCCAATGGCGGCTGGTGGATTTAGGTTGTACTGTATCACAGTATTGGAGCCATGGAACCTAAGCAATATTTTAAGGCACGACTATCAGTACTGATTGAAAAAGTTTTTTTCTGCACAATTTTCATACATCTGCTTTAAACAATGTTACGTTTCTCTGTATCTTAATATAAAGCAATATGCTGCATTTTGAACTGACCTGTGTAAAAAAGTGATTAAAATATACACCATATTATACTGCGTTCATTCATATGAGTACATAAAAAACTGTTTACCTGGGCTCGCAGAACGACCCTTTTCGTCTTAAATATAACACACATTACTATATTTAGGTAAGGTTAAGGGAATATATTGGTCATTCACAATTAGATTTAATACTTACATAATAATATTAGTCGTCGAAAACACAATTCAATTTATATTAAAACACAATCTACAAACGTCCAACTACTACCGATGCCTATGAATTAAAATAAACAATGAAAATTGATTTAACCGCTATGGGAACTTTGCACTTGTGTATATCTGCCTGCCGTCTGCACCAATCATCTACACGCATTTTATTCCCTATCCTGGCTAACGCTGCAAAGCTTATGTGAACAGACGCTCCTTAAATATGCGAACCGTGGACGCTGTGTGCTTGGATACGGGCGCGCTATCTTCACACAACTCATGTCAGTATTATTACGAGTAGATGGCAGCTCTTTACAGAGATTTAATTTATCGATAGGTACGCCGCATTGCAAATGACAATATCATAAAATAAACATAACCAAACAGTCCGTGCATCGTTTTCATTTGTGAACGTATTTGTGTTATTATTAAGATTTTTTTTTCAATTTGTGGATAATGTGATTTGTTAATTTTGATGACTTATTGAGGCATCTTTCTGATACAAAATGTCGACAGCGGTAATGCTGCAGTTCGTGACGAACTTAAAATCTCGTCATGAATATATACGCCACAAAACAGTCAAGGAGTTATCACTTTACGTTAAAAGTGAACTACGAGAAGCGACTCCTGATGAAATTAACAGTTTTCTTGATGAATTCAACCATCATATTTTTGAAATGGTTTCTAGTAATGATGTTAACGAAAAGAAAGGAGGGATATTTGCTATTAGTAAGTTACAAACAAGTTAAAAAATTTAAATATTTGTTAACATAAATGAATTTTCAGTATGCTTAATAGGAGCCGATGTGGGTAATATGACTTCTAGAATAAGTAGATTTGCCAATTATTTAAGAAATTTGCTTCCATCAAGTGACGTTGCTGTTATGGAACTTGTTGCCAAAGCTATGGGTCATTTAGCCGTTGTCTCAGGATCCAAAGCATCAGAATACGTAGAATTTGAAGTTAAACGAGCATTTGAATGGTTACAAGAGGATCGAGCAGATGTACGAGATAACTATAATTAGTTCATAATCACTAACATATACGTACTTTTTCTTTTTTAGGGTAAACGACATGCAGCAGTATTAGTTTTAAAAGAATTAGCAATTACAATGCCCACTTATTTTTACCAGCAAGTATCCCAGTTCTTTGATTTAATATTTTTTGCGATACAAGACCCGAAAGTTGTGATTCGAGAGGGTGCTGTTGAAGCTCTTAGGGCTGCACTTGTGGTCACTGCCCAAAGGGAAATTGTTAAGCAAAGAGTTGTATGGTAAGTTATTTGTAGTTTTTTGAAATTGCCATTTTTTTCCTTTTTTACATCAGTATATTGTATTTTAATATGTTTAGGTATAAACAATGTTACGATGAATCTGGGAAACTTCTCCTTGCCGATCGAGGAGAAAAAATAAGAGATGAACGTGCACATGGATCCCTATTGATCTTAAATGAATTGTTGCGTTTGGCAAATGCTTCTTGGGAACGCAAATATACAGCATTGTTGGAAAACACCGACACTAAGCGCACCTCAGATGGTGATCATTTTAACTTCAACCGTCCACTGTTTATGTTTACAAATCCTACTAAGAAAGCCACCAACCACCAGGTTTTAGCTGCTTTAATACCTGATAAACCTGTAATAATCGAATCCTTCATTTGTCGTCAGTTGGTCGCTGAAAAATTCGAGTATATATGTTTGGACGTGCTCCAACAGAAGTTTTCTAGGTACAATTACGTTCAGCAAACTTTGCTCACTATTTTACCTAGGCTGGCAGCTTTTGATAAGAAGAGCTTTGTTGAAAAACATCTTCCTAGTGCAATGAATCATCTGTTTAATATATTAAGAAGTAGGGAAAAGGATAGAACCACCGCTTTCATTACAATCGGTATGTAAAAACAAGTCATATATAACTTTCTGAATTACAGTAAAAAAAAATCTATTCATCTGGATATAGAGGGAACCTCATTACATTACATGTTGAGTATCATATTTATTCAGTTTCTAATAAAATATATGAGTTTTTCCTTAGGACTGATTGCGGTAGCTGTTGAAGAAGAGATAGATCCTTATGTTGATAAAATCATGGAATTAATCAAAATGGCACTACCAAAAGGAGAAACCATTGGCAAGAAACGTCCTCTAATAGATTCTTGTGTGTTCAAGTGTATTACGTTTCTAGGCTTGGCCCTTAAAACTCATGACAAAATGGACATTCCTAATATTTTAGAGCAAATGTTGGCTACAGGACTTACTCCATCTTTAACAGTTTGCTTAAGAGAATTAGCCAAGAGAGTACCTGCTCATAAAGACAAGATCAGTTTGGGCTTGCTTAGGATGCTGTCTCAAATTTTGTTAAATAAGCCTTTGGTCCATCCTGGTATGCCGAGGCACTTAAGCGGGAACATCATATCGCTGGGCACCTCATCAGACGCTCACGATACTCAAATTATAGTCCTGGCTTTGCACACACTTGGAACATTTGATTTCGAAGGTCAGAGACTGCTGCCATTTGTGCAGCGTTGTGCTAATCATTTTCTTGTGCACGAACAGACAGAAATAAGGCTGGAAGCTGTTAAGACGACTTGTAGGCTGCTTCGACATGCAATTAGAAGTACGGCAAAGAGCCCCTCAGAAACGGTTACCAAAACTGTAGCCTCTGTCCTACATAGACTACTAGGTGTGGCGTTGACGGACACGGAGGCCAGTGTACGTCGAGGAGTTTTGGTGTCGCTTGATCCAACGTTTGATCAACATTTAGCCCAAGCCGAATCATTGGGGGCCCTTTTCATTGCCCTGCAAGACGAAGTTTTTGAAATAAGAGAAGTAGCGCTGTTTACTATTGGACGGTTGAGTTGCATGAACCCGGCGTATGTTATGCCGAGTCTTAGAAAGGTTTTAGTTCAGTTGCTGACGGAACTGGAACACTCTGGTACTGGACGGAATAAGGAGCAGGGTGCCAGGATGCTGGATCATCTTGTTGTTAGTGCACCAAGATTGATAAGACCATACATGGAGCCCATCTTAAAAGTAAGTCTCATGATTCGTGTGTGTTGTAATGGAAATAGCCATGTTTTATTATAACATTTAAACAAAAAAAAAAACGTCTACTCACTTTATTTTCAATAGATACAGATTGTCAGTGAAAATTAAATTTCATTAAGTTGAAAGTCCCTCGGGTAGTAACTATCATCTCTGCTCCTGACATTGTAATCGTATAAAATCTAATAAAAACAAAAATTAGTTTTTTGGAGCTACATTAGATATCACTAAAGTAAAAAAAAAGTTGGGGAAGCTTTTTATCTCCTTGTTAAATATATATCGCTATTCTGAACATTTGTAATAAATTGAGCATTACTCAGCACAAAAATGTGACAAATGTTGTTATCTAACTTCAAATTTAAATCGACCCTGGTCTTAAGTAGTTTCTGAGACTAATAGTGTTATAATCACTAGGTGCTGGTACCAAAATTGAAAGAATCAGAGCCCAACCCGGGTGTAGTTCTGTCTGTGCTGCTCACCATTGGAGATTTGGCCGAGGTGACTGGAGGTGATTCCGAACTGCAGCAGTGGATGCAGGAGTTGATGGTAATTCTGCTGGAAATTTTGGGTGATGCCTCAGCACCTGACAAGCGAGGTGCAGCTTTATGTACCCTCGGGCAGTTGGTGGGGGCAACAGGACATGTCATTAGCCCCTATAATCAGTATCCGATGCTTCTAGATGTGCTTATCAACTTTTTGAAGACTGAACAACAACCTTATATAAGAAGGGAGACGATAAGAGTACTAGGGTTGTTAGGTACGTATTCATCTTTCACAAATTCTTTCACTTTATGACTACATTCAAAGAATAAATTTGTTTCAGGTGCACTGGACCCCTACAAGCATAAAATGCACCGTGGTCAAATAGACTATCAACCCGAAGCACCGATGTTGATAGCTATGACTGATAAGGGAGCAGTTGAAGGGGAGGGTGAATTCTGTGTGAGTTCAAGTGAAATGTTGGTCAATATGAGCTCTAACACTTTGGAGGAGTATTATTTAGCCATGGCCATTGCGACCCTCATGAAAATAATAAGAGACCCAACATTGTCCCAACACCATACCATGGTTGTGCAGGCAGTGACTTTTACATTCAAAAGTTTGGGTATTAAGTGTGTACCATATATATCTCAGGTTTGTACAACCAATATTGGCATTGCTCATGTAATATTCAGTATCAGTTTTGTCTTTATTCAGGTTCTTCCCAGTTTACTAAATGTGGTGCGAACAGCGGACGTAAATTTTCGAGAGTTCCTCTTCCAACAGCTAGCCCAGCTCATAGCGATCGTCAAGCAACATATCAGGAACTATTTGGATGACATCTGCATATTGATCAAGGAGTTCTGGACGCCCAACAGTGCCATACAAGGCACCATTATCCTCCTTTTAGAACACATTGCTGTGGCTTTAGGCGCGGAATTTAAGGTGTACTTGCCCCGTCTAATTCCGCAGATATTAAGGGTTCTAAACCATGATACTTCCAAAGATAAGCAGCATACAATTAAGCTGTTAGAGGCCATGCACAAGTTCGGGAATAATTTGGAGGACTATATGCACCTAATTCTCCCACCAATTGTTAAGTAAGTAGTGTTATGTAGCCATTTTTGTTTTGCTTTGTCCTACATAAAACAGATTGAACCTCGTTTTCCTTTGATATAACTGGGGTTCAATTGTTGAAATTTTGTTAACCCTTAACTGGACAAATGAATTTTTCATGCACAAATGGACACATGCAACCTGTGAGACTGGAACCACAACTACTACTTCTAAAAACCGAGAAAAATGAAATTGTGATCATGTTTCTTAAAATTCGACATATACTAAACTATCCTGTTGTTAAAAACAGAAATTTAATCTTTATAATAGAATTAGTTTGTGGAAATAACTGGGAAAATCGCTCAATGACCGATCAAATACGAAAGTCGTTGACGAATATTGACGTGTCAAATTGCTCAAAAAGATTACTCATATCACTATCAAATTATGTCTCTTTCACAGACTGTTTGATGCACCAGACTGCCCATTAGCCGTCTCCAAACAGGCTCTTGAAACAATTGACCAGCTGGCGGAAATTCTTGATTTCTCTGATTTTGTCTCTCGCATCGTTCATCCGTTGGTACGGACCATAGACAACTACCCAGAATTACGCCCAGCAGCCATGGAATGTCTTTGCTCATTGGTGATGCAGTTGGGGCGTAAATTTTGTGTATTCGTGCCGATGGTACAAAAAATTCTGAATAAACATAAAATACAGAACAGAAGATGGGATATTCTAGTGTCAAAGATACAGACAGACACTACGATGGCAGACGAGAGTGATTTGTCGATGCCCAGAAAGTCCAAATTGAAAAATAGGGGAGATCCTGGATTGCCTAGTGATTCCACTATAAGCCAGAGACTGAAGGTTTCCGAGAAGAATTTGCAGCAGGCTTGGACACCTAATAGGCGAGTTTCAAAGGTAAACAATTAATAACTTTCATTGTTGTCTATTTAATTACCCGGAAACAGTATTTTTTTAATGAAAAATGTCTAATTTGTCTCGCTTAAGGCTGAATTTTAGTAGAATCATAACATTATCATTCTCTTTCTTATTTACTTTTAAAAAAGTGTCTATATTTCATCATAAAATGATTTTTTATTTTGTTTGAACTTGAAAATCAAGAAAATAATTCTAGTTGTAAAATTTTCGAAACTTTCGGAAATTTTAGAAAATATCCCGAAATTTGACATCTTAAAATAATACACCAGATGTCTCGACCATTATATAAAATATTTTTTTTTCAGGATGACTGGCTTGAGTGGTTACGCCGCCTCAGCCTTGAACTGTTAAAACAATCCCCCATTCCTGCCTTACGTTCTTGTCTTCCATTGGCTCAAACATATTCGCAGTTGCCAAGGGATCTGTTTAATGCCGCATTTGTTAGCTGTTGGACCGAACTGAAGGAGCCCATGCAAAAAGAACTGATGAACTGTCTCGAGCAAGCACTAACGGTGCCTGATGTGCCTGAAATTACTCAGACCATTTTGAACTTGGCAGAGTTCATGGAGCATTGCGACAAGGGGCCCTTGCCGTTGGATGCGCACTTGTTAGGAGAACACGCCATGCATTGCAGGTAGACTTCTGTTATAATTCTCCGAGGTATCAAATTATTGTAGTTGTTGCATTTCCATCTGATAAATAAATATGAATTTAGTTTTGTCTAATGACAAGATGCCAATCAAATAACGCAAATTGTATTCATTCAACAGTACGATTATAGCGTCAGAAAATGTCTGTGGTTGATCGTTAATAATAACGAAATAAATTCTCTAAAAATATGTTTTCAGAGCATATGCCAAAGCATTACATTACAAGGAAGAGGAATTTCAGCGAGGTGGCGCCTATAACGATCAAGTTGTGGAAGCCCTGATATCGATAAACAATAAGCTTCAACAGAAAGAGGCGGCGGAAGGATTGCTTCAGTATGTTATGAGGCAGGGTGGTGACGTTCAAGTTAAGGTAAGATGGTATGAGAAGCTGCACAACTGGGATAAGGCTCTTGGATTGTATCAAGAGAAGCTCGAAGGCGAATCATTTGATCAAGATGCTTGCCTTGGACAAATGAGGTGAGATAATCACAGCTGATTACAAGATAATTTTTGTATATGCACCATTTTTATATGTTTAGATGTTTGGAAGCCTTAGGCGAATGGGCAGGTTTACATAGTGTCGTGGAAAGTCGGTATCATCTTCTATCTGATGACAATCGACAAAAAGCTTGCCGCCTAGCTGCTGCGTCTGCATTTGGCTTACACAACTGGGAATCTATGGAAAGATATGTCAACGTCATACCTCAAGATTCGCAAGACGGGGCATTTTACCGGGCAATTTTAGCAATCCATAAGGAACAGTACAAGGTGGCACAGGACTACATCTACAAGACGAGAGACATATTGGATACCGAGTTAACATCTATGGCGGGTGAAAGTTACCAGAGGGCTTATGGTGCAATGGTGCAAGTTCAAATGTTGAGCGAGCTCGAGGAGGTTATGCAGTATAAATTAGTACCTGAACGACGGGCGACGTTGCGAGCGATGTGGTGGCAGAGACTGCAGGCAGGTCAGAGATTGGTGGAGGACTGGCAGAGGATTATACAAGTTCACTCTTTGGTGCTGGAACCGCAGGAGGATATTCATACTTGGCTGAAGTATGCAGCCCTTTGCAGGAAGAGCGGGTCGATGGTAAGTAGCACAGAAACAAATTCAAGGAAGAATTTTTTTTCACATCTGACTTTTTAACTTACCAACTAAAAAAAAATATTTCTTGCTAGAGATTGTCTCACAAAACCTTGGTGATGCTCCTTGGTCATGATCCAGAATCAAACCCACAATTGGCGTTGCCAAATAGTCAGCCTCATGTTACTTTTGCGTATGCGAAACATTTATGGGCCACCGATCAGAGACAGAGGGCCTTCCAGCAACTGGAATATTTTCTAAGTGATTACACCCAACATCCTTCAGACCCAAATATTAATCCTGAAGATAGACTGAGGCTTCTTGCAAGGTAAATTATCTCTTTGTATAAATATTTTCTTTAAACAACCTATTTTTTTCAGATGCTACTTGAAACTAGGTGCCTGGCGAGAGTCTCTCGAAGGTGTGACTGAGAGTTCGATTCCATCCGTTCTGAATTGCTATCAACAAGCTACTGAATACGATCCTGACTGGTACAAGGCGTGGCATTCTTGGGCCTACATGAATTTTGAAACCGTACTTTTTTACAAGAACAAAGAAGAACTCGATAAAGGAAAGACTGAAAAAAATATACAAGAAACAGAGAAGGCCATCGATGTCAATAAACATACGGTTTTGGCAGTCCAAGGATTTTTTTAAGTAAGTATCATCATTTTTTACCTTCTCATCTATCCATAGATAGAGAAAATGTTGACGTCATGGAAAAAATCAAGTTCCAAGTTATGATAAAAACGGATGTTTTGAGACCCGAAAATATAAAGTTTATCCGAATCGGCATGTTGTGAGTCTGTGTGTCTGGTCATTGTTGTGCATCTACGATGTCAACACACGTGTCAACTTGGAAATCTGAAACTTTACTTATATTATCAGGGTATGAGAAAATACTGTCAAGGAGCATCTAACCAAGACCGATGTTTTTACTTGTGCTGCAGATAAATCTTGCGAATAGTTCAAATGACTTGTAGGTGAAATGCATCGTAATTATTCGCAAAACTTTTTGTAATAAACCTTATTATTCAATTGTGAAACAAATGACATGCTGTTAACATATTTTTGTGGTTGAATTAAATTTTTTATACATAAATTTAAAATTATTATAGGTCAATATACCTTTCTAAAGGTAGTTCCCTGCAAGACACTCTCCGTTTACTTACTTTATGGTTTGATTATGGCCAAACCAGTCAAGTGTCAGAGGCGATATCTGAAGGCATCCGCCTTGTGGAAAAGAACACTTGGTTGCAAGTTATTCCACAACTTATTGCGAGAATAGACACTAATCGACTGTTGGTTTCCAAATTGATCCATCACTTGTTAGTAGACATTGGTAAAACTCACCCACAAGCTTTGGTGTATCCGCTGACGGTGGCTACAAAGAGCAATTCCACTATAAGAAGGAGCGCTGCAAATAAAATACTGAAAAGTATGAGTGAACATTCTCCGACATTGGTGAGTCAAGCTCTAATGGCATCTGAGGAGCTCATCAGGGTGGCAATATTGTGGCACGAAATCTGGCACGAAGGCTTAGAGGAAGCCTCAAGGTATGTATTTGAAACTTTGAAGGTATTGCTAAAAATCTGTTTGTGGAATGTTTTCTATTAAGGCTCTACTTTGGAGAGAGAAATGTCGAGGGTATGTTGAGGATCCTTGAACCACTTCATGTAATGATGCAGAGAGGACCGCAGACTTTAAAGGAAACTAGTTTCAATCAGGCTTATGGTAGGGATTTAACTGAGGCACATGAGTGGTGTCAAAGATATAGGGTAAGCTTTTTTTTGTGTTATATTTGGTGATGGCAGTTTAACTTTTATTTGTGTTGTTCTTAAATTATCGGCTAAGATATAATATAGTCTTCAAGTCTTAATAATAATTATACCAAATATTTCAGATATCTGGCAATATTCGTGACTTAAATCAAGCCTGGGATCTCTATTACCATGTGTTTCGAAGAATTTCCAGGCAGTTGCCTCAATTGACTTCCCTAGAATTGCAATATGTCTCGCCAAACCTACTAGTATGTCAGGACCTAGAACTTGCTGTTCCGGGTAGTTATGCCCCTGGTCAGCCCGTAGTAAAAATTGTTTTCTTCAATAGGTCTCTAGAGGTGAATAACAATTTTGTTTACATTTTATTAATAGAGTTATTCATTTTATTTTTCGGTTTCTAGGTTATTACTTCCAAACAGCGTCCAAGGAAACTGATCATTCGAGGAAGCAACGGCAAGGATTACATGTTCCTTCTTAAAGGTCACGAAGACTTAAGACAAGATGAAAGGGTGATGCAACTGTTTGGTCTAGTCAATACGTTGCTATTAAAGGATCCTGATACATTCCGCAGAAATCTGACCATTCAACGTTATGCTGTGATACCACTTAGCACCAATTCAGGTCTGATAGGGTGGGTGCCTCACTGTGATACGTTGCACACACTTATTAGGGATTACAGGGATAAGAAGAAGATTTTGCTGAATATTGAACATAGAATTATGCTTAGGATGGCCGCAGATTACGATCATCTAACGGTCATGCAAAAAGTAGAAGTCTTTGAACATGCTCTGGAGCATACCCATGGAGACGACTTAGCTAGGCTTTTGTGGCTTAAGAGCCCTTCGTCTGAAGTGTGGTTTGATAGAAGGACCAATTATACTCGTTCTCTTGCTGTGATGTCAATAGTAGGATATATTTTAGGGCTGGGTGACCGGCATCCCAGTAATTTGATGTTGGACAGACTGAGTGGGAAGATTTTGCACATTGATTTTGGAGACTGCTTTGAAGTAGCGATGACCAGGGAAAAGTTCCCGGAAAAAATCCCATTCAGACTGACGAGGATGTTAATAAATGCCATGGAGGTAACGGGGATCGATGGAACTTACCGGAAAACTTGTGAATCGGTGATGTCTGTCTTGCATCGCAATAAAGACAGTTTAATGGCTGTTCTAGAGGCATTTGTATATGATCCATTGCTTAACTGGCGCCTGATGGACACTGCAGCGAAAAATAAGTCAAACGCAGGGGAAGTCGGTTCATTCTCTACGGGAACATCCCAAGAGCATGATTTGATCGAATCTTTAAGTGTGACCATCAACAGAAAGAGTTTATTGGCTGAACTTATTAGTGATAACTTTGAACCGGAAGCAGTTAATAAGAAGGCTGTGGGTATCATTAACCGAGTAAAGGATAAACTTACTAGTAATGATTTTAATGCTGATGAGCCTTTGACGATTGAAAAACAAGTGGATTTGTTGATAAAGCAGGCAACAAGTAATGAGAATTTATGTCAGTGTTATATCGGGTGGTGCCCATTTTGGTGAAACAAATGTGCGATGTATTTACTTTGTATATAATAATATAGCTTCAGTTATATTGCAAACCATATCGTTAAGTTTATTTGTAAGTTCTATTTTATTTAATTATTAGCAGCATTTTTGCCACGTTTATTTCCAATATCTGATTTTATGTTAGTGGCATGAGTTGATTGTTTTAATTTTTCAAAGAGTTAAGCGTATCTATGTTGCATTATATAGTTTGTAATAAAACATACAAGAATCAAACGTTATTTTATTGCTGTTGGGGACAAATGTCATTGATATTTTTTGAGGTTATGTTCAGGTTAATTTGAGGTTAGATTTTTACGAAATGAGGCGGTGCTATCAATGGAAATTGATTGATTTTAATAAGGGCTACCGCGCTTGAATTCACCAAAAGAGGCGCCAGTGTACGGAAAGGTCAATGTCACTGAACGTTAATGTTTACTATGGCTTTTTAAGGCTAATTTTTAGTAATTTTTATGAAACTTGGCTAAAAAACAATTAAATTCAATGATCGCAGAAACGGAAAGTAGTAATTTACTTGCTCAGTAGGGAAATTATTGTATTTATCAGAAGTATCATGTCATTAAAGTTAGGTTATATCAAGAATGAGCATGACGAAAACAACGAATGTACATAATTATCACTCACGATTTTCTGTAGTAGACTCCTTTGGTAATGCATAATCGTCAGGATTAAAGTGTTTCTTACAAACACGAATATTTCGAAGGAGTAAAGTTATCTCTATCAACCACTGTTTATATTATATGTCCGCCTTTTGTTCCCGAAGAAAATAAAACTACACAACACTGACGCATAATTAACAAGTTTATCTTATTTACTGGTGTACGAAATAATTATAACAAAACCCTATAAACTTTTCCCGCGCCTAACAATAACTTTTGACATGACCTTACTCGGTCAGTGACGCTAACTGGTGAGTCTGAAAACATTAGCCCTCATTCCATATTTTGTTATATAATAACAATTTTATGTCGAGCATAAATTATTCAAATAAGAATCAGAGCATTAGCATCACATGATATACATAACCTCAAATGTACAGTTTTTATGGATTTATTGTTATATTTAATGCTTACATCCAATTTTGCGTTTAGAGCCAGTTTTATGTTTAAAATCTCCAGCAAATGCTATTAATTTAACAGTTTTATATTACTGCTTACTAAAAAAAGTACTATTTATAGGTTAGGTTTATAACCAACAAAAAACTATTTCACTAGAAAATTTTTTATATCACATTGAAGGGTATTTTTGAAGAGAATACTCTAGCCAAAATTTAAGTGACCTATTAAAGCAGTAATCTAAAAATGTATATTTTTGAGATTAGCTGTGACGTCGCTGCAAATGCTTATTGAGAACGAAAATCATCATGGCGCTGCGATCAGACGAGTACCTCAGCTAATTTTTGGTTTGTTTTACATTTGTTTTATTTATTTTTGTGGGTTACTTCTTAGGTGGAAAAATTACATTATCGAAATTATTACATTAATCGAAAGTTGGTTAGTAAATTCAATAAGAGTAACCTATTTTGTACTATTTTTGCTAATTTGTGGAAGTACCTAACCTAAAAATGTCTATTATAACTTTACATACCTTTTATATTATAGTTATGGAGTGTAGAGAAGGAGGAACGTCTCTTATGGACGGTACGTTCAAAATGTGGTCTGAATTCTGTAAGGTATGAGATGTGGCGCTGATCGTATTATGGGATTGAGTCTGAAGTTAAACACTTACTATATCTCTGAAACTAGCTTCAGATTCTATAAACTAACGAAAACATAATATTATGTAGGTGTTGAAAAGAATTATACAGCGTAAAAAAATAATAAAAATAGTAAAAACAAAATCACGTAGAATACCTCCTGTAAATCAGCGCCACCTATTCTTCCATCGAAAATCCGATCACATTTTTTAACACGGCGACGTTTCTCCTTCTCTACACTCCATAATTATAGTCCTCCGTCTTGAAATGAACACATATTGCCGAAGTTAATGGTTTCTCCTCTACTTTTCTTCAATATTTACTCCACGATACCACAGCCCTCATTATTACAGCTTGATAAACAGATGTCGCGTAGAATAATATACAATCATTTTTAAAAATTGACGATTTTTGCAACTTTTGTGACCTTTTCTACATATTAGATTCTAAAAATTATTTTCGCAATTTAACTGGTCATAAGTTGCAAAATTCGTCATTTTTATAAATTACGATTTATGATGCTCTATCAACAATACAATAGTACTAACACTGGACACTGAAATTTATTTATTCACGTTTAATAATCACAAAAACATAATTAGCAATCTTTACAGCATTAGCAAACAGTTTTATACACATATTTCATTCTATAACTCATATACTTGCAAATATATTTTAAAAAACACCTTTTCAGAGTTATAAAACTGCTGATAGGATAGCTCTATAACACAATCTTGGATCGCGCGCGATGTTGTATACTACAGTAGCACCAACTTAAACTTACGGATGCCAGTTTTCCCCTATTTCATACTGTAAATTATCTTTCTTTATAAAAATCCCTAATGGAAATTGTCAAATATTAGTCACAAAACGTCAACCGCTTCGTTCTACGTTGACAAACGTCAACTATAAATATTTATTAGTTTTTTTTTATAACAGACACTAAAAAACATTGTTAAAATGGTATGTATTCATCTTTTTTTACAAATTGTTCTAAATTATCATTCTACTCATCAAGTCTCATAGGTTAACAATTTGATAAAAAATAGATAAATGTCACACCCACTAATCTAAATATCTAAAATATTTTGTCGTGTATCTTTAAATAAAGTATACGTAAAATTGTTGATAGTCCGCATGATGAGTTTTTGATATTCTGTAATTTGCAGGGAGATCAGTTTGACTGTGCATTAGATTTGATGCGACGCTTGCCCCCCTCAACAAATAGAGAAGAATTTAAGTGATTTAATAGATTTAGTGCCCAGTTTATGTGAGGATTTGTTATCTTCAGTAGATCAGCCTTTAAAAATTGCTAAAGATAGGGAAACTGGGAAAGATTATCTACTCTGTGATTATAATCGGGATGGTGACTCGTATAGGTGAGGATTTATTAAATTTTTATTATCAGTATTGTTTATGCATTATCAAAGTCGTAAGACGGAAGGTGATTTTTAATGAGAAATTATTTCCTTAATAAAAATTGCTGTTAAAATTATATACAAATTCAGTAATCATGTGATATAAAGAGGAAACAAACCTAGATCACTGCCTGCACTAAATTAAACATCTAAATGCAAGGTTGTTGTTGAAATAAAATAGAAATATGTATTTATTTCCAATAAATAAATAGCATTGGCCGAAGCAGTTTTTATGTAACCTGTATTTGTTTCAAAGATCTCCATGGTCTAACACATACTACCCACCTTTGGACGATGGTTCAATGCCTTCTGAGCGTTTAAGAAAACTGGAATTAGACGCCAATCATGCTTTTGATCAGTACAGAGAAATGTATTTTGAAGGTGGAGTTTCTTCTGTATATTTTTGGGACCTAGATCATGGTTTTGCAGGTACATTATTTGTTACAAAATATTTTGGATATTTGTCATAATCAAACTGTACCGTCGTTTTAGGGGTTATTTTAATAAAGAAGACAGGAGATGGTAGTAAAAAAATCAAAGGATGCTGGGACTCTTTGCATGTGGTAGAAGTTCAGGAAAAGAGTTCAGGTCGTACTCGCATTATAAAATGACGTCAACTGCCATGTTGTGGTTACAAACTAATAAACCAGGTTCAGGAACAATGAATCTTGGTGGTAGCTTAACAAGACAAGTAAGTGGACATCTTAGGGTTATCATGTGAAAATTATTGGTTAAGGTGAAGTCGGAATCTTTGTTATTATTTGGTGGTTAAATTTAAAATAAAATTGGCAGATGGAATGTGAATTTCATATTTTTGCAAGTGAATTTCAAATTTTGACTTGTGCATTGTAAGTTGTTTAAACAGCAGAACAATGGTTTGTGGGTTAAAGTTGGGTAGGATTGCTGTGTTTATCAATTTTCTACGAGTACAGATCAGTGTTAAACCAAAAACTAACTCATGTCAATGTTAAAAATGTTCACTGCAAATAAATGTAGTACAAAACTAGTAAAATCGTATAGAAAAAGGTCACCAAGCATACCAAAGCAATGTAATTTTACATAAACGTTGGAGTAAATTGAAAGATTGAGGTCGTATGTGCTTCAGTCTATCAAGCGGTGCACATGTCCTATATTGTAACGAATAATCTTTAGTTTATGTGCCAAATATCATTTCAGATTGAACAAGATGCCACTGTAAATGAGAGTAACCCCCATATTGCCAATATCGGAAGAATGGTGGAAGAAATGGAAAACAAAATCCGAACCACACTTAACGAAATCTATTTTAGCAAAACTAAAGACATAGTGAACAGTTTGAGGTCTGTTCAGCCTTTAACGGAGAGTCGCCAACAGCAGGCTCTTAAACAAGATTTGGCCGCTGCCCTTCAACGCAGGCACAACAAATCCGATAACTGATGTCTTCAAATTTACCACATAAACTACGAAATTGATGAATAACATTTTTGAAAATATTGAGCCCAACAGGTTTTTATTTTTATATAGTCGAAATTGTTTTTTGGTAGAAAAAAATTACCAAAGGTTATTGCGATAAAGAAGCTGGCTTTGTTTATACAGGGTATTTTTTTCTATTGGGAACTATTTTCCTCTGTATTATAAGCGCTTGTAATAAGTATTAATAGATATTCCGCCATTTATAATCTACACATTTTTATATACTTTTATCTTGTTTTAAGTCAGGTTCGTTGGGCTCGATAGAAATTGTTTTCCTAGAACGCAAATGTGAAGGCCAAAATACTAAGAGAAATATTTCTTGTATGGAAAAAGCATTTTATTTGTTTATAAATTTCATTATATACATTTCATTTTTATTTATGTTACTATGAAATAAAAATTGTAGACTTTTCATTATAATTTTATATATAGTTGCATTTTTATAAAGCTCAACTCTTTTTTTTTTACTTCAGAGTTAAATTATTATATTGTATAAATTACTATTATTACAAATACAAATCATTTTTATAAAGTTTTACGTGTTTTTGTTAACCTACAAACACCTCAAAAAATATACTAAAATAAACATAATTTATATCCTGATAAGTCTGCGATTTGCCAGTATAATCAGTATTTTTCAGTCATTACCCTAGGACACATTTCATACAAGACGGCAAAGTTATAATGCATTAATTTAATTTTTTCTACTCTTCATAGACAGGATGAATTGCAACATCTAAATTTTTTTTGCTACAAATGTCCTACGATTTTTAACATTAAATTTATCTGGCGAATAAAAAATCAGTTAAAATAAACAATTTATTACTAGATAAATAGTATTTACCCCTAAATCTAAGTTTTACACAGGTATAGGTACTTCCTTGGCAACAGCTCTTAACGTTTGTTCAGTGTTTAACCCAACATTCCTAATCTCTTTGGAAATGGAACACCATAATTCTCCGTGGTGTGGCTCAGCAGCTAAACACCGCTGTTTGACTTCTTCCTGCTGTTCTTTCGTTCCATGCAATTGTTCGAAACGATACCAGTGGGCCCAGGCATCTCCTAGGTCTGGTTCGATTTTGAGGGTTCTTTGGAACCATTCGCGACACTTTCCAATCTTTCTTTCTGACCAAAACAATTTACTCACAGCTAAGAGGACGTGAGGGTCATGTTCGCATTTTTTTAAGGCATCCACCTAAAAAAGCATGAATGAAAACGCAAAATATAAAAAAAAAAATCTGTATTAAATTTTCATTATCCTCACCGATTTGGTTTTTCTCTGAGGTCTTGGTTCCATGAAAATAGACTCCGCCCATAATATACCAGACGTGGGGCATTCTTGTAATGCTTTTGCCATCATTGCATTTGCTATGTCCTTCATACCTGCCCTTATTTCTATCCGAATAGCCTCTAACCATAACTGGTCATTTTTGGGATTTTTTAATCTGGCTCTTTCCAACACCGAACGAGCTTTAATTAACAGCCCACGTTTTTCTTCAAGCAACGAAAGCAAAAGCCACAATGGAATGGAATTCGGACATTTTTTTATCTAGAAATGTTTGGTTACTTAAAAAATATATTTTCAGAGCTAAAAATTGATCCCATTAAATTTATATAAACTCACCCCAGAGTTGTAGGCGTCAAAAGCTTTAGACATATCTTTTCTTTGTTCATGAATCTGCCCGATCATCATCCATAATTTTGGAAAATCTGGGAAAACTTTTAGAGCCTCATCCAATAACTGTAAGGCAGCATTTAAATCATTCAAAGACCACTCAAGTTTTGCACTCTTCATCATTACTCTAGGTGTTGGGGCAGAACCTAGGGGCAAAAAAAGAACAAAACATAGTAGTTTTGATGACAGAATTAGTTTCAATATATGATTTATTAAAGTTTTATTGTCAATTAGGCGAGGAATACCACCGGGATCAACATTGGGACCGATTTTTATATAGTATACTTAAATGATCTCATTTGTATCCAGATAAAGCATACGTAAATAAAACCTAACTCAACATAAAATGTGAGCAGCTCTTAAACATGCAGAAGACCGTTGTTACCATGGATTGTAGTGTTAGATATACAAGTTGGTGTAGTTATATTGGATACGTGGCTATGCAAAAGACTCCTATCTTAAAAGTGCCTGAATACCCACCGGATGTACATCAACGAAATTTATTTTTGTAGTGTAGTTTTTGTTTCATGTTTATTTTTACTTCCTCGCCCCCAAAGTGAGGAAGGTATGTATTCGTGAAAAAAATTTTGAAAATTATTATAGCATTTCTGGACAAATCTCGAAGAATTATGACGATACACAAAATTTCAGACAGAAAAAATATTGTGTGTGATCCGCGATAGTAGCTACAGTTTCTGAGAAAAGCTTTCAAATTTGGTATGCACGTTCTAAAGGTTAAGGAAGAGATTGAGTTCGTTGATGAACAAAAACGGGGTGTACCGGGCCCCAACATTTCTATTTCTGACTACAAAAAAATTTATTCATGACGAAAGATTATAAATCAGATCTGTTATGCAAACCCCTTATAATATTGTGTTCAAATGTTGATATAAAGCTATAAATTAAAATTTTGTAAACATTTTGGCAACACCATAAAATTTGATTTTGATTGACACTGCTTAAAATTTGAAATATCTACAAAAAAATATTAGTGACATTCCACCAATGTGACATTTTTGAATCGTCAAAAATTATTTTTATTACAAACTCTACCACAAGTCGAGTTTTACTACGGTGAGGAAGTTCTGATCCCCCAGTAATTGGCAGCGGTTTTACCTCTGGCCTTGGCTAGCAATCGTCTGGCCCTTTCGTATTCCTTATTTTCGGATTCCAATTTTACAGCTGCTAACCAGATTTCTTCGCTATTTGGATTAGCCTGGAAAGCCAGTGACAGGATGCCTCTTGCTGCCGGAACATCACCTGCCAACCATTTGCTTTTAGCTCCCATTAACCACAAAACCTGAAAAAAGTACATTGGTATTATGTATGACAATGCACACATTTATTAGCCCCCCTTACCTCACTTTTTGGACAATGGGCAACAGCTCTTTGCAGAAGACTCTCCAAACTGTCTCTTGATCCATGATTTTTTTCTAAATATGCAGCTCGCAGCCAAATTGATTTTTTTCCTGGGAATGCGACCAATGCAATGTTGTATACTGCTCTCGCACATTCATATGCTCCCTGGCTGACACACTGGAACGAAATACGTATGTTATATCTCATATAGTGGTAGCTCATATGAGAGATTTACAAAACAACAATCAAGTAATACACAAATTCCATAACTTTGCTGTTCATAAAAAAGTTTACTAGCAAAAGAAATCTTACATTTTCAGCATCTTCCATCCAGGTATGTTTCTGATCTTCAGGTTCAACCCCATAACCTATAATGGCCTTTACGATAGCTCGGCAGCAATGCACATGTTCTCCCTTTTCACTTTCTATGGCCTCCTTGAACCATTGCTCTCTGTTGATTTCTACACCATTAGAACTTAAAGATGTTATTGCTCTCTCTATGATTTTCTCCACCATATGATGGTTGCCTACGAAAAAAGATTATTTAGATTAAAATATTTCTTTCTTTTTTCAATAAAAAAATATATTACCATTTGCTTCTTCCAATTTTGCAGCGGTAGTCCAGATCTGTTTATCAGTGGGTATGTTTTCTCTAGCTTTGTTGAGGACTTTCCTAGCATTTTCGTATGTTTCTAAACGAGCTAAAGCCAACCAGAGTTCCACAGCTGTCGGACAACACTCTACAGCTCTTGACAATAGAATCCTGGCATCTTCTGGATTTTCCAGTTCAACAGCAGCTTTCCAGAGACGTACAGAGTTGGGTATATGTTCTAGAGCTTTCCGGAACACTCTTCGTTTAGCTTTGGTTTCTGTTTCTAAATCTGCTGCCTTAATCCAAATTCTCACCTGCAAATGGATATTTTCCTTTACTGACGATTAACACTTACCTCGGACAACTTACTGAAGTGGGGATATGTCTAGCAGCCTGTGCTATGACTGCCTTTGCTGTGTCGGGTGGATTCAGTCTTGCTGCCTCCAACCACAAGTCTTCACTCTGGTGATTAACCTCACAGCCCTTCATTATAAGATTCCTTGCTGCTTGTACTTTTCCTGTAACTTCTTCAAGACGAGCACTGGCGATCCAAGCAGGTGGATGGTTGGGATTGGTTTCTCTTACGGATTTTAGAAGCAGTCGGGCTTTCTTAATGTCGTTAATGTCTCCTCCGTAAGTGGGGATCATAGATTGTAAGTCTGTCAGATACCCTTTGGGATCTACCACCGTTTGACCAGTGACTGAATCTGAAACCTAGGATGACACAGAAAGCATTTAAAGATTTAGGTTCCATATAACCTACGCTACAGCTTAGACAATATTTTAATAATTTACCTGAGACAGCTTTACATTCATTAATGTATTTCTTGCTTGTCCGATTTTTCTCAAGTCCATGTCACCAGTTGGTGTAAGCATGCCTAGAGAAACAACAACTTTTAAAAGTATACCTATATAAAGTTTAAGTTGCAGATTTAGGAACGATTTGAATAAAACGTAATTTTTAAACTCTTAATTTGCATTAGAGTTGATCGACATCTTTAATATTTTTGAAATCCATCAATATTGCATTGCTGGTAAAGAAGTGTTGCTAGTTGAAACTTTTTTGATATTTGCAAGTTGATAGAAATGTAAAAATTAATGACAAATAAATGTAAAATGTATTTTTAGGCGGACCTGGGGTAGCTACTCCAGGGACCATACTGGCCAATCCAGAATTGGGGTCAATAGAGCTGGTAGCCTCCCCACCAAGATTTCTTGACAAAACACTGTCTGGGAGAGGAGTAAATTTCTCAGCTCTTGGATTCCGTTGCTTCTTATTTCTAGCATCACCAACTTCTGGTACCGACTTCCACTCTTCTTCACTAACTTGAGCAAGATCTCGTTTCAAATCAGAAAACTGTTGTTGAATTTTAGGTCTTTCTTGACGGTATTTTTCCAACTCTTCTCTTAATCTCTTTTCTCTATATTCTTTACGCTTTTCATCCATTCTCTTATCAATAGCTTCATAAATGGCATCTGCTTCGGCATCATCTTTATCATATGGATCTTTTGAGAAAAGAGATCCGCCGTAACCACTAAATTCATCGTAATTTGAATCGTTTAAGTCCTCTTCTTCCTAGTACAAATGTTATTTATTAATGGAAAAATATTTAAAATAATTAATTGCAAGTTTACCTCCTTTTCTTCCTCTTCATCTTTCTTTTTGGTTCTTTTAGCTGCTGGAGGGGCATGACGATCATCACTGTTAACAATATTAAACTTCAGAGCCTAAACCGTAAAGTTATTTAGAAGTACTTACGACACATCATTGGCATCTCTTGCTGGACCAATATCAGACCGTGTGGTGAATCCTGTGGCCCTAAAATTGGTTAAAACAATGACACACCTAAGTTTTAAAACAAGAAATATAAAAGCTTACCCTCTGCCGACACCAGCAACGTAACCTAAAGGAGCAGGGACTCCAAGAAAGTGCTTCTTGTTTCTATTTACCAGTGCTTGTGGCGGTGCAGTCATGATTTATAACAAAGATGAAACAGTATAATTGACTATTAAATATAATATTAAGGAACAATTTATAATACTTGTTTAATAACAAATACAAACATTTTCAAACGTCAAGTAAGTCAAGTGTCGAATTTTTGAGGTTAAACTCCTCTTGCAGCTGGGCCGCGTTCTGAAGTAAGAATACATCCTAGTTTTGAACTTAAATTGATTACGTCATATTACTTTTAAACCGAAGATACGATTAGCCAAGAGGTGTAATTTTTCTGATATTCTTTGTTGAATTTATGCAGCAAAACTGATAAACTTTTCTTGACTTTTTGCAACATTTTGGAAATCTTATCAATGAGGTGCAAACGGATTCTAATTTTCAGCATCCTTCTCCCCCGGATCGGTCGCATATATAAAATAAATGTATTTGATTAATTCTCTTAATTTCGATAAAATTACGTAAGAGTTGCATTTATATTATTATTTTTCTTTAACGAATGAAAGTTAAAGACAGCAGCAATTAGAAATTGAATTAAACGCCACATATCGAGCAATTTCTAATGCAGATTAGCCATAATAATATAGATTTATATAACTGTAACATCTATTTTTGCGGACTCGTACACTAATATGCTAAGTATGCACAGGGACTTTATGAACTAGTTAAGAGACCTCTCCGACCTATATATCAGAACGTACCCGTGTGAAAGCTCCCGACTTGTAGCTAACTTACCATTGCACAAATTTTAAATTTTCTGGGGTGTGATGTAGCCTCTTGTAATTTACAATTTATTTATTATGATTGTAAAATTTGTTTACTTATTAATCTCTTGTATTATTTTAAATCTATGTAATGAGGTTGATGCAACCTTGTCACCAAAATCTCCCAAAGGAAACAAAGAAAATAAAAATAAAGTAGAGAAAGTTAGGTTAGGGCCACAAAATTACACTGTAGTTGACAAAAATTTTGTTAGTGAAACATCTACAGCTAAAGATATACTCACGAATTACCAGGCTTTTTTTAGAGAAACAGACGAATATACTTTTGAGGGAATAGTACTAGGTTATGTTACTCCAGTAAGTAATGTAAATTTCCCATTACGCCGGATTATCTTGGTTATCAAAAATATTCCTATCTATTTTATTGTAATATAATACAAACTAAATCTGACAGGGCCCAAAATTGAACCCAGTGGCACACCCAACTAATTATAACATTATATGAATAAATATAAAATTTATTTTTAGTGGAACAACCATGGCTATGATGTGGCGAAAATATTTGGCAACAAGTTCACCCATATTAGTCCAGTATGGCTACAAATTGTACGAAAAGGAACTAAAAATTATGAATTTAAAGGTACCCACGATGTTGATAAAGAGTGGATGGTTACTGTCCGCAATGCCGGTAGAGAAAGGAAGTTGAAAAGTAGGTTATAAATAAGAGTAGAATTCATATACTTATGGTAAACTTGTTTGAAGTTGTTCCTAGGGTTTTATTTGATGGCTGGACTGGTAATGATTATAGTAAACTCTTGGCTAGTGAAGAAGAAATGACAGCACTTACTAACACATTCATACAGGCTGCTAAAAAGTACAATTTTGGTGGTTATGTAATAGAAGTTTGGTCTCAAATCGCATCAGTAATACAATTTGATCCCTTAGTGTCACTTATAAGAAATATCGGTAAGTAAGAAAAAATTGTAGGGTCCTAGAATTAACAAAACAGAAGACAACACGGTTACGGACACTGGTGTTTGGAGTTATTGTTCCTCATCAGCATATGTAGCTCAAGGTGGGATATTATATGACAAACAACTAAATGATAGGTGGAAAATGCAGCATACAACTATGTTTTGGTGATGACGACAATAATTCCGTAACACTGGCATCGGTAGCTGTGTGGTGTTTCTTTTTTGAGGTATATGACATGATTTTTTTAAGTAACATTTTATTTCAGCTGATGATTTAGCCCTAGAAAGCCTAGAAACGATTTTGGTCATTCCTCCGAAACGTGGCAAAGAGGAATTATTCACAAATCTACATTTTGATGCATTATCTGATTATGTTACTGCATTTTCTTTGATGACGTATGATTTTTCAAATCCCCAAATGCCAGGTAACTGTACTATAAACTAAACAAACGTGAATTTACCAGACAATAAAATTACAATTACATAGGTCCTAATGCCCCTATACCATGGGTGGAAGACTGTATAAAATCTTTAACAGCTGATGAAAATAAGCGCAAGAAAATATTAACAGGTCTAAATTTTTATGGTAATGATTACTTTATGAATGGAGGAGGACCGATCGTGGCCCATGAATACATTAATAGACTGAAATTGTTTAATGGGAAGTTGCAATATGATCCTCAAATTGCTGAACATTTTTTCGAATACAAGTAAGTTTTTTACTATAAAATTTCATTAATCGTATTCGATGATCTGATTCAAGTACCAAGTATTGTATGCTATTGTTATTTACATAATAGAAACAGGTATTATGAAAATAGGATCTTGTAGTCAGACTATGCGAACGGTTTCACTTTACCACTTTTTCCTTATTTGCATTGTGAATCTCCCTTATCAGTTTATTCATGGAGATTGCTTAGAAACCATTGCGTCCCTAATACCCACTTTTTTGCTACAAACAGCAAACTTATAGAATTCATTGCTCACTACTTTGTAAAAATATGAATCATTTAGAAAAATGTCTATAAGTGAAACGTCGGCTCGTTAAACTTATGTTTTTGTAAAATGTTTTTGGACAGTGCTTTTAAACAATTTTAAAGTTAATAGTAATGCCCGTTATTGTTCAGGTCTATGCATCCAATGGATAGTGTTTAACATAATTATTTTTTTAGGGATACTGTTGGAAAAAGGCATATTGTGTTTTATCCTACCCTTTATTCAATACATAAACGACTTCAATTGGCAAAAGATTTGAACACTGGTATCTCTATATGGGAATTAGGACAAGGGCTGGACTATTTTTATGATTTATTGTAAATAAAATATTTAAATAATGAAATTGTTTTCATATTTTTGTTATATATGAGACGAGATACAAAAATAATATCAACAAAGATAGAGTCATACCATATACTCTAGAAAGAAATGCAATGCTGCCATGAACACTGCTGTTTTAGAATTATTGTTTCTTATTTGCAAGCGTAGCTGAAGGAGAGGAATATGGAATAGAGTGTAGCGATATATCGAACAGGAATGTCGGTAATTATAATTAATATGTAGTTAAGTTACTAATATTAAAATTATCTTATGTTCCCTGAAACAAATTAAAAAACCAGAATATACCAAATTAAACCATTTTATTTCATAAGGAAAAAGGAATTATAACTGCTAATAATAATTTAAATTAATATTACATTTAACTAGAATCTTTGGTCAGTATTTTTATTGTACAGAACAGACTGTAGTAGCACCTTTCGCGCTATTCAGGGTTGCGGCGCGTCGTTTTAACCCCTCCAAATAAACATCCCTGTTGAAGAGGCCTGCAGCCAATGGAATTCTGCAAAAGATATGTTTTTCAGATTTGTCATTGTAAAAAAAAAAAACAAATGGCAGAAATAGTAGTAGAGTAATTTTATAATTATGTAGTGTTCGAAACCTAATGGTGATCAAGTAAATTATACTCTGATTTAGGAATTTTAAAATTACCTTTCATCATACTTATCTGAAGAGGTAACAGGCACTTTTGATAAGGATAACATAATAGAAAGAAATGACATTTGCTATTTAAAAACCTTCTATCTCTTCAGATCAAGCTTACAGACAGACAGATAAACAGACTTTGCAGCACTAATGATGTGATTATTTAGTAAAGAACAAAGCCCATTAACTTACGTGTCTAAACCGGGTCGCAAATGTGCCTTGAATACCCCCCAAACAGGCTTATGATCGGAAGTTGTGATAGAAGGAACAGAGTCGTATACTAGACACTGTAACGGAGGATTTTCTAACTGCCCACTTAACCTACGTGTACTCTTCTGCTTGTACAATATTCTGTCGGTATAGGCAGGGGTTCTCTGTTTAGACGATGTATCAAAATTTTGGGTACCAGGATCATACTGAAAAATAAATGGCTAAGTTGTTATCAAGTGCATTAAAATTACTTTATACCTTGTATGTAGGTGGAAAAGTGATTTTTGCTTCACAAAAACCTTTGAATGCCGCTCCATCCGCCAGAACTGAACACAATTGATCATGGTGCATATAACCATGAGGAAGATGCGGAGGTAGTGGAAAACTGGTTTTAGATAACCATTCCAGCACTTTTGCTCTCGGCGTGGACAGTCTGAAATTTAAGTCTCCAGACCAAAACACATAATCAAAATTTTGGGTTATGTCTGAAAAAAAATGTATTAAACTTAATACAAAGAAAAGAATACTTTAAAATATTTTTTTATATATAGTGTAAAGTTTGGAACAAAAGAGTTAATTCAATGTCATTATTTACAAAAGAGGCGGAATAACATATGATATAGAATAACAAATGTTTTATTTTATTTTTGTCGTTATTATGTCGGTGGAATCACTAAAGATGATAAAAAAAGTTTAAAGAGTAATGAAAAACACATTTATTGTGTAAAGTATTCAGTTTCAAATAACATCTGTGTTGTCAAAATTTTTTATTTGGGAAAATTTTGTTCACACCAAAATAAAAAAAATGTTGGTCATAATTTGAGAACTGCAAAAATATAATAATAATATAAAATGACAATTGTATGTTAATAGCCATAATATGTGTATAGATGAGCGCCGCTAGAAAATTTTCCAGGGTGTGGCAAAAGTAATATTGAAAAACAAAAAAATAAAGAGAAATCTAAAAATAAATGTGAAAATTGATATTTATTAATAAAACTAAAATAAACCTCAAAAACAAAAAAAAAACAGTCAACGCATCTTTATTTACATTACATTGTGGTGTAATGTATAAAAACAAAAATAAACTTGAAAAAACGTAAAAGGACCATCCTCATTACTGACACCAACTATTTGGTATTAAAATTTAAAAGAACTTTTGAAAACAAAACAACTTTGATAACATAACATCAACAACAGTTTTAATCATCTCCAGATGATGCCAACTAGGTTGGCGAAACGCGCGTTGAATGCAGTATATGGTGTTTTGTGGAAAATTACGTCAAGTGTTAACATAACTTCTAAAATAACCTTATTCTAATACGCATATAAATATATACGGAGATCCTTCACTAAAAAAAAACACAAATTAAGAAAAAACAAAACATGTTGTTCTTTGCCTGCCTCAACCAGCCGCTTAGATCGCGCAGTCTATCTGTCTAAATGTATGGCGAAGGTATGAAGGTATGGTTGCCAAATTTCCACTTTTGCTATGCAAAACACTTGATACCTTTCGTCATTTCCTGGGGGGCAGTAGCCCCCTTTGCCCCTCTGTGGCTACACCCATGTGTGTATATTTAGATCTTTTGTATGATGTTAGTGATCTTAACACAGTGTATTGTACTGAACGGTAGTAAATAAATGTTAAGTATCCACAGTTGTTTCAATATCGGCAACATGTACCTAAAAATAAAATCGACATCCGAATGTTCTAACCAAATGCTTAATAAAAATTACCAATTTCTTCCAAACTTTACAAGTGCACTGCATGTCTCAATAAACTCAAATTAACTGTTTGAGTATTTGTCATTTATTTAAGTTTGCAATTTACCTTCACCAGACGGTCCTCGTGAAATCAAGGTAAATTGCAACTTTACTGAACTGACATAAAAAAAAAATTACAGCTAAAACAAAATGGACTTTAGGTTTCCCTAATTTAAATTTAACATATTTTTAACTTACCAAACATTTAAAACGCTAAAAATGAAAAACTATTTGGTCAGATATAACTTTTATTATGACGTTGATAAAACATACAAAAATAATATTTGATTTGAATACAATTTTTAAAAATATCTGAGAAATCTCGAGGTTTGCATCTGAAAAAGAAAAGAAAACAGTTTCAATACACAGTAGAAATGATACGAATTAAAAGAAAACACAAACATATCAAACAAACATGAGAAAACAGTAAATGCAGAAAAAGGTTTATAGTACACACATTTCAAAATACCAGATATCCTCGTTGACAGGGGGTTGGTGTAGTTGAGAGAGTGAATAGCATATATACATAGTGTTTGTGTAGAAAAACTAAATGTGAGTGCAAGAAAAACAAAACCAAACTATTTTAACAAACTAATTTGTGTACTTACTAATTTCTTATATACTGTTTCTAGATTTGTTTCTATAAATCTACGCAGATATTTTGATCACGGAACTGTCACTAATAGAAATAAGTGAGTTCATATGCTTATGTTTTACTTAACAGGCATCTTTTTTTTCTATAAACTAGCTCAATATGTAGAAATATTGGACGTTTCACAAATACCTGTTTTATAATATGTTTCATTTAATTATTAAAATTAGACTATATGTAAAATAATACGTACGGGAATAATATTCTAAATGATTATAAAAATGTTTTTCAATCATACTCTGTATTTTGTTAGAGATCCGCTAACTGAGAAAAACTCAGGGTATGATAGTCCAAGAGCTGGCGTCCAAAATGTGCAAGAGTTTTCTCAAAGCTAATTTTTTGAGATTAGGTTACTTTTTAGTGATTGAAAATAACTGTAGAGTCAGCACTTCCGGTACCGGGACACCTGGCGCTGGGACGCTCGCTAAGGTGTAATATTAATTAACGTCTCTAAACTGTTTTCTCAAAGCTCAAAATTTATAGACAACGAGCAAATATAATATAAAACAAGAATCCAACAGTCAGACAGCAAAATATAGGGACACGTGGCGTCAGCGCTACTTCATACCTGTCAAAAAAATGACGTGTGTTAAAGTGATTTCTCAAAGCTGAAATTCTCCAAAACATTAATTAAAACTATAAAGTTAATAAAGGAGACAGTCAGACTCATTTATGATAGGACCACGTCAGTCAGCAGTCGATAGATGTGAGAACGGTAACTGCACGCATTAGTACACCTTTTCTCAATACATATCATTTATTTTATATAAAAAAATAATTTTAATTGTTTCTTAATAATTGTAATTGTTATATATCAGTTATTATATAGATATCAGTTATTTTATACAAGAAAAAAATAATTTTAATTATTTTATAACAGAAAAAAAAAGAATCATTGATTCATTGAAAAAAAAAACCAATTAATCGTCAGAATCATTGCCGTCGTCGTGTTCTTCGCCACTATCTTCATTAGAATAAAACGGGATTGCACCATATTCTTCGGCGTCATCAGTGGTGGTTGATTCCGAATTTGTGTACAAATCAAAAATTCAGCGTTAAGCAATACATTACATTAATACGTAAGGTTTTGAATCACATTTGCGAGTCGACTGGCAAAAATTACCTGCAGGTGTATCATCCGGTTGAATTAAAACGTCAGAAATGAAATTAGGTAGCTGATCGTCTTCGCACCAACTGAAATCATATCGGCCATCGATCAACTGCCAACCGTTTTCCTCTGGAATCATTGCAGTGGGCACTTTTTCATCAGCATGACTCCAATCAGCATAACTCCAATTCGCTTCTTTAGCAAAGAGTAGTTTATTCTTTGTTTTTAGTTAGAGAATAAATAATAAAATTAAATACAGAAAATTCAGAACTCGGTCAAAGAAGACCGGCAGTCGGTGCTCTATATAAAAAGGAAAAAATGTAAACATCATAGCCACGACAACACTTGTATTCCGCCGGCCGGTATTACTTTGATTTTTTTGTTATCATACAGCACGATTACCGATAGGCGGGCAGGTGCGGACTTATTTGAAGTGCGTGCTTTTGATTAAAATTTAAATTTAATTATTCAGAAACTACAACCGACTTGCGGCAAGTCAGCGCCCCCAAAATTCAGCGCCCCAGGCGACCGCCTGGCTCGCCTGCCCATCGGGCCGGCCCTGGTAACCCACATTCCATTGAATTATAAAATGAACAATATGTATTGAGAAAAGGCGTACTAATGCGCGCAGTTACCGTTCTCACATCTATCGACTGCTGACTGACGTGGTCCTATCATAAATGAGTCTGACTGTCTCCTTTATTAACTTTATAGTTTTAATTAATGTTTTGGAGAATTTCAGCTTTGAGAAATCACTTTAACACACGTCATGTTTTTGACAGGTATGAAGTAGCGCTGACGCCACGTGTCCCTATATTTTGCTGTCTGACTGTTGGATTCTTGTTTTATATTATATTTGCTCGTTCTCTATAAATTTTGAGCTTTGAGAAAACAGTTTAGAGACGTTAATTAATATTACACCTTTGCGAGCGTCCCAGCGCCAGGTGTCCCGGTACCGGAAGTGCTGACTCTACAGTTACTTTCCATCACTAAAAAGTAACCTAATGTCAAAAAATTAGCTTTGAGAAAACTCTTGCACATTTTGGACACCACCTCTCCGACTATGAGGATACGTGGGGTCGCCACCAGATTAATATAAATGTTAAGAGACATTTTATAGTCGGGAGTACATTTCTTATATGCATTATGCCAATGGCAGTTTTTTTTTCGAGTAATTAAAGCCATGTCCCCAGTTTTCATAGTTTACGAGACCCCTTTTTGAACACATAATTTGTACTAGTTATAAAAAAAAATTTAAGCAATATATATTATTTGCAGTTTCAATTAAAATTTTTTTCTTGATAATAAAATTATGATTTTCCCATTTTTTTTTTTTAATTATACACTCAATTACCTAGTCTCTACTTTCCAGCCCTTCTCGTATAAATTCCAAAGCGTCAATGGCAAATCAAAAATTTTATTTACACGGAGAATTTATTAAAGTGAGCTAATACGAACCTTTGCTTTTATTTTTACATGTCAGAAGTTTGGGCAAATCCATAGAATGTACAATTTTTTTGACGTCGCCGACTCTTTCTTTAACTTTTTCTTGGTGGGCAGTAAGATGAGCCGTTACAAATAAAAACGAAGTTCCGAACAACATGAAAGAAGTAGCCACCGCACCTTTTGTCGAAACGCACTGCCAGGCCTGACGGACAAACTGGCATCCTCAGGGATTGAAATGTACCAAATGAGATCCCGCCTGAATAAAAGTTGACAGGTGCAAAGTTCCTTAAAAGAAGAAAGAAGCATTAATAAAATATTCATATACTAATAATAAACAAATCAGCGGAAATTATTAATTCTGACTAGCCATCTTGGAAAAATGGCGACCACAGCTTTAAACTGTACTTTCTTAGTATCCCTACCTAGTGATGAAGAGTGGAAGAGTAGATGTGATGGACCTATGGTTTCTTGCAAACTAACTTCCCACTCATATCTCTCAGACGACGACTCTTGTGTTCCAAATGATAATATATCAGGTACGTGTTCCATACCAACAGGCAGTACAAAGTCATTCAGCTCTCTGAAAAATCCCTCACTTAAAAAGTGTTTGAGAAATACAAGAATGACTTACTTTGGTGGTGAATGGCCATTCATATTCCAAGTACCAACAAATATAGTTACTTCTCTGTTTGGACATACTCTGTCTAATTCTGTGGCGCCTAGTAAAGAGTTGGCACCAATTTTACCTTGTAAAAAGTTTCTCTGTCTTGCTTTGCTGGTTGGAATGAGATGCATCATACTTACAGCTACAAAAAGAAACTGGCATTACAGATTATATGGAAAGGTAAAAGGTAGGGTTCCCGCCAACCTGGAAAATATGGAAAAGTTGGGGAATCCATTTAGCTACACTTGAAACAGGTGATTTTACTAGAATACATTATGAAAAGCCACCTGAATTATTTTGAACCTGGTACTAGCATAATGTGTAATTATGTTCATAAATCATGCCGAATATGTAATTTATAATACTGATAATACTAATACATATACCATCTCTTTTTTTTACCATCTCGATGGATGTAATCCCTTAATTTGTTGAAATAGTACAGGTAATTCATAAAATTTCGACATGGGCCTTGGAGGGGCAAAAATTGGCATTTTATTTAAAGCTTCTCCAAAACCCAATATGTATAAATAAAATTTTGTAAATTTGTATATCCTATTTGTGGTCATGGAAAATGAGTTTTTGGACTTGGAAGAAATCAAGGAATTTATGTAATTTTCCAGTTTTGGAGGGAAACTCCCCAGTAGTTCTTTTACCTTCCTTCAGATTTAACACGCTCTCATGCGACGCACATTTTTCCCCTAATTTGTCAGAAGCATCTGTGGTCTCGGTAATTTCACTATACACATTACTATCAGATACACTATTTCGCCTATTTAAACTCTAAAAATAATGCAAATAGCAATACTTAAAAATAAAACTAGTTTTTAAGCTGTACTTACATTTGATACAATTTCTAGTTTACCATTCATATTCTTATGTTTAATATCGAAACTTAAAGGTCTTTTCGAAATGGCAATGTCACTATTAGCTTCGGAAGAGGTTAGATATCGTAAAGTCTGGTCTTTTGCGCTTTGGCTTCTTGTCACAGCTACTCCTACTTTATTAGGTGTCTTATTTGGAAGCAGAAAACTTCCAAAACCTTTCTTTTTATTTATTTTGTCTTTGTGTTCCATCTTAACTTACTGAAGGTTAAATTATTGATTTTTCTAATATTAGAATTTTACATCTTTACAACTTTTAGGGATATGTTTTGGGTGTTACAAATAATATTTTAAACTTAACTTGATTCTATTTGGAACTTATACTTTTAAACTTACGGATATTCATGGAAATGTATAAATTAAAGAAATATAAATTAGTAGGTTATGTTTGTATTGAAATTTTAGTAACTGTCAATCAATTTGTCAAAAAGATAGTCTTCTTATTCTTCTTCTTAATTATAATATCTGGCAAATCAGCAACTACAAAGAGAATACAAGGATAAGAGAGACCAAGTAATATAAACTTTTTAAATAATAGTATTAAATAGTGTTGCCAGATAGTAAATTCAGTTTTCAATAACCAACAAATATTAAAGAAGAATAAATATAAAAACAGTTTCTTTAAGAAAGAATCAAAGCTTTGTAATCTTTTTTTATATGATGTTAATTATAACCATTAAAAAATAAAAAAATATAAGCAACTTTGTTAACTGAATTGTTTTGTTAAAGTAGGGAAGTGTAAAATTTTATTTCAACGTGGAAAGCTGACTACACTGTACAACATTCTTTCACATATGCTAGATGTCTCTAGCATTAAGTTTCTTGCAATAATTTAGTAAATGCGTCTTCGAGACACAACCATTTATATATGTATTAAACCTTTCTGTGCAGTAATAGGCAAGGAGATTTCGCTATTAAATAATAGATGCCCGTTTGAATCGCGGGAATAAATTTAATTTTACATACACTTTAAATAATTAAATTATATTTTTTTTACGGGATTATTCATAAAATAAATGAGAACATTAAGAAATAGGTCGGTAATTAACTACTTCACTTATTTAATTATAAGAAAAAGTAATAGCGCACTTAAATAGGTTATTAGTTGAATCGGATACATCTTACTATTGTCATTGTTTAAACTATTTGGGAAAAATTATTTATTCAGAATATACACAGTGGGCCAAAAAACCGGTACAGATTTTGTGGTCTCATATTTTCAATAATAATGATTAATGAATCAAGTCAAATATTTCTTAGACAAATGACTCTAATACTTTGGAGATTGAAAACATTTCTTATTTGAAATAACCCAAAGTTTCAATTCGATTTTATTATTTTACTTATTTGACCTTGTGAAAACGGAAGTTTTTAATAATATCCCGTGGCTTTAACGTGGAATTAAATCTGTAACAAAAGTAGTAGGTAATGACTTTTGTTTTATTAACAAATAAAAAAAAGTTCTACTTGGTTGAATATCTATTAGATATTTTGTTACCCATTTAATTTCATGTTTTAAAAGCTACATGACATTATTAAAAACTCCCGCTTTCGCATGGCATTTATTAAAGTGCAATAAAATCGAATTGAAACGTTGTATTATTGCAAATTAAGATATGTTTTCAATCTTCAAAGTCCAGTGGCGGCTGGTGAATTTAGGCGGTCGTATCTTATTGGAGCATGGGATCCAAGCAATACTTTGGCATAACTATCAAGAGTAAATGAAGAAGTTTTGCGGAAAAAAGATTGCGATTGAAATTTGCAAAAAAAAAGTTGAAAAATTTGTGTGCCTCACCAGGTTATTTTTTTAAATGATTAGTTAAATATTGCGAAACATTTTTTTTCAGAATCAGGTGGAAATATAGATTTCAAATTTCATAAAAAAATATTGATTTTTTTACAAAGTTGCACCTTTTTGAAATTTGCACAGTGAAAAAGCAATCTAAAGTAAAATTTCAAAACCGTAACTTTATAGAAAATCAATATTTTTTTTATGGAATTTGAAATCTTTCGTTATATTTTTCACCCAATTCTGGAAAAAAATGTTTCGCAAATATTTTAAAAATCGTTTAAAGAATAACCTGGTGAAGTACAGTTTTTCATTTTTTTTTCGCAAATTTTACTCGCAGTTTTTTTTCTGCAAAATTTGTTTGTTTAATTTTGTCAGTTATGGCTTAAAGTATTACTTGGGTCCCATGCTCCAGTACTAAGACATACCTACATTTTATCAGCCGCCAAAAGTATTTAATTTTTCGAAGAAATATTATTTGCAACATTAGTATACATAAATATTTATCAGTTTTATCACTAAAGAATCTTAACGCAACAATCTTTATACCTACACGAGTAATGCATGTCGTAGATTTATTTTTATTCTCTTTGTGCCAGAGCTGTACCTGTACTTATGAAATATACTTATACAAAGTATTTAAATACTTTTTTTGTTGTACTTGTAATTGTATTTAAATACATTTAAGTTTTCCAAGTAATTGTAATTATACTTAAGTACAATTAGTATAATGTACGTGTACTTATATTTATCTTAATAATTTTTCACAATTACAATTACTTTTCCACAAATACAATTAATTTTCGATAAATACAAGTACTTTTATAAGTACAGTTACTTTCAAATAAATACAAGTACCTTAGAAAGGAAAAATCTTAAAATCTGAACAAGTTCTGTTATTTGTCTCAGTTGAATTTAGGTCTCAACAGGAAAGGGTGCTGTTGTTATTCTCCTCTCAGAGTTTTACGTCCTATAGTATCGTGCTATACAAATATTGCTTCTGTCATTAAGATTTTTGTTAACAAGTAAAGAAATAATATTTTGTATTTTGGCTCCGTGGTCTAGAGGTAACGTACTTGCCTCGAAACTTCGGGGTCCCGGGTTCGATTCCCGGTCGAGGAACTGGGATTTTTCTGTGAGAGATTAATCGTAGTATACTCGGATATTGGTTGTGTGTCCATTGTCTCTCAATGTGTAGCCCTCCCACACAAGGTCATTCCAGGGATAAAGAGGGTTGTAATTTCATGTGGTGTTATTATTATTATTATTATTATTATTATTATTATTATTATTAAATAGTTTTCATATCTTTCATATTTTATTATAGCCAATCAGAGGTTCTAGTTCTACGTTTGCTTTTTAGTATTAAAATAATATTTCTAAACAATTCCTTTTAAATTTTCAACAATTTAGTATTGTTTCAGAGTTATTCATTAGTGTGAAATTTGAAACACAGAATAGAATTTTTTAATCGAAAAATATTTGTATTTCTCATATATAAACAAATTATTTACCATATGTCTATATGTAATGTTGTCTTTCAGGGATATGTTTTTATCCACACATTTGAATAGATATTTGGTTTCTAACTCACAATCAGACTCAATTTTGACACACGTAAAAGTCTGCCCCATTTATTTTAATTATTTTTGACATTTAAAAAAAAAATTAAAAATATCCCACGAATATTTTTCCGAAATTTTCAATTTTTCTACGAAAAGTGCATTTTCATCTTTCTATACGGGGTAGGTCAAAAACAAGTGTGTTATTTCTTATGGAATACTGTATATTTTTAAATATTTAAAGAATTTATTTTACCAATTTCAAAAATATTTAATTTTTTTTATATTTTTCAAATAATTTTTAAAATATATGGGTTTAAATAATAATGTCTGAAAACAACAATATATTTTTTTTAATAAAAGCAATTTTACGAACAAAAGAAACATAAAACGAAAAAAAAATTATAAACGAACAAAAGAATATACATTTGTTTTTCATAGAAATTATTAGATTATTAGATATATTTCATTCATTTTAACATCAGTAGGTTTATTGAAAATAATCCTGCCATTAAACAAAATATTACGACAAAAGATGAACATTATTGTTATATTTGTGTGACTATAAAAATTTAACACATACTTGAGATTATTAGTACAATATAGTATTGTGACTTTTTTATTTTTCAAATAAAAAAAATTATTAAATTCATTAGTTTATACAATTTACAATTTCCCTCATTTTTAGAGAAAGGTTTAGGAAATTACCTATATTAGATTGAAATGTATTTACTAATTGTATTTGTATTTAAATACATTTTTCGGAAAGTAATTGTACTTGTATTTAAGTACTTTTTCAAATTGAAAGTAATTGTATTTGTACTTAAATACTTTTTTCTTGTACTTAGCACAGCTCTGCTTTGTGCATGTTTATGATATTCTATTGTTAATTGTGAAATAGTAAATGCGTACAAACGGTTCATACTAATAATAAATAAATAAATTATAATTGCAATATCGAAATTAACAAAATTCTAAATAGACACTCTCAAAGAAAATTAAAGGATAATAAATCTGCAGTCAGATATTAATATTGACTCAATAAAATATTTTGTGGTAAGTCAATCTTAAAAGTTTAATTTGTAAAATAAAATATAAACGTATTATTTTAAGTATTGCGTTAATAAATTATTTGGTGCTAACACGTTTTTTTTAAACACCACATTTTGCAAATCTTTGCATTTAGAATTATTAATACAAATAAAAAAGACGTTAAGCTCAGTTCGGCAAGACTAGCTCTAGCCCTTATTACAATAATGTATCACATCCCAGATTTATTTACACAAATGTATGATAAATAATCAAAGTTCAGTAAAAAACTAATGCCAGTGTCTGTTTACGCAATAATATCATTAAATTAAATCTGAAGATGTTATAAGCACAGTTAGGCAACGCCAGTCCTGGAGCACAACTAGAATTGCCGTAAATATATAAAAATTCCTCACAATCAGTAAAAGGACTTGTACCAGCGTTTGCCAGCGTCAGACGATTCATTCATTAGAATGAGGCACCAACAGGGTTAAAATTTTATAGAGTAATTTAAAATACGTTACAGATCTCGCTGATCGATAGTTGAATATTTCAGCTATTATTGTGGAGAGGGCTCTCCGGCAAAATATCCACGAAACTGTAAAAACGATTGCAATATATCTGGACATTTAAATGGAATGCACTTGCAAGTGGCGCTCACTACTTTTAGAATGCATAAAATTCCTTTACTTTTTAAGTACAGGATGGTTTCTCTTATCCTTGTATTCTCTTTGGCAACTATAAGATCACGTTAAATAAATTGATTTGAACAATTTTACGAATGACTAACCACGATTTACGTCATTATTTTTGGGAAGGAAAACTTTCCGTACTGAAACAGATGTGTAATAGATTCTAAATGTAAATATGGTTTAATGTAAACTTAAATTACGTGTTCCAGTAAATAATAGTTTTTCGGATATTGCCTTACTAACTATTCATGGGTGTTTTGATTCAATAGTTAACAACCGCGTGCGTGATGGTGTTATAATGAACATTCACACCGCAGGTTCTTTAAAATGTATCCACACAATGCAACCTACCAAGAATAAATTTATTTTACGTTATTCAGTGGCGGCTCCATGAGGTTCTCTTAATGGGTACAGGGTGCATGAATAAAATAGTTACGAGATAGCACACCAATGGGTATGTAAGTTGACACTTCGTTAAACTTTATTTTTAGAAAAAGAAAGGCGCTGTCCCACTATATTAAAAGTTGGAATTATTTTTAATGTATATGATTTCACACCATTAATGTAATCATCAGTATCTATTACTGATGGGACTCGTGTGATTTTTTTTACTCGAATAACTCGGTAGGTTTCCGAATTTACTCGAGTTGAAACTCAAGTCGAGTTGAAACTCGGTTTCGTTGTTATAAAACTCGAGTCAAAAGTTAGGTCGAGTAAAACTCAAAAAATCGACTCGACTTTTGACTCGAGTAGATTTTTGAGTAGAGTCGATTTTTGAATCGAGTCGCTTTTTGACTCGAGTCCCTTTTTGACTCGAGTCGCCTTTAGACTCGAGTCGCTTTTTGACTCGAGTCAAGTTTCTTTAATTTAATTGTTTATAGTTTTATTAATATTTTTAAATATTCTTTAGTGCCAGTGTGATTTGTTTATTTTATAATATGTAAATATGAAAGATTATTTACATGAAGGCACTGAGGGCACTAATCTTGTAAAAGTAATAAAGATGAAAACATGTAACCATGAATGAAATCACTAATCAATTACTATATCATCGGGTCATCGGGATTGGGAATTCCCCTCCAGGTTTGTTGTTTCATGTTTGTTGGTCAGATTGTATAATTATTAATTAAAAGGTTTGTTCGTAGAGCAGTTTCCAACCGTTTGAAACTATCAGAAGCATGCGCACATTGTTGTAGAGATGCGCTTGTTCAATCAGAACGTTTGTTATTGCAGAGCTCTCGTAATACTCGCATTTCTATAGTCAGAAAACTATCATAAATCGCCTCTACGTACAAACCTATAATTGTTACATACGACGTTATTACGACGTATTAGAAAATTAGAAATTAGAACTTAGAATTCTTTAAAATCAAGACTCACACGACTACAGCAATCAAACTGGCACATTCATGTTCATAAAGATTTGTTTTTCGATTTAATTAGTTCAAAATAAATAAAAAACCGTAACCGGTGTGTATTAAATATTAAATACTGTATTTATTTAATATTTTGTGATAAACAAGAGTTTAATTTAATGTTAATTTAACATAAAAAAAAATTATGTTGGTTTTCTTTAAATGTCATTTTATATACAATGTTAATTAAATATTTAATTTTGTATTTGAAATGTGTTGATTTGCCGGAAAAATAATATTTGACCTGGGTCCATTTATTATTTTGTATTTCAATTATTATGATTTATGTTTATCCTTTCGATTTTTCAAACTTATGTTGGAATTAGATGGTAGTGTTTTAAATGCTGAAAGATTACCAAAAGAAAAAACCTAAATACACTTTAAAAAGTTACCGTTTAGCAAACCACTGAATCATCTCCAACTACTTACTCTATAGTTCGCCTCGAGTTTGATTTCGACTCTGCCCTGACTCTAGACTCTAGTCAAACTCAACTCGATTTAAAACTTAAATCATATTAACTCACTGATTTGAGTAGCAATAACTCGACTCGAGTAACAACTTTACTCGAATTGCAACTCGACTCGAGTTAAAACTTGATTCGAGTAGCAATAACCCGAGTCGAGTAACAACTTTACTCGAATTGCAATTCGACTCGAGTTAAAACTTGATTCGAATAGCAATAACTCGACTCGAGTAACAACTTTACTCGAATTGAACAGCCATATGACTCGAGTCACTCGAATCGGATTTTGACTCGAGTCACTCGAGTATTTTCTCACTCGAGTCCCATCACCAGTATCTATGTGCTGGAATTAAAAAAAAATAACTACAAAAAAATAATTATTATTTTAAACATAAAAACAGTATAACACTGTATTCGAATCTATATTCAACAAGATCACAAGATAATAATATCTCAATAATACCAAAAGCAAAAAAATCAGTGGGCCAAAAAATTTTACTTTTTACATTTTTAAAATATATAGGTACCTAATCAATTACCAGTAAATCTTAAAAATAATAGCTACATATATATAACAGTTATCAAGAAATGTAAGAAATGGATAGCAGACAATAAAAACACGATATTAAATATTTTTTATTAAAATTATTAAATGCATGAAATTTATTTTATAAATTAAAACAGCTGTACAGAAATTACATGAATACAAAAATAAATACTCAACTAAATTGCTATCACTAACAAGATTAGGCTTATCTGATAGTTCCATGATAATAATTTCCATGAGAAACAATTATTACATTTACAAATTTTACTTAAACAATTTTTTTTGTAGTTTTTTTATGCCATGTTCAATTAGTAATAACAGAATATATATATTTTTTTCATTTATTACTTTTCATGACATATTTTATTCTCTATATTATCTTATATTTTCTGTATTTTAATGCATTTGCATTATTTGTTTGTTACTATGATGTATTTGGAATTGTTTGCTTCTGTTCTAAATAAATTTTCATTTCATTTAAAAAAAAATTAATATTTGTTTGCAATCGTCAATTTCGTAACAGCATCGTAGAATAAATCTATAACATAACCTAACTTATTGGATTTCTGCTGATTTTTTTTTTAAATATTTAAATGTCGAATTTTTAAAACAGATACAAATAAAATTTTCTCTTCGTTAAAAAAAAATCTATGTGAATGAATTTATAGTTGTATTTATAACTGAATAAGTAATCACTAAAGCTGGCCGAGGGGGCTGGAGTACAGCCACGGTCTTGCGCTGGCGTCACACGTGCCGATTTAGAAGTGATTTACGCTGCAGTCTTATTTGAAAGGTTAATGCGTGAGGTTGTACCTATAAATGATACATAATGTCAAACGCGCCAAAGGGTAAAAAACGACCGTACGCGGACACAGTGAATAAATTTATCGGTGAATTTCCGGATTTATTCTATGACGGATGCAAAATAATTTGTAAAGTTTGTAATCAAGACTTAATGTGCTGGCACAAAACAGATTGTCGTCGTCATATCAATACCGTGCAACATCAAAATAAAAAAAATGGCATGCCTTTGACAACTCAGTTTATGTTTGATTTATTGTTAATGTTATGAATGAATGAATATGCTTTATTGTCTAAGAAATACATTCTTATTGACAAAGCTACTAGTATATATTAATACAATATATGGTCAAAATATAGATCAAAAAATAAAATACAAATATAAAACAAACAACAAACAAAATATAACGACATACAATAATACATACATATTTATGGACCTAACTATACAAGCATGTACTAAATACAGTTGACAAACAACGAAAATTTAATAAATATCAGGTACACAGTCTTAAATTAGTAAATATAACAGTGAAGATAAAGAAAATAACAATGAAAAAAAAACGTATTAGAACAGTTTAAAGAGAGTCATTATAATATTCAAATAAACTATAATAAGCCTTCTCAATCAATTTCCCCTTAACTGCCTCTCTAAATTTCTTTAATTGAGTCATATTTCTAAGAAACAGTGGTATGTGATTGTATATTTGTTTACTTTCATAGATTAATGAGTGCTTCGTTGCAGTTGTTCTGGGGATGGGTAAGGGAAGAAGTAAATTCAATATCTGCCTCGTATTATATTGAGGCTGAGAATCCGAGTTTACCCCATTCAACATTTTCTTATGTATTAGACATACTGTCTCTAGGATAAAGATACATATTACAGTTAGTATTTTATTACTGATAAAAAGAGGTTTACAGGAATCTCTTGAATTCACTTTGCATACATATCTTAGAGCCCTTTTTTGTAACACAAATATACTGCTTAGCAATTTTTGACTACACAATCCCCAGAAAGGTATTCCGTATCTTATTTGTGACTCAATTAAAGAATAGTATACTGTTTTTGCTATATCATGACCCAATTCATTTGAAACAATTCTCACTGCATAACAACCAGAAGCTAACTTTTTTCCTAGATTAGTTACATGCTGATCAAATTTTAATTTATCATCAATATATAGCCCAAGGAATTTTGTGTGTGATTTATTATCAATAAAATGATTATCTAATATAAGATCATCATAACTAAACTTAAAAGTGACTATATTAGTTTTACTTATATTAAATGTAAGTAGGTTAGAATCACACCATTCTTTGACCTTATATAGGTCAGACTTGATGGTCTCCTTCAGACTATTAACATTTTTTCTATGCCAGAGAATCGTAGTATCGTCAGCAAAAAGAGTAAAATTACCAAGAATGTTTATAGTTGCTAAATCGTTAATATATAACAGAAACAAAATCGGACCTAGCACAGATCCTTGAGGCACACCACAGTCAATACCTGATACGTCTGATATCTCGTCTCCAATTTTTACTACCTGATCACGCTGGGAAAGGTAAGATTTAAACCAACTAAGTGTCATACCTTTAAAACCGTAACACCTAAGTTTCTGGAGCAGAATTTCATGATTAACGCAATCAAAGGCTTTTGAAAAATCACAAAACACTGCACCAACAGCTTCGCCTTCATTTAACTTGAGATACGTTTTTTTCTAAAAAAGCAAAAATGGCATCAGTAGTGTTTTTTGACTTTTGAAATCCGAACTGATTCTTATTTAAAATATTATGTTTATCCAAAAAATCTAGCATTCTCTTTTTTTACTAACCTTTCAATTATTTTAGACAATGTTGAGAGCAACGAAATAGGTCTAAAATTTGATGGATCATCTAGATCTCCACCTTTATAAAGTGGAATGATAATTGCTCTTTTTAGGCTAGTAGGAAATACACCAGTAGCAAAAGATTCATTAATAGCTTGTACTAACACACTTAGAGCGCAATCTGGTAGATTTTCAAAAATTTTTATGGATATTCCATCGATACCTGATGCATTTTTATGTTTTATTTCACCTATAACTTCTTTTACTTCATTGAGTGTAACAGAGGTCAACTCAAAATTGTCTGCAATATTAACATTATTAAGGAAGTTAATAGGATTTTGCTGAGGTGTAATGTTTGTCGTTAGTTTTGTAGCAATAGAACTGTAATAGCAGTTAAAGTTATTTGGAGTTAAAACAGGTTGTACAGGTACGTGCTGATTGGTTTTACCTCTCAGATCATTAACAATAGCCCAGTTTTCTTTACTTTTATTATTTGCGTTTTGAAGTCTATTCTCATAATAAATTGTCTTTGCATACCTAAGAACTTTTTTATATATACCACGATATTTATTAAAATATGACAAAAAAGAATTCACTAGACGTGTACTTCCTAATGTAATGCAGTGAGCGTAAGTTTGTAGCAGATTTTCTTATACCCTGTGTCACCCAAGGTTTCTGTTAACAGTTTGTGGAAATTTTCAAGTTGACTACTATGGTTTGATAGATTGTCCCATTTTAAACTTTGGCAATATTGAGAAAACCTATTATAATTCGATTTGCTGTAAATTCTACCAATTTTATGACTGTTTTTTGCTCTTTTTAAATTTAGAGATAACTTACATGTAACAGCCTCATGGTCAGACAGCCCTGAGGGAACAACGTTAATAGCCTGTAATATTCCGCTACACATACTGGATAAACAACCATTTCGGGAGTTTTGGAATAAATACAATCCCCAGGTGAACTTACCAAGTCGTACATCGTTACGTAGATATATTCCAGCTGTTCGTGAAGACATTGTAAATAGGATTAAATGTGGATTAAAAAATACACGGCTCTGGTTATGTATTGACGAGACGACAGATTGTCAAAAAAATTCTATTTTAAATATTATAGTACGTGTACTGGACCCTCTTAAACCAACATTTCCACTTTTACTAGCTAGTAAAAGACTAACTGCGTGTACTGGCGAAATAACTACGCGTGTGGTGTCGGAGACATTCGAAAAATTTGAACTTTCAACAAGTCAAGTATTGATGTTTGTGACTGATGGTGCCGCGACAATGCGCGTGGTAGGCCGTTCTCTTCAAAGAGACAATTGTAGGTTTTTACATGTTACGTGTAAAGTGCATGCGTTACATCTTGTGGCAGAAACGATTCGAAAATGTTTTCCAGAGGTAGATGCATTAATAGCAAATACAAAAAAAGTATTTCTCAAATCTCCTAAACGGCTTCGAGCATTTCACAGACAGTGTCTTGGTATCCCTGAACCAGCAGAGCCGATTCTTACACGTTGGGGAACGTGGTTGAAAGCGGCTTTTTATTATGCTGAATATTTTCAACAAATAAAAGCTGTGATACTACAGTTCAACCCTAACGAGGCTGCAGCTATTAGGGAAAGCCAGACAAGCTTTCAAGTCGTTTCCCTTGAAACAGATTAAAAAACTATTAATAATAATTATAGAGGACTACATGACGCAATAGAAAAATTGCAAAATAGTTCGTTGTCGTTAGTGGAATCGCTGCAAATAGTGGACGACGTAAATACACAGCTACAGGCTATAAATGACGCAAAAAATGATCGCGTTAGTGAAAAATTCGAGAGTGTATTACAGAAAGATCTTGATTTCAGCAAATTAAGACAAATTTGTGATGGTGCATCTACAACTTCGTTAAGTGAGTTCACAGATTGTTTTACTTATGCCTGTATTACATCCGTAAAAGTCGAACGGTCATTTTCAAAATACAAACATATTTTTTCACCAAAGCGAACATCGCTGACGGAGACAGCTGTAGAAACATACCTGATGCTATTATACTATAGATCTTCCCCACTTTGTGATGACGACAACCAAACTACTTCATGAATCTGCTTAAAAGGGTGAGTTTTATACAAATTTTTATAAAATGTAACATTATTGTTAAAATTTATTTCCATTTATTGTACTTATTCAAATATTATGACATGATATAAACATATGAGTCATATGACGGCTCTGTCGGCCAGGTGACCTCGGCCAGCTTTAGTAATCACCAATCACTCTTTCAAACAATACGTAAGACTGGCAATACTGCGATACCCTCTTCGCTTTCACTGGCTGCTTGTGCTTGGCGCCAAACCTAGTCGGATGACGTCATAAGACTAAAATTTAAAATTTTGTTATTTTTTTTTAACTTCTTTCCGGGGCCCAAAAAAATCCGGAAAAAATTCTGTGAGCTCATGTTTATAAATACTATCGAATAAGCAAATAAAAAAAATATGTGGTAAATGCCCATTGGTGTCTCTGTTTAATCTTTCCATTATGTTCCTTAAGAAACGAACTAAAATTTAAAATATACATTTTATTAAACAAAGGTTTCCTGAGAAAACATAACCAATACAATTAAAAAATAATAAAATATGTTTTATAACTAATTGTAAGAAAGATTCCAATAATTAGAATCTCAAGAAGAATACAAATACCAAACCCAAACTAAAAACACAAACATTAAAATACGAGATAAATACGGTATCCTAGGAAGAGACCTTTTTTTTAGTTGCATTACTAATAAAATTACGATGACTATCGGTATAAGGGGCATATCTTGGAGCGTTAATATATTCACTTATTTTATTCAAATTTTTAATAAGGGTTCCTTTGCCATGAGAGAATGTATCAAAAGAAAATTTCCCATGGCAAACTCCAATACCACTATTACCAACTCCTCCAAATGGTAAGCTGTCACAAGAAAAATGCATCATGGTGTCATTAACAACCAAGTTACCACTGGATGTATTTTTTAAAATTAAATCGTGGATATTATTGTTGTTGCTAAACAGGTATAGAGCCAATGGCTTTTCTCTGTCGTTTATAAAGTTGAGGGCATCATACGCATTTTCAAAATTAACAATTGGCAAGAGGGGACCAAAAATTTCTTCTTGCATGATAGGGTCCGTTGGTTTTACTCCTTGGATAATTGTAGGTTCGATGAAAAGTTCTTTGGCATCATAATTTCCACCTACGGCTATTTGTGTGCCTGGAAAAGAAGAAATGTCATGCAATTATTTTTAAGAAACATCAGAATCACTGTGAGAAAAATTGAGGCACTTACAAACGTTATTTTTAGCTAGAAATATAAATGACCACAAAAATAAAAGTCTCTTGTACAAAAGTTAAATACTTCAACTAGTCAACAGTAAAAATGTTTATGACAAAATCAGCCATTTTTCTTTGTATTACCGTGTTTAACACCAATGTGGCCTTTAGAATCCTTAATTTGCTCTCGTTTTGAAAATACCCAACTAGCAAATTACCCCTTATAATCATTTGGTTAAGAGGGAATTCTGGTATAGAAAAGCTGCGTAGAAGCTGCGGATTTGCAAATTTGTTATATAACGATTATATGTGGTGTTATATCATCCTTAGTCCTTAACACAGAAAAATGCTGCCGAGGCAATAAAATTAATTAAATATCTTATTGCCTTCCCTCACAAACATCGAATCTAAGTATTCTATTAAAAATTCTTTTCAATTTATAGAAAAAGTAAAAAATCTCACAGTTCCTAGTAACGCAAAATTAGTTTCGTTCGACGTAAACAGTCTTTTTACGTCAATCCCGTTGCAGACATTATTTAAAATAATCTCTCTTACTAGCTGAAATTTTTATGTCCGATTTTGAAAATGTACTCTTTAATACAAAAACCGTTTTAGTTGAAAACGTATTTTTCTGGACCCGTTATGTAGATGATGTGTTTTGCATTTGGAAAGGTACGGAAAGGCAGTTAAATAAATTCTTAGGTCTTCTAAATTCACTTAATCAGAAAATTCAATTCACATTAGAAATGGAAAATGACGAGGGTTTAAGCTTTTTTAGACATTAATATAAAAAATATCAATAATAGCTTCGAGTTTGACATTTATCGTAAACTTTCTTGCACAGATACAATAATTCATAGTAAATCTAAACAATCATTGCAAATAAAAATGGCACCATTCCACAGCTACATACATCGCCTATTAACATTTCCATTAAGCGAAGAGGAAAAAAAAAAAGTTAACGTAATCAAAGAAATTGCGAAAAACAATGGCTATAAAGAAAACCTAATGGATAATCTAATAGAAAGCGAACAAAAGAAAAATTTACGTAAAGTGTTTTATGCCGCTTCTTCTCAGGAATGCAATAAGAGATATAAATGTATTAATTATAGGCCTAAGATCAACAATAGAGTTAGTAATAAACTGAATAAACTGGGATGTAGAACAATTTCAGTAAATAAAAATAATTAATGTAGGTAAAATGTTAATTAATAATAAAGACAAAACTGAAAAGCTACAAAAAACAGGAGTATATGAGTTAAAATGTAGTGACTGTGATGCTATATACATTGGACAAACTGGACGAAATGTAAAAAAACGATTCGAGGAACACACGAAATCTATTGTAAACAATGTATCTCGGGCATGTCCAACACATTGTATAGGAAACAGTCATTTTATAGATTTAAATAATGTCAAATTACTCCATTCAGAAAAGAAAGGAAAGAAACTTGATCTATTAGAACAATTAGAAATAAGTAAGGCTGTTAAAAATAATAAAAATTTAACGAATGAACAACAAATTTTTACCGGCCACCATATTTTAAATAAAATAATTTAGATTTAAAAAATAAAGTAATATTCAACTTATAAAAACTTATTTTACATATTTTTATAGTAGGTACCAGATGTGGTTATATAAGCAATGAACACAAATTTTACTGTTCAGTATTCCCTGTACTCTTGACAAAGGCCTAAAAAGCCGAAACACGTGTAGAGTTTCTAATAAAATATTTTTGACACATTAAAAAGCAAATTTCTTTCATACAATATTTAAAATATTTAATTGGGAACCTAAATTTTCTGTGGATACGATTTACTGTGCAATGCCCTTTGAAATAATGTGAATTAAAAGAAATAACTTAAAAACTGCAATATTTTTTTCTAATATAATTTCTGTATCTAATAGTCTAATATGATTATATGATTTCATGATTTATTTGTTAAGTTCTTTAAAGTTTCTACTGATTGTGAGAAACAACTAATTTAAACGTTATAACCATAAAACAGCTCATATTTTTTATAATGGGGATGTAAATTTCATAAATAAATATGGAGTCTTTTACATCTTGGTCTTGAACGTGATATTCCTCAATTATGAACCTATAAAACAAAGTTATTTATATCAAAGGCGATATAACCAATATTTCAGATTCTGAGGTCCATATACCCAATTTAAGAAAAATAGGTAGGCCTTCAGGAAAATTATAAAATAAAGCAATTAGCAATTACATTTTTTAAAATTAGAACTGACGTTAATTTATGTAGGTATTTTATATTAGTTTATCCAACAAGTTTATCTTCCAATATATCTACATACATAGCTTCGTAGCAGTTTGATCATATCTTTTTGTGGGATATTTTTAACTTAAATTCATCAGCAAATATATTATCACTATGATATAATTCAGTTATATCCGATATCGAATTTTATCTTGTTATTAGATTGCATATTTTGATTCCTCATTTTGTTTTACTCTTAAAGTTACATTGGCTTCACCTGATAGCTTGTAAAATAATAATTTCACTAGTTTGTACTAATCTTGCCTTTGAGGATTAAATAAAACCATTATCCTTCTCGGTAAATTTTCAGTAGTAATTTGGACTTTGTATAATGTCGTTATTTGAAATAGGTCGAATCTAATTATTATTTTGACTTTATGGTTATTTGAAGGTAACAATTTTTCCAAATATTTTCTAAAATGTTCCTACAACTTTTACTGAGTTTTGAAAGGGTAGAATTATGTAATTTACAACCTGCTCAGTGACTTATGACTAAGACGTCATTTTTGAAATCAACAACAGGTACTTTTAACCTTGCAAAATTACCTAAATAAACTTGTCGACTGAGTAGGTTTTTAAGTAAATTTCAGGGTCACTTGGTATTAAAATGAACTTAATGTGTCTTTGAAGTGTGAGGTCATTTTTGAAGTAAATTTTGGGTAACTTTTAACTCGCCTCAATTACTTATAAAGCCAGTGGATATTGAGGATATCTTATGGGCAAGAAGTAACTACTTTACGACTTAAACAACAAGATTAAAGTTGGCATGACTTTAAAGAAAGTTATTAAGACAAAATTAAGTAGATATTGACCTCATTCAATTATTCTGCCTTTGAGATTGGCCTATTTTGCTTCCGTTGGACTTATTTTGAATTATTTGTCTTATTTTTGGTTGAAGAATCTCCGCTTAAGTGATGGCACGTTTTTGGAACACCCCCCAGGTAACACTAATGCTCTTATTAAGATCTTCAAGGTCGCTTTAAAATTATACAATAAAACTTCGAATAAAACCAAATGATCTTCAAGACAAGCTTAGGCTCACCATTAAGCAGCTTCTAGCCAAAAAGGGCCCATCCTAAAAAGGTCTTGAAAAAATAAAATTGCAGCAGACTAAATTGCCTTGAGAATCATTATAATTAATCCTAAAAGGATTTTATTTTGTTTTAAAGTCGGACAACTTTATGCGTGAAATAGTTAAAACAACGGCAAGTCTCTAATGGGGCAGAGTGGTAATATTTTAAATGTAACGCATATAAAGTTGATCAAAAATAATATTCAAATGCAAACTATTCTGGTAAAAATTACCAACGGATGGCACTTTTCTGACAAAATATAATAAAATACTTCTACATAACTCGAGCGCCACCAATATAATGTTTTTTTTATTATCTAAAATTTTTTTTAAAAATATCGTCAATTTTTATTTTGCATCTAAACATCCAAATGCATTTTTTTTATTAAATTGCATGTTTGGACACACCGTCCTTCAGTTATTTAAGAGGATGTAAAGCGCATATATTTCAATAATTAATTTTTTTTTTTTGGCTATTGAAAATATTCATCATGGCGGGTCTGTATCTTATATAAAAAATGGCGTAGTCTAGATAAAAACTGATTGTAAGTTAATAGAACATTTTAAATCTTACAAGACTTAAAATAGCGTTTTATTTACCACTTTAAGTACAATTAATTACTCTCCCAGACATTTATTTACTCTTCCTTTTAAAACTGAGTTGCTTTAATATGTTCAAACTCGTGGCCTTATTGATTTAAAGGGATCTGGCGCGCGTATGAAATCCTAACCTTAAAATTGTGCCGGTTTTGTGATTGCTGGATTTAGTGACTTCGTTTTAATTTAAAATACTTGTCACTAATATTTTCCATTTTAAATATGTCTTCTAGTTTTCATTCATGCATAAAGTAGGTACACGGACTGCACTGGTTCACTAAATCAGCAATCAGTTTATTGAGCAGATGGCGTGTTTTCTCCGATTATGGAGGGGGTAGAATTAGTTTTAATAAAGTCATCAAAAATCCAACAGGCATTTATTTATTTTAATCAAATTGACTAAATTAAAACCTTTGAACTTTAAAATGTTCTTAATTTACTCTTTAAAAAGTAAAAACTATGTTTTAGGCTTTAATGTGGAATTTCATTGAGCATATAGGCTTAAGATAAAATAGTTTTCTTAATGGGTTTTAATGACTACATTAAGGATACTCCATAAAACTACATTAAAACCATTTGTTCCAAAATGGATTGTTTTAAAACCAACTTGCTATTTCATTCTTTAAAAAGGCAAATTAGTTTTAAAATAGCCAATGTCAAGAGTATTATAAAACTAGTATAAGATCAATAGGGCATTAGGAGCAAACAGTGTTTTTATTTTAATTTAAAGAGTGCATTAAATCCTTTGCATAAGAATCAGTGGTCTTTAAGAACTTTTAGTTTATCTTAAGGTAATTTTAAAACCACTATCATTTTATTGAACATGTTAAAGCACTTTTAAAACCTAAATAAATCAAAAGTATCTTAGAGTTGTTACTTGGGCCTGTAAACATTGGGTTTTTAAACTTAAATTAAAAATTTCACTGTATTATTATACATACCGATTTAAAAAAAATGTCTCACCTTCTAGAAGTTTTACGATCCTTTGAAAATGATTTTCATTTATAATTCGTCCAAAATCGGAAGATTCTTTAACATTTTCCCCAAACCACTCCCGTATTTTCTTCTTGCTAGCTTCTATAAACTTTCTTTCAATTTCTTTACTGCACAAAACGTAATCAGGTGCTATACAGCTTTGTCCAGCATTTATACACTTTCCCCATAAGATTCTAGCGGCTGCCAAATCAATGTCAGCAGTTTCGTCGAGATACACAGGACTTTTACCTCCCAATTCTAAAGTAACTGGAGTTAAATAGTTACTGGCCGCTTTGTGCACAATTTTTCCTACATTAGAATTTCCTGTATAGAAAATATAATCGAACCTTTGTTCCAATAATTGGGTAGTTTCGGGAACACCACCATTTATTACGTGGTAACAATTCGTATCCAAGTATTTCGGCACAAGTTTCTCGACCAATTGTGCAGTGTTCGGTGCAATTTCTGAAGGCTTTAATATCACACAATTTCCAGCAGCGATAGCTCCTATCAATGGAGAAATAAGTATCATAAATGGGTAGTTCCAGGGACCTATGATCAGAACCACACCATAGGGTTCTGGGTAAATAAACACCTGCAAACGAAAAAGCATGTTCCATTTCATCACAAAGAGGCTAACGAACCTTCTTCCAAGAACTTAAAGTATACAGTAGTGCTGTCAAAAACCGGAAAAGTGACTACGCCTCGGTCGCGTGCCAGCAAAAACAACAATTATCGTTCTCGCTTTAATGTAAGCAGTGTAAAAGATGGAAGATGTCATGCGTTATACATTTCCTTCCCACATGTCACGTCTTGCTTCGCATGTCCCGTCACAATATAGGTTTCGCAGACTATACAACAACTTTCGTATAAGATTCTTGTCTGTATCTAAAATAATAAAGTCTGTATTTGGACTTACATCTTAAGTGGTACAACCGGTACTCTTGGCAGAGTTGTCTCTGCTCTTGGCCTGTACCTATTCCAGACACGTTCCGACTTGTATACGAAAAGGTGAGCCGACAGACAAAATGTCAAGCGCTGGCACTTGCTCGGGCAGCCGAGAGTTCAGGCCAGGCCTTCCGGCCAATATAACCACTAACGATGTGGCTTGCCTTCCGGTAAACTGTATCGTGTATGCCGTCCTATAAACGGAAAACTATCGTGTTTGAAATTGTTAAAATATAAATAAAAGAAATTTTTCTCAAGTTTTGAGAACGGAATCAGAGTAAATACTGAATAATACGAGACGACCGTTGAAGTTGAAAATAAAAACTGCGAAGAAAAGACTGCAAAGGATTGTTTTTAATGTTTTTATTCAGAGCATGCGCACGGCACACGCTAAGCATGAATCATGTCATGACGAAAGTTTAGCTAGACTTTTTTAGTGTTGTAGTTGTATATTATTGTGTTTAGTTAATATTAGCAAATTACGACAAAAATGATAAAATACAAAATATATCAGGTTTTATGTAAATTCTAAACCAAACAGGCGCCGGTGGCCATCTGCCCGCCTGTAGTTTCAGTTTTCAACAACATTTGAGCGAAATGAAACGGTTATTCGAATAACCGTTTCCACCAAACATTATTGTACTAGCTAGTTAGTGCGCCGCTACTGTGCGGGCGGACAGATTTGTTTACGGCTAGGCTCCGTCACGTGCACGGAGGGACAAATTGGGTGTGGGTTTAAGCGGGAGAACGTTAGAACGAGGCAGGCATCAGTGAGGGATACATTCTGATTCGAGGGAATTTTGAGGTTCACAATCGACAAAGAGATATTCACGTAATTTTGAGGGATTATTGAAAACTTTGCAATAAATGAATTAAATAATATTTCTTTTATTATTGATCGCTGCTTTTTGTTTTATTTAATTGATCATCCCCACTATCTTTTCGTCATAAAGAGCATAAACAAATATTGTGCTGGTTTATTCGGGTCATTTAAGTCTAGTGGAAATGTGATGAACTTGAACCTAATATTATACGTATGAAATAGAGCATCTGCATAAGACGTCACGGTTTTCAAGGTCGTTGCTTGGAGGATAATCAAACAACAAATCATAACCTCACTTCAGTTCCTTATAATTAATATAAAAATACCATTGTATTTATTTTATAACTCTCAATTTTTGTCTCCTTATATTTTTAATTAAAATGACAAGTTTTTAAACTGTTGTGAAAATGATGTGGCAAAAGACAGTGTCAGTTTATATAATTCCATCAGTCCTTGAAAATCAAAAACAATATAATCATTTGATAACATGATCAAAACCAAATTTTCTGACAGCAAATACAGGAATACGTTCACAATAAAATATTACAACGAATCACCAAGCTATATGTGACTAAATAGCATTTGAGGTTATGGCCTCTTCTTAGTTTTACCCCCAAGAAAGTTATAGCCACGCTCATAAGGTTAGGTACCGCAGATGCTCTATCATGTTCTTCCTCGGAAAATTGATGTAGCCAGAGGTTATAAATAGACCTCGGGAGGTTTTCAGTGTCTGAATGAAGTCTGACATTTTTTATATTTTACTAACTGATTTTTATTTTATATTATAATATTTGACTACCTAATTTAAACGAATTGGAACATAATTTAAATTTGGCGGGATTTTTTAAAGAAAATATTGGATACTTTATGCCTGCACATGGGATGGTTTGTTATACTCAGGTGGCAACACTGACAGGCACTGCCAGAGAAGGTTGTTGTTGGCATGGAGAATTGGAATGGCCAGCGACGGTGTATGGAATTGTAAATTTTGTAAGTGTAAAACGTTGGCCAGGCGATGCTGCTTTGTGGAAGGAAGCTGTCGGAAGTGTTATTAGACCGAGGCCTTGCATCTGACAAAGGAGTAAGAATGTTTACGTTCAATACAAAAAACTAATATCCCTAGTGCGATATATATTTACTTTCGTTCTTCTGAACTCTTCAGGGGCTAGACCACATATAAATTATATGGCGTATACTTTCATAACGAAAAGTAGATCTTTAAAATGTTTTTTAAATGCTTCCCTAAAATTGCCTTTTAATTTCAGAAACTGATATTTTAAGCAGTGTTGTTGACCTTACCATATATTGTCTGCCTTGAAATTGTAAAGAAAAAACAAAACAGCGGCTTCTGCGGCAGATCTCTTTAAAAAAAATTTATTATTGAGTTCTATTTTCCATTTCGTTTATTTTATTTGATTTTTCGTTTTAATATTTTTGATAGTAATAAAAAAAGTATGTTTTTTGAAATGAGAGCATTTTTTTATTTACTTATATTCCAAATATCGAATCGAATATCGAATGATCGACACTCTGCATCGTATCGGAATATCCCTGAGACTTGACATTAGGCAGAGGTGGTACACTACATTGACTCTACATTTGACATAATTGTTATGTACTGAGGTACGTGTATTATCTAATGATTATATAATAGATACAAGATTTAGATGACTGGCGTGCTATACGCTGGTTGTCCTGATATGTTTCGTACTTTATTAATTACCACGATGAATTTTGATTCAAGACACACGGTACAATGCGCTGCAGATACAACGACTCAAAAGTCATCAAACCGAGAAACAATTTTCTGCAGTTCAACCGTCGAAAAATATGAACGTAAATGCGACATAGTTGTTACTATTTATTTTTATCCTCGCACCGTCTACACACTGCGACATAGTGAATAAACACGGTCTTGATCTCACTGTACGTGGTTACATTGTGCTTTCCTGTGGAAGCTTAGACAGACCGGTTGGAAAGCCGGTTCAGGGCTTGCAGACATTGTCCGTTGTCTAATAAGCATTTAATTTACATTTTGTGTATATCAAAAGAAATGTAGCGACACTGCAGTTGTTTCAGAGTAACCTAGTTAAGAAAACATTTTTTTAAACCTATTTTATAAGAATTCTTCCCAGTGCAGTGCTGGGAATACTTATACAGTGCTGTCGTAAAGTCTGCGCCCTGCTTACTTTTGAACTGATTTAGATAGAGTAAAACATTTTGGGGTGCTTCTGTTAAAATTAACATACATTTGAGTTACTAAAAATGACGACCTATCCCTCAAAAATGGTGCTAGGGCGTCATCAACAATTTTAAAGGCATTTAGCGTTGATTGACACCACAGTTGAATCACACTTCGTTCAAGTGTTTTTCGTACTTAATATAACCACAAAGTTTTATACCATTCTGTCGATATGAATTAAAATGGCACTTTTATGAGCATTTCATTTATTAAAATTACATTTTAAAATATGTAGTATCATTCTAATATTTTATTTTCATGATATGTTTAAAGTGTGCCCCTTGACCTTGGCAATAAATCGGTATGTTACGATCTCGAACTTTTGTGGCCGTTTGCACTTGAAGTTGGCACATATCTATCGTATTCTTTGTCTATCAATGGGGAAATGCCATTCTGTTATGTACACCTTTGATTTAATGTACTCTCATAAGAGAAAACCCAATGATGTTAAGTCTGGACATCAAGCGGGCCATTGTACTGGGCCTTGAAGCCCAGGAGATGTTGTTCCTACCAATCCTCTTACTTGTATGCTGTAGTGAGGGAGTGCTGTTGAAATGTAACATCCATGTCACACCCTGTCATTTTAATTTGTATCTATAGAGTGGCCTAAAACTTTATGGTTGTATTTAGCACAAAAATAGCTTTCAAGAAAGGTCTCAACGGACCCCCGGTGCGATATAAAAGTCGGTACCTTGTCGCCATTTTTAAAGGAAAAGTCGCCACCTCAAAATTAGTTCAATGTCAAGCTTAAAAGTTAGCAAGGGCGATTGTAGGACCGTACTATATACAAAATTTTCTTGGAAAGATTTTTTTTATTTATACCTCATCCAAGAGAAAAGGCAAAGATTTCTCAGTTTTTATAGGTTTGATCCATTGCTCCAGATTATGTATTGCATGCCTTATTTCATTCTTGACAAATTCCACTTCGTACAAAACTGTTTCAAAATTCGGTCTCCTTGTATCCTTTGTTATTGCCTCGGTTAGTAAAATTGAGTTTTCTTCAATAAGTTTGAATAAATTCTTCAACTCCTTTAGACGAAATTCGTAACTGTTTGTTACTCCGCTCCTAAAGCTACTTCGAGCAGCAGTCACAGCTTGTTCAGCTTTTGTCATTTTCTGTGGATGCAGCCTAGAATGAGTTGATACGGTTATTATTTGCTGTTTCTGTATGACAGTTTACTTTCGCTATACTTATTGTCATGACAACCAAGTTTTCGTGTAAATAAAAAATATCAAAAATGGTTCCAGTTAGCTGCGATCTCTTTTGTTCAAGAGAAGATATTATAAAAAGTGCTCCACATGTTGCCCATTTTTATTGACACACATATCTAGGCGTCTTTGGAATGAGGTTTCTACTGTTCATAAAATTGCCGGAGTGATACTCCAAAAGCATTTATTATCCTCTCTTTAAAATTTTGGATTATTGTTGGTGTGATGTTTTTATGGGGATTATGTAACACGCTTTTGAATTATTTGAAAAAACCAACATTTTTAATTTTGACTGCTGAATTTTGCCGTTATTGTTCAATTGAAAATGCTTACAAATAGCCATAGGAATGTACGTACAAAATATGTTCGTTTTTAATCCTACATCACATCGTTCAAAAATATACAGGGTGTTCCATTTAAAAAAATTGAGAAAATCCAGTTCAAAAAGTTGTAAATTTAAAACTCTTTTTTGGTCACCCTATATACTTTTAGGAAGTGAAAATGGCTAGGTGTCATCACACACATGTCCATAACTGGTACTAACATATATACAGGGTGTCCCAACCAAAACTAGGCACCCTGAATAACTTTGGAGATAAAATTTTTTTGAAAAATTGGTGAAACACGTCGACCTTGTTTCCAAAGGGGACATATTTTAATGTAAAATTTGTATCCCTATCATCATCCCTCTACCCTACACGGTCACCCCCCTCAAAAAAATTCAAATGGCAAGGGGGGTCGAGTGATACATCTTTTGAAAGGTCTTTCAATTCCCTACATAACTGTGTATTTTTTAAACTTTTATCGATTCGTTCTTAAGGAAAATAATTTTATTTTTGATGATTACACGCAATCGAAATCGTTTAAAAAATCTAAAATACACGGCACTGGGTATTGAAATTTATAAAAAAAACTACATTTTTTATTGCTCTCAATTCAACACGAGTTTTTTCGACAAAAAACACTTTCCTTATCCGTTTGGTTTTAGAATAATAAAAGACTCATAAGTATTTGATAGTAGTCCTTGAACATTAATTTGTTCACAACCAATTTTAAATCGAGATACAGTTTACCAGAGTGAGTTCTCAAAATGGTTTATACCCTTCAGGAGAGAATAGAAATTGTCAGCATTTATTTTAAAAACGATAATTGTGCTAGAGCTACGGAGCGCATATTCAATAGAAATCACCCAGATACAAGGGTTGGTTCTCAGTATGTTTTACAATTATTGACAAAATTTATGGAAACAGGTTGTGTAGGAAACAATAAGTATGAACCTCAGCGACCGATTAGGAATGAAGCAGTCGAAGTGGCAGTTCTGGGTCATTTGCAGATGGATAATACTCAATCGATCAGGAAAGTAGCTGAGGCTTCCGGTGTATCACGAAGCAGTGTTCATCGAATTGTAAAGGCCCACAAATTTCATCCATATTAATTTAAATTGGTACACGAATTAAACGAAGATGATCTCGATCGTCGGCTTGAATTCTGTGAGATTTTTAGTGAACAATTAAACGGTAATGCCAATCTACTGTACAATACGTGTTTTTCTGATGAATCGACATTTCAGTTAAATGAGGAGGTAAACAGGCACAATTGTAGGTATTGGAATGAAACCAATCCACATTTGTTCATGGAAACTCATACCCAAAGACCTCAGAAGTTAAATGTTTGGACTGGCATCTTAGGGGATCACATTGTCGGGCCGTTTTTTATTCCTGATAATTTAAATGGCGAAAGGTACCTCGATCTGTTAGAAAATAACATCGACCCAATGATTACCCAAATCCTCGAAGAAGACGATAATCTTTTAGAGGGCGAACTGTTTCTTCAACAGGATGGGGCACCCGCACATTTTGCTATAGCAGTTCGTCAATTTTTGGATAATCGGTTTCCTGAGCGATGGATTGGAAGAAGAGGTCCTGCGAAGTGACCCGCTAGGTCACCCGATTTAACTCCCTTGGATTTATTTCTGTGGGGACATTTGAAATCGAAGGTATTTGCAATAAAACCCGCATCTCTGGAAGAGTTATGTGAAAGAATTGTTCGAGAATGTCGTTTATTGACTCCAGATGTGTTCAGAAATGTTCGTACAGAATTTCAAGACAGATTATACTACTGTATGGAAGTCGGTGGGGGTCATACATATGATAATTTAAACTGCTTCTCTTATTTTTATTTCTCGAACCTAAAATAATGAAACAATTATTTCTCAGGAACGAATCGATAAAAGTTTAAAAAAATACACAGTTATGTAGAAAATTGAAAGACCTTTCAAAAGATGTATCACTCGACCCCTTTTGCACATACAGACATATTTTATTAATAAATGTACAAAAATTAAAAAGAAGGATACATGTATATAAGAAAATTAAATATATGATCATATGCATGAAACAGGATTTTAAAGAAAAGAATGCAAATAAGAAGAAAAAGTATACAAATAAGGAAACAAAAAAAACAAAAAGTAGATTAATAATTTAGAAAAAAGAGCTCTCAAAGATTTTTTAAATAATTCAGTGGATAGCGCCTTTAATTCTTTTTTTTTTCAGAATTAAATTCACACATACACGACAAAAGCACACAGGATAACCGATATTAAAAGTTGTTGAATGCTCGAATGTCCCATGGAAAACCTTGCGCAGCAGTGACTACAAATACATATTAAAATATGCGTCGTCATTAAATTTTGTTCTCTGATAATAATTAAATGAACAACTTTGTTGTATAGTAATAGTGGTAATTGTGTAGTCAATCATTTAAAATTAAACAATATAAAAATCAAAACATATACATTTTAACTTGCGTGTTATATATGTACATTTGAACTTACCTATATTGATGAATAAAAACGACAGTGTTAAAACCACACTATGGTTAAAACTATTCCCCACTGCTTTGATATTAAGGTATCTATTGTAAAGTATGATAAGTAGTGATGATATTTTAACGCTAGGGTCAAAGTTTGTCATATATGTATGTTCATAAACAGATCATTAAAAATAAATTTACATTTATAATGTTCAAAAGATTTTTAAAATTATTGTCAGATTTATTTCCTTTTTACTGAAAATTGGCGTTATTTTATTTTTGACAATCTAAAAAATTTAACAGTGCCAGCTTACACAAAAACAATTTTTTCGCGGTGTTCAGTAAAATTCGTAATTAACGAAAATCATGGGCGTCGCCTTCAAAATTTCCAGGGGAGTCGAGCAACATTTTTTAGAAATCCATCTGAATGTTTTTTCATTTCACAGTGAATAAAATTGTATGTATGTGTCGGTTTATTCGCCCAGCGGTATCGGTGATTTTAATACTTAATATGTAGGTCTGTTCTTTTCGTCTGCACTTCTTCATTTTTCACAGTTACCGACCAATAGAGGAACCTCAGATTTGAAAGTGACCAATCATAGTGAATTTTCAGCTGCATAAAAACTAAAGTGTAGACAAAAAGAACAGACCTATAAATAAGAAATTTCTTATATCATTGCGCCTACTTTGTTTCGACAAACGGGCTTCTTAGAATTGTCTACGGTCTTCCATTACTCAAGAAAAACTATCTCTAGCTCTACCCATAGAAGATAACATGTGTGAAGTAACCAATATGAACAATTTTATTAAAAATATATCTGAAGCCAAAGTCCGAAAAGTGTTCTTTTAATAAACTAGAATTAAAAAACTCCGAAACTAATGCGCAAATACAGTTTTGATAAATTATTATATTTTTAAAAAAAAGTTTAGAAACTTTTAATTTATCAACACTTCTACGACTCTTCGAGCACCTATTAAATAGTGTGGCAAAGAAAGAATATAGTTACTGTTATTATTTCCCACATATTTGTGATTCAAGCAGATCCTAAGTTACTTGTTTGATTTTGTTAATACAAAAACAAGCAAGTAATTTAGAATCTGCTTGAATGTCAAATTTTTCGTGTCCCTTCTCCCTCTCAGAAATTCCTGCGTAATTTTTTAATAACCACTACATATATCAGTGATTCAATGTATACATTTATTATAATATCATTTACTGGCGGTTCTTCTATAGGGTCATTTGGTCAATGACCTCCCACATACAAATAAAAAAATAGAGCTATTCATTTTCTGAAGTTTAAAAATATATAATATATATATTTTTAATATTCTTAAAAAAATATATTAAAATTTCTACCGAGCACCGAGCCTCTACATTCATATTCATTACATTATTCATTTATAGAATTTAAAAATCTTGGGTCAATCCACAACGTGTCCTCAAAGCTAGCTACGGACCGAATTTACAACGAATTAAAGTGAAATAGACTTATGCGCGAATCGTCAGAAAGCAAAAGAGACAGAAAACACTGGTGGGGACAATGTCCCTGACACATTTTACGGAAACGGGACGCACGAAGTTCGTTCAGTAGAGCAGTCTTGTCTTAATGCTGACTAGATACGCGTTGATCGATAAATTCTGTCGCGTTGTTTTTAATGTTTTTATTTGTGAACATTTTATTAGTAAATTTCTACTTGTCGTGAAATTAAGTAAAACAGTGTTTTTGGTGTTTACTATTAAATATGAGTGTTGTACAAAATATATTAAAACGGAAAGATGGACATAAGTTGGGTTATGAAAACCGAGTGAAATTCAAAGGTGGTGGCCATCCAAAACCTAATATGACGATAAAGCAAACATCTCTTGATAAGAAAAAAGAAGTTGATCGGTATTTTTAATTAAAATAAATATAGTTTAAAAAAACTAAAAAACACGCTTTTAAAGCACATCAAACTAAAAAGTGAAAAATAATTATTAATATAAACTGAAAATAATAATGAACGAAAAATACTAGTATTATTGTGAAAAAAGCGTGGGGTGCTTTGTGCAATATTTTTCGTATATCGAGCACCCCACGCTTTTTTCACAATAATACTAGTATTTTTCGTTCATTATTATTTTCAGTTTATATTAATAATTATTTTTCACTTTTTTAGTTTGATGTGCTTTAAAAGCGTGTTTTTTAGTTTTTTTTAAACTATATTTATTTTTAACTTTTTAGTTTGATGTGCTATGAAAGCGTGTTTTTTAGTTGTTTTAAACTATATTTATATTGCTTATTGATGCTGATATTATAACATATTACGATCCAACAGATATTTCTGAAAAAAAAAAAAAATTTTTATTTCAGCCGTGAGGTTCGAACTCACGCCGGATGAGTCTGTCGTTTCGCGTCGAGTGCCTTAACCCACTCGACCACCGGGCTAATTAACAATTATGGAATCTACTGACATATTAAGCCTTTGCTTTCACGCAGGGATACGTGAGGAAAGGATTGGCGATCCTGAACAGGATAATGATATAAACTTATCAAATTATTGTATTGTTACCGGTTCTTAATAAGTGTACAAAGTTTCAATTAAATCTGTCCGTTTAAAGTGGGTTAAAATCGAGTCCAAAGAGTCGGTTACAAACAAACATACAAACAAACAAGCAAACATACAAGTGAAGCTAATAAAAGCGTGTTAAAAAGTTATCCTTCGGCAAATTTTATTCATTGTTACGCTCATCAACTAAATTTAATTTTACAAAAAGCATCAAGTCATGATAAAAGCATAAAATTTTTTTTGCTAATTTACATAGCTTTTCTTCATTCTTTGGAAAATCGCCAAAAAGAACAGCCGTGTTAGATAATGTTGTTAAGGTGAGATTACCTAAAGCGGCTCCAACACGATGGAATTTTAATACAAAGTGCATAGAGACTGTTTATACCTATCGAACAGAATTATTAGATTGTTTAGAAAAAATCATTGATAATGAATCAGAAAACAACACTCTAAACCAAGCTATTGGTTTAAAGAACTACTTACAAAATGAACATTTTCTTTACTGGTTAAATTTTTTTCATTTAGTTATACCTCATTGTGATATATTGTTCAATCAATTACAAAAATGTAATATCGATGTCATAACAGTAAATAAGTGTATTGGCGTTTTTAATAGTAAAATTGAAGACATCAGAAATAAAATTTTGAATAACTATTTGGAGGAGACATCCGTGCAATCTGTCCAGAGATGTAAAACGGAAGAATCAAAAAGGAGAATTTCATTAGAAGTTTGTGATATAATTACATCTGAGATTAAAAACAGGTTTGGCTTCAGTAATCATTTAGCAGTGTCTCAGTTATTTCACGCAGATCGATTTAAAGATTATAAAAAAAGCTTTCCTCAAGATATGTTTAAATTAGTTAAAACGGAGTATCCAGTCATAAATCATTTGAAACTTAAAACTGAATTAGAAGTATTATATAGCCGAGAAGATTTTTCCAATAGTGAAGGTGCGGTTGCTTTGTTACAGCTTTTTATTAACAATAATTTGTGCAATACTTTTTCTGAAAGTGTCAAACTGTTAAAAATCTTGTGTACTCTCCCTATGACTACCGGCGAAAGTGAACGTTGTTTTTCCACCTTAAAAAGAATAAAGACATTTTTAAGAAATACCATGGGTCAGGAAAGGTTATCTTCTTTAGCTATGCTTACCATAGAAAGGGCATTAATAAAGAAGATAAAAGACTTTAATAAAAAAGTAATTAACCACTTTGCATCTCAAAAAGACCGAAGGATCGACTTGGAATTTAAATCACTTTAAGAGGTAGGTAATACAGTAAACTTTTCTAATTGACCTCCCTGTCTCTTGACCCACGAACCGCCACTGATATCATTAATGCAAAGTTTAAAATTTAGTTTTGGTTCTAAAGTATTTATGGGAAGTTACTGGTTTTCTGTTATCAGTTTATTTTTAATGTTTTTATTATGTCAATAAACACAAATTACCTGATAAAGAAATCCAAAATACAACGATATTATCCACTCGAGTCGAAACTATATAAATTCGTGATTTTGTTGAATTTTTTGTGATGGCAACGCCTACAGTATGATCATGGAAATTTCGCGTCGTTCAAAAGCTGTTGTTTTTTTAATAACACCACCACGAGCGTATACCTACCTGTGTTACAAATAATACGGTAAAATCTGTAGAAAATATAATTTCTCAGGTCGACATGATAGAATGCAGAACATTTTAACATGTTATGCTTCTGCAGCTAATAAAATTTTCGCAATTTCTTAATATTTTAAATGAAAATCGTTTTTTTTTATTGACTTCTACAGATTATAAATGTCTTTTCCATATATTGCATATAAGATATCGGACTAATGTACCGTCACATTTTAGGTAACAAAATTTGTCTATATGCTTATAAAATGTAAGTTGAAAAGAGTAAAGGTGAACCCAACATCGTTATACACACTCGAGTTCATTTGAAGTGAATCACTCACTAAATTCAAACCGTCACAACTTTTAAACTATTCGTACTCGATGTAATTAAATGATTTTTCTTTTGTTTCAATTGTTCTTTTGCCTACATAATCTGTTTCTCATTTGTTTTTGACTTTTGGTTAAATTCCTACAGTTCGTTTAGTTGTTATGTGTTTATTTACATTTTCTTAAATGCATCTGTCAGTTTTGCCTCTAATGGTAGAAACATGTGTATCACCCTGTATAATAGAAGGACTTTTCCTAAATTAGGAACACTTTTTAGTTTTCGAATATCTGTAACATTGTTTAAAAAAATATTTTCTAATGTTATACATTTTAGCTACACCCTTTAAATAAAAAAAATGGTGGTTTTATTACTTCTACCCCTTAAATATGCCACTGTTGCACCCCATTTAGCCAAGCCCTAAATCCCCCACTACTACTCGATGTAATTAAATGAGTTTTCTTTTGTTTTAATTGTTCTTTTGCCTACACAATCTGTTTCTCATTTGTTTTTGACTTTTGGTTAAATTCCTACAGTTCATTTAGTTGCTAGGTGTTTCTTTACATTTTTTTAAAGGAGCTGCAGGTTTTACCCGTAATAGTAGAAACATGTGTATCACCTTGTGTAATAGAAGAACTTTTCCTAAGTTTGAAACGCTGTTTGGTTTTCGAAAATCTGTAATATTGTTTAAACCTTAGATTAATAATACTAGAATATGAGTAACAAAACATAAAAAGTTGTCCGATTTATCTACATCCCACGCGAGATACGTAAATATTATCGCTGGTTTAATTCCTGTTGGTCAGAATTATGAATACAGCACGAAGAAACCCGATCGATGCCCGATCTATCACCGTCTTGACAACAAATAGTGTTCTGTAAGAGGACGTTTGTCATTTTAATCTGTGTTTTTAAGTGATTTTAAAGTTTTGTTATTTGGTACAGTGATTACTGATTAGTAGGGCTGTCAAGAATGTTCCGTGGGACAGTGGCGTACGCGAAATTAACTAGTACGAGAAACAATAAACTATTACAATTTATAACAATGTATGTAAAACTTACCCTCTTAACTAGCTTGATGAATTAGCTTGCTTATCACAAACTGGAGGAGATGTGTAGCCATTTTGCAGCATCAGGTATGTTTCTATGGATGTCTCCATGATGTTCGCTTTCGTGATAATATATTCTTATATTTTAAAAACGACTGTTCGACATCTACTGATGTAATACACGCATACGTAAAATAGTCTTTGAACGCACTTGACGGATCTGGGGCTGCACCATCACATATTTGTCTTAATTTGGTAAACCGGTGTCTTTATTTAACACACTTGCGAACTTTTCTTTAACGCGCTAATTTGTAGCGTCACCTATGGCGTGTAGCAGTAGATTTACTTCGTCCACTATTTGCAGTGACTCCGCTAACGGCAACGCACTGTTTTCTAATTTTTTTTATGCTTTCATGTAATGATTTATAGTTCTTCGCAATATTTCTTAAAGCTGTTTCAACGGAAATATCTTCGAATTTTGTCTGGCTTTCCTTAATAGCTGCAGCCTCATCTGGATTGAATTGTAGTATCACAGCTTTTATTTGTTGGAAATATTCAGCATAATAAAAAGCTGCCTGCAACGATGTTCCCCAACGTGTAAGAATCGGCTGTGGTGGTTCAGGAATACCGGGACACTTGCTATAAAATGCACGGAGACGTTTAGGTGATTTAAGAAACACTTTTTTTGTACTTGCTATTAATGTATCTCTGGAAAACCTTTTCGAATAGTTTCTGCCACAAGATGTAAAGCATGCACTTTACACGTAACATGTATAAACGTACAACCTTGTTCTTGCAAAGAACGGCCTACCGAACGCATTGTCACGGCGCCATCAGTCACAAACATCAACAGTTGACTTTTTGACAGTTCAAATTTGTCTAACGTCTCCAGCACCACCCTGGTAATTGTTTCGCTAGTACACTGACTTAGTCTTTTGCTAGCTAGTAACAGTGGAACTGTCGAATAATAGACTGGACTGGAGAAAGAGTTTCGCGGTCAAGGTGAATGCCGGCGACAGTAAGTACATCTGTACTCTACGACCGTGATATACAAAAACGATTTGCAGCTTTACTGATTAGTAATCGATTTTTAGTTACATAAAATTCATTCATAAATATGTATTGAGAAACAATGACTAATAGTAATAAGTGTGTAGTGTATGGTCAAAGAGGAAAACCACGGGGTTGTTTATCTTTTCACAGGTAAGTAAACAAAACAAATCAGGGCCCGCATAATGCGAAAGTATGAAAGCTCAAAAATAACTAACATTAATGATAGCTTTACAAAAACAAAAACAACATTAGAGAATTACAATAATATAAATACGAAAGTATTTGAGGACGTAGAAACTACAAAAAAAATTATGCTGTGAAGCAGCAACAAAAAACTTATTTATCCTTCAACAAAACATAAGAAACGTGGTAAAAAATTTTAATGCATTTCTAGTGTTTTTGTGTTCTTTTGAGAACAGCTTTGATGTTATTGTCCTCACGGAAACATGGCAAATAACAGACGCAAATGATTTTAATTACAAGGGTATAAACAATATTATAATGAAGGGTTGCTATAACCAAAATGATGGTTGTTTAATTTATATTAAATCATCACTAAATTTTGAATGTATAAATAAAATTTGCAATGGAATAAGTTTTACCAGAATAAATATGTCAGAAAAAAAATAACTCCTATGGTATAACTGCTATATACAGATTCCCGATTTCACCTTGTGAAATGTTTGTCGATGATCTTGACACCTTTTTAATATTAAAAATGCGTCAAACACAATTAAATCGTGCTATAGGCATGGTACAAGGTGGTATGGTGTAAAGGACAGTTGCCGAGCACTTTACCCATTAAATGATTTACCTGATAAATAATTATTGATTAGCATAGCTTGGACCAAGATTTATAAATTATAAATCTTGAGCTTGGACACTGTTTCAAAATAATAATTCCCCTAATTACACGCATGCGATGGAGGACGCAGAGTAACAATTGCGAGAACCGACCAATTTTTAAAAACAACGCATTTCTATTCAAAATACCTCAACAATGAAAAAGTCTCTACGAATGATTAACGTTGCTACCTGATTGTTTAAATGCTCATAGACCTTTTAGATATCCTAGAATTTCTGTAGTAAATCGAATAAAGCGACTGAATTGGACGAGAGATCATATTGACGGGAGATTAGATCAATGGGGAAATTGTGTTTTTGCAAATGAATCCAGAATATGGTTGTTCCCAGATGATAACAGGATCCGTGTATGGAGAACCAGAGGTGAAAGATTTTTGGTACACCACGGCATTTCCAAGAGTTTCTATTGGCGGAGGCTCGTTTATGTTATGGGCTGCGATTATAGAGGAGATAGAGTCACATTTGTATAATTCCATGGTAATAAATGGTGAACGATACCTATAAACTTTGCGAGACCAGTCAGGCCAATTGCCGATACTATAAGACACGAATTTATTTACGTTGATGACAACGCCAGGCCTCATAGAACGGAACCTGTTATTCATTTTTACTTTCTTATACCTAATATAAAGAGGTATAGTAATCGTGATTATTTTGACCTTGAGATTTTGATTGATATATACGTATTGAATCCTCCTGAATCTATTCTGACTATTTTCTGAATGATGTCTGTCGGTGCGTGTGTGTCTGTGTGTGTGAGTGTGTATATCCGCCATAACTCAAAAAATACTAATGGGAGACTTCCCAAATTTGGCAGTTAAGATTTTAAACAACATCTTAGGTGACACATTAAATTTGGTAAATGTGGTACCACCAGAAGAGACATAATGAATGAAAGAAAAAAAAGGGTACAATTTCTGGAAAAAAATTAAACATTTTTATTGCATTTCTGGACGAATCTCGACGAATTATAATGAAAAAAACATAACATAACTTTTTGAGGTAAAGCTTTGGTACACATGTCCTAAAGGCCAAAGACAACGAAAAATTCGACGATGAGCAAAATGGGCCAGCTGAAAGAAGGTTTACGGGACCCTCACTTGTTTGTATTTGCTTTTACAAAAAAATATATTCTTGACGAAAGATTATAAACCATGTCTACTGTATCAAGCCAATAAAAGATATTTTCCAAGTACTTAAATAGAGCTGATGTAAACTGAAATTTTTTACACATTTGACCTCATAAAATGGGGTTAAGATAAATTTAACAGTTTGACATTTGAAATGTCTAATTTAGTTACAAAAATGTCAATGTCAATAAGAAGAAATTATTAAAATATATGACATGAATTATTATTGACAGTATCGAATGACGCTGATAATTAACTATTTAAAAATTTTAATGAAACATTTCAAGGCATGCTATTAACATTTATTTGAGGTAAATGAAGAATTAAATAGAATTATCTTTCTAGATCGGGATGATATACTGGTATAAGAAAGTTATGTGCTGGTCACATCAGATATTTTTTCAAGAAGGAAACCTAAATCACATGGAATGGTCTGCTATTTTACCATATGCCAATCCAATAGAACATGTTTGGGACTAACTAAAGAGACAAATAAGAGTCGCGCTGAACCACCAAATTGAATTAGAAGATATTGTCACAGAAGAATGGAACAGGATTCCACAAAACATTATTTATTGATAATATTATAGACAGCATGTCAAGGCATTGTCAAGCAATCGCGCAGGCTAGAAGCGGGCCCACTCGTTAGTAAATTTAGTTGTTTAATTTGGTATGTGAAAAACACTTGCCTTTTTTGTTAATTTATATTAATTTCTTATTGTACTTGTTGTATTTGTTTATGTAGTTGTAGCTTTGCGTATATCTAATTGATTTAAAATAAAGTTTTATGGCCTTACATAATACAAGTTTTGCATAGGATGGCAATTGAAACAAGTTAGAAATATAATAAATAACAAGTCGCCTATGACTGTGGCCGCATGTGAGTATCACTGTATTTTATAATACCGCATTGAGTTTTTCTTTTAAAAAATTTTAATTGTAAAAAAGTTCTGTTTGAAAAATCATAAGGTGTCATCCCCTTTACTACTTTTATATAACTGTCTTCCATGAGTAGATATTGCTCACTACTGGCGGTTCTTCTATAGGGTCATTTGGTCAATGACCTCCCACATACAAACAAAAAAATAGCGTTATTCATTTTCTGAAGTTTAAAAATACATAATATATATATATATTTTTAATATTCTTAAAAAATATATTAAAGTTTCTAGTTCATTCTATGCACAATATTAATCAAATATCTAGGATTTCGTATCCCCCCCGAGCACCGAGCCTCTACATTCATATTCATTACATTATTCATTTATAGAATTTAAAAATCTTAGGTCAATCCACAACTTGTCCTCAAAGCTAGCTACGGACCGCATTTACAACGAATTGAAGTGAAATAGAGTTATGCGCGAATCGTCAGAAAGCAAAAGAGACAGAAAACACTGGCGGGGACAATGTCCCTGACACATTTTACGGAAACGGGACGCACGAAGTTTGTTCAGTAGAGCAGTCTTGTCTTAATGCTGACTAGATACGCGTTGGTCGATAAATTCTGTCGCGTTGTTTTTAATGTTTTTATTTGTGAACATTTTATTAGTAAATCTCTACTTGTCGTGAAATTAAGTAAAACAGTGTTTTTGGTGTTTACTATTAAATATGAGTGTTGTACAAAATTTATTAAAACTGAAATATGGACATAAGTTGGGTTATGAAGACCGAGTGAAATTCAAAGGTGGTGGCCGTCCAAAACCTAATATGACGATAAAGCAAACATCTCTTGATTAGAAAAAAAGAAGTTAATAGGTATTTTCGAAATTCAATGTACGATTTATCCGAGTGGATTTGCGGATGCGAGGTAAAAAATGCATTTTTTTGTTTCCCATGCCTGTTATTTGGTGATGATCCTGATCCTATATGGTCCAAAATAGGTGTAACTGACTTGAAACATTTAAAAATAAAAGTACAGAAACATTCGCTCGCATTAAGTCATATGAATAACTGTTGTAGTCTAGCAACACTTGGTACAGTTGATATTAGAATGCAGTTAGACAGTGCCTATAGAAAAATTTTAAAAGCTTCAGCAAATTTTATTCATTGTTACGCTCATCAACTAAATTTAATTTTACAAAAAGCATCAAGTCAGGATAAAAGCATAAAAATTTTTTTTTGCTAATTTACATAGCTTTTCTTCATTCTTTGGAAAAACGCCAAAAAAAAACAGCCGTGTTAGATAATGTTGTTAAGGTGAGATTACCTAAAGCGGCTCCAACAAGATGAAATTTTAATATAAAGTGCATAGAGATTGTTTATACCTATCGAACATAATTATTAGATTGTTTAGAAAAAATCATTGATAATGAATCAGAAAACAACACTCTAAACCAAGCTATTGGTTTAAAAAACTACTTACAAAATGAACATTTTCTTTACTGGTTAAATTTTTTTTCATTTAGTTATGCCTCATTGTGATATATTGTTCAATCAATTAGAAAAATGTAATATCGATGTCATAAGAGTAAATAAGTGTATTAGTAAAATTGAAGCCATCAGAAATAAAATTTTGAATAACTATTTGAAGGAGACATCCATACAGTCTGCCCAGAGATGTAAAACGGAAGAATCAAAAAGGAGAATTTCATTAGAAGTTTGTGATATAATTACATCTGAGATCAAAAACAGGTTTGGCTTCAGTAATCATTTAGCAGTGTCTCAGTTATTTCACGCAGATCGATTATATAAAAAGCTTTCCTCAAGATATGTTTAAATTAGTTAAAACGGAGTATCCAGACATAAATCATTTGAAACTTAAAACTGAATTAGAAGTATTATATAGCCGAGAAGATTTTTACAATAGTGAAGGTGCAGTTGCTTTTTTACAGCTTTTTATTAACAATAATTTGTGCAATACTTTTTCTGAAAGTGTCAAACTGTTAAAATCTTGTGTACTCTCCCTATGACTACCGTCGAAAGTGAACGTTGTTTTTCCACCTTAAAAAGAATAAAGACATTTTTAAGAAATACCATGGGTCAGGAAAGGTTATCTTCTTTAGCTATGCTTACCATAGAAAGCGCATTAATAATTAAGATAAAAGACTTTAATGAAAAAGTAATTGACCACTTTGCATCTCAAAGAGACCGGAGGATCCAATTGGAATTTAAATCACTTTAAAAGGTAGGTAATACAGTAAACTTTTCTAATTGTACCTCCCTATCTCTTGACCCACGAACCGCCACTGTTGCTCAGCAAATTTTACTTCTGTAAGTTGAGTGAATTTCGACAAAAGAATATAAAATGCGCTAATTTTAAACAAGTTTATATGAGAAATCCCTCTTAATTTTTGTCAACGACTATCAGTCAGATATATACACCTATTTTCGAAACACACAGGATGTTAAACATCAATTAGAGTTCGCTTTTTCCAATAGGCTGCTCTGGTCCAGTTTTGAACTCTTCCTCCCACATAGATATCAAACTTAGGTATAGTAATATACAAAATACTGCTACTGTGCAAAATAACAACATAATTGTACCTGCTGGTGTCTAAAGCTTCTGAATATTTGTTACATCGATACAGTCGATACTGGTGTTAAATTACAAGCATATATGGTGGTAATTTGAGGAAACCGTACAAGAAATATGAATGTTCCTTGTGCTAGTTGAGTTGTCTCCCTAGTAAACTGTAATACCTTTTGTAGCAAGTATAAAAATTATATGCGGTACGTAACATAAAACCTAAGAAATTGTTTTAATTATTGAATAAGTGATATAAAGAATATCGTTTTAGTGGAAAATGGAAATAGAGGAAATAAATACACGGCCGTGTTTACCGGTGCAAAAAATTAGTTTTGGTTTGGGGCACATATTCAACGATTTGTGTGCGGCTATGTGGTTCTCTTACACATTGTTTTATTTACAAGTTGTTTTAACTATTGAATCCACAACAGCAGGAACTTTGTTAATGGTTGGTAAGTAAAAAAAACAATACACAATTTTGCTTTATAGTAATATTTTGATTTTTATATATTCCATTCCAGATATTTTTAAATTAATTGCGGATATTCTAGCAAAATTACTGAAGTGGCAACAATGTAAAACTAATTTGCGATTACATATTTTTAACATCTTCAGTAAGTAAAACCCAATAAAATTCAGATTTTCCCCAGTCTAACTGAAAAATATCTGGAATAATATATAGGGTGTCCCATAATTAGGTACCTTTCGTCGAAGGGGTGATAGAACTAGTAAAAATAAGTTGAGTTTTATGTATAAACATTTCCCTTATCAGTTCATAAGGGAGCTACGACCCCTTAAAGGGGGTAAGTAGAATATATTTATTGGCCAATAAATTCGAAATTTAATTTCGACCATTTGGACCACATATCTTGTCAAAGTTTTATTTAATCACGATTTGTTGGGGTTGTTACAGAGGGGGTGAGGTTGAATTTTCGCCATGATTTTCTTGTCTTATTTTTTTTTAAACATTTAAAGCAAAAAATAGCACTAATGTTATAAACTGCATAAAAAAACGCTCTTACTAAATTTCGATAGGAGCTATCGTTTTGGATTTATTTGTATTTAAATATTGTAATGTAATCCATTCGCTAATTGTAACTTAAATAGTAAGTAACTCAAAGTTTGGTATTTGTCAGTTATTTTTATAGCAGTTGCCTTTGTTTTATTATTCGCGTAATTTTATAGTGATATATTGTTGAAATTGTTATATTGTTGAAATTATTTAGTGAATATTCGTTTAATATTGGGCGAAGGCAGGGGAAATTCAGGAAATATTGAAGAGGATATATCAAAGTGTCGACAATAGGTCAAATTAAAATGCTATTTTACCTATGTTTCGTTTATCGTATATAAACTTCCTCTGGTTCAATAGCTAAACTGAAAATATGAGGCATTTGCTTGAACTCAGCATTGTATTACTACAGAAATTTCTATGATATAAAAAGAGTTGTACTACAGTTGGATGCTAAAGGCAGCTACTGTCGATCCTAGTGTCCAAAAGATTTAGAATTTATACACCCAAGCTTTTCACGAATCCCTCTCGCTATAGAAGAACCCGAATGTCGACCAAAAACAAGGGTTTGATCTTCGACAATATAAAATAAGCGGCAGGCAAGGGAAAATAGAAATATTACGAGCAAGGAGAATTAATTGAGTAAACTTCTCAGATAAGGTCAGATTTGAGTGGGGCGTTTAGCCATAATACAGCGAATGAGGTGTCAGATGTTGGGTGGGGAGGTAGCCGATATAAATTTCCCCAATTTTGACATAAATATAGCACTAAGCACGCTAGGATATTCCTAGTAGTGTATATCAATTATCTGGAGATATCTCTGAACACGTAGAAAGTGTTTCATAGAACAATCCTGGTTTTGTCACACTTCACCTACTACATGGCAAAGAAGTGGATTGTTTATGGTTTCAAATAAATATGACGTCTTTACGAATGCTCCCCTATTTTAAATGTGCTCCAATAACATCTGTCGAGATAGAACGTTCCATTTTAACATGTAAATGAATTTTTGCAGATAGGCATCGGATTTTAACAGCAGAACATATGGAGCAACTTTTAATAATATACTTCTCTTGTAAGGAATAATACCGCAGCAATAGCTGTAATTGTTGGTGTAAACTGTTAGTGCCAATTACTTTCACTTTATTACCTCATCTAGCCTTTTTTAGAACCTCTACACTACAAGGTAAGTAATGAAAGGTATTAGCTTGCAGTAATAGATTAAAAAATATTTGGTTTTAATTGGCATATAAATTAATAACAAATATTCCTTTACGTCGACACTGTTTTTTGGTTTTTGTTTTTGACGCCATGACTCGCCAATATCCGACCTCTGGTCATGAAATACAGCATCTTTTTCTAGTGGCAAATGCAGCAGACTTGTGCAGCATTGCTTTTTCTTGGAATACGGCTTCTGTCCCTCTCAGTTGGCGATCTAGTGTTTTGGTATCGCGAAACAAGTCTAGAAATGATATCTTGAGTCACATTGAATTCCGCAGTGATCTTGACTTGATTTCGTCCAGCACGAATTATTCCAATGGCCATATTTTTTCTTCTGGAGTTCACTTTCTTCTTGGTGTATTGTAATTGAGAACAAATGTTATTACGAGTTCACAATCAGAAATATTAATGGTCTGCTAATGGTATCCTGTCGAGTAGATTCAAAAGCACCAATATTACTCCAATAATTGCAGCAAACCTATATTTTTTTTGTAGTTTTTTTTTATTGAATTGTTTTATGTCTATCTAGTGAAGAAAAAAAATAATTGGGAACACTTGTGGCACATGTTAAAATTTGTAATATCCTTAACTTTCTTGGAGTAGTGTAGCTTTATTTTATTGTGTAACTTAAAAAATGTATTAAAAAAACTTGATTTTCGGAAAAACTGTAACTGATATTGGAGACTGTACGCTGATAAAGTGAATAAATTTATCGGTGAATTTCCGGATTTGTTCTATGATGAATGTAAAATAATTTGTAAAGTTTGTGATCAAGAAATGAGACAACAGCAACGTGAGAGCAGTTCACCACGTGATCACAAAATTGTTTAGTGCAGAGTTGCCAGATTGTGAAAGTGTGATTATGTCATCACTGATGACTAAGCCTGGCCAAGGTCATTAATCCTACAGAGAGGTACTGGGTATGCATCATATCATAATACTTGAATAAGTACAATAATAAAAACAAAAATATTTTATATATTGTGTGATGTATGTTTTTGTACTATTTTTGTTCGCTTTAAATTCTTTTTTTATGTATTTCCTTATATTTTGTAAGCTTAGTGCTGCACATTATTATTAAACTGTTAAATGACGTTCACACATGTACATTGTATATCTAAGTGATAACTAATAATAAATAAATAAAATAAATGGAAATAAATTTTATTAATACTGGTCAGTTGTCTCAGTAAGCGATGTTCGCTGTGGTGAAAAAATATGTTTGTATTTTGAAAAAGACCGTTCGACATCTACGAAAGTAATACAGGCATAAGTAAACACTCTGTGAACTCACTTAACGCAGCTGTAGATGCACCATCACAAATTTGTCTTAATTTGGTAAAATCAGGATCTTTCCGTAATACACTATCGAATTTTTCAATAACAAGCTTCTTTTTTGCGTCATTTATAGTCTGTAGCTGTGTATTTACGTCATCCACTATTTGCAGCGATTCCACTAACGACACCGAAGTATTTTGCAATTTTTCTATTGCGTCGTGTAGTCCTCTATAATTGTTATAAACAGTTTTTAAATCCGTTTCAAGGGAAACATCTTGAAAGCTTGTCTGGCTTTCCTTAATAGCTGCAGCCGCATTAGGGTTGAACTGTAGTATCACAGCTTTTATTTGTTTAAAATATTCAGCATAATAAAAAGCTGTCTTCAATCACGTTCCCCAACGTGTAAGAATCGGCTCTGGTGGTTTCGGAATACCAGGACACAGTGTGTGAAATGCTCGAAGCCGTTTAGGAGATTTGAGAAATACATTTTTTTGTATGTGCTATTAATGTATCTACCTCTGGAAAACATTTTCAAATCGTTTCTGCTACAAGATGGAACGCATGCACTTTACACGTAACATGTAAAAACCTACAATCGTCTCTTTTGAAGAAAACGGCCCACCAAACGCATTGTCGCAGCACCGTCGTTGACAGTTCAAATTTTCGAAAGTCTCCAACACCACCCGCGTAATTGTTTCGCCAGTACACGCACTTAGTCTTTTGCTAGCTAGTAAAAGTGGAAATATTGGTTTAACAGGGTCGAGTACACGTACTATAACATTTAAAATAGAATTTTTTTTTATAATCTGCCGTCTCGTCAACACATAACCACAGCCGTATATTTTTTAATGCACATTTAATCCTATTTACAATGCCTTCACGAACACTTGGTACATATCTACGTAACGATGAACGACTTGGTAAATTCACCTGGGGATTGTATTTATTCCAGAACTCCCGAAATGCTGGTTTATCCAATATGCGCAGGTGAACATTAACAGTAAATCAAACATAAACTGAGGTTCCAAAGAAGACACGCCATTTTTTTTATTTTTATGCCGGTTACTATTGACATGAATTTTGCAGCCGTATTTATTCCAGCACATTAAGTCTCGATGACAAACTTTACAAATTATTTTACATCCATCATAGAATAAATCCGGAAATTCACCGATAAATTTATTCACTTTATCAGCGTACGGTCGTTTTCTACTCTTTACGCTCAACATTATTTATTATTTATTAGTACTCTATGCATCGACCGACAGATAACAACTGAAGTGTGCCGTGTCATCGTCATCGTAAACAAGCGCGCGATGGCATTGGTATTGCGTCTGACCCTGAATCTACCATCGCAGGCCAGGCTTATCGATAACTTAAATAATTTGGGCGCTGAAGCGTGGAGAAACGGACATACATATAGATAAACTCACCGACCGAGCGACATCATCACGAAAATCATTTCTTTGGTACCAAGGGAGTCCAAAACGCACAATCCGTTACAGTGCCGTATCCAAATGCGAAAAATTCACTCCACTATAACATTTTTATTAGTATTTTTATATTTAAAAATAAATAGGTTGAAGGCAATGTTAGCTTGCATATACTGTAATTGTTAAAAAATATGTAATATTCCTATAAAATAAAGATGTTAGTTAATGAATCATAATTTACTCGAGATACAAATACACATTTTTTTTATTAAATATGTTTTTGTTTCTTGTTTGAGAGTTTGTTTTTTGTTTCGTTTGAGATCCCCGTTAATACGCCACTGCCGTTAAAATCTTCGTAACTAAAATCTTTTTTTTCTTTTAGGGCAAGTCGTGGATTCACTAGCGACACCACTGGCTGGCTGGGCTATAGACTACACGGGCCATCGTCGGCTGTGGCATTTAGCAGGTTGGTTTACGAGAGTGTAAAAAATATACGGCATTTTCGAACAGATTTTTTTTTTAGGTACTGTCGCTGTTTCTATAGGTTTTTCGTTAATATTTTCTTTAAAACCGACGACATTTACTACGGCAATATTAATATATTACATATCAGTAATAACGCTTTTCCAAATAGGCTGGGCGATTGTACAAATTTCACATTTGTCTATTATACCGGAAATCTCAAGAAGCCATAGTCATAGTTCTGATTTGATTGCAATAAGGTAAGAGATGAATTTCAGATGAAATTATTTCTATTATGCTTGTGTTAAGGCTGCAACACCAAAGTAGGTGATTCCTTGGATCATTCTACGAATGAAAGTTCCTGAAAAACTAGTGTTTTCCACATAACTAGAGAATCGTCACGGGCGTTTCGCCAACCAAGTTGGAATCATCCGGAGATGATTAAACTAATGTTATACTAACACTGTATCCAAATTATACCTAAGCTATTGTCACTATTCGGTGAACAGTGAGCCACTAAGCAATAGAGCGAGGCTATTTAGGTGTGCGTGCGCGCGCGTGCGTGCGTGCGTGCATGCGAAAAAAAGATACAATTTCAGGAAAAAGATTAACAAATTTTATTGCATTTCTGAACGAATCTCGACGAATTATAATGAAAAAATAATTTTATGGAAGAAAATCTGTCTGCATGTCTGTAGTATCGCGATAACAGCCACAGTTTTTGAGATAAAGCTTTCAAATTTGGTACACATGTTCTAAAGGCCAAACAAAATGATTAATTCGATGATGAGTAAAATTGGTCCGCTGAAAGGAGGTCCACGGGACCCAAACTTTTTTTGTATTTGCATTTACTAAAAATTATATTCTTGATGAACGATTATAAATCATGTCTACTATATCAAGCCAATAAAATATATATTCCAAGCACTTAAATAAAGTTGATGTAAACTGATATTTTTTTACACATTTGACCTCATAAAATGGGGTTAGGATAAATTTAACAGTTTGACATTTGAAATGTCTAATTTGGTTACAAAAATGTCAATGTCAATAAGAAGAAATTATTAAAATATATGATATGAATTATTATTGACAGTATCGAATAACGCTGATAATTAATTATTTAAAAATTTTAATAAACATTTCAAGGCACGCTATTAAAGTTTAATCGAGGTAAGTGTAGAATTAAATAGAATGATTTTTTTTTACACCAGTATGATATATACTGATATAAGAAAGTTATGTGCTGGCTACATCCAACATTTTATTATTATATATGCTTTGTGGAATCGGATTACGAAATTTGTTTTCCGAAATAATGAATGATAAAAAGTTATGAAAATAAATTTAGCACAAATGAGCGATATCTACGCCACTGATGAAATGAAAAATCTGATAAACCTATCAAAAATGAACTTTACTCTAAAAACAGTATGTGTCAAATTTCAGATTTTTGTCTTTGAAGGTTCTCTAGTTATATGGAAAAAATTAGTTCTTCTACGAGCTCTTCAAAGAGCTGTGGCTCCTTCCGGACGCATATTCGGACATATGCTCACTGGAACTTTTTTCTTAGAATGACCCAAGAAATCACCTCCTTGAATTTTTACGCAAACTTAGGAACCACCCTATTTACAGGGTGTTCAACGTAACTATTTTCCTAATTTTTTAAAATGGTAAAAAAATTAAAAATTCTTTCTTACAGCATTTTTCATGTACTTTTGAAATATATTATCATCAGATCACATTGAGATCTAAAAATATACTGCGGGTGTAAATGTGTTTTTCTTTAATGTATTTTTCTCCGTGTATTTTTACGTATTTGGATTTGTCTACTTTTTATGATTTCAAAAATATACAAAACCCATTTGCAATAATAGAAGCAATAAAACACTAAATTATATTTATTTTATCTTTACAATAATCATAATTGGAAGAAGACCGATATAAAAGTTATTGAAATGAAATTATTGCATTATAAAAGATGTTATACATATATTATGACTAGAGCTGTCCGAGGTCACCTGGCCGACAGAGCCGTCATATGACTCATATGTTTACATCATATCATAATACTTGTATAAGTACAGTAAATGGAAATCAATTTTAACAATAATGTTACATTTTATAAAAATTTGTATAAAACTCACCCTTTTAAGCAGATTTATGAAGTAATTTGGTTGTCGTCATCACAAAGTGGGAAGATCTATAGTATAATAGCATCAGGTATGTTTCTACAGCTGTTTCCGTCAGCGATGTTCGCTTTGGTGAAAAAATATGTTTTGCATTTTGAAAATGACCATTCGACATCTACGGATGTAATACAGGCATAAGTAAAACAATCTGTGAACTCACTTAACGAAGTTGTAGATGCACCATCACAAATTTGTCTTAATTTGCTAAAATCAGGATCTTTCTGTAATACACTCTCGAATTTTTCACTAACGCGATTATTTTTTGCGTCATTTATAGCCTGTAGCTGTGTATTTACGTCATCCACTATTTGCAGCGATTCCACTAACGACAACGAACTATTTTGCAATTTTTCTATTGCGTCGTGTAGTCCTTTATAATTGTTATTAATAGTTTTTAAATCTGTTTCAAGGGAAACGTCTTGAAAGCTTGTCTGGTTTTCCCTAATAGCTGCAGCCTCGTTAGGGTTGAACTGTAGTATCACAGCTTTTATTTGTTGAAAATATTCAGCATAATAAAAAGCCGCTTTCAACCACGTTCTCCAACGTGTAAGAATCGGCTCTGGTGGTTCAGGGATACCAGGACACTGTCTGTGAAATGCTCGAAGCCGTTTAGGAGATTTGAGAAAAACTTTTTTGTATTTGCTATTAATGCATCTACCTCTGGAAAACATTTTCGAATCGTTTATGCCACAAGATGTAACGCATGCACTTTACACGTAACATGTAAAAACCTACAATTGTCTCTTTGAAGAGAACGGCCTACCATGCGCATTGTCGCAGCACCATCAGTCACAAACATCAATACTTGACTTGTTGAAAGTTCAAATTTTTCGAATGTCTCCAACACCCCGTAATTATTTCGCCAGTACACGCAGTTAGTCTTTTACTAGCTAGTAAAAGTGGAAATGTTAGTTTAAGAGGGTCCAGTACACGTACTATAATATTTAAAATAGAATTTTTTTTACAATCTGTCGTCTCGTCAATACATAACCAGAGCCGTGTATTTTTTAATCTACATTTAATCCTATTTACAATGTCTTCACGAACAGCTGGAATATATCTACGTAACGATGTACGACTTGGTAAGTTCACCTGGGGATTGTATTTATTCCAAAACTTCCGAAATGGTTGTTTATCCAGTATGTGTAGCGGAATATTACAGGCTATTAACATTAACAATAAATCAAACATAAACTGAGTTGTCAAAGGCATGCCATTTTTTTTATTTCGATGTTGCACGGTGTTGATGACGACGACAATCTGTTTTGTGCCAGCACATTAAGTCTTGATTACAAACTTTACAAATTATTTTACATCCGTCATAGAATAAATCCGGAAATTCACCGATAAATTTATTCACTGTGTCCGCGTACGGTCGTTTTTACCCTTTGGCGCGTTTGACATTATGTATAATTTATAGGTACAACCTCACGCATTAACCTTTCAAATAAGACTGCAGCGTAAATCACTTCTAAATTGGCACGTGTGACGCCATCGCAAGACCGTGGCTGTACTCCAGCCACCTCGACAGCTCTAATTATGACTACCGTTGTACAAATTGCATCTTTTGATACGTTATTTTTTACATGATTTAAAACAAATATTATTATTTAAGAAATTTATTTCGTTGTGAATTTTTTCTTGATAATATCAATGATCAAAATTGGTTTCTTGATAAACTTTGTTTTTTAAAATGACCCCACAAAATGTACCTAAGAGATGAGTTTGTATTTTATGGAATTGTCTCGTGATGTACAGGTTATGTACATATGGAAAAAGTGCCACTGATTTAGATGCTTTTATACTTTGAAAAAGAAGACTTCACTACAAATTATGAAGTATTTTCAAATATTACACATAGGAATATTGTCAATTACCTAGTTTTTGAGCGTAGTGTCTAAACAATAGAAGAATTTAGGGCATTCAAAAATCTTGAAATACACAACCAGTTTGTTTCTGGTTTGGTGAAGGAAGTTCTTTGTAAGAAATTTCCCACACAAAAAGCTTGTTGCAAAGGAAAGAATTAATTATTATCAGCGTCAGTAGCAGAGATTTCTTACTCTTACACTGTAATTTATTACCATAAATTTGTTATATTTACCATTTACCAGGCTACCATTATAAGATGAAAAAAATGTGTAGTTGTTTAAATGGGCAATGATAATCAAGCATAAAATAAATGTTAAGTACATTAAACGAATGATTTGCAAATCTTATAAGAATTCAGGACAATTCATTGTTCACACGCGACGCACTCAAAGTCTGATCACAAGTCAATGGATGGTTCTAGGTACCTAGAGTGTTCGAACTTTTTTTGCATTTACATATTTTTCTTCAAGAAGACAATATAATTAAACAGCCTTACTTAATTGCTTCTGCGCCGAATATACAGACCTGGGCTGTAAGGAACTCCAGCAAGCTCAGCTACTTCCACAAGTAGCATGGCCTTCCCAACACAAACTTTACCAAGTTTAATCGAAATTTTTAACCACCCAGCAACACCGAATTTGTTCCTGAGTGCGCGCGATGGCACTGCTTCGTAAATAACTATTTCTCCCGCACAGTAGCGGCGCACTAAATAGCTAATACAATAAATAGTAAAACTATTCTATTCGAATTTGAAATTTAACTGATAATTCAAATCATCTCCAAATTATTTATCTAAAAAAACCGTTACAGCACAAAAACACAGATATTGTGAAAAATAACAAATGTAATGATTCTGTGGAAAAATGTTAATCAATCAGCATAAACCAAAACAGATATCGATTTGTTTTCTTTCAGTCTGAAAACTGTGACGTCACTTGCACGGGGCCTATATTTATCTTTCAACAATTTCTAACCGATTGATGTGGATTTCCTCAAAATATAGTAATATGTTTAGCTTAAATCCTTTATATTTAGAATATGTTTCTCCTTTCGTCTTTTGGCATTTGTTAACTTTTGATAACTCTAAACACTGTTTCTGTTGTCTTCTTAAATATAAATATTGATGATTGCCTCCTCTGTGGATACTTTCTTCCATAGTCTGTTAAAGCCGCTGATGCGTTTTAATTATTTCCAATACACACCACATACACATCATTATTTTCTTCCCTAGAATAATAATGCAATTTTAGTAGAAAACAAGAAACATGTCAGCAACTAACCGTATGAGCTATTAGAAATATCAAAATATGTTTACGTTAAATGTTTTATCACGGCCTCCTAAGAGTGATTTAAATCATTTATCCCTTGGAAATCGAGGTTTTTTTATTAGTAAATTTCTTAATATTACACGAAGTATACAAGTATTGTACATTTGATATCAGAAAAAATTGATTAATCCAGGTATGTAAAAATATATAGGGTGTTCTATTAAAGAAAAACACATTTTTTACACACACTGTATATTTTTAAATATCAATATAATCTGATAAAATATTTAAAAAGTACATGAAAAATTCAATAATTTTTTTATTATCTTAAAATTTAGGAAAATATAGGGGTAGCGAGTTACATTGAACACCCGTACATCGCTAAATTTTCTCCTAATTCTACGATTTTGTATTCATTTATTTTTGGGAATATTTCTTGATATATCGTTAGTTTTCTTGTATTCTGTAAATACCACAAAAATAATTTTCAAAAAACGTTTTGTTCTTCTATTTTTGGGATACTTATACTCCAGTTTGTTTAAAAATTTCTATGTTCATATCTCTATTTTTTAGGTATACTGCATCAGTATGTTGCAGCTTATCCGTGTATTTAATAACCCTGATTATTCTAAAAAATGACGAAGAATCAAATACCATAGGCCCCAATGATTTTTATAAGTTTAAGGTAAATAACGAAAATTCTGTTTCAGAGACTCGGAGGTAGCGATTAATACGATGTGTCACCACGTAAATATTGTTTCCATATGCATCTATTCTATTTAGGTATAGAGTTAATAAAATAATTATTGATTTGATCAGGATCTCTTAATTCCTGGGGAATATCAGACGATTTATATTTATTATAAATATTTAATTTATTTAAAGTTTTCCATATTTTTGAATTTTTTGTAGTTTATTTTTAATTCATTTTTTATATATGTATATATATATATATATATATATATATATATATATATATATATATATATATATATATATATTTTTTTTTTTTTTTTTTTCTCTTCGAATTGATGCAGTAACGCTTTTCTAAGGTCAGCCGGGCTTAAGTCGGAGAACGAGGGATTCATTATGGCCTGCCAAGATGGTGTTATCAACACCTTGGTCTACCTTAGCCGTGTGTAGCGTGTAGAGGTTCCTGACGTCAAGTACAGGACCTGCCGTCAGACGCCGGAATCACTCATGCACATACTATCTGGATGACCTATATACGCTATTTCGGCCTATATCCACCAATATAACGCGGTGTTACGAGTGCTATACTACCATATAAAGGCACTCGTACGGGGTAGACCAGACACCAGTCAGTGCTGCCTTACGTCCTCGGAGATGTTGAGTCCGTTGTCGAGAACGAGAAATGCCGGATTTACCCGACGGTCAGGCTAATCCAAGCCAACAAGCCTAACATCACAGAGAACCTCGTCCTCGACCATCAACTCAAGGTGATGTATGTCATCGAGTTCTCGGCACCTGCGGAGAAAAACATCACCTTGAAGGAGGAGGAGAAACGGACCAAATACCGCAATCTCCGGTACGAGCTCCAAGTGCAGAACCCAGGCTACTCGGTCAAAATGGTCGTCCTAATAATCAGAGAGATAAAGCCTATGCTGCTGTCGGAACTGAAGACCATACCGGCCTGTCAAAAATCAGCTGAGTGGCTGGCAGGCCAAATGCAGAAGGTTCTCTCCGTCTGCTTGGGGCATCCGATTCTGAAATCTAAGTTACTGATTTTTACGCAGTTTTTTATGAATTTTTTGTAATACTTCAAGTAATTTTATGTACTTTAAGTATTCGATATACTTAAATTACAAAGCATACTTCAAGTACCTACTTTGTTTTACTTCAAGTAACTTACTTGGCGATGAATCAAGTAATTTTCACGAGGACTTGATAATTGAAGTATGTTTTAAGAAAAACTGTACTTGATACTTCAAAAAATTTTTTGATGTTTGAATAATTATACTTCAAGTACTTTCTAAGAGTACTTGTGACAGCTCTGCTCAAATATCTCATTGTACATTTTTTTTTATATCAAAACCAAAATAAATGTAGAATAGAGATTTATAAAAGAAATAAAAGAGAAACAAAAAGTAAAGATATTTTTCAAGTAGGTACAGGGTTATTCATTATAAATTACCCACCCCTTATCATCGTTATTATTGTCTATAGAAAAAAAAGTTTTAAATGACAGTTGTGGAAATTTTGTTAAAATTCTGTCAAAAGTACAGTAGCGTGCAGATTTACAGGGATTTACATTTAAAAAAAAATTTTTTTGTATACCCTGAAATCCGCACGCTACTGTACTTTTGGTAGCATTTTAACAAAATTCAGTCATAACTAGAGCTGTCCGAGGTCACCTGGCCGCCAGAGCCGTCATATGACTCATATGTTTACATCATATCATAATACTTGAATAATTAAATGGAAATAAATTTTAACAATAATGTTACATTTTATAAAAATTTGTATAAAACTCATCCTTTTAAACAGATTTATGAAGTAGTTTGGTTGTCGTCATCACAAAGTGGGGAAGATCTATAGTATAATAGCATCAGGTATGTTTCTACAGCTGTCTCTGTCAGCGATGTTCGCTTTGGTGAAAAAATATGTTTGTATTTTGAAAATGACCGTTCGACATCTACGGATGTAATACAGGCATAAGTAAAACAATCTGTGAACTCACTTAACGAAGTTGTAGATGCACCATCACAAATTTGTCTTAATTTGCTAAAATCAGGATCTTTCTGTAATACACTCTCGAATTTTTCACTAACGCGATTATTTTTTGCGTCATTTATAGCCTGTAGCTGTGTTTTTACGTCGTCCACTATTTGCAGCGATTCCACTAACGACAACGAACTATTTTGCAATTTTTCTATTGCGTCGTGTAGTCCCCTATAATTGTTATTAATACTTTTTAAATCTGTTTCAAGGGAAACGCCTTGAAAGCTTGTCTGGCTTTCCCTAATAGCTGCAGCCTCGTTAGGGTTGAACTGTAGTATCACAGCTTTTATTTGTTGAAAATATTGGTTTAAGAGGGTCCAGTACACGTACTATAATATTTAAAATAGAATTTTTTTTACAATCTGTCGTCTCGTCAATACATAACCAGAGCCGTGTATTTTTTAATCCACATTTAATCCTATTTACAATGTCCTCACGAATAGCTGGAATATATCTACATAACGATGTACGACTTGGTAAGTTCACCTGGGGATTGTATTTATTTCAAAACTCCCGAAATGGTTGTTTATCCAGTATGTGTAGCGGAATATTACAGGCTATTAACATTAACAATAAATCAAACATAAACTGAGTTGTCAAAGGCATGCCATTTTTTTATTTTGATGTTGCACGGTATTAATATGACGACGACAATCTGTTTTGTGCCAGCACATTAAGTCTTGATTGCAAACTTTACAAATTATTTTGCATAAATTTATTCACTGTGTCCGCGTACGGTCGTTTTTTACCCTTTGGCGCGTTTGACATTATGTATAATTTATAGGTACAACCTCACGCATTAACCTTTCAAATAAAACTGCAGCGTAAATCACTTCTAAATCGGCACGTGTGACGACAGCGCAAGACCGTGGCTGTACTCCAGGCACATCGAACAGCTCTAGTCATAACCACACAACTTTTATGTAAGACTTTTTTTCTATAAATAATAATAATAACGATGCTATATAATAATAACGATATAATAATAACGATGATAAGGGGTGGGTAATTTATAATGAATAACCCTGTACAAAAACTCAATAAATATTTCTCCGTTAATAAATAAAAAAAATAAATAAAACAAGTGAGGTACATTCACCGCTGCGGTGAAGATGCCATATAGATTTTCAGAAGACGGACAAAGTACATCGGATCGGTTCCAGAATGATTTGTTATTCGCGTTCGGCATGATCGCAGCGGTCCGGGAATGCTCGAAATTGCTTCCTTATGTTCGGTTTTATTGAAAATGATACTCCACATGCCTCGCTTGACCTCGGGTATCTTCGGGTGACTTCGGAAAGGTTCGGGTCCACGTCGGGTTTTGCGATTAAATCTGTAGCCTCGGTGGCTGTTAACACCCTTGAAACTCGTTTGCCCTTTTTAATTTCTTAAAACGCTATTAAAAGTGCTTATATCGCCTTCGGGAATGATCGGAGCGGTTCGTGAATAGTCGGAATCGGTTCCTTGTGATCCATTTTATTGAGTCTTATGCTAATATGCCTATATTTGTATCAATTCGATCAATATTTGGGGCATTTATTGCATTTCCAAAAAAAAAAAACAAAAATCTTAATTTTATTTTGCCCCACTTTCCGTTTTCGGAGCCTGCTTAAAATCAACACGCATATGTAGACCGTAAAGGTCTACCCCTGTTGCAAATTTCAAGTCGATCGGTGAATATTTTGTACAGATATCGCATTTAAAAAAAAAAGAAATAAAAATGGCTTTTAGGCCGTTTTGCCCCACTTCGCGTTTTCGAAACCGGCTCCAAAACAATAGGCATATGTAGCCCTTAGAGGTCCACCCCTGTTCCAAATTTGAAGTCGATCGGTTAATATTTAGGACAGTTATCGCATTTCAAAGGAGGGTAAAAAAAATTGGTTGTCAGGCCGTTTTTGCCCCACTTGCTATTTTTGGAACCGGCTCAAAATCAATAGGCATATGTAGACCATGAAGGTCTACCCCTGGTAAAAATTTGAAATCGATCGGTCAATATTTGGGACAGTTATCGCATTTCAAAGAAAAGTTTCCGGACTACCGGAGTTCCGGACTACCGGACTTCTGGACTTCCGGAGTTCCGGAGTTCCGGACAGACGGAAAGTTTCTGGAAATCTCGAGATTCGAATAGATCCCAAATTTGAGGTCGATCCGATCAGCCGTTCTCGAGATACGGGGGCCCAAAGTCGCCGAGCATAAATGTATATATAGATTTTTTTTAAGAAAATCTATATAATAATAGTCCTGCTATATCGATAAACTGCTTTGTGGAAATTAAATTTCTAAATCATTTGTATTACGAATGGCATTTTTTCACGTTGTCTTGCAGACCATAAATTTTTCAATTTTGATTCAGACATTTAAAAATCCAAATTTATCAACATTTTTCATGATAAGTTGAAGATTAATTTCACTTGGATTATGTATCGTTTAACCACAGAAAACAAATTATTTTTGACAGCTACACAAAACGGCTATTCACGTTTCATGGCACATGTGATAGCCAAGCCACGCGATCCACCTATATCTATCTATGCATTGCTATTGGATACTCGACAATAAGGAGTATTTCCCCGTCAAGATATGACGGTCAGTAAGTAATTGTTTTTTATAGCTGCAAGACGTCAAATTACCTGATAAAAACCTTTAAATTGTTATTCCTATTTTATAAAGAAAACAGATTTATTGCATAGTACATAAGAATATTTTATCATTTTATATTGTCTGGAAATGTTTCATTAGGTGCGTTTACAAACTCGTTCTACTATTTTATTTTATTTGCCAGTTCCCAGAACAATTCTATTAAAATTTTCGCCTTTATACACCGTGTTCAAACTATACGTCGGTTCAAGAAAACATTGATATTTATAATTGTAATATTAGGGTTATAAGAAATCATGATCTTTCTTTGGACTATGATAATATTTAAGTTATTTTGTTAAGTTAATTAGTATTGATTATGTTTTGTAATTTCCTGCCCTGCAAATGGATTCGTCTGTTGGGTAGTTGTAACTATAAATAAATAATTAATATTATATCTACGTAAAAGTCGTCTCTGGAATTTATCGCTACCTCCCAGTTTCTAGTTATAATTATAACTTTTGATACAATAAAACAAGCATTTTATTTACCTATTTATATTTTTAGGAGATTGCATTGATTATAACGTTCATAGGTATATTAGCTTCGTTGTTGTTTTACTGTGGCCTCTTAGGAACCCAGGAAAACGAATATGAACTAATAAGAGAGGCAGAAGTCGAAGACGCTAACAAACTCCAAAATAATGGACAACATTTTTTGAAATCATCGATCATATATTGTGTCTCTTTAATGTGAGTATTACGTTTAAAATATTACTGATAAATAAAAGTTAGTCAAAATTATGGAAATAAACTATTTTTGCCTTTTTGCAGGGCCGGATTAGGCCCATCCGCCGCTGAAAGCAACACTTTTTTTGCCTCCTCAGTGAATGAGAATATGGTGTTTAATAAATTAAAAAGTTAAATAAGCCATACTATGCCAACGAATTGTGTTAATGTGTTAACAAATGTTTGTATTAATAAAAGTAAGAAACAGATTTATTTAAGCAAATTAACTAGCCAGCAAAAGTCATGGTACACCATGATGCAAGGGAAAGACGCAACAGTATTCAATGTAAACAGTAAAAAAAAAACACAAGTTCTGTATATGTATGTCTTTTATTGAAAGAGTACTTTAGGATAATAGTCAAAGAGAACGTGAAAGTACACTAGAAAAAATAACTACAGCAGTATTAGTGTAAGTAGAAGAAAAAGACACATCGCATAAGTCATGGTACAGCATTAATAATCAAGAAGAAATACAATCTAAGAGTATGTCAAACAATACTATGAAAAAATCTAGTACCCCGTGGGATATCCCTTCAGTCTCTGAACTTCCTGCAATCTTTTTGGCATTGAGAGGACTAATTTTTGAGTCACAGTTGCAGGAATGGCATTCCACTCTTGAACGATAAGTTTTTGTAAGTCTGCCTTGCTACTTATAATATGTTTCCGCAGTTGTCTCTCGAGCACATCCCATAGGTGCTCTATGGGATTTAAATCGGGACTCTGAGGTGGCGTTACAAGCATGTGTGGGGTATTGTATAATATCCATTGTCGAACAGCATAGGCTGTATGTTTAGGATCATTATCCTGTTGAAAGTAGTAATGGTCCCGTAGACCTAGTTTTTCAGCGCTGGCGTTCAAATTTTCTTTTAAAATGTTCAAGTAGATATGCTGATTCATGATTTCTTCAATTATTACAAGATTGCCCACCCCGGAAGCTGCCATGTAGCCCCATACCATAATACTTCCTCCTCCGTGTTTTACTGTCTTAACAGTATTTTTTGGATTCAGTGCTTCGCCTCGTTTTCTCCATACTTTGCCACGTCCGTCAGATCCAAAAATGCAATAGCGGCTCTCATCGGAAAATATAACTTTTTCCCAAAATGCTGCTGTTGCGGATTTGTATTTTTTTGCAAATTCTAAGCGCTTCTTCTTATTAACATCGCTCACGAACGGTTTCTTTCGTGGTGTACAGGCCTAATACCCACCTCTGTGAAGTACTCGGTGTACTGTGTCTGCATGAACTGCTTTCCTAACCTTTCTTTTATTTCTGTCGCAATATTTGGGGCACTTACGCGAGGATTGTCTCGAACCATCCTCAATACTTGACGTTCTTCTCTTACTGTGAGCTTTCGCGTCCTTCTGTTCGGACTTTATTTTCTATCCTGTTTTCATTTTCAAATCTGTTAACTACCTTTTATATTGTTGATCGACTTCTTTTTATTATCAGTGCTATTTCTGAGTAAGACTTCCCATCGTTATGCAAATTGATGATAATTTTTCGCTCTGACTCCGTCAATTCTTTACGACTCATTTTGCAATCACACAAACTCAAATGTAATGTTTCGCTCTCGACAACTCCAGTGGAACTGATGCATGCTTACAATGTTTCATGAATTAACGCATGCCTGAACTTGTTACAACTTGCAACAGTAGCGGATAATGTCAGGGTTCTCAGCTGTGCCATGACTTATGCTACGTATACTATTCTTATAATTAGAATTAAACTGCTGTCGTTATTTTTCTAGTAGACTTTGACGTTGTTTTTGACTATTGTCCTAAACTACACTTTCAATAAAAGATGTACACGGAACTTTGTGCATTTTTTTTACTGTTTTACATTTAACATTGTAGCGTTTTTCCTTTGCGTCGTACTGTACCATGACTTTTGCTGGCAAGATGTATTAATAAAGTAACAAACATAAAATTATTTAAACAAAAATAAAACAAATTATTCTTACCTTTACAGACATAAATAGTAACAAAATAAGTAGGTATATAAAATTAAAGAAAAAATCGAGGGCAATTCTTCAAAAGATAGAATAATTTAAACAAAAACAAAACTAACTATTGTTAATTTTACAAACATAAACGCATGAACTATAAAAATAAATAAAAGAATTGGGAATATTTCTACAAAAAATAACTTACATGTATGCTCTATCAGTATGAAGCTGACATTGACCCTGCCCTTACTAATTGCAGATACTATCTTTAATTTAATTTAATGATACGGAAAATTTGAAATCATTGTATATGCAACTTGTCAAAATTTAACATAAACTTATTTAGTTTTTAATTTGTAAATCTGTTGCGAAATTTTCTACGACATTTTGCATTAAGAATGCGATTAACTTCGATATTTATGATACACTTACTTATAAAAACAAGATTAAGGATCTACTCTGCACATCTAACGAGTTTATGGTCACTAGTCCTACGTTACCAATGAAATACCTAATCGTCTTCACGTAAAGTTTCTTTTTTTTTTTTTGGAAAATACAAGACACTTGTTTCATACTGTTCGCCTTAGACAATGAATTCGCAAAAAGGCATATAGTTTCGCCAGTCCGACAGGCCCATCTTCACATTATCAAGATCACGCCATTTTTTCTCAAAGATGGGCAGTTTAAAACGATTGTCGACAGTGTTATCTCAAACTGTTACTTGTTAGAATACAGGGTATTATAGAAGCGTGTCGCCAGCTGCCGCGCCGGCCGTGCCCGCTGGAAAAGTTCACATATATTTTTTTATCGGTCTCGGCTGCGACACCTGGAAAATGTCACAGGGAATGGTTCTTGTGTACGTGTGTGACAGAATATCTACGATGGATAAAGGAACTTCATAGATAATATCCCAGGAAAGTTAACGTTTGGGCGGGAATAGTCAGAAAAAGTATTTTGGGTCCATATTTGTTTGATTTGTACTTGAACGGCGAACCGTATTTGGAATTCTATCAGCATGATTTAATTCCAGAGCCAATACATTTATGTCCAAATGAAAATGACCCAGATATACCGGGTGGCCACGAGTCAATGTACGCCCCCAATATTTTGGCTGTTTTTGAATTAAAAAATTTGGTTTTTGGTACACATAAATTAGACAATAATTGGCTACTTTTAGACTAACAGGAATGAAAATATCACTTCCGGTTGAACCAGAAGTGACATTAACTTTTTTTCTTAAATGGAATGACTATATTTTTTTGGTGGTTTCTCATTAAGCATAAATTTCTAAGTGCAACAGTTTTTTCGTATTTTAAAAATTCCAAAAAATAAGTGAAATACGAAATTTTTTTTAATTTTTTCAAAATGGCCGCGTCAGATGAATGCGATGCAAGAAAATTATTAAGTGGTCTATGGAAATTACTAGTAAGGTTGTAAACTTGTCTGTAAACAAGAAAATAGTTGTTTGAATTACTGGTAGGTACCAGTGTTTTTAGGTTTTTTTTTCAAAAAACGGAATTTAATTTTCATAATAATGATTCATAAACTATAATTTTTTCGCCATTAATCATTTGTTAACGATATCCTTCGTAATAATAAAAGTATTTTTAAAAGGTGAACACAAATTAAACAAGAAATAATTTTAATAAAACTTTACAACCATGAATAAATAGAATAACAAAACTATTTAAAACCTAAATTATAATAAACCATTATAAAAATTGTTCAAACTATTCACCGTTTTGATTAATACACAGAGTAGCGCGACTTATTGTTGTACGTCTAACATTCTGTAATTGTTGAGGTGTTATTTGTGCAATTTCGTGTCGAACTCTTTCTTCCAGATCTTGCCTTGTGGTTGGAGCAATCATGTAGACTCTATTTTTCAAATGCGCTCAAATAAAAAAATCGAGTGGGGTTAAGTCAGGCGACCTTGCAGGCCATCTGACTGGACCATGGGTCCCAATCCAACGATCTGGAAATAATTTAAGTAATCCCTAACGATAATAGCATTTTGTGGTCCAGCCCCGTCTGGTTGGAAGTAAACCTCGTCAATATTGGTATTGGGAATTTGATTAATCTGTAGAACTATTATATCGTATTTTGGAGAAATTCTAGATATCTTGGTCCAGTTAGAGTTCCGTCAAAAATTATTGGACCTATGATATAGTCGCCCAGTACGCCTAACCAAACATTGAAGCCAAACTGCTCCTGAAACCGCCCCTGTCTCATAATGTGAGGATTTTCAATTGCCCAATATCGAGTGTTGTTTCGATTAAATAACCCAAGGTTTGTAAATCTCGATTCATCAGTGAACAAAATGTTTTTGATAAAATTCCCATTTCTTAATTGGCGTAACTGTAACCAATTACAAAAGGTTATTCTTCGTTGACGATCATTATCATACAAAAATTGATGCAATTGATATTTATAAGAACGATAGCCAAGTTTCTTTAAAATTTTCCTGGCTGATTCTTTGGAAACTGGTAATTTATGTTTAATTTGTCTTACCGAAATGGTTGGTCAACATGCACTAAAGCTAATACAATAATTTCCGTTTCTTCATCCACAATAAATCTTTCTTCAATTTCTATATCAGGTTCAGTTATAAATTGATGCTCCAACCGGGTGAAATAGTTTCTCCGGGGTTGTCTTCTTTCTGGATGTCTCTCTCCATACAGAGTTTGTGCTCTAGTTGCATTACGTTGAGTCTCTCCATAAATAATCAACATGTCAACTTTTTCATCTGTTGAATATTTTTCAGCCATTTTATATGAATTTTCTTGTTTATAACAAATTTAATACACTTGCTTCAGAAAATTAGTGAGTAAGTCAAGATTAATTCAATTGTTGCGAATGTCAGTCATTTTCATGGCTATCTGCAATCTTGGATTAGGTACCTTATTAAAATGATTTGTTGGCGCTTATCTTTTTAAAAACACTTTTATCATTACAAAGGATATCGTTAAGAAATGATTAATGGCGAAAAAATTATAGTTTATGAATCATTATTTCAGATTAGTAAAAAAAAATAGCACAGTTCCATTAAAAAAAATTTCCATAGGACCCCTACGGAAATGAAAATGAAAATTAAATTCCGTTTTTTGAAAAAAACCTAAAAATACTGGTACCCATCAGTAATTCAAATAACTATTTTCTTCTTTACAGACAAGTCTACAACCTTACTAGTAATTTCCATAGCCTACTTAGTAACTTTCTTACATCGCATTCATCTGACGCGGCCATTTTGAAAAAATTAAATAATTGTTCGTGTCTCACTTATTTTTTGAAATTTTTAAAATCTGAAAAAGCTGTTGTACTTAGAAATTTATGCTTAATGAGAAACCATCAAAAAAATATACTCATTTTATTTAAGACAAATAAGTTGTTCCGGTTCCGGTTCAACCGGAAGTGACATTTTCAATCCTGTTAGTCTTAAAGTAGCCCATTATTGTCTAATTTATGTGTAGTACCAAAAAACCAAATTTTTAATTTAAAAAAAAAAACCAAAATATTGGGTACGTACATTGACTCGTGGCCACCCGGTATAGCTGATAATCAACTTTGATTTCAATAATACGGTGCACCTCCTCATTACACTCGTTCGTACTTACTTGAATAATATTTTTCCTCAATGGTGGATAGGTCGACATGGCACTATACATATAGTGGCCATCTCGCTTTCCAGACCTTACCCCATTATATTTATTATGGGGTTACTTAAAGAGCAACAAACCAGAGAACATAGATGATTTCGCCAAGAACGCGAAATACACAACGTTAAACAGTGGAGAGCGGTACTCCGCGGTATGATAGTGACTATGTTTTTGCAAAGTAATTCATCGGTGGTGTTAACAACACGTGAATTTCGGGGAAAGTTTCGAAATTGTCCCGCACCTACTGCACAAATAGTTCGACACCTAGCAACCGGGCTTGAAGAGACTGAAACAACACGAAGTGAGCCGTAGCAGGACTCGAACAAGCTGTTTGAATAAAAATAATGTTAATATTTACAGTAACTAGTTTGACTAAGATATTCGACGTTTAGCAACTCAAAAATGGTATATGGTAGGGGTAACATATGGTATATTTTTGAAATCAAGAACAAAGGATCATTCCAACAATTTAATAATATACAGGGTATCCCACTTAAAAAGCAATATTATTTTTTTGTATCCCCTGAAATCTGCACGCTACTGTACTTTTGATAGCATTTTAACAAAATTCAGTCATAGCCACACAACTTTTATTTAATTTTTTTTCTGTAGACAATAATGACGATGAGGGTGGGTAATTTATAATGATTAATCCTGTGCAACAGGCGTTGTTATATGTTTATAGGAGCAGGATTTACTTTTGGTGCAGTGCCAGGTGCAATATTAGCAGCCACTCCTGCATTGGCTACCTGTACTAGTTTATATGGATCATGCACTGTAGCTTGCGTCCCATTAATGTTTTTTCCGATACCTTAATGAACTGTTTTTCCTAGAAATTATTATATTGTACAATATAATGGAACGAAACAAAATTATTTATTTATCAATAAAGATATAATTTCTAACAACTATGTATAAGCAGCATTTTTATTTCCTTTTCATAGCAAAATGTGGATCGATATTATTTAAAAAGATAAGATTAATTATTTTACCGATAAATCGAACAGACAATATAATTGTTTCAAATTATCTCTCAAAAGACAAACATATCATCAATCATTATAATTTATAACAATGAATTATTTAATGTATTCTTTAAATGACACAAAAAATATTGTTTTTTCGTCATAAATTGTGTTATCTAGCGATGGGATTTGTTGAGTAATTCCCCCGGAGCCAGTGATTCATACGCTTATATGCTGACGCGTTTATTTTATATTTTATACGGTATGGACAGTTATATGGCATCTCGTCCGAGTAAAGGATGGAAAATGAGATAGCTATGGTCAACCTAGTAGGGAGGGCTCAGGCAAGATTTATAAACTATTATAAATCTTGGGGCTCAGGGACTTTTACATAGAAACCAGTGTTGCCAGATGTCTGGTAATAACCAGAATCTACGATAATTTTTGGGAACGTCGTTTTTCTATAAAATTATTTACTTCTTGAAAATAACTAATTTATTTCATATAAAATGAATAATATTCAATGAGTACTGTCACATGTTACAAACTAATGGACTTTTGGCGACATGTTACTACTTGACAAACATTACAAGGCACAGATATGCGCAAGGCGCCAAAATTTATTGCACCACAACTCACAAAACTCTGAACTACAGAATACAACAACTTTCTGAAACTTATTTTTTTGCAGTAGTGCACAGATGTAGACACTAATATAAACGTTATGCAAATGGCGGTCCCCATTCTAAACAACCCTAACCCTTTGCGCGTAGAGGCACTCGGAGCGGTCGACGGGGGACTTTGTATTTGACTAGCAAATCGGGCGTACACATAATAAGTACACAGAATAATGATTAAACTAATTGGTTCATGTATTCTCACTAATGTAATAGTGTTTAATGGTTCTAAACTCATTTACTGACTACTGTTTACATTGCAATGAATTATTTAATGCAATCTTTAAGTGACATGAACAAAGATTTTGCTTTTTCGTCATAAATTGTATTATCTAGGAATGGGATTTCTTGAGTGATTCCGCGGAGCCGATGATGTCATGCAGAGGCGTGCGGTGAGTTTTGATACAGGGGACGCAGTTTGTGATATAGGGTGATGGGTAGCGCGAAGCCCCGAGCGAAGCGAGGCAAAATTTCTTTAAGAAAAGGGGCGTGACTTCCGTATACTCATTTTAAAGCAAATGTCGAAAAACGCAAAGTTATGATATCTAGAAAAAAGTATACTTGTAGGACCGCCACTCCTCAATAAACATAAAACATAAAAAACCACAAAAATTAGACAACCCCCGATTCCAAAGCTGAAGCTGCACGGGCGAGGGTTACACTTATGAAAAAAACGCAGACACATAACCATACCCACCGACATTGCCAGTGCCGGTGGCGGAGATCGAACCTGCAGCGAAATAGAGAGTTTATTCAGTCACACTTCCCATCGTGCACTCTCTAGCCAACTATAAATCGAGCCGGCTAGTTAAGTAGTTAACATGCACATACCTACCTATTTATAATGTAGTTTAATCCGCCTCTCCTTTTTTGCGAAGTCGGAAATAACGTCGTCGTAAAAGTTTGAATTCTGGGACATCTCCTTCACAAAGTCACTTTCTATTGTCAACAGGGACAATTTTGAAAGCCGCTCTTCACTGGTTGAATTTTTTGAAAAAGTTTTTATTCTTTTTAAGGTAGAGAAATTGCGTTCAACCGAAGCATTAGTTGCAGGTATCGTCAACACTAACTCACACAATTTCAACATTTCAGAGTAGGTCTGATCCAAACTAAAGATAATCAGTTCGTTGGCGTTATATTTCTGACTAATATCTTCTGTAGCATAAATAACTGAAAGTTCCGATCGTAACCCAACTATATCAAAAAAATTTCCGTAGTTATCACTCAATGACTGAAGTGCGTTTTGTGGAACCTGCTTATTTTTAAATTAATTAAAATTACACAATTCTAAAAATTGTATGTCACTAAAATTTTTAAATCTATTATTTAGTTGCCCAGTGATATTGTCCAAAATTTCGATAAAAAGTCTTCGATATGAAGTTCTACGATCCACTATAGATTCAGTTCGTATTCTTTTTCTTTGCGGCTCTAAATTGTCATTATTAGTTTCCTCCCAGAACTTTTCAAATTCATTTCTTTTGTTACAAATCATATTTTTGAATTCTGCACTTTTCTTTACACAAAATCCAACGTCATTTGATTTAGTTAGCAAAATATTGAATAAATTGTCAATAAATGGGAATATTTCGGAGAAAATATTTAACAAAAAATTAAAATCAAAGCCTCTTTTCAATGAATCTAAGTAACCTCTGGATCCATTCAAAGTCTCAGTGTCCCAATCATCTTTGTTTTGTAAAATATTTTCAAATAAATCAATTAGAGGCTGTCGATATTCAGATACAGTTTGTACTAGCCTCCCATTGTAATTCCATCGTGTTGGAGCAACTCTGAGTACCTAGTCTCTTCTGTACTTCCAAATCTAAAGCTCGTGTCCGTTTTGATAATTTTGAAAAAAAGGCAGCCATTCCACTAATTCTTGAAAAAAATACTTTGCACTTTAAGACACGCTGCAGATTGAGCAAGAACTAAATTTAATCGATGCGCAAAACAATGTACAAATATTCTATTCTGAAAAGTCTCTTTTACTTTGGCCTGCAGGCCCCCCAATTCTACTAATATTCGTAATATCGGTTGTTTGATCTAACATAATTGCAACAAAAAGGAGTTTTTTTTTACTTCTTGCTTGATCTTTTCTAAAACAATATTCCAGAGGGTTACTTAAAATTGTGTCGTATTTTGCTAATAAATCAACTAAATTGATCAAATTGCCCCTATTAGCAACGCTCCGAGATTCAGTATGACCACTAAAACTAAGTTCATTTTCGCCGAGAAAACAAACAATGTCAATAAGTCTTTTTATCACCTTGATTTTTTTTACAAGTTCATTATGCTTACGGTCACTTTTTTCAACTGCTGATCTAATGAATGCTCAATTCGTGATTTTCCAAATGTTATATCTTTTAGCACCGCTCGCAAATGAGTTTCACACTTACCATACCTCTTTGTCACTTTGTGAATGTTGTTTAAATCTTAAAAGCCATTTTTATTCCTTTTTCATTTGTGAAAAGTACACATGGCTAACAAAACAATGTACACAAATTTTCACAACCCGTTAACCACTGATTAACACTGTACATTTCAATATTAAAGTACCTATAGCATGATTTAACTTTCGTTTTTAAAAGTTTTAAATCAGGTGTTGTTTTCCCGTTTCTAATAATATCCAGTCTATCTTGAAACGAATATGTTGAAAATCCCTTTTTCAACAAATTGCACACCACACAAACGCAAATAATATTTTCCACAGCACAGTGCTAGGACCAGCTTCCATATTGAATAAGCAGTTCTAAATCTGCTTATACGCGCACTAATGTTCAACGTTTTAAAAACCACTTGTCGCCGCACCACAGGTTTAGAAACACCAACAAAAGTTTTTACAAATATAGCACAAAAGCTGAGAATAATACTAGGAAGATTAATATTAAGTATAATATTAAATCGATATTAAAATCTATAAAACAAGACGCATTACCATGCTATACGGCTCAGATATCAAGATTATTAAGTGGGGACGGGATGCACTTCAAGAAGATTATATCGAAGTCGCGCGAGTTCGTGTTGGCTCGATTAATTGATGACGCACAACGTTACGGTTTTAGCGTGCAACATTATCTCAGCTGTTGAAATGCAGGGCCGTGTCTATTGAAATTGGGTAAAAGTAAATTTTAATGATTAATATATGTGATAAATAATAATTAGGGTCTAATTATGTGTTTTTTTAAATAATCCCAAGGGAAGCACTACTTCCCTTGTTTCCATGGACCGACCGCCCATGTGTCATACGCTAACATACTAACGCATTTATTTTATATAATATGAGCGGTACTCAAATATCATTGTCTTTCTATAAAACTATAAGAATAACAAACACAAAGATAGTGCTTTGGTCACTCGGAGTATATGTTAGTAAACCCTTAACACAGAATCAGTAGGACTATTTGTGCCCCTAATGATATATTGTCATATACGATCTTTCTTCATTTATAAGTAGAAACCTACATTAGCTTTGTTTTTTAATTTATGGAAATAAATTTCTTGAATAATTTATATACCTACTCTTTCTCATAAGTATTTTACAAAAAATTCTCAAGGTTTAACATGAACAGAAATTGATTAAATCCAAAATCGAAATTAGAACTTAAAAAATAATTTGCGAAGGTCATACTTCTTTTAAAAAAGCTGCTTTTTCATTAATTTGGTTATAACTTTGACACATATATTAATGGGAGAATATTTTAGTAAATTTGTACGTGGCACTTTTTTATGAAATGTTTAGTGGAGCCGAGTTAATTTGGAAGGAACATGCGTTTGATGAGCCTTAATAGTTATGGAGTTAAGTTTATTATTTAATAATTTGTGTAAGAATACGGTCCTATGCATCTCCAGTCGAATTAAAGCGAATTCAGAGATTTGATAATCATACTTTCACAATCTGGCAACACTGGGCGGCGGCAAATGTCTAAAGTGTCTGACAATTAGTATTTATTGTGTAGTTTTAAACTTTAAAGTGTGGTTTTAGTCAGTGGTTTTAGTCAAGTTACAGCTTTCGTTAGAAATCGTTAAGTTCCAGTAATACGTAATAATATAAATTGTACGACCATGGAATTAAAAATCATCTTGTTGATTTTGTCGGTAACAATTAACCTCGGTAGTGCACCACCACCACCACCTAAAATTTGTTTTGCACGTCGCGCGGCGGTTACTGTGGCATGCTTTGCTGCAGCAGGACTTAAGTTTGGAATCGAGCTAGTTGTCATAGCAGCAGTCACTTCTGCAATGGTTGCCTGGTATACTGCATCTGGAATATGTGTAGCAGCTTGTAGGGCAGCATGAGTTCTTCCTACACCATAGTGAACTGTTCGCCATGTTTTTTCTATAAACTTATTTTGTTGAATATAATGGAACAAATATAATCGTTTATTTATCAATAAAAATAAAAATTATTACAACTATAAGCAAACAGTATTTTCATTTCCTTGTCGTAGCAAAATGTGGATGGATATTCGTATCTAAAAACGTAAGATTGATTCAGTTATTTAATTTAACAAGTAGGGATGGTAAAATAAATATATCGATATATCGTATTGAATGATATATCGCAATCTGTATATCGATATTAAAATATATCAAAGGAAATATATCGATATATACGATATATCTATTTATTAAATAATACACAGAATTCAGTACCTCCATTTATTTTTCTCATTTAGGAAATTAATATTTTTAACAAAATACCTACTCTTAAGGTTATAAAACTTGAAACTCAAAAAATAAATTGTAAATTAATATTATGGCAAACATAAAATTTATAAAGGATTGTTTACCATTTACTATATGTTAATCAGTTTTTCTGGAAGGGACCTTAAGAATGAAAGTTTCGACAATCTTTTTCCAGTCAGGCGATTACGGTTTTTGGTTATAGTAGCACCAGCTCTGGAAAATAATCTTTCTTCCAGACGTTTTTAAATTTTTTTAGCACCTATTACATTGAGAAAGTTCTTTTGATATTTTTGTAAAATATTTCCAAATAACTGATCTTGGAGCAATGCCTATGACGCTAACTCACACACCGCACCACAAGTCAGATAAAAAATGAAATATATTTAAAAAGTTAAGTTTAAAGTACAGAAGAAAGCACAAACACGCTCGATGAACTTAAAAAGACAACGTAGCATTTTTATTGCCGATATATCGATGAAGATATATCGACATTTTTTCGATTAATCAAAAGCAATGTATCGATATAAAAATATCGATATATTTTTGATATTTATCGATATAAAATAAATATCGATATATCGTTGCCATCCCTAGTAACAAGTTTTATTTTCATGTCATAAATTGTTTTAGCTGTTAGGGATGGCAACGATATATCGATATTTATTTTATATCGATAAATGTCAAAAATGATATTTTTATATCGATACATTGCTTTTGATTAATCGAAAAAAATATCGATATATCGGCAATAAAAATGCTACGTTGTCTTTTTTAAGTTCATAGAGTTTAGGTTCAGTTTGGAAAGTGACGTGGCTGAATTTATTTACACCGTGAGTCTGCGCAATATGGCACGAAGTATCTATTTTCCCCCTTATAATCTATGACACAGAGGAAATTCTGTGCTCTATGTCTATGATCTATTTACAACGTATCAATTATCAATTCATTAGTCATCATCAGAGCTGTCAGTATTTGAAATAAAAGTGCTTTAGAAAGTATTTCAATTACTTTTAAGTATTTCAAATACTTTATTTCAATTACATTTTGGGATGGTCTCAAAGTATTTGGTACTTCAAATACTTTTTCATAATATTTGGATTTGATATTTGATTTTAACTTTTTTCAGTATTTGAAATACTTTGGAGATATTTAATTACTGAAATGTATTTGAAATACTGCAGAAGTATTTCAAATACTCAAAAGTATTTGAAGCGCTTTTACGAATATTTCAATTACTGAAAATCGATTATTTGAAATGCCTTATTAAGTTGCTCTTCCTGATAAAAAGTTAAAATATAGAGTGGAATGAAAAATAATATTAACTGAAAATTTTTTTGTTAATTATTATTTACTAACTTTTACAAATCTTATCACAGATAAGTATAACATATATCTTTTTAAACAATTATTTTCCCGGCTATTTGCCAAAACGCTGAAACTTGGATTACAAGAAAGATAATATGCACATTATGTTCAGTACTACTGACTCGATAATGTTATTTTTAATTTCAACTATTCTGTCTAATAAAACCAAAAATAAATAAAACACAAGGTACTCACCAGTTGACACTCACTTTAAAAAACTTTAAAATATCTACCGACACGTGAAGAGGAACTTAATTTGTTTTAAATTATTTCATTGACCCTAATGGGGTATTTCCACTATATAATTTCAATTATTCTGTTCTCTGAAGCCATTAATGTTTATTACATTGGGGTTTACAAGTTTCCTTACTTTGGATTCTTTAAATATGCTGGCTACCCTGACGACGCTAAAGGCAAGCAGAAACATATATATATATATATATATATATATATATATATATATATATATATATATATATATATATATATATATATATATATATATATATATATATATATATATATATATATATATATATATATATATATCTTCCCTGACCTCTAGAATGTGTGTACCCAATTTGAAAGCTTTATCTCAAAAACTGTAGCTGCTATCGCGAACTAGACAGACAGACACACAGACAGAAAATGTTTTCTGTCTGAAATTTTGTGTATCGTCATAATTCGTCGAGAATCGTCCAGAAATGCAATAAAAATTTTCAAAATTTTTTTCACGAATACATACTTTCCTCACTGATACGATCTTTCTTCATTTATAAGTAGAAACCTACATTAGCTTTGTTTTTTAATTTATGGAAATAAATATCATGAATTTATATACCTACTCTTTTTCATAAGTATTTTACAAAAAATTCTCAAGTTTTAACATGAACAGAAATTGATTAAATCCAAAATCGAAATTAGAAGTGTGACAATTAGTATTTATTGTGTGGTTTTAAAGTGTGGTTTTAGTCAAGTTACAGCTTTCGTTAGAAATTGTAAAGTTCCAGTGATACGTAATAATATAAATTATATGACCAAGATGGAATTGAAAATCATCGTTTTTGTTTTGTTGTTAACAACTCAACTCGCTAGTGCAGGACCCGTAGCATCTAGAACTTGTTATGCAGGATGCGCGGCGGTTCTTGTTGCATGCTTCGCTGCAGCAGGCGTTACATTTGGAACTGTGCCAGGTGCCATCATAGCAGCCTCTCCTGCATTGGCTGGCTGTAATACTGCATTTGGAATATGTGAAGCAGCTTGTATGGCAGCATTGGCTCTTCCTACACCTTAGTGAACTGTTCGCCATGTTTTTTCTATAAACTTATTTTGTAGAATATAGGTAATGGAACAAATATAATCATTTATTTATCAATAAAAATAAAAATTATTACAATTATAAGCAAACAGTATTTTCATTTCCTTGTTGTAGCAAAATGTGGATGGATATTCGTATTTAAAAACGTAAGATTGATTGAGTTACTTAATGTAACAAGTTTTGTTTTCATGTCATAAATTGTGTTAGCTGTTAGCTAATGTTAACGATGCAATTTGCTGGGCGGTTCCCCGGAGCAGAGACTGCCCGGAGTAGGTGATGGCATATGCTCCCAACGCTGACACGGCAAAACATTCATTAGGTATGTTCGCCGGTGTTACTATAAGCAAAGTTTACAGAATAAATAATATAAGTTGTGATGTTTACTCTAAATATTTCGTCATCAAGCAAGATGTTTCAACTTTGATCTCGCTGAAAATGGCTTCTAGCGAACTGTTTTCCTCCTTTATATTTACTCCTCGTCTGGAGCAACAGTAAAAATGTGTAGTTCTGAGTAAAATATGATGACGTCCCGAAGACGTTGTTGTCCACTAGCGAACAAAATTCAGGTAAAAATGTCTGGTTTAAAGTAAATATTGACCCCCGGCGAACAGACCTATTACTAACATGTGAACAACGTCACAGAAGGCTCGAGAGTGGTGGAGGGGGACCACAGTGAATCAAAGATTGCGACGCTCGTGAAAGAATTAGAAAACTGTATTGACTTTCCTATGCTCAGCGGAGGAGCCAACTTCTCCTTTCAAGTAATATGTGGAGCTCATGTCGCTGAGCTAATTCTGCGTTTAAGTAGTAGATGGCGCTGAGCTATAAAGAATCTCAGCCAGTGTATTTATACTGGCTCTGAAGAAATTACAGTAACGCCATTTATTTTTATTTGCCTATTTTGCAATTTTTAATATCGAACTAGTTAGTAAATTACTGTACATCTGCTATATGGTAAGAAGTTTGAACCGTATACCGTATATTTGATTAAATTACGGTACGAGTACAATAATTTTTGCACAATTGGCATCACTGATGGGAAGATTAATATACCCATGGATATACAGTCAATCAAAAATAAACCGCATCCCTTCAAGGGCTCTCATGAAAATACAATGAAACGATCATATTAACATGAAAACATTCACAAATGTTTCGCAATCGAGATATGATGATCTATCGCCTGTCACGTGAATAAAGTTGTGGTTTTAGCTACATAGTTATTTTCTAATAATCACACGTTCACAATCTTTGATGATTTCAATAATCGAATAACGGCTATTCGAGAACCTTTAATAGTCGAATGATCATTCGAATTATGAATAGAGCTCGAGAAGTGGGGAAATCGACATCTATGGCTTGGCTCGGCGACTTTCGGGAACTCGAGTCATAATTCATAATCATAAATATCGATTTGGCTGGCAGTTGGCTATTATTTCTATACAATTCTCAATTATAAATTTTAACTCGATCCGGTTTTGCACTCAAGACAATCCAAATCCAATTGGCATCAACCCATGATATAATAATTGTATATTTATATCATGGTATCAGCTAATATAGGCATCTACATTCCGCAGATTAGCAAGACCAAAACGCCGCGCGACGGTAAATAACTAACATATGTTCAAGTGCACTGGTACTCGCATCGTATCTCATCGCCCGAATCACGTATTTATTTATTTATTTATTTACAATAATTCGAGTGATTAAACCCAGTTATAGGATAAATAAAACAGATATACACAAAAAACCAAAATAGTGAACAGTATCGTATATACCAAAATATATAAAAATACAATAGCAAAAAATATAACAACTATATAAAAGTATACAAACAGAATAATATAAATTAAAATAAAATATCACACAATAAACAGAATTAATTAAACATGCATTAAATAGATATTTTTTTATCAGCAATTTTACAGTTAAAAATATCCAGACTGTTCTCGATATTACTATAATTTAAGAACATTTGATACATAGGAGATGCAATTAAAATGTTTGTACGAGAGGTAGGAAACATAACTATATTATTTGCTCTTGCACTTAATCTGGGCGTTCAATATTTAATAAGTGAGGTAATAGGGGGACAGTCAATCTCATTATTAATTATTTTGTACAAAAAATTACTGAGTGCATCACTCGTCTCCTAATTAGACTGCTCATTTCAAATTTATTTAAAAATAATTCTTAAGGTGCTCCTCTAACTGGGTATGTACCCTCCAAAAGGAAAATTACAGATTTGAAAAATCTTCGTTGTACTTTTTCTAATGCTGTTATGTAAATATTGTAACTAGGATTCCAAACATTAGAAGCATATTTTAGTTTGGACCTAACAAAACTAACAAACATGTGTAGAGTAGAGTAGTGGTGAGAGGTATGTGAAACTTCTCATATGGTTCAAATACTACTATCCGACCGACATCATAGATGTGTGTGGCGGATAGCGACTTGCGACGAAAGTACCGAGAGCGGCGATCTCTAGCCCAGGTGGACTAAATTACTGTTACTAAATATGATTTGAACGAAACAACTACTCAGCGGGCAAATATCCCGACCTGCATTGGATTATACCTTCAAATCATGATAGATCGGTAGCCAATATCATTTGTCAATTCCTAACCAGACATAGACTGGTTTCGAACTTATTGGTTCCCTCAGTATGCCATAGGCTATGGAACAGACAAATGATAGTTGCCAACCTGCTAGTCATATACTGACAAAGGTAAATTGAGTAGTGGTTGAGAGGTGAGAGTGGTTAGTGTTGTAATTTGGTCACGTGACCAAATTATAACTCGAAATGTTGGGTTGAAAGTAGATATTATAGATATTTATTTTACTTTTGCTTGTTGGCTTTTTTTTACAATAAAGTTTTTGGATATTGACGTATTGTTTGAAGTATCTGATATTTTTTTCTGAAATATGGTAAGTAATATTGTAGTTATTTTTTGATAATCATACTTTCACAATTTGGCAACATTGGGCGGCGGCAGCACTGTCTCAAGTATCTGACCTTAGATAAGAAACTTCTCTAGTCTAAGTGTCTGACAATTAGTATTTGTGTGGTTTTACTGGTTTTAGTCAAGTTACAGCTTTCGTTAGAAATTGTTAAGTTCCGGTGATACGTAATAAATTGTACGGCCAAGATGGAATTAAAAGTCATCTTGTTGTTTTTGTTGGTAATAGCTCAACTCGGTACTGCAGGACCACTAGCATCAGGAATTTGTTATGCAGGTTGCGCGGCAGTTGTTGTTGCATGCTTCGCTGCAGCAGGATTTACATTTGGAACTGTACCAGGTGCCCTCGTAGCAGCTACTCCTGCATTGGCTGCTTGTAATGCTGCATTTGCAACATGTGAAGCAGCTTGTATGGCAGCATTGGCTCTTCCTACACCTTAGTGAACTGTTCGACATGTTTTTTTTTATAAACTTATTTTGTAGAATATCATGGAACAAATATAATCGACTATTTATCAATAAAAGTAAAAATTATTACAACTATAAGCAGGATTTTCATTTCCTTGTCGTAGCAAAATGTGGATGGATATTCGTATCTAAAAACGTAAGATGGATAGAGTTATTTAATGTAACAAGTTTTGTTTTCATGTCATAAATTGTGTTAGCTGTTAGCTAATGTTAACGATGCAATTTGCTGGGTGGTTTCCCGGAGTAGGTGATGTCATATGCTCCCAAAGCTGACACGGCAAAACATTCATTAGGTATGTTCGCTGGTGTTACTATAAGTTGTCATATTTACTGTAAGTATGTCGTCATCAAGCAAGTTGTTTCAACTTTGATCTCGTTGAAAATGGCTTCTAACGAACTGTTTTCCTTCTTTATATTTACTCCTCGTCTGGACCAACAGTAAAAATGTGTAGTTCTGAGTAAAATATGATGACGTCACGATGACGTTGTCCATTAGCGAATAAAAATCAGGTAAAAATGTCTGGTTTAGAGTAATAATTGATCCCCGGAGAACAGACCTATTGCGACATGCAACATGTGAGAAACGCCACAGAAGGCTCGAGAGCGGAGGATGGGGACCACAGTGAATCAAAGATTGCGACGCTCGTGATAGAATTAGAAAACTATATTGACTTTCCTATGCTCAGCGGAGGAGCCTACTTCTCCTTTCAAGTAATATGTGGAGCTCATGTCGCTGAGCTAATTCTGCATTTAAGTAATAGATGGCGCTGAGCTATAAAGAATCTCAGAGCCAGTGTATTTACACTGACCCCAAAGAAACTTACAGTAACGCTATTTATTTTTATTTGCCTACTTTGCAATTTTTAATAACAGACAAGTTAGTAAATTACTGTACATTTGCCATATGGTAAGAAGTTTGAACGGTATACCATATATTTGATAAAATTACCGTACGAGTACAATAATTTTTGCACAATTGGCATCACTGATGGGGAGATTAATATACCCATGAATATACAACAGGGTGAATCAAAAAATAAACCGCATCCTTTCAAGGGCTCTCATGAAAATACAATGAAACGATCATATATTAACGTGAGTTCATTCACAAATGTTTTCGAAATCGAGATACCGAGTTTAGCATTTGATCTATCGCCTGTCACGTGAACAAAGTTGCGGTTTTAGCTACATAGTGACATTTTTCATATATATATATATATATATATATATATATATATATATATATATATATATATATATATATATATATATATATATATATATATATATATATATATATATATATATAATATTCACACATATATATATATATATATATTATTATATATGATTTGAAGGAAACAACTACTCAGCGGGCAACACCCGACCTGCATTGAATTACACCTTCAAATCATGATAAATCGATAGCCAATATCATTTGTCAATACCTAACCAGACATAGATCGATTTCGAACTTATTTGTTCTCTTCAGTATGCCATAGGTTATGGAACAGACAAATGATAGTGGCCAACCTGCTAGTTATATACTAACTAAGGTGAAGTGAATAGTGGTGAGAGGTATGAAACTACTCATATGGTCTGAATGCTACTATCCGACCGACATCCTAGATGTCTCTGTGGCGGATAGCGACTTGCGTCACAGCAAGTACCGAGAGCGGCGACCCCTAGCCCAGGTGGACTAAACTAATGTTATTAAATATGACTTGAAGGAAACAACTACTCAGCGGGCCCCGCATTGAATTACCCTGCAATCATGATAGCGTAGCATTGAATATATATATATATATATATATATATATATATATATATATATATATATATATATATATATATATATATATATATATATATATATATACACCTTCATATCATATATATATATATATATATATATATATATATATATATATATATATATATATATATATGTTGTTTTTCAGGTTTTCGCGGGTGGTGAATGTTAAATTCGTTTTCCGGGTATACTCCCGCGTAGGTGATAGGCCCCGAGAGGGACCGTGGTTGTCTGAACGTCGTTTCGGCAGAATATCATCTGCCATCTTCAGGTTCTAACAGATAACTGCTTACTGCGGCTTCTGGTTACTCGAACTGAAATGACGTTTTCTGGATCTGGCAGTTCTTTATATGCTCTACCTATGTTACGCTCCGTTGCTCTCGACACACTCCGGGCGTCATGGTCTGCTGCACCCATCTCCTGATTTCGTGCGCGGCTTCGTGTAATCGGTCCTGTTCGGGCGCGCATGCGTGTGTCTGTGCTTATGTCACGGTCTGTTACACCCATCTCCTGATTTCGAGGGCGACTCCGTGTACTTGGTCCTATTAGATTAGCTCTGGTTGGTTCCTCTTCGTGTGTTCGTTGCGTTATGTTTCTTGCTTCCTCATGGACAGCAGCATGCAATACCAGAGCAGGCTTCCATGTGGTAGGTAGTCTTTGGGTGTCATCTCGTGTATTTAGATTGTGTGGTCTTTTCTCTATTTCTATGGCCTCCCTGATGATTCTTGACTTGTAATGCTCGATATTGGCTAGTGTTTTTGTTTTGTCAAAATCAATCCTATGTCCTGTAGTTTTGACATGTTGAGCTAAAGTTTGAACTCTGTGAGTTCAAACTTAGTTGTAAACCGAAAAACATCGTCGGTTAGTATAAAACAGTAAAAAGTGATGTGCTCGCTATACGCACAAATTATTAATTAAGTAACATTATTCTACGTTAAACTATAAAGTGCCACATCAGATTATTTTTTCGTTTAAGTCATTGCATTGAAAAAGGCGGAAAACAGCCACCGAAACGTTTGTAAAATGTGTTTATGAATAAATAAACAATTTAGATTTTCATTCATATCATTAAAGAACCAAAATCCCAAGAACACAATTGCTATAAAAAAAAAAAAATAATATATATATATATATATATATATATATATATATATATATATATATATATATATATATATATATATATATATATATATATATATATATATATATATATATATATATATATATATGCTTCCATAAAAAATTTCATCGGTGATTTCTAGGGGGATTTGGATTAAACTTTTGATAATTTTGGAGATTATTGTTGAATATTCAGGGTAAAAAAATGCATTAACGATTGGCAACACTGGCCACAGCAGCAGTGCAGCACTGTCTGAAAGAATTAGTAGTATCAGTGACGTATAATAGTAATATGCGTCTCTGGTATATAAATAAAATAAAATTACATATTTTATCTATGCTTAGTAGTACTTACTAGTGCTGGGCATAATCGAATGATTTCAATAATCGAATAACGGCTATTCGAAAATCTTTAATAGTCGAATGATCATTCGAATTATGAATAGAGCTTGAGAAGTGGGGAAATCGACAACTATGGCTTGGCTCGGCGACTTTCGGGAACTCGAGTCATAATTCATAATCATAAATTTGACTGGTAGTTGGCAATTATTTCTATACAATTCTCAATTATAAATCTTAACTCGATCCGGTTTTTGCACTCAAGACAATCCAACTCCGATTGGAATCAACCCATGATATAATATTTGTACCTATATTTATATCATGGTATCAGCTAATATAGACATCTACATTCCACAGATTAGCAAGACCAAAACGCCGCGCAACGGTAAACAACTAACATGTGTTCAAGTGCACTGGGCACTGGTATTCGCATCGTATCTCATCGCCCGAATCACGTATTTATTTATTTATTTATTTATTTACAATAAATTATCCAACGAGTGATTAAACCCAGTTATAGGATAAATAAAACAGATATACACAAAAACCAAAATAGTGAGTAATAACGTACCAAAATATATAAAAATACACTAGCACAAAATATAACAACTATATAACAGTATACAAACAGAATAATGTAAATTAAAATAAAATATCACACAATAAATAGAATATAAAGATATTAATTAAACATGCATTAAATAAATATCTTTTATATCAGCAATTTTACAGTTAAAAATATCCAGACTGTTCTCGATATTACTATAATTTAAGAACATTTGATACATAGGAGATGCAATTAAAATGTTTGTACGAGAGGTAGGAAACATAACTATATTATTTGCCCTTGCACTTAATCTGGGAGTTCTATATTTAATAAGTGAGGTAATAAGGGGACAGTCATTCTCATTATTAATTATTTTGTACAAAAAAATTTACTGAGTGCATCACTAGTCTCCTAATTAGACTGTTCATTTCAAATTTATTTAAAAATAATTCTTGAGGTGTTCCTCTATAACTGGATATGTACCCTCCAAAATGAAAATTGCAGATTTGAAAAATCTTCGTTGTACTTTTTCTAGTGCTGTTATGTAAATATTGTAACTAGGATTCCAAACAATAGAAGCATATTCTAGTTTGGACCTAACAAAACTAACAAACAACATGCGTAGAGTAGACAATTTCTTAAAATCTTCGCTGTTGCACAAAACAAAACCTAAACTTTTGAAAGCTCCAGGTACACATTCTTCAATATGTTTAGAAAAAGTTAGTTTGGAATCAAATGTAATGCCAAGGTCTTTCATAAACTCGGGTCTCTCTAGGGTGGTGTTGTCCAAACTGTAGTTAAATAAATAAAATGGATTTGTTTTCCGTGACAATGATACGACTTTACTAGTTAGTTTATGACTTGTTAGCATATGACTAGCTGGTTGGCCACTATCATTTGTCTGTTCCATAACCTATGGCATACTGAAGAGAACAAATAAGTTCTGAAACCGGTCTAGGTCTGGTTAGGAATTGACAAATGATATTGGCTATCGATCTATCATGATTTGAAGGTGTAATCCAATGCAGGTCGGGGTATTTGCCCGCTGAGTAGTTGTTTCGTTCAGATCATATTTAATAACAGTAGTTCAGTCAACAAGGGCTAGAGGTCGCCGCTCTCGGTACTTGCCTCAGAAGTCGCTATCCGCCACAGAGACATCTATGATGTCGGTCGGATAGTAGCATTTAGACCATACGAGAAGTTTCATACCTCTCACCACTACTCAATTTACCTTAGTTATTATATGACTAGCAGGTTCGCCACTATCATTTGTCTGTTCCATAACCTATGGCATACTGAGGAGAACAAATACGTTCGAAACCGGTCTATGTCTGGTTAGGAATTGACAGATGATATTGGCTATCGATCTATCATGATTTGAAGGTGTAATCCAATGCAGGTCGGGATATTTGCCCGCTGAGTACTTGTTTCGTTCAAATCATATTTAATAACACGACTTTACATTTGTAGCATTTAAAGGAGACGATTGTTAATGCACCAGTTATTAAGAACGTCAAGATTGTGCTGGAGTCTCAGGCAATCAAGATCAGAGTTTATGCTGAAATATAATTTTAGATCATCAGCATATAGCAAATAATGTACATCTAGGTTATCAACAATATTATTAATGAACAATATAAAAAAACAATGGACCGAGTATAGAACCCTGCGGCATTCCAGATGTTTGAGTAAATTTAATAGATTGGTAACCACGGTATTGTACAAATTGAGATCGGCGAGATAGATATGAATAAAATAAATTTGTCAAAGCAATGCTAAAGCCAGCGTCTTCCAATTTTGTTAATATTATACCGTGGTCCAATCTGTCAAACGCCTTGGAAAAGTCCGTGTAAATAACGTCCACCTGACCTTTACGATCTATTGCTTCGGAGATAAATTGGGTCTTGCACACAAGGTTCGATACCGTGGACCGTCCTTGGACAAATCCATGCTGATCTTCAACAACTACAGTTTTGGTATGAAATGAAATATAATCATATATCAAAAATTCAAAAACTTTAGAGAAGTTACATTTGAAATTTAAATGATAAGCCGCTGAAAAGAATGACGATTATTCGGCAGTTGGCGTCACCACTCTCCGAGAACTAAATGATTCGAATTCGCATGACAGGAGCATTCGAGATATCTCGAGATATTTCAATAATCGAATTATCGATTATTTTTCATTCGAATTCATATTCCGTTAGGGATTGTTAAAATAGGTTCGAATGATACAATATAAATTGCACGACCAAGATGAAATTAAAAATGATCTTCCTTTTGTTCATATTTCATGTAACCTGTGCAGGACCGATAGCTAGCACTTGTATTACGGGTTGTGCGGCAATTGCTGTTGCACGTCTTGTTGTAACAGAATTTTCATTTGAACTGTGCCAGGTGCCATCATAGCAGCGACAGATGCATATCATGCAGTATTTTGTATGTGCAAAGCAGCTTGTATGTTACCATTTCTTTCCCTTAGTGAACTGTTCGCTATGTTTTTTCATAGTAATTATTATATTGTACAATGCAATGTAACGAAAAAAAAAATCTTTTATTTGTCACTAAAAATATGTATAATTTTCAACAACTATAACCCAGTAAACATCAAAGTATTGGCTTCTAAAGGCCCAGTGAAGCCCATACTTTGGTGTTTGCTGGGAACTGCATTTCTATTTTTTTATGTCATGGCAAAATGGATATTTTTTAAAAACGTAAAATTTAATTATTTTACCGATAAATTAACAATGAATTATTTAATATAGTATTTAGGCAAGACGAAAAAAATGTTTTTTGATCATAATACATAATATGTAAATTATGTTAGCGATGCGATTTCCTGAGTGGTTTCTCGCAGCCAGTGTTGTCATATGCTGACATGGCTAAACATTTATTGTGAACGACGGACGCCACGGAGAACCCGATAGCGGAGGGCGAGGACCACAGTAATCAGAGATCGCGACGCTCCGGTATGTGAAAAGTTCTTATTGAAAAAAAAAAAAAATTGGCTGTGTGCCAATTCTCTACTTCTGTAAATTAATTTCGAACTTTTGAAGTGTGTGTGCTACTTCATTTAATCTTAAATTAAATAAAGTGGCATCTTCTACTTAGGTATCATTTTTAGTATTTATTACTACTAGTAAATTAATATATTTTATACCGATGTGAGTTACAGTAACCATACACTTTGTTTGCAGGTATATGGCCTCCAGACTTTTTACTACCCTTAACTTGATATACATACCGCTATATATAGACGAACGGAGTGTGCTGGATGCAGTCGAAAAGGAAAGAATGAGACACGTTATAGCTAGCGTGCCATTAGTTTGGTATATAGCATCGCTTCTGACAGCCATATTTTTGAAATTTCGATTAAAAATATTCAGCGACAAGGTACAGTAGAAACTGACTTTTACAAACATTTAACTATGTATGTATTTATTTATAAGGAAAAAAAAAGAGAAAAACAATAATTCTATTTGATTTCTTAACAACTACTCCTTAGGATTAAAGACATGACAAGTGTATTGAATTACAAAGATAAAATTTTATGTATTGCATAGTCAGGATACTATCTATCCAGATTATGTTGAAATAGTACTCATCGTTCAATGCCCGAGCGTGATTTAGACCAAGAAAGTTTTTTCCCAAATTAATTTGTTATTAATGCCAATCTTGGCTGTGTCAACATAAGACAGTTAAGGGATTATTAATTTAAAAACGCGTATATACCTACGTGCCTTTAAAGTTAAACTTATAATATTGATGAAAAATACATTCTTTAAAATGTTTGCATAATTTTCTGATTTGTACATATTTCAGATAACTTACTTATCTGGATCTCTGATTGGTATGTCGGCTTCGTTATGGGTAGGCGTAGGGGTTTCGCCCAATTCTGATGGGGAACTTTACATTATAGCAGTTTTATTAGGTAAGTAACATATAATGGGCATAAGTTTTATTTTTTTTTGTAAATGTAATAATAATAACGTACCATTGACTTCAGCTATTGTGCAAAATAACTCAAATGTCATGTTATTAAGGTCGGTTGTAGTACTGAAATTAGTTAAAACATTGAAAATTCTCCTTCTCCATAATCCTTCTTTGTTCAGTTTTACTTTGCCAATTAAATATTGCGTCTCTGTAGAGTGAGGAATCGATGAGGGGACATGCTCACTTCCACATCTTTCGAAAAGGATGTTAAATTGTGGGTTCCGTTTATATGTGATCTCTTGCCCCACAACAAAGTGGGCGGTGTTTGGCAAAATGTCCATTTGAGCGATTCCAATATTACAGGTTGTAAATTATGTGATTGGGCCGAAGGTTCATTCGTTTTCTTTTCCGATTGATGAAAGTTTGTGTAAAAAATGGATTTCTGCTATTGCAAGAACAGGATTTACACTTTCAAAAAGCATTAAAATATGTGAGATCCATTCATCGAGTAACTGAACAAGATGAAATTGTTCAAGCACTTCAGGAAAGTGAAAAAGAATATTTATGTCTGGGAAAGTCTACCAGCTATAAAAATTACGAAAAATTTCTCAATATTCTAAACACTGCCAATTTTTGAAGGCAGGTACACGTAATATTAATGATAAGGATAAAGCCACAATATTTAAATTAACATGTAGGTACTCCAGGACCAACTCTTTTATGCCGTTGTCATAATTTATAATAATTATAGTCTTATTATAAATTTAAGTCGAGGAGGTTTGTTATTTACATTCAGGGTTCAGACTTCATGGATCGAGCTGAAAAAATTGTCCAGGTTTTCCATAACAAAAATATTGTTTTCCCATGATTTTTAATATGAAATTAAACATGATTTTAAATAATTTATTTTTGTTTTTCTTCTGAACTGATTTTTAATTTCATAAGAAAATACTTAATTTCTTATATTGTACGAATGATGCAGAGCATATTACTTTAATATTATTAAATTAAACACAATAACGTTAAATAAAATTATATTTTATTAGGAAATATATATCTAAAATAGTAATCGGGGACTGTCACTACAGATAGAAGTTCAATCAGATTGCTTTTATTATATAAAAACACAATTCAGAAACATGAAAAATTTAAAAATAAATCCTTTCGCATAGATATTTAAATATATAACAAAATAGTTGAGATGACTACATATCTTTGGAATAAAATAAGGCACATTATAATTGATTAGTAAAAATGTAGGAAACATATACATTTTCTCAAGTTAGGGACGCAATACCGCAATACGGTACGATATTTTCGGGTACAGGTACTTTTCTTTCCGACCCTCCATATTTTGCACAGTTTACAGTACGGTACGATATGGTATATTTTTGGCTAGTACCTACCGCATTAGATATCAAGTATTTTACTAAAATTGATTGCGATGCTCATGGCATGTGGCCGTACTACGTAAGAGTTTAGAGTTTCGACTTATTTTTACATGTTTTTTTTGTATTTATTAATATTTACATGTTGATGGTAAGTTTTATATTTTATAATGTTGGCAATAAAGAAAATTTTAAAAACTTTTTCAATCAATGCCCGATCAGATATGAACCAGTACTTCGGGTATCGGTACTTTTCCGTTCGATATTGTACCCAACCCGCAATTTTTAATCGATATGATGCGCGATACCGGTACTTTTCAATGTATCGCACATCCCTATCTTAATTTAGACAGCCAGCCGCCCATCAATTTCACATTTCTCATAATTTGCAATGTCTCAGATGCTTTGCTTTCTTTTTCTCTAATACTGAAGTTTCACTCGCAACGTGCTGTTACGGGAATCTCTCATTTTCAATTTTGACACGATCCGAACATAACACTTACAAAACAGTTACGAACTGCAGTAATATAATCCCCATTTTCTAACGCGCGTTAAACCTGATTGTATCTTTCTTTGTTTTTTTTGTATAAGAATACACATCCGTCACTTGCTAATCAAATCAGTTGTTTGTTAGGCGCAGGATATCAGTTATGCGCGATTATTATTGGAACGGAAGCAGTGAGTGAAATTTACATCAATATGTGTATTTGGAAATATTGCAAAATTATTTACAAAATTACCTTGATGAAATGAATTGGACTAAGAATCAAAAAATTCATTGTCAGCGAGACGGCTGCAGCCCATACTCAACTCTTTTAAGAAGGAATCATTTGAATAATACATATGGGACAAAATAGATTGGTAGATTTGGGCCACAAACATACCCACCAAGAAGTCCCGATTTAACAATTATGGATCTTTACTTTTGGGGCAAACTGAAACAAGAAGTTTACAAAGGCAACTCTAACAATAATTTGGAGAGATTAAAAAACAAAATTACTGATGTGATCAGAGGCATACCTCTTAAAGAAATGAGAAGAACTTATAAAGATGTTAGAAGAAGAGTGGAATTATGTAGTAATTTAGGTGGGGCACTATTTGAATAGGTTTTTAGTTGAATTAGTTGAAATTGTTAATTATGTTAAAAAATAAAAAGCTATGCACTTTAATTTGTAGTATTTTTTTTTGTTCAAATGTGATGAAAGTTGGCATATGGCTCTAATTTTCAAATCAAAACATTTTATTCAAATAGAATTTTTCTGTCACATCAACAGAAAGACCATTTTACATACAACAATTTATTTTCTTCTTAGATTAACTCGGCGACTTAGATCCTCTTTGAACGTGTGATTTGGTGAAAATTCATTTTAGGTGAAGCAGGCCGAGACTGCAGAAAATGAAAGTAGGTACCTAAAAATTAAAGTATATTATTAACAGATGCTATCGAAAAATTCCTAAGTAGTTTATTCTCATCTCAATCTTTGGAAATAATGGGGAACGTAAACTTGGCATTACAGACGGTAACATATGATCCAGCTGTTCGTGTTGCCAAGAAATTTCAAGACGTGTTAAGTAAAAATCCGGATATGAAAAGACTGCGGGACCTCAAAACGATAAGTCCTTGTAATTAGTTGTATGACCAAGATAACCCGATGCGCTGCTGGAATTCTCACATTTAACCAACTTTACCTATAACTAAAATTTTTGGTTTAAGATATTCTGAGACTGGTTCTAATTTGATTATGATATTGATATCATAGCCTATAATCTTCTTGTATTTGATATATTCATGTATACTGTCACTAATTCATAGATTGAATAATATACCGATTAAGATATGACATTGTTTTCAATGGCGTAACAAGTAATCGTTCAATTTTTTTCGTATGGTTTTACTGATTCTTGAAACTATTTATGGATATTTAAAGAAATCTGTTGAATCCAATAAAATGCATAGTTTTTTGTACAAGGACCTGTTAATTGTAGTTTATATTATTTACCAAATATTTCCTACATTGTTTACCGACTACTCCACGGGAAAAACATAATTTATGAATGTCAAACTTACAATAAAAAAAAGCAAAATACCACAAATAATATTATATTTGCGTCACAAGAAGATTTAACTAACAAAGAAATTAATAATTTAAGTAATTATTCTTCACCGAGGTCAAACATAAAATTAAAATTGCATATCAAAATGTCTGGACAATTAATCACGGATTTGAAAGGGTAGGTATACCGGGTGTAACAGAATCATGGCACACCCCCTTTTGTCCTTTAGTTTTTCAGATAATTGATTGAAATTTGGGATATTTTATATACATAATAAACGGCACTTGTTGACATACAAGTGGTTTTTTTCATCTATGGTTTCGCCGGAAGTGACACTAACTTTCGATTTTTAAATAGAACACCCTATATATTATTGCATTTTTGAATTCTGCATAATTTTCTGAATCCAACGATACCAAATAAGTGACATTTCAAACGTCAGTATTTTTTATAATACAATTTTTAGTTTTCCGACTTATTCTAAATAATCCATGTAATGCTAAAAAAATCGAAATCCCGTCAAAAATACTTAATTACGTGATTTATGAGCAAATAAAATTCATCAAAATGGTTTTTGAGGCAAATGGAACCATATCAGTACCGTGGTACCATTTATTAGTACTATTAATAAGAAATTTATTTATATGTCGTATTAAAATGTGCGATAAATACAAACAAAATTATAGCTAAAAGAAAATAAGAAAATACAATGTTGTTCTAATTAAATGTTAAGAAGTAACTAAGGTGGCTTTGAATACAATGAAATATTTAGCTTGTCACACATATGTTGGTTTACCGGTATTTTTATTGTCTTTAAAAATTGTTTAAATTTCTTGTTAATGGTGTTCAAAATGTCGCAAATTTATACAAGAGATGAAAAATTGGACATGTTAATTATTTATGGGGAATGTAGAAAAAATGCCGTTGCGGCTTGACACCTTTATGCCGATTGATATCCTGATGTCCAGCGAGAAATTTTAATCGTCTTGTTAGAAAAACCATAAAAGCATTTTTTCAATAGATGGGTGTAAGTATTTCAATGCTATCTCAGTAAATTTCGGTTATTTCATTAACTGAAGAAATTTTCATTTTTTATAAAGTTCACCCTTTGAAATTTTATTTTAGATTAATTTTTGAATGCGCAAATTTTAAGAAGCTGTAACTTTATAAAAAATTAATGCTTCTTAATGAAAGTTGAAATCTGTCGACAAATGTTCCTCCTGATTATGAATGAAAATCTTTTATAATATTTTACACACTGTCTAAGTAATAATTTGATAGGGTGATCATTTTTGCAGCTTTATTTTCGCAAGTTCCAATCGCATTGTTTTTCTGCAAAATTCATTTAGTCTTAATAGTTGTCCTTAAATATTACTTGGCTCCTACGCTCGAATAATTAGGTATAGCATAACCTAAACTTCACCAGCCGGGTTTGCATTAAACTAACGCCGACTCTCAAACCCTCAGTCCGGTCCTGTCCAATATCAACATCATTTTTTTTCATGTGTTTTCTGTCAACAAAGTATCTTTCAAAAACGACCATGTAAATGTCATCTAAGACAACGTCTATCTTTCCTTTCCTTAAATTTCATTTAAACGTAAGTGTAGAGCTTTTTAACACGTGCATATGCACTCTTTTTCATTTATCTAATTAGGATTTTTGAATTTTTGTTTCTAAGAAAAGTAAAAACTGTTTCAAAGAGTCCCCCAACTCGAGACCCCCAGTTCTATTCTGCCCAGTTTCAAGAGGTTTTATTTTATAAGTCTGGTAAGGGAAATATAGCGTTGGTATGCAAGAGAAAGTGACCAAATCCATTTTTAATAATTTTAAGTTATCGGTGGTTTAATATTCTTGATCCAATAAAAAATCACTATTGCCCACAATTTTAATTCAACATGTTATGTTGAATTCGATCCGCCTATATTGATCTATGAATTGCTATTGGACACTCGACAATAACGAGAATTTTCCTGTCAAGATGACGGTCAATAAATAATTACTTTTATAGCTACAAGCCTGATAAGAACTTTTTTGTTCCCATTACATAAAAATATTTTATATTTTCACATTGTTTGGGAAAATTTCATACGATGATAATGTTATATCTACGTAAAATTCGTCACTGGAATTTATCTCTACTTCTCGATTTCTAGTTATAAAACATGATCATGTTTTATCTCTTTTGTAGGAATTAGTGGATCTTCAACCATGGTAGCCAGTTTGTGCTTGACGGCAAATTTTGTCAAAACAAATGGTTTTGGCGGAGGTCGAATCTACAGTATGGTCACATTCACAGACAAATTAATTTCTGGAGGAGTGGTGTTACTGGTTCAGAATTTGTAAGTTTGTATCTGAGATTTAATATACTGTTAAGTTTTATTATCTTGTTTTAGGAAATGCACATCAAGAAATTTGTGCCCTCACTTTTATGAAAACGTTTTGTCGTATATCTGTGGACTGGTGTCTCTAATAGGACTTTTATCCTTAATTTCACTAGAAATTCAAATCAGGAAGAATATGCGAAAGAACTAAACATTATGTTTTTATACAGTAATTTTAATGTTTTTAATGTAACAGACTTTAATATAAACTTTATAATGAATGGGTGAACGTTTGATTAAAATCATTTTATATAAATATCTCTAAACCCGTTTTACATAGGGATAAATGTTGCTGCAGAGACATGAAAAATTCTAACAGTATACCAGGATCTACGATTTTCTGCCAACTAGAAAGAGTTACAATATGCTTGTCCACTGGGCACAAGACAATTTTAGCTTGAATTACTCTAAAGAATATTCTGTAAATAAGATTCGCAGGGGATTCTGAAGCAAAATATCTTCATCTAAGGCAGCAATCTTTGAGTAAATTTAAGTCTCGTTAGCCTAAATTCACTATATTCAATTTAGAATATATATTAGATGTATATAACATGTAATATGATATAACAGTAGTCCTAAAATGGAGCCCTGAGGCACACGCCATTCAATTCTAGAAGATTTGACAATAAGTTATGTAATATCGTACGTCGTACGGTGGCAGTAGAGCAGGAATATATATTTATCTATGAGAGCAGGTATGGCTGGACGAAATTCCTACTGATTAGGAAAATACTGTGTAGTGAGTGATTAAATGCCTGAATGAATCTATATATCAAGGCCTGGTTCATCTCCAATTAAATTTCTCTCCCAATAAGGGGAATTTTAAAACAACTTTTAGGTAACTCAAAAGACAAATAAAGAATGGATATTTACGAAATTAGTAGTAAGGCTGTTATCGAGCGTGGCGCTGATGATTGAATTAAGTCCTTGAAATAGGAAAACTGTATTTGAAATTTATCAGTGTCATGACGAGACGGTGCTTCTCGCAAGGAAAATAAAAACGTTGTGCTTTTATATCACGAAATATAAAATATTAGAAATAGTGAACCAGTTTTAAAATATTATAAGCCAATGAAAGATAAGAAACCGCTAGCCGCGATAAAAGTCGAATAAATCGGATTGCCACCTCTATGAATTTCGGTAGACACGTGGATGGTGCTACTTGGCAATTATCCTCAGACGAGATGTTTTATAACAAAATACTAACGGATCCAACAAATATGGTCCCTTTTGTATGGAACACTCTTATAAAAAATTAATCCTAAAACGAATCATAAATCCATAAATAAAAACCGCCCGAGAGCCAGAACCAAACCAATTGTAAGGAAATCCTTACGAATCGAACTAGGGTTTGGATCATTAACAAGAGATGTCTCCATTCGACAAATGAGCTTCACTACAACCTTTTAATTTTCTATATAATAATGCTATCCAAAGTGCCGATTTCATTATAAAAAGCGATTACATGAATAAAATTGTATTAATTATTGTTGTATTTCTTAAATTGTTGAAATAATCGAAACTAAAATACGAGGAAAAAAGTGTTGGTTTGTTCTTATGTTAGGCAACCTGATTTCAATAATGACAGATGACATGACATTTGACATTAGCTTCTGTCGAAATTCAAAAGATATTAAAAAAACATGAACTTATTTATTGCAATTCACAAACAGGAAGAATGAACGCCATTTTCCATTTATTTATTTATTTCGTAAATGTTGGTAATATCTAACCAACAATTCCAACACTATACCTGTGAAAATTTTCGCAATAACCTAGATCTGAACATAAAGACTATATGCATTTAGGCAACATTATTACGAGAAAAGTAATTTAAAACTAATGTTTGGCACCTGCAACTGCACCTTCACTATTGGAAAAATCTTCTCGGCTATATAATACTAATTCAGTTTTAAGTTTCAAATGATTTATGACTGGATACTCCGTTTTAACTAATTTAAACATATGTTGAGAAAAGCTTTTTTTTATAATCTTTAAATCGATCTGCGTGAAATAATTGAGACACTGCTAAATGATTACTGAAGCCAAACCTGTTTTTGATCTGATGTAATTATATCACAAACTTCTAATGACATTCTCCTTTTTGATTCTTCCGATTTACATCTCTGGGCAGACTGCATGGATGTCTCTTCCAAATAATTATTCAAAATTTTATTTCTGATGTCTTCAATTTTACTCCTAAAAACGCCTATATACTTATTTACTGTTATGACATCGATATTACATTTTGATTGAACAATATATCACAATGAGGCATAACTAAATGATAAAAATTTAACTAGTAGGTAAAGAAAATGTTCATTTTGTAAGTAGTTTTTTAAATTAATAGCTTGGTTTAGAGTGTTGTTTTCTGATTCATTATCAATGATTTTTTCTAAACAATCTAATAATTCTGTTCGTTAGGAATAAACAGTCTCTATGCGCTTTGTATTAAAATTCCATCGTGTTGGAGCCGCTTTAGGTAATCTCACCTTAACAACATTATCTAACACGGCTGTTCTTTTTGGCGATATTCCAGAGAATGAAGAATAGCTATGTAAATTAACAAAACAAAATTTTATGCTTTTATCCTGACTTGATGCTTTTTGTAAAATTAAATTTAGTTGATGAGCGTAACAATGAATAAAATTTGCTGAAGGATAACTTTTTTTAATTTTGGCTTGTACACCTCCAAAAGCACCACTCATTACTGATGCTCCATCGTAACTTTGTGCTATCAATTTTTCAGGACTTTCATTAAATTTCAGACATTCTAACTCTTTTAAAATTACATCTGTCAAATGCTGCGATGTCGGTCCTTGAGGCTGAATAAATTTCCAAAATCTTTCACATACAACACCGTCTAAAACGTATCTAAACACAAAAACTACTTGTACTTTATTCATAACCGAACTTATGTCCATCTTCCAGTTTTAATATATTTTGTACAACACTTATATTTAATAGTTAACACCAAAAACACTGTTTTACTTAATTTCACGACAAGTAGAGATTTACTAATAAAATGTTCACTAATAAAAACATTAAAAACAACGCGACAGAATTTACCGACCAACGCGTACCTAGTCAGCATTAAGACTGCTCTATTCACTGTTGAACTTCGTGCGTTACTGTTTCCGTAAAATGTGTCAGGGACATTGTCCCCGCCAGTGTTTTCTGTCTGACGATTCGCGCATAAGTCTATTTCACTTTAATTCGTTGTAAATTATGTAATGAATGAAATAATGTTATGAATATGAATGTAGCTCGGTGCTCGGAGGTGATACGAAATCCTGCGATCTAGATATTTGAATAGTATTGTGCATAGAATGAACTAGAAACTTTAATATACTTTTTAAGAATATTAATATATATATATATATATATATATATATATATATATATATATATATATATATATATATATATATATATATATATCATATATTTTTAAACTTCAGAAAATGAATAGCTCTATTTTTTTATTTGTATGTGGGAGGTCATTGACCAAATGACCCTATAGTAGAACCGCCAGTGGGACCTCCGACTCGGAAGACAATGTTGCCACCAATGAGGATGCATTAAGACCAATCTTATTATCGGAAGGAACCCTGTTCCGACTATTTTCAACTCAGGATGTTCATATTGAACAATTCTTAGGGTGAAATTTTAAAATTACATTACCCAAGGAAGAAATCCCGAACTGAATTTAGGTTTCGTAAAGAAACTTTTGACATTCAAACCATTTTTGACATAAAATTTTTAGTTTAGAATTTTAAAATCTTCCGTTGTTGAATTCAACTAAAAAGTTTTTCATTAAAAAACTGTTTGTTCCTTATTGTTGGAAACTTGATTTTTGTACCTTTCTGAATTGTTTTAAACTAGTTTACACATAGTATTACTGGCGCCTAGACTATTAACAAATAGTCCAAACGACACAGAGAACAACACATGCTAATCTTACAACTTCATCTTCGTTGGTTAGGAAAGTGGAATAGGTACTTCAAATCATCTTTCCAATTATTTATCTCAACTTTAACATTAGCATTACAAAATTACTTTTCACATTTGAATGCTGGTAAGTCACGATTGCTCTGGGGGGAATTTGACATGTAAATGATATAGTTTGTTTTATAAACGTAGAAAATGGTTTAATTACTAATAATAAAATATACAACACACTACGTATGCCTTAAATATGTATCAATTTTGTTTTTTTGAAAATTAACTTATTAAATAATTTGTAATATTTCCCTAATAGCTAAATTATTTGTTAATGGTCTTACCTATATCATATCTATTTACATTTACTATAAACAGTAAACTACTACTATGTTAATATGTCCTGCCACCAATATTCTTGTACTGAAATTAAAATAACGATTTTTTTGAAACCTGGTTTTCCTCCTAGAAAAATTTAACAAGCAAATCTTTTTCTTTAGAATGCATCAAGCAGTTCGGAGATAATTTTTTAAATTTCCCAGAAATTTTGACTTGAAAAGGAGCCATAATTCCTCCTCTCGGACGCCTCTGGTTGAACCATATACTAATACCCCGTACCAGATATGAAATAAATATTTCACATAGTTTGGAGAAAAAAACTTTCCTATTTCAACGCCCTGTATCTCGAAAATGCAGAAAAAGTAGTTCTAGGTAAATTCATATAGAAAATCTTTTGTAAGCACTCAGATAATTTATTTTAGTAAAATTTTTTGGATAAATTTTTGGTTTTTCGTGAAACGTTTTATTATTAGCGATTTATTGTTGTCATTAAAAAGCTAATACCTAAATTTTTCAGAAAAAGTTATCACTCCCTTACACTCAGGTTTGGAAAAAATCATGATTTAAAAAAAAAAATCAAAAATCAATGATTTTTATTTAAAAAAATCAAAAAAATCAGGTTTTTTTGATTTTTTTTCAGTTCTACTCTAATTTTTTTAAAACAAATACGATTTTTCCATACACCATTTTTTTTGTATTCTCTAACTACCAATTTGCACATATAAATTATTCACGTCACTGGAAAAATTCTCTATATGGTCTATATTTTCATACAAATAATAAAAAATCAGCATTTTCCTGTTCTGACAAGCTTGCTGGTCGGTTTCATGAATTTCATAGATGCCGAGGCGACGCACGACTGAAGTGTAAAATAAAAATGAGCGGAAGGAAGCAAGACGAAATTTGGGATTATTTTATGAAAAAAAAAACAGAGAAAGGAAAAACCAGTAACAGAGCGGTGTGTAAAAAATTGTAAAAAAGAAATGCAAGGACTTGTTCAAAGATTAAAAGGCCATCAGGAAAAGTGCAAGAAGTTGATTTAACTGCGGGTATTCTAAATCTAAATAAATGTTTATTTTATTTAAGGGGATCTTGGACGTTTAGGGACCGAAAAAGCAGCGAAATTAGTTTTTTGTACAAACTTTACAATAATTAACCTATTTAAAATTTTTGTTTTGGAGTAAATTATGTTTTATTTTCTTTTAGAGTTGGTTCTGTTTAATTTGTTTACTTTATGTTTCTGCTTTTAAGTAGGCACCTAATTTATAATGTACATTTAAGAAGGTGACTTTTGTTTTATATGTGTAACCTAACTGTTCTTTTCTTCTTTTTATTTGATTTTTTTTTCAGTTTAATTTGTATCTAGCTTTTAAATAAACTATGCTTTTTATTTGTATAATCTGAAGTTTGATTTATTGGCTTTACACAACTTGATTTAAATCATGATTTAAATTTAAAAAATCAGTTGATTTAAATCATGATTTAAATCACGATTTAAATCAAATTGATTTAAATCATCGCAACCCTGCTTACACTATTTTTTTCTTTTGGAGCTTGGGTCTAAGGGGCCTCCAATTGACTTAATCCGCCTCTACATATATCCTGACAGAAGAGTACCGCATGCCCTAACACTCATTAAAGTTAACAGAAGGACTGTGGAGTAAGGCTCTTTTTTAAAATCATAATGTGGATAAAGGAGGCCGAGAACCATAAGAACTGCATAAGTAGAAGAAAGAATTCTGAACACTGTAGACGTAAATCCAGCTACTAGTACAAGAATAATTGCTGTTCAGGATGGTATTAGTAATTATTCAACAGTTAGGGAAGATCTCCATGAGCAATTTCTTCACCCATTTCATGTTCAAAAAGTGCAAACGCCTTATCATGAAGATCGACCGGGTCGTTTGCATATGTGCAGTAATATTATTGAAAAATACGAAGCTAGTGAATTTATTACTGTTACGTTATTTACCGACGAAGCGGGTTTTACATGAGATGATATTACAAATATCCATATACACATCGATTGTCTGATGAAAATCCACATGCATACGTGGAAACAAAACATCAAAGTAGATTTTATTTAAATGTGTGGGCCGGAATCATGGAAGATTTAGAAGAATTAATAGGACCTCACTTCTTTAATGGAACAATACATGGAGAAGTTTATTTATCATTTCTTCAAAATGACCTTCCAGTGTTGCTGGCAGATGTTTCTACAAGAACAAGATAAAAAAAATGTCAAGATGGCACTCCATCACATTTTAGTTTGGCTGTGCGTGTATATTTAAACAAGGCCTTTCAAAACCGCTGGATAAGATGAGCTGAACCAGTGGATTGGGCACCACAATCACCAGATCTTAATTTAATGGATTTCTTTTTTTTTTTTGGGGACAATTAAATTTACTAGTTTATGAAACGGCTGTAAAAAGATGTCAATGATCTACGACTTAATAATAAATGGATGTGAAATAATTGTTCGCCACAAAATCAATGGTTTTTCCTATCCGAAGGTCATTTTTAAAACGCGTTAGAAAGTGTATTGAAAAAATGGAGGTCATTTTGAACATTTATTATAATACATAGAATACAATAATTTCAAACTTTATTGTTTTTTATTTGTTAATTACTCGTTTAATATCCCATTTTATTATAACCGTTTCATTATCGAAAAATTTAATACATTTAATTAAACTTTAAGGCCGATTTTCAGCTAAACAGTTACATTTATCGACTTAAATGAAGAGTACATAAAGTTTTATGATTTTAATTCCCTTTAAAATAGTGCTTTTTCAATTTTGTGATACCTACTAAGAAAAAAAAGTTATGGGATAAATAATAATCATAGTTGCAAGTAAAGTGCCCCTGGCGGTATGATAATGAACTAACTAGAGAGTTCGTTGCTCTTAATGTGTGTGCCAAATATCAACTTGATTGGTCTAGAATTAATGATTTATGCCAAAAAGAAGGAAGAAAAAATTGAACTTTGAGTGTCTGTAACTCCGTTACAGTTGTGTTTCATTCTTTCCATAAGAAACTACTAGCATTACTTTAACTTGTATAATCACCTCCCAAAGTTTTTTGAGGTCAACTTATTTTGGTCCGTAGATTATCCGGTAAATTTTGTCTAGATCTTTCGGGGATAACCTGTACAGTGGAGACAATTCAAATAATTATCATCAAAACAGATAAACGACGAAAAGGAGCCAGTAAAAATATAGAAGACAGAGGCATAAAGTAAAGAAGACAATGAACGAATAATTGACAAATGGTGACGGTTCCAACATAAACTAAATAAATATAGTTTAAAAAAAACTAAAAAACACGCTTTTACAGCACATCAAACTAAAAAAGTAAAAAATAATTATTAATATAAATTGAAAACAATAATGAACGAAAAATACTAGTATTATTGTGAAAAAAGCGTGGGCCGCTTTGTGCCATATTTTTCGTATATCGAGCAACCCACGCTTTTTTCACAATAATACTAGTATTTTTCGTTCATTATTGTTTTCAGTTTATATTAATAATTATTTCTCACTTTTTAGTTTGATGTGCTTTAAAAGAGTGTTTTTTAGTTTTTTTAAACTATATTTATTTTTCACTTTTTTAGTTTGATGTGCTATGAAAGCGTGTTTTGTAGTTTTTTTAAACTATATTTATATTGCTTATTGATGCTGATATTATAACATATTACGATCCAACAGATATTTCTGAAAAAAAAAAATATTTTTTTATTTCAGCCATGGGATTTGAACTCACGCCCAAGGAGTCCGTCGTTTCGCGTCGACTAAGACTTGCCCGCTCGGCCAACGACCGAACTGAGAATCACGGAATATACTTACAATATTAAGCCTCTTGCTCTCACGCAGAGGATACGTGAGGAAAGGACTGGCGATCCTGATCAGGATAATGATATAAACTTATCAAATTATTGTATTGTTATCGGTTCTTCGTAAGTGTTCAAAGTTTCAATTAAATCTGTCCGTTTAAAGTGGGTCAAAATCGAGTCCAAAGAGTCGGTTACAAACAAACAAACATACAAGTGAAGCTAATAAAAGTGTGTTAAAAAGCTTTTAAATATACTTCCCACAGTCCCTAACATTTATTGCGGAATTTGCAACTGGTCTTGGTACCGTATACTTACATACAAACGTTTTTACAACATTTTTTACAAAATACAACCAGTGCAACTGAGTTAAAGACGACTAAAAGTTCATCTCACTTAAGTCTGTACAAAGTAAACAAGAAACGTTTATCTAATCATTCTTCCTTCTCATTGGATTTCTATACGTGGTAACGGGATCCTTGTATATAGGATTCAGTTCGTTGAGGTTCTTTCTTTCATTTTCAAATTGTCTGTATTCGGCCTGTTCAAGCCTATATATCCTGTATTTGGTGCCAAGTATCAATAAAAGTCCTGCCAGTAATATAGCACCGAAAACTATCAAACCGGTCGTTAGTGCTCTGAACCCTGCTGTCATATAACAAATAGGCGTTGAAAGTAAATGTATGGTTCCATCTTGGCCAGAGATGTAGCAGAAGTCGATTGTACAGAGGCTGTTACCTACGTATGTAACTGTTTTGCATGTAGTTCCTGAAAACACAGAATGAAAATTAAATTAGATATGATGTTTAAACTAGAGATCCAGAAAAAATTACAGGGGTACATTTTAAAATTATTCTTATATCTTTATAATCAATAATCATGTGGACCACTGACTAGTTTTAAATAAAGCGAGTTGTAGTTGAGCAATTGATTTGTTCGCAATAATAAACTATACCCAAGGAGCATTTTAACGTTGTACCAACGTTACCCGACGCATCCCGTTCTGACGTTGCTGGACATCATCGTAACAATGATTATCGGACTCGCTTTAGACCAGTTCGGTAGACAGAATCAGGGTTGTTATAATGTCGGTATACGACTGATAGTGATGACCAACAACATCGTTTGATGTTGCGCGGAAAACAAAGTTTTACACCAAAGTTTTAAAGTATAAACTAAAATCATTACTGTTAGACTTGAATGTCTTCTTGGTCGAGTGATAAGGACACTGGCTTCTCACTCTGAAGTCCCGGGTTCGATCCCCGGTCGAGGGGCTAGGATTTTTTCTAAACCAGAAATTAATCCAAGCATACTCGAATATTGAGTGTGTGTACATTGTCTCTAAATGTGTGGCCCTATCCGCACAAGGTACCTTGGCCTACTTAATGGACACAGGGGGTTGTATTACTTGTGGCGTTTAATTAATTAACTTTTGGACCACTTGTGTCTAAAGCAACCTCGGCGGTAATTATTTAATATACGATAAGATGCTTAAATTTTCCTGAAAATTTTTCTACCCCCCAAAATAAGGTACGCTGAACACGAATATGAAGTTTTTTTTCGCCGGAGACAAGCCGTTCATGAGAAAAAAATATATAAAAAAATTGCGTTTTCACTCACATCTGTCACTTTTTATTGTGATATATTTAACACTTCCTGTTACTAATTTTACTATTTTAATGCTTAGAAGACGATGTTACTTTTATCTTGCACAGAAATATAATGTTTTACACATTAAAAACCATTTTTTAAATACGAAAATGCATGGAAAATGCTGTACCGTGACAAATCATTCATAGTCACGGAGAAGTTAGGTGCGATTCTATTCTGTTGTGTCTAAAGATACGACATTGCATAACTAGCGTTCAGTTTAAAACCAGATCGGATCTTTTTAGGGTAAGTTGCTCATTTAGTCGATAACGTAATTAAAGAAATGGATTATATCTTTAAATATGTTATTGTTCAGCAAGGACCAACGTGAAGGTATGAGCAATTATCTTTGCCAGGAAAGGAGAGGAACATGTATTAGGTTAGGTTAGGTTGTATTATTGCACAAATCTATATATCATGCTCATTACACATTATCATATCTTGTACAAACATCCGTAACTACCCTTAAATAAATTAATAAGATTGCATTCTTCAATAACATTAAGAATTATTCTTTGACCTTTAAATTTTGGGTGAAAAAGGGTAAGTTTTAAATAGGGTGCCTTTTACATTGGATTATGGTCACAATAACCCCTTTTAATAAAACCACTCTTTCGTCATATTAAAATTATTCGCTAAACCAACCCCTTTTATTTATAATCCTATGTAAAAAGCACCCTATTTAAAACTTACCCTTTTCCACCCAAAATTTATAGGGTAAGGAATAATTCTTAATGTTATTGAAGAATGCAATCTTATTAACTTATTTAAGGGTTGTTAGGGATGTTTGCACAGGATATGACAATGTGCAATGAACATTTGATGATATGTAGAGGTATAATTGGTTTTGTGGTATCTCACAGGGGCGTGTTATGAAATTCACCGAAAATAAGAATTCAGGAAATAAATAAAAATTGCAATAAATAATAAAATAAAAGCTAATGAAACAAATTTTACCTTGTCACCCAATCGCCTGCCATTACGAAACTGTTAAATATAGTGGGAAATTGTTTGCGAGGCACTTTAAACACTATCTGAAACGCAACGCTAATTTCACATACATTTTAGTTGCATTTTTATCATGTAATGGCGTTATCCCAAATACAAAGCTGTTTTTCTAAGGAAAAAAATTGCTCTTATTATAAAAAATGACGTATACTATACTCCAAATCATTCAGAGCGTTATTGGGGTGAGGGAAATAATGCAAATCGTTAGATATATCCAGTGTAAAAAGTGACAGATGTTTGTGAAAGTGCAAAATTTTTTTATTTTATTTCTCCATAACGGCTTCTCTCCTGCGAAAAAAACTTCATGGGGGGTAGAAAAATTTTCAGGAAAATTTAAGCATCTTATCGTATACTAAATAATTACCGAATATTTGAATAAGCTGTATATCCATTGGTACTAAGAGTCTTATTTTTCTATACTGGACACAAAAACCATTCATCTCATTATTCCTTTCTATTGATTTAATACACACAAAGACAAAGGTGCATGTGCCTTGTTTTCAATCTGAGTCCGCCGGTGTTAATGGGCATGATCGGAGATGGTAAACTACACTTTCTCAACATTCTTCTACTTAAAAGATTAAAGTTAAATTAATTTATTTGTAGACTGTAGTTTTGAATTGCTTGCTTTCGTCAGTGCAGAATATATGAGCGTTTAAAATGACTAAACAAAAATCCTCAGATTAGGCTAAAAGTAAAAAACTAGAAACAAACTAAGGTTACTGCGTATACGCATACAAAATATAATCTTACAATTTAATATATTATAGAAATTATACATACTACAAATGTTATTTCTCTTATCATCGCTCACTGCTTCAACTAAAACTTTACTATTATCTTTGGTTCCACTGTAAGTGCCATTTGAGGTTGCATCCTCGACGAAGCTCCTATAATCCTCGCATAACGTATTATTATTTTTGTTCAGTTCACAATACTGGCCAGAATATCCACTGCTGCATACACATTTGTTGCACACACAATCTCCTTTTCCACTACATATACTCATACCCTCAAACATTTTGCAATGGCCTGTGAATTTCGAACAAGAACAATCCTCGCCGCTGAATTCACTTTTGCATTCACATATTCCTTCAACGCATTTTCCTTGAGACAAGCCGCTGCATATGCTGCCGTTGTTCACTGGACAAGCGTATTCACAATATTTTCCAGTGTATGGAAAATCGCAACGACATCTTCCACATTTACAGTCTCCGCTGAAATTAATCAATACGTCTTTTAATTATTTAATAACAGAGAAAAATATGAATTATTACTATTTTATACTTACATACAATCAGAATGCATGCCAGAACCTACAAGTTTTACAGCAATAAAACGTGATAAAACTTCCAGTAGATTTTGCTAGCATCGGCTTATGGTTAGGCAAAGTAAACTAAATAAAATCGCAACTAATAAGCAGAATAGCAATACCGATTCTGGCGCACCAAATCCCGTCTCCATTATCATCATTGGCCCTGGGGGTGTGTACGTAGGCGGTCCCAAAATTTAAAACTAAAAGTCAGTATTGGGAGAGAGAGAGGGGCAGCTAAGATGCTTTGACCTATACCATAGGCGTAGATCTAAGATAATAGCTAAAGAAGAGGAGATAAGATGATTTGACCTATACCATAGATGTAGAACTAAAACAATAGCTAAGGGGGTGGAACTAACAGCGTGTATCTGACCTATTCGACCTGTTCGATCAATTGAAACAGATTACGTAAATAAATAGTTCAAAATGCTTAAAAAACCAACTAAAGCTAAAAAAGCCTGTTTTTATCTGCGCAACAGCTCGAACAGCTTCAACATATTGAATAGGTCAAATACACACTCTTAGCTCCATCCCTTTAGATGTTATTCTAGATCTACATCTATGATATAGGTCAAAGCATCTTAACTACTCCCCCTTAGCTATTAGATCTACGCCTATGAGATAGGCCGAACTCTCTTAGCTCCTCCCTCTCCTAGAATCTAGGACCTTTAGATTCTAGATTCCAGGATCTCCCATGTACACACCCCAGGGCCAATGATGATAATGGAGATGAGATGCTGGTAGTCAGTGCGCCAGAATCAGTATTGCTTTACTACTTAAATACATTTGTTTTATCTTGTATGTATAAAATAATTTGATCGTATACCTTATGAGTTTTTAATGTTTAATTTACTTATATTGTGTAACTATGATATACAGAAACTCTCTAACGGATAACTGTGACTAACACTGCAATTCTCAATCATACTGTTTAAAGAATTTCTAATATTGATTCTGTGAATGTATCAGATGCACACAAAATAGTCTTATACGTAAAAAGGGAATGTGATGATCAATCGCAATATAAACAAATTTTATCTTTAAAAATTATTGTGGTACAAATCAAAAACGTCATTTGGAAAAATCAGACTCCATCTTCAAGTAGATATTGTTCAATTTCCATTTCAGGGATACTGATTTTTGCGAGGATTTAGGCCATCCCTCCCCATAGTTTATCCATAGTCAGTTAAATTTAGTTAGCTTAGCTGAGTATGGCGCAATCATTCTCGCTGTCGAGTTTTCATTACGTGTCAAATTTGATAACCTTTATGTCGTTATGTAAGAAGATTTCGTAAATTAACCAGTAAACAAACAATAAAACTTCATATGATATTACTAGAGATACATCTGTCTTACTAACTTTCTATGACAAATTGAGGAAATAATACCATCGCTGTATAATCTACAGGAATTAAAATTATCGTTCTCATCACAACTTTCATCGCATAATATCCCAGTCCTAAAAAACACCACAACACAAAAGAAGTGTTCATTATTAATGTAACAACAATATTGATTACGAGTATATGTGACCCTCCATAGTAAAAGGAGGTACCGACTGGCAATTGGCCATTTCTGTAAGCCGCATCACAAGTCAGCTGACTGAAAACGTTTTTTTTTTAATCTCTAGACATGACATTAGAGAAGCTGCGGTGTTACTCATATATTTATGGCATTACTGCAACTTCTGTCTTGAGGTGCGGTTTTTAGAAATGGCTTTATTCGCAAACAATTGCCAGTCGGTAACCCGTTTTACTGTGGATAGTCGCATGTGTCAAAATGTTGAGTTAGCTTACCATCCTTCATCGCACATACATTGTCCACATCTGAACGTTCCATTGTTGCAATTTAATTGCTGCCCTTCGTAATTTTTACATTCGCACAACCCTATGTAAGTTATATTCAGAACTACTCTTTCGTTGATGTTCCTCTCTTCAATATAAAGCATATCCTATGGGAAAATCATGTGCAAATATATCTAAACGATACTAATTATACTGTCGGGTAATTTCTGATCGGTATTCAAAAGTGCAAATAATGGGCTTACAAGTTAAACAATGTGGCGGAGGGCAGGGGAGGTGGTGAAAGGGAGAATATCGTATCAGTAAAGTAGGCAGTCAAACAACTTTTCATTTATATTCTTATATATAATTACATGGATTCTCAGAAGATATTATGGATACCTTTTTTTAGACAAAGAAGTTAGAGTTTGAGATTTAATTCAAATGGCATAATGTTATATAATCATATATTGTGTAATATTATTTATATTTCGCCCAGTTATGATTATTTATTGCAGGTATTTTATTTGTTCTTACATATAAGTTTCTTGGGTACGCCCTGTTTACTATAAATATTTATTGATTGTATTTAATATCCCGAACTGTTATAAACAATTGTTTAACGAATAATTAATCAGTTAAACAATACAAAAATAATTACCAGGTATTTATACCTATGAAATTAATTTAAGAGTCCCCCTTGCAAACAAAATACATGTTCAAGGGTTTTGTCATTTGAGTCAAAATGGTATAAACCCGCGGGAACTGCTTTCGATGAGCCACCCCGTATATTATACTTACGTTTTGCTTTGTAGGTGCTCCTTTCAGTGTTAATTGAACAGTAAAATCCACGGCGTTTTCCTCAACATTGTAACAAACAGAAGTTCGGTTTAATATTCCGTGACCCTCACAATCGGCGAAAAATTTTACGTCCAAGTTTTCAGACGATGTGGTGTTTATGGAGAAACTAACCTGTCTTGCAAAATTGTAATAACCTAGAATTTTTAATTTGTTATTGCGGCTAGGAATAAGTAACATTACGCATACCGATGTTTCGGAATTATTGTTCCTCATCAGCACGGCATTAAGAAATTGAATAAGAAATGATGCATATAGGAACAACTAAAAGATATGTGAAGAAAACTAAGCTACACTGCGCTGATGAAGACCAGTAAGTTTGAAACACCGATGTTAGTAGATGCGTTGTGTTTATCTTTGGGGTACATGAAACAATTCCCTTTTGTTTCATCATAACTATGGTAACAATTAACCAACATAATTTGTCACATGTAATATGAAAGGAAAAGTATTTGGGTTTGTATACATTATGTATATTGAATTATTAGACATGGGTCTTTTAAATGGCAACGTTGCCATGTAAATTAGAGACAGACAACCCATCGTTGGTCAGCGTTAGCGTTAGAAGGGCATAGAATTCATTTTCTATCTAGCTGTCGTGCAGTCAACTGTGCACGAGATCCATTCCTTTACGGACCTCGAACAATGGACACTGCGTGCGATACAATGCCACATATTAATCGGTTACGATGCTTGCTAGTATCAGTCATCGCGTTGTTGCCAAACTTAAGTCTTCCTTTAATGTATTATGTCTAATATTTTAATACACATAGTGCATGTAAAATGATATCTACCTTTAGTAATCAAATGTAGAATATTTTTGGAATTTTCTTCTAATTCTCCAACAAACGTAGAATCCGTCAGTAGTTCCTTGGTAAGATTTTTATAGTATTCCAATTTAATTTTATCTTTGACTGCAAAAATAATATTAACCTGAAAATTTTATCATTTTAGCTTTACTCTCTTGGTCATGAATCAAATTTCAAATTAAGTAAATAAAATTTTAATAAACATCAACACTAAAAAATGTATTGTTAAGCTCAAGTAGCGTCCTAAAGATTCCTGGTTAAGGGTTTAAAAATAAACCACGAGATGGCTCCATTGTTAGAACAATCTCTTATAGATTTATGGAACTGGCTATTCAAGAAGAGTCTAGAATATTCATAGATTATTCCAAAGTACTCAGCTATAGATGTCTGAGTCAAAAGAGACGGCAGATGAAAGTATTTATGAATTGGAGTGGAGATAGACAGGAGAGTAAAAACTCCACAATTTGGTAGGTTGAAAGGTCAGAAAACACGTTAACAATGTTTTTCTCCAACCTTAACCTCATTAATATTATTATGCCTAATAGCATGGACGTCCAATGGAGGTTAGGATATATAGTACATCAGTGTACGTACACCACGGATACTGTGTGTTTAGGATATACAATGAAGTTACGTATGTATAATTTGAAACATATTAATACATACATATAATATTTCAAAAAGATTTTAGAAGGGTATACGAAAGAAGCATCCATTTTTGACAACAGTGGAGTATCCAATGCACACAAAAGGATATCCAGGGAACTATTTGACATTAGCATGTTATAATATAATCTACTATTTGTTCCAGGGCTTGAGTTGCATCTGCATTACATCATATGAAAGTAAATAAATATCCAAGGATGTACAGTACGTCTTAATAAGACGTCCATAATGGTTGTAATATATTTATATACTATTAATGATATTCATATAAAATTCCCAATGAACGTAATAAATTTTACGATCCATTAGGATGTCCATATGAAATCATGTTCATCCATTCAATATCTCTGGATGACTAGGACCTTGTGCGGACATTCAAAGGACATTGGATAAAGATATTTATATTATTGGCAAGACAGTTATTTACCTTTTTCTCCCTCAGTAATGCATCTATTTGTCCGACAGAAGGGTAATCATATATCAAAGGGCTTATGTGATTTCCATCGTCATCTATAAGACAAGTACTGTTCGGTTGTAACACTGCTCCAACTAATATTCCGTCTCCAGCGGTGTGCAGTAAGCTATCTGTTGGCAAAAGGATGATTTTCCTTGAATTTACCGACCATCCCATCTTTCTACCGCACACCAAAATTTGGAGAATTGCATCCAAGGCACCATCTAGATCATCAACATTGGCTGTTATTTTACTACTGCTTACCTGCAATAAAATTCAAATCGATAATATATTTCTTTGTTTTTTTTTTTCGTTTGTCGTTTCTCACAAGGATTTGTTTCGAAATAGGATAAACTGAACATGAAAATCGAGTCTGGTATATCATTTTCTGAAATTGAATCCCTCTCTTGTTGTCCAGACTACAGACATACGGGAAGTGTTAGGGATATACCAAAATCAGACCAACCAAAAACTGTTGATGATGCTGTACTGAATGTGTTATTGGCGATAGAGGAAAATTCAAGATTATCCAGCAGTGATCTGGAACGAGACCATCGCATTTCGCAAAGATCTATTCGCAGAATTCTCAAAATGGAAAAATTTAATCTCTACAATAACTTACCGAAGACGATTTCGCTAAGAGGTTATAATTTTGAGAAATTATCAGGGGTATACGTATACCAATGAAACCCACATTTTGTAAATAACATTTTGTTTTATGATGACGCCACTTTCTTGTTTCATGGAACTGTAAATAGGCCGTGACTAAGCTTAGCATAATCCCCACTAGACCATTGAAATTCGCATCCAATGACCCCAGAAAGTTTGGGCAGGTGTTTAAAAAAACGTTTTCTTAACCGCCTCTCAAGCCACCGAGGTAAATCCCGGAAAATCCTAGGATTTTGTGTTGGGTAAAGAGAGACGAGGCACTACAGTTTATTGTAAAGTCCGAACCACATCTAGGGCATCGGCAATTCCCTCTACCATCTTAGTCCGAAACAAATTACAAATAAAATTTCTAACTTGATCCAGGCTGGAATCTACCATCGATCTTCGGTACCGAGTAAATAGCTATACGCGCGTTACCAACTCGGCTACCATGCCCATTATTGGCAATCACACAATTAGACTCTTTTTTATACAGGTAAATTTAACAATGGAGAGATATTTGGCTTTGTTAACACAAAATATTGTTCCTGCAATAGAAGTTCCTTATCCTGACGACAATGATGATGTTTGGTTTCAACAATATGGAGCATCCCCTCACTTTGGAATATAGGTCAGAAATTATTTACATAATTTTTTTCCAAATAGAGCAGCAGTAGGGTAGCCGGCCCGGTCACCTGATTTGACCCCCTGTGAGTTTTGTTATGGGGACCACATAAAAGACCAAGTATACAAGAAATGACTAAACGACTTGTGAGCTCAAATTGTTGGTGCAATGAGGAGATTAAGTATTTATTAATGCAAGGCAATCTTTTATAGGAAGATTCTTCAAAATAACGGTAGACATTTTGAATATTTCATGCAATTGATAATATTGATTTTAACAAGAATGATAATAGTTGGTGTTAAAATGAATGTTTAAAATTAAAGATTCACCTACTTCCTCGGCAAATTTTCCTGTGTCTTTAGTGAAACCCAACCTGTGCCTAAATAAGTATCCTTTCTCGCAATCGTCCAGTAGCAAATTTAGGCAAGGATTATCGAAGCTCTCCGGTGCTGTGAAATAAAATGGCATTCCGATTTTATCCAGAAACGAACCATATGCCAATCTGTAGTTCTTTGTTAGTTGGGTGAGATTATTTGGTAAGTCTTTACCGACGGTTTTGAAGATACTGAGATGTTCCCGCATGGACACGCTTAGATCACCCAAATAGTATAAATCCAGGGGATAATTCTTAGCAGATTTGTAAGTGAATGTAAAATTCACTGGAATATCTGAAAATGAAAACATGAATTAGTCAAAATGAAGATATTCTCCATTAGGCAGAACACGTTAAAAATGCTATATTATAAAAAAAGTAATACGCACACCACGTTCAGCACAACTAGCATGTTATTTTTAATTAAAATTATTGTTCAACAAAATTAAAAATAAATGAAACATAAATACATCCAAGTATGACAACTATAAACTGCCACTTAAGAATAAAAAATGAGTAGTCAGTCAAGCACTGACCTTTTCCAAGTTTTATGTTAACAAGTTGTGGTTTAATTTGAATGACTTCCTCGGCATCTCCGTCTGTAAAATGTTTATTTCCATCTACTGGAATTTCTGAACCACTTTCAGAATTAAATTCAGTTTCCTTCAAGTTGCAGTCCCCCAAATGGCTGATAATATTGCATTTGCGGCCGGCGTAATTCTGAAACATATATACTTAGGGGGTGATCCATATAACTCTCCCATCCCCATTGTCTTGCTTATTTGAAGAGATATGAAAAAAATCTTTAAAATATGCAAGTTGAGTACTTTATAAGAGGAATTAAATTATTTCAACAGAAAACAATTGAATATCAAACAAAGAAGATGGCGATCAAACTATGCATAATATGAGAATTAAATTACATTCAGTAGCTACGCATAAAAAATATTTCGGGTGTAATTGTCTGTGAAAATAAAACTACACAGAAGCAGTAGCAAATTTTAGAATACGTATTTAATTATAAACATTTCATCTTGTGTCTTACAGAAACGTGTATTACTGAAATTTTTTCTGAAAGTGAATTAGAAATAGACGGGTATAATACTGTTCGCTGCGACTCAAACAGCCGTCACACAGGGGGAGTGTTAATATTCATAAAAAAACATAAAATTTGATCATGTAAAAGTGTTGGTTTTAGATGTAAATTTCTGGCTTTTATTTGTTAATATAAAATTGAAAAATACCTCCTACAGTGTGGCTGCTGTCTATAGATCCCCAAATGGCAACGTGTCACGTTTCATTGATAGGTTTTTAGAATGGTTAGAGAATTATGTTGAAAAAAATAATAGAAACAGTATAATTTTGACAGGTGATTTCAATATAGATTTTTCCAAAAATGACTATGTAAAAAAGCGACTAAAAGAGGGCATTGAGAATTATGGCATGAAACAGTTTATACAAAACTTTACTTGAGTGCGAAATAATTCTCGCACCATAATTGATCTTATTATTAGTAATGACTACACCATAAATGCATGTGTTGAACAAAATTATATAATAACAGACCATTCAATAATTCAAGTAAAAATTGGAAAGGCCAGGGAATCAATAAAGGATCAAACAAAGGAAATTAGAGCCTGAATTAATTTTAACGAAATGATGAATTTGTTAATTGAAAAAGAGTGGGCATATTCATGTACAAATGTGAACGTAGTAGGTCAGACTTTTGTAACTAATATATTAGATTCATTAGATGTTGTAGCGCCTAAAAAAATTGTAAAATTAAATCAGCTGAAAACAGATGGTTCAATAGAAACTGTAGGGAAGCAATTGACAACAGAAATAGGGCATATCAAAGATTTGCATTTACAGATGAGAATGAAGATTGGAATAACTATAAGCAAGCTAGAAATAATACTATAAAAGTTATAAAGGAAGCAAAAACAGTATTTTATGAAAGAAATATTGACGAAAATAAAGCAAATCCGAAGTTAATGTGGAAAAACTTAAAAGACGTAGTTGGAAATAAGAAAGGTGAACATATCTTTCAAAGTTTGAATTGCGATGGAGTAATACATAATGCCAATATGGCGGACGTATTGAATCAGTATTACGTAGGTAGTATTGAAAGTATTGTTATTGACATAGGAACAGTTCATGTAGATATTGATAGAATCACTGACACTATACTGGTTGTAAACTGTACCATGACATCGTTTTGTGTAATAACATTACAAGATCTGAAGAAAGTAATTAATAATCAAAGAAAAAAATATAGCACTGATGAAATCGGTCTTGATGTTATAAAAAATCCGTTCCATATACTAGGCTATCCTTTTCTAAATCTGATTAATTTAAGTTTAGAAAAGGGTGTTATGCCTGAATGTTATAAAAAATCTGTAGTGATACCAATACCAAAATTACCTAATACAAATTTAGCTGAGCAGTTGAGACCAGTAAATATGTTGCCATTTTGCGAAGAAATTTTGGAATTAGTAGTTTACAATCAAGTAATTAGTTACATAAACTCAAATAACATCCTATGTACATACCAATCGGGTTTTCGTGGCAAACATTCATGTCAAACGGCATTACAATTGGTGATTTCTGAGTGCAAGGAGTCGTTGGATAAAACAGGGGTCGGAATTTGCGCAGTTTTCGTAGATCTTAAGCGAGCTTTTGAAACAATCGACCGTAAAATACTGCTATTAAAGCTAAAAAGATACGGATTTGATCACACTGTCTTAAGTTGGATTGAAAGTTATATAACTAATAGGTACCAAATAACAAAAATGAATGGGAATTTATCTAAGCAAATACTAAATAACTTTGGAGTCCCTCAAGGTAGTGTTCTTGGTCCCTTATTATTTATTCTCTATATAAATGACCTTGGGAATGTGTTGAGGAAATGTAAAATCCATCTATTTGCTGACGACACCCTTACCTATTATGAAAATACTAATGTTGAAGAGATGGTAGCTACTGTAAACTTAGAATTAAAGGTTTTGACAGAAAAATTTAAAATCAATAAACTTAAGGTAAATGAATTGAAATCTAAATGTATGTTTGTGGGTAATAATTATTTGTACAACAAATTTATTAGTTTAAATCTTGATATTCTAATAAATAATGAAAAAGTTGAGCTTGTTCAAGAAATAAAATACTTAGGTCTAGTAATTGACCGGGAATTGAAATTTAATAAGCACATTGAATACATATCAAAAAAAATTGGCAAAAAGATAGGATTTTTCAGTAGAGTTGCTCCATTTATATCAATGTCCACAAAGTTAACAGTTTATAATACACTAATATTGCCTCACTTTCTCTATTGCAGTTCAGTGTTATATGTAAGTTGTACAAATTTTAGTAGGTTGCAGGTTCTTCAAAATAAGGCAATGCGAGTAATATTAAGATGCAACAGGTTCTCAAGTCGTCAAATGATGCTAGATACATTGAACTGGCTTAACATTGAACAATTTCTTTACTTCCAAACTATGACTTTTATTTTTAAGATGATTAATAATATTTTACCGGACTATCTAGTATGACAGTTATTGCCTGTTACTGAGGTACACCTACGTAACACTCGTACGGCAATTACAAATAATTTTTATGTAAAAAGAACAACTAAGAGTAATACTATGAAAAGTTTGTTCCACAAGGGAATTGTACAGTTCAATCTTCTTTCTCATGGAATTAAGGCCAGTAAAACTGTTCAACAATTTAAATCTCAACTTTTATACTTACAATTAAAGAAAAATACTGTTTAGTAACCTACGAATAGTTAAATTGTTCTCAATGCAGTTTTTTTTGTTTAGTTAAGTTAATTTCAATGCTATTTTTATTTACTATTGTATCTTTTTGTATTATTATATTATTCTGTCTTGTTGAAATCATACGTCTACTATGTCACTATGTGTATTAATTGTATTTGCTATCTTCTTTAGATAAATAAATGAATTATTATTATTATTATTATATATATTATTAAATAATGATATTGGAAGCAAAAACTAACATATTCAAACAAAGCATTGCTATATCAACCATAAATGCTAAATTTAACTCAGTTAGTTATGACAAGAAAACAAATTTAAGAATTATTGTTGGTAGGCAGTTTGTAGTATTATAATAAATCTAGTGTGTTTATATTTAAAATGAATAATTACACAGTGTTAGAGAACATGATATGCAAAATTTATATACAATAAAAACACTTCTACTGCCCAACGAGAATGTGGATGAATGATCCAGACAGAAGATTATCTGAAAAATAATTAAATTAGTGAAACTGGGTCGATAATAAGTAAGAAGATACCAGATGTAGATGTAAACCAAGAATTAAATATTTTTGTATATCCAAGAACATTCGAGAAATCCCATTAGAGATTTACACTTTTCATATGGAACAGTTTTTTCATCTATTCAAATAAGTAAGATAATGGGGATGGGAGAGTTATATGGATCATCCTGTACATTAGAAAAAAAATAATTATTTTTAATAGAGACTAAATATAACACCATGAGTATGAGAGACATTAGATTAGAAATCATTTTGCAAAAGATTATTGGAAACATGTAGTAACTTGTAAGATGTAGAAATCTGCATAAAAAAGTGGTTGCGAGAATGCATGTAAACATTATAGAATAATTATTAGTTGGCTAAATAAATCAAAGAAGTAGGTAATTGATGGAGAAAAAAAAAACAATAGATGAATACGGATATTCGTGAAAGGTTCTGAAATTGTAAACACTGCGTCGACTAGATGTGAACACTTGGTTGCACAAGGGACTTCAGTCTGCTTTAGTCCAAGTACTTGTAATTTTTAAAAAATCTTCATCCGCAAAAATGAAATAAAAATAATATAAATAAGAGAAAATATTGGTCCCAACACAGACCCGAAAAATGTTATGAATTTAATATTCTAGGTATATATTTATGCATAAGAAAATTATGAAGCATGTAGCAATTGTATCTTTTGATTAACATACCCCATCATAGCACCAGTTACAACATGGATCCGCTTGCAAGCACTCATCACAAGTATCTTGATCAAGGCAAAGCTTCTGGATGTTTGTATCACTACATTTTGTCATCTGATCAGTTTGTGATTTAACTTTAATAATAATTAACAATATGATTATTGTAATTGTAATAAAATGAATCAAGTGCATTTTTTTGTGGTAGCAAAATATGATTAATTTCACGTCTAATGTGGCAATAGCATTTTTGTCCTTATCTAAATGTACTCACGATAAGATAACCTGTAAATATCAATAGGATACGATATATTTCGTGCCCATGTTTACTTACAATACAGTTTATCATCCATAGTTATTCATACTCACAGTACAGGGAACCTTTTACACGCATTCAGATACGGTATACATCATTAGTTTACTACCTACTTCATAACAATTATAAGTTTATGAACTCGATAGTACAGTTCGAACATTTTAACTGAATTCTTTCAAATATTCGACTGGTTTGTGATATAACGTCATATGAATTCTTTAAGATAAGACTACAAAACTTTAATAATAAAATAAATATATGACTCATTTCGCAACTTTAAAAAAATTGCATTTATCTCCCTGACTGGAGCTTAAACGAAAAAAGTGTCATGAAATATATTTTATTTAGATGTAGTTTTTGATTCATTATATTATACCTAAAACTTTTATACTAGCGCATTCAGACAAGATATATATATATATATATATATATATATATATATATATATATATATATATATATATATATATATATATATATATATGTATGTATAAATTTTTTTTTTATTAAATATATTTCTATATAGTTTAGTTGGAGACCATGGGGGATCTATCCCACTTATTCCCCGTAAATACGCCACTGCTACATTCTGTTTATAAAACCACTCTCAAATTATCAAATGTATTTCTTTGTCTTAAGTGTTCTATGCTGACTATTTAGCTCTTGTAAATTTTACATTTCAATTACTCTCATAAGAGGAAATTAAAGAGTGTTTAATCTGGTGTTCTCACTGGCCACTTCGTCCAACTCACCTACCTGTAAACTTATTGTCGTGCATTGTCGAACCGATAAAACGTAATAGAGAAACAAACATATACAATGCAGCTTCAACAACCCGAACAGATATGGGACCAGGGAGTGTGGGACTTTAAAGGTTGTCAGGATTTTTGAGTACATATTTTTTAGTTTTGTATCATAAGTCCTAAAGTTTATTGTTTGCGTTTACTACTCATTATAATGTAATAATCATTCACAGCACTCAATTTTAATTTTAACCTAACTGGAGGTATTATTTTTTTTTGGTAGTTGTTGTTTATCCAACCCCATCCAATAATACCGTGGAAAAGTTGGGATTGGACTAGAGAGTAGTAAAGTATTTCAAGTTCAGGTGAGTTTAGAAATTGTTTAAGGTACTTGAATTTTGGTAGGTGTTCTTAGTTCTTTTATCGGTTTATTTATTTGAAGATTCCACAGCAAATGTTTATCTATTGTAACACCCAGATATTTCACTGATTCTACTTCATTAATTTCCAGGATGTTGCTGCCTCCTAAATTTATGACAATAGGGCTCAAGATAGGCAAATTGTTTTGGTATGAAGTGAAAGGAAGGTACCCAGTTTTGTTGCAGTTTATTATTAAAAGGTTATAGTCGAACCATTCTTTAATTTTAATCCCTTTCTACACACTCTTTTAGGTTGTTTCAGGTTTTTGATTTGTAAATTATAACTGTATCGTCAGCAAAATTAAATACCTTCGCTTTGTAATTTTAATAGGTCATTTATATACTCAAGAACTACAATGGGTCTCAATATTGTTCCCTGAGGTACACTAAGTTCTACATGTTTTACATCAGTAGCAAATTCATCAACAGACACATATTGTTGTCTATTTGTAAGATAGCTTTTAATTAGCTTATAGGCATTTTTTCTAAATCTATATTTTTTTTAGTTTTTCTAATAATATATCGTGGCTGACAGTGTGAAATGCCTTTGCTAAATCGATAAAAACACAGAACTGGTTCACTGTCATCAAGAGATTTGTAGATTTCATTTATCGGATGGCCTATGGCATCGTTTGTTGAATACTTATTTCTGAACCCAAATTGCACATTTGATAAGATTGCAAGGTTAAAGAGAAAACCTTAATTTTCTCGAAATAATGCCATCTGCAGATGGATATTAAAAAAAATCACCACAATCACAATTATGGGTTTTAAGAAAAACTTGTGTGAATACCAGTTACGAGACATCTAATTAATATTTTAGAATCATTTTCATTTCCTAAAAATGTACAGGGTGGCCAAAAATTAGTATTTAATTAAGAACTTTTTTAAATTGAATTTTCTCAATTTTTTCAAATAGAACACCCTGTATATTTTTCAACGATGTGATATAAAAATGAAAAACGAACATTTTTTGTAAGTACTTCCCTATGGCTAATTGCAACCATTTTCGTTTTATTGAGCAATAATTACAACATTCAAAAATAAACTTAAAAAAGAGGTTTCTTCAAATAACTCAGTAGAAAAAATTATAATAAATGTTCCACATGTTGGCCATTTTGATTGACACACATCTCTATGCGCTTTTGAAATGAGGTTCCCACTGTTCCTAAAACTGCCGGTGTGATAGATCTAAAGGCAGTTATTATTCTTCCCTTCATATTTTGTACTGTTGTTGGTGTGTCTCTATAAACAATTTCCTTCATGTATCCCCATAAAAAGAAATCCATTTTTGTAAGATCTGGGGATATAGCAGGCCATTTAGTGGGTCCATTTCTTCCAATCCATTAATGAGGGTAGGTATTATTTAAGTGGTCTCTAACTGCATTTAAATAATCTGATGGACCACCATCTTGCTGAAACAACATCCTATTTCGAATTCTTCCAGGGTGATTTACCAATAATTGTGGCAGATGGTTTTCCAAAAAATGAAGATAAATAGCTCCAGTTAATGTACCATCAAAGAAATGTGGCCCTATTATATGTTCTCCAATAATTCCTCCCCAAACGTTTATAGATCATCTGTGTTGGTTATCAACTTGCATAAAAAAGAGAGGATTTTCCGAAGCATAATAATGGAAATTGTGCCTATTAACAAATCCATTTTTATGAAAAGTTGTCACATCAGTGAATAAAACATTATTGAAGAAGTTGACATCAACTTGCATTTTACCTCTGGCCCAATTACAAAATTGTAAGCGCTTTTGAAAATCGTCATCAGATAATTCCTGGTGCATTTGAATATGATATGCATGTAACTTATTTGTTTTTAGGATTCGACCCACAGACCGTCTACTTATTTCTACTAGTGAGGTCACTTCTCTTTGACTAACATGGAGATTCTCAACCGTTGCCAGCACCACAGAAAACTCATTGTCTTCGTTCACAACACGTTTTATCCTTTCACTTTTTTTATATTCGACATTTCCAGTTTTCAGAAATCTATCGAGAAGGTTTTGGAAGCTGCTAACATCAGGAAGTCTTCTTTCAGGATAACGTTGGTGATAACTTATATTGGCAAGTAAACAATTTCTGTCTGACTCACCCAAAACAAAAGTCATGTCTACAAGTTCTGCTTTATTAAAATTCATATTGTAAAATTCCAAATATTTTAAATTCAATACAAATTGTAACTAACGACCGATAAGTGTGATAAATGCTCCTTTGTACACGATAATTTATACCAAACTGAGGTTTTATTGCTTGTCGAATAACGAAAACAGCAAAGAAAATGTACAAAAAAAAACATTACAGTAAAGGACTGGTTAAATACTATTTACTCATTTCAATGGAAATGGTCCCACTAAATGGCCTCATTTCAAAATTGCATAAAGACGTGTGTCAATCAAAATGGGCAACACGTCGAACACCTATTATAAATTTTTCTAATGAATTATTTGAGGGAACCTCTTTCTTTAAGTTTATTTTTGAATGTTGTAATTATTGCTCAATAAAACGAAAATGGTTGCAATTAGCCATAGAGAAGTACTTACAAAAAATGTTCGTTTTTCATTTTTACATCACATCGTTGAAAAATATACAGGAGGGTGTTCCATTTGAAAAAATTGAGAAAATTCAATTTAAAAAGTTCTTAATTGAATACTAATTTTTGGCCACCCTGTACATTTTTAGGAAATGAAAATGATTCAAAAATATTAATTAGATGTCTCGTAACTGGTACTCACCCAAGTTTTTCTTAAAACTCATAATTGTGACTGTGGTGATTTTTTTTAATATCCATCTGCAGATGGCATTATTTCAACAAAAAAAATTCATTACATCAAAGTGGTTGGGAGATAGCCAATAATAATAAAGGAATGAACAGAGCCTAGAAAAAAGCTTCAAAAAATGTACTGATATACATAGCATTCTATTTAAAAAAAAGGCACTTGGTCCTGTAATTTCGTCTTGGCTCGCCCTGTGTAAATCGAAAATAATGTCCAGTTATAGACTTTTTTTACATATCTAGTTTACTTGCAATTTTTTAAAAAATTTCTAGCTATCGTAGAACTCGAGATATCGAGGTCCGACTATTGCCCCACCCTGTATAATGCCATGATTAAATGAATCATGGCATTCAATGAATTATGTATAAACCAACACCGAACCTCGATCTCCCCTCCTTATCCTGTTGAAATGTGGCAAACAGCACATTCGTGCTTCCCGCTGAAACCCACATGGTTTGGAATACATCAATTTGCAGAGACGCCTCACGACGCCGAACAAACGCGCAAACTCAACGGCAAAAGCACCCCGGCGCTCCTAACTAATTCTTCATTGAACCGGTTTCGTGTTTTAAGTTTTGTTTATTTTACTTCAACTATCAGTTTTACAGGTGGAGTGAATGTGAAATGACCGAGATTTATTCTTTACTTTAACTCTCTAATATTACGCGCGCCGAGTCTTCTAAATGTTGTAATTTTATCGGTTTACCTTTGGATTATTTATGGCTGAGTTTGAGGTTAGTTTATTTACTAGGGATAAAAAAAGTGCACATCATAGAAGTCATTTTCAAATGGCTTACTATAAAATGTTCAAAGTAGTAGACAATCGAATTATTAGAAGATAAATTTCACAACAGATTGTTGGCCTTTTCTTGTTAATTAATTGAATAACATTTTCGTTAAGTAAATTACATTAAATAACAGCTATTTAATTTGCCATGTACTTCTATTATTTTTTTTATTTTGACACTATGTTAATAGAATGCCAGACATAATCCTTAACATATATGGGTACAATCTTTGTCCTAATTACTATTACCTGATTTCGTCTACAGTAACACTAAAAAAATTGATTTGTATTACATAAAACATTTTTAACAAAATAAAATAGCGTAAATCAATACATTTCACAGTTAGGTAACTTTATTTGTTATATATGGTGAACAATATTTTAATACTCCAATTGGACTCAAAAACTAGAACACAGAAGTATTATATATTTAAATTACAAAAACGTTTTGTGCTTATAAAGGCTTTATAAGAACAAACTAAAATCTCTTACCGAATTTAACATGTACAGATTATTTCAAACTTATTTACAACATTAAAAATATCGGTCTCTATGATTTCTTTACCACCGGCAAAGAAACCGACTTTTTTTATGTTGCAAAGAAGTTTGATATAAACTATATTTATGCAAAATTGGAAACAAATTTAAAAAAAAAATCGGTTTGTATTTGCACAGGTTGAATAAGGCTATTTGACTCTTATTTTTAAATTGTCTTAAAATGTTCATATCGTCTACAGGAATTTTGATTTCGCTTAAATGAAACCGCTTGATAGGATAAAATAGCATTCAAAATTTCAAATATATAAATTGGCGCGAAAACACGAGCCGCCATGTAATCATCTACTGTGACGTCATTCTTGTAGTAAACAAATAAGCGCAAGTAATACTCGGTATCGTTTTTTTTTAATTATCATATAAAATAATGAGTTCCCATTGTTATACGTGGTGTTTGGTGCCAAACTGAAAGACTACAAGTATAAATACACAACAAAAGTAGTTTACAAAACTGTCAGATGATATTAAAATGAGAAAGACCGACAACTTGCCAGGAAAGACGCAAAATTATTATTGAGTAAAAGTATACTGTAATTCTGTGAGGATCACTTTGATGTAAGTACTATTTTGTCTTATACTTTCAGTAGCTTTGGAGTTTACAACTAATGTAAACAAGTGAAGTCTTTCATATATCTGTCATGTTTGTAATTTTGAGGTTATGTTGAAGATTGTCTAATAAATAATGTTCAAATTACTTGCATTATACAGACTTTTATAAACATAAGCACTTAGTTAGGTTTAAAATAAGTAAACAAATATTATATACTTACAGAGATGTTTTAATGTTCCTAAATTCGACAGAACAGAAATGGGGATTAGTCGCAGAGAATTTAGCCACCATTATTGTGTCAATTATTGTCAAATTCGTACTCTCCGCCTTTATAAAACAGCGCTCCATGATTAATTATTACAAACTTGTAAAACAACACGAAATCAGTCCAAATATTCACAAAGTAGTCACGATAAGATAACCGTAGGTTTTTCTTACTATAAGAGTGACGTCACATTTAGAACCATCATGACGGGTAGCGTTTTGTGGCATGTGTTACATGAATTTTTCAATATAATCCGGATTTATTAAAGCTAGAAAAATATTACAACACCTTTTTAAAAAAAGCATATTTATTCTTGAAATAAAACAAGACGTATAGTTAAAAGACGCGCATGACCCTGTATGAACTTGTAGGTATATAGTTACTTGTTTAAAATAGGAACTGTAAGACATAACATGCATGGACATGTTTTCGCGCCTTACTAAATAAAGAGTCATCTAAGCGCAATCGTGTTATTATTGCAAATGCGTCGGTGCCGGTGATAACATATCCTTGAAGTAAATTTATAAATATTAAAAATATTTAACAGTTTAGTTCGGTGTAGTGACTTTTGTGTATTTTGTCAGTTTCTAAAGGTAAGTACTTCTGCAAATACCTATATCAAGTGGTAAAGAATTATTTTCAAAAATATTTTCCACAATACGTACTTATACATTTTTAAATAGTTTCTGTATGTTTGTTTTGACGGATTTTTATTAATTTATTTTGGGTTTTGGCCGCGAAAAAAAATAAACACAAAATCCATCTTACAAATTTAAACATTTTAGATAGGTATCTATTTTAAATGTTTAGTTTTTATATGTTCGTTGTGTTCGTTCGCAATTTGTTCATTTTGTTGGGATCCACCACACCTAAAAAATCTTTGAAAAAATCCTACTAATTAATAAATTATAAGTTTGTGTAGTAATAAGCCAATACGTTGCATAAAGAGATAAAATAAGAAAAATCTGTAAATACGATTAGTCGGTGACGGTGGCTTAGTCTGTCCCACAGTTTAAAAAAATGAAATGCCTAGTTTTAATTACTAAAAGAATTAACTGTTTAAAAAAAAAGGGGGGTTGAAAATTAGCCCGAAACGTTAAGAAATTCGTTTTTATATTTAAAAATAGTTTAAATAGATAATTGAAACTAGGCATTTTATTTTTCAAAACTGTGAGAGTCTAAGTCACTGACTAATTGGATTTAAAGATTTTTCCAATTTTTATTTTTAGCAACTCCGTGGCTTTTTTAACTAGCGTATTTTGCATTGTTTAATTTGTTGTTTTAGAATGTCTGACGCACAAAGAAAATTGTCCGGCCATCAGTACAAAAAGCGAAGGCTAGAGAAGGAAACCCAAAAGCAAAAACAAGCTGGTGCTCTGCACAATTATTTACAAGGTAGGTCCGGTAGTACCATTAGTACCAAAACACATATCTCCAAAAAATCAGATGAATAGGAAAACACGGAATCATCAGAGAGTGTTGGTGACCAAGATCAATCAATACATGGTATTTCTAAACCAATTTTGTCACCAATTGAAAACAGCCTATCAACTGACGCCGCCTTGGCACTTACAGAAGGCACTCTGGCTAGCACTAGTAGCACTCTACCTCTACAAGCTGACCCCACCCTACTACCCACGGAATGCACTATACAAACTTTAGGTACAGATTCAGCATTGTGGCCCAGGACAAGGTCCACCTAAACCATTGTTTAATTACAAATTTCCTTATGATGGCACTGGTCGAAAATTTAGCGCAAATTACTATTCTCGAACTTTAACAAATGGAGAGCAAGTTATAAGAGACTGGCTAGTACACTCCACTTCAAAAAACTGCATATATTGCTTTTGCTGCAAAATTTACGGCCGTGTGTCAAGTTCCCTTTCAAAAGAAGGTTTTAAAAGCTGGAAGCACATCGTTGAAACTTTAAAGGATCACGAAATTTTTAAAAATCATATTCAGGCTCAAAAATCTTGGCTGGAACTCAGTCAAAGGTTAAAGTGTTGTGCAACTATAGGTGCAGCTGTCCAAAGAGTTATTAACGCTAAAACGAATCACTGGTATGACGTGCTTCTAAGGATTGTAGCAATTACTACAATGCTCGGTAAAAGTTGTTTATTTTTTCAAGGTACAAGCTGTTTGAGCATAATAACGGCAACTTTTTAAAAATAGTTGAACTGCTATCTGAATTTGACCCCGTTATGGAGGAACGTACGTAGAGTGCTTAAAAAAAGAGGAAACCAAAGCTTACTATCTTGAAAAAAACATTCAAAACGAGATCATAGACTTGCTATAGGAAAGTGTAATATCGCATATTATTTCTGAAGTAAAAAAGCGAAATACTATTTCATAAAATTAGATTGCACTCCTGATGTTAGTAAGGTGGAACAAAAGATCCTGATAATTAGATACGTTTCCATCAATAAGTCTAATTCTGATTCAAACGATGTCGAAATAAAAATCTACGAAAGCTTTTTAGGTTTCTTACCTGTGGAAAGATCTACAGGAAGACAACTATATGAATTTATAATTGAAGAGCTTCATGAAATGGGGCTTGATGTGCAAGATATAAGAGGGCAGGGATATGATAATGGAGCTAACATGAGGGCAACAATGCAGGAATGCAATCTAGAATTAGGAATTTAAATCCACGAGTATTCTACGTTCCGTGTTGTAGCCACTCGCTTAATCTAGTGGTAAATATGGCAAAAGCATCCTTGGAAGCAGCCAATTTTTTTATATGGTCCAAAAAATATATTTTTTTCTTCTACTTTTCGATGGGTAATATTTTTAAAACATGTTCAAAAATTAACATTAAAACATTTGAGTGACATTCGATTGGAAAGTAGGATAGAAGCTTTAACGCCCTTAAGATTTCAGCTTGGTGAAATATACGACGCTTTGCTAAGCATTTATGAAAACCAAGACATCGATATCTCAATAAGAGACGAAGCTTCGGGTTTGCTAAGTTGCATTAAAGAATTAAAATTTTTATGTTCAATAGTCATATGGTATAAAATTTTAAACTGTGTTAATCCCATAAGCAAGCTTATGCAATCAAAAGAATTTGATTTGAAAAAGCACTTGATCTTCTGGAGAACTGCAAAAATGTCTTTAAAAAATCTTCGATCAGATAAGTCTTTCAGTGAAATTATTGTTGACGCAAGAGAATTGGCTCATGAAATTAACATTGAAGCCAATTTTGAATCAACAACGCCACGACACCGTGTAAGAAGAAAAAAGGTCAGGTTTTCATATGAGACAAGGGACGAACCAATCGAAGATCCCAAAGAAAAATACAAAATAGAATTTTTCTTCTATACCATTGATGAAGCATTAAACGCACTAGATAGTCGATTTGAACAACTGAATCACCATAGTAACCATTTTCAATCTTTATATAATATACATGATTTGAAAACCATGCCTAAAGAGACTGATAAAGATTTGCAAAGATTTGGAAAATTATTTGTCTCATGGTGAATCAGTTGACATTAACGGTATAGAATTAGTAGAGGAAATTTCTGCAGTTTGTGCACTTTTAGGCAAAATAAAGTCCAAGTGCTGTTCTTAAAATAATAACAATGCTTAATTTTGCTCCAATTTTAGCATTACCTTAAGAATACTAGTGACTATTCCAATATCAGTAGCAAGTGGAGAAAGAATTTTTTTGTAAATTAAAATTAATAAAAACCTTTTTACGCTCAACTATTACGCAAAATCGACTAAACGGCTTGGCCATTTTAGCAATTGAAAATGAAATTGCTGATCAATGAACTTAAAAGAGGTAATAAAAAAATTTGCAGAATTAAAAGGGAGAAAAAAAATGCTTCTGATTATAACTCAACCAAACAATGTGTTACTGTGGTTCTATGTATCAACCTTTTGTTTTCTATTTAGGTTTTAGGTATAATTGAGAAAAAAATCTAAGTCGTAATAGCGGTAATGTTGCACCCTGTATATTTAAAACTATGTAAATATTTTTAAAATACATATAATAACTATACTCTGTGCGCTTAAACTTTGCAGCGTTAACCAGGATAAAGAACAAAATGCGCGCTGATTCTTGTTGCAGACGGTAGGCAGATGTACATAAATGCAAAGTTCCTATAGTGGTTCATTTTCATGTCTGTTTTATTTCATAAGCATCAGTCGTAGTTGGACTTTTCACTCACTTAAGTCCAACCCAACACTGCAAAGTCTAAGTGAATAGAGTTTAGGGATCTATAAGTACTGCAACTCTATTTTATTTTAATTTATATTGTTTTGTACCAAATGTTAAGTTTTAATACTTGTTTCTTTTTAAATATACGTTTTTATCGCAAATTAAAACTATCTTTTATTAAGAAAAAATAACTTTAAAAGGGGCGGCAATTTGTTTTTTGTCCGGGGCGGCGCCGGCGTAAACGCCAGACCGGTCCCTGATATTTCTTGTATTTTTGTGATAAAAAATTTATTCAGTTATGTATATAAAGCAATATTACAGAGCATCTGTCTTGTTGATTGTGTTAAATTTCATAACCATCTTGGCATTTTTAATGGTTGTGAGTCAAATGTAAAACGTTTGTTAAATTTTATTATTGATTCAATTATCAAACTCTATTAATTTTAAATGTCAGGAAAACTACATACCTTTGACTTTTGCTTCAACTTCGAATAGAACCCACTTATTTAAACAATTATGCGACGAATTTCGCAATAAGAAATTGATTTTTGTCTGTTTGTGTTAAAAATTAATTAAACAACATTCTCATTGCATAAATTAAATAAACTAATGATTATTTTATTTATCGCATATCTGTATTTATTTTTTCCTTTTGCCAGTTATTAAGTTAAAAATTTACATGCATTTTTAAATTTAATTTCTCTTACTTCGTTATTCCAAAGTTAAAAACATTATCCGCGGCACTTTCTTAAATTTTAGGCAATTCTTAAATATCAACGACGAGATATGTTAAATTTTAGAAAAGAAAAAGAATATGCAGCGACACTGAGGGTTCCGGGGGGAGAAATTGCAAAAATATGTACATGCACTATTATAGCCAGTGAGACAATTTTGGTAGCTTAACTTTCTTCCTAATTTAATAATTATAATGTTAATATGTGGTACATTGTGGTACATTACTTTGATTTACATAATAATTAATCAAGACTAGTTTAATCTGGTAAAACCTATAAAACTTTTCTCTAACGCGCTAATTTTTTTCGTCACCTATAGCGTGTAGCAGTCGATTTACTTAGTCCACTATTTGCTATGACTTCGTTAACGACAACACACTGTTTTGTAAGTTTTTATGGCGTCATGTAATCTTGTAAATAATTTTTAAAGCTGTTTCAACGGAAACATCTTCGAATTTGGTCTGGCTTTCCTTAACTGCAGCTTCGTCAGAATTGAATTGTAGTATCACAGCTTTTATTTGTTGTAAATATTCAGCATAATAAAAAACTGCCTTCAACCATGTTCCCAACATGTAAGAATCGGCTGTGGTGGTTCGGGAATACCGGGACACTTACTGTGAAATGCGCGAAGACGTTTAGGAGATTTAAGGAACACTTTTTTTGTACTTGCTATTAATGCATCTACCTCTGGAAAACCTTGTCGAATAGTTTCTGATGTAAGCATGCACTTTATACTCAACATGTACCAACCTACAACCATGTTCTTGAAGAGAAGGGCCTACCAAACGCATTGTCGCGACACCATCGGTCACAAACATCAACACCTGACTTATTGACAGATTTTTCTAACGTCTCCAGCACCACCCGCGTAATTGTTTTGCCAGTATACTAAGTTAGTCTTTTGCTAGCTAGCAATAGTGGAAATGTCGGTATAAGAGGGTTCAATACACGTACTATAACATTTACAATAGAGTTTTTTTTCCATCTGTCGTCTCGTCAACACATAACCACATCCGTGTATTTTTATAATACACATTTGATCTTATTTACAATGTTGCGCGACTTGGTAACGTCACCTGGGAATTGTATTTATTCCAGAACTCCCGAAATGGTTGTTCATCGAGTATGTGCAGGGGAACATCACAAGCAATCAGCATTAACAGTAAATCGAACATAAGCGGTGTTTTCGAAGGCATGCCATCTTTTTTTAGTTTTATGCTGCACAGTGTTAACGTGACGTCTACAAATATATTTATCCCAGCACATCAGGTCTGTCTCGCACACTTTACAAATTATTGTAGCACCATTATATATAATAAATCGGGGAATTCACTGATAAATTTATTCATTTCTTTACCTTTAAAATCTGGTTTTTTCTTTGTTATTAACAACATCCAAGATCATTGTATCCACATTTTCTTTTCTTGACTCTTTTACGCCATAAATTATAATAGATTTATGTTTTGAAATTTGTTCCTACTTTTCAGTTTTTAAATAGAAATGTTTGATAGTTTCTTCATAATTTTTCATTTGTGTTTTTAATACCTCATTATCTTTTCGTAGTTGCTGAATTCAATCCTCAAAATGTTCACCAATAGCCTTTGATATGGAACTTGACAGCTGATGGATATAATCTTCTGAAGAACAAATTTTATTTACCAATATTTTTACAGGGGTCTATAGTTCTATATTCTCCTCCTTGGCAGCCTTTCTTAATATCTTGAAATTATTTTAACACACTATTTTACTCAACTCACAATCTTAGCTATATGACCAGAACCACAAGTAAAGTTATTAAGTAACAGTTTGGTATTAATTATCTGTAATATTTTATAGTTTCACCGCTTATTTTTTACAATTTAACTGCAGCTCATGTATCGATGTTGTTGGTTGTAAAACGCCATCTCTTAATAGTAAGAATTCTCTTATATCCATTGCGCCTAGTTTATTTTGACGAACCAGTGTCTTAGAACTGTCTCCATAGAACATGAAATACAGGGTGGCCCAACCAAAATTAGGCACCCTGAATAACTTTCGACCTTGTTTCCAAGGGGGACATATTTTAATGTAATATTTGTATACCTATCATCATCCCTCTACCCTACACGGCTATCTCCTCAAAAAATTCGAATGGCAAAGGAGGTCGAGTGATACATCTTTTGAAAGGTGTTTCAATTCTCTACATAACTGTGTATTTTTTTAACTTTTATCGATTCGTTCCTGAGAAATAATTGTTTCCTTATTTTAAGTCTGGGAAATAAAAATAAAACAAGCAGTTTAAATTATCGTATGTATTGTTCAAAATGACCCCCACCAACTTCCATCCAGTAGTATAATCTGTCTTGAAATTCTGTACGAACATTTCTGAACACATCTGGAGTCAATAAACGGCATTCTCGAACAATTCTTTTACGTAACTCTTCCAGAGATGCGGGTCTTGCTGCAAATACTTTCGATTTCAAATGTCCCCACAAAAAGATATCCAAGGGAGTTAAATCAAGTGACCTCTTCTTCCAATCCATCGCTTAGGAAACCGATTTTCCAAAAATTGACGGACTGCTATAGCAAAATGTGGGAGTTCCCCATCCTATTGAAAAAACAGTTCGCCCTCTAAAAGATTATCGTCTTCTTCGAGGATTTGGGTAATCATTGGGTTGATGTTATTTTCTAACAGATCGAGGTACCTTTCGCCATTTAAATTGTCAGGAATAAAAAACGGCCCGACAATGTGATCCCCTAGGATGCCAGCCCAAACATTTAACTTCTGAGGTCTTTGGGTATGAGTTTTCATGAACAAATGTGGATTGGTTTCACTCCAATACCTACAATTGTGCCTGTTTACCTCCCCATTTAGCTGAAATGTCGATTCATCAGAAAAACACGTATTGTACAGTAGATTGGCATTACCGTTTAATGGTTCATTAAAAATCTCACAGAATTCAAGCCGACGATCGGGATCATCTTCGTTTAATTCGTGTACCAATTTAAATTTATATGGATGAAATTTGTGGGACTTTACAATTCGATGAACACTGCTTCGTGATGCACCGGAAGCCTCAGCTACTTTCCTGATCGAGTATTGTCCATCTGCAAATGACCCAGAACTGCTACTTCGACTGCTTCATTCCTAATCGGTCGCTGAGGTTCATGCTTTTGTTTCCTACAGAACCTGTTTCCATAAATTTTGTCAATAATTATAAAACATACTGAGAACCAACCCTTCTATCTGGGTGATTTCTATTGAATATGCGCTCCGTAGCTCTAGCACAATTATCGTTTTTAAAATAAATGCTGACAATTTCTATTCTCTCCTGAAGGGTATAAACCATTTTGAGAACTCACTCTGGTAAAATGTATCTCGATTTAAAATTGGTTGTGAACAAATTAATGTTCAAGGACTATCAAATACTTATGAGTCTTTTATCATTCTAAAATTAAACGGACAAGGAAAGTGTTTTTTGTCGAAAAAACTCGTGTTGATTTAAGAGCAATAAAAAATTTAGTTTTTTTATAAATTCCAATACCCAGTGCTGTGTATTTTAGATTTTTCAAACGATTTCGATTGTGCGTAATCATCAAAAATAAAAATATTTACACAGTTATGTAGGGAATTAAAAGACCTTTCAGACGATGTATCACTCAACCCCCCTTGCGCTTTGAATTTTTTGAGGGGGTGGCCGTGTAGGGTAGAGTGATGATGATAGGTATACAAGTATTACATTAAAATATGTCCCCCTTGGAAACAAGGTCGACGTGTTTCACCAATTTTTCAAAAATATTTTATCTCCAAAGTTATTCAGAGTGCCTACTTTTGGTTGGGACACCCTGTATATGAAGCAATTAATGAGAACAATGGTATTTAAAACAAATTCTAAAACCAAAGCGCAAAAAGTGATTTTTTTAATAAACTGTAAAGTTGAAATACTCCGAAACTAATGCGGAACGACTGCAGTTTTAATAAGCTATTATAGTTTTAAAAAACTTTAACAATTTTTAATTTATTCAACATTTCACCGACTCTGCGAGCACATCTTCCACTTATATCATGTAAAATACCTACCTAACTAATTAAGTTTTTAAAAATGTATTTTTATTATTTTTGTTACATTTACTTGTCTGTGCATCTATTTTTAATTATGATAAAATTAAATAGTGTGGCAAAATAGAGGCGCCCCTCTTTGGCGACGCTCATATTTGAACCAAAAATAATCAAAATGTAAATGCACTTCATTGAATGTAATAAATTTCATTAACGATTTTTCCTTTTTTTTAAAAATATCAATTAAATAACTTTGTTAGCAGGTTTATTAAAAATGTCTATTTTATTTATTACAATGTCAAACACATATTATTTATTACAATGCTAAATACATCTTTATATATTTGACATTGTTTTACTATTTTTGCAAATATTAAAACCGGTATGTACATGGATATAGACATTTCTTAAGTTAATTTTATTTAACAAAAATCAGGGTTCTCAGCGTCAGGGAAAACCTGAAAAAGTCAGGGATTTCAAATGTGTCAGGGATTTTGCATATTTTCGTCAAAAGTCAGGGAATTTGTGATGTCGACCTGGAAAAAATATTTTTTTGAACGCGTCCGATCTCTCGATCTCGCGACAGTTCGGAAGACTTCGGTTCGGCTGCATACTTTCATACACATTTCACACGTGCTATCAATGAAAAAACACACACATTTTGTGTGGAATCTTCGAGTTGATATTGTCCACTCTAATAAAAGAATCTTTTCGCGGCGCACCGCGCAACCATTAAAAATTATTAAAAAAAATCCTTGAGCGGTGTAACTTGGGAAAGCAAGTTACTTGCCTTATCCCAAGGACTGTTGCGGAAAATCGAACAGTTTCCGAAGAAAGAGTAAAGGGTATGATAATATTTGTATGACAAAAATTTCATTTTGAACAATGTAGCAGAGAAAGCCAGCTTGCAATATAACGAACTAATTTCAACCAATGATTTTTTGAGGGATTGTAAAAATTATAATTGTCTAGAAAAAAGTTTAGATATCTTTTTTTATGAGTCAATTGGTAATAAACCAGAATTTAAGGAACTATGGATTATTATGAAACATGTTCTGATAATGTCTCATGGAAACGCGACGGTCCGGATTTTCTTTAAATAAAAACATATTGGTAGAAAACCTATATCAGAATTCTTTATTAGCACAAAGACAAGTTCTGGGCAGTGTCAAAATAAGAGGTGGGGTTCTGAAAATTGTATTCGTTAATTCATATCGAAAATATGTAAAATATTCATAAAGTTGATTGAAGATGAAGTTACTTTTGTGAAAATCCATTTTGATTTAAAAAATTATAAACACTCTAATTTCCACTTTATTTGTTATTTTACAACTAGTTTCATCCTATTCGGACATTTTCAAGTAAACTAAACTATACAGAGATTTTACTTTAATTTAAATATAAACTGACCTGAATAGAGGGATGGGTCACTTTATGGTTGATAATATAATTCAAATTTGTACAGAAGTTATGTTTTTAAATGTAGGGGTTTTCCAAGCTAGTAAATTATATTATGGTGTGATTTTTATTAGCAGCAGTTTATCTGAATAAGTTTAATAACGGAGAATTATTTAAATCTATTTGGTCGTTTAATATGTTGTAATTTTTATTCCTATTTAATTTATTATTTTCTAACACTTCTAATAAATTAAGTTTTTTACTTTTACCACAAATATGTAATATTTTAGGTTGATGGTCGTCAGTTATTGTATGATCAGAATCTGTTAGATGTTTATAAAAGTTGGAATGTTGTTTTTGTGTGTGAATATGTTCTCTATATCTTACTCCGAACGATCTCCCTGTTTGGCCTACATATGAGGCGTTACATTCTGGCAATCTAATCGATATACACCACATTTTTTAGAGATATCAGTTTTTTGTTTTGCATTGAAAAGATATCTGCCTATATTTTTGTTAGAACTAAAAGATGTTTTAATATTAAATTTGGAAAAAGTATTGCTAATTGAATAGGAGAGTTGACCTGAATATGGTAATGAAATGTATGTATGTTTGAACTTTTTTCTCGTTAATAGTGGGATAAAGTTCTTTCAAGAGGGACTTATTTTGTTTTTTTATAGATTAAATTGTTGATTATATTTTGAGGGTACCCGTTATTATGTGCAATAAGTCTTATTGTGTCTAATTCTTCTTTTAAATTTGTCTCAGATAGAGGTAAGCTGAAGGCTCGATGTGTCATAGATTGATATGCGGCTAATTTGTGGGAGAGAGGGTTATAGGAATTAAAGGCTATAGTGGCGTCTGTAAAAGTTGGTTTGCGGTAAATATTAAAGGAAAATGATGTTTTATGTCTTTTTATAGTTAAGTCGAGAAAGTTTATCGATTTATTGTCGTTCTCTGTTTCTAAGGTAAAAGATATATTATTATGTGTGTTATTGATAAAATCGAGGAGTATTTTTAATTGTCTGTCTGTCCCTTTAAAACATATTAAGATGTCATCAACGTAACTTGACCAAAAGATAATATGTTCTTTGATATTGGAGAATCCAATATAGTTTTTTCAAGATTATCCATGAATATATCGGATAAAAGGGGGCTAAGTGGCGAACCCATAGGGAGCCCTGTTTTTTGTATAAAGATGTCCTCATTAAATTGGAAATAATTTTGATCTAAACACAACTTGAATGTTTGCAGTATTTCATTTTTTAATTTTGGAATAATTTTGCATTTTTCTAGTATATTTGAAATTAAAAGAAGACATTCGAAGGGGGGGATATTAGGAAACATATTCGACACATCAAACGATACTAATTTTATAGAGTTGGGGTCAATATTTAGACTGTTTAATTTTACTGTTCATACAAAAATTTAACAAGAAGTCATGGAAAAAGAAAAAGGAAAATAGGAGAAATTAATAGAGCCCAATCGAAAAAAGCTCAAAGTGAAATACACTATTTAAAGATAAAAAAAAGGAAATTAGAGCAAGACAGTTCTAGTGCTTTAACGACCATTGATTTTGAAATAACTCAATGAAGAAAAAAAATGCTGTTATTTTCTATTTTGTGTTTATGATATCGTATCGTATGTTGTGTTTATTGTTTCTTATAATTTATATTATTTTAGTAGTTGTTGATCTCAACAGAATCATTAATGGTTAGGAAAATTTATTTTATTTTTAATTTATATTATTGTAAAATTAAATAATAAAATTATTTACATACATTTTTTTTGCCGCTTCATTTTTAAGTTTTATACTTTAAGGTCAGGAAATTTTTTTAATATGGTCAGGAAAAACCTGAAAATGTCAGGGAATTTGATTTTGATATATTGCTGAGAACCATGAAAATTTCATTACATTATTTATATACACTGAACTGATGCATTACGTAAAGAGTTTTATGCAATAAGAAATATAAATGTATTAATTATAGGCCTAAGATCAGCAATAGAGTTAGTAATAAACTGAATAAACTGGGATGTAGAACAATTTCTGTAAATAAAAATAATTTAGGTAAAATGTTAATTAATAATAAAGACAAAACTGAAAAGCTACAAAAAACAGGAGTATATGAGTTAAAATGTAGTGACTGTGATGCTATATACATTGAACAAACTGGACGAAATGTAAAAAAGCGATTCGAGGAACACAGGAAATCTATTGTAAACAATGTATATAGTACGGGCATGTCAACACATTGTATAGAAAACAGTCATTTTATAGATTTAAATAATGTCAAATTACTCCATTCGGAAAAGAAAGAAAAGAGACTTGATCTATTAGAACAATTAGAAATAAGTAAAGCTGTTAAGAATAAGAAAAATGTAACGAATGAACAACAAATTTTTACCGGCCACCATATTTTAAATAAAATAATTTAAATTTTAAAAAATAAAGTAATATTCAACTTTTAAAAACATGTTTTACAATAGTTTTATAGTAGGTACCAGATGTGGTTATATATAAGCAATGAACACAAATTTTACTGTTCAGTATTCCCTGTACTCTTGACAAAGGCCTAAAAAGCCGAAACACGTGTAGAGTTTCTAATAAAATATTTTTGAAACATTAAAAAGCAAATTTCTTTCATATATTTAAAAAAAAAAAAAATTATTTATATTTTCAATAAATTAAATAGGCAATGCTATTTTTTTTAATTGGTTGGTATATTATTTTCGATACTATACAGGGTCCCACAGAGTCCACAATTTATTACCCGTTTTTTAAATCGTGAAGTGTAAACTAGTATAAAACTTCTATTTGGTTTACTGGGTAGTGGGTGGCTAGCTTTTGGTAGTTTTGCGAAAATTTGGCGAAGGCGATGGGTAGATAAAAATAACCATTTTTGTCTGTTCATAATTACAAAATCCTTGAAACTTTGATAATAAATAAAAACTTGAGTTTCACAAAACTTTTTGTAACAAAATGTTTTGCACGACACTTTCAGAACTTAAATTTGGAAGATTTTAAAAACAATTTAGTCAAATTATAGTAAAAAAACTAACCGTCGACACAAAAATAGTATAGTGTGTAAAATGCCAAATGTGTCCAGTTACTATTAGCGACTTGAGACAAGTGGTGGTTATCAAGTTAGTCACTTTGACAGGTGGTCGGATTGTTACCACCGCTCTAAAGGAATCACTTGTGACAGGTGTTGGGTTTAGTCCAACTAGCCAGGAGGACATTTCTTAACGGTTGTACCTACTATTAATCATTGTTGAGAGGTGCCACCTCTGACAGGTTGTCAATTCTGACAGGTGTCAGAATAAATGGGCATTTGGCATTTCTCAACACTCATTAGGAAATGACCTCTTTTGGAAACTGTCAAAAGGTACAAGCACCTTATATCGATCCACAGACCATTTATTACAAGACGATCCGCATACATGCCGTTTGGTTCTGACAAGTCCCACAATCCTTAGAGTCCGTATTTTAATCAGAAAGCTGTTGTCGGTACGGTTTCGTTAGTTGTTCATGTTCTAGAAATTGCTCCTTGCACGGAGGAGAGTCAAATGATTCCTCAATTTGTTTGACACAAAACATATTCGTCTCTCACTGTATATAAGAAATCTAAGAGCAATCGACCCTGAGATTACAAGAATCCCTGGAGTTAGAACTATGTAGCTTGCCAGCTACCGGCGTGCCACAATTAAATTCACCATCACAGAGCTACAAGAATATGCTTTACAAATTATGATATTAAAGCAAATAAATCAACTAAGTTTCCAAGAACTGGAATCGTAAAGCTACTATTGATTTATGTTTATATGCCATAAAAATCATTAAACTATTGAACTTGACCTCTTTTTTTATACGTTTGCTTATAAGGTGTAACTAAAATTTCTGGTTTCGCTACAGTACAAAATACGGTGTTAATAGACACTTTCACTTAACACTGCAGTCTTGTTTATTTTCTTGCAAATGTTAAATATTTTAAGATTAGTGACGATAATATTTGTAAATATATGAACTGAAATAAATATTTATATTGTGTCAGCTGCCTCAATCTGATGACGAAAGTAGATGTATTTAACCATTTTAGCAGTCGCGTACCGCGTGCAGTATAAAGTTTTATGATATATACAGGGTGTTCGGAATAGACATTCTTCAGAAAAATGACGTTGTACGTTTAATTTTACAAATTATGTCGAAACTGTTCTATTTTACGTCCTCACTTCTCAAAGGGAGAAATTTGTGAAAATTTTTATTGCAATTCTGGACGAATCTCGACGAATTATGACGACACAAAATTTCAGACAGAAAAAAATTTCTGTCTGTGTGTCTGTGTTCGCGATAGCAGCTACCGTTTTTGAGATAAAGCTTTCAAATTTGGTACACACATTCTAGAGGTCAAAGAAGAGATTGATTTCGTTGATGAGCAAAATCGGTCTAAAAAAAATATTAGTGATATTAGTGAAACGTCAAAATGTGACTTTTTTTAAACGTCAAAAATTGTGATTCTATTGAAACGTCAAAAATGTGACTTTTTTGAAACGTCAAAGTTACTCTTTTGAAACGTCAAAATGTGACTTTTTTGAAACGTTAAAATGTGGCTTTTGAAACGTCAAAATGTGACTTTTTTTAAACGTAAAAAATTGTGATTCTTTTGAAACGTCAAAAATTGTGACTTTTTTGAAACGTCATAATTACTTTTTTGAAACGTCACAATTACTTTTTTGAAATGTCAAAATGTGACTTTCTTGAAATGTCAAAGTGACTTTTTTGAAACGTCAAAATGTGACTTTTTTTGAAACGTCAAAAAATGTGACTTTTTTTGAAACGTCAAAAATTACTTTTATTATAAACTCCACCACACGTCGAATTTTACTATGATTTTTGATTTACAACCAATAAAAATGTTTGCAAGTTAGACTAACCACGTGACCTTGAAATAAACGGTCCACGAAAACGGCTATGACGAAAATTGTGCAAAACTGAGTTAGTTACATACTAAATTTAAAGTATCTTGCTCAAACAGACCAAAAGTTATCCAAGAAAACCGCTTCTTAAAAGAAATCTAAAAATGCTTGTTACTATTTAGGAAACATTTTTCGAAAAATGTTTATAGAACAACGTCACAGTTTTAAACGTATGATATATCCCTACAGGAGGACCCTTTTTCCGAATACTTTGTATATAAAAATAAAAAAGAAAGGATGCTTTTTTTAACACGCTTTTATTAGCTTCACTTGTATGTTTGTTTGTTTGTTTGTTTGTAACAGACTCTTTGGACTCGATTTTGACCCACTTTAAACGGACAGATTTAATTGAAACTTTGTACACTTACGAAGAACCGGTAACAATACAATAATTTGATAAGTTTATATCATTATCCTGATCAGGATCGCCAGTCCTTTCCTCACGTACCTCTGCGTGAGAGCAAGAGGCTTAATATTGTAAGTATATTCCGTGATTCTCAGTTCGGTCGTTGGCCGAGCGGGCAAGTCTTAGTCGACGCGAAACGACGGACTCCTCGGGCGTAAGTTCAAATCCCATGGCTGAAATAAAAAAATTTTTTTTTTTTTCAGAAATATCTGTTGGATCGTAATATGTTATAATATCAACATCAATAAGCAATATAAATATAGTTTAAAAAACTACAAAATACGCTTTCATAGCACATCAAACTAAAAAGTGACAAATAAATATAGTTTAAAAAAACTAAAAAACACGCTTTTAAAGCACATCAAACTAAAAAGTGAAAAATAATTATTAATATAAACTGAAAACAATAATGAACGAAAAATACTAGTATTATTGTGAAAAAAGCGAGGGGCGCTTTGTGCCATATTTTTCGTATATCGAGCAACCCACGCTTTTTTCACAATAATACTAGTATTTTTCGTTCATTATTGTTTTCAGTTTATATTAATAATTATTTTTCACTTTTTTAGTTTGATGTGCTTTAAAAGCGTGTTTTTTAGTTTTTTTAAACTATATTTATTAGTTATTTGAATTGGATCAATTTACAAGAGACTCGACTACTTGTGCTCTTAGATTTCCCAATAACGTCCAGGGATTTCGCAAAAGGGCGAAATTGAAACATGCCGTCTATCTTCTTTGATAAGCACGATAGCAATGGTGAGTTACAAACACGAAACGTCCTGTATAGTCAGTCAGCACCACAAGGAAACTATAGGTACTGTTTACTTGTATTAATGACACGCAACTACTAAATATATTAATTTCAATCTCATATCTGTAATTATTATTGATTAAGTTCCGTAAGTTTACTGGAAAAACGACGGAAGTTACATAATTGAGAGATATCTGAGATAATACATAATTAGACGACAACACGACAATATATCAATAATATTACATTATGTTTACATGAAAATTACACGTTATTTAGTAATTAGAATTTGTAATTTCATTTTAAAATATACTAGCAGTTATCTACGTAATTATAACTTATTCTTCACTAATATTAACCAACAATTTGTAGTCACTATATTTGGAAGTCAATGTCAAATATACACAAGGTATATCATGAGTCACACCTCATCCGCAAAGTGTGGTTTTATAAAGGTAAAATAAATCGAAATGAAACAATAAAAAATATTCGTTATCAAGTTATTGTCAAAACAATTCTTCGGTTCAGTAGGTTTGAATGCTGAAACAATATCTAACGGTCAACGTGAGTTATAATCTCTAATTGTCAACGTGACTTACTAATTGTGGCAATTAATTTAGAATTTAGCTTTAATCTAATCAAAACGGATATATACTATTCCAATCGGTGATATGTTGATATATTGAAATCACTTGAGGCTTGCGTTTTCGGCACCGTCGCGTCGTCACCCAGAGCATAAAATTACTTTATGCATAGAACAGAGGTTTCTTGAGACTGAAGATTTACTTCACGGAAGAGAAGTGTGGCACACCTAGAGGTTTATACTATTCAAGATGAAGAAGAAGTTATTGTTGGCATCGAAGATGGTATTTTTTTCAGCATTCGACAATTGTAGCACACTTAGATTTGCCGCCTAACTCGGTGTATAGAATTTTAAGGAGAAATTGACTTTATCCGTTTAGTCAGCGGTAAGTCCATAGATTACACGATGGTGTAGCTCTGTAGTTTCGGCTAGATTTTTGTATATGGTTGTTGGAGAACGTGAATCGTAATCCAGACTTTACAAGCAATATCCGACAAATCAACCTTTACCCAAAAAAGCAATATTAATTTGCATAATCTATATTTTTGGTGTGACGAGAATCCGCATCAATTTCGTCAAAGAAGTTTCTAAAGATGATGATGCGGAATACTTGACAATTTAGTTATTGGACCACATATTTTTCCTGATCACCTTACTTCTGCAAGATATCGGTAATTTTGAACTGAAGATATACTTCCATTAATTGAAGTTGTTCCTAATATAAGCAGAATATTTGGCACCAACATGACGGAGTGTCGGCTCATTTTGAAATTCAAGTAATCAATTTTATAAACTAACTTTTTTAACAACGATGGATTGGATTAGGGGGGGGGGACTGGTCGACTTATTTCTTTAGGGGTTCTTCAAAGAAAAAGCATTTTAGGTACGAATTGAAAATCAAGCAGGGAAATCCCCGAATTTAAAAAGAAATAGCATTAATAGATGGGTAAATACTGCTACTTAATAAACACAAAATAAACTTCTGTTTGATTTTCACAATTTTAATAAACTTATGACAATTGTTTCGCCACACAGTGGCTTCGTCAAATGGTGAGTACAAGACTAAATTCTTTATTACAAAGTGTGGGTATATATATCAACTAATCTAGGGTAATAAAATTTGTAATAAAAAATTTAGTCTTGTACTCACCATCTGACGAAGCCACTGTGTGGCGAAACAATTGTCATAAGTTTATTAAAATTATGAAAATCAAACAGAAGTTTATTTTGTGTTTATTTGTAAAATGGATTTTCATCAAGTAAAGGTCGAATCAATCAACTGCTACTTAGTTTATTTTTTGGTTCTATATAAGGTATGATCCACTTAAAAGCGTATTTTCGTCTGATTTTGACCATTTTTTTTAACTGTAAAACGCAAAAAACTGATTGGGAGATTGAGAACAGCAATTCTAGAGTTAAACATCCCTAAACAAGATATTAGGTGTTATGCAAAAAAACAAAAATAAACCATTTAAGCCAAAAGTTTTATATATCTGGAACCAGTAGATGAGGAAAGAAGATGGAAAATCTGTTTTAGGAGAATATCAATGGGAACTTTTTAAAGAAAATTTTGTTCAGTGATGAAGACACGTTTACTACAAATTGGGTCGTGTCCCAAAATCACGATACTGTTCTGCCGAAAATCCTGATTGGGTCATAAACGCAAAGAGGCAGTATTTACATAAAATAAACGTGTGGTGCGGAATACATGACAATAGGATTATTGGTCCGTTCTGCTTTGAGGATAATTTGAATGGGAATCTGTTTTTGAACTTCAGATCAGGCTCGCCTGAATTTGAGGTTTTCTTTTGAAATTTGGTACAGGTCTGTTTCAGAGAGCGCTTAATCCAATGGTGTACTAAAAAAAAGTGACACTGTCCTAAAGTGCAGGTTTTCGCGTACTACAATTAATAATAATAATAATAAACACAATTCAAATAGAAGTCAGTCAAAGTCGGACGATAAATACAATTTTATGTGATGTCCCGCTTTCTAGTGTAAGAAAAGAAATGTACTCTTTCAAATAGAATTATCATCAATAAATTCCTTGCATTCTGCTGTTTATTAAAACCCTTTTAAGTCAATACACCTTCGTGAGGCAACAATTTCCAATAGCTAATAGTCTACATTTCGTAATGGCTTTTTTCTACAAATTCACAAATACGAGGTAACAACATATCAGATTTTTTGTAAACTGATTTGGAAATTTTGGACTACTCAGAGCCAAGTAGTACAAATGTATATCTGTATTTATTTGCAGCATTGTGACATTTCAACTATTTTCTTGTAATGGTACACCTGTAACAGCTGACTGAAACAGTATTTCGAAATGTTGATATTTGTTGATAATGTAAAATATCCATAAACTTCGAAAGATGTTGACCTCTAGAAAATACACAAGAACGTCTTTAACGGGTACGAGCTCTCCTACCACATTTTTAGGTAGGCAACAGCAGAGATTATTGCAGTTTGTTGAATGAACATAATAACAGACACCGCTCGTGTAACATTGATCGAATGCCAAAGGATTTGCGCATTCGAATGGTGTATTAACAATGTGGTTACTGGCTTTTTAAATCTTTCAGCACGATCGGCATACTAATTGACAATTGAACTGTTGAATTGTTTCTTTCGTTGCGGTGTTACAACTTTTAATTTTACATTATGTGAATATTATTTAACAGCTATGTTTTGTGTTTTGTGTCATTTCTTGGATACTATCTACTTATTTTTATTTGAAAAGTAGCTACAATGTAAGTAAATCAAGCAATACAAGAATATTAAGTAAATGATGGAATAGTCCTTGTTTAAATACCCGTTTAAATTAGTTCTTTCCAGAGGCGATTTATTTGTTTATTATTTAGTTATTTATTTTAACATTATATAGGTACTTCTTACTGGGGATAACGTCATGTTACAAAATACCTAATAAAAAAAGAATAAAAAAAATGCCTAAAATGGAAAATTTTCAGCTGCCTGCAATATGGTATCATTCGATGACATTCCTGCAAAATTTGTCTTCTCAACTCTAAATTTTGAGATTTAGTAGCATAAACTTTGATTTCAATGTGTCTCTATAGTCTCTCCTTACTTAATACTTTGACGTACATCCCTCGCCGCCAGAGAGATGTATCACATTAACAGTTCAGACGGCGGTGACGGTAAATTCTGCCTTTTTTTAAGTCAAATTTTAATTCGATTTTTTTTTAAGTCCCTGTTTGGGCTCCAATTTGTAACGTACTTCCGGTGTGTACAAGAGTGGAAATTCAGTTTGTCCATCTAGAATACTACCCCCGTATTCTAGATGAACAAACTGAAATTTCCCCTCTTGTACACACCGGAAGTACGTTACAAATTGGCGCCTGAACAGGGACTTAAAAAAATCGAATTGAAGTTTTATCTACGGTATGGTCTCGAGCGCCAGTTTTTGTTTTATATTGTAGGAACACAACTTTTCTGCATTAGCGGGATTATGGAGGCCGAGTAACTACAGTGAAGACACGAAAATATCCAGGGGTCTAGAAAAATTGAACCGATGTCGAAAATAAAATAGTAGTAATAAAATTAAAAAAAACCTTCTTGCACTATATCGACATTTATTATTGCAAAGTATTATATACACAGTTTATGTACAGTATAAATGCAGTACAGTGCATATAGAGTGATACTAGCAAGCGGGTATGAAGCGAACGAATGTAACGGTTAACAAAACGATATAAATAACAGGCAGTTAAACGGTAATAAAAAAAACTGTATGTTTTACTATTCTTATCTTTTATTATTCTTATCTTTTATTATTCTTATCATGTTAGGTTTCAAAGGATGTTTATGTAATGCCCAATAATTATTTTATTAGTTTGGACTTTGGACACAGCACAGGATCTGATCACCGCACAACACAGGCACGCGGGACGTGATGTGAAGAAATTATATTAATACGGTGGTACCTTAAGGAATCGAACAACAGAAGGTACATATGTTAATATGGCGCTACCTTAAGGATTGGACAAAACAAGGTCGCCAGTAGGACTTCAGGCACAACACAGGCACACGTCACGTGATCTGTTAGAAAGCAATTAGAATAATACTGAACCTAAGAAAGAAAATAACAAATTAGTAATACGGTAACGAAGTACCAACAATAGCCAATTCGACTGTTTTGTCCAATTGTCCAAACTTCCACTTACTTTCACTTCCTGGTCTCGGGGTAGTGGTGCTTTTAACGAATCGGTGTTGATATGTCTGGTCTGGAGAAGCGGTAGAGCACAACTCTTTTTCGGTGGAATTACCTTACTGGGCGGTATTTCTTAGGAACGGTTGACGCTTGGCCCAACTGTTGCACACGGTGTTTGGAAAACGACTGATACCAGTATCTGAAATTTCTATATTAATAATAGCAAGTGGACGGGAACGCAGAAACTCAACGCACTAGATATTATCTACATTATAGTAACTTTTGCCAGTTGCAATAATGATAAAAAATTTTAAAGACTTTAAATAGATTTGCAATATTTTTAAAAACGGATTTTACTTGCTAACGGTATATCACAAGAACGGTTTTACAGTTGATGCGCAAGATGCTCGGAGAAAGATTGACTCTACGGTCTAAAACTTCTATAATAAACTAGTAAAGCAGGCAGAGAAGACGGAAACACAAAAAATCGATGCACTAGAGATTTCTTACGTCAAAGTGACTTGTATCCTTCTGAGAAAAGAAAATCCTAATTTAATCTGAATAGGTGTTATTGCATAGATATTAGAATAATCGCCCTCATAGCTTTAGTATTCATCTGTAATGCCCTTGAGAAAGACCTAACAAGTCGAAACATATGTAGAGTGTATTGAAATACATTTTTGAAACATCTAAAAGCAGTGCTATTCTTCAAAATAATTATCCCAATAATGTTAGTTACTGATTATTAAAATGATTAAAAATAATATAAGGGTCGGACACATAAATATGCGATCGCTTTTGCCAAAATTAAACGTAATAAAAAGGTTTTTACAGGATGATCAATATGATATTTTAGCTATATCAGAAACTTGGTTATCCCCGCATATTAATAATAATTTAGTAAATATTAAAAGATATAGACTTATAAGAAAGGACCGAGTTGGAAGAGCAGGAGGTGTATGTTTTTATATAGCTAATACAGTTAACTTTAAATTGGTAGAACGTAATGATAATATAGAACAACTATGGATATCTGTTAAAACATCTAATGACATTACTATATACGGGGTGGTTTATAGGCCTCAGACTGTAGAATATAAATATTTTCTCTCAAATCTCGAGGAATCGGTATGCAACTGTATACCTATTTGTGAGAGGCTTGTCATATTGGGGGACCTAAACATAAACTTGTTGGATGCTGACAGCCCTAGTACTATATATTTAAATTCACTTCTCGATATACTGTGATTGTCGCAAATAGTAAATAAGCCTACAAGGATAACAAAACTATCTCAATTACTTATCGATTTGATTATTGTCTCTGATATTTCTGTCGTGTTAAATTCAGGTAACATAGAACTAAATGTGTCAGATGATGAGTTGGTGTTCTGCAACTTAGATATAAATAATAAATTAGTACCACATTTTATTACATATCGAGATTTTAGTAGATTTAATCTTGAACAGTTTACTAATGATTTGCTAACTATACCTTTTTATCACATTTACAGTCTTAAACATGTTGAACAAAAGGTTAAATTTTTTAATGATTGTCTAATTCAGTTGTTTAATTTGCATGCACCATATAAGACTATTAAAATAACAAAACCACGATCACCATGGGTAACTGACAACATCAAACTTCTAATATCGCTAAGAGACAAAGCTAAATCAAAATATAGAAAAACGAAAAAAACAGCACATTGGGACAAACAATTGCGGAATTATACTGAAGTGGCTATAAGAAATGAGAAAAGGGCATATTTTAATTTTAAATTTGGAACCAATGATTATAAAATTATATGGAAAGAACTAAAATCTTTAAATATAAATAAACATAAGTATTCTGACTTACCATTACACCTAAAGGACCCTAACACTATAAATGACCATTTCATAAACAGTGTACCCAAATCAGACTATGACAATAGTCACTTAATAGATTACTATAACAATAATACTTTCAATAATATACCAACTAACTTTGACTTTAAGTTAGTAAATGATGATGCAATATTAGAAATTATACGAGTACATAAAATTAAGACACATGCAATGGGGTTAGATGCTATTAATTTGGTCATGTTAAAGTACTGCTGTCCGCATATCATACCGTATATCACGCATATAATAAATAGCTGTTTACTAACAAATACTTTTCCTGATCTGTGGAAACAAGCTTATATAATCCCCATTCCCAAAGTCTCAGATCCATCGTTACCTAAAGATTTACGTCTTATCAGTATACTACCAACTTTATCAAAAATTTTAGAAAGAGTCGTGTATTTTCAATTAATGGTACATCTACAAAATTTCAATATACTACCTGCTCACCAATCTGGCTTTAGGCGAGCTCACAGTTGCACAACTGCCTTGTTGAAAGTCTCAGATGATATCTTGGAGGCATCTGATGGTGACAAAATTACAGCCTTAGTACTGTTAGATTTTACTAAAGCTTTTGATACGCTCCAACATCGTTTACTTATCGCTATTCTTCACTTTATTGGTTTGGGTAAAAATGTAGTTAATCTGATTGAAAACTACTTGAATAATAGAAGCCAAATGGTGAAAATAGACAATAAATGTTCAACTGTGCGCTCGCTTAAAGTAGGCGTCCCCCAAGGATCAATATTAGGGCCTCTGCTATTTAGTATTTACATCAGCAGTTTTGCAACAACCTAATACATTGTAAATCACACATGTATGCAGACGACACACAGCTGTACCTATCATTTGATAAGGATAAGTCTATAGAAGCAGCCGAGAAAATAAATTTAGATCTTAAAATTATTGAGAAGGTTTCAAAACAACAGTTTTTGTTTTTAAATCCTGTTAAATTGAAATTAATTTTGTTTGGAAATAAATTAACTATTGCTGGAATCGTTGAACATTTTATTGTAAAAGTAAATGACACCAATATACCGATTGTAAATAGTTCTCGTAATTTGGGTTTAAATTTTGATAACACATTTAGATACACTACACAAGTTACGAAGTACATACAAAAATCTTATTTGGCATTAAAACTACTTTATCCGCACCGCAGATATCTATTCGAGAAAATAAAAACATTATTATGTGAATCGCTTGTATTGTAAAATTTTTCCTATTGTGCGCCCGTTTATTATCCTTGTCTTGATGTATTGACTAAAAATAGAATACAGAGAACACAAAATTCGTGCCTTAGATATATATTTGGAATACGTCGCAGAGACCATATATCACATAAACTAAAGGATTTAAAATGGTTGAATATGAATAATCGGCTAAAGTTACAGACTTTGTGTTTGTATCATCAATTAATTTGCACTAAGATACCACCATACCTATATAACAAAATTCGCTTTCGGTCAGATATTCATAATATTAATATTCGAAATAGAAATTACATAACACCTCCCTCTCATAAAACTAGTCTTTATGAACGGTCTTTTAGTTACAACATTTCTAAACTTTATAATGATATACCTATAAATATTAAACAATTGACTGTAAAAAACTTTAAAAATGAAATGTCAATGTACCTATACATTAATCAGTAACTAGCAATGAATTTAATTTTAGTTGAGAACAACAATGAAATAAATGTATTTTATTTATTACCAAGATAGCAGTTTCTCTATTATCTCAGATTAGTTTAGTTTAGTTTAGTTGATTTTTTACTATTAGGCATTATTCCAGTAATAACATTTTGGTTAGGCTAGGTCAGTGTATTAAACCGGGGGGCAGATATTGTTTCTGCCTGCTTGAGTATAACCTAGTGGTTTTCCTTTGATTTTTTTTTCTTTTTCATTTATTTTGATACATTTGATTTATTTTGATGCATTTGATATGTTGATGTATTGATCTGTTGATATATTTATCGTGTTGATTTGATGTACTTATTGTAAATTTGGAAGGAAAATAAATGTATTATTATTATTATTATTATTATTATTATTATGTTCAGATAATACAAAATAAATTGTAAATTGGGTTAACATGTTACTACTAATAGTTTACTAAAACTAGTAAAATTAAAGGTCCTGGAGTGGGTTGGAACTTTAGATGTGAAGATAACACTGACGTAGTTTTCCACGAAACACCAAAACACTATATACTGGACAAGTTGGTAGCAGTACAATCTAGCTACATTTGGATTACATACATATAACATCCCATTTAAAGCTGGAGTAATAAGGTTATTGCAGGATTTAAGTATATTTCTTACTTCAGTAATCATGAATCAACGAAAAATAATTACTTCGTTACATGGTATTTTAGATCTCGTATATCACTATGTACTCAAATAAGATCTCGTCGTTTTCCGCCTGGAATGAAAAGAGCAATAGGCTGAGCCGAATTTTTTTTATTTCATATCTAGAAAGAGAGAGAGACAGTGATAAATATGCACATGTCAGTAATTTTGTTAGAATATTCAACCTGATAAAAAAATATCAATTCCTGCTTCAATTTAAAAACATTTGGAATGGATTATACCTATATTAATGACTTAGTTACATCAGTGTGCTTTTTACATGGTATAAAACATTTTAATTAACATCTCATTATCTATTACCTCTTATGTTTTTATGTTTTTTTAACTTTTAATATCAATCACCTGATTAATGTACAATGTACAATGCAAAAAAAATGTTGTTAAGATGGTATGAAATAATTAATTTACATGACTGCAATTAATTGTAAATTTGAAATTAAACAATATTAATTACAGCATATCATCCTTGGACTTAATGAAACGAACTAATTAACTATATCTAGAACCGGACAGGACAGGAAGGCTACCGAAAATTCCTTAGCGAGTCACACTATTAGTTGCTACATAGATAAAACACTACTCTCAAATTAAGAAAAAAAAATATATTTGAAAGTTATATTTAGAATTAAACATATACCCTAAAAAGAAATACTATGCAGCTACTGACACTGATGTTTCGGAATTATTGTTCCTCATCAGCCCGGCGCAGCTTAAGGAGTGGGATACGAAATGGAGTATATTAGGAACAACTAAACAAAAGGTGGAAAGTACAAGATACAGTACTTTGTTCGCGTTTTCGTGTCCAGTAGGCAATTTTTTTTACATTTATGAGCAATGAAACTTCATACTCGCAAAGAAAAGAGTACCATTCTGTACTCGTTATACAATATACTGTTCCGCGAATTTTGAGTGCGGATAGTACTTTTTCTACGATTAATACTTACTTCGTTCAAAGTTATTAATTTCTCACATCATGGGAAATGACCGTGAGATATTCTTTTCACACTACACATGCGGAAAATGCAACATTTATCATATTGTTCTGTATTAAAATGACAACTGTCAAGGTCTTTAATATTTTTTAAATTTCATTTATTAAAAATACGCAGTCGTCGAAAAAGTATAGTGTGTAACACGTGTGGAAGGCATGTTTGCAGCACTCGTGAGAAGAGTGCAATTTTCCACACTTGTTTCATGATATACTGTTCCGCATGCTAATGAAAAACCATGGAAATCTTCGATCTTATCAACAATTTTTGTTGAAAATATACAAGTAACAACTAATTATTGATATTAAAATTAACTATACGTGATTGTTAATATTACTACCTGAAAACGAGGAATTGAACAAATTGTGATTTGTTGTGACTAAAGTGGAATTTGAAGGTAGTTGAATTTAAAAAATATACTGAAGTCTCGAGTGAAGTGCTTGTAGAACAGGTCGATATATGCAGAAGGGTTGAGTAGTCCTAAGAATTCGGCCATTTTTTGGGGAATATTTCTAAATGTGTTCAAACCCACTGATTGACTGAGGCATTTCTCATACGTCTTAATATTGGGTATTTTATGATCAACACAGCATCTTCCTCTTGTATATCGTCTATAGTAATTTTCTTCTCCTCGGCCAGCTCAATTCCTCCCAATATGAATGCAACTTATAATAAACATTATTGTTAGTTGAGAAATATAAACTATAAAACAAAATGTTGTTCTTTCTTCTTCATCATCAAAAATGATTCATCTGGCGCTTGAAGAAGATATCTGCTAATCTCGTCTCTAGAAGAAATTAGGGATTTTTTTCGCTCTATAGTCCACATATACTTCTTTAAGGGGAAGTAATTAGCTTCCGGATCTTTGAGACGTTCACGTTATCTCCAATTATTTATTTATCATCGGTGTCGTAAAGTCTTATCGCAGAAATTGAGGTCATGATTTGAACTTGTGAAGACTTTGATATTTTCCATATCTTTATTCCCAAACATTTATACATTTATACTAAACAGATTAAATTTACAAAATATCACCAGTAATAAGAAAATCGCCCCTAAAACTAGGCGAGTAGACACGTTAGAGACCACAATGTTTACCTTGTTAAAACAATTTGGCAATCAAGGAATATAAGGAAAAAACCTTGGAGGCCAAGGCTCGGGCTACCAACTTCATACTCGTGTGAGTCGTGTGGCAAAGTATGGCTTTTCACATTTGTATTACAGTATACTATATTTTACTAATTTTGTTAAATTACAGTTTTAATTATATCGAGTATAATGTGTGTCAATGTAATTACATCACACCCATCATGGATACTCTGATATTTGCATACTAATACATTTTTTCGAGGCTGTAACTCCTAAACGAGGAAGTAGATAACCCATATTCATATGAACTTTTTTTAATGGCAATGTCCCAATATATTGAAAGTTATATTGTTCTTTAATGTATATGATTCTTCATTGTGTAGTAATCAATATACGTAAGTCGTTGACATTTTAATTTTTTTATATTATAAAGAAAAAAAAATGTTTATTTTTTATGATTAACTTTTTATATTCTGTTGTCAGTTTGTTGTCTTTACCTCTGTTATTTTTCTATTTGTTTTTATTGATTAACTATATAGTGTAGGTGCTAGTTATATAAATGCTGCAAATTGTGATAAGAACATCCACATGGTTATAAAATGAAAATAAAATGGGAGGCATCGCCCAAAGTGCTGAGAATACAATATGGCGGCTATAATTCAAAATGGCTACACGTGTTGAAATTTTGTTACAACTTTTTTAAACATCGTGCAACCAAATGGTACCGATTTATATGATTCTGATGTCAAGGATTTCATTTTTCATGTCAAAAATAGGCTAAGAATCAATACTGGAGGACATATAAGTGGTCTCTTATCATTTCAATTAAAATAATGGCTAACTTTCGAGCACTATATAACACATTAAAATAATTTGAAAACCCATTTTTAGAGAATGGTGAAGACTTTGTTGTCATCAACAGCAGGATTTTATAGATAAGCAAGTTAATGCGACAGTTTATTCGTAGAGTCGACTGGTATTAAAGCTATTGAACAGTTTCATTGAGGAACGACTAGTAAATAATTCTTCAACAATAGTTCAACCTTTGAAAAAAAGAGAAAATTCTCCTCTTCAGTACTCCTGAGAAGAGCACTAGCAAGAAAAATGCCACACTGAAGACTTTAAAAACATATTTGTTTTTCAGATTCTTAATAGTTAACATTGAAACGTCAGTTGGAAATGTAGAATATTTTCAATCCACAATTTTCGTCTGCATTTTCCAGCAATAGAAATTTCGACCTAGCAATAAAGCTGACCTAGCACACATTCTAGAGGACACTGTAGACAATAATGACCATGCCTTCCCAAGAACCTGTGATGCTATAGTTTATGATGGTGCAGTTCTTACTAACATTCTAAAGCCACACTACTCAACGATATTTGATGATTATTATATGAACACATTTCACCCTCAGATTTATAAAGACATTGAAGTTTTTGGCTGTCGAAGAATTCGTTTGATTTGCAGAAATATTACACCAAATATGCGAAACTAGACAGAAGATGGGAGCAGAAACTAGGAGACAACTGCTTTCACACGTAACTTTACCTAAAAATTAACAAAACGTCTTAAGAAATACAAGTAACAAAGAAGAGCTCTTTATAGTTTACTTAGAACATTTATTAGCTATAAAACTATCACAAATGTACATGTGAATAGGTTAGGTTAGGTTATTATGAGTGTGTCCTTGTGAACACTCCACTGTGGCCATTAGCAGGCCTATTGTGACCCGCTCCTAATTATATTTCACCCAATAAGTTCAGTTTCTTAATGAAACTGATAACTTTATTGGGTGAGAATGTGTCCATATCCTCTGGCAAAAGTTGCCCTTTGCCAAATATTGAAAATCGGATCCTTTCCACAGCGTTACAGGTGCATAGGACGTGGTCTGCCTTCTCATCATCCGCCGAGTTTATGCAGATGATAGTTTAGTCGACAGTGCCCGGTATATAGGCCTGTTAGAGTTTTCAAGTTTAACTCTAAAAGTTTCTTAGTTCTTGATTTCAAAGGGTATTTTATAACCGCCTTCGAATGAACTAATCCTGGTAACTCCTGCCAATACTGGAGGGTTTTCCTTCCAGCCCAGGTTGAGATAGCCATCTTAGCAGTACTTGAAGATATGCCAAGTATCGGTTCTGGTCCGATGATTCGTGATCCTTATCCTTCTCTGGCCAAGGAGTCTGCTATTTCGTTACCTTTCATACCAGAGTGGCTGGGTATCCAGACCAGAGTCACTTTATTGTTTTTGCTCAAATGATTTAGAGTCTTCTGACAGTTCCATACCGTTTTGGAGTTACAGCGGTAGGAGCCAAGAGCTTTTATAGCTGCTTGGCTATCTGAGAAAATTTTTATCGATCTGCGTGTAAGATGCATATATTCCAGCCTTCTCACACACAGTTCAATGGCATGCACCTCAGCCTGAAAAACAGTTGCAGTAGGCTTGAAGATATCCTCACCCTTGGTCTGTAGCTATGTACTCCGACTCCTGTGTCCTCGGGAGTTTTGGAGCCGTCTGTAAACCAGCAACTGTCTGCCCTCAGTAGGTCGGCTTTGTTCCGATCCCACTCATCTCTTTCCGGAAAAAGACGTTGAAGGTCAGCCCGTAGTTGGTCATGGTAGGCATAGTATCCGAGGGTATTCCTAGGATGCTGTGACTCTCTATGTCATCCAGCAATCTGTTCCGCTCCATGATACTAGTCTGCTGCTTATTAATGGCCGCTTGTTGTAGTCTATATGTTGCCCACCTGGCCTCTCTCTCCAAATATATATGAAGAGGGGGTAAGTCTAGGAGGATTTCCATTGCAGCCTACGGTGTGGTGCTAATTGCCCACATTACGGTCGAGCATGCTAATATCTGTACAGGTGAATAAGTTAAAGGAAATATTACCACCCAAAGTTCTCAATTGGTGTCACTAGCACTGGTCATGAAGAAGCTGGCTCATGAATAATACTTCATCTCTAAGACATAGTAGAAAACGGCTTCAAAAATATTGTTATACCCACTGTAGATATCGATGTCTTGATTTTAGCAATCGCCTACTTTTTTACCTGTCAACAAATGGTCTGGATACAGTTTGGATTACCTTTGGAAAAGGAAAAATTGCAGATTTATTCAGGTTCATCCTATAGCTGCAGCAGTTGGAAAGGAAGAGGCAATTGCTTTACCAGAATTTCATGCCTTCACAGACTGTGATAGTAATCCTAGTTTCACAGGGACGACAAAAAACCTACTTGGAAAACATGAATGCACTTTAAAGAAGCTCCTAAAGTGAGTTGGAACCTTTGATGTGAATATAAACGTAGTTTTTCACGAAATACCAAAACAGCATATACTGCACTCGAAACGCGTTTCGCCAACCAAGTTGGCATCTTCTGGAATAGAAATAGAAATAGATTAAAATAAAGTTTATTTACGACGAAAAGTATACAAATGAAAAATAAGTAAATAATATACAATATGTAAATAAACTTGAACACTTCACATAAGTGCAGGGGAGCACTGTACATGAAGAAGGAGACGTATTTTTAGTAATTACACATACAGTCTAAATAATAATAAAAAAAAAAATAACAATAAAATAACTTAATTATAACATAAAAACATTTAAAGATTTAAGAAAATAAAAACATGTAATATAATGCACATGTTCATATCTATTTACATCGTGCACAAATACATATATTAATTTAAAATAGTATTACTGAAATAAGTCTAAAATTTATAATAGGTTATTTTAAATTTAAGACTTATTTAAGTATATCATAATAGGTTATTTTGATATGGTTTCAGATTAACAACATAATGGATTTCTTCTCTAGGTGTTTCTTGAATGTATTGTTTAATTTTGGTCTTTGCCGTCTTTAAAAGAGGTATGTTTTATATTATTTGGTATTGTGTTGTAAGCTTTGGGACTGAGGTATGTAAAACATCTTTGTCCACAAGTGGTATTAGTTTTCTGAATTCTTAAGATATTGTTCAGATTACTTCTAGTTTTTTGCATTTCGTTGGTTTTTTGCACATTAGATTGCCATTGATATAAAACGCACTGATAACAGCAACCTAACATCCATTTCATTAGAATTTTTACATACTTGATTTGAAGGGTAAGTAGGTTCTTTGTGCATTATAATCTTTAGTAATCTGTTTTGTAATGAATTTAAATGCTTTAAATATGAATCAAGAACTCCTCCCTAACCTAGAATTCTATGTATTAGGTGAGATCAACAAGTGATTGGTACAATATTTTGATTTATTTAAAATCTAGAATTTGTTTTAAACATTTAAACCTATATATAGATGATTAAAATTATTTTAATCATCAGAGTTTTAATCATCTCCAGATGATGCCAACTTGGTTGGCAGTATGGTGTTTCGTGGAAAACTACGTTATTACTGCATTTTTATTCATATCATTATCGAAAATTTCCATTCCTATGGAAATTTTAAACATTCTTGAGAGATACGTAGTACTACTGTACTGTTTAACCAGTACCAATACAAGTGTTAATGATGCAAGACAAGTTCATGTTGTTCATATTGTTCATGACCAAAATCCGTCCGTTTGAAAATCTGACATCGACAATGGATGCATTACAACAACATGCATTAGGTGGTGCTTTTCAAGCTGGACACAATAGGTTTAGCTGCAGAAGTGTTGGCTTGTCATGCACATTATTGTGCATAAGAATGAATGTGAAAAATGATGTGGTGTCGTCTGATGTTTTTAAAAACCATGTTTTTAAAAAACGATGCTCAAATTTGGTAATATTTTGTATGATTTAGGTGTTAATAGATACACATTTTTTGTTACTAAGAGGATATATTGAGTTCCCCTTTCTTTTAATTTACTATTCCCAGTAAACGCACATACGTTAGAAACACGTTTATAATGTCCAAATACCGTTTGAAAAACGTTTCTTTTTTTACGTACAAACAACTTAAAATGTCGCGACTTTACACGTTTTAGATAACGTTTAATATTAGTATGTGAAACGAACATGTCAGATATTTAAAATGTATTACTAGTATACGTAACTCAAAAACGTTTTAAAAACGTTTCTGTTCAACCTCAATGGATTATTCAGTTGATATGGACGTTTTATGAACGTTTAAGAGAACAGTTTTATAGACGCTTTAAATAACGTTAATATAATGTTGTTAAATCTGTAAATAAGACGGCCAATATTTTTAGTGAAAAAATCACGTATTTTTAACGTTACGATAGGTCATTATTTTTCCAACAAAAATGACGGTTGATTTTCTAACGTAACACGAATTATTATCAACCAATGACACGTTGAGAATGCGTATGAAATGCATACGTATTTTTAATTAACACGCTTTTATTAGTTTCACTTGTATGTTTGTTTGTTTGTTTGTTTATTTGATTGTAACCGACTCTTTGGACTCGATTTTGACCCATTTTAAACGGACAGATTTAATTGAAACTTTGTACACTTACGAAGAACCGGTAACAATACAATAATTTGATAAGTTTATATCATTATCCTGATCAGGATTGCCAGTCCTTTCCTCACGTATCCTCTGCGTGAGAGCAAGAGGCTTAATATTGTAAGTATATTCCGTGATTCTCAGTTCGGTTGTTGGCCGAGCGGGCAAGTCTTAGTCGACGCGAAACGACGGACTCCTCGGGCGTGAGTTCAAATCCCATGGCTGAAATAAAAAAATATTTTTTTTTCAGAAATATCTGTTGGATCGTAATATGTTATAATATCAGCATCAATAAGCAATATAAATATAGTTTAAAAAAACTACAAAACACGCTTTCATAGCACACCAAACTAAAAAGTGAAAAATAAATATAGTTTAAAAAAACTAAAAAACACGCTTTTAAAGCACATCAAACTAAAAAGTGAAAAATAATTATTAATATAAACTGAAAACAATAATGAACGAAAAATACTAGTATTATTGTGAAAAAAGCGTGGGGCGCTTTGTGCCATAGTTTTCGTATATCGAGCAACCCACGCTTTTTTCACAATAATACTAGTATTTTTCGTTCATTATTGTTTTCAGTTTATATTAATAATTATTTTTCACGTTTTAGTTTGATGTGCTTTAAAAGCGTGTTTTTTAGTTTTTTTTAAACTATATTTATTACTGTCTGAAACCAGTCCAGTCCTGATGTTATTAATCATCAGAGAAATAAAATTGACTTTAATTTTAACTTAACTCTTTAATTTTCAGATAACGGCGACCTCTGTGATAGATAAAAAACAAATGTATATATGTATATACTATGATCATCAAGCTCAATTAAAAGTCTAGTCAGTGTATCAAATAAAACAGTTTAGCAAACATGAAATTCGCGGCCCAGTCTAGTGATACTAACATACTCAGATCGATTACTGATCTAATTGGATTTCTGCTATATTCATTTGCGACAATAGTGCAATCGATCATCAAATCTCTCTTACCAAGTACTTATCAACACCGAAAGGATATTAGTGGAGAAATAGCACTGGTTACGGGAGGAGGAGGAGGATTGGGAAGACTTTTGGCCCTCAGACTGGCCAAGCTTGGTGCTACTGTAATTATATGGGACATTAATACTCAGGGTGAGTTTTTGTTACTACGTATTACCAATAAATATAAAAAATGTATTTTGTTATTTTTAAAGATTGAGTTGATTAGTAGCATTTAAACATTTTAAAACTGTTTTAAACTTCTTAAAAATTAACAATCCTATTTTTACGAAATTTTATTAGACCGGAAAAATGCAACATAGTATAAATTTAACAAACACAAAAATTATATGTTTCTAATTGTATAGAGAGATGGAATATTATTCAAAAGAAAATATGGTACCTACTTAGAAAAAAAGCGCAACGTGATAGATGTTAGATGATAAAAATGACCTACCTATGTAGAAGAATATTTGAAGATACTTTAATCGGCGTTACTGTTAGAAAAATTTCAAAATGTTTTTACGACATCGTCAAAGAATGAATCGTATAGTCCGAAGGAATTACAGAAGTAATACAAAGCTTGAAAGATAAATTATTGATTTGCAGCCATTGCCGAAATAACTAATGTTTTAAATAAATGCATTTAACGAGAATATTTCCGTTTTACGATTGAGACAAAAATCATTATACCATTATTTAAGAGACACGAAGAGTGCGAAAAACATGGCCTCATACATATTTTCAGTAGATCTAAATTAATTGAAAGACAAAAAAGTTTTAAACAGAATAACAGCCTTTATTTAACAAATACGGGTATAAAAATACAACTTCCAAAACCGTTTTCAGAATACAGACATCTGCAAGACAGCCATAATTCAACTGTTACAGTTTATGTATGGTGATATGAATCTGGATAAATATGTAATGTGTTGGTTTTTGACTTTAGCTGAACCATTGAACACCACTAAAGTGAAATTCATAGTATTTAATCTAAGTAGTATGGGGTACAGCAATTGATCATATCAATGATTTTCTAATAAATCGAAAACTAGTCTCTAAAAGCGGGGTTAGTTTGTGAACTTGTATATGAAGTTCCACATGGATCGTTTCTGGAGCCACTGTTATTATGTTTTGGCAACGATGTAATAATAGAGAGAATAATCCTAATGTATGCTGATAACATCTATTGTGCTTTCTCAAATAGCCAAAATCCATCACGCTAACCAGTTTGTCGTAGAACCTGATGAAGTCTGTTACAAAATTCTACTTTGGTACGATTTTCATGGTATTATTAACATTGTTCTAAAATCGAGTGTAACTGGTAGTCGCAAATCATCATGGTGAAAGTCTATAAATAGAGGTGTCCTTCAGGGAAGCACACTGGGCCCTCTCGTTTTCCATTTATATATTTAAGGTTGTCCTGTTGATCAAACCGACTCGGTGGAGTAATTGGCTAGAGCGCGCGATGGCATGTGTGACTAGATACTGGCACTGGCAATGTCGGTGGTAATTGTTGTGTTTCTGCGTTATTTTCATAAGTGTAAGAACTAAGTTTGAACTTAGTGAAGTTCAAACTTAGTTGTAAACACAAAAACATCATCATATATATACTACATATATATATATATATATATATATATATATATATATATATATATATATATATATATATATATATATATATATATATATATATAAAAGATGAGTACACTTCAAACAATTTGTAAATACTGATAATTTCCGTTTACAAAGACAATGATAAACAATTTTTATCTGTGGTTATGGCAAAAAACTATTTATTTAACTGGAATAACAGCACAATCTATTTAAAATTATAAATATTATATTTTCGCAGAATTCTATAAATGAATTAATATACAGGGTTTTCCAATTTCCGAAGCACAAACTTCAGCAATATGTAGAATATGTAAAAATAACAGGGATTTCTTCTATGAACATATTTCGAAAAAATGCACTATAACTTGGATGTAAGGTGTTGAGGTTTCATTAAAAAAAAAGTTTATAATTTAATATTTAAGGCAAGACAAAAACTATAGTTTTCAAATTTGGCACACCGCCTTTCTATGTAAAGCTGAATTTACATTTCAAGTCAAAAATAGTAACAAAAATCAATTGGCGTAGGTACGGAGGTACACGCCCCCTTTATAAGCTGCTAAAGTGTTTTTGTAAAATATTGATGGAACAAGCCGTCTCAGATTTATTTGTAGTAAAAATCTTTTGTGCAAACGTTTAAGATCATCGTCTTAAAAGAAAATATACGGTAGCTTTTGTCTTCCCTTAAGCCCAGTTTTTCAATCGCTAGTTAACTAGTAATTAATGATTAACCAATACTGTACTGTCATAAAAATCAGTAAGATTATCCTACAAAGTATACAATATAATAATTAAATCACATTTACAATATTTGTTACTGAAACCAACTTAAAAATATCTGATGTGGTCAGCACATAACTTTCTTGTACCAGTATATATCATCCTGATCTAAAAAAATCATTCTATTTAATTCTTTACTTATCTCATATACATTTTAATAGCGTACCTTGAAATGTTTCATTAAAATTTTGAAATAGTTAATTATCAGCGTCATTCGATACTGTCAATAATAATTCATGTCATATATTTTAATAATTTCTTCTTATTGACATTGACAGTTTTGTAACTAAATTAGACCTATCAAATGTCAAACTGTTAAATTTATCCTAACCCCATTTTGAGGCCAAATGTGTAAAATATTTTAGTTTACATCAGCTTTATTTAAGTACTTGGAAATTATATTTTATTGGTTTGATGTTGTAGACATGATTTATAATCTTCCATCAAGAATATATTTTTTTTGTAAAGGCGAATACAAAAAGTTTGGGTGCCGTGGACCTCCTTTCAGCTATCCAATTTGCTCATCACCGAATTTATCATTGTCTTTGGCCTTTAGAACATGTGTACCAAATTTGAAAGCTTAATCTCAAAACCTGTGGGTGCTATCGCGATACTACAGACGTGCAGACAGATTTTTTTTTCCATAAAGTTGCCTTTTCATTATAATTCGTCGAGATTCGTCTAGAAATGCAATACAAATTTTTTATTTTTTTCCCGAAATTGTACCTTTTTTCTTCTTTCAATCATTATGTCTCTTCTGGTGGTACCACATTCACCAAATTTAACGTGTCACCTAAAATGTTGTTGACAATATTAACTGACAAATTTGGGAAGTCTCCCATTAGTATTTTTTGAGTTATCGCGGATACACACATACACATACACACATCCACACACACGCAGCGACAGACATCATTCGGAAAATAGGCAAAATGGATTCAGGAGGGTTCAAAACGTATATATCAATCAAAATCTCGAGGTAAAAAAAATCACGCTTACTATATTTCTTTATATTAGGTATAAGAACGTAATACGTGCATAATTTAAAAAATAGCAACATTATTTTTAAATACTCTATACATTCCTGAAGTTTATGCCTCGGAAACTAAACTACCTTGTATATTACAGAATCTTACAACACTAATGAATAAATTTTGCGCGAAAATGTGTACAATCTATGGATATCATATACTAACTTTCAATAGAGTACTGGCTATCTCGTTTGTATCGTTATATAACAGCTATTAACAGAAACCAGTTCATCGCACAGTGGTTGCGTTATATGTTTAACCAAATAAATGAAAATGTTATTAGTTTTTTCATTTAATTTAGATAACACAACTAAATTTAACACACAAAGTACCGTTATCAGGAGACAGCATTTGACATCAAAGATAATATAATCAGAATATTTCTAAATACATATACTTTATGCCCAGTTTTTTAATTGCCAGATCTTGGTTGCAAGTTAATCAATGCTATATTTCACAAAAATCGATGAGATTGTAATACATCTATCCAACTGAGTCATGTAAATTTTTTTTTACTATAACCACTGCAAAAATATGTATAATTAAAAAAAATATCTGATGTGGCCAGCACATGATTTTCTGATACCAGTATACATATATCATCCTGATCTAAAAAAATCATTTTATTTAATTCATTACTTACCTCTATTAAGTTTTAATAGCGTAATAATTAATTGTCAGTAAAGCTGCAAATCGTTTCTGTGTATCTTGGTCGTAGAGTACAGATGTACTTACTGTCGTATGTCGCCGGCATTTACCTTGACCGCGAAACTCTTTCTCCAGTCCAGTCTATTATTGGCTTTTGAGTTGTGTACACGTTAAGTCACTTGGGCGTATTGCATATTGTTTTTGTGTTTTTATTTTATTTGTTGTACTGTATTGATGATATTAATTTATAATAAAGCATTGCAGACGTACGCAGGGGTAGAAAACGCCCATTTGCTGAATAAATTCATAGGTGAATTCCCGGATTTATTCTATAATGGTGCTAAAATAATTAGTAAAGTGTGCCAGAAAGATTTGATGTGCTGGGATAAGCGTGATTGTGGACTTCACGTAAATAGTGTACACCATAAAAATAAAAAAAATGGCGTGCCTTCGACAACACAGTTTATGTTTGATTTACTATTAATGCTGATTGCCTGTGATGTTCCGCTGCACATACTCGATAAACAACTATTTCGAGAGTTCTGGAATAAATACAATGCCCAGGTGAAGTTATCAAGTCGCACAACGTTATGTAACTATCTACCAACTGTACACGTAGACATGGTAAATAAGATGAAATCTGAATTAATAAATACACGGCAGTGGTTATCTGTTGATGAGACAACAGATTGTAAAAAAAATCTATTTTAAATGTTATAGTACGAGTACTGGACCCTCTTAAACCGACAGTTCTACTGTTACTAGCTAGCAAAAGACTAAGTCAGTGTACTAGCGAAACAATTACCAGGGTGGTACTGGAGACGTTAGAAAAATTGAAACTGTCAAAAAGTCAAGTGTCGATGTTTGTGACTGATGGCGCCGTGACAATGCGTTTAGTAGGCCGTTCTTTGCAAGAACAAGGTTGTACGTTTGTACATGTTACGTGTAAAGTGCATGCTTTACATCTTGTGGCAGAAACTATTCGAAAAGGTTTTCCAGAGGTGGATGCATTAATAGCAAGTATAAAAAAAGTGTTTCTTAAATCTCCTAAACGTCTCCGTGCATTTCATAGTAAGTGTCCCGGTATTCCTGAACCACCACAGCCGATTCTTACACGTTGGGGAACATAGTTGCAGGCAGCTTTTTATTATGCTGAATATTTCCAACAAATAAAAGCTGTGATACTGCAATTCAATCCAGATGAGGCTGCAGCTATTAAGGAAAGCCAGACAAAATTCGAAGATATTTCCGTTGAAACAGCTTTAAAAAATATTGCGAAGAACTATAAACCATTACATGAAAGCATAAGAAAATTAGAAAACAGTGCGTTGTCGTTAGCGAAGTCACTGCAAATAGTGGACGAAGTAAATCTACTGCTACACGATATAGGTGACGCAACAAATGAGCGCGTTAAAGAAAAGTTCGCAAGTGTGTTAAATAAAGACACGGTTACCAAATTAAGACAAATATATGATGATGCAGCCCCAGATCCGTTAAGTGCATTCAAAGACTATTTTACGTATGCGTGTATTACATCAGTAGATGACGAACGGTCGTTTTCAAAATATAAGAATACGTTTTCACCAAAGCGAACATCACTCATGGAGACAACCATAGAAACATACCTGATGCTGCAAAATGGCTACACATCTTCTCAAGTTTGTGATAAGCAAGCTAGTTCATCAAGTTAGTTAGGAGGGTAAGTTTTACATACATTGTTATAAATTGTAACAGTTTATTGTTTCTCGTATTAGTTAATTTCGCGTACGCCACTGTCCCACTGAACATTTTTGACAGCCCTACTCATAACTGATGTTGACTGGTATTTTTCTATTATATTATTATCCGAATTACATATTATGTGTATTTAAAAAGTCACTGACTTATTAAAACGCATAAGAATAGCTCTACTTCCCCCTATTTGCGCTTACTAGGCCAAATCAAATAGAACAATCTCTGTTAGCTAAAAGTAGCGATATAAATTAAATTTAGAAACGAACTCCTATTACCAAATTTATTATCGTCGCAATACAAACCAAGGTAAAAAAATATCTTACAAAATCTTTTACACCAACCACACTTTTAGAACGCAATATTTTGTAATGTCAAACGAAATAAATAATTAATGTTAAATTATGTAAAAAGCTTGAAGAGATAAATACGGTTGCACGAATTGTTTAACATATGAAAATATATTTATTAAATGTATTCACTGTCAAGGTCATTCCTCGTACCGCGTCATCTGCGCTTTATTACAGCATTAGAAATATTTACTAATTTCAAAAAATCTGACACATTATTGCTTCGTATTTATGCGTTTCTAAAAAAAAAAAAATAAAAATAATTGTTGGGTATTACAAAAGCTCTTTCATAAATACCTGTAGATCTTCATATTTTATACTGTCATTCTTATTTGATTGTGCTATAGTATAAAAGTTTTAGGCATATAATGAATCAAAAACAACACAAACGTATTTTATCGTAGAAACTATTAAAACAACTGCTCAGTCTAGGAGCAAGAGTTGCATTGAATTAAATAACAGTGTTCTTAGTACTAGAAGCAAAAAAAAATGAGATTGAAAAAATATTAACTTGCCAAGAAGAAAAATTTTCACAGTCAAAAAAATAATTTCCTCCAGTTAAAATACAAATAACAAAACCCCTAGTCCGATATATATCTATTTTCAGTCTTATTAACTCGTCAGGGGAATAGTCCGCATATAAATTATTTAAAAAAATATTTAAATTAGATAATTCAAAATATTTATTTTGACATTTTAAATTGAAAGCCAATGTCTAGATTAATTACTGTAACTTCGGTAATCATAATGACATTCATGAGATATAACCTAACCTAAATAAGCCCATTCTTTTCATACATTTCAAAAAAATCTGACATATTATAAAAAAAAGTAAATATTTACCTACTGACGGCAGTGACAAATATCTCAATAAACATTATATGATGAATACAGATTTATAAACCAAAATAACTTAAATCTACTTATACAAGTTGATTCATGAACCCATGATTCAACGATATGTGTCAGCTTTGATTTGATTCGCTCGTGAAATTAGAAAATATGGTTAAATTCCGAATTATTTAACTGATTATTTCGTGGGGCTATGCCTAATGGGAACATAATATTGTTTAAACGTTTATACAACGTTAATTAACGTTTGCGTAACGTTAATTAACGTTATATAAACGTTCAAACAACAATGTGTTCCCATTGGGACGAGGGCTATGCTGAAAAGCATGCCTAGAAGCATATTTTTCAGCAACCCGTTGATTCTCTTACCTTTGTGTAACTTTTTATCTTTTGCACAATAAAACATATTATTATTATTATTATTATTATTATTAAATAGCTTCATTTTTATAAATTCCAATAGTTCTCTCATATTTACAACTTCAACCTCTCTTCAACACAGTTGCAGCCTCATTCTGCCCCAGAGATGTTCAATGGGGCTCATTTCTGGAGATCTGATGGGCCATATCATTGTCTAATAATGAATTCCCTTAATACTTTGGCAACAAGCATGCGATGTGGACAAGCATTTTCGTCCACAAATTCATTCCTCTTCATATTCCGTAGTTTTGGTGAATGTATTAGCAAAAATGGTCTCACTTTTAAATCAAACGAAATAAACCTTTAAAAAAAGCAACTCTATAAAAAAAAATAACTGCAGTAAATGACAAAATTCCAAATCTGTCCCGAGAAAACATACATACATACATACATAATAAGGGACACTTTTTGATATACAAGTGATTTTTTTTAACTTCCGGTTTCGTCGGTAGTGACACCAATTTTCTATTTTTAAATGAAACATCCTGTATATTACTGCATTTTTGAATTCTGCATAATTTCCTGAATCCAACGATACCAAATAAGTGACATTTCAAACGTCAATATTTTTTATAATATAATTTTTAGTTTTCCATTTACGTGTGCCATGATGGTTCCGATTTATTCTAAATGACCCGTGTAATGCTAGGAAAATCGAAATTCCGTCAAAAATACTAAATTACGTGATTTATGAGCAATAAAGTTCATCAAAATGGTTTTTGGGGCCAAACTCATTTTTTTCAAAAGGAACCAAATTGGTACCGTGATACCATTTATTAATACTATTAATAAGGAATTTATTTATATGTCGTATTAAAATGTGCGATAAATACAAACAAAATTACAGCTAAAAGAAAATAAGAAAATACAATTTTGTTCTAATTAAATGTTAAGAAGTAACTAAGGTGGCTTTGAAAACAATAAAATATTTAGCTTGTCAAACATTTGTTGGTTTACCGGTGTTTTTATTGTGTCTTTAAAAATTGTTTAAAATTCTTGTTAATTGTGTTCAAAATGCCGCAAATTTATACAAGAGATGAAAAAGTGGACATGTTAATTATTTATGGGGAATGTAAAAAAATGCCGTTGCGGCTAGACACCTTTATGCTGAACGATATCCTGAGAGACAATGTCCAGCGAGAAATTATTTTAATCGTCTTGAAAATCAATTCCGATGTGAGTCCAACAATGATCCCGAAGAAAATTTCATTCTTGACGAAGGAAAGGAAATTAATGTTTTGGCTCGAGTAGAAGTTAATAAGACTGTTTCTTGGGTTTGAATTGGAAATCAGAATTTTACACAAATACCACTATAAATCTTATATACCAATTGCATCAAAACTTGCACGAAAATGATTACGAACGTAGGATGGAATATTGCAATTGGATTTTGCATAATAACGTGCAGCCAAACAATGATTTTTTGGGAATGATTTTATTTTCGGATGAGTCTAGGTTTACAAATTTAGGATTATTTAACTGACAAAATACAAAATATTGGTCACAAGAAAATCAAAATTTATTATGGGAGGGTAACTTTCAAGTGCAGTTCGTATTCAATGTTTGGCTTGGAATAATCGGTAGTAGAATCATTGGTCTAATAATATTTGAAGGACCCCTGACTGGGATTTCTGCAAAATGAAAATGAGGATAGTTTAGCTACATTACCTTTCTATTTACGACAGGGAATATATTTCCAACAAGATGGCGCTCTTTCCCATAATTTAGGGATAGTAATTGATTACCTTCAACGGAGAATCGGAGAAAACGTAATTTCGACGAATGGTCCTGTGAGGTGGGTCCAAGGTAACCTGATTTAACCCCTTGATTTCTTTGTTTGGGGTCATTTCAAAAATATTGTCTACGCAACTGCTATTACAACCCGTGAAGACCTGGAGCTACGAATAAGACGCGCAATTAATAGCATTACGGCCCAGCAATTGGCGAACGTTCTTCAAGAAACAGCTATGCGAGTTCAGAAGTGCATTGACGTTAATGGACAGCATTTTGAACAACTGTTGTAATGTTTTGTGTTCATTTTTTGTATTCCAATGCCACCTTATGTATAAGGTAATTAGGACATAATTGTGTTTTCTTAATTTTTTTAGCTGTAATTTTGTTTGTATTTATCGTATATTTTAATACGACATATGAATAAATTCCTTATTACCTAATAGTACTAATAAATGGTACCACGGTACCAATATGGTTCCATTTGAAAAAATTGAGTTTTCCCCAAAAACCATTTTGACGAACTTTATTTGCTCATAAATCACGTAATTTAGTATATTTGACGGAATTTCGATTTTTCTAACATTATATGGATCATTTAGAATAAATCGGAACCGACATGGCACACTTAAATGGAAAACTAAAAAGTATATTATAAAAAATATTGACGTTTGAAATGTCACTTATTTGGTATCGTTGGATTCAGAAAATTATGCAAATTCAAAAATGCAATAATATACAGGGTGTTCCATTTAAAAATCGAAATTTAGTGTCACTTCTGGTGAAACCGGCAGTGAAAAAATTTAAAAAAATGTTCTCTTCTTCAGTTATTTTTTAAATTAATTAAATTAAATTAAAAACCTTCATAGAACATCTAGGAAATATCCTACAAATAATAATTGTTTACATAAAACTATGTTTATCTTGTTTATATCATATTAGAATTTTTTTACATTTAACTAATTATCATAAGAGACCTGATTGCCTTGACCTAAAAAGATGGATATAAAAAAATAGGTATCCAGAATATAAGTTTAATTTTTTTCAAATAATACAAATTATTCACATTTCGCCGTTTTAGAATGCTATGTAAACAATTTAATTGAAGATTTTGCTATAAATAAATAGACATATACATTGCCTAACTTAAATGCATGAATTATTTAACTCTCACTTTTAGTATAATACCGATATTGCAATATTTAAATATATTCATTGTTAGGGAAATCTAGGCGGTACCCATAAATTGTAATATTACTCTAAGAAGGTAAAATCACATAGGGAAAGTTCAATTAAAATTAATTTTACTTGATTTGCCTCAGAAGCCATACACCATTTGGTAAATAAGGTTAGGTACAGACGTTTCACCTGAAACGTTCAAAACTTATAGTCACATGCAAAAAAAACGCAAAAAGTTAATATTTGGTAAAATTTGAGGCCTCTATAAATTTTTTTATTTTTGGTTCAATTTTCATAAATTTTTTATCAAACTGTAGATAAAATGATTAATTTCAACTTGCATATCCAGTCTTTTGTTAAATGCTGGCGTATTAGTCATTATACAGGGTTAATTAAAAAGTTGTTGTATAACCCAAATTTTAAAACACCCTGTGGAATAATTTCGTAGCCAAATTTTTTCAAAATACCAATTGTTGCTAAAAACCGTTCCTTTCTTACATTTTGTTTTTTGGTTCATGTCTTTAGGTTTACTTTAAAAAATGTTATTCTTTGACAAGGTGGCTTTGCTCGTTGTTGCACTAATGTCAGTTTGACAGCTTAGTTTATGAGTCTGCCAATGAAAAGGCAACAATATATTGTTTAGTTTTAATAAGCAATTAAATTAAATTATTAAATGAACATGAAGGACTCTTGCAACATATTCATAATTACGTCCATTATCAACAAGAGCAACAGTTTTGCGCAATTTTCCGCATTTAAAATCATGGTAGGAGTAGTTGCTGCTAGAATTATACCATGAGCATAAAAATCGTACGTGACTAAAATGCGTAACTCTGTACATTAACTTGAAATGTGTTATGTGTTTAGATTAAATCACATGTTTAATCAAAATAACAATCGAAAGTGAAGACATCCTTTAGCTGGAAACAAAGGACGCAAATAATGATTGAAGATACAAGCGACTCGAAAACAGCTGAAACTTCCCATTTCCTAGAAACATCTCGTGTCTTCACGAGCAGTAACAGGTAGTAGTAAAACTGCCACCTGAAAAAATGAAGATGCTGAAAGTGGTAACTCATCGATATTATATTGGGGATATAGTTTAAGCAATAGCGTGGAAATTCGACGATGAAAGGTTCCCATCTGCCAGTCGGTAATCAAAGAGACCATATGAGTACCATACTTTTTCTCTTTTGAAATTGTTGGTATGGCAGCCGGATACGGTGGGAGGGAAAATTTTTTTAACCGAATAGATAGTTAGTATATGTACTCCACATACCCCAATTACGCTGGCAGACAAGACTTCCGGTCAGCTCGCGGTAACCGGAAATTGAAAAAAAAAAATTAGTTACCGGACCAAACCTAGCGGAAAATGTTTGTTTTGTTGTGCACAGTACTGTATTATAGTGGCAGATATTTCTATCGATCGGTTTTTAAGCAATTTGCCATCATAGTGGCGAAAAATAGATCCAAATTTTAAATGTTGAAAAAAAAAATAGTTAAAATTAAAAAAAAACGTCTGCCCAGCCAGCTTATGGTTCACAAAGCACTAAAAAATTCTAACCTTGGCTGGCAGACATTTTTGCCAAATTTAACCCCCCCAAACCACCCCTGGCAGAGTTAAAAAATGCTCAAATTTTTCGTATTTTCTACTGTAATAACATATCCAAAAGACATTTTTTAGTATTTATAAGAACAAGGCACAGACACGAAAAACTGATTTTTTTAAATCCTTTAAAGGGTGGTTTGGGGGGTTAAATTTGGCAAGAATGTCTGTCAGCCAAAGTTAAGGTTTTTAAGTGCCTTGTGAACCATAAACTTGTTGGGCAGATGTTTCTCTTTAATTTTAAATATTTTTTTCAACATTTCAAATTTTGATCCATTTTTCGCCACTTTGATGGCAAATTGCTCAAAAACCGACCGATAGAAATGTCTGCAACTATAGTACAGTACTGTACACAGCAAAACAAACATTTTGTGGCAATTTTTTAAATGTTTGTTGATCTAAAGAACAATTTATATATACAATTGCAATAATTTTAAGACATAACTAACTTAGTAATAAGCACATAAACTGGTTTCGTGAGATTCACAAGTAATAAAAAGGCTCTCTGGACTCTGGATATCGAGGTCGCCAAAGTTGATGGAATAAACAACGCCAAACATACCCTACTACAATGAATTACCGAAGTGGTTGATTTGAAAGGTTTGATCGTTGCAACATTTTAGTACCACAACATATCTGAGCACATATTGTTGAAAAAGTAACAACCATTTGTTGAATTTCTTGTTTTTGTTTATTATTTTCCTTTAATAGTTACTGTCTGTTTATAATATAATTAAATACAGTTTAATTCTGCACATACGATTCGCCAAATAGAAATAAACCAAGAGGTTTCATCAAATCCATGGTTAATGCATTTTACATATTTTATTAAAGATATTGAGACTTTATGATTTAACTGGCGTTGAAATTATCGAATAAGAGTAAAGAATTGCAAGATACGAGCAAATAATTATCAAAATTTATTTTAGACTGAAATACACATCAATATATATATATATATATATATATATATATATATATATATATATATATATATATATATATGTATACATATATATATATATATATGTATACTATATATATATATATATATATATATATATATATATATATATATATATATATATATATATATATATATATATATATATATATATATATATATATATATATATATATATATATATATATATATATATATATATATATATACAAATGATATTGGCTATCGATCTCATGATTTGAAAGGGTAATCCAATGCAGGTCGGGGTAGTTGCCCGCTGAGTAGTTGTTTCCTTCAAATCATATTTAATAACATTAGTTTAGTCCACCTGGGCTAGGGGTCGCCGCTCTCGGTGCTTGCTGTGTCGCAAGTCGCTATCCGCCACAGAGACATCTATGATGTCGGTCGGATAGTAGCATTCAGACCATATGAGAAGTTTCATACCTCCCACCACTATTCACTTCACCTTAGTTAGTATATAACTAGCAGGTTGGCCACTTTCATTTGTCTGTTCCATAACTTATGGCATACTGAAGAGAACAAATAAGTTCGAAATCGATCTATGTCTGGTTAGGAATTGACAAATGATATTGGCTATCGATCTCATGATTTGAAGGGGTAATCCAATGCAGGTCAGGGTAGTTGCCCGCTGAGTAGTTGTTTCCTTCAAATCATATTTAATAATATATATATATATATATATATATATATATATATATATATATATATATATATATATATATATATATATATATATATATATATATATATATATATATATATATATATATATATATATATATATATATAAATATAAATATAAATGAAACAAATCTTTAAATTGTTACAAATTTAAGGATAACGGACAAGTTTATTTGTATAGCACCTGCACAAGAGCCATCTCTTGCGAATAACAGGATTTGATGATGCTGGTCTTTTAATATAAAAAAAATGTTTTACGGCAAAAACTCTTTACCTTGAAGAAGTAAAAAAAGATTTATCGCTATCTTAATACTATTAAAAATTAGAAGATAAGACAGTTTTTAAAAAATCAGGAATATCTAATTATCGAGCCATCCAATGAAAGGTATAAAATGATTGGAAATATTCTCATCCCACTTATCTCTAGATAAAGGTCATCAGTTTAACCACATTCCAGATTAATTTAAGAAACATTTGTTTATTAAATTTGAATTAATAAAAATAAATTAAAGATGAGTACAATTTGTTTCTATAAATAAATATGTACGACTTTTTCATAAAACGTGGCTGTAAGAATACAAATATTACGTTAAAGCAATACAAACAGAAAAAAATAATAAAAGATGTTAATTTAAAAAAATCATCGATGACGTTTAACATAAAAACTTACAGTGATATGATATACAAAACCAAATCACCAACCAAATTGCGTTTTAGTGCGTTTGAAACGATGATACTGCTGACCACCATCGTACAAGTTTTCAGTATCCTTGAAACTCACGAAGTTGATCACGATCGCCTTCCACCGCGTTATTCCGACTTGAATGCCATTGAATATTTGTAGGATTTATTGGGTAGGGCACTTCAAAACCATCAATCGGCTCCAGAAAACATTAAGCATCTGTCAGTGTCTTCCATTTTATGAGCACAAACCCAACAAGATGTCATCGATCACATCATCAGAAGCACGTATTTGAAGAAACTAGTGAGGGGCTTAGAACACAAGGTGATGATCGGTTTAGGACATTGTTGATTCCCACGGCTAAACACTTCTTAAACTAAAATTGTTTTCCCTCGTTTTTTTCATGACCAAATTATTCAAAAAAGTTTTATAAAGAATTTGTCAATCCCACCAGAACGATTTTTTTAATTCAATCCTTTATGAAAATGTGAAATATTTATGTACACTGTGTAAATAGGAATACAGAAAATCTTTTTTGTAACGCCATATCCTAAAATGACATTTATTGGACAGTTTCAATGAACCAAAACAATGTCATTATTGACAAGTGAAAAATAAAGAAAAATGTGTGAAATAAAGAAATTTTATTTCACAGTGTGAAATAAAACTTAAGTCAACAGACAACAAATTAAAGTTCTTACATAAAACACTTATTAATTATTAACAAATTTCATGACAAATTTTTTTCATAATTTAACGAAAATTTATATGAATAGTACTGTTACTAACACTATTTATATTTATTCCTGGAATTATAGGTTCAGATGTGTGAAAAATATTTGATTCATTTATATTAATATGGTCTGATTTTCACCAACGACTACATCGGCAGACATAGTCATTTCTGTAGTATTGTTTGAAAATATCTGTTTTGACATTTCTTTTTTGTTCTGGATGCTATGTTCTATATATCCCTCAGCAGCTGCTGAGGATTTGCATCCCCCATGACGTTTTAAGGTAAGAATATCAGCTCCAGAACCAGCTAATAGTGATGCCGAAGATCTCCTAAAGCTGTGACCCGTATATTGCTCAGGATTAGATAAGTTAAGGGGCCTAGTCGGAAAAAAAGCTTCGAATAGCTGGGTCACTCTCTAGAAAGTTTTTATACATGCGCCGCTGAATAATTTTGCTCTTGACTATACCTTCACTGGACGTTTTATTCACCGACTTCATTGAGGTGCGATTCCCGATAGAGGCAACATTTCCTTGCTCCATTTGTAGTGACAAAGATACTTATTTAGAAAATTCTTTTTAACCAAATAGTACGGAATAAAAGTTTGAAACTTGCTGAGCATAATTATGAAGATTCATTCTAGACGACATGTATGAATTTTACCTCGAATTTTACCGATTGATATCATAATTCAGGAGCTAATCACGTCCAAATTTCACTTATATTTACAGTATAAATTTTCCCTACATAAAGTGAAAATTAATTAAAATAGATATACATGTACCCTCTAGTACACTTTCAACTACTGATCCTCCAAATTTGGTGTAATTTGACCAAACCGTATGAAAGAAATAAATTTTGAAAAATTACCTTACAAACACTGATTCGATTAGCCCTCTTAAGCTTCGAAAACTTGGACCAGAGACTTGAACATTTTAAGTTTTTGCTTTTTCAGATACAGACTCAGATATGTTACTCACAGTTTTCTGCTTACACCAGTGCAGAAATAAATCATATTCCTTTTCGTACAATTATCTAAATGTCGCTGGTAATAAATCTAAAGTTACAGCAATTGCTTGCTTCCTGATTTCCGGAGGAGTACCAGGAATAAAATCTTCCTCACTGTCACTTATTTTGTTCCAAATAATAATTATTGTAAAGTAGAATGTATCAAATGCGACGTTTAAATCGTTCAATATTTAATTGTTTTATTATTGGTTTTTATAGAAACAGCAATAGAATTTAGTCATTACGACAAAGTAACTTTGTCAATTTGCCCTATTTCTACAAAATTATACTGTTTTCTAATTTCGAATGGCGAAATTTTGTATATAACTCAAGACTAAGATGTGTTTTTTTTGCTCGTGTGGTTTATAACACTCGCCCATGGCTCGTACTATAAACGCCCCACTTGTAAAAAAAAAAACACCATCTTAGCCACTTGTTATATGAAATACTATTAGGTTTAGAATTTAGGTATCAGCATCTAAATACAATTACGAATTAGGAATTCCTTAGATGCTAATTAATTGGTTTTGATGCAGATTTTTAGGTAATTATGTATGCGTGTATGTCTGCATGGGACATGAATTGTTCATGCTGACGAAATCCTACTAACTTACTAAATAAACTGACATAAATTTCGTTTGATAAAAACATAATAAGTCATTAAAGTAATGTTAGATAAATTATAGTGTTGGACACAGTTTGTTGTTTTAAGTTCAAGCATCAAGTTTGAAGAAAGTATATTTCACTTTCCTTCATTGCACAACTACTTTCCCACGTGAGTGTTCAAGATGTGATTACTTTGATTACGGCATTTTTATTCCTCAGTCTTTTGTTCGCAGTAATTTTCTGGCACGAGTTCTGAATAAAATGATCGTTAAGTTACGATTTGTGTATTGCATTTAATTTGTTGTTTTATAGAGTTAAAAAACAGCTAGCAAAATAATTGCTTTGTACGGGATGAACAATTCAGGTAATTCACTGATTTCTTGCCTTTATTTTTGATTTAGCAAACAGTTTCAAATCCGGAGGGGAAAGTTTTTTTTTTAGAAAATCCGAATATTGGAGACAGAACAATTATTGAACCAATTAAAGCAAATATGGTTAAAAACCGAAACAGAATTAGATTATTTATCTATGCCCGTGCGCTAAGATCTCCTTATCCTACTGATTTGAGTGCTATAAGAAGCTTATTAACGCACTGTCGTTCTTATCGCACTGATCCTCAGAAATATATGATAGCAGCAAAAATGCAACAAAATTTATTGAAATTAAATACAACATAATAAACATTATGTGGGAGAATCATCCAGACTCCTCGATTAGGTAAGCATAAGTTATATTAAAAAGGGTGAAATTGAAAAATCGAAAATTTTCGAACATACTTCGGGAAATGGACATAAAATAAACACTGGGATTCGGTAAAAATTTTAATGACAGCAAAAAAAAGAAAAATTAAGGAATTGGCAATAATATTATTGAAAGAAGAAAAATATTTATCCCATGCTCTGTAGACTTTGGTACAACGTGGTTACCGATGTTAAAAGAAGAATTGAACAAAATTAATATTGTATAATTGTCAAGTGTCAACAGTTCTATGTAAGTATCAATGGATATTACATAAACAAATAATATATGTGTCAAGTTTCACGCTTGACATATTCTAAAAAATGATAAATGACTTTGAAAAAGGAAACAGATTCGTTTTCCGAAACGTTAGGGAATTATATTATTATATTTGTGTCACATAGTAGTTGTCAAAAAAATACCCTCTGACTAATCTATTGACGTAAAGTCAGATGCACAGAGGTTTATTTGTCCAGTAATATACTGGGTAACTAAGTATATTTTTTAGATAACGAAGAATTATTCATGTGGAAGTAAGTCCCAAAAAAGAAAAAGAAAAATTTAGAGAATGCCACAAATAACGTTCAGACAATATTTATAATTTACAACATGAATAGAATAATAACCACATAAAGATTAAGGTTTACAAGCTTTGGATAAGCTGCTAAAATGTGTTAGAAGTACCTTTTCGCTCGCATTGTCGTGAATGTTCCTTTCGATGCACCATTTTTCATACTTGGCATACACATTGTTATATTGTGCTCTTGACTTCTCCGGCACTAAGTTTGGAGATAATTTTTAAAGCTTGTTCTTCAGTATCTGAGAGCATGCTTTCAGAATCACTCATATTAAAACGTTTATCAAACAATTACACACAAATTACGACAAATTCACGGAAAAAACAACCTGTTGTTTAAGGCAACATTGTGGTTGCTATGGCTTTAAGGCGTTGCAATACATTTTTGGAAAACTACTAGATAGTTAGTTTAAATTTTCTGCTTGATCCAGAATAGTAGTGTATTTAGTAGTAAAAGCAATACATTCCCGGACGACAATGTAAATTATTGGCCGAGGCGTTAAGTCGGAAAAAATATTAAAAAATATTTGAAATGGACAGTGATGATGATGTCCAGGTGTTTGGGACACCACCAGATTTAGTAACAACTGCAACTGCAACTGTACATTCATTCCTGAAATTTGATAATCGGATCAGGGCTCCAGATATACCCATACATTGGAGTGTCAATTTGATAATGGTGGTGCTTCTCCTTCGCATGTTTTACCAGTCCGAGGATGGTGGAATAATACATTTCCCGGTAAGTGGATTTGCAGAAGAGGATCCACAAAGTGGTCAGCAAGACCTTCGGATTATTATTTTATAACAATTATGATTGCGGCAACGGGCTCTGAGCACAGGCAGCTCCGAGGGAATGAAAAGGGAATGTATTAGACAACAATATTTGACACTAACGGGCTTTGCTAATTCTAGAAATAGAGGCACGGTCATTTTTAGTAATACTTTCATAACGTGAATTTGTTGAGTTTTGTACTGTGTTTAGTGAGATTTCCAAGGGGACATTTCATACATAAATCCGGTGAGTTTCACTAAGTGTTTTATTCTGAATAAGTTTAGTACAGTTAAGTTCTTACTTGCCGGCTGGTTTAGACGTAGGTGCTAATAGATACCTAGAACGCTCCACAGAACAGAAATAAACGCTCTGAGAAGCTCATTGTGGTTGATAGATGACATTAATCGTATATGTAGGCTTTGGCGAGGAATGGCCTTAGCTGAGTGGTTACTTATGATGAGGAATGGCCATAAGTATATTGGGTTGGATCTTGGCGAGGAATGGCCTTGATCTAGTAGAGGCGAGGAATGGCCTTGGGTGTGATTACGATAAATGTCTGATATATGTGAAGTTTAATAATGGCTGAGCGAAATTATTGAGAAAAAGAGATCTAGATGTCTTTAGCAAATAAAAAAAATTTAGTATTTAAATTAGGCCATCGGATTAAGACACTTACAGTTGTTACACTTTGGAGATAAATTTTTTTTGAAAAACTGGTGAAACACGTCGACCTTGTTTCCAAGGGGGACATATTTTAATGTAATACTTGTATATCTATCATCATCCCTCTACCCTACACGGCCACCCCCTCAAAAAATTCAAATGGCATATATATATATATATATATATATATATATATATATATATATATATATATATATATATATATATATATATATATATATATATATATATATATATTAAATTCGTTTTCCGGGTATACTCCCGCGTAGGTGATAGGCTCCCAGAGGGACCGTGGTTGTCTGAACGACGTTTCGGCAGAATCTCATCTGCCATCTTCAGGTTCCTAACCGATAACTGCTTACTGCGGCTTCTGGTTACTCGAACTGAAAAATTTTTCAGTTCGAGTAACCAGAAGCCGCAGTAAGCAGTTATCGGTTAGAACCTGAAGATGGCAGATGAGATTCTGCCGAAACGTCGTTCAGACAACCACGGTCCCTCTGGGAGCCTATCACCTACGCGGAGTATACCCGGAAAACGAATTTAACATTCACCACCCGCGAAAACCTGAAAAACAACATATATATATATATATATATATATATATATATATATATATATATATATATATATATATATATATATATGTATATATTTAGGGAGAAGTGGGTAGTGGATTTGTGTGTGTTGAAGTCAGTGGACTGGTGAGTGCTAATATACATTTATTTTATATTTTCGGAATATGTTTCCGAATGTGTTTAATTAAGTACGCTCATGGTTATTATATAATATTCTCCTTTTCTGTCTTACACAAAATAAATGGCAAACAAAAAGTTTTAGTTGCCTAAATTTTCTTCCACATTACGCTGTAAAGGAATGTGAATTTGGTAATGGTTGTTAGAATTCTAATCAAAAGAACAAAATAAGCAGGTTTGTGCAGCATTTTTTTACAAATTTCGAGAAATCAGTTTTTTCTAAACTACACAAAATATGTTTGATGTAATTAAATTTAATTTTTACAAAACATCTTGATAAAATTTAAAATTTTGTAAATTTGTATGCCCGCAGGTCTGCATTTTTCTTCTTACAGTTGAACAATTTATTTACAATGAAAATAACACAGATTTGCAGATAGACTGCCTACCTGATAAAGCCTCCATTCACATGGAATTCTCCACTCTCTTAATTATTTGCTTTTATGTAAAATATTTTGCACAATAACTTATATTAACAAACTGGAATTTTTATGAGTTTTTTTATTATTGACGCACTGAAGTAATTGTATATTATTATGCCTTAGAATCATGTTTGGTAAAATAGTTGTTTAGGGCCCCGCACGTGTGGAACAATTCCTGTATCTTTTTAAATATTTATTTAATAAGGAAGTATTTTCTTAATTTTTTACATATTTTGGTGACCCTGACATTTTTTAATTTACTATAGTCTCGTTACCGTGGCAATCAACTTTGTTTTTTCAAATGGCACACTATGTTTTTTTATTTATTTTATTATGGAATCACCACATTTTTTTGCATATGATCACGTAAAATAATGAAAATTTCGTGCAAAGTTCGTAATTTGGTGTGTTGGCACCATTTACTAAGGTAATAACCTTAGTAAATGGCGTCTACAGCTAGACCCAAAACTAACATAGGAATATCATATTAAAATTGTGTTGCGTTCCGAAATCTGAAATACGTCAAAACAAAATCTGAGCTAATAAATGTGTATTATAGTATTGGCTATCCACACATGAAATACCAGACTTTATTATGAGGTTCAGGCATATCCTTGAATAGAATTTTTATTCTCCAAAAGAGAACTATAAGTTAATGTTTTTACTAGGGCCTTTAGACACATTTAAGAGAGAGATACAGCATATTAATATTGATTTCAATTTGTATTTACGAAGCAACATTATTTGGCCACCATCGCAAGCAAATTCATACGAAACAACAATGTACACGGTCATAATACACGAAATACAAATGATATCTTAATAAATGACCATAATTTATAAAATTTTCAAAGAAGTCCTTATTATTGTTCTGCAAATGTCAACAATAAGTTGCCACAAAATATTAAAAACAATGCATTGAATAAATTCAAAAGAATGTTTTTATACTCTCCAAAAATTTTCTAATCTGGAGTAATTCAGTATCATTATTGTGTATTCTTAGTTACAGGAGTTAAGATTATGTGTGTTTTTATTCTATTTGATGTATAGATAAATATTTTAATTATATAATTGTCTATATGTATTTGACGTTTCATATCTGTTCCGTACAGCATATTTGATTAAACGATTTATTATTATTATTATTATTATTATTTGGTAGCGTGTTTCAGGATCGCGATATAAATAAATTATTTGACATATAACGGGCTAATGTCATTAATAATCGTGGAGGTTATACATTGTGTTAACTATTTTCGTCTTTATCAGAATTTTTTTTGAAATACAAAGTATTCCCAAGATACACACGTCTAAGCTTGTATCCGTTGTTTTAAATAAATAACTTTGACTATATTCTTTATAAATTATATTGATATCATTTGAATTATAAGTTAAATTTCAAATTCGAATAAAATAGTTTTACTAAACCTTATTGTACTAGCTATTTATTGCGCCGCTACTGTGCGGGAGAAAAAGTTGTTTACGAAGAGGTTTCGTCGCGCGCGCTCAGAGACGTGCCTATGTACTAAATTCGCGTAATGATTTTAGCTTTGTTTGTGTTTGATTATCATTGACTGTTTAAGTAGCTACATATTTTTTTCCATCTTTCATTGGTAGCCTGTTGTTTTTAAGTTAAGAAAAAACATTGTATCTTTTATACTTAAAAAAGATGGTGGCGCCCAATAACAACTAATTGAGTTGGTTTGATATTTTGGACTATTTGAATTGGCGATTGCCGTGTGTGACTTTGTTTTTGATTCATTTAGTTGAAAGTTTGATTTAATTTATCTGGCTAATCGCTTTGCTTCCCCGGCCCGAGATGAGTCGTAAATATTGCTTTTTATGAATAAAAGTATTTTGTACCATGTTTTGTTTTATTCAATTTTGAATGATATGGTGACACATGTTATAAGATTCTTTACATATGTGTGTATAATACTTTTACAATTTTTTTTACTAGATTATTGTTTTATACTGTTTATAAAAATCTCAATATCATCGAATTAGAGACAAAGGTTACGAAGAAAAATAATGTTACATATCCTGTTTCTTTTAATTACATATATAAATAATTACATATTCATACAATAAATATATTTATGTCTAGTTGTTATCTAATTAACATGACATTTATATCATTATTTGCTCATCATCATAAGCAAATTCATACGAAACAACAATATACACGGTCATAATACACGAAATGCAAATAGTATCCTAATAAATAACAATAATTTATAAAATTTTCAAAGAAGTCCTTATTATTGTTCTGCAAATGTCAACAATAAGTTGTTGTAGAACACTAAAAATAATGCATTAAATAAATTCAAAGGAATATTAAAAGGATTTCTCAGTGAAAAATGTTTTTATACTCCAAGAGTTCTCTAATCTGGAGTAAATCAGTATCACTAATGTATTCGATGTATTTATAGGGTAACTCGGTATCCCCAAGAGATACAAAAAAATGGAAGACACATTCTCAATCTCTTTTTTATGAGATAAATTCATTGACGAAAATAAAAATTTGCTATCGTCTTTTGTTTTCGAGTTATAAACAAAAGTTCGATTTTTAGATTTTTAGACACATGTCAATATCTTGGTTGTTTGTAAGGTTATGAAAAAAGCAACTTTTACATTCGTCAGGCACTTGTTTCTGTATAATACAGTGGCGTCGAGAAAATTTTAAGAAAAAGGTGCAATTTCGCGTTATGGCATAAAGTTGTATTTTTTTTAAATGGGAATCATATTTGGCTATGGATTAGTTGAGAAGCAATTTCTCTTCTCTCTCAAACTATATATCATATGTGAGGTAGCTTTTGATGTGTAAGTATTTAATAGCGAAAATAATCTTTTAATAGATTACTTTTTTGCATTTTTTTATATTTATTCCAAGTAGGCGTGTGTCATCTATGACAGTGTTTATCCGTTTGTCAGTAAATTGCATATTATTAATTTTATTTCCGTCATAATTACATCCCATTTAATCGTAAAAGTAATGGTGTATTACAAGAATTACGAGAAATATGATATTCTAGAATGCTTTATTCAAAGTAATAACAATGAGTGCTACCGTTTTAGGCTCACCAGTTGGAGCCACTGGCGAGTAAGGTCGCTGTCAAAAGTTATTGTTAGGCGTGGAACAGGTTTATAGGGTTTTATTATAATTATTTCGTACACCAGTAAATAAAAAAACTTGTTAATTATGCCTCAGTGTTGTGCAGTTCCATTTTATTCGGAAACAAAAGGCGGACATATGCTCCCGATAGACAAAACTCGCCTAAAACAGTGGTTGGTAGCGATTCATAGGAATAACTTTACTCCATCGAAACATTCGTGTGTTTGTAAGGAACATTTTAATCCTGACGATTATGCGTTATCTAAGGAGTCTACTACAAAAAATCGCAAGTAATAATCATGCACATTCGTTGTTTTCTTCATGCTCATGCTTGATATAACGTAACTTTAATGACATAAGACACCTATGATAGGTACAATAATTTCCCTGCTGAATAAGTAAATTACTACTTTCCCCTTCTGCCATCGTGTTAAATGTTTTTCAGCTATTTTTTTATAAAAATGACTAAAAACTCGCGTTAAAAAGCCAAAGTTAGCCCGTTAGCCCTTATTGTGATATAGCATTCGAAATTATTTCAATTGCTATCCAAAAAGAAGAAAACCCAATAAAGCTATTTTTAAGAGGTAAAAAGAAAATCTCGTTAATTGTGGGTCTTTCAACAAGCCAATACCAAAAAATCAGATATTTATATTTAAATTTATAAAACATTACAATTACAAAATAAAAATTCAAATTAAAGTAAATGTTCAAACTGATGTCCGTTATGTTCGATACATAAATTACACCTCTTCATAACGCTCTGAACTGCATTATAGATATGAATATTTGAAATAGAATTCACACAGTCTATAAAATTTTGTCCGAGTTCATTTATGTCGGTACTGGTTTTCTTGTATAATTTATCTTTAATGTGGTCCCAAAAGAAAAACTCAAGTGGCGTTAAATCAGGTGATCGTGGTAGCCACCTCACTGGTCCGTTACTTCCCATCCAGTTATTTCCAAAATTGCTATTTAATAATTCTGAAACGGTCCTGATATTATGAGGTGGTGCACCATCTTGTTGGGAGAACTGATTTCTTCCCTCAGTTAAGGGTAGATTGTCCATAAATTCCTCAAACATTTTCTGGTTTAAGATTTCGTAGTACCGTTGTCCATTAAGATTTTCTTGATGTATGTGATATGTTAAAACACGATTGCCACGTAGAACACACCAAACATTAAAACCAAATCATTCCTGAGATCTCACTTCAACGGTGCGGTGAGGGTTCATATCAGACCAATAGTTATGATTGTTGAGAGTTTGTGCACTGCTAATGTAGGCTTCATCTGTCCAAACTACATTTCTAGAGAAGAAAGGAACTTTCTGACTTTTTTGACGATACCATATGCAAAACTCCAATCGTCGCTAAAGTTCAGTTGATTGCTGGTGATATTGTTTCCTTATTGTATAAGGCCTGAATTTGTGTGTCTTCAAAATACCCAAAGCTCGACGTTTTGAAGTCCCAAAATCAGCTTCAATTTGACGACTTGAAATTGAGGGATTTGCAACCGCCATTTCAATTACAGTTACAGAAGTTTCTTCAGCATCTTCAATGTTGTAATTTTTTTAGTCTTGGCTTGTTGAAGGACCCACAATTAATGAGATTTTCTTTTAACCTCTTAAAGATAACTTTATTAGGTTGTCTTTTTTCTGGATATTGATTGAAATATATTTCGATGCAACATCACAATTGTTATTATTTTGAATAAAGCATTCCAACATATCATATTTCTCGTAATTTTCGTAAGACATCTTCACTTTTACGATTAAATGGGATGTAATTATGACGGAAACAAAATTATTAATATGCAATTTACTGACAAGCGGATAAAAACTGTCATAGATGACACACGCCTACTTGGAATAAATATAAAAAATGGAGAAAGTGATCTACTAAAAGATTATTTTCGATATTAAATATGTATGCATTAAAAGCGACCCCACATATGATATATAGTTTGAAAGAGAGAAATATTTCCTTTTTAACTAAACCATAGCCAACTATGATTCCCATTTATAAAAATACAACTTTATGCCATAACTTGAAATTGCACCTTTTTCTAATTTTCTCGACGCCACTGTAATATACAGAAAAAAGTGCCTGAGGATTATAAAAGTTTTTTTTCATAACTTTACAAACAACCAAGATATTGACATGTGTCTAAAAGTCGAAAAATCGAGCTCTTGTTTATAACGCGAAAACAAAAGACGAAAGCAAATTTTTGTTTCCGCCAGTGAATTTGTCTAAAAAAAAGAGATCGAGAACGTGTCTTCCATTTTTTTTATCGCTTACAGTTGTTCTGTACAGCTTATTTAAATAATCAATTTAATATTATTACTATTTGGTAGCGTGTTTCAGGATCCTATTATAAGTAAATTAATTGACGTGTAACGAGCTATTTTTATTCATCATATCATGTTTGTTAGCAAGAGTTTTTTATTAGTTATTTTAACATTTTAATAACAGTTTATACGATGTTTTCTTTAAGAAAACCCACTGTACCGTGTACCAGTACCTACAAAACAAACAACAGATCAAAATAATTAAACATGGGTACCAATATACAAATATTTTTCTATACGAGGTCCAGTTGTACCAAGAGGGAAACTGGATTTAATTTAATTTAAGAATATGGGTTTGAAAATGGTTGTCAATAGCTTCTATCTTATTTTCCGGTGATTTGAATTTAACTGATATCAAGAATGTCAGGAGATGATGAAGAAATTGCAAAGCCACGTTTTTCTGATACGCTATGAATGCGATTAGTTTTAATGGCATCATTCTTCAACGTGTTCTTTTTCGATTTGAAGAAGGAATTGAGAAAATTTAAAGCTCTTGCATACATATGTGATAATGTGATAATGCTAAGACTATAAAATTAGTGTTGCCTACACGGTCAACCGATTTAAATCTTGTTGAACATGCAATGTGAGATGTCCTGTGTAGGCGCATTTTGATTTGTTTCAAACAAGACAACAATTCTGAGTAATTTATGCAAAGATAAAATGTAATGTAAAATAGCAAGAGATAGAAAATTTGGTTCTCGGACGTGTAGAGAATGTTATTACTATTAGTAATCGTGAGGTCATACATTGTGTTAATTATTTTCGTCTTTAATATAATTTTTTTAAACACATGGAATTCCCATGATACATGTGTTGTGTCTTAAATTCTTACATATGTGTGTATAATCCTTTAGCGATTTTTTTCTAGATAGTTATTTTATACTGTTTATAAAAAACTCAATATTATTGAATTAGAGCAAAGGTTATGAAGAAAAATAATGTTAATATCCTGTTTTTTTAATTACATATATAAATACTTACATATACACAAATTAAATATATTTATGTTTACTGCTTATCTATTAACATGACATTTATAAGTGAGAAATTAATATTTTACTGGAGACCGATCCAGCGAGGAAAAATATGTTTATGTTATGAAAGTAAGATTTTAATTACATTATCTACAAAGTTGAATTCTATATGGGGTAGATAAAGAAAAAACAGTTTATTTAAAAATATACAAGCTGCTAATAGTCCAATGTGATTAAAAAAAATCACATGTTAATTACTACACGGCAGTGGCGGTTCGTGGGTCAAGAGATAGGGAGGTCAATTAGAAAAAGTTTACTGTATTACCTACCTTTTAAAGTGATTTAAATTCCAAGTCGATCCTCCGGTCTTTTTGAGATGCAAAGTGGTCAATTACTTTTTCATTAAAGTCTTTTATCTTCTTAATTAATGCCCTTTCTATGGTAAGCATAGCTAAAGAAGATAACCTTTCCTGACCCATGGTATTTCTTAAAAATGTCTATTCTTTTTAAGGTGGAAAAACAACGTTCACTTTCGACGGTAGTCATAGGGAGAGTACACAAGATTTTTAACAGTTTGACACTTTCAGAAAAAGTATTGCACAAATTATTGTTAATAAAAAGCTGTAACAAAGCAACTGCATCTTCATTATTGGAAAAATCTTCTCGGCTATATAATACTTCTAATTCAGTTTTAAGTTTCAAATGATTTATGACTGGATACTCCGTTTTAACTAATTTAAACATATCTTGAGGAAAACTTTTATTATAATCTTTAAATCGATCTGCGTGAAATAACTGAGACACTAAATGATTACTGAAGCCAAACCTGTTTTTGATCTCAGATGTAATTATATCACAAACTTCTAATGAAATTCTCCTTTTTGATTCTTCCGTTTTACATCTCTGGGCAGACTGCATGGATGTCTCCGCCAAATAGTTATTCAAAATTTTATTCCTGATGTCTTCAATTTTACTATTAAAAACGCCAATACACTTATTTACTGTTATGACATCGATATTACATTTTTGTAATTGATTGAACAATATATCACAATGAGGCATAACTAAATGAAAAAAATTTAACTAGTAAAGAAAATGTTCATTTTGTAAGTAGTTTTTAAACCAATAGCTTGGTTTAGAGTGTTGTTTTCTGATTCATTATCAATGATTTTTTCTAAACAATCTAATAATTCTGTTCGATAGGTATAAACAGTCTCTATGCACTTTGTATTAAAATTCCATCGTGTTGGAGCCGCTTTAGGTAATCTCACCTTAACAACACTATCTAACACTGCTGTTCTTTTTGGCGATTTTCCAAAGAACGAAGAAAAGCTATGTAAATCAGCAAAAAAATTTTTTATGCTTTATCGTCATATTAGGTTTTGGACGGCCACCACCTTTGAATTTCACTCGGTCTTCATAACCCAACTTATATCCATCTTTCAGTTTTAATATATTTTGTACAACACTCATATTTAATAGTAAACACCAAAAACACTGTTTTACTTAATTTCACGACAAGTAGAGATTTACTAATAAAATGTTCACAAATAAAAACATTAAAAACAACGCGACAGAATTTACCGACCAACGCGTACCTAGTCAGCATTAAGACTGCTCTATTGAACTTCGTGCGTTACCGTTTCCGTAAAATGTGTCAGGGACATTGTCCCCGCCAATGTTTTCTGTCTCTTTTGCTTTCTGACGAATCGCGCATAAGTCTATTTCACTTTAATTCGTTGTAAATTCGGTCCGTAGCTAGCTTTGAGGACAAGTTGTGGATTGACCTAAGATTTTTAAATTCTATAAATGAATAAAGTAATGAATATGAATGTAGAGGCTCGGTGCTCGGAGGGAATACGAAATCCTGCGATCTAGATATTTGAATAGTATTGTGCATATAATGAACTAGAAACATTAATATATTTTTTAAGAATATTAAAAATATATATATTATATATTTTTAAACTTCAGAAAATGAATAGCTCTATTTTTTTATTTGTATGTGGAAGGTCATTGATCAAATGTCCCTATAGAAGAACCGCCAGTACTACACGGTTACAGTGTGGCTGGTGAAATTTAGCTTGTCATATCATATTGGGGCGTGGCACCCAAGCGATACTTTAACGCATCACTTTCAAGACTAAATGAGGAAGTTTCACAAAAAAATGCGGAAAAGTTGAAAAAATCCTCAGCACGTTATTTTTAAACAATTTGTAAAATATTTGCAAAACATTTTTTTTTAAAATCAGTGAAAAATATAACGACATATTTCTAATTTCATCAAAAAATATCGCCCTCCAATATCTCACTCTGTTTTTGAGATAATTAGGGTGGAAACTTTAAATTGACACCCGGTATAGATTTATTTTTATTGGTTTAAATTTATGTGCAAGTTTTGATAAAATTTCGCTCTCCGAATAAAACTTATTTGTAGAAGTTGTAAAATATTAAGATAAAACCCAGTACGTTTTTGTCTCGATTTTAATTACGTTACTGACGTTTTAGCATAAAAAAATCGCTTAATTCAAGTAACATTTGCATAAGCCATTACAAAAACATATCTAAAACGACTTTGATTGCCTATCATGACATGACTTCATGCATTATTATAATATACGCATATATAATAAGTTTTTTCCAGGAAAAAAGTTTGCGGTCATCTAATGGAATTTTTACACCATTTTGTTTATACAACAAAAATATACCTTTTAGGGAACCAATTAATTATATGTTATGTAAACAACAAATACATTTTAATATTAAACAGTTTATTTATAATATGTAAGTGCAACTAAACTACAGACAATTGAAGTGTAATACCCAGAAGTTCTACTCAAATTCAATATCAGATATTTTTCTGAAAATGATATAATTTGTATGCGATTTACTTTGCTGTAAAAGAAAATTCATGGAAAATAACATGAGTATATTCGAAAAACTGTAGTGTTTCTTTTTTACAGGGTGATACTTCAACCGCTTACAAATTATACAATTTTTAACCATCTACCAAGCTCACGGACACTTCTTTATAGTTATTTTGATTCCACCATTTGATTCCCTAATTCAGTGGTTCCCAAAATTTTGTCGTGGAACCCTTATACTATTTTCAAAAAATCGCAGAATCCATACCTACAGTTTACAGACAACCCAATTTATTATTTTCAAAACGATGATTGATGAATGGTGAATATCATTTATTTTATAAAATAAATTTCTATTAAATTTTATTAAAAGACGTCTTATCTCGGGGACCCCAGACATTTCCGCGAAACACACTTTAGGCAACACTGCCCTAATCAGTTCTGCTGAGATGTGTAAGTGTTGCATTAGCTTTCATAATAGCAAGAATTGAATTAATTTCTTAGAAATCGGCACTGGCGGTTCTTCTATAGGGTCATTTGGTCAATGACCTCCCACATGCAAATAAAAAAAATAGAGCTATTCATTTTCTGAAGTTTAAAAATACATAATATATATATTTTTAATATTCTTAAAAAATATATTAAAGTTTCTAGTTCATTCTATGCACAATACTATTCAAATATCTAGATCGCAGGATTTCGTATCCCTCCGAGCACCGAACCTCTACATTCATATTCATTACATTATTCATTTATAGAATCTAAAAATCTTGGGTCAAACCACAACTTGTCCTCAAAGCTAGCTACGGACCCAATTTATAACGAATTAAAGTGAAACAGACTTATGCGCGAATCGTCAGAAAGCAAAAGAGACAGAAAACACTGGCGGGGACAATGTCCCTGACACATTTTACGAAATCGGTAACGTACGAAGTTCAGTAAAGCAGTTTTAATGCTAACTAGGTACGCGTTGGTCGGTAAATTCTGTCGCGTTGTTTTTAATGTTTTTATTTGTGAACATTTTATTAGTAAATCTCTACTTATCGTGAAATTAAGTAAAACAGTGTTTTTGGTGTTTACTATTAAATATTAGTGTTGTACAAAATATATTAAAACTGAAAGATGGACATAAGTTGGGTTATAAAGTCCGAGTGAAATTCAAAGTTGGTGGCCGTCCAAAACCTATTATGACGATAAAGCAAACATCTCTTGATAAGAAAAAAGAAGTTAATAGGTATTTTTAATTAAAAAAAGTTATCCTTCAGCAAATTTTATTCATTGTTACGCTTATCAACTAAATTTAATTTTACAAAAAGCATCAAGTCAGAATAAAAGCATAAAAATTTTTTTGCTAATTTACATAGCTTTTCTTCATTCTTTGGAAAATCGCCAAAGAGAACAGCCATGTTATATAATGTTGTTAAGGTGAGATTACCTAAAGCGGCTCCAACACGATGGAATTTTAATACAAAGTGCATAGAGACTGTTTATACCTATCGAACAGAATTATTAGATTGTTTAGAAAAAAATCATTGATAATGAATCAGAAAACAACACTCTAAACCAAGCTATTGGTTTAAAAAACTACTTACAAAATGAACATTTTCTTTACTGGTTAAATTTTTTTCATTTAGTTATGCCTCATTGTGATATATTGTTCAATCAATTACAATAATGTAATATCGATGTCATAACAGTAAATAAGTGTATTGTCGTTTTTAATAGTAAAATTGACTCGAAAATTGAAGACATCAGAAATAAAATTTTGAATAACTATTTGGAGGAGACATCCATGCAGCCTGCCCAGAGATTTAAAACGGAAGAATCGAAAAGGAGAATTTCATTAGAAGTTTGTGATATAATTACATCTGAGATCAAAAACAGGTTTAGCTTCAGTAATCATTTAGCAGTGTCTCAGTTATTTCACGCAGATCGATTCAAAGATTATAAAAACAGCTTTCCTCAAGATATGTTTAAATTGGTTAAAACGGAGTATCCAGTCATAAATCATTTGAAACTTAAAACTGAATTAGAAGTATTATATAGCCGAGAAGATTTTTCCAATAGTGAAGGTGCAGTTGCTTTGTTACAGCTTTTTATTAATAATTTGTGCAAGACTTTTTCTGAAAGTGTCAAACTGTTAAAAATCTTGTGTACTCTCCCTATGACTACCGTCGAAAGTGACCGTTGTTTTTCCACCTTAAAAAGAATAAAGACATTTTTAAGAAATACCATGGGTCAGGAAAGGTTATTTTCTTTAGCTATGCTTACCATAGAAAGGGCATTAATAAAGAAGATAAAAGACTTTAATGAAAAAGTAATTGACCACTTTGCATCTCAAAAACACCGGAGGATCGACTTGGAATTTAAATCACTTTAAAAGGTAGGTAATATAGTAAACTTTTCTAATTGCCTCCCTATCTCTTGACCCACGAACCGCCATTGGAAATCGGCAAAAATTGATGAAAATCTATTTTCTTTGTGTTCCTCAGTGAACATGCATTTTTCTCACTCCGACGGATAGACAGCGATGTAATCTTGAAAAATAAATTGTTTTAGTTCAAACTGAACATAAACATCCTGAACTGATAACTGAGTTTAAACTCGTTATTACCACACCGAAATTATTGTATTGTTTACTGTTGATAACCTTATACATATTGTGACTGCTTGGGCGCTAACGCCGAGACTTTCTCGGATTTTTGTTCTTGGTGTGCATAATAAAGGTGGTACAATTTTTTGATATTTTAATCATAGTTTAAGTTCATTTGGGTGTTTCAAGAGAATAAACTATTTAATTTTTCTGACTAAAAGTAGGTACTCATACCGTTTCAAAAGGAGAATCAGATTTGAAGATAAGTACTTCATTGATCCACCAGGAACAGGAAGAAGAGCTTATTTTTGGAAGGACACCTCTTTCCTATAAGCTCTAAGAGTTTTTTTCAGTTCTACAACGTTCATTTTTTAGTTTCCTTGGCTTCAATGGCCATGTCAATATGTTGAGTGAGCATGTCATTTAATGTTGTGCACCCATAACCTATGCTCCACGGACGCTAAGTGCAAATAAATTAATAATATTAATAAGTTGTAGAGATGTGCACGGTAAAGGCTATATAAAGGATGGGATTGAGTTCAATATCAATCAAAGCAATCACTGTCTTTATTATCGCCGCACGGGTCGGATTTCTTGTTTTTTCTTTACGAAATTATAGGAATTGAAAAACTTGTATAACTTTTTACGTTTTTATTTGAGAGAAAGGTCCTCAGAACTAAGGGCTCTCCGCAGTCGCGGGCCATGCGGCTCCGTAGTTACGCCACTGATCTTGAAAACATGCTGTCGGCAAGCCAGAAATAAAATTCGGAAGCAACTGCTCTTCTTGAACTATTTGAGAAATATGGTGTAGGGTCAAACAAGTTTATCTTCATATCTCGATAGAATAGACGCAATATCCGATTATCCCAGACATGTTTACTAGGGATAAAAAACTTATATTTACACAATTCTCATTTATTAATTTTAATTCAATAAACTTACTGCTGTTAGGATAATAAACGATTCAACCAAAAATATAAATTTACTTCCTCATCTTGATAAAATGCTTTAAAGACCTAACATCTGTAAACATCTTGTAAATCAGCCGTATAAGTTAATTGCTCTTCAATTTATACCTAAAGAAAAATTCTGTATATTTTAGTTACTTTAAAATGCCCGAATAGGATGAAACTAGTTGTAAAACTAACAATATATATAAAAAAAATGTTTCGCAATTACTTAATTTGAAAATGAAATTTTAATTATGAAATGCGGACATTTTGTTTTATAATGCTATAAATTATATGGACAACAAATAGACATATCCTTGGTCACTTATGATTGATATGTACAGTTACTTCCTATGATCTAGCCTTGTACTAGATGGCACCTTGACTTGTTAAATATATACCTATACAGGGTGTTTTTTAAGTTCATGTCATAACCTCAGGAAGTTCTTCCTTCCCAAGCAGCACAAATATGCTATTTAGCTGAAATAACCAAGAATCGGCTATAAAATCGTTTCAATGGCTTTCGTCAAGTTGCATTTTGGCGATATTATTTTAGTCGTGGTTCAACATAAAATTTAAACACAAAAACGTAATGATGGCCTTTTTTAACTATATACGGGTCATTTATAGTAGCCACAATATGGCCATGCAGGTTTGGTTATAAAGTCATATTCATGGTGTGATATATGAGCAAGTAATTAAATGGCAACAATGTTAAGTCCTGATGTCTGTCGAGTACCTTGCAACATTAGGAGTTCCGCAGGGATCTGTACTTGGACCACTGTTATTTAACATATTCATCAATGACATAGTTGACCACAGTTGGATGTCCATTGTCTTCTTTATGCTGACGACTTAAAAATTATTGGTGTAGTTCGAAACATGAGCGACTGTGAACTAATCCAATACAACTTAGAAAAAGTTTCGAACTGGTGTCAGTTAAACAACTTACCCCTCAATCCTCTAAAATGCAATGTAATGTTTGAATATAAACTGAATAATGTGATTTTAGAGCGCCCTAATAACTTTCGTGATCTTGGTGTAACTTTTGATAGTAAACACTTGTTCGTAATCATATTGAAACCATTGTATCTGAGGCATACAAAACTTATGGATTTATAGTCCGTTGTAGTCGTGACTTTGCGGATACGAATACCGTAAAAATACTTTATAATTGTTTCGTTAGATTCAAACTTGAATACGCTGCGATTGTGTGGTATCCACACTATAATGTACATACTGAAAATCTGCGTAGATTACTTAGCTTCAAATCTGAAGGAGTATACCCACCTATCGGTCTACCACAACAAGAATTGCTTGATAGACATGCAATATGCAGTCTTAAGCACAGACGTGAGTATCAGTCATAGGTATTTCTGTAAAAAATAATAAATCATAAAATAGACTGTCAAAACATTACTAAACAATTAAATTTTCATATCCCTAGAACATCCTTACGTGAAAACAAAACTTTTTTATCTCTCCACAGCGCGCACAATTATACTTCATCATTCTTCCATATATACATTGTGCAATAATAACAATTTGCTTGGTAATAAGTTGGATATATTTTTTTGTCGCCTTAATGACATTCGATCTATTTATTTGAAATAAGCGACTTGTTTTTCTGTTTACATCTCTTTCTTATTCTTTTTTTGTTGCTAATGTGCTTTAATTCAATATTTTACTTTGCTGTTTCTTTTTTGCTTTCACGCATACATGCTTTTAATTATATATATTCTTTCTTTTCACTAGTTTTCTTACCCTTCTGTTTTGTAGTTGGGTTTTTACCTGTAGAACAGTGTATAAATAAATAAATAAATAAATATTATATTATAAGTATGATGGATGCCCATTTTATTTGACAACAACCTTTAGAACTAAAACATAACCACACTTGAATAAGTAATATTTGAGACGATTTTATAGCTAAATAATTTCCATAAAAAGCCAATTACTACAGGTTATACTTTCACCATAAAAATCATTTAGTAGCTAGCATTAAAACAGCCATAATAATCAAAAAGAAAGCCAATGTAGGCTGGTGATCATTTGGCTCCAGTTACGTTTCGATGGCCAGAATATTATTCCCCATTTTGACCACCATTACGTCTTTCAAACTTAATGATGCCGTTTTTATAATAGCCACTATAACCAAACAGTCAATCTTTCTAGCAACTGTAACATCATGATGTCCAAACTACAACTTTTTGTGCTGCTTGGGTTGAATAATTCTAGGTCCAAAAGCCTTAATAAACTTAGTGTCTAAAACACACTGTGTTGAATTTTCTGAAAAATATCACATTTCAGTATCAAATATTTTGAAAATGTTTAACGTAGTTTGATCCAACTTGGGCTAGTGTTTTAACTAATTAAAGGTAATACATTGAATTTGTATACAAATATGATTTTCTAAAAAAAAAAAATAGTTCTGCTGTTTATTCGAAAGGACATTTTTGTTTAAATATGTGATTTCCAATTATTTGCTGCATGGTTCATTAAATCGAAATTGATCATTTTCGAAAATTTCAACTTCCTCGTATTTCGGAAATTATTGGTTGTATTACTTAAGTTTGTTAAAGCTTCTGGGCCTTAAATACTTAAGAAATAATATTTTTTAATTCTAGTCTACCTTAATTAGTTAAATCAATAATTTGATCAATCTGTTATATGTTTGTGTGTTATACGTTTGAGGAGATATTCTAAACATTGTCATTCCGGTGAAGATTTGAAGGACGAAACTTTACAACCTAATTTATTCCAGGAAACATCACATTAATTCTGTGTTAAACTTTGCTTTCAGTGTAATGTAAATTGTATGGGTTCCATTATCAATGAATAATTTAAATATAAATAGCCTTAAAACTGACACATGTGGAACATCTGAGAATAAAATTATATTTAAAATGGCCACTATGTATTAACTGCCAATGGTTGCATAAGTACTACCTGTTGAAAAACCGTTAATAAAAGTCGTGAAAACCAAACTTATACATATATCTTCGTGCGTAATGTAGGAAATGATAACTGCATATTATACCAGGTGTCAACGGAATCATTAGACAAGTCATAGTTGGTAGGAGTACTATATACCAAAAACAGGCAATTTTTCCTTATTTAACACTTTTCCATCACTTTTGATTTCTCCGGAAATGACCCCATTATTAATTATGTCGACTTTTTCAAATGGCAACATCTTTAAGACATCCAGTAGTTAAATACTAATTTTCACGACAAATCCATTGATACCTTCAAATCAAAAATCAGTTTGATATTAACCCACATACACAAGTTCTTTGTTGAATAATAATTAAAATATCGAGAAAATACGCTTATCAAGTATGCCGTGGAAATTGAATAAAACTAGATTCAAAACATTCATTTTGTCAACAAAACAACGCTGCAAATAATACAAGTGTGCTGTGAAAACAAAAAGAAGTTTGACAAATAATAAGACGTGTGTATTGTTAACTTAATAAGTTTGCTCTTTATCGTTAAATTTGTTGTTGTTATTTTTTTAATTATTGTTTAACATGTATACAATGAATGAAAAAGTGGACATGTTATTAATTTTTGAAGAAAGCCACAAAAATTCCAGAAACGCCGCAGAATTGTATGCCCAAAGGTATCCGAACAGACATCATCCATGTTTTCAATATTTTCTAATTGTGGAGAAACAAATCAGGAAAGGAATTGATAACAATCCTAGAGATTCTATCGTTGATGAAGTGAATCCTACTGCTTCTACTAGAGAAATTGGCCACGAGGTGCAACAAAAAATATGCCCACATAGCACACAACATCCCAGAGACGTCCAATTTTGATCCTTATTTGGTTTTTACGTCTTAGGACCTAATATGGATGTCTTTAAGCGTCCAATATGATGCATCTTTAGGAAGTAAAAAAATGTACGTTTTCAGTATGTTCAAATTAGTCCCCCAGTTCCTTTCATTCTGGTTTTGGAAAAATAATACATTTTACATCCAAATTGATCATTGTGAAATAAAAATTGCATCGCATAAATTTCAACAGGATTCCGTTCCAAATGACAAAAATAAAATTCAAATAGTAAAATATTTAAATTAATTAATTTAATTATATCAACTGTAACTAAATTTCTGCTTAATAACAGATGTACAACTATATAAAAAATCTACAAAATTAATAATATCCATAACTTTAGAGTGTACAATAAATAATTAATAATAATTAGTTTTGAATTTTCAGCGAATCGATGTTCGACCGTGTTTGTTTGCCGTCATCTCTTCAGATTGATTTTGATATGTGTTTTGTTCACAAAAATGGAATGGTATGGTTTTGTCTATCTGGTCTATGATTGATTAAAACATAGTGAAATTCTATCTATTGCTGTTAGTTTATACTAAATAAGTGTTTATTATATCGGTAAGTAAAAAATGTTTTTATGGTACCTATTGATATTTTATGTAAAAAATACATATAGGAATTCTAAATTCGACAATACCATCAGTTCGTCCGTTAGATTCTAATAAGTATAATAATTTTTGGAAATTCGAGACCACACTAGTCTTTAGAATTAAATAATTTCCCATATTTTTATAAGGCGAATTCTAATCGAAATTGTCATATATTTTAGGTTATGTGGTCAGTAACCTTTTGAAGCCAGCGAGTTTCAAGATTCCGTAAAGTTCAGGATGTCTTATCTGTATTTCTGGGGTAAGCTGTATGTAATTTGTAATATATTTTTGTTTGTGAAACTATATGACATTTTTTTAAACGAAGAAATCATGTATTTACATATGTAATAAATATAATATTGTATTTAGTTTATTTACAGATAAAATAATGCACAGTAGGTAATTTTAATGTTCCTAAAATTTAATCATAGTTCCAGTATTTTTAATATTTGTTGAAGTCAATATTTTATACAAACTCGATAAGTAATTGATGAACTCGTCTACAACAATTTCATAATAGGATGTTTAATATTTTTTTGGCGATTAAGTTGAGTAAATACTGTCAATTAATTTATCGATTAAAATGGTAATGAGGTCGTTAGTATGTTTATTGCGTTACCTCTGTGTTAGTTGCAGTTACATTCATCGATATGTATTTATAAGGTGAAAAACTAGTCGAACCACTATTATAAATACAAAATTATGTTTGAAATATTAATTTTTGTATTATTATACAGACAAATTAAAGATTTGTGTGTATTTTATTTAGCACACTGGGTAAGATGGCCATCCTGATTTGATCAAGACATATCCTAATTATGTACCGACTTTCCGCGACAGTAATTTTTTGGCAATCTCAATTAAATAAAAAAAATTGGTTGCCATCTTTATAACAACTAGGTATAATGAAAATGCCCTTTCTGAAAAAAATCTTATTATTTCAGTATAGTCTAGCAAGGCTATACGAAGAAGACGTTCTATCGTTTCTCCAAGGATCCTGTCGTTGCAAGCATGGAAAAATGCTTGCACATTCAGTCCTGCTAACCAGTGTTTGAGTTTCCGTGTTTGTGATGATCACTTCATGATTTCTAATTAACCCACTCGCCTGAGTCTCGCTTCTTCTCATTCTGTTACACCTCAATTAAGTAGTATTAGCAATTAACATAGTATCCCCTGAAAATTCTTACGCTGAAAACAATTCTGTTGTATTTCAGCCACGTGTATTATTTCCAGTTATCCATCATTCATCTGTATTATCTGAAAATGGAGTATTTGGACTTTACTAAGTGATATCTAAAGAATATCTACATATTTAATGTTGTGGTACTTGCCTTTAAAATAAAACAATATATATATATATATATATATATATATATATATATATATATATATATATATATATATATATATATATATATATATATATATATATTTTTTTTTTTTTGGCAGTTCGTTTGATTAATTTTAACTAGTTTATTAACATATTGTAATTCAAACAATTTGTTAGAATATTTGTTATTTAGCTGTAACAATGATTATGATTCAATTGTTAAAATGTGATTTAGCAATAAATAATATTAAATAAAATGTTATTTATTTGTCTACTCTTATTTTGAAATCATGTAATATATTATTTAAAATGTAAAAACCCATTTCTTTAAATTTGTAATGTATATACAGGTTGACGCAGCACTATGTGATAAATAATAAAGGAACTTCTGTCACTTTTTTTTTCACACAATGTTGGATCTACCATATTAGCGGTCAAGCTATATGTCATTCAGTGTCGGCTGGTGAAATTTAGGCTGTCACATCTTACTATTGGAGCATGGTACCCAAGCAATACCTTAAGGCATAACTATCAAGACTAAATGAAGAAGTGTGAAATTTGCGAAAAAAAGCTGAAAAAATTGTGTGCCTAATTGTGTTATTTTCTAAGCAATTCGTATAATATTTGCAAAACATTTTTTTTTCAGAATCAGGTGGAAAATATATCGATAGATTTAAAATTTCATCAAAAAAATATAGATTTCTTTACAAAGTTGCAGCCGGTAAAATTAATCTAAAATAAAATTTCAAAACAGTGTAACTATTAAAAAGCAATATTTTCTATTGAAATTTGAAATGATCGATATAATTTCCACCTGATTCTAAAAAAAATTTTTACAAATTGTTTAAAAAATAACTTGGTACGCACACAATTTTTGGTCTGCAAAGTTTCCTCATTTAGTCTTAATAGTTATTCCTCAAAGTATCGGTTGGGTCCCATGCTCCAATACTAAGATATGACAGCCTTAATCTCACCAGTCGCCACTGATTTCATTGCTAATAGACCAATTTTTAATCAGCGTGAGAACATCCTAACAATGTCCTATGAAGGTTTTGTTTGGATCTAAAATGGGTCAGAATAAGACGTTCCAAAGACACACTGATTTGTAACAATGTACGTCCCCAAGACGTCTTACGTCAGCAAATGGACGTTTTTAAGACATCTCGTATGTCCTAGGCAGACGTCCCTAAGATGTCTCTGTTATGTACTTGTGCTTTCTGGGTGGTTACCGCTCGTTTAAATATCAAGTACAGCAGCATTTATTTGTACGAAGATGATGGCAACCGAAGATTATCTTATTATGACTGGTTACTTCAGAACAATACCGCTAAACCAAATTTTGTTTCGTTGATATTATTTTCTAACGAGTCGAGATTCACGAGCAATGGAATGTTCAATAAACAAAGCAACAGATACTGGGCTCAGGAAAATCAACATTTAATGAGGCAAGGTAATTTTCAGGAAATATTTGGAGTGAATGTGTGGACTGGGGTGATCAAGAATTATTGGAACTATTTTCTTTCAAGGACCTCTAACAGGAGAGAGAAATTTAGAATTCCTACAAAATGATAATGAAGGAATGTTGATGGACTTACACTTGCAGTTTCTGGACAAATGTATTTCAACAAGATGGGGCTCTGCCTCATAATGACCGAGTTATGGTCCATTTAATGAACCGATATAAATGGTGTGTAATTGCAAAATATGTACCTTGGCCTGTCCGCTCACCAAATCTAAGTATTTTAGATTTTTTTGTGTGAGGTTATGTGAAAGACCGAGTTTTTTATACACCCCCTAACATTTGAAATTTTACAAAAACGTATTCGCGAAGTTTTTGCAAGTACAACTCCTGCTGTCTTGCGAAATGTTATGCGAAACACCATTGACCGAGCCAGAAAATGTCAAGAAGAATGGGGGATGTACTTTGAACATTTACTACCTTTTAATTAACCTTTCAATACGTTTTTTATTGTTAAAATAAATCATTTTAGACAGCACACTTTTTTATTTGCAGCGTTGTTTTGTTGACAAAATGAATGTTTTGAATCTAGTTTTATTCAATTTCCACGGCATACTTACTTGATAAGCGTATTTTCTCGATATTTCAATTATTATCCACCAAAGAACTTGTGTATTTGGGTTAATATCACACCGATTTTCGATTTGAAGGTATCAATGGATTTGTCGTGAAAATTAGTATTTATCTACTGGGTGTTTAAAATATGTTGCCATTTGAAAAAGTTGACATAATTACAAATTAGTGATTTCGGAAATTTTGGTTGATCGTAGCTACTAAACCAATTCGAAAAATCTCACATTTACATTTTTTTTTAACACTTAGACTATTACAACGAATAGATGTGGTCGTCAACAGTAAGTAAATAATAAACATACATAGTAATAACAAACATAATTAGAGTGGAAATATAAACATAAAAAAATAAAAAAAATAAAAAATACATATATAGATCACTAAAAATTAAACTACAATACATATAGTGTATAATTCACGTCATTAGTTACAGATATACTAAAACAGGTAGGTGCTGCTTAATAAGAAAGGAACTATAAAAACAGTTTTCTATTAAAAAATTTTTTAGCTTATTCTTAAATATAGGAAAACTGGTACAACTCTTGATATCCATGGATAGTTTATTAAATAATTTAGTACCTGAATAAAGCGGTGATTTTTCGTAAAGAGCAGTGCAATGGTTATCCGTTCTATGCAAGTGGCCATGTCTTGTGGCATAATTATGATAGTCAGAGTTCATAGGGACTTGACTAAGGTTACGTTTAATGTACAGTAAAGTTGTATATATGTAAATTGAGGGTAATGACAATATTTTATTGCGTATAAAGTAAGGCTTACATGAATCCCTGGTGTTTATATTATACATTAATCTTAGAAGCCTTTTTTGCAATACAAACACTCTATTAATAAATACAGATCGACCCCATAGCATAATATTGTAAGACAGATGGGAATAAGCAAGAGCATAATAGACACTTAGTAAGCTTTTACCATATAAGGTATTTCTCAGTTGGCTGATGGCAAAGTAGGCTTTTCTAATCTTTTTACAAAGTTCATCAATGTGAATATCCCAACTTAGCCTGTTGTCCAAGTGGGTATCCGGAATTTAGTGCTACCAGAGAATGATACATCATTATCAAGCAAAATATTCGGGGGTATAGATTTTCTGGCTGAAAAATAGAAACATTTAGTCTTGTCAGTGTTTAGCATAAGCATATTTTTATGGCACCAATTTAGAAAGTCACATAACTTTTGCAACATAATGGGGTCAGTTGCTGATAGTTACATAGATGTATCATCAGCAAACATAACAATTTTGCATTGATTAACAAATTGAGGAAGGTCATTAATAAATAAAAGATACAACAGGGGACCCAAAACTAATCCCTGGGGTACACCCACATTAATGGCATGTTCGTCAGATATAATATTGCCGTTCTTGACACGAAGTTTACGATTAGATAGTAGGATTCAATCCAGGTACTAAGTGGCTCTCTAATACCCAAATTGAACATTTTATTAACAATAAATGATATATTAATAGTGTCAAACGCCCTTGTTAAATCAAAAAAAAATGCCAACCACATGTTTATTTTTGTCAAGTTCATCATAAATAAATTGTAAAGACTGAACTGATGCAGACTGAACAGACTTATTTTTCCGGAATCCGTGTTGACAATCTGAGATTATATTAAAGTTGAAAAGGAATGAGATTAAGCGATTATATACAACTTTTTCTATTATTTTACTAAAAACACATAAGATGGAAATAGGTCTATAGTTGTCACAGTCATTAGGATTACCTTTTTTAAAAATTGGCATAATTATAGCAATTTGGAGAGCTGTTGGGAAGATTCCAGTTTGCAAAGATTTATTGAAAATATACCTAAGTGGTTCTAGCATGTAATCAAAGCCTAACTTGACAAACTTAGAAGATATTCCATCGGTACCGTACGAATTAGAATTTTTTAAATTTTTTATCACATCATAAAGTTCCAAGTCAGAAACTGGTTCTCTTATCATTTTGGTCCATTTGATTGATTTGAGTGCATCACTGTACTCTAGATGCAAAAATAAAAATAGCCTTAAAATATTAAGCAGTCTCAAAAAAATTTTTTTAAACTATGCAATCGTACTTAAAATCGTCTCCGGAATTCAAAAATGTAATAATATTACAGGCTGTTCCACTTAAAATTTCAAAGTTAGGGTCATTTCCAGGGAAACCGGAAATGCAAAAGTGTTAAATAATGAAAAATTTTACATTTTTGGTATATATTACCCTGCCAAGTTTAAGACTTGCATCTTGAAAACTGTTTCGGCTTGATAATTTAATATCGGCGAGTATAACGGTGTGTATTGATTGGTCGGAAAACAACGCAAATTTATTGTATTAAAAATTCAAGCTAAGATTTAAAATTATTGGATATAACATGTTACAGTGCTATATCTCAAACTGTTGAGAGGCCTGACATTACCATTCGTTTATTGTTGACATAACTCAAACCATTTTTTTAAAATTATTGTACAAATCTTAACAAACCTTTTACTTTTTAGGGTATGTAGCAATTTTGAAATAAAAGAACGTGTTTTTAAATTAATCGATGAGTTTTGTGTCTCAAAAGTTATGTTTTATTTTTTAACACGCTTTTATTAGCTTCACTTGTATGTTTGTTTGCTTGTTTGTTTGTTTGCTTGTTTGTTTGTAACCGACTCTTTGGACTCGATTTTGACCCACTTTAAACGGACAGATTTAATTGAAACTTTGTACACTTACGAAGAACCGGTAACAATACAATAATTTGATAAGTTTATATCATTATCCTGATCAGGATCGCCAGTCCTTTCCTCACGTATCCTCTGCGTGAGAGCAAGAGGCTTAATATTGTAAGTATATTCCGTGATTCTCAGTTCGGTCGTTGGCCGAGTGGGCAAGTGTTAGTCGACGCGAAACGACGGACTCCTCGGGCGTGAGTTCAAATCCCATGGCTGAAATAAAAAAAATATTTTTTTTTATCAGAAATATCTGTTGGATCGTAATATGTTATAATATCAGCATCAATAAGCAATATAAATATAGTTTAAAAAAACTACAAAACACGCTTTCATAGCATATCAAACTAAAAAGTCAAAAATAAATATAGTTTAAAAAAACTAAAAAAACACGCTTTTAAAGCACATCAAACTAAAAAAGTGAAAAATAATAATTATTAATATAAACTGAAAACAATAATGAACGAAAAATACTAATATTATTGTGAAAAAAGCGTGGGGCGCTTTGTGCCATATTTTTCGTATATCGAGCAACCCACGCTTTTTTTCACAATAGTACTAGTATTTTTCGTTCATTATTGTTTTCAGTTTATATTAATAATTATTTTTCACTTTTTAGTTTGATGTGCTTTAAAAGCGTGTTTTTTTAGTTTTTTTAAACTATATTTATATACATTTTATTACTCGTATATCATTTTATAGTTGTAAAACCTTCGAATTTATTTAAGCGAAAGAGGTATGTAACAATATTCTAACAAATAATCATTAACTAGATGTTGCAGGAAGCAGTTTCTTAAAATACTTCGCTTATAAAAAATTCAATACTACATGGAGGTCAATGATGTTCGTTTTAAAATACTCCTACTAGGAAGTTTATTTTGTTTAGGTATTTAAATTTCATTTGCCAGCTGAGTTGCATGAGTACCGGTTTGTCTTTATTGACAAAGAGAATTTAAAGGTATTCTCTTTGTTATTGTTTATGATTATAATTTAATTTGTTTTCGTCTGTCTCAGATAACTATGTGTGTTCTCCACATAAACGATTTTATAAAATGTCAGAATGAGATAAGTAAATCCTGGACATTGTTTCATAATCCTAGCTTGACGGATTTGTGATAAATAAAAATCATTTATTTGGGCGCTGTTTCAAATGTTCATAGCTCCTTTAGGAAGTATTTGCAGACACTTATTAGTAAAGCTGCCGAGGTCACCTGGCCGACAGAGCCGTCATATGACTCATATGTTTACATCATATCATAATACTTGAATAAGTACAATAAATGGAAATAAATTTTAACAATAATGTTACATTTTATAAAAATTTGTATAAAACTCACCCTTTTAAGCAGATTTATGAAGTAGTTTGGTTGTCGTCATCACAAAGTGGGGAAGATTTATAGTATAATAGCATCAGGTATGTTTCTACAGCTGTCTCCGTCAGCGATGTTCGCTTTGGTGAAAAAAATATGTTTGTATTTTGAAAGTGACCGTTCGACATCTACGAATGTAATACAGGCATAAGTAAAACAATCTGTGAACTCACTTAACGAAGTTGTAGATGCACCATCACAAATTTGTCTTAATTTGCTAAAATCAGGATCTTTCTGTAATATGCTCTCGAATTTTTCACACGCGATTATTTTTTTGCGTCATTTATAGCCTGTATCTGTGTATCATCGTCCACTATTTGCAGCGATTCCACTAACGACAACGAACTATTTTGCAAGTTTTCTATTGCGTCGTGTAGTCCTCTATAATTGTTATTAATATTTAAATCTGTTTCAAGGGAAACGTCTTGAAAGCTTGTCTGGCTTTCCCTAATAGCTGCAGCCTCGTTAGGGTTGAACTGTAGTATCACAGCTTTTATTCGTTGAAAATATTCAGCATAATAAAAAGCCGCTTTCAACCACGTTCCCCAACGTGTAAGAATCGGCTCTGGTGGTTCAGGGATACCAGGACACTGTCTGTGAAATGCTCGAAGCCGTTTAGGAGATTTGAGAAATACACAAGATGTAACGCCCTTTACACGTAACATGTAAAAACCTACAATTGTCTCTTTGAAGAGAACGGCCTACCACGCGCATTGTCGCGGCACCATCAATCACAAACATCAATACTTGACTTGTTGAAAGTTCAAATTTTTCGAATGTCTCCAACACCACATGCGTAATTATTTCGCCAGTACACGCAGTTAGTCTTTTACTAGCTAGTAAAAGTGAAAATGTTGGTTTAAGAGGGTCCAGTACACGTACTATAATATTTAAAATAGAATTATTTTTACAATCTGTCATCTCGTCAATACATAACCAGAGCCGTGTATTTTTTAATCCACATTTAATCCTATTTACAATGTCTTCACGAACAGCTGGAATATATCTACGTAAAGATGTACGACTTGGTAAGTTCACCTGGGGATTGTATTTATTACAAAACTCCCGAAATGGTTGTTTATCCAGTATGTGGAGCGGAATATTACAGGCTATTGACATTAACAATAAATCAAACATAAACTGAGTTGTCGAAGGCATGCTATTTTTTTATTTTGATGTTGCACGGTATTGATATGACGACGACAATCTGTTTTATGCCAGCACATTAAGTCTTGATTGCAAACTTTACAAATTATTTTGCATCCGTCTTAGAATAAATCCGGAAATTCACCGATAAATTTATTCACTGTGTCCGCGTACGGTCGTTTTTTACCCTTTGGCGCGTCTGACATTATGTATAATTTATAGGCACAACCTCACGCATTAACCTTTCAAATAAGACTGCAGCGTAAATCACTTCTAAATCGGCACGTGTGACGCCAGCGCAAGGCCGTGGCTGTACTCCAGCCACCTCTGCCAGCTTTACTTATTAGTAGAGTTGGCAGAAATGTGCGGCGAGACATAGGCGTACGCATCATAATAATCGTAATAAAAAAAATTAACTAGTAACAAAAGCAACAAATTGTTACAATGTATGCACAACTTACTCTCTTAACTAGCTTAATGAGAAGATCTGTAAAACCTTTGCAGTATCAGGTATGTTTCTATGGTTGTTTCCGTGAGTAATGTTCACTGGGGTGACAATTTTATGCTTTTGAGAACAACCGTTCGACATCTATTGATGTAATACGGGCATATTTAAAATAGTCTTTAAACGCACATAACGGATCTGGGGTTGCACCATCAGTATCACCACAAATTTGTCTTAATCTGGTAAAACCAGTATCTTGCTTTAACACACGTCCGAACTTTTCTCTAACGAGCTCATTTTTTTGCGTCATCTATAGAGTGTAGCTGTCGATTTAATTCATTCACTATTTGCAGTGACTCCGCTAACGACAACGCACTATTTTGTAGGTTTTTTATGGCGTCAGTGACTTCTAACGACAACGCACTGTTTTGTCAGTTTTGTATGGCGCCATGTAGTCTTTTATAGTTCTTATGAACAGTTTTTAAAGCTGTTTCAACGGAAATTTCTTCGAATTTTGTCTGGCTTTCCTTAATAGCTGCAGCCTCGTCAGGATTGAATTGTATAAGTTGCGGCAAAATAAAAAAAATTCAGCGCAATAAAATTTTTTATGAAAACTATTTTTTAAAACATGTAAAATTATTTATGAAAAACAACATCGAGTAAATGATCGTCACGGCAAGTCAGACAATGACCAACTCTACTTTGAGCGTGTAGCATAAGTTTGTGCAATATTACAGCTGGAATTTGCGCAGTTTCTTCACGAATATAAAACGAGGGTTTTCTGTTCCCCAAAAGTGATCATTTTGTTTGTTGGCACGACCAGAAAGGCAAAAATTTGCTTCGTCGCTCATTTCAAATTTTGTCAAAAATTGGGTTCTGCTTCCACTAAGTTTGTAACGAGTTGTGCGTATTGCAAACGTCTTTGAATATCAGTTGGCCGTAGTTTGAACACAGTTTGAATTTTGTATGGATACATATGTACGTCTAAGTGCAAAATTCTTCTTAAAATCGGCTCAGACAACCCTAATTGCGCCGCACGTCCTCTTGTGGTAGTTTTTGGTTCTGCCTGAACATCAGCCCGACCAAGCTCAATATTTTCGTTTGAACGACCAGAACGAGGTCTTTCAGTATGCTTTACATCAATTACTGTGCCATTCTGTAAAAGCGCGTTTGCAAAACGCCTAATTGTTTCTCCGTGTGGAACTCTTCGATTGGGATACGCTCTCCTAAAAGCGCGTTGAGTTGAAATTATCAAAGAAAAGTTTAGAAATACAATTTAACAATTTCTACGCGTTCTTAAGGCGAATAACGCTCCATAACAAAATTCTGTATCTTTCATATAAAACTTCACTTTTAACAGTTGTCAAGGAAATAACAAAATTATAACAATGGGTATATTATGCTGCACCCCACCCATAGTATCACAGTTTTTATTTGTTGTAAATATTCGGCATAATAAAAAGCTGCCCTCAACCATGTTTTCGAACGTGTAAGAATCGGCTGTGGTGGTTCAGGAATACTGGGACACTTGTGAAATGCACAAAGACGTTTAGGAGATTTAAGGAACATCTGTACTTACTATTAATGCATGTACCTCTGGAAAACCTTGTCGAATAGTTTTTGCCACAAGATGTAAAGCATGCACTTTACACGTAACATGTATCAACCTACAACCATGTTCTTGAAGAGAAAGGTCAACCAAACGCATTGTCACGGCACCATCGGTCACAAACATCAACACTTGACCTGACAGATCAAATTTTTCTAACGTCTCGAGCACTACCCGCGTAATTGTTTGGCCAGTACACTCAGTACGTTTTTTTGTAAGCTAGTAACAGTGGAAATGTCGGTTTAAGAGGGTCCAGTACACGTACTATATCATTTACAATAAATTTTTTTACGTTCTGTCATCTCGTCAACACATAACCACAACTGTGCATTTTTTAATACACATTTGATATAACTTACAATGTCTACGCGTACGTCTGTTTGCTAGCTAGTAACAGTGGAAATGTCTGTTTAAGAGGGTCCAGTACACGTACTACAACATTTAAAATAGAATTTTTTTTCAATCTGTCGTCTCGTCAACATATAACCACAGCCGTGTATTTTTTAATACACATTTGATCTTATTTGCAATGTCTTCGCTTACAGTTGGCACATAGTTTCGCGACTTGGTAACATCACCTGGAGATTGTAAATCGAACATAAACTGTGTTTTCGAAGGCACGCAATTTTTGTAATTTTATGCTGCGCAGTATTTACGTGACGTCTATAATCATATTCATCTCAGCGTATTGCGGGCGAATGCGGTTTCTTAACTCAAGGCTTTGAATGCTGAATTTTCAGATTATTTTTTATGCCCGAAATATATTTATTAGACTATTTCCAGAACAATACATAGAACAAGAAATATGATTGAACTGACGTTTTGAGCTGTCAATGCCCAGTGCAATTTTCGCTGTCATTTTATGTAAAATTTTCACTTGAAATGCAATTTTCACTGGAAGTTTGGTCTTATTGGTCCAAATTTTCAAAATCTTGCTATTTCATTGGTTCTTATAATGTGAGGGAAATAGTCATTAGAATTTTGCTACTAGACAATTACAGGCTGTGTCCGACTTTTTCGTCATTATGTCACAAATATCCTAAACAGAAACCTTGGATATCTTTTTCAAGGTGAGGATTATACCTATGTCAGTATGTTTCCCATTTACAGGTCACCGTGTATATTTATGACTGTATAATTTAAAATGTCTACTACATAAAACATAAGAAAGCGGCTATTAATTTTTTAATAAATCATACCGTCAGTTATGTAATTAATTTATCGAATCGCATAAAACAAGAATTAAGTATCGCAAAAAGTAAAGTAATAAACTTTAAATTTAATAAATTATTCTGCTATTTGACGGTAAGTATTTGAAGGATCTTATTCTTTATTATCAACGACAAATTCCTCAGCTCATGGTTATTGATATGTTTAATAGATTTAATTCACTAAGTAAAATAAAAATATCTATGGTTAATTGAAAATTGTGAATATATTAACTGGCTTACGGCATTTGCTCTGAAGATTATGTAGGGCAAATTATAAGAAATTTTAAGGAAAGAGTCAACAAACACAAAAGTAGCTCTAAGAATAGAAATAATTAGATTCCACATACACTATTTATGTTTTATAAAAAACATACATTTCTGAAGAGAATTTCGATGTTTTTCTTTTTCTTCATTGGGGCTTACTACCACATGAATAATTCTTCAGTCGTCAATACTGATACTAGTTTCCCATTATCAATATTCCAGCCACAATTAAATAAATCTGGTAAAGATGGGTATCGCACTGTTCAACCATATTTCTGCAATTGGATGCAGATAATGTGGCAATTAATATTTTATCTACACTATTATTGTATTGAAAATGCATCACTATTATAATTATTTCAAATATTTTTCTAATATAACAAACAAGTCATTCTTGACTAATCTAATTTAATAACAATAGAATTACATTCAATTAAACAATTAATTCTGGTATTTTATGTTTTAAATGTAATAATAACACAATTTTGTTTATACTGTTATTTTGTAACATTTATTAAACAATACATTCACTGTACAATTGCAGGCGATATGCACTAAATATTCCTGTTATACATTGAATGGGAACCATTCGCAGTTTCAAAAACTTGCCTAATATCAAATACCAGTATTTAATTAGAAATAGTGCGAATTAAAAATGTATCCTGTCTATAAAATCTTATACTTACGTTCGTAATATTTCCTATAATATCGCAAAATAGTTCTATTAAGTCAGGAAGTGATTCGAACAGTAAACATTCTAAATATTTCATCTCAGTTGAAGAGGAGTATTAGAAAAATAATGGTCCCAAAATCTTGTAAGACTAATTTATATCTTACCAGCTAATCCTAGGATCATTTAAATAATTTAATAAAAACTAAAAAGTTTACGGCAAACAAGTTATACGAAAATATGGTTTTAATGCGTTAAATGTAATATACCGGGTGAATCTTAAGAAAGGTGCAAGCTTTCCTTGTTTTGTAACAGATATTAATAAAATTTCATGCACTTTTATTAGTATCTACAAATTGTCATCTTTTGATATATGAAGAATAAGTATGTCACTTCGTGTTTGACCGGAAGTAACATCACCTTTATTTATTTAAATAGCAACCCCTTTTTTTTCTACACATCGATAGAGAAAACATTTCTTTGTTCAACCGTTCTCGAAAAGTTAAAATCGGATAAAAAATGGCGCACCAGCAGTTGATTTTACTTCTATCCATTGAGGCCGTGAAACAGAACCCTGGGATAAGTTGATAATGAAAAAAGTCTAAAACATTACACAAGATATTTTGAAAGGAAACTCATCTTCAAATCTCCTAATTGTCTATTTTTTTCCAAAAAACTGATATTTTGAAACATCTCTGTGAAAAGTGCCATTTAAAATGTAGTTTTTAAATGACTACATCCCTAGTTTTTTGTATAGTTTTGAATGAGACAGGCAAACTTGCAGATAAAGAAGCCTGGATACATTCAAAGTTATAGATATTAGAAATATTGAAGACAAATTTTCATTTATTTTTCATAATTCATTAAATTATCTGAAATGCAAATTTTATAAATACCGTAAAAATTAAAACATTTTAAATAATTAAAACTAGCAAAATGGTTAAACAGATGCTCGATGTGCCCTCCGTTTTCAGTTCGGCATAATCTTAGTCGGCTATTAAGTTATACTGTCTTGGTCTTGGAAGGAGTTATCTGATCTACTGCTATCCGGTTTTTTCTTTTACTCATTTATGGTACTAACTTGCCTCTCATACATTTTGTTTTTTTAAGAAAGCCCAATAATAGTAATCTAGCGGAGTGAGATCGGGGGACCGCGAAGGCTATCTTACTGGACCCGAATAGTCCCAATCCATTTATTTATGTTCTTGAAGGTAATGTGTTACTGTCCTTATATTGTGCTGTAGCCTACCGTCTTGTTGAAGAAAAAAATGGTTGTATTTCTAATTAAGTCAGAAAGGAGTCAGTCAACTTCCTTTTGCAATATTCTAAATACCTTGCACCAGTGAGAGTTCCTTCAAATAAAATTGGTCATATTATGTGTGAACTTAAGACACCCATCCCATCATTAACTCCAAAATGCTCTTGATGATTAACTTGCCTTATATAAGGATTTTGATGAGACCAAATCCCATTGCTAGTCCGGTTAAGAGAATAACTTTTGAAAAGTATATTGATATTTTGGGCATAACTTTGCAACAGCGAATCAAAAATTGTACTCTTCTAGGACGATCCCCTTCGTAAAGATGGCGATGAACGTTGTATTTGCAGCTTTTGAATTTGTGTGTGTCTTTTAAATATTATTAATATTGAGCTAATATTCCTCCCAAAAACAAGTTCTATTGTAGACACCGTAGTATTCACTTCTACAAAAGCTTAGTATGTTAATCTCTATATCTTCTCTGATTACATTTTCTACGTTTGGGTTATTTACGATGTTATTTACCTCTTCATATTTGCTGCGCAACTCTTACAAAATATTTTCTGTCTGGGCTTCTTTCGGAGTAGCGTTGAGCATATATGCATTTTTGCATTTATTTAATTGAAGATTAAATTAAATTGAGAGGATTTCGACTTTGGTACCAATTTGGTATTATAATTAATATTTATTACTATTGTGTAAATTAACTTTTACCCTCTCTGGTCGTATACTTTAGTATTATAATTTTATTATACCTTTGCTAGTAAATATTTATCGTCTGGAACTTCATTTAAGAATTTAAATACTTCTTGTGCTGTTAATGTTTTTGATATTTTCGGTTAATATCTATCCGATCTGCGCTTTACAAATCTGTTACTTTAGGATATTGAGCGGTGTCCACATTTTCGTGAATACTGAGCGTCGATTTTAACAATGTATTTGGCGAAATTTTGCCACTGAGTTCGCCACAGTACGTTAACAGGATGTTTTTAGAAAATGATGTTTTAATTTTTTTCATTTTGCGCCAACGAATTGTTTGTATGAATATTTGTACCTTTCTTTCGATTTGGTTGACAACAAATTGAGGTAGGTTCTCTGGCGATCCGTCTGATACCTGGTGGTATGCAGTCCATATCAAAATCTTCACCATTGTTATTATCGCCCATTTCCATTTTTAAAACACACATTTAAACACTACTTATTTATTTAAACTGCACTAAAAAGTATTTTTTTAGTAAAAATTCTCAAAATCTACCCTAAATTCTTGAAACAACTCGGAAATTGTGCAATAAATTTCCGTATTTCAAATTGTTGTTATTGTTGCTGAATAAACAAGCAATTTGAGCTTCCTTAGTAATGAATGATTGCTATTGTTTCAGACAAGTTGACCAGTCGTCATTTTTGATGACACTTAGCAAAATATAGTACTGTGCGATATGACTCGTGCGATAATATATCTCACGACATGTGATATTATCGTCTTTCTACAGTAGGTTACCATTGAGATATAACCAACTTTCTGATACCTTCGTCTGAAAAATTAATTATTATCGCCCAGATTGCACTAAACTACCTGTCAAAATTTGCAATTGTTTTCGATTTTCCGTAGCCGCCTGTGCTCTTAATTTATAAAACAGCGTAATTTGTGTTAGCTTTTGATAATAATGGATATTCCTACATAAGATAATTGGAAAAAGTGTCATTTAAAACAACAGCGTGAGAAGAAGGCAATCGACTAAATATTTCTTATTTGTGAATGGAAGAGAATCTAAATTATAATTTCATTTCAAGGCAAACTTAATTTAGTACATATAAATGAAAATTGTTCATGAATATTTCTAATATCTACAACTTAAAAGTGTCTAGGCGTCCTTATCTGCAGCTTTGCTTGTATCTCTTTAAAACTATACAAAAAAAGATGAATATGTTATTTAAAAATCGCATTTTAAACGGCACTTTTCACAGAGGTGTTTAAGAATATCAGTTTCTTTGTAAAAAGTGCATAATTTGTCATGTAAAATACGATATTCGTTGCAGGGTTTCCTTTGAAAATAGTCCTATAATACTTTAAACTATTCCATGGCCAACTTGTCCAAAGTTTTACTTTACGATTTTGTCATGGCCTTCTATAAAAGTAAAATTGGCTGCTAGTGTGCCATTTTTTATCCGATTTAAATTTTCAAGAACTCTTGTACAGATAACTATTTTCTCTGTCGATATGTCGAAAAAAAAATGAGGTTGCTATTTAATTAAATAAAGTTGGCATCACTTCCGCTCAAACAAGAAGTCACAAACATATTCATCATAATTAAAAGTTTATAAAATTTCACTAAGATCGGTCAGAAAACAAGGAACCTATAGGCTTGCGCATTGTTTGAGATTCACCCGGTATACGCCTAATTTATATGAACAGTTCATTATCTGTCGTTTGTTTGCATAAAACTAGAAAATTTGAAAAAAATAATAACATTTCTTTTCTTTTCCAGGTTTAGAAGAAACTGTAAACTTAGTTAAAGGGATAGGAGGCAAGGTATTTGCTTTCAAATGTGATTTATGTGATAAAGAAGATGTATATAAGATAGCTAAGAAGACACAAGAAAAAGTAGGAGATGTAAGTTGAATACTGAATAGTATATTCCACTAGAATTACAGAAATTACAAGCAAAGTAGTAACATGTAAAGTTTTCTTGTTACGTTAATAAAACATTATGGGCAGGAAAACATTATTGTTAATTTTACTGATCTGTTTATTGCTATATATCAATGATGTATACGACATATATTACGTTTACATAGATATACAAAGGCAGAGAATAGTTTTTGAAAAACATGCTCAGTTCATATTTTTCTATTATGGGGGGTCAAATCGTCTCGCTTTAAGAACCAACAGTAATCACCCATCATGGATGCATCCCATCGTCCTTGATAACGAACTTCCATTGTCCTGATATCTTGATGAATTCTTTCTCCTTGCTCGTTTCTTACCGCACCAAAATTTTCAGGAAAAAAAAATTAAATAAAAATGCAGAAAGTGAACTTTTAAAAACAGCAACCACGTTTGGTACGAATCTAAAGTTCGCCTACTAGTTTCTTGTAGTTCTCATCCTTCTTGTTTCCTAGAAATCCCCTGACTACGCATACAAATGAGTTCCAAGTTCTGAGTTCCTGAGTGTTGTTCCTCTCAAATCTGCATTGTCAAGCAATTTTCTAATTTGGGGACCAATAAAAATGCTTTCTTTAAGTTTGGCATCACTTAATTAGGGAAAAAGTTCTATTAAGTATTTAAATCCTTCATCATCTTTATTCATAGCCTTCACAAAATTTTTTATTAGCCCAAGTTTAATATGAAAAATTCCACAAATATTGGCCTTGTGGAAAATATCGATTATATGTAGCTCCAGCAGCTCAGGGAACGGATCGTGACCTCGTAGGTGGAAATCTAATATTGAGAGTTAGGTTGTCACCAACAATTTACTGGGGGCGCCAGATATTTTTATATAGAAAATATCAAAAGTTTACTCAAAAAAAAAATGCTAAAGCTAAATAGATAGGGAAAAATTAATATTCTTGTATATACTGTACAAGAGCCAAAGAATTAAACACTTAAAAATTCAACAATTGTAATGACCTCAAAGTTTTACAATATTAAAAATGATTTTTTCTCTTACAATAAAAAAAGTAATTTTAAATAAAAATATTTTGCAAAGCTTTAACAAAAGAGTGAGAAAAAAAAATTAAAAAAAGAAGCACTGGTTTACAATAATTCGTCTTCTGACCACGATGATTATGAAAACAAGGGCTTATGTGGTTGGAGGGAGCTAGAGATGGGTGATATCTCTTTAATGTTATCCTGGGAAGATGTACCTTCGAGTATTCGAGGTGATTAGGTTCTGCCTCTAGGTTTGAGGTCTTGTTGAGGGTTTCTCAGACCCAATGATGTTACACTCTCTTAATCCTTATTTATTTCCAGAAGCCACCAGGTATAGCGAGTCTCAACAATACTTTCAGAGACCATCAGGGGTATCTAGTCCCAATAAAACTGCAGCGTATCCCTTGATCTTCAGTACAGATGATTGGTTCAGGGCATTTACATAAAAAGGGAAAAAATGTGAGACCAGTGTCGGAAATTTACAAATTCAATTAATAAATAAAATAATGTTCAATTTTAAGATCTTTGCAAAATGTGACTAAAAGTTTCTGAGTCAAAAATATAATAAAGGATACTAGCTGATAGAATGAATCCACTGTGTATCCAGATAAGTGAATTGCCACAAATTACACAAAAGAAAAATAAGTTCACTTACCTGGTACAAATCACAGCAGATCCAGTCCTCTGGTTTAGAATCGTTTAAATTTGGCAGGGCCACGTGCAACACGTCCAACAGATTCTACTCCAGTAAATGCTTAGTAAGTCCTTAAAACTTTCTGTACTCTTGTCCATGCATAAGGAAAACTTGTCTAAAAAACATAAACGTACAGCACTAAAAAGTTCGGTACAAATTTTAAGTTGAGGGGTAATCTCTATTACCACATGTAGGTAAATATTAACCAAAACCTGTCAATTGCACAATTGCAGGAAATACGGATAATTTATAAAGCTATTAATGCTTTATTTCGATAAATAAATCAGTGTTAGAACACTAGAAACCTTAATAATCATGGATTTCCACCATGTGGAGTCGTCCAACACGTTAATTAACTTAATTAATTAACATCCATGCAAATTCTGCCGAAATGCATCTACATAAGCTACTAGGACCTTAACAAATGATCAGATCTAATCAAAATTAGGCAAATTATCATAAGATTACAGAGAAAAATTAAGATAACAGTTTTGCTTTTACTTACTTCGATGACTCCCACCGTGACAATGTCTTCCCAATTGATTTCCGTTCGATCGAACCCTTGTCCGCGTCGATTAACTAAAGTCTATTCTACGCGCTGAGGGTAGGTTCACAACGGAGTAAAAGTGTACACTCCCTTCACTCGAGGTTCACGGAATCATTAGAAATATTAAAAAAAAGTAATTAATAACAAAAAATGAAATAATTACAGATAGATACTATTTTTCATGGTAGTAGTATTAATAAACTAAACAATGTAACGCGATTTGAACAAAATTTCGTTACAAAAGGTGGCAAAAGAACATTTTTAGGATCTACAAGAGGCACATATTTAACATTACTAGTTCCTGGTTCAAATCTTTCCTTTCCGGCCAAATTATTTTCACATAATGTTCTTTTATTGCACGACTGTCCCACAAACAAAAAAAAATAGCAATATTTTGTAAAGCCTCCTTGAAGCCTTACTAAAATGGTTATTACTTTTTAAATCCCCACATATTTGCCTTTTGTATTTGTTGTAATTAATTTTATTTAAAATGGTGCTCCAACTGTCATAATCCTCTTTCATTATTACCGAATAGGCAATTGGTATGGATGTTTTTAAGTTACTATTATGTAGTAATACAGCTTTTAAACTGTATTTGGAGGAATCTATGAATAAGCGCCACTCAGAAGGGGAATGCCCGACATTAAGTTCTTGCATTAAACCATCAATATCAATACACGCGCATAGTGAATTTTCCATGTCATAATATGCGGAAAATGTTGCATTTCTCTCTAAAAATTGTAATCATTGTTTCTTTAGCCAGTAAGTTCCACTCCCTAAGCCGGGAACCAAGAAATTCTGCTTGTTATTTTGACAGTTCCAAGTCACGTACTAAAATCATTCAATTCATTTTGAGCAATTAAGTGAGGGTCACTAAAACTTTCTGGAATATACAAACGGTCGGCACACTGGTCTGGGCTGTCTGAAGAGTCGCACTATTTCCATTACATCCCAAAATAATCTTTTCCCAATCTAAAGGTGCAGTTGGCACTGGTATGTCTGATGCATTGAGAGGAACAGGTCTTAGGGCTGTTGGCAAATTCGGCTATATGATTTTCTATTTTTCTTTTTTGGAATATCCCTTGGTACACAAAAATAGCAATCAAAATGATTGGTAGGTTTTTGCCATACCATTGAAACAGCAAAGGCATGCTTTTTCGTATATCTTTCATCCACTGCACTTCCATCCACTTACTCAACAAATGTGGGGAGCCAATTGCTTGTTTTGATCTCCGACTAAAACTCCAAAATAGATAAAATACGCTTTCTTCACATTTTTAGACAATGGCCTCGCTTGTGACTTCACAAGGAATTCTCGACAAATGTAACGAAACTTCAGGTCAGATGAGGTTTTGCAACTTCGACGCGTTTGTCTGGACCTTTTTTGCCGTAATAGAGTTATATAGACAGATGAAAACACTTTTTAACAGACGCAATTGGGCACTTGAAAGATTAAAACAAGACTGATACTGAAAATGGCCCACCTTACTTTAACGCAGTGGAGGGTCCACAATAACCTAACCTTACGTTAACTTACTCTTCTAAAATTTCCGACCCATTATAAAATTTATTTATTTTCAATATAATAGATCTATTGTGTTCACACAAAAATGGTACGTATTGGTAGTGTGAATTATGTTACAAAAATTGTGTCGGCCAGTGTTTTTACAACTATCTATGTCTGCCATCAAAATATAATTTTAAGGATTGCCTTTGATCAAGGGTTGCCTTTGAAATAAGTACACACATGGTGCATTGGACATTTTGTTTTTAAAGTAATTTATAATTGGAAAGCGAATTATATCGATTTACGCACGTAATAAATTTCAAAGAATATATTATTATTTACAGATAACAATTTTGATTAACAATGCTGGAGTGGCATCTGGTCTATTGTTTCTTGAAACGCCTGATCATCTAATCAAAAGGACCTTTGATGTAAATATCCTGGCACACTTTTGGGTAAGTACTAAATCGTTGATCACTATTATCAGCTTCAAGTAATTCAACTTGGTTGGCGAAACAGTCGATACTATAGAGTGTTCCTGGAAACTATGTCAGAACTAGTATTATTATTTTGATTATTTTAGATTAAATAGTTGATTGAGTCGACTCTCATTCCCTTGATAAAAATCCATGTTAACATTGAGCGAAATAAAAATTAAGCATTTTATGATTTTCACAATTTTTTTGTTTGTATTTTTTTATAAAATGCACTTGCCCTTTCGAGTACTAGACTGCCATTATACTGCTAAACAGGGTATTATTCGTGACTAGTGTCATTTTTCAATGGAAACAATATCTTAAGCAACAATCAATTTGGATTCCGACAAGGCCGATCAACTCAAGATGCGATTTATCATTTTTATACTCATATTTTAAATACGATCGATGAAAAAGCAAACCAATTACTATATTTTATGACTTAACCAAAGCCTTTGACACCCTGAACCACCAGCTCGTACTCAGCAAACTTTACAGATATGGTGTCAGAGGTCCAGCACATAATTGGTTAAACTCGTATTTATCAAACCGAGTACAATATGTCTCTAGAAACGTGAGCCATATACAAGCCGAGTCGTCTAAATTAAATATTGATACAGAAGTACCTCAAGGTAGTGTTCTAGGTCCTCGACTTTTCATCATTTTCGTAAATGATATAGCTTCTAATGTCAGTTATCAACATCTAACTTTATTTGCAGATGATACCTCAGTCACTCTAACTAATGACACGTTTCTGTCCTTACAAAACCAGGCCCAGAATTCCATAAATGACATGAATTTATGATAATAATGGGTTGGCGTTAAATAGCTCTAAGACGCACACTGTAATGTTCACTAGTAGGAGACATAACACTGACAAAAGCATGTTAGTTAAAATTAACGGCAACTGAATAATTCAATCTGATAAAGTTAAATTCCTAGGAGTCACTGTGGACTCAAATTGTACTTGAACCACACATATATTCCAACTTTGTAGCAAGCTCTCTTCATTGTGCTTTGTTGTCATACATCTGATGTTCTCTGTCAGACTAGAAGTAGTAACATTTTTTTATTATGCGTTTGTACGGTCCAGGCTAAATTATTGTATTATGTGCTGGGGCAATGACACTGCCGTTTCAGACCTTTTTATTATACAAAAAAGAATTATCAGAATCATCTCTAAAGTGCCTATTCAAGCTTCGTGTAGAGTTATTTAAGAACCTACGTATACTGACGGTTCCATCATTGTATATTTTTGAGTGGTGTTTATGTAAAAAAAGCACAAATCAGTTTCCCCCGTGTACAGTTAAAAACTTTTAAAAAACATGTCAGACAGAAAACTTGCTATTGATTCTTGTGGATTAGTTCAAACTTCCAATGGACCTCATATTATGGCACCCAAACTTTATAATCAATTACCTCTAAGTTTAAAATCAATAAACAAGTTAAGCAAATTCAAAGAAAGCCTAAAGGAACTTTTATAAATACAGTTTTTATACTGTGTCCGAATTTGTGAACTGTGACTGGATGTAATTATGTTTAGTTACATCTACTAAATGTTGTGTTTATTTATTTATTTATTTATTTATCTAGTCTAGTAAGTAGTTTATATTGACAATACTCGTACATGTAAACATGTTCAGTAGGTAATAATAAACATTAAATATAGGTTCGGTAATGTTATAAAAACACTCGTAAAAATAATTGTATAAATTATAATTGAACAAGTTTGCAGGTATCCAGCAAAATATATAAAAACATGATAAAAATTATAATTAAAGTCAGCGAATAAATCGTACATGATGTAAAACCAGGGACTGACCCAAGCCACCACGATGACATACATATTAAGATATGATAAATGATATATTACCTTTTAATTGGCATTTTTGTAGGATCCAAAATAACAGGAGCAATAATAAATATTCCTCTGAACACACAACACTGCACAATAGTAATTTGTAGAGTTTGTCCAGTATATACTAGATACGGTAAAAACAGCACTGAATTCCGTTTTAAGATAGCCGCAGGGCATGCGCAGTGTCAAAGTGTATTAAATCCTTTTGGAATCGTTTGTCAACAAGGAACTCATTAGACGATAGAGAAGATACTCGCCTAGCACGCGCTAGGTCCAGGGTTCCATTCACAAACTTATTATTATTATTTTTTTTTAAATAAGTATTTTTTAGTTCGTTAGTAAGATTTTCCTTGCCTTTTATTATAGTTTCTTTATTTTCCTTGCCCTTTATTATAGTTTCTTTATTGTCCTTGCCCTTTATTATAGTTTGGTTATTTTCACGGAAAGTGCGGAAACGGCGGCCATGACACTGTGAGCGGCACATGCGCACTTTATGGAATTCAATGCTGTTTTCACCGTATCGTGTATATACTTTAGGGCAGGTCCCACAGGCAATCCTATAGACTACACATTGGTAAAATTGGGTGCGCACAGGCATATACAGGGTGTTGCGATGTTTAGTCAAATACGGGACTACATCTATAGATATTACTTTTAAAATAAGTTTTTGTCAGTTTTTGAAATATCTCCGTTTAGGATAAAAAAAGTCCTGGGCAGGAATTTAGATTACACATTTTACCAGGTGATTCAAACTCTATGCCTCGGCCCTATTATTCCCTAAGTCTAATTGTCGAGTCGAAAATACCAAGCATTGTATTTTGTTAGTAGAAAAATAAAAGCCTTTATTTGTTATTATAAAATAGTGCGTCCAGTTACATCTCATCTCGTTTGTAATATCGTTTCAAGACGAATTCAAAACACTATTTTTGCTTTAAAAAATAAACACTTTTTTCGATTTTTATGAATATTCTATTTCATTTAATTTTAATTGTAAATGATTTTTATTTAAGAAACGTATAGATCTTTCAGATTTTCAGTATTTTCAGGTCTATTATGGTAGACCCGCTGCTTCAAATAGTGTCATAGAGAAGGAGTTAATCTGGAAACCTGACTGGCCACTTCACAGAATCCTTTTAGCCGATATAGCTACATCTTGCTGAAACCTTAATCGTTCGTGGAAAATGTCAGGATTGTCATTATTCGGAAATATCACTACTAATGCAGGAATAGACCAAACCTCAAAAGTGAAGGTACCGTTTTTGGCAACGGAATATGGCTACCAAATTTTTTTTATCATTAAGCAGCATCACATTTGTCCCATTGATCAGTGAAGATGACATTATTGAACAAATTGATGTTTTGATTGCATACTTCCATCATTTGCTCACAAAATTATCATCTTTTCGCAACTCCTGTTCAATTACAATCTATACAAATAAAATTTTGCTTTTTTTCAAAAATTTAAACACTAAATGTTACTACACGTCAATGTTTTGGGAAAACGCTCTAATTGAAGGGAGTGGATTTTCGTCATTAATTGACAATGTAATGTAAATTTCTGATTTTCATCTAGAGGAGTAAGTACCACTGTAGAGAGAATTTAACGAACTTTAAAATGATTTCTAATTGACCCCCTTGCCATTTAAAATTTTAAGGGGTGGATTCTACTACCGCTTCAAGGGTTGAAGTGGCTCGATCAAAAATGAAAATCGACGGGTCAGAGCGTTTTGCGGAAAAATGGGCTTACATGCAAAAACACACGCCTGTTTCGTTTCCGGTGACCCTCCCTGTATATGTTAATTTTTAATATCCTCAACTTTTGTAGAGTAGTTTATGTCATAATTATTTATAATGTGTAATTAATTAGCCATAGACGTAATAAAATAAATATAAATTAATATAATGATAATTACCTATTTAAATAAAAAAAACATATAAATAAACCATATTATTTGAAAAAGAATAATTACAAAATTTTATATTTAATTGTAATGTTAATAGCAGGGGTCCTTGATAGAATATTTAAGTATTTTACCGTTAAGAACAAGTAAAAACTTAAATAAATAAATAAATATTCATTGTTTATAATATAATATGCATTATATCAGTATGATCTGATTTTATTTACACATATTAATTTTTTTTCTTTCTGCATTTTATCATGTTTCTTGAAGAATATTATTTGTCAGTATTTGTTTCTGATTTAATTATATTGCCTATATACATCAATAATCAACAAATGATAAAAAATATCATATTCAATATACAGGGTGGGGCAATAGTGCGTCCGACTTCGATATGTCGAATTCTGTGATAGCTAGAAACTTGATTTAAAAACATAAGTAAACTAAACAAAAAAGTCTACAACCGGAAATGTTTTCGATATACAGGGTAAGCCAAGACGATTTTACAGGGTCAAGTAACATTTATATCAGAACATTTTTCGAAACCTCTTTGTGGACCCCTTTCATTCCTGTATTATTATTGCTCCACCCTGTATAATAAAACAATATTTGGAATATCATGTTGGAATAAACATTAATTCTTCATATAAAAAATTTCCATAGCAATTTTTAATAAATATTCTGCTGAAACAAAAAAAGTATTGTATTAGTAGGAAGCCAGACTGGATCAGTGTGTATACCCCCTCACCCCCACCCCCCGACCTCTAGGGCCAACTGTAGCTTGAGTCACTTTTGAGTTTCAGGCACATGTATGTATATGTGCGTTACTCAGTTCATAGCTGAAGCAATTGACAATCAGACACAAACAGATGTAATCTACACCGATTTCTCTAAGGCATTTGACAGACTTGACCACAATATACTACTTCATAAACTGAGTATAAATAACTTTGGTTTATCTGATCATTTAATTACATTTTTCAAGTCGTACCTACATAATAGGACTCAATATGTAATATTTAATGGGTTCAAGTCTGTTGAATACTTAGCAACATCAGGTGTCCCCCAAGGGTCCATCCTTGGACCCTTGTTATTCATAATTTTTATAAATGATATTGTAAACGTTTTGAACGTGAATTGCCTCCTTTATGCCGATGATTTAAAAATGTACTCAGTTGTTAACAGTTTTAGTGATTGCCTCCACCTTCAGAGTAATCTAAATAATGTAAATATCTGGTGTCAAGAAAACAAATTGCCCTTAAATATTAACAAATGCAACATAATGTCATTTTCAACGAAGCCAACACATATTATCTTCGATTATAATCTTGATAATATCACCCTAAATCGTCCAGTAACATTCCGTGATCTTGGTGTTATCTTTGACAATAAACTTGCCTTTGTTACACATATGGACTCCATAGTCTTAGAAGCAGGAAGGACGTATGGATTTATAGCTCGAAATTGTCGTGATTTCACCAACACAAACACAGTTAAATTATTATATTTTACATTTGTCAGAACTAAGCTTGAGTATGCTTCTCTTGTATGGTCCCCTCACTACGGTGCACATATCGATATTTTGGAATCTGTTCAACGTCGAGTTTTAAAACTTTTAAGCTTTAAAGCTGACGGTACTTACCCTCCTATTGGCTTTCCTCAAAGTGAGTTATTAGAAAAACATTCTCTGGCAAGTCTTGATACAAGGCGTAAATATTTCTCTCAGGTATTTTTGTTTAAGATTATTCACAATATTACCGATTGTCAAGATATTTTATCTAAATTAAACTCTATTGTGCCTAGAATAACCTCTAGAGATAACTTAACATTCTATCTCCCGACACCTCGTACAAATATTCTGAAATATTCTCCACTACATACTATTTGTAATAACTGTAATGCCGCTGGCATCCATTTAGATATATTTAATTGCAGCCTTAATAACATAAAAATGTTGTATCTCTAAGTTAATGACTTGTTTTTCCCTATAATCATTGTATATTTTTCAAAATCCTTAAGGCCATTTTGGTTTGTCAGGTTAATTGTGTTCTTTCCTTCTCTTTTCCCCTATTATTTTATTTTTTAATTATCTTAGTTTTTTGTAATTAGTATTTTATAATTAGTATTTTGTAATTATCTCAGTACCTATGAACCTATTATATTTTTCTATCTGTATTTTTGCCTACTCTCCTGTTCTGTAATTGGGTTATTTACCTGTTGAACAGTGTAATCTAAGTAAATAAATAAATAAATAAAAAATAAATATGGAACTTACTGATTTCAAACTAATTACCGATGTGTTTGAAATCGGTTGCATAATCTGCTTAGTTCAATATACAGGGTGTTCCGCAACTCGATAGTCATAGCGAATATATACTTATTCTTGTTGAAGAATTTTTAACGAACATATATCCTACAGTGGACTGTTTTAAAGTAATTGATAAATTGAAAGTTCTAGTGATTGTAATTCTAATATTTATTATTTAACTTTTAACATTTCTACTTAAATTTCCAATAAAGATTTAAAATGACCACCTTCATTATTAATACACAGTTGAGCTCTTCGTACAATTGACATAACAGTCCTTATTAGATTTTCCGGATCATTCTTCATTTAATTGGTTACGTCCATTATTTTAGCGGTTAATTCTTCCTTGGCAGAATACACCAAAGTCTTCATGCAACTTTACAGAAAAAATCAAGGGGTGTGAGATCGGGTGATCTCGCAGGTCAAGCAATAGGCCTCCTTAAAACTTTTAATTTATCAATAAGTTAGAAACAGTCCACTTTGAGGAAATATGTTCATTAAAAGTTTTTCAACAAGAATGACCCCAAGAATATGTATACTTGCTATGACCATCGAGTTGCGAAACACTTTGTACATACATGTGTCTAAAACTGAAACGTCACTAGAGTTGCAGTCACGTTACATTTTGGTTGCGCCTTACTGATTAGAAACAGTTACCGTTGCGTTTGAAATTTGTTGTATAGTCTGCTTAGTTCCATATACATACATGTGCTTGAAACTCAGAAGTCACTCCAGTCACAGTTTTGTTACATTGAGGTTTTTATTTGCCCTAGGGGACATGGAAATTAACCTTGCTCTCAAAATTGCAACCGGTTTTGTGAAAAAAAATGACAAAAATTTACTTTTTTATGAAATATATCAAAAACTGAAAATTAGATTTGTGTAATCCCTGACATTTTTAAACAAAAAGGGTACTTTTTTCTCGTATTTCCTTTGGATATTGCCACTGTCTTACATATTATTTAAAAAAAAATTATTAAACCTCTGCGCCAAAGGCTAATTTTTTTTTGGAAATATGTTTTTGTCCATCCAAAAAATGTCTCACCTGTCACATCAAAAAAATATTAACCTGACAATGAAATTATAAAATGCAAAATATTTAAGACACTAAAATGAAAACATTCCTACAATTCATTTATTAAAGTAAAATGTTAATCGACTAAATATTTAGTTTTAATTATAATAATTTTTAAAGGTATTAGTAATTCCAACTACTGTTAATTATTTTTCAGACCGCAAAGGCGTTCCTGCCAAAAAATGATCGAGAAAGATCATGGGCATATCGTAACCATCGCTTCGCTGGCTGGTATTTTTGGTACATACAAGCTGGTGGATTATTGTGCCTCAAAATACGCAGCAGTTGGCTTCGACGATGCTCTGAGAGTTGAACTGGATGTACTGGGTATTAAAGGTGTCAAAACCACCGCAATTTGTCCTTATTTTATTCAGCAAACGGGCCTTTTTGACAACGTGGAGTCCAAGTTAATTCCTAGGTTGAAACCTAATGACGTAGCGGATAGGGTTATTGATGCACTCAGAAGAGAAGAAACCCTTGTCACGATACCTAGTTCAATGCAATTAGCAATGGCCTTAAGACCGTAAGTTGAGTTACCTTTTTTTATTTGATAAAATGCAACAATATTTCTAGAATATGGAAAACCTAAATTTACAATTGATTGCTAGCCTATACTGTATGCTTCCAAACTTCAAACGTCATATAGAAATCGTAAAACTAGCTCTGTTCCTAAAAATGTATTGAGTGATTCTGGTTATAATCGTTTCGTTTTTAATTCAGGAAAGTAGCATACAACTGTCAATCTCTTAACTCTACTTTTCTGATTTTCCACAAAGCTATTTGAATCCACCAGAAATGTTGAATCTAATGAATATTATAGGCTCTCGAATTAATTTATTAATGTTTACTACAGGCATATTTTTCAGGATCGTTCCATGGTCGGTAACAGCCAGAGTCCTACGTGGTCTAATCCCTGATATACCGCCTCAACATGGTACCCCACCAAAAGTACAAATTAAGGAAACAAAAGAAGAATCGGATAAAACCAACAACTTAAGTACTTCTATAACACAACTAAGCCAACGTTTAGTGACTACGGGAAAGAACCTCTGATTGTGCTTATATTTTACATATTTTATATTTATAAAAAAAGTTCAAATACATAGTACGTTTTATTTTATTATATACTTATTTTCTTTTTGGTTTTACCCAACGTTAAGCAGTCCCCTCGTAGCCTCCGACCCTCACAAGAGGAACACCAGCAAATTACCTACAGCCAATCCCCACATTCTGCAGAGTTAGTGCCTGTGGATCCCAGAATTATATGCCCTAAGCAGACAGTGAGAACCCAAAATAACCGCTTTCTGCATTTGATCTACCAGCCACGTGGCTAATTTTTGGCAGGACGATTTGATCTTCAATACCAAGATTAGTGTAGGCTTTATCCCTCCTAATACACAGGAGGTGTTTTATTTATTATTATTATTACTATTATTATTTTTTTCCGGATTATCCGATGCCGGACAGTCCTCCCGTGGCCTCCGACGCCTTACGGGAGTCGCGCCGGCTCATCAACTACAGCCACTCCCCACATCCCGCAGGGTTAGTGACTGTAGGTACCAAAATCGTGTGCCCTAAGCAGACGGAGAGAACCCAGAATGACCGCCTCCTGCATTTGGCTTGCCAGCCACTCGGTTGATTTTTGGCAGGCCGGTATGAACTTCAGTTCCGAGAGTAGCGTAGGCTTTATCCCTCCGAGTACACCGATTATTAGGACGACCATTTTGACCGAATAGCCTGGGTACAGCACTTGGAACTCGTACCGCAGATCGCGATATTTGGTCCGTTTCTCCTCCTCCTTCAAGGTGACGTTTTTCTCCGCAGGTGCCAAGAATTCGATGACATACATCACCTTGAGTTGATGGTCGAGGAGGACTATGTCAGGTTTATTGGCTTGAATTAGCCTAACCGTCGGTAACGAGTAGTTCCAGTAAATCTGGCATTTCTTGTTCTCGACAACGGGTTCAAGATCTCCGGGGACGTAAGGCAGGATGTAGGCCGAAATCGCATATATGGGGCATGCAGAAAGTAAGTGCATGAGCTATTCCGGCGCCTGACGGCAAGTCCTACAGTTGATATCAGGAACCTCTACACGTCATATGCGGCAACGAGAGACCAAGGTGTTGATAACACCATCCTGGCAGGCCATAATAAATTCCTCGGTGTCTGACTTAAGCCCGGCTGACCTTACAAAGGCGAATGTTAACCTGGTCGATAAACCCAACGTTTCTATGTTCTTATAGAAGAAACCATGCTGGGGTTTATCGACATGCTGCCAAAACAGTTTTTCCTGTTCAGCATCTCTGATTCGGGCTTTCAGACGATTTGGCTCAAGTTCGGTGACTGACTCTACATCAACACCTCGCCTGATGTCAAATGCGAGACTGAGTTCATCTGCGGCTCTTTTTGCTCCCTTAAACAATCCTGCTTCCACTCCTACAGCTTCGTGATGTTTTGCAATCCGTAAGAGGAGATCTGAGCTCTTGAGGATGTTACATGCCATATTCAGTATTACTCTGCCATGCGTACACCCCAGGCTCAAGAGTCATCGCCCCCCCCCCCCGTTGACGTGGGAGGTACACACGAAGAACGGACGATCTAGGATGAATACTTCTGTGAATATTCATCATCTTGCTGATATCTCTGTCTAATTAGCGCAGCTCATCTACCATCCACTTTACTACCGCGAAGGAGTAGAGCAGAACCGAAACGGCAAGTATATTCGTTGCAGACACCTTGATCTTCCCCGAAAAATCGGAAGACTAAATCTTTCGGGGGCGGTGTCTATACTTGCCGCGGAGAGAATCCATTAGTTGTGTTAGATCCTGAATGTGCCTTTGTTGCACACCTAGATATGTATAAGTCTCTCCGGCATCCAGATGTCTTAAAATGCTTCCGTCTGCGAGCTGCGCATCTTCAGGGAATTCCCCCGCATCGTCCTCTCTTAAGGGGGACGACTGCACATTTGTCCAACCCGAACTCCATATCAATGGCCCGCGTGTATTCTTCGACCACTCTAAGACCGTTTTATAGTTCGCGCTCTCCGGAGGCATAAAGTTTAAGGTCATCCATATAAAATAGATGGGGGATTTTATGCCTCCGGTCGCTGGGTGGTCCACATTGATATCCGTGGGTTTGGCGGAGCCCAACAGACAACGACAGTAGGTAAATGCAGAAGAGGAGGAGACTTAGGGAGTCACCCTGGAAAACTCCTCTCCTAAATGCCACTTGCTCTGTCGTGACCCGCTATGCACCTGATGTTATGGTGAAGCGAGTCTTCCAGGCGGCAGCAGCTATTCTATGCATCTCACGAATGGCGCTGGTATCGCAAGACATTCGAACAAGTACAACAATAGCTCATGCGATGTTGTATCAAATGACCTGGATTGATTACCGAATCCAGGTCATCGATAGATTCCGCTTGTATTGCACAGAATCCTATGTAATATGTCATATACTGTGATTGGGTACCTGACCACTCTGGTCTGGAAGGTAACGAAATAGCCGACCCTCTGATGTTAGAAGAAGTAGGATCTGGATTCATCGGATCTGAACCTATACTTGGCATATCCTCAAGTACTGCCAAGATGGCTCTCTTAACCTAGGCTGAAAGAAAAACTCTCCAGGAAGAGTTACCAGGATTAGTTCATTCGAAGGTGTTTATAAAGTACCCTTTGAAATCAAGAATGAAGAAACTTTAAGAGTTAAACAGTAAACATGAAAACTCTAACATGCCTATATACCGGGCACTGCCGACTAAACTATCGTCTGCATAAACTCGGCCTGGCGGAAAACGCCGAGTGTCATCTATGCCTCAATATTTAGCAAAGGCATTTGCTGCCAGAGGATCTGGACACACCCAATAAAGTTATCAGTTTGATTAAGAGACTAAATTTATTGGGTGAAGTATGAGTAGGAGTTAGCCTGCTGATGACTGCAGTGGAAGGTCCAATAAGAACACAACATAACCTAACATATACTGTGTTACTTCTACACACCCATTTCATCGTGGCCAATTACCATTATCCTACTATTTTTACCTTTTGAAACATCTAAGTTGTTACTAGTAACAAGATTTAAAAGAGTATCTGACGAATCCCTAAGGAAATAATTCAACCGTTTCCTCTTTTGTTGTAGTAGACACTGAAGATTTTTCTATATTCACTGAACTTACATACTTTATGATCATATATTACGTTTGCAAGGTGTTGTAATTTCCCTGAAAATTAAGCCAGAAGATAAAGCATTAGGCAGAACACAATTCCGCAAAGCATTTTTATCAAACGTAATCTATATAATGTTAAAAGTATAATCAATATATTTCTCCTTGAACTGTTATTTGGTTTCTACGAACCACCTATTTATAAATTGCATCCATAACTTTGTTTCCTGTTGGCCATTTGAAAACCCAGAATAAGATATTTTTTCGACAATGATAGGGGAAATTTTAATTATTTGTTAGTTATTAGGTATTACGTGATAAATAAGAGAAATAAATGGAATTGTAGATCTATGTTATACAACCAACTGAACAATTATTTGTTGAAATAAATATTAAGTCTGCAATGGTGTAATATACAATATATCAATATATCAAAGAAATTCTCCTCTGTGATTATCGTCCTTTATTTCGATGTTAATATATTATCATTTGTTCGGCAATTTTTGCTTCTGGAGACCACGAGAATCTAGTGCGTACCAGTGGCGATTCGTGGGTCAAGAGATAGGGAGGTCAATTAAAAAAGTTTACTGTATTACCTACCTTTTAAAGTGATTTAAATTCCAAGTCGATCCTCCGGTCTTTTTGAGATGCAAAGTGGTCAATTATTTCTTCATTAAGGTCTTTTATCTTCTCTATTAATGCCCTTTCTATGGTAAGCATTGCTAAAGAAGATAACTTTTCCTGACCCATGGTATTTCTTATAAATGTCTTTATTCTTTTTAATGTGGAAAAACAACGTTCACTCTCGACGGTAGCCTATGACTACCGTCGAAACACAAGATTTTTAACAGTTTGACACTTACAGAAAAAGTATTGCACAAATTATTGTTAATAAAAAGCTGTAACAAAGCAACTGCATCTTCACTATTGGAAAAATCTTCTCGGCTATATAATACTTCTAATTCAGTTTTAAGTTTCAAATGATTTATGACCGGATACTCCGTTTTAACTAATTTAAACATATCTTGAGGAAAGCTTTTTTTATAGTCTTTAAATCGATCTGCGTGAAATAACTGAGACACTGCTAAATGATTACTGAAGCCAAACTTGTTTTTGATCTCAGATGTAATTATATCACAAACTTCTAATGAAATTCTCCTTTTTGATTCTTCCGTTATACATCTCTGGGCAGACTGCATGGATGTCTCCTCCAAATAGTTATTCAAAATTTTATTTCTGACGTCTTCAATTTTACTATAAAAACGCCAATACACTTATTTACTGTTATGACATCGATATTACATTTTTGTAATTGATTGAACAATATATCACAATGAGGCATAACTAAATGAAACAAATTTAACCAGTAAAGAAAATGTTCATTTTGTAAGTAGTTTTTTAAACCAATAGCTTGGTTTAGAGTGTTGTTTTCGGATACATTATCAATGATTTTTTCTAAACATTCTAATAATTCTGTTCGATAGGTATAAACAGTCTCTATGCCCTTTGTATTAAAATTCCATCGTGTTGGAGCCGCTTTAGGTAATCTCACCTTAACAACATTATCTAAGACGGCTGTTCTTTTTGGCGATTTTCCAAAGAATGAAAAAAAAGCTATGTAAATTAGCAAAAAAAATTGTTATGCTTTTAACCTGACTTGATGCTTTTTGTAAAATTAAATTTAGTTGATGAGCGTAACAATGAATAAAATTTGCTGAAGGATAACTTTTTTAATTTTGGCTTGTACACCTCCAAAAGCACCACTCATTACTGATGCTCCATCGTAACTTTCTGCTATTAATTTTTCAGGACTTTCATTTATTTTCAGACATTCTAACTCTTTTAAAATTACATCTGTCAAATGCTGCGATGTCGTTCCTTGAGGCTGAATAAATTTCCAAAATCTCTCACATACAACACCGTCTATAACGTATCTAAACTACTTGTACTTTATTCATAACCCAACTTATGTCCATCTTTCAATTTTAATATATTTTGTACAACACTCGTATTTAATAGTAAACACCAAAAACACTGTTTTACTTAATTTCACAAGTAGAGATTTACTAATAAAATGTTCACAAATAAAAACATTAAAAACAACGCGACACAATTTACCGACCAACGCGTACCTAGTCAGCATTAAGATTGTTCTATTCACTATTGAACCTCGTGCGTTACCGTTTCCGTAAAATGTGTCACGGACATTATCCCCGCCAGTGTTTTCTGTCTCTTTTGCTTTCTGACGATTCGCGCATAAGTCTATTTCACTTTAATTCGTTGTAAATTCGGTCCCTAGCTAGCTTTGAGGACAAGTTGTGTACCGACCCAAGATTTTTAAATTCTATAAATAATGAATAGAGGCTCGGTGCTCGGAGGGGATACGAAAAACTGCGATCTAGATATTTGAATAGTATTGTGCATAAAATGAACTAAAAACTTTAATATATCTTTTAAGAATATTAAAAATATATATATTATATATTTTTAAGCTTCAGAAAATGAATAGCTCTATTTTTTTATTTGTATGTGAGAGGTCATTGACCAAATGACCCTATGGAAGAACCACCAGTGGTGCGTGCGAAACAATTAAAGAAAAATATATACAGGCTGTAACAAATTCGCTTCTCACTACAGGGACCTGGCAAACGGCAAGAGATACAGCATCGGTTAAATTGGAACAAAGTTGCAGAATTTGGCGATCAGTTATATACCGTTGAGAAATCGAAAATATCTTTTGCTGTTCCTGAGATTTTTGAAAAAAAGTAAAATATTGAATTTTCATTTTTATTTTTTCGTGGCGTTATTTGCAGAAAAACTAAAAGCAATTTTTCATTGGCGTTTTTTATACTTTAGAATTTAGCGTAAAAATTTTTGTATAAGACGTTTCGTCTTTTCGCAGCTATCATCAAGTGCGTTATTTTAAATACGGTCCTGTATTTTTTATTACATTTTTTGTATCAGACTTCATTAATGCATACTATGTTGTTAAACGGTTTGTAGCTGTAAACCGTCATCAAGGAAAAAATCATATTTGATGATGATTTCCAGCTACGAAACGTTTAGTAAAATAAAAGTTCTTCATCTTCTAGTTCTTGCTGTAAACTGCATGCTGTTGCTTCCGGTTACTTGGACTAAACTAAGCGCAGGAGGAAGTTATCAGCAAGAATCTGAGAGATGAAAGTTCAATATAACATTTATTACTCGCGAAAACCTGAAGAACAACATATGTATGTCAGGACAGGCAGGCAATAGAGTATTAACCCTTGCTACCTGACAGAAATAGCACAGAAGGAAAAACATTGTTGACAAATTAATTCCATAATTTCGCTGTTAGTGGTGAAAAGGAGAAAGGGATAAGTAGTTACGATCTGTCTAGTGACACGGGCATAAGTGGCTCGTGGTTGTGGCAAATTCTGCTCAGCAATCTCTATGATAATAATCATAAAAGTAACCAAGACCATGTTCCAGAGAGATAATTAGAACAGCTGAAAGTAAAGTTCGACATTCAAAAGAACAACTTTGTTGGCAAGTTATAGGATTGTAATAATTTTAAAAGATAGTGTAAAAATTTGCTACTAATGACGCTCTCCATTACATATGAAACCATGGTATTAGTATTCTTATTATTATTAAAATGTTATTTACTTGCACTGATTTAAAAACAAATTATGCATTAATTGTAGTTATACTGTGCCGCTTCTGGCCCACTTTCGGTTTGCGGGAGCAGATGTTAATATTATTGACCCTGGGGTCATGCACGTGCATATACCCCCAGGACAATAATAATAATTTCTACCATTTTGTTCCGCGATTCGAAAATGGGTCAGACGCGGCACAGTTTAACTACTCATTCAATACGTAAAAAGTTTAACAATATTTTGTAAATATATTGGTAGTTCAAGATCAATTTTTGAATCGAGAACTATGATGAAAGTCTATCAAGTCGCACCGCTGCCGAAATTTTGTCAAACTAGTAAATTATTTTTATTACTAAAATCGAGATGAAATATTCGTAGATCTTAAGCTCTCAGCCCATACATAATGAGCTGCAGTTCCATTAATTGGTTCATTATGAAATGAAATACTTTTGCGTTGAACCTTGATTGTAATTAGAAACTTCAAACATAATCCATACCTATTAAATTACAGTAATAAATTTCACAACATGTCTTGTGTAATATTATTTAATTATGGGAGCAAAAAACAAGAAAATGTTCATATTTTATATCTCCTTCGTGTTAACACTGCCGCATATAGTCTTAGCAGAAATAGTTTTTTTATCGAAATTAACTCGAACAAAGGTAAAATTTGAAGACGTTGTCATTACAGTTCGACTGAATTAATTAAAATTCTCCTTCATTTATGGCAAACAATTCACCACCATATGCACAAAAATTGCCGATAATTCACTAGTTTTTGCATATACACTCGTTAATCGCTGTGCACAAAAAAAATCGTTCAAAAATATTTTAATGTTATAATAATAACAATAATAATAGTAATAAACGTCCTGGATGTGCAACAAAGTCACAACCAGGATGTAAAGCAAATAAAAGATTCTCTCTGTGGCAAGTGCAGACGAAACATTTGGTCATCCGAACTTTCGAGGATGAACCAGGTGTTTGTAACAATGTGTTTGCTGTTTCGTTCCTTTTCTACTCCTTTGGAGTTTAGGAGTAATAAAATGAACAGTAAATAAGCTGCGCCAATTAGACAGAGATACCCACAAGATGATGCATATTTGCAGAAGCATCCATCCTAGACCTAGATAGTCCGTTCGTCTTCTTGCCCTCCCACGTCACCCTTGAGCCTTGGTGAAAGCATGGCGACTACTGAGTATGGCATATAACATCTCCATGATGTCGAATAATATCCTGCATTTCGTAAAACATCATAGAGGGCGCAGGATTGTATGTATAAGACAGTAAGAGAAACTGCAAACAAAATCGTTCTCGTTAGCGGCAACAGAAAATGAGGTCGTCAATTATTTAGTTTCAGTTTGAACTCCCAAACTGGGAAATTTGTTTTGGAGTATCTGTTTATAAGAACCTAGAAACACTGGCTTTATCGACATTCGCCTTTTTAAGGTCAGCCGGATTTAAGTCGAAAGCCTCAGTAAACACATACGTTTTTAAAACGTATTTTCAACGCGTCATTGGTTGATAACTCGTGTTACGTTAGAAAATCAACCGTTCATTTATTATTGAAAAAAATAACGGTCTATCCTAACGTTAAAAATACGTGATATTTTCACAAAAAATGTTGGCCGTCCTTTTAACAGTTTTGACAACTTTAAATTAACGTTATTTATAGCGTTTATTAAAGTGTTCTCTTCAACGATCATAAAACGTCCATATCAACTGAATGGTCCATTGAGGTCGAACAGAAACGTTTTTAAAACGTTTTGGAGTTACGTACACCAGTAATATATTTTAAAATATCTGACATATTCGTTTCACATATACTAATATTAAACGTTTATAATATCGTTATCTGAAACGTGTAAAACGCGGACATTTTTAAGTTGTTTGTAGGTAAAACAGAAACGTTATTTAAATGGTGTTTGAACATATTAAACGTTTTTCTAACGAATGTGTGTTTACTGGGTTGAGGCTTCTCAAGATGGTGTCATTACCACCTTGGTCTACCGTAGCCGTCTGTAGGGTGTACAGGTTGCTGATATCAATTGATCAGGCGTCGGAATTGCTCATGAATTTCAGAATTGAAAACCGCGATTTTAAATTATCAATAATAAATGATTTCTCAATTAATATATTGTTCATATTTTTATTCATAAATTTGAAGGAATATGTTCCAAAAGATTATTTTTAATTTAAATGGTCATTCGGTACTTATCTAAATTGCCACTCTACCATTGCGGTATGTATAGTTCGTCATGAATCACCCTGTATATGCAATAAAGTATAAAAAATAATTCTCTTCAAGCCATAACGTTGCCCAGCAGTATATTGTAAGGCTGGGAATCGAATACGAATAATTCGAGTATTCGAATATTCGAGTATTCGGATACGAATTATTCTAATAGGAAATTAATCGAATAATCGAATATTCGAAATATTTGAACATCCGAATATATTCGAATACTCGAATATATTCGAATATTCGAATACTCGAATATATTCGAATATTCGAAATACTCGAATATATTCGAGTATTCGAATAATCGAATATTCGATAATATTTGAATATTAAAACATATTAAATTATGTACGAATAGGTATGCAGTATGCATCCAACCAAAGTAGGTAGATAGTAGGTATAGGTAGGTACCTATTCTAAAATCCAAATATATAAATAGACCACATTAGTGGTTAGAAAACATGTAAATATTTAACTATTGACTTTTCATGTATTTGTTTTACCTTGACAATCTGCGTCTTTTTTAAAAACATTCTAATTTTAGAGCACTAATTTTTTTCGAAAAGGAAAAATAGTTATGACAGAAGTATAATAAACTAGCTCTGTTTTCGTTTTATTTAAGTTCAATAGTTAAATGTGAACAATAGCGCCTCAATTCTGAAATAAAATACTAACTAAATAATTCTGACCCTTAAAGCACATGTACAGGAGACATACCCTATTGTGGGTATGGAAAGCAAATCAAATTGCCTGCTTAGTGGATTACGTCACGTCTATTATTGTGGTCTATCCACCCAAATACTCAAATAAAGTATTCACTATTCACTAGTATTCAGTGCCTATACCTATTAATAACGAATATTCGAGGATCCGGATTATTCGGGTACCTATTCGAATAATTCGAATAGGTATTCGAATAATTCGAATATCCGAATAATTCGAACACCTATTCAAATAATTCGAATAATTAGAATATTCGGTTATCCGAATAGTTCGAATATTCGAATATTTTTTCGAACGAATATTCGATTACTAAAATCTAGAAAATTCCCAGCCTTAGTATATTGTAGCATCATTGTATCTTTTGGGGTAATTAGCCATTTGCAAATAATTAACTTAGTTTCTTGGAGTAATAGTAGATATTACGCCTGTTGCAACTTAAGAGACGCTGTAATAACAGCACTGCATTTAATTTTGAACTTTTCATGTTTACATGGCGAGTTTTAATTAATGTTCTCATGTAATACATGGTCATTTATGCTGGATTTTAATTTTTACTGCGACTAATTTAGTACTCTGTTCTAATTATACAATGTGATGGTAAAGTGTGAAGCATTGTCTTATTTTTTAAAAATTTCAGTGAAATGTTTTAAAAACCTGAATATCTAAAGCTGTCCTAGTCTCAGAATTTTATACCAAACCTGTGCATATCAAGTACAAATACCCGTTTAGGATAAATTTTAAATTAATGGATGACTATTAAAAAAACAAATTGTTGAAAGTTTAGGTTTTTTATTTTGCATTTGATTTGGTGTTCTTTCCAATACACGTTCAAAAATGTATCGTCAGATAGATAAAATTAAATTTACCTAATAATAAATATTAAATATAATACAGGGTGTAACAAAAAAGCATGTCATAAACTCAATGGCAGATTCTAGGCAACAAATAGTGACGATATGACTTAACTTACCTATATGCGAAAATACTTCAAAAAATTGTTATGGGCCTTTAAAGTCGAAAATAAAAAATGAAAAATTTACTTTGGAGTCCTTGTGAGATTCTTCTTTAAATTTGGTACAATATAGCACTAGTAGTAGTTCAATATTTTAAGTAATTATGATCAGTTTATCTCGATTCAAAAGACGAGAAGTGGGGGTCATATGACCCATTTACCCCCCACTTTTCTTATGGGCACACCAATGGCAAAAAAGATAAATTTTTTTGAAAAATAAAATTTAATTTTAAAAGTTTTTTTTACTCTTACCTTTTTTTTTCTACGTGCTTTAGTTTTCAAGCAGGAGATTATGCCCCTAGGCTTGTATTTTGTAGATGGTTGCGACAAAAGAATTTAGAAAATGATAACTTCGTTAAGAATATTTTGTCAACGGATGAAGCTACTTTTACTAGAAATGGCATGACAAATTATTACAATTCAAATTTATGGGCCGACAAAAATCCGAGAGCAATAAAAGAGACGCATTATCAGAACAATTTTTCAGTTAACGTATGGGCAGGAATTGTGGAAAATTTTTTAATTGGATCATTTTTTTCTACCACACCGTCTGTCGGGGACAGAATATTTAAATTTTCTCCGAAATGATCTCCCCAATCTCCCTCAAGAAGTACCATTACCGATACAAGAAAATATGTGGTTCCTTCAAGATGGGACACCCCCTCATTACAGTCGTGAGGTCAGAAACTTTTTGGGGGAACAATTTCCAGAATGTTGAATTGGACGAGGAGCAGAAGCGCCCATAAAGTTGCCTGCCCGCTCGCCAGACTTAAACCCCCTTGACTTTTGTTTTATTTTCAAAAAAATTTATTATTTTGCCATTGGTGTGCCCATAAAAAATGGGGGGGTAAATGGGTCACATGACCCCCACTTCTCGTCTTTTGGATCGAGATAAACTGATCATAATTACTTAAAATATTGAACTACTACTAGTGCTATATTGTACCAAATTTAAAGAAGATATCACAAGGACTCCAGAGTTGGAGCAAATTTTTATTTTTTATTTTCGACTTTAAAGGCCCATAAAAATGTTTGCAAGCGTTTTCTTATAGAGGTAAGTTAAGTCATATCGTCACTATTTGTTGCCTAGAATCTGAGTTTATGACATGCTTTTTTGTTACACCCTGTATAGGTTTATTTAATTATTTAAAGGGTGTGTGGTTAGGTTCTTGTAATAGCAGTGAGTGAAAATTATCAAAATGAAACATACCAAAGAAATGTGAAAGTAAACACCTCTTAATGGAACTTGTTATATGGATATGGTAATGAACTTGATTTTTACGCACACTTCATTGAATATTGTTGGCAAAAGTTATTGTTCACAACGTGCACATCGAGTTGTGAAACTATTAATTTGTCATTTTAGATTTCAGTTGTTTTGAGGAGTGCCTTGACAAATACTATAAGTATTTGTAAACATTATAAGAAAGTAGGAAATAATTTGATTAAAAGAGTATGTAACTCTTGTATAAAATGTGAAAATTATGTAAATCCTCAACAACTATTCCCATAGCTACATCTATGAGAATAGCTAGAACAACACCTCCAATACATTTTATCATGGAAGTTATTAAAACAACTACTCAGTCTAGGACCAGGAATTGCATTCAATTAAATAACAGTGTTCTTAGTATCAGAAGCAAAAAATATTGAGATTAAAAAAAAGATTAACTCACCAAAAAGGGAAATGTTTTTTCACCAGTTACAATACAAAAACGAAAACTCCTAGTTCGACATATACCTACTTTCATTTATTCTGAACTCATCAGGGGGGTGGTAAGAATAGTTATTTAATAGTTTCTATGATAAAATGTATTGGACGTGTTATCTGTGATTTATTATATACCTAAATCTAAATCAGTATAAAATATAAAAAAAGTGAAATAGACTTATGCGCGAACCGTCAGAAAGCAAAAGAGACAGAAAATACTGGCGGGGACAATGTCCCTGACACATTTTACGGAAACGGTAACGCACGAAATTTAGTAGAGCAGTCTTAATGCTGACTAGGTACGCGTTGGTCGGTAAATTCTGTCGCGTTGTTTTTAATGTTTTTATTTGTGAACATTTTATTAGTAAATCTCTTGTCGTGAAATTAAGTAAAACAGTGTTTTTGGTGTTTACTATTCAAAATATATTAAAACTGAAAGATGGACATAAGTTGGGTTATGAAGACCGAGTGAAATTCAAAGGTGGTGGCCGTCCAAAACCTAATATGACGATAAAGCAAACATCTCTTGATAAGAAAAAAGAAGTTAATAGGTATTTTCGAAATTCAATGTACGATTTATCCGAGTGGATTTGCGGATGGGAGGTAAAAAATGCATTTTTTTGTTTCCCATGCCTGTTATTTGGTGATGATCCTGATCCTATATGGTCCAAAATAGGTGTAGCTGACTTGAAACATTTAAAAATAAAAGTACAGCAACATTCGCTCACATCAAGTCATATGAATAACTGTTGTAGTCTAGCAACACTTGGTACAGTTGATATTAGAATGCAATAAGACAGCGCCTATAGAAAAAGTTTAAAAGCTTACAACGAAAACGTTTCTAAAAATGGATATATTTTAAATAAAATAATAGACTGTGTATTATTGTGTGAGCTTTTGAGCTAGCACTACGCGGACATGACGAAACTGAGTCCTCTGATAACCCGGGAATATTTCGAGGTCTAGTAAATTTTGTATCTGAACTAGATGCCATTTTTAAAGACTATTTGCAAAACAGTACTGTGTTTAAGGGCACTTCGAAGGCAATTCAAAATGAACTTTTAGATTCGATACTGGCGATTATTCACGAGGAAATAAAATCTGAAATTAATCAATCTGACTTCATTGCAGTTCAAGTGGATGAAACCACAGATAATTCCAATAAAGTACAAGTAGTTTTTGTGTTTAGATACGTTTTAGACGGTGTTGTATGTGAGAGATTTTAGAAATTTATTCAGCTTCAAGGAACGACATCGCAGCATTTGACAGATGTAATTTTAAAAGAGTTAGAATGTCTGAAAATTAATGAAAGTCCTGAAAAATTGATGGCACAAAGTTACGATGGAGCATCAGTAATGAGCGGTGCTTTTGGAGGTGTACAAGCCAAAATTAAAAAAAGTTTTCATGCAGCAAATTTTATTCATTGTTACGCTCAACTAAATTTAATTTTACAAAAAGCATCAAGTTAGGATAAAAGTATAAAAATTTTTTTTGCCAATTTACATAGCTTTTTTTCATTCTTTGGAGAATCGCCAAAAATAACAGCTGTGTTAGATAATGTTGTTAAGGTGAGATTACCTAAAGCGGCTCCAACACGATGGAATTTTAATACAAAGTGCATAGAGACTGTTTATATCTAAACAGAATTATTAGATTGTTTAGAAAAAATCATTGATAATGAATCAAAAAACAATACTCTAAACCAAGCTATTGGTTTAAAAAACTACTTACAAAATGAACATTTTCTTTACTGGTTAAATTTTTTTCATTTAGTTATGCCTCATTTTGATATATTGTTCAATCAATTACAAAGATGTAATATCGATGTCATAACAGTAAATAAGTGTATTGACGTTTTTAATAGTAAAATTGAAGACATCAGAAATAAAATTTTGAATAAATATTTGGAGGAGACATCCATGCTGTCTGCCAAGAGATGTAAAACGGAAGAATCAAAAAGGAGAATTTCATTAGAAGTTTATGATATAATTACATCTGAGATCAAAAACAGGTTTGGCTTCAGTAATCATTTAGCAGTGTCTCAGTTATTTCGCGCAGATCGATTTAAAGATTATAAAAGAAGCTTTCCTCAAGATATGTTTAAATTAGTTAAAATGAAGTATCCACTTTTAAATCATTTGAAACTTAAAACTGAATTAGAAGTATTATATAGTCGAGAAGATTTTTCCAATAGTGAAGGTGCAGTTGCTTTGTTACAGCTTTTTATTAACAATAATTTGTGCAATACTTTTTCTGAAAGTGTCAAACTGTTAAAAATCTTGTGTACTCTCCCTATGACTACCGTCGAAAGTGAACGTTGTTTTTCCACCTTAAAAAGAATAAAGGCATTTTTAAGAAATACCATGGGTCAGGAAAGGTTATCTTCTTTAGCTATGCTTACCATAAAATTAATAAAAAAGATAAAATACTTTAATGAAAAAGTAATTGACCACTGCATCTCAAAAAGACCGGAGGATCCACTTGGAATTTAAATTACTTTAAAAGGTAGGTAATACAGTAAACTTTTCTAACTGACCTCCCTATCTCTTGACCCACGAACCGCCACTGCTTCTTAAGATACTTTACGCGAAAAATCCAAAATTACTATTATTTTCATGAAAATGGAGACCCATAGATAATAGCATTACGATAATCGTATTACCCTGTATGAAATTACTTTATATTATTTGACACAACGTAAACATCAACTGATTAACCTATGATTTCATGCTGTTAAACATATGAATAATTATGCTATAATTGTCACACCTAAATTATTAGTCATTGTGGTATGCCACAGTTCTCAATGAAGATATCTACGCTGTTAGTCGTTAAATTCCCCTCCCCACTATGTAAATGAACTAATAAAAAATAGTTTGAAAACAGTTATCATTACGAACAAGAAATTCATGATAAGATATCGGCACTTAAAAGAAAAAATTTTGATTGAAATAATTATCATACTTGCCTTGATTTTAATGAATGCATTTTCTACCTAAGCACGAAACTTAAGGCAAAATTTTACCTAATAAAAGTTACCTTTACAAGAAACACAGTAAATATTTGATTTCAGGGTTTTTAATAAGAAATTTCTCTGCATTTTTTTCCTGGCATTTGATAAACTATTTGTCCGATACAGAGCTGTCACAAGTACTCTTAGTTAGAAAGTATTTGAAGTATAAGTATCAAGTATTCAAATATCAAAAATTCCTTGAAGCATCAAGTACAGTTTTTCTTAAAACATACTTTAATTATCAAGCCTCTTGAAAATTACCTGATTTATCGCCAAGTAATTTACTTGAAGTAAAAAACAGTATTTGAAGTGTTATACGTAATTTAAGTATATAGAATACTTAAAGTACATAAACTTACTTGAAGTAGTACTTATTCAAGTATTATGACATGATGCATACCCAGTACGTCTCTGTAGGATTAATGACCTTGGCCAGACTTAGAAATAACTGATAGAAAAGGGGACAAACCGTTTTATTTTTCCGATACGCGTTCTTAGGATTTTATATCATACAACTGTTTATACAAATTTATTAACCTTGTTGACAGTTCTAACATCAAATTATATCATAGCGGCATGAAGCATTCTTTTTTTATTCATGGCCTACTATTAATAAAAAATTTGTTTAGATTCCCAATACCTATCTCATACCATGTTATAAAATTTACAAGTCGATATTATTCAAAAACGGTGCATTTTATCGATATTCATGAAGAGTACCTTTTTTTACGTATAAAACTCTAAAATTTCACATTCTATTGTCAAAAATAAAAAAAAAGTTACATACAAAATAGTTGGAGTTATTTTAACCTCACAATCCCCAGTTTGGGACAGTCCTGGATAAAATTTTCAAATTATTTCCATTTCATCTTATTACACATAAGAAGAGTAGCGGCTGTGTAAATGTTCAATATTTGACTTTGAGTAGTTTTGGAGATATTCGATAAAAAACGTTTCTCAGGGGCCCACCTTTAGGGGCATGTAGCTCCCTTAGGAAGCATTTTTCGACCAATGTTTATATGAACTTCTTTTCCTATTTCTGGCCGTAGAAGCAGTATTGCACACTAATTTCGGGACACCCTGTGTAAGCATGTATTTTGAGTTAACGAATCTCTAGTTAATCTATGGCCCTTTCTCCACCACTCACCCTGTGTATTAAGGTTTTATTTTAAACAAGGTAACCTGTTAAATGAAAATAAGACAACATCGTATACTATGTATAAAACTTTAGTGTTTAAACACAAGCTCAGGAGACTTAGAACTTGAGGATAGGCACTTTTTTACTTGTGTATTTATTAAATTATCGTTCCTATGTGGAAACACTTCACCAGCTATTTAAGTTTTCACCTCTCACTGCAAATAGTCGGAGAAAGGTGCTCATTATCAGAACTTTTTGATTTTGAAACAGTGGGGTGTTCATCCAACTGTCATTTTCTCCTGCTAAATTGACCTACTAGCGGAGATACGGAAACAGCGAACGAATTTCGCGTGCACCATGCGTATATGGAAGCGATCTCAAGCGGAACACTTTATATTCTTACTGCATCGAGTGTAGTTACGTTTCTAAAAAGTGGCGCGTGGATATTTTAAAACTGTTATTCATTATTTAATTCGTACAGTGCTCTTGTTGGATAATGAACTATTATCTTAGATATGCCTATAAGTAAGTGATTTTTATTTGTTGTGGTGAAAATAGGACGAAATATCAGTTTGTTTTTTTTTTCAATCACTTTCTATCCAAAACCCTTTGATTCAGTAAATTTTATTTTTTATCACTTCAAAAATTAAAATAATGTGATCGTATTATATACAACTAAACTACTGATCAAGTGAAACTAATAATGTAATTTTCCTGTGTAACATAACGATAGAGTGATGAATAATTTTAATAATAAATGTAAAACTGCGTGGTCTATCATTAAATCGGAAGTAAATTTAAAACCAGCATCTAGTAAATGTAACGCCATTAGAGATCCTCGTGATAATATTGTCACTGACAGTGGACAGCAGGCAGAGGTATTTAATAAGTTTTTTCTTGACTCGGTCGAGAATATCCTTAAACATACAAAAATAGATACTAACGCTCCTCTTAAAGTCCCGGTACAGAAAAACTCCATGTTTCTGTACCCTACCACTCCATCCGAAGTTGCTAATATAATAAAAGAAATATCTCAGAAAAGCTCGTGCGGTTATGATGACATACCCTGCTCTATTTTGCAAAATATTTAAGTATAATATCAGGACCCCTAGCTTACCTCATAAATATATCATTTGTCCATGGTATTTTCCCCGAAGAACTGAAAATTGCAAAAGTAATAGCAATTCATAAGAAAGGTGACTCTGAGTAAACATGTAACTATGGGCCTATTTCGTTATTGTCTGTGTTTTCCAAAATATGTGAAAAATTTTTTTTATTCGCAACTAGTGCCATTTTTCAATAGAAACAATATCTTAAGCAACAATCAATTTGGATTCCGACAAGGCCGATCAACTCAAGATGCGATTTATCATTTTTATACCCATATTTTAAATACGATCGATGAAAAAGACAAACCAATTACCTACTATATTTTATGACTTAACCAAAGCCTTTGACACCCTGAACCACCAGCTCATACTCAGTAAACTTTACAGATATGTAAAGTCTATCAGAACAGAAGTAGTAATATCTTTTTATTATGCGTCCAGGCTAAATTATTGTATTTTGTGCTGGGGCAATGATACTGCCTTTTCAGACCTTCTTATTATACAAAAAAAATTATCAGAATCATTTCTAATGTGCCTATTCAAACTTTGTGTAAAGAGTTATTTAAGAACCTACGTATACTGACGATTCCATCGTTGTATATATTTGCGTGCTGTGTTTATGAAAAAAAAAACACAAATCAGTTTCCACCGTGTCAAGTTAAAAACTTTGATAAAATACGTCAGACAAAAAAAGTTGTTCATTGATTTTTGTCGATTAGTTCCAACTTCCAATGGACCTCATATTATGGAACCCAAACTTTATAATCACTTACCTCAGAGTTTAAAATCAATAAAAAAGTTAAGTAAATTCAAAGAAAACCTAAAGGAACTTTTATTAATAAATTATACTGTGTCCAAATTTGTGAACTGTGACCGGATGTAACTATGTTTACTTACGTCTACTAAATGTTGTATTTATTTATTTATTTATCTAGTCTAGTAAGTAGTTTATATTGACAATACCTATACATGTAAACATGTCCAGTAGGTAATAATAAACATTAATTGGTCGTTTGTATGTCTCAAAATTTCGGTTATGCATAACATTTCTAGCAATTAGTTTGTCAAAGAGATAAATAGGTTTTTCCGTTCGGCTGATATTATTTAATAGTGAGGTGAAATGTAGGAAGGCCTCATTTATTTTTAGTAGATCTAACTCCCTGATATGTTGTGTAATATGTTCGTGGATAGAACTATTTATAACAAATCTAATAAAGATATTCTGGATTTTTTTAAGTTTGTTTGCTTCTGGCCCATAAACATACAGTAGTTGACATGTGGTAAGCTAAGGACTCACATAACAGAAGTATGGTGGCCATATATAGGATATTTCTAAAGCTTGAAATATGTTTAAAAGAGCAGACACATTTTCTAAGGACATCCGATATGTGAGGAATAAAGTTGAAATTTTTATCAAAGGTTAGCCCCAAATTTTTCACCTTGTCAACTTGTTCTATAAGTATATTGTTAATTGACAGTTGAAAGTGAGTTGGAACTCAATTTTGCAGTGCCAAAGACCATATTTTTACTTTTATTTGGATTTAATAGGAATGAATTCCGAAGGGTTCAACTTTTTATTTCATTTAAATCACGATTAATTTTGGTTTAGGCTTCTCAGACTTGATCACATCAAATGCAAAGATAAGGACATCGGTTTTTTTGTTATACTTCACTCTGGCTCATACGGTGACACCTGAGTTGTCATGGTTTCTTTTACATAATTAGCATTTTGTTTCGAGTATCAGTCTAAATAATTTGTATCCTTCATTTTTCTATTTCCACCACAGTAACGATTTATATTTTTCCTGTTTTTGAATCGTTCCTCAGAGCAATGCTGTAAAAGGCATAAAATTGGTAAAAATATGTATCTAATCGACTAATATAAATCGTATGTAATCTTAGTATTTGAAGAAATACTATTTTACAGGTGTCTGTAGATCGATTTTTAACAATTTTAACCAATTTTTTATGGTTAAAAAAATTAGAAAAAAATAAAAATAATATCTGAGGGTTGGACCATACAAATTTTGACCAGTAGGATAAAGATAAAGGTTGTCCCATCTAAAAATTTCATTTTCATATAAATTGGTTCTTTACATCAAGCAATTGAAAATTTTATCTCAAACGACTACACAAAATTTGAAAAACCCTGTTACCCAATGAAAAGTTACAAGTGTCTCTAGGAGCTGGATCACCCGGTATATCACTTAAAAATGTGCATACGTAATTTTGGACTAGATAAAAGAATAATGGAATACCTCATTATTCTATTATTCTCTAACTATAGTTCTTGTAACCGTCTTTGTTTACATGTATTTTCTGTTTTAAAAAAACTTCGTGTTGAATATTAAAGAGGGGTCGTAAAAGCAGCATCTTCCTTCTTTGGTATTTAAAAATAACTTTTAGTTTTGACAAAATCGGGTTCTGTCAGTAAGGTATACATCTGTTATATAGTTAATTGATTCGACCTTTATTTGATGATAATCCATTTTACAAATAAACACAAAATAAACTTATGTTTGATTTTTCACAATTTAATTAACTCATGATAATTGTTTCACCACACAGTGGCTTCTTCAGATGGTGAGTATAAGACTAAATTCTTTATTACAAAGTGAGGGTATATATAAGTATCAACTAACTAATCTAGGGTAATAAAATGGAACAGTAATAAAATAAGGTACAAAGTAATTTAGAAAATATTTAACAGTGGTGAACAGTTTAAATCTAGTTGGTCATTTAAAATAATATTACAGTTTTTTTATTTATTGATTTCTAATGTCTCCAATAGTGACAATTTTAATCCTTTATTTTCTGTGTGTAAAATATCAAATTTATTATTAAAGGAATGATTGTCCTCTAGCAAATGGTTGGCATACGTCGAATTTAATTTATTGTTATTAAAACTGCGTTTATGTTCAGACAATCCTTTTCCAAAATTTCTTCCCGTTTGTCCGATATATACTTTAGGGCATATACCACATAAAAGCTTATAGACTCCATTTTTTTTCAGTTTTATCTTTATTGTTCTTAATAAATTTTCCTAGTGTTATTAGTTTTAAATGCTATTATAATATTATGTTTTTTCTTAAGTTCAACTAATATTTTTTCGGTAGGTTGGCCTATATAAGTAAGGGTTTTATATCTTAAATCACTTAATTCACTGATTTCTGATTTTGGATAAACTGACTCTATTGCTATATTATAATTTTTCTTTTTAAGTAAATTGTTAACCAAAGTTTCTTTAAAACCATTATTCACTGCTATTTGTTTAATAAAAATTTAATTCGTTTTTGTAATTATCTTCAGTTAAAGGAAATTTGATTAATCTGTTTATCATACTAATATAGGCAGCGTGTTTATGTTTTACAGGATGTGTTGAACTATTATGTATTGTAATATCTGTGTACGAAGGATACTTATATATACCCTCACTTTGTAATAAAGAATTTAGTCTTGTACTCACCATCTGATGAAGCCACTGTGTGATGAAATAATTGCCATGAGTTAATTAAATTATGAAAATCAAACATAAGTTTATTTTGTGTTCATCTGCTATATTTTAAAATACAAACAATTCAACGTTGTTTCCATATACATATGAAAAGAATTTACATGCGTGTTTGTTATATGTTTGTGACATTCAAACAATTAGAAATTTTTCTCTGAATCGGTTCACATCACAATTTCTCAACCATAAAATTACATAATTCCACCGGGAAAGTACATGAAAACCATTAATTTTCAACAAATTGCATGTGAATTATGCACCTAATATTTGTTAACATTTATTATATTATACTATTTGGTATATAATTATATTTCCGTTAGAAATGTCAGTCTGTGTACACAAAACATATTTTAAGTCAATACAAAGAGTATTTCCGTTTACTTTTTATTACTTTAGTTCACAATGATTTATTAAAAATATTCAAAATTTGACTAAAATTCTATTACTACAGTCACCCTAAATTTATTCCAATTAATGAGATGTTTCAGCGGCCACCATTGTAAATATGCAGCTTTCCAGTTAAGGTAATAGGTAATATAAACCACAGTGAACCTGACATTGCATCCAATGTATAAAGAGAACAATATCACATTTTCGGAAAGAGGAAAGCTCTCTCCACCTTGTGAAATCTGTTCAAAGTGGAATTTGATTTCGCCAGATTCTTGAGCACGTGACATCGTAACCCATATTATTTAACTATTTGTATTTAACCCATTAATGTACTGCTCAGAAACATTGACCCTGATCAATGCAGATGAACCACGATTATTCACCCTCAAACAAAAGATCCTGCACAAACTATTTGATGCCGTACGTGATGATGGGTTCTGGAGACGTTGATACAATTTTGAACTCTACAACATCTATAAGAGAAAAGATTAGTTCCCACCATCAAAATAGGCAGATTGAGGTGGGTGGGTCATGTTATCAGGTATAATCATAGATATCCTGCAAATAAGGTCCTACATACAGAGGCGACAAAAAGGAGAAAACAAGGAAGACTTCGATGAAGACACAAGAAAAATCAGCCAGCCAACTGGACAACACTGACAAAGAATAGGAGCGAAAGACGCTAGACGCTATTTTTTCAATTATTATTCAAGATCGTTCAGATTAATTTTCTGATCTTCGATTCCTTTGTGACCGTTTTCTCGTCTCAAACTTTGGGGCTAGTGAAAAATTTGTTGTCATTTGTATCATAAGATAGTCTGTTGATTTTAGTAACTGTAGCTGTATATTTTAGTAGGCATGTTCTTTCTCTATAAAAACATTATTATACCCATTTGATGTAGTCCACTTGGCTCGCAAATAAGCGTATTATAAATAGAGAAGAAAAAATTACACAGAAATATTTTTCATACTCAGAATTCAAATAACGAACAAGTTTAGATATGTGTATCATGACAACATTTATTAGATTTAAAATTTTGACCTCAAATTTGGTAGAATTCATCAAATTGTTGGAATGGGCATTTCCCACATCTTTTTTTTTTATTTGCTTATTCGATTGTCTTTATACGATATCACAGAATTCTTGAGTCCCGGAAAGGGGTTAAAAAAATAAGAAAGTTTTGAATTTTAGTCTTATGATGTCATCTGACTAGGTTTGGTGCCAAACCAGTGAAAACGAAGACAGTACCGCAGTATAGAGCATCTGCGGCACATGACCTTATGGGCGTGACTAATATACTTGGAGGTAAAACAAAGAAAAGGCCATAACCTCAAATGCTATTTAGTCATATAATAGTTTGGTTGTAATATTTTATTGCGAACATATTCCAGTATTTGCTGTGACAGAAAGTTTAGTTTTGATCATATATAGTTATTATTATCACACGTTAATTGATTATATTGTTTATGATTATTAAAGACTGATGGATTTCTATAAAAACTGACACTGAAAAACACAAAAACTGAAAACGTTATTAAATAAGTACAATGTTGTTTTTATATAATAAGGAACTGAAGTGAGGTTATGAGATGTTATTTGTTTATCCTCCAGACAATGACCTTAAAGAATGCGATGTCACGTGCAGATGCTCTGTTGCCATTTTTACGTATTTATATATGAATATTTAAATAGGCAATACATAATAATTTGTTTTTGTTTAGGGCTGTTTTGTCTACCCTCAAATGGACTCGAATAATAATCCTCGCTGTAATAACAAGAATAATCGAATTTGCAGTATTGAGTTATTTGTCTGTTTACTATATCACAGAGGCCTTGATCTTAACTCTGACTCCATCATATTTGCGCTCTGAAAAGAGCCTTCGCGGGAAAATAATATTGGTAACTGGAGGAGCGGGCGGGGTTGGACAAGAACTTGTTTTGAGACTAGCCAGGCAAAATGCCAAAGTCGTTATATGGGATATTAATGAAAAAGGTAAGAAGTAAAAATAAGTTGTTAGACATTAGTTTCGTGCCACAGTTGTAAAAGATAAAAGTTTATGTAGATTAATTCGAGGCCTGCATGATTCAGTTGTACTAATTAGTGGAAAAATAAAACGTTCTTCGTTTATTTTGATGACCTCAAATTTTTTTTTATCCAATATCGTTTCGTCGCTATGGCAACCAACCGAATATTTTTCAAATAACATGCATCGTATATATTGTCTACGACTATTAAATAATGTATCCATTATATGGAGATGTGTCCTCAAGGTTAATGCTATCCAGTATCCACTGCAGGGAATACGATTTCATTATTATTACCATTAATATAAAAAAATAAGGTTATAAGTAGATTTTAGATATCAGCCAGTCATTTAAGTGCCGTCTGCATGAACATTGATAAGAAATACAAATTTATATAATTGGTTTACATTGTATACATTTTTATATAACAATATAAAAACTATAATCCTTTTAGGGATTTGCATTAATCATGTAATTTAAAAAACCTTCTATGTATCTAAAATAATTACGTCAATTCCAGGGTTGCCTCCAGGTGATGTGTCACCGCGTAAAATGTTCATGCATGACACAATTAGTGATGGGATTCGAATGAAAAATAATCGGTCATTCGATTATTGAAATATTCGGAACATTCCGATTACTGAGTAAGAATTTGAATGATATTCTATCATCACTCAAATCAAGTAACACAACCTCGACTCTCGAGTTCAGCTGACGGAGTACATAATCGCAATTAATTCGGAATGCGTCACTTGGATACTCAAATTCGATCCACACATTGTACTAAAATTTAATATAATAAATTTTCATTGGTTGCCTATTGCGCAGTTGCGTATGCCTGTAGTACAGCGACACAGCAACGGTTTATTTCATACAATTACGATAGGAACGGGTCAGGATACAGATGTTAACATCGTAGTGATGGGACTCGAGTGACTTTTTTTCACTCGAATAACTCGGTAGATTTCCGAATTTACTCGAGTTGAAACTCGAGTCGAGTTGAAACTCGGTTTCATTGTTAAAAAACTCGAGTCAAAAATTAGGTCGAGTAAAACTCAAAAAATCGACTCGACTTTTGACTCGAGTCGCATTTTGACTCGAGTAGATTTTTGAATCGAGTTGATTTTTGAATTGAGTCGCTTTTTGATTCGAGTCGCTTTTCGACTCAAGTCGCCTTTAGACTCGAGTCGCTTTTTGACTCGAGTCAAGTATCTTTAATTTAATTGTTTAAATATTCTTTAATGCCAGTGTGATTTGTTTATATAATATAAATATGAAAGATTATTTACATGAAGGCACTAATCTTGTAAAAGTAATAAAGATGAAAACATGTAACCATGAATGAAATCACTAATCAATTACTATATCATCGGGATCGAGAATTCCCCTCCAGGATTGTTGTTTCATGTTTGTAGGTCAGATTGTATAATTATTCATTAAAAGGTTTGTTGGTAGAGCAGTTTCCAACCGTTTGAAACTATCAGAAGCATGCGCACATTGTTGTAGAGATGCGCTTGTTCAATCAGAACGTTTGTTATTGCAGAGCTCTCGTAATACTCGCATCTCTATAGTCAGAAAACTATCACAAATCGCCTCTACGTACAAACCTGTAATTGTTACATACGACGTTATTACGACGTATTAGAAAATTAGAAATTAGAACTTAGAATTCTTTAAAATCAAGACTCACACGACTGCAGCAATAAAACTGGCACATTCATGTTCATAAAGATTTGTTTTTCGATTCAATTAGTTCGAAATAAATAAAAAACCGTAATCGGTGTGCATTAAATATTAAATACTGTATTTATTTAATATTTTGTGCTAAACAAGAGTTTAATTTAATGTTAATTTAATATAAAAAAAAATGTTGGTTTTCTTTAAATGTCATTTTATATACAATGTTAATTAAATATTTAATTTTGTATTTGAAATGTATTGATTTGCCGGAAAAATAGTATTTGACCTGGGTCCATTTATTATTTTGTATTTCAATTATTATGATTTATGTTTATCCTTTCGATTTTTCAAACTTATGTTGGAATTAGATGGTAGTGTTTTAAATGCTGAAAGATTACCAAAAGAAAAAACCTAAATACACTTTAAAAAATTACCGTTTAGTAAACCACTGAATCATCTCCAACTACTTACTCTATAGTTCGCCTCGAGTTTGATTTCGACTCTGCCCTGACTCTAGACTCTAGTCAAACTCAGCTCGATTTAAAACTTAAATCATATTAACTCACTGATTCGAGTAGCAATAACTCGACTCGAGTAACAACTTTACTCTGCAACTCGACTCGATTTAAAACTTGAATCATAGTAACTCACTGATTCCAATATCAATAAATCGACTCGAGTAACAACTTTACTCGAATTGCAACTCGACTCGAGTTAAAACCTGATTCGAGTGCAATAACCCGAGTCGAGTAACAACTTTACTCGAATTGCAATTCGACTCGAGTTAAAACTTGATTCGAGTAGCAATAACTCGACTCGAGTAACAACTTTACTCGAATTGAACAGTCATATGACTCGAGTCACTCGAATCGGATTTTGACTCGAGTCACTCGAGTATTTTCACACTCGAGTCCCATCACTATAACATCGATGTTTTTAAAAATATGCCCATCCCTAATGCAATACATCTGCTATAGTGCTAGAATTTGTAATACCTAGTACCTACTTTAAATGAAATCAGATGTCCGCCCATTGAACAATTTTCTTCCAATGCTCCCAGTAAAACTTTTGCCACCTTCCAACAACACGCACTGGTGGTTTAATTCATGCTAATCCATAATTTGTCATATATTTCAGTATATATTTTTGGTTTAATACCGTCATATTTTTGTGATAATTTTTTTCTTAGTGTAGTTTCCGATGGCACCTGAACATTGCTATACACTAATACACTTTTCAAAAAATGTCTAAATAGTGGATCATTTCTACTAAATCTAAGTTAAAATTTGGTTTGCATGTCACTATCAGTAACATTACCACTCACAAACACGAAAGCACTTATTTACAGCTTGTGCAATGTAATTCTGTGCCGTTAAATTGCAATCTACTAATCTACAAGTTCGCTTTATCCTCTGAAGGAATTGAACGAAACATTTTAAAAAAGTTAATCTTCGTTGTCTTTAATTTCGCACATAGACATTTTATAAATACTGTTTATTTAAAGGTATTTATTTATTTTCAACATGGGGCAGTGGGCGTAAACGTGATAGACAAGTGACTTCGCAAGCGGGCGCGATTTGCCTAATCTATGCAGTCGCCTGCTACTGGACTTCCCATCAAGATGACGGTCAGTAAGGAAATGTTTTTTTAGCAGCAAGCTGTCCAATTTATAATATAATATTCTATTTACATACATTCTATTTACATACATATGTAAGTAAAAGTTGTCTGAAATTTATCCTACTTTCCGATCTCTAAATTCCAGTAGTTAATCTAAAAATCAATTGCCAACTTAACGCGAAAATCACTTTTTAGTTAGGACAACATAAAGTGAATTATCTTTTTTTTACCCTTCCAGTGGCCTAAAATGCTACTTCGGCAATTACTTCTTATAATTTTGAAACCAAAATACTGAAAAAGGAACTCATGCACCAGTTATTTTTGTAAGTATGTTCCGAAGCAAACAAAAACAGCCTCAAAGTTACATTTACTAAAATAAAATTCTCACGAATATGCTGATATTAAGAAAAACATAATTATTCATATCTTTGTTCATGTACATACATATTTCCTCACTATTTACACTAACTAATTAACATAATAAGATAAATGTCTAAAAAAACACGTATTCAAGTTCTAATCAAACCACCTATCTTTAAACAAAGTCCATTGATGTGCTTATTAGTTTCTATTTTCAGAAATGGATTTTTACATCATTTTAATCTTTGCATCTACAACCTACTTTCTCTGTTCTGATCTTTTTAGCTCCTCAGTACTTTCGATTTTTATGACGCGACGTAATTTCTTTATATGTAATAATAAAATTATTAATGAATTAATATAAAAATCAAAATCTCCAATATCACGACAGACGGAAATCCATAAAATTATGCTAATTACGTACAAAAAACAGTTTTAACTTTAAACTAGTTTGACCACATGCTAATGAAGTAAAAGAAAAGAAGTTCTTTTGTTTGTTTCATTCATATTTACAAGATTTACGGGGAGAATCAGTTATGTGTGATGAATTACCTACTATGCCATTTAAATGTATCGAGTTCTCACTTTGATTGCAAATTACAAGAACCTAACAACGCCTGCTTTGATGATCAATTTTAAATTTAAAGTTCTTTTAAATTTTCGCGTTTGCATTTAAAATACAGTGTATTTAAAGTGACTTTAGTTAAAGTGAGATTTAAAATTTGTTATTAAAATGGACCTAAGGGGCTAAAAACTTAGGTTTTAGGTTTTATTGCTTGGACATATGTTAATATCCTGTACCAGTTTTAACATTTTGTGCCTAAAAACGTACCTACCGTTTAATACGTGATCTCCAGATACATCAATGTTTAATTACGTATAATTTCATGAATTATTAAGATGTTTGAATGAAATTTGGAGTGTAGATAGAAACATATGTCTATTTTCACACAACGTAAAAAAATTTAAAGAACACAAAAAAAATTAAAAGAATATTTTGTGGCAACACTGTATATCTTCTATGAAGAAATTTCTAAATATAATTTTTTTACAACAAATAGGTTTGGATACTTGGGGAATCAGTGTATGAAAAATCTCAACGAAAAATCTGAGGTATTTGACAAAATAAATAAATAAATAGCGGATACGGTTGAATTTGTCCTGCTCCGATTACGTATTTCATGTGGTATTTTGTTAATTCTTGATAAGATTATAATTTATTTATATTTTATAGAATCGTTTTTTATTGTACAAGTGTTATCTTATGTGAAGATATTATTAATAATAAAGGGGCGTGCGGTGAGTTTTGATACAGGAGAAGCAGTTTGTGATATAGGGTGATGGGTAGTGCGAAGCCCCGAGCGAAGCGAGGCAAAATTATTTTTAAGAAAAGGGGCGTGGCTTCCGTATAATCATTTTAAAACAAATGTCGAAAGCCGCAAAGTTATAATATCTAGAAGAAAAATACACTTGTAGGACCGCCACTCCTCAATAAACATAAAACATAAAAACACCACAAAAATTAGACAACCACCGATTCCAAAGCCGAGGCTGCACGGGCGAGGGTTACACTTACGAAAAAAAACGCAAACTTACACCTATACCCACCGACATTGCCAGTGCCGGTGGCGGGGATCGAACCCGCAGCGAAATGGAGAGTTTGTTCAGTCACACTTGCCATCGTGCACTCTCTAGCCAACTATAAATTGGCTAGTTAAATAGTTAACATGCACATACCTACCTATTCATAATGTAGTTTAATCCGCCTCTCCTTTTTTGAGAAGTCGGAAATAACTTCGTCGTAAAAGTTTGAATTTTGGGAGATCTCCTTCACAAAGTCACTTTCTATTGTCAACAGGGACAATTTTGAAAGCCGCTCTTCACTGGTTGAATTTCTTGAAAAAGTTTTTATTCTCTTTAAGGTCAAAAAACTGCGTTCACCCGAAGCACTAGTTGCAGGTATCGTCAACACTAACTCACACAACTTCAACACTTCAGAGTAGGCCTGATCCAAACTATTTTCTTTTATAAAGATAATCAGTTCGTTGGCGTTATGTTTCTGACTAATATCTTCTGTAGCATAAATAACTGAAAGTTCCGATCGTAACCCAACTATATCAAAAAAATTTCCGTAGTTATCACTCAATGACTGAAGTGCGTTTTGTGGAAACTGTTTATTCTTAAATTCATTAAAATTACACAATTTTAAAAATTGTATATCACTAAAATTTTTAAATCTATTATTTAGTTGCCCAGTGATATTGTCCAAAATTTCGATAAAAAGTCTTCGATATGAAGTTCTACGATCCACTATAAATTCAGTTCGTATTCTTTTTCTTTGTGGCTCTAAATTGTCACTACTAGTTTTCTCCCAGAACTTTTCAAATTCATTTCTTTTGTTACAAATTAAATTTTTGAATTCTTCAATTTTCTTTACACAAACTCCAACGTCATTTGATTTAATTTGCAAAATATTGAATAAATTGTCAGTAAATGGGAATATTTCGGAGAAAATATTTAACAAAAAATTAAAATCAAAGTCTCTTTTCAATGAATCAAAGTAACCTCTGGATCCATTCAAAGTCTCAGTGTCCCAATCATCTTTGCTTTGTAAAATATTTTCAAATAAATCAATTAGAGGCTGTCGATATTCAGATACAGTTTGTACTAGCCTCCCATTCGTGTTGGAGCAACTCTGGGTAGTCCCTTCTGTACTTCCAAATCTAAAGCTCGTGTCCATTTTGATGATTTTGAAAAAAAGGCAGCCATTCCACTAATACTTGAAAAAAATACTTTGCACTCTTTAAGACACGCTGCAGATTGAGCAAGAATTAAATTTAATCGATGCGCAAAACAATGTACAAATATTGCATCTCTTTTACTTTGGCCTGCAGGCCCCCCAATTCACCAGCCATTACAGCGGCCCCATCATAACTTTGGGCGATAAGTTTAGCACCACACTGTAGATCATCGACTATCTGACAAACTATAGCATATAAAGCTACGGCCGTTCTCTGCGTTGTTACGTCTAAAAAGCGCTCTTGGACTTTCCCATTTGGATTTATGTAGCGTACTACGATTGACAACTGACTAATATTCGTAATATCGGTTGTTTCATCTAACATAATTGCAACAAAAGGAGCTTTTTTTGTTTCTTGCTTGATCTTTTCTAAAACAATATTGCTTATCGACTGAATCAAATGATTTTGAATATGATTTGATGTACAGCGAAATACCGTGGAGTGTTCCAGATGGTTACTTAAAATTGTATCATATTTTGCTAATAAATCAACTAAATTGACGAAATTGCCCCTATTAGCAACGCTCCGAGATTCAGTATGACCTCTAAAACTAAGTTCATTTCCGCCGAGAAAACAAACAATGTCAATAAGTCTTTTATACACTTCTCGATTTTTTTTACAAGTTCATTATGCTTACGGTCACTTTCTTTCAACTGCTGATCTAATGAATGCTCAATTCGTGATTTTCCAAATGTTTTTCTTTTAGTACCGCTCGCAAATGAGTTTCACGCTTACCATGCCTCTTTGTCACTTTGTGAATATTGCTTAAATCTGAAAAACCATTTTTATTCCAAACACCTTTTTCATTTGTGAAAAGTACACATGGCCAACAAAACAATTTACACAAATATTTACAACCCGTTAACCACTGATTAGCACTGTACATTTCAATCTTAAAGTACCTATAGCATGATTTAACTTTCGTTTTTAAAAGTTTTAAATCAGGTGTTTGTCTCCCGTTTCTAATAATATCCAGTTTATCTTGAAACGAATATGTTGAAAATCCCCTTTTCAACAAATTGCACACCACACAAACGCAAATAATATTTTCCACAGTGCTAGGACCAGCTTCCATATTGAATAAGCAAAAGTTGAGAATAATACGAGGAAGATTAATATTAAGTATAATATTAAAATCGAGATTAAAATCTATAAAACAAGACGCATTACTATGCTATACGGCTCAGATATCAAGAGTATGAAGTGGGGATGAGATGCTTTTCAAGAAGTTGCTTATATCGAAGTCGCGCGAGTTCTTATTCGCTCGATTAATCGAGTGCGTCATCGTTACGGTTTTATCGTGCAACATTATCTCAGCTGTTGAAATGCAGGGCCGTGTCTATTGAAATTCGGTAAAAGTAAATTTTAATGATTAATGTATGTGATAAATAATAATTAGGTTCTAATTGTGTGTTTTTTTTAATAATCCCAAGGGAAGCACTGCTACCCTTGCTTCCATGGACCAACCGCCCCTGAATAACAAAAATATCAATTAGCAATATTTTTTTTAATAATTGAACAATCAAAAGTCGTTTCTTTTTGCAAAGAACCACAAGTATACAGAAAGGTTCATTTCATGACTCATGACAATTTTAAGTAGTTTTGTCAGTTAGTTGTTGAGAAATTAATTGGCAAATACCATTATATCGAAAATGATGTACATATTTTACATTATCATTATTTACAACAGTAGCCCCAAGACAGATCCTTGGGGCAAGCCATATTTAACGCCGCTAACAACTGAATTATCTGTATTATTGACATACGGTTTTCTATTTCTTAAGTATGGTTTAAATACCAAGGTATAAACTTTATACTATACCTACGTACCTATATAAGTTACTAATGCTCTAATCCCTTTTACATTTTCAGCACTGGAAAAGGTAAAACTGAAGATGGAAAAAGAAGGTCATAAAGTATTTGCATACCCGGTAGATGTCACAGACAGAGAGTCGGTTTACAAATACGCCAACATTGTAAAAGCCGATCTTGGGCCCGTTGAGGTTCTGATAAATAATGCTGGGATTGTATGTGGGCAAACATTGCTGGATATTCCTGATTATATGATTGAAAAAACTTATAAAGTGAATATACTCTCACATTATTGGGTAAGTACTGTACTGCAATATTAGTACTGCTGCTGAAAATTCTGCTGTTATACTAGAAGACAGATGTAGCAATAAAGAAAATACTTTTTTATTTTCAACAATAATTGTGGTTTCAAAATTATTTTAAATTTCAATTTCGTTGTGCAAGTAGGGTAACAGTGGCGGTTCGTCGGCCAAGAGATAGGGAGGTCAATTAGAAAAGTTTACTGTATTATCTACCTTTTAAAGTGATTTAAATTCCAAGTCGATCCTCCGGTCTTTTTGAGATGCAAACTGGTCAATTACTTTTTTCATTAAATTCTTTTATTTTCTTTATTAATGCCCTTTCTATGGTAAGCATGGCTAAAGAAGATAACCTTTCCTGACCCATGGTATTTCTTAAAAATGTCTTTATTCTTTTTAAGGTGGAAAAACAACGTTCACTTTCGACGGTAGTCATAGGGAGAGTACACAAGATTTTTAACAGTTTGACACTTTCAGAAAAAGTATTGCACAAATTATTAATAAAAAGCTGTAACAAAGCAACTACACCTTCACTATTGGAAAAATCTTCTCGGCTATATAATACTTCTAATTCAGTTTTAAGTTTCAAATGATTTATGACTAGATACTCCGTTTTAACTAATTTAAACATATCTTGAGGAAAGCTTTTTTTATAATTTTTAAATCGATCTGTGAAATAACTGAGACACTGCTAAATAATTACTGAAGCCAAACCTGTTTTTGATCTCAGATGTAATTATATCACAAACTTCTAATGAAATTCTTCTTTTTGATTCTTCCGTTTTACATCTCTGGGCAGATTGCATGGATGTCTCCTCCAAATAGTTATTCAAAATTTTATTTCTGATGACTTCAATTTTACTATTAAAAACGCCAATACACTTATTTACTGTTATGACATCGATATTACGTTTTTTGTAATTGATTGAACAATATATCACAATGAGGCATAACTAAATGAAAAAAATTTAACTAGTAAAGAAAATGTTCATTTTGTAAGTAGTTTTTTAAACCAATAGCTTGGTTTAGAGTGTTGTTTTCTGATTCATTATCAATGATTTTTTCTAAACAATCTAATAATTCTGTTCGATAGGTATAAACAGTCTCTATGCACTTTGTATTAAAATTCCATCGTGTTGGAGCCGCTTTAGGTCATCTCACCTTAACAACATTATCTAACACGGCTGTTCTTTTTGGCGATTTTCCAAAGAATGAAGAAAAGCTATGTAAATTAGCAAAAAAATTTGTATACTTTTATCCTGACTTGATGCTTTATGTAAAATTAAATTTAGTTGATGAGCGTAACAATGAATAAAATTTGCTGAAGAGTAACTTTTTTTTAATTAAAAATACCTATTAACTTCTTTTTTCTTATTAAGAGATGTTTGCTTTATCGTCATATTAGGTTTTGGACGGCCACCACCTTTGAATTTCACTCGGTCTGCATAACCCAACTTATGTCCATCTTTCAGTTTTAATATATTTTGTACAACACTCATATTTAATTGTAAACACCAAAAACACTGTTTTACTTAATTTCAAGACAAGTAGAGATTTACTAATAAAATGTTCACAAATAAAAACATTAGAAACAACGCGACAGAATTTACCGACCAACGCGTATCTAGTCAGCATTAAGACTGCCACGAAGACTGCTCTAGTGAACTTCGTGCGTTACCGTTTCCTTGTGTCAGGGACATTGTCCCCGCCAGTGTTTTCTGTCTCTTTTGCTTTCTGACGATTCGCGCATAAGTCTATTTCACTTTAATTCGTAGTAAATTCGGCTTTGAGGACACGTTGTGGATTGACCCAAGATTTTTAAATTCTAAAAATGAATAATGTAATGAATATGAATGTAGAGCTCGGTGCTCGGAGGGGATATGATATCCTGCGATCTAGATATTTGAATAGTATTGTGCATAGAATGAACTAGAAACTTTAATATATTTTTTAAGAATATTAAAAATATATATATATATATATATATATATATATATATATATATATATATATATATATATATATATATATATATTTTTTTTTAACTTCAGAAAATGAATAGCTCTATTTTTTTATTTGTATGTGGGAGGTCATTGACCAAATGACCCTATAGAAGAACCGCCAGTGTAGGGTAGTATCGGTTTCGGTGAAGGTATAATCTCTTGCACTCTTTAAATTCCTAAACCTAAAAAATACATACCGATGGATAAAATCATCATTTAACCTTGTTGGGAACTAAAAGTTTTTTAAATATCGACAAGAGAAAATGCATCCAACTTAGTCCTATTCCAGAATAGAATTAACCATATACATATTTTTTTAGACGACAAAAGCATTTCTACCGGACATGTTGAAGAGTGAAAATGGCCATATAGTTACCGTCGGGAGCTTAACTGGGCTTTTGGGCACTTATAAATGTACTGACTATAGTGCAACCAAGCATGCCACTGTCGGATTCCATGAAAGTTTATTAACAGAGTTAAAAGTAAGCACAATAGATTTAATTATTAATTACTTTATTGATTACCTTATTGATAAGAAGTTAATTAAAGCAAGCAACAATGCATACACATCACACTTTTTGATTCATATGAATCGGAATTTGTTAGTGATAACAATATTTTGGAAGGTGCCTCAAGGGTCCGCCTTAGCGCCTTTGATGTTTAAAGTATATATGAATGAGTCTCTTTCTATTTATTAAGTGCAAAATATTTTCACCCACAAAGCTGTAATACTGTAAAATTTCTTGCAATAGGAGAAGACACACATGTTATCAGAGCGATTGCAGTTTCGCATGGTGTTGATAGATACTGACGATATTTTGTTTAAAAGGAACTTTTGATTTTAGACTCATGGCCATAATAAAATTAATATGACTTTGATATGCCCATACTTTATCAACACAGGCATGTTTGATGGATGTAAACCAAAAAAATATAGAGATGTTGGAACCACGAGACGTCGCGAAAAGGATAATTACTGCAATTAAAAAGGGAAGAAGTTTTCGTTACGATGCCCGGATTAATGAGATACATCCTACCGCTTAAAAAGTAAGCGAGAAATTGTCATCGAATGTACATTATTAAAAAAAATATATGTACATATGTTACTGTACTCTCAAAACTCTTTTTTATTTTTTAGTTACATACCGGCCAAATTAGGTTGGGCAGTGATGTATAGGGTAATACAGGGTCCACAGTCTATGATGGGGATGAGGAATTTTCATGAAGTAGAAGCCGCCTAGGACACGTATTTTTTTAATAGATCTTATATTTTTTAAATTTTTTATACAAAATATTTCGTATTTATATAAGTAGGTACAAAAGTGATTTTAATTTTAAACAGAAATAATGTATGTAATAATTTTTAGTAAATCGATGTTAATTTTATTGGTTTTTTCTTCACTGAACGACTGCTTACGACCGACATATAAGACTATTTCGCAAATATACGCTCATAGATTCCAAATTCCTATCACGCGACAGCAAATTGTAGCAAGCATGAAAGTTGAAAAAATATATCAAGATTTGGTTAGGTTAGTTTTCTTGTGAGTGAGTCCCAATAGACCGTTCACTGCGGCCATCAGAAGGCCTATTTTGGCACACACCTAGTTATATTTCAACCAATAAGTTTAGTCTCTTAATGAAACTGATCACTTTATTGAGTGAAAATGTGTCCAGGTCCTCTGACAGCAGTTGCCCTTTGATAAATATTGAGAATCGGATCCTCTCTACAGCGAGACAGGTGCATAAGATGTAGCCTGCCTTCTCATCATCCTCCAGGCATATACGGCACTCGGCGTTTTCCGCTAGGCCGAGTTTATGCAGATGATAGTTTAGTCGGCAATGCCCGGTATATAGGCCTGTTAGAGTTTTCAGTTTTACCCTGTTTAACTCTAAAAGTTTCTTAGCTCTTGATTTCAAAGGGTATTTTATAAATGCCTTCGAATGAACTAATCCTGGTAACTCTTGCCAGTACTGGAGAGTTTTCCCTTCAGCACAGGTTGAGATAGCCATCTTAGCAATACTTCAAGATATGCCAAGTATCGGTTCTGGTCCGATGATTCGTGATCCCGCTCCTTCTCTGGCCAACGAGTCGGCTATTTCGTTTCCTTCCATACCAGAGTGGCTGGGTATCCAGACCAGAGTCACTTTGTTGTTTTTGCTCAAATGATTTAGAGCCTTCTGACAATTCCATACCGTTTTGGAGCTACATCGGTAGTAGCCAAGAGCTATTATAGCTGCTTGGCTATCTGAGAACATTTTTATCGATCTGCGTGTAAGATGTATATATTCCAGCCTTCGCACACACAGTTCAATGGCATGAACCTCAGCCTGAAAAACAGTTGAATGAATACCTAGTCTTGAGGATATCCTCACCCTTGGTCTGTAGCTATGTACTCCGGCTCCTGTTCCCTCGGGAGTTTTGGAGCCGTCTGTAAACCAGCAACTGTTTGCCCTTAGTAGGTCGGCTTTATTCCGATTTCACTCATCTCTTTCCGGAGAAAAGATGTTGAAGGTCAGCTCGTAATTGGTCATGGTAGACATAGTATCCGAGGGCATTCCCAGGATGCTGTGATTCTCTATATCATCCAGCAACCTGTTCCGCTCCATGATGCTAGTGTGCGGCATATTAATGGCCTCTTGTTGCAGTCTGTAGGTTACCCACTGGCCTCTCTCACCAAATATATATGAAGAGAGGGTAAATCCAGGAGGATTTCCATTGCAGCTGACGATGTGGTGCTAATTGCTTCCGTTACAGTCATGCATGCTAATTTCTGCAGTCCAGAGAGTTTGGCTTTAGCCGTCCGTTGTGATCCTTTCGGCCACCAAACAATGGATCCGTATGTTATCATTGGTCTGATGACCGTGATATAGATCCAGTAAATTTGTTGGGGACCCACGCCCCAGGATTTGCCACAAATACGACGGAACAAATTTATCAAGACTCTCACAAACAGAAAAGCTCCGGGATCTGATGGTATCGATCATAAACTACTTTTAGAATCTGTCGAGAAAGGGTATTGTTCAACTTACACATATCACCAATGCAGTGGGGCGGTTGGTGAAATTTGGGCTATGTGATATCTTAGTATTGGAGCATACGATTTAAGCATTTAGGCATAACTACCAATATTAAATGAAGAAATTTTGCAAAAAAAAGTTGCGATTGAAATTTGCGAAAAAAAGTTGCATGAGTAAATAAGGTGGAAAATACAACATTTCAAATTTAATAAAAAATATAAATTTTTTACAAAGTTGCACCTTTTTTGAAATTTGCGCAGTGAAAAATGAATCTAAAATAACTGGAATACCGTAAAACAAATTCCTTCACCTTGTAAGTAACTCAACAAGATACACCCCTCTTAAGGGAATTACGACAACTTTACAACGACATCGTACCCACAGTGCATTATATCAGAGATACCTCACAAAAATTTTACGAATTTAAAATCTCTGATTGTCCACTAACAGCCAACATTACACAAATAAAGGAGTATAATGGGCCATTTCGAATAAAATACAAACTACCGTACCAAACGTTTCAGACAACATATTTAGATCATGTACCTCCCAAAAAAAAAATGGAAGGACACGCCCACATTATAAAGGGGGCACCAAAATTCAAACTTTTGTTCTCTCCTTTCCCTTCTGTTCTTTCGTTTTTGTTATCAAAATTTATTTCAAATTATATAAACCAACCATCAGTAAATTATGGCACATTATTATATACAATAAATATCAATATACTCAAAAATAAGCGGAGTTAGACATTCCCGCTCCCCACTTCCGTATTGTTTAGTTGTGAGCTTTTAATGTGCAGTTTGGCTCGTCGTAGCATTATTAAAATTCAAAATTGGTATACTCAATTTTTTACAATTTAAATCTTTTTATTTTTGCATCGCTTTAAGTTTATATATCTACGGCGCATGCTTTCGCATGCGTCGTTGTTATTATACAATTTAAAATGTTTATATTTTAGGTGTTGTGTTACTGCTTAATATTTTTAATTCTAAGCCCGGACCGTCTCCGCTCCGTCCGACCTAACACCTGTCCCCTCGCCAACATACACGGGGAACCTAGATCGGCAACGGACCGGGTATCCGTCGAGGGCAATATACAATCTGTTTATGTTTTATTGTTGATAAAATTGTATTAAATTGGGGTGCGAGTAGGTTGAAGAAAGATACCTAATCTATTATTACCCTGACTAGTCTGCAGGAGAATATTGTTCAGAGAAATCGAGATTGGGCAATTAATTCCATAACTTCCTTGTTCATAGTAGAAAGGATGTCTGCTGAATTCTATTCTTACTGGGTGGAAGATGGTTTTTAATGGTGAAACCATTTTAAACGCAAGGATGATGATACGATTGTCTCTAAATGATTAGTCTCCCTCCCGCAAAAGCTAACTTTGGTGGGTCGTATTATTGTTAAATATACTAGCAAAATAAAGTTCTACCAGCAAAAACAGACGGTTAATCAAAAAAATAACTTGTAATTTTTTTCCGGAAGAACAACTCGACAAGATGTACTTTCATTTCAATCCAAATTTAACTTTACGTGTATATAGTATGTGATATAGTGTTATGTTTGACAAACGATCCAAAGTAGGCGATTTCCGTAAACGTTTCGATATGAATTGGTGCTTAAAGTTTAGGTCTTTACGCCATTATAAATGACTTACTAATGTTGCTAAGCAAACATTTAAATTGGTTGTGTTGCATTCCCTTAAAAAACAGAGTACCGGCACAATGAAAGTAACTCGTTAGGCAACCAGTTTAACATGGCTGTATTTTTTTAAGCAACCTTGTTCATTTGGTAATAATCTATTCCCTGACGCTTCACATACTAATGGGGGTTACTACAATGTAATGGGGTTACATTCTAATGGAGTTAATTTCTTTAACAGGGTTACATTAAAATTGATTTTATGCTAATAATTTCTGGATGGGTAATTGAAACAAACAAAAGTGGTAGTACCTACAAGTTTTTTAGAATGTGAGTCTAATTTTTTTCCTCGTCGATGACAAACTCTTCGTCTCCCATCGCCAGCCCACAAGCAGCTGAGGAATTTATCACTCAATCCGATTGAATTCTTAATCCTACTGGGCACGATCTTAATATCATTCAAATCTTATCTCGCTGTTCCTCCGAGTCAGTGGCAAAATAAGTCAGGATCAGCACGATCGAAGACCAATGCAGAATTCCTCGAGATTTGCAACTAAAAGAAAGAAATTGTAGTCCATAAATAGTCGGTATGATCCGATAATGAATAAAAGACGGTTATTTTCACTTGTCGACGTTTCGATTAATTTTTCAATTTCTTCAGTACTTAAGTAAAACAAATCTCAAATAATCACAGATGAAAATGTCGTAGTGATAAAAATAACAGTTATATTAAGCAATGTAAACATTCAGAATGTAATAATTATTGAAAATAAATTTCGATATAAATATCACTATATTACTTAAGACAATGACTATTTATGGACCAATATTTACATATCGTTAGTAAAATATATCAACAGATCAATACATCAACAGATCAAATGTATCAAAATAAATCAAATGTATCAAATTTATCAAAATAAATGAAAAAAAAAACCAAAGGAAAACCACTAGGTTATGCTCAAGCAGGCAGAAACAATATCTGCCCCCCGGTTTAATGCACTGACCTAGCCTAACCAAAATGTTATTACTGAAATGATGCCTAACAGTAAAAAATCAACTAAACTAAACTAAACTAAACTGAGATAATAGAGAAACTGCTATCTTAGTGATAAATAAATTAGATTTATTTCATTGTTATTCTCAACTGAAATTAAATTTATTGCCAGTTACTGATTAATATATAGGTACATTGACATTTCATTTTTAAAGTTTTTTAGTCAGTTGTTTAATATTTATAGGTATAGCATTATAAAGTTTAGAAATGTTGTAACTAAAAGATCGTTCATAAAGACTAGTTTTATGAGAGTGAGGTGTTATGTAATTTCTATTCTATAATATTAATATTATGAATATCTGACCGAAAGCGAATTTTGTCATATAGGTATGGTGGTATCTTAGTGCAAATTAATTGATGATACAAACACAAAGTTGTAACTTTAGCCGATTGTTCATATTCAACCATTTTAAATCCTTTAGTTTATGTGATATATGGTCTCTGCGACGTAATCCAAATATATATCTAAGGCACGAATTTTGAGTTCTCTGTATTCTATTTTTAGTCAAAACATCAAGACAAGGATAATAAACGGGCGCACAATAGGAAAAATTTGACAATACAAGCGATTCACATAATAATGTTTTTATTTTCTCGGATAGATATCTTCGGTGCGGATAAAGTAATTTTAATGCCAAATAAGATTTTTTGTATGCACTTCGTGACTTGTGTAGTGTATCTACATGTGTTATCAAAATTTAAACCCAAATTACTAGAAGTATTTACAATCGGTATATTGGTGTCATTTACTTTTACAATAAAATGTTCAACGATTCAAGCAATAGTTAATTTATTTCCAAACAAAATTAATTTCGATTTAACAGGATTTAAAAACAAAAACTGTTCTTTTGAAACCTTTTCAATAATTTTAAGATCTAAATTTATTTTCTCGGCTGCTTCTACAGACTTATCCTTATCAAATGATAGGTACAGCTGTGTGTCGTCTGCATACATGTGTGATTTACAATGTATTAGGTTGTTGTAAAAACTGCTGGTGTAAATACTAAATAGCAGAGGCTCTAATATTGATCCTTGGGGGACGCCTACTTTAAGCGAGCGCACAGTTGAACATTTATTGTCTATTTTCACCATTTGGCTTCTATTATTCAAGTAGTTTTCAATCAGATTAACTGCATTTTTACCCAAACCAATAAAGAACAGCGATAAGTAAACGATGTTGGAGGGTATCAAAAGCTTTAGTAAAATCTAACAGTACTAAGGCTGTAATTTTGTCACCATCAGATGCCTCCAAGATATCATCTGAGACTTTCAACAAGGCAGTTGTGCAACTGTGAGCTCGCCTAAAGCCAGATTGGTGAGTAGGTAGTATATTGAAATTTTGTAGATGTACCATTAATTGAAAATACATGACTCTTTCTAAAATTTTTGATAAAGTTGGTAGTATACTGATAGGACGTAAATCTTTAGGTAACGATGGATCTGAGACTTTGGGAATGGGGATTATATAAGCTTGCTTCCACAGATCAGGAAAAGTATTTGTTAGTAAACAGCTATTTATTATATGCGTGATATAAGGTATGATATGCGGACAGCAGTACTTTAACATGACCAAATTAATATCATCTAACCCCATTGCATGTGTCTTAATTTTATGTATAATTTCTAATATTGCATCATCATTTACTAAGTTAATATCAAAGTTAGTTGGTATATTATTGAAAGTATTATTGTTATAGTAATCTATTAAGTGACTATGGTCATTTATAGTGTTAGGGTGCTTTAGGTGTAATGGCAAGTCAGAATACTTCTGTTTATTTATATTTAAAGATTTTAGTTCATTCCATATAATTTTAGAATCATTGGTTCCAAATTTAAAATTAAAATATGCCCTTTTCTCATTTCTTATAGCCACTTCAGTATAATTCCGCAATTGTTTATAATAGCCCCAATGTGCTGTTTTTTTCGTATTTCTATATTTTGATTTAGCTTTGTCTCTTAGCGATATTAGAAGTTTGATGTTGTCAGTTACCCATGGTGATCGTGGTTTTGTTATTTTAATAGTCTTATATGGTGCATGCAAATTAAACAACTGAATTAAACAATCGTTAAAAAAATTTTTAATGTAATTCTTGTATACCTATCATCATCCCTTTACCTTACACGGCCACCCCCTCAAAAAAATCCAAATAACAAAGAGGGTCGAGTGATACATCTTTCGAAAGGTCTTTTCAATTCTCTACATAACTGTATATTTTTCAAAACTTTTATCGATTCGTTCCTGAGAAATGATTCTTTCATTATTTTAGGTTCGGGAAATAAAAATAAAAGAAGCAGTTTAAATTATCGTATGTATTGTTTAAAATGACCCCCACCGACTTCCATACAGTAGTATAATCTGTCTTGAAATTCTGTACGAACATTTTTGAACACATCTGGAGACAATAAACGGCATTCTCGAACAATTCTTTCACGTAACTCTTCCAGAAATGCGGGTTTTGTTGCAAATACCTTCGATTTCAAATGTCCCCAGAGAAAGAAATCCAAGGGAGTTAAATCGGGTGACCTAGCGGGCTACTCCACAGGACCTCTTCTTCCAATCCATCGCTCAGAAAACCGATTATCCCAAAATTGACGGACTGCTATAGCAAAATGTGGGGGTGCCCCATCCTGTTGAAAAAACAGTTCGATCTCTAAAAGATTATCGTCTTCTTCGAGGATTTGGGTAATCATTGGGTCGATGTTATTTTCTAACAGATCGAGGTACCTTTCGCCATTTAAATTGTCAGGAATAAAAAACGGCCCGACAATGTGATTCCCTAAGATAACAGCCCAAACATTTAACTTCTGAGGCCTTTGGGTATGAGTTTTTATGAACAAATGTGGATCGACTCCCCTTGCCATTTGAATTTTTTGAGGGGGTGGATGTGTAGGGTAGAGGGATGATGATAGGTATACAAGTATTACATTAAAATATGTCCCCCTTGGAAACAAGGTCGACGTGTTTCACCAATTTTTTAAAACATTTTTATCTCCAAGGTTATTCAGGGTGACTACTTTTGTTTGGGACACCCTGTATTAAAAATATCATTACAATCACAACTATAGATTTTAAGAAAAAATATGTTAGTACCAGTTATGGGACGTTTGTGTGATGACACTCAGCCATTTTCACTTCCTAAAAGTATACAGGGTGGCCTAAAATAATAATAATGCAGGAGTGGAAGGAGGCCACAAAGAGTTTTCAAAAAATGTTCTGATATACATGGCATTCCATTTAAAAAAATGTTAGTTGACCCTGTAGAATCGTCTTGGCTCACTCTGTATATTCGACAATAATTTCCGTTTTGTTTAATTTATTTATGTCTTTAAATCAATTTTCTAGCTATCATAGACCTCGATATATCGAAGTTAGACGCACTATTGCTCCACCCTGTATAACTCCGAATTATTCAAAACCGCGGATTAAGGTTGTTGCGGACTTGTCTATGAGTTACATAAAAAGAAATTGATGCAGAGTTTAGTCAAGTTGGTTTTGAACATGTGGAATTTGGGGTTTTCGCTAAAAAACGTGGGTTATAGACTACTGTGTGGTGGGGAGGGCTTCCTTGGTGTAACTTCTGCATTTTTAAATATTAGTTTTTTTTTGTTTTAATAAGTATTTGAGGGAACCAACAACACTACTTGATAACTATTTTTTACATTCATAAATCCTCTTTTTAATTGTTTTTATTTGGTACGGATCTTGTTAACAAAAATCACTGCTCGACACTGTTTTCAATAGCATATTTTTTATCTAGACACATACTTAGTCAAAAAGTTTACAATATTTATTCACGTTTCACACAAGAACTAACTTTCTCTCATTTTCTAGGTTGATTTACGTCAATTTTTCGAGACTTTAAATTAAACACAAATAAAAGAATAATTAAATAAATATTTAATTTATCATAAATACGGTGTTTAATTTTAACAAATATTATACAAACAGCGCTGATCAACATGTTGCTTATCATGTGAAGAAAAATAATGATAATAATTTGCACAACCATTTGAAAGTTAAAGGAGTGTAGTTGACAAATAAATAATTTTTACTGCTATTGATTCAAGCACATGATCAGCATTTCAACGGTAGCCATACCGTAATTAAGTATTAGATGATAATTTTATATAGTGTTAGCCATAACATTGTATAAATATATCATCTAATCTCATTTTTTTGTTATTTCTTTGGTTATTGCAGACTTACCAGGCAGAGGGGAGGAAAAATTATATAAATTATATAATTACCCCACACATACAGAACATACACATATATACATACAGGCATGTATATGCATACATATACATAGAAAATACACATATATACACAAACACAAATGCACATGAACATATTAATCAATCATACTATATTTGAATATTCATTGAGTAATAGCACTAGTTTAAATAATAAATAATATAATGTATAGTCGGTACATATATAGAAAAAGAGGAGGGACATTATCCGTAGAGAATGAAAAAGAAGTCGACACGATGTATGTTATGGTACTCCCAACATAGTATGTATAAATCTCTTTTGAGTTATAAACAGGCGGGAACAGTATGAGTAACCAGTCCAAAACATTACTCCATAATATAAAATTGATTATATATGGGATACAAATTTTTAATGAATCGAGATAGACTTGTTGTTTTATGAATATGCAAGCATAAATAGCAGAATTTATTTTTACAATCAGACCACATATATGGACTTACCAACTCAAGGCATTTTGTACTGTGATGCCCAGGAGTTTTGTTATCTTTGAATTTGGAATTTAAATAAAATAAATAGTGCGTATTTAGAGTTTATTCCAATGACTTCGTGGTCATTGGTGCATTAATTTTCAATGGGATAATGGACAAACGTGAGCCAATAAACACGATCCGCCTCTATCTATCTACGAATTGCTGTTGGACACTCGACAATAATTACATCCTTCTGTCACAAAGTAATTGTTTTTTATAGCTCCAAGCCATTCAGTTACCTGATAAAAACCTCAATCGATGGGTTTTGGACTTTTAACCGATTAAAAGGACATTCTGTATATTCTTGTACTTAGTAAAATTTAAGTAGTATCGTTCATCTGGTTCAATTACGTAATTATCATGTAAATATTAAAATATTTTATTACTATTTTTAGTACTTATATGGTTTAATAATAAATATTTGTAGATTATAATCTACTTGTACAGACGTAAACACAACGCAAACTGGTTTTATTACACGACATCTAAATGTACTTCCGGATACTGAAAAGTCCAAATATTTTCATGAAATACAAAATTTTTTGCTATTTTCTATCATTGAATTCAATTACTGTTGATATTCAGATATTCGCGAAAACAAATTTTTAGAAGTTTTACACAATAGCATATTCTAAATGCCTAAACCATTTGCTCTTCAGCTAGCCACGATTTCTCCAAAATTCGTTCGTAGAAAACGCCACCTACAATTCTGTAAAAACTAAATATGTATAATATCCCAGAACAGAACTGAAACGCATGAATTAAAAACAATACTTCACACTGCAATCCTCGTTTCCACATCTTAGCTTTTCTTGTGATACGCTAGAAATTATTTGTCGTTAATTTTGTTGATAGGCTTAACAGCGTCCTTGGCTAAATAATTATCAGATTTCCTAATCTTCAACCTTTATTTTTGTTAAACATATAAACAGACAAAGCTTAATTAGAAGCAAATAATAATTTTTGATATAGAATATATGTTAAATATATTCCAGCTGTCTAAAATTAAGACCTAGTACGCCTATTCTGACCAAAAGGGCAGTAGAAACACGAGAATGCAACCGTGGAACTAGACAATGAACTTTATTAACAAGGGACGGATAATCAATGTTTTCATTTATTAGATTCTTTAAAAAGCAGCAGAGGAGCCTGATTTACAACATTCATTTTTTTCGTTGGCATAAAACAACAAGCGTGTTAACTAACCGATGTTATGCGATTACACTGGAAGAGTTCAATGGTGGCGAGTAATACTCTAGTGAATAATTACTCCAGCGTGTAGCCAGTATCGCCCTGTATAATTTAACACACATAAATTTTAAAATAAAGAAGGTTTAGTGCCATATCCCCAAAAAAACAACTATGCAGCTACGGACACGTGTTTCTTTATTTTATTTTGACCCCAATAAATCTATATTATTTTGTTTGTATTTGCCAGATGGAAACGGGCAGTACACATAGAGTTCTGTGTGTTGACTGTGCTCATCGAGGCCCCAATTGTGGCACATGGGAACATGAAGGCACTAATTGAGTACTGTGTACTGTACTTTCCAGCTTTATTTTAGTTCTTGTTCCTGATCTATTCCATCCTAGATCCAATTCTTTAGCTACGTTACGCTGATGAGGAGCAATAACTCCGAAACACGTGTCCGTAGCTGCATAGTTGTTTTCTTGGGGATATGGCACTAAACCTTCTATATTTTATTTTGACCTCAATAAATCTATATAAATTTTAAGATCGTCTGCAAAAAGTAACTGGTGATAACTAATTATTGACGTTATATTATTTACGAAAGTCTGGGAAATGTGCCATAAGATTCTATTTCAACTTTAACTTGTCAAAGCCAGAGCTCGATTAAGATATAGTGGACCTTTTGTATATGAGGTATAAGGATATAAACATCACCATACTTTCTTAATTGTTATTTTCACAAGAAGCAAAAGTAGTAATCTCATAATTATCATAAAAAGTGATTTTCTGTTGTGTATTCCGCAGGCGGTAATTCAATAAAACCATAAAATAAGTAAATATCCTTGGTGTTTTACATACCTAAAACGCCGAATAGAGTATAGCTAACAATATAAATAAACGATCGAAATGTTTGCGTTTGGCATTTCTTTTAATTAATATCGACTATAATAAAATTCTTCTATATGAAACCATTAAAATCAATAGGCATTAAACTAATCGATTTACACCTTAAAAAAATAATAAAAGATTTATTGTTAAATATGCTGATGCCTTTTCAGTTAGTTGTCAAATTGAACTTGGCATTCCACAAGGTAGTGTCCTCGGTCCACTCATTTTGCATCTATATGTCAACGAGTTGATTGACGACCTATTCAAGTGCCAAGTAGTTAAACTGCGAAATGCAAAATGCGAAAACTGACTATGCAATAAAAGTTTTTAAACAGTCATGCAATAAAATCTAGATTATTATTAATATGTATATTTAAAACGTTGATTTACAATTGTTATCTTCACGCAAAATAACATATGATAAACTTGCAAATGGTGCTGTAATAAGTACTTAAACAAATAAAAAAAAATATATATTGGGTTTTCATTTAAACAGATATAGCATAGTTTTTAATTAAATTGGTTGTCTTATTCACGTAAAACCATATGTACAAGGTAAGTCACATAAATGTTAACCCCCTGTTTTTTGTTATTTTTAACCCAAAAAAAATGAACTCAAACGAGTTTTAACAATCATTTTATATGTCAACGTTTTTATAAACATGTGTCAAATATACAGGGTGGATCAAAAAGCGTGTTTTTTTAATTGTATGTTTTTGTATATTTGAAGTTCTAGATTTTTTCTCATTACAAATATATGTAGTTTTAGTATGACTGCTCCAGTAGATTTTGAGTTCGTACTAAAATTATTTGAGACAATTTGATACAATGTGGCTAATAATTTAATTAATGGCCAGGAAAACATGTGACTTGAAGAATAATTAGAAGAAAAAAATCGTTTATGGTTTTTATTCAAAACGTAAGATAATAAACGATGGCTGTAACAAAATGAAATTATCAAACGAACAAAAATAACATCACACTGCAATAACATAACAGATAAAAAACTGTTTTATCATGTTAGCAATATATATTATTTTCTATGCATTTGAAACATCGCCTTAACAAATTGGATCTCACTCTTTCAAACACCGCCTCAATATCATTAAACAAATTCATTGCCTCCCTTATACGATGTTTATGTTATTCAGTTTCCCCTGAGAGTTTTTTACTATAAAAATTATTTTTGAGGCATCCCAAAGATAAAAATCTAGGGGATTTAAATCGGAGATATTCAAGTGTTATTTGATTGCTGATGGCTTCTACCTTTCGTCTAGTTCAAATTAGAATTTGTAGTCTAAAACTCGTCAATTTATAGGAGCTGATTCCTATTTATAAGAAAATTATTCAAAACTAAAACTTAGGTATTTATTTTAATTACATAACACATGTCAGAGGTAATTAAATTAACTATTTGGCATCGGTTATGACAAGAATTAGTTGCTCAATTATTTAGCACTCTCTGTTAGAATTAATTACCAAAGCTGATGATATTTGCAGAAATAATCAGTAATATTAGAAACAATGATAGACAAATTTGCATATTTCATTAACAACTTAAATTACAGCTCTGTTGGCTATGACTTTTAGTTTATTACAACGTTTTTATTTTCATGTTCTACTTTTAAATTTTCTCATTTTCGTAAAACACGTTTATTTATTATACAGTAATTTTAGTAATTTATATTACTTGCGCATTTGCACCTATAATTTACTATTGTTTTGTTGTTTTTATTAAATATAAAGTTTGGTTTATTTTTTATATGTACAAGGTGGCGCGGAGAAAAAATTAGAGAGAAAGAACATTTTTGTACAAACATTTTTGAACATTTAACATTTTGTCTTGCCTGATTATTCGAAATAATTTTGTTTATAAGATTTGGTCAAATATCATATAACAGCAATAAATTGTAACTTTTAAAATGGAGCGCCCAATGTCACTATCATTTTTTCCTAATCTCATTTTCTAAACAAATATATAAAGTTCGGTACAGCAAATATTGGGACATCCACATTATCGACAAATATGCTCTGAGTCGCAAACTTCTTGTTTAAAATATCTACAGAACAATTCAAGGTTGTGAGATCGGGTAAAGAGGTGGCCAAAGAATCGATCACCTCTTCCTAACCACCCATATTCATGATTATTGCTTAAAATTTTTCTGACTGTTGAAACAGAGTGAGTATTGCTTTGTTCAAAAAAATCTTTCATTATCAACTTCATATGAGGAATGGGAATTTTCTGAGTTCTAATAGTTCAACACATCTATCAAAAATTGACCAACGAAAATTCAAAAAATTAGATTTTTTGTCCAAGCGAAAATAATTCTTTTGACTATTTTCACTTGTGGATATATTATTGGATTTGTCACGTGTGGTTCAATAAATATTTTACATAAAAATTAAGAATATTTTGTTTTTTTTGGTAAATAATTATAATAATTATATAACGTCATGATGACTAATGTAATCAATTATTAATTTTTAGCTTACAAATGAAAATTACAATTTTAAAAAAACTAATATAACTAAAATTCTGCAAAATGGGCTCCTCCAGAAGTACTTCTTTGATTATTTTCATCAGAAAGAACATCACAACTAGAGGTGACAGTAGAAGTAGAGACTATAGTAGTTAGAGTATTTCTTATATGTTTCCCTAATTGATCAGTAATACTCTCATCATGCTCGCCATCTAACTACAGATGACTTTTAATAGAATATACATTACTGTGACCAGTAATTTTTTTTTAGCTGCTGTTCTCCAACACCAGCTTTCGCGAAAATTGATATTGGTAGATGATTTTAGTGATTGGTTGAATTTTTTAACATATAATCCAACTCTTCAGCTGAATATTTTATCCATTAATTCATTTCATTCATTTCGACCGAAGTATTTTTTGTAGACCTAACTACTTGATTTCAATAAGGATTTGGTGTCAAAAACATTCGGTTCGTTTTAATATTTCCTCCTCTTTTGGAAATAAGTTTGTGGTCCAATCTAAATTAACAATCATAAGAATGGAATAATTTACCAGGAAGTGACAACTACATACCTCACAGGGCATAAATTATGATTCTCTTTATTGTCAGTAAGTCAATTGCTTGTAGAAAATAGCTTAGCTCCAGCTTATGCAGTTTAAGCAAAAATACTGTTATATTCCAATCTGCCAGTGGGAGTGTATTATTGCTAATTTTTTTTCCAAAAAAGTGTGTTAGACAATGTGTTCCTTCTCCACTTCGCCAAGCAAGTTCCAAAGATGCTATAAAAAAGAGTTTTTTCTACGCACATTCAACGGTATCTTCGTCAAAACTATGGACAATATTCCCAAACTCTCCTTCAAAAATAGCTGCAGCAATTTCAGTTCTTTTTTCCGAACACGCCTATAATTTTCTTATTATTGCATCTGTAGCCCCCCTCTTAGATTTAAAAACAATATCGCTAAACGGGTTTGTAACTTCATATTGTCCACATATTAAAATATAATTCTTGAACTAACTTCGCGGTAATGCATCAAATATGCTTTCATGCCTTCATGAAAACGGTGTCACAAAATTCTATACTCCTATATCAAAATATATTCGAGTAAATTGCAATAACTTCTGGTATTTTTATGAAGGTTTTTCCTATATATATAATCATCATTCGTCATTAAATTTCCTATTTATTGACATTGAACGGTCAGTCGGTTTTCCGTCAAATTACGATTACCAAGCTATTGAATTTCACCCAAAATATGGAAAATAATTTTCTAAAACAGACGTTGGTTACCTAAGATAAATGAATATTTATTACCATTGTTCGCATTATCCATAATAATTTTTCTTTATGAAGCCTTATCAACATCACAGGAATTATAATGCTGCCCAGTAGGCTGTTAATTTAAGATCTAGCAACCGTTAATGTACCTAGTTTGTCTTATTTTTGTTGAAAGTGATGAATTTTATTGAGACAAAATGATCAGAATAATCAAAATACTCATAATAATAGCTATTTGTATGACAAGGGAGAAAAGTGCATAATTTCCTCCCGCGGATAGTTTGAATCAATATCCAAGGGAGGAAATGGCACTTTGCTCCTGTGTAATACATATGATTTTTTCTACGACCATTTACAGTGTTCTACATTGGTTTTACATATATTTTATATTTTCTTATGCATGACAATCAAAAAACCAAATATGTCAAAATGTCATAGTAGGTATTTAGATAAGTAAATATTGTTAAAAATCAAGGTACATGGAACGTTGCTAAGGTTGCTTCTTGTTTTCAAAATAAACAAACCTCCAAAAAGTTTATAATAATGTATTCCGAATGTGAATATGAAGTTCCTCAAGATATTCTGGAAGAAGCAAACGTGGTTTCGTTAAATCTATTACCGTTAAAGTCTCGTGAAAAATATGAAAAAGAGTAACAGCTATTTAATTGTTGGATGGAGACTAGGCAAATAAGAAAAATATGTGAAGAAGTGGTCCTATTTTACTTTTCCAAAAAATGCGCCGATTTGAAGCCTTCAACATTATGGAGCAAATACAACATGTTGCGATCTACACTCCAAATTAAAGACAATATCGACATTAAGTTTCCTAAATTAGTAGCTTTTTTAAAAAGGAAATCTGCTGGATATAAAGCCAAGAAAGCTAATACTTTTTCAAGGAAGGATATTAACAAGTTTATTGCAGAAGCTCCAGATGAAACTTACTTACATATGAAGGTAAGATTGATCGTTATTGTTGAATAATAAATAAAAACGTAACGCAGCATTTTTTATTAGAAAGTATATATATGACAATTAAGTGACATTTTAGGCAGTTATCATAAGTGCATTTTCCTTTTTCAGGTTGTGCTTATATTTGGAATTGCTGGGGCATGCCGTAGCGATGAATTAGTTAAAATGGTACTTGAGGATATCAGTGATAAAGGCGATATTTTGGTGGTGCAAATACCTGACTCAAAAACTAATATCAAAAGGACATTTACAATAACAAATGAGATTTTAAACGGAGTATCTGTCTTGGATATGTATAGAAAATATCTGGACTGTAGGTCCCCTAAAACATGTCATTCTAGATTTTTTTGTAACTTATGCTAAAGGGAAATGTACAAACCAGGTAATTGGCAAAAACACAATTGCCAAAATTCCATACAGAATAGCAATATTTTTAAATTTGGATGATTCGAAAGGCTATACTGGACACAGTTTCCGCCGTACTTCAGCTACGATATTAGTCAATGCTGGAAGTGACATTCTCACTCTAAAAAGACATGGGGGATGGCGAACAAACGCAGTAGCAGAAGGGTACTTAGATGATTGTATTTCTAAAAAATGTGAGGTAGCTAGCCTAATAATTACGGGAGAAAGTACTACTTCAAGTACCAAAAAACGTTGTCTTGTTTTTGAAAATTTTGTTTCTACAAGTACTTCATCAGCGACCAAGACTTTGGAAAACAACAAACAGGAACTGATCTCCACCAGCAGAGCCAATATTTCTTCAGAGCAATCTCCATTAGTAATTTAACTAATTGTACCATACATTTTAACAATATTTAGTTACTGATGATAATTTAAACCTCGATTTAAACTGTTTTTAATTTTTATAAATAAAAATAAGTAATAGAAAATCTGTTTCAAAGAAAAGCATTCATTTCCAGGAAGTTTGTGTATCAATAAAAGAAGTCTATACACTACTATTACAGCTATTTGAAGTTTTTACTTGTTTGCTTCCAGAGGAAGCCAAAGTATTTTCCTCCCTAGGGAAGCAAAGTATTACTTTGCTCCCTGAAATGAGGGAGCAAAATGGTATTTTCTATGCAGGGAGTAGAAAAAGATTATGAGCATGAATAGGAAGCTCTAAAGTTGCCAGCGCTCCCTGTTATTCAAGATGATCTGTTAGTTTTGGTCTAAGAACATTTTATTTTACCATAATTACTTCCTCACCCCTCAAAATGAGGAAGTTATGTATTCGTGAACAAAATTTTGAAAATTTTTATTGCATTTCTGGACGAATCTCGACGAATTATGACGATGCACAAAATTTCAGATAATTTTTCTCAATGTGTCTGTGTGTCTGTTTGTGTGGTTCGCGATAGCAGCTACAGTTTTTGAGATAAAGTTTTCAAATTTGGTACACACATTCTAGAGGTCAAGGATGAGATTGGGTTCGTTGATGAGCAAAATCGGTTCCAATGTCTAAAAAAAATATTAGTGACATTCCACCAATGTGACTTTTTTGAAACGTCAAAATGTGACTTTTTCGAAACGTCAAATATGTCACTCTCTTGAAACGTCAAAAATTACTATTACTTTTATTATAAACTCCACTACACGTCGAGTTTTACTACGGTCAGGAAGTTCTGATCCCCAAGTAATAATTGGCAGCGATTTTTTATTAATGTTTTTAAACATATTTTTTTGAAATTCAATACTCAACGTGAAAAATAGTCGGAAATGTAGCTGTTTAAGAAGTTATATACGTGTTTTTGCTTTTACTTCCTTTGTAAAAGTATAAAAGTATAATTATAATTATTATCATATTTTTATACATTTATATTTTGTTGATGTTGATAAATTAGTCATGATTTTGTTCCATAATAAATGTATGTGTAACTTTGCGTCAACAAAGCAAATAGTAGGTAATCTTATAAGAATCAAAAATTTGTTTGGAAATTCTCTTTTCACAGAATTGATAATAAATGGTAAAACGTCAAGAAAAATGTCACTATTTATTTATATTGTTGTCTATCCCTTCTGAAAACTATATAAATCTTTTATTTCTCTTCTGCGACAGATAACTAGATAAAGATTGAATTACCATATTTATCTTAGGGATTTTCTGTTGTTGTGACTAAGAAGTTCTTCTAAAGAATTGATGCAATGTGGTTGTGTATGGAATTTTTAAAAAGTCATTAAAATCCATGATGGAAGAAGAAAGGAAATGTTATCAATTATATATTCGTACTTTTATAATTTTGATAAAAAAACCAAGACAACTGCATAATATAAAACATTTCGAGACACACATCTTTAATAATAACGTGTCATAAAGTAATAAGCAGTACCATTTTGCCACCTTAATAAAAATTAAGCCTATGCTAATCCTAATGATTTTGTATTGCAGCAGATTCAACAAAGTTTAAATTTTTTAAGTTGGCCATGATTATAAACTATAAGAAGCAGGGAGTAACCTTGTTCCATCTTATAGTAGGCTGCTTATCAGTACATATAGATCAGTGCAAAAAAATATTACTTCATTACAGTACTTTTTATTCGTTGATAATGCGTGTTTCTTCAGGTGTTAAATGCAAAACATTAACAGTGATTTTTTGTTTGTTCGTACTGATTTTTGAGGCAAATGGTCAGGAGAATATGTAAGTTTTCTTGAAAATATAATATTAATGAAAGTACAGGTTATATTTGCATATAATTAATTTTCCCAAAATAAATTTGTAAACAAAGTTGTTGACGATTTTTTAATTTTAAAATTAGGGCGATTCTGATTTTTTGTTTAAAAAGGTATTTAAAACAGTATTTAGAATAATGAATCATAAATAGTGAGTGTTGCACTGGAAGATGTAATTAAAAAGAACAAAAGAGACCGCACTTTATGCATAAAACTGAGATTAATTATTTGAATGTTATAAATAATTACAAAAAAAAAATGCATGGGTTAAACACAAACAGGATTATCTAAGATTATTTTGGATTTACCAAAAACCAAATTTATTTTCTTCTGCTTTATTTCTTATATTTCTTTGGCAATGATTATGCAGGTCATTAGAAACAACAAGCAAATGAAGAACTTGGACACGAAAATAAAAAAAATAGTGTGGCGAAAATTTCTATTACTAAAAGTTTACACTTAATATTGTCACCTCTGTCATCAATTTCACATATCTGTGAATTTTGTAGCGTCCCTAGTGTTTCATTTGTTTGATTCTCGCCTATGTGTAATTTCATCAAATTTATAATCAAAGCTTTAACATATATAGGCTATTCGCTTCACTATGATGAAAGTATGGGTTATACACGTAGTTACTAATTAAACTGAGATTCAGCGGGCGTGTTTGCAACAGATCTTTTTTACAGGCAAATTTCTAGAATGAGTGTTAATTTCGTTTTATTATTTTTATTATTATTATTATTTTATATTTTTTAGTTTCATATTTTATATTTTTTAGTTTTATAATTATTATTTTATAAATTAAATAAAATAAAATTATGATGAAAGTATGGGTTATACACGTAGTTACTAATTAAACTGAGATTCAGCGGGCGTGTTTGCAACAGATCTTTTTTACATGCAAATTTCTAGAATGAGTGTTAATTTCGTTTTATTATTTTTATTATTATTATTATTTTATATTTTTTAGTTTCATATTTTATATTTTTTTAGTTTTATAATTATTATTTTATAAATTAAATAAAATAAAATTATGATGAAAGTATGGGTTATACACGTAGTTACTAATTAAACTGAGATTCAGCGGGCGTGTTTGCAACAGATCTTTTTTACACGCAAATTTCTAGAATGAGTGTTAATTTCGTTTTCCGTGGGGATGTATCAAAATTTTTCAATTTTTTATTCAAATAAAAATTGTGGACTGTACTGCCAGTACTATTATGAGGCCTACGAAAATGAAATGTTTCATTTTCAGGACGCGTTGTTCTATAGAGTAATACTCCATGTTTACTAACTTTCATCTCTCCTATCTACCTGGCATGTCATAATCTTGTGACATCATGACAGCCAAACTGGCACGTAATTATAATCTTGTGCTCTTATTGAAACACCTTATATATCTTTTTAACCAATTATTTTTCCGGCTATTTGTCACACGCTGAAATTTGGATTATAAAAAAGATAATATGCACATTATGTTCAGTACGACTAACTCAATAATGTTATTTTTAATTCTAAAGTTTATTTTAAACTTATTTGCATCATAAAAGACGCCGATTTTTTTGATCGCTTTACCGCCGTCAAAGAAGCCGACGTTTTTTATGTTGCAAATAAGTTTGAAATAAACTATAACTACTCTGTTAAAATAAAAATAAATAACACAAGAGTACTCACCAATTCAACAATCACTTCAAAACTTTAAAACATCCATAGACACGTGTTTCTGCGTCTCTGCGTCGTCAGTATGGCACTTTGAAAGCCCCGAAAGTAACTGGGAATTTTAGTAATCCTAATGTAATAATTATTATTGGCTTCATAACATTAAAATTATACAATGAAAATTCCCCGAAGGTTTAGAAAAATTTAAAATGAACTTTTTTTATTTTATTTTAATAGAACTTTTACCAAGAAGAATACCTAATTTGTTTTAAAAGGATCTGTAATATTTAGTCACATGTTTTTACTAAGAAGTTTAACAAATCATGTTGTAACTGATGGCCAGTTGACTAACTGGTATGTTTACATATTGCTATAGATCTGTCAGGTGACTAAACTCATTTCTCATATTGAATACTGATCTGGGGTAATTTTGTACCTAATATTAGTATTACTTTCATGCAAAGAAGTTGTAATGTTGCTTTACCTTAGTATGCCAACAAAAACAAATTGCAGTAAATGACCGTTTTTACATTTCTTATAATATCCAGAGTAGTTGATCTTATTTCCAGTCATATGGACTCGTTTTAATATTCTGTTTTCTCTGGCTTGTTTAGTTACACTTTATATATTAAGTATTTCCATTAGGCCTGGGCAAATAATCGATATATCGATTCGACTCGATTTTTCTTAATCAATTCACCGATTCAAAAAAATATTGATTCGAAATATCGAATCGAATCAAAATATCGAATTGAATCGATTCGAAATATCGAAACGAATCGGAATATTGATTCAAATCGGAATATTGATTCGAATCGGACATCGAATCGAACTGGATTATCGAATCAGAATATCGAATCGATCAGCCTATCGTTTCGAATCGACATATAGAATCGAATCGTCCTATCGAATCAAATCGGTACAGTGAAGTTAACGTCGAATCGAAATAATTCGTGTAGTAAAACTTCCTCAACGCACTCCTTACATAGGAAGACATTTTTAAAATCTGTGCTTCATGAAGATATATAACTCCTGCCTATTATTTGTTGGTTATTTTAAATATCAGTAGCACCAATGGAACACACTGTATTTGTTTACCTTGGTTTTTACGAAAATTACTGTGTTAAACTACCAACAATTCTTACTATTCTATTAAGTAGGTAATAAGTAGAGCAGGCATTCTTGGTTCGAAATCATAGGCGTTGTATGCGATTGTGTAGTAACACTAGTAACTAAAGCTGTAAATCGTTTCTGTGTATAATGGTCGTAGAGTACAGATGTACTTACTGTCGCCAGCATTCACCTTGACCGTGAAACTCTTTCTCCAGTCCAGTCTATTATTAGCTTTCGAGTTGTGTACACGTTAAGTCACTTGGGCGCATTGCATATTGTTTTTTTTGTTTTTATTTTATTTGTTGTACTGTATTGTTGATATTAATTTAATAATAAAGCATGGCAGACGTACGCAGGGGTAGAAAACGGCAATTTGCTGACAAAGTGAATAAATTCATAGGTGAATTCCCGGATTTATTCTATGATGGTGCTAAAATAATTTGTAGTGTGCGAGAAAGGTTTGATGTGCTGGGATAAGCGTGATTGTGGACTTCATGTAAATAGTGTACACCATAAAAATAAAAAAAATGGCGTGCCTTCGACAACACAGTTTATGTTTGATTTACTATTAATGTTGATTGCCTGTGATGTTCCGCTGCACATACTTGAAAACAACCATTTCGAGAGTTCTGGAATAAATACAATGCTCAGGTGAAATTACCAAGTCGTACAACGTTATGTAATTATCTACCAACTGTACACGTAGACATGATAAATAAGATGAAATGTGAATTAAAAAAATACACGGCTGTGGTTATCTGTTGATGAGATAACAAATTGTAAAAAAATTCTATTATAAATGTTATAGTACGAGTACTGGACCTTCTTAAACCGACAGTTCCACTGTTACTAGCTAGCAAAAGACTTAGTCAGTGTACTAGCGAAACAATTACCAGGGTGGTGCTGGAGACGTTAGAAAAATTTGAACTGTCAAACAGTCAAGTGTTGATGTTTGTGACTGATGGCGCCGTGACAATGCGTTCGGTAGGCCGTTCTTTGCAAGAACAAGGTTGTACGTTTATACATGTTACGTGTAAAGTGCATGCTTTAAATCTTATGGCAGAAACTATTCGAAAAAGTTTTACAGAGGTGTATACATTAATAGCAAGTACAAAAAAAGTGTTTCTTAAATCTCCTAAACGTCTCCGTGCATTTCATAGCAAGTGTCCCGGTATTCCTGAACCACCACAGCCGATTCTTACACGTTGGGGAACATGGTTGCAGGCAGCTTTTTATTATGCTGAATATTTCCAACGAATAAAAGCTGTGATACTACAATTTAATCCAGATGAGGCTGCAGCTATTAAAGAAAGCCAGACAAAATTCGAAGATATTTCCGTTGAAACAGCTTAAAAAAATATTGCGAAGAACTATAAACCATTACATGAAAACATAAAAAAATTAGAAAACAGTGCGTTGTCGTTAACGGAGTCACTGCAAATAGTGGATGAAGTAAATCTACTGCTACACGCTATAGGTGACACAACAAATGAGCGCGTTAAAGAAAAGTTCGCAGGCGTGTTAAATAAAGACATCGGTTTTACCAAGTTTAGACAAATATGTGATGGTGCAACCCCAGATCCGTTAAGTGTGTTCAAAGACTATTTTACGTATGCGTGTATCACATCAGTAGATGTCGAACGGTCGTTTTCAAAATATAAGAATATATTTTCACCAAAGCCAACATAACTCATGGAGACAACCATAGAAACATACCTGATGCTGCAAAATGGCTACACATCTTCTCCAGTTTGTGATAAGCAAGCTAGTTCATCAAGCTAGTTAAGAGGATAAGTTTGACATACATTGTTATAAATTGTAATAGTTTATTGTTTCTCGTATTAGTTCATTTCGCGTACGCCACTGTCCCACGGAACATTTTTGACAGCCCTACTAATAACGAAAATCGAGTCGAAATATAGGGGGAATGATCGCCATTTAATATTCAGTAATGTTACAGTTTACAACGAAATATATAAGCAACTGCGATAAGTTGTAATATTATGAAACACTTACTCGGCATGATTATTTAGTTTTATATTTATGTCACTTATCTGGCTGTGTAACTAACAACTGAACGAATCACCGAAGTGCGAATGGACTGCATTTCGACTCCACTCCCCATCCTGTCGACAGCGATTATTGCGAATCAAAAACTAAATTATCAATATAACTACTTAAACAATCTAATCAAATTATTATTCTGATCGTAAGTTCGATTCCACGCGAATCGATTCGATTCGATTCGGTTCCTTGCGAATTGATTCGCGATTCTATTCGATTTGTGAATCGATTCGAATTATGATAAACGATTCGATTAATTGATCAGAACATCAAGTTCAAAACAGCTTCTGGGTCTTTAAGGTCTGTGGTGGGCAGGGGCTCGAGCTGATCCCCTTTACATGATCGGTGTTTAAGTTCCTATCCACAGAGTTCTGGGAGAAAAAATAACAGTTTTCAACGGCTTATAACTCGAAAACGGTTAGGAATAAGAAACAAATTAATAGACATTTTGTGCCAAAATTTGTCAACTTTAATATTGTATAATGATGTTATCGCTCGGACCAACCGTTATCGAGATATAAGCGAGAAACCAAAAACAGGGACACTTTTTGGAAACCCCTGGAGTTAGCTCCCATCGCAGACCCCAGGACTTTTGGTGTATTCATCTCCAAACACCCCCAAATACAGCCCAAAAGTAAAAAAAAGTGCGCACAAAAATCTGTCTAGAAACCACTGGATACTTTCCATCGATTTCATTTAAGATATGTAGTTATAACTACGTCGGTGTTAGTGTCTCAAAGATTCTAACTCCCTTCAGGAACATTATAGGAAACTTGTTTTTTGCACATATTATCAAATCATGAATACTAGAACTGTTTTTCAATTAGATATTGCACGCTTATATAAGTTGTACTAAAAGCATGTAACTTGTTATTCGTAATATGTATTTAAGCAAAACTAGACCCATTAATATTTAAGTAACCACATTAATATTACTCAATTCATGCTAAAAGTAGATCTATAATTTCTGCAAAATAAATGTTTATGACCTATAAAACATTTTGATAGCAAGGTATTAATTAATTTAACACAGAATTGGAAACCAGTGCTCATAAGATATTTTAATCAGGTGATTTAGTAATCAAACCAGACTATGCCATTAAATATTCTATATTCTTATTCAAATCACTCATTCAATAAAAAAATATTGCTTTAGCATTTCTCCCAGTCCGGTAGTAATTTATGGAATTATTAAACTATTTTATCGAAAATAACAATTTTCAAAGGATTTGTAAAAAATTGTTAGCTAATAAAAATAAACTTGCCTTTGTCTTTGAAAAGAAATGTCGCAAATTGAACCTCAAAAAAAAATAACGAAAAAAAAAACAATACTGTCTGGTCGGGGAAAGAAGACACGTGGAAAGAATGTGATTTCTGCGATATTTTATTCCTAGTACAGGGATCGGCAGAATAGACTTTACAATTTAAAATTGCTCTAAAATCAATACATATTTTTTAAACGTAAGACGTTTCTATCCATTAATTAAAGCATGCTTTGGAGTTTCTTTGACAGTTGTCAAAATGAATGACTGACGTATATACCAACGATTTTTTTGTATTGAGGATTTTATCAAAAATAATAGTATTATTCAAGTGCAACGTGATTTTAGAAGAACTTTTGGCGTGAGAAATGTTCCGTCGCGTCCAACAATTATGTGTTGGGTCAGAAAATGGCGAACTGGAGGATCCGTTGTCAACACTAAACATCCAGGTCGTCCTCGATCACTAAACACGCAAGAAAATCAAAGGCGAGTTCGTGATGCAATTACAGCAAGTCTAACTAAGCAACATGCCCAAGTCCTGGATATATCTGATAGAAGTATTCGGAGAATGCTTCATAACATGAAATTTCACCCTTACAAAATTGTAACTGTGCAAAAACTAAGTAATCAAAACAAACTAAGTCGAATAGAGTTCTACGTAAGATTCCAAGAATTACGACAACAGCATCCAGACATTGAACACCGTCTATTTATGTCCAACGAAGCTCATTTTTATTTGGACAGATTTGTCAACAAACAAAATTGTCGACACTGGGCCACAGAAAATCCAGTTGAACTCCATCAACGACTTCAACATTCGCAAAGGGTTACTGTTTGGTGTGCTTTATCTTCAACGAGAATAATTGGACCATATTTTTTTGAGGAAGACGAACGTGCAGTGACTGTTACGTCTAGGAGATATACAGATATGATAAGAACATTTTTTGAGTCTGAACTTCATGACGACGAACGCCAATATTGGTTTCAACAGGACGGTGCTACCAGTCATACCGCAGATGTAAGTTTAACTGCCTGTAGAGAACTTTTTCCTACACGTCTAATCTCACGCCGTGGTGACCTAATCTGGCCCGCCAGATCACCCGATTTGACTACACCCGATTATTTTTTGTGGGGTTTTCTCAAAAGTCGCGTATTTCGACGAAAGCCACGAAACATTGACCAATTAAAAGAAGCGATTCGCGACGAAATTCATGGAATTCCTGGCGCGGTGTTACGAGCTGTAATGAATAATTTTGTTCATCGGTTAGAAGAGTGTATGGAGATGGAAGGGGGCCATTTAACCCACACAATTTTTTCTTAAAAATAACTTCTTTTCTTTTTCGTTGTAAAATTCTTTGTTAAATGTTGTTACCTTCGCAAATAAAATATTTATTTCTAGTTTAAATTATAAAGTCAATTCTGCCGATCCAATAATTTGACAACTGTCAAAGAAACTGCAAAGCATGCTTTATTTAATAGATAGAAACGTTTTACGTTTAAAAAATGTGTATTGATTTTAGAGCAATTTTAAATTGTAAAATCTATTCTGCCGATACCTGTACATGCGGTTGCGCACACAGCTGGCGACTTATCGGCAACACTCCCTTGCCGCACGGGCCATCTTTCGCTGGTTGGACAGTAATTGCTAGTGTCATGCTCATGAGAATTAATTGAAATGTGTTGTATAAATAAAATTTTAGTTTATGCAAAGTGTCTTCAATCCAATTAATAGGCATGTTACAGTGTTTAGTGTTATTTTCCGTTTTTGTGGATATCTAGTAACAAATGTACAAGTTCTTAATATTACTTTATCACAATTTCCATAAATAAATAAACAAATTCAAAAAGTCTTCGTGGGTGTAATTTAAACGCGATGGAATTTTTTGACATAACAGAATGACTGACATTACTGATTGTTTCAAATCATGACTATTTGATAAAATTTTTACTAAAAATTTTTGAATTTCTAAGAGAATCGCAAATATTTCAAAAAAGTTGTTACTTAAACCCCCACAATGCTTATATCAGGAAAAAAGGAATTTAATTATACATAACTTGACGTAAAAAAATATAAGGTGTTCCATTTGACTTAAGTAAGTTCTCAAGGTTTGAAGTTTACAAAATGTAACGTCAAAAATGGAACACTTGGTATACTATTATTGAATTGCTTTAAACTGTAGAGCGTAGCTCACTTTATGATCTTTCTGCATGCCAAAATGCAAATGAGTATCTTTTACATGAAGAAAGTTATGAAGGTTATTGTAAACCATTACACCTGTCAACATTTTTTTAAAATGTCAAATATCTCTGAAACGACTGGGTTTAGGTATAGGGTATGTTTTTAACTCAGAATTTTATGCTCTTTTTTGAAAACCCTAAAATATATAGGGTGTTCCATTTATAATAAGCAAGTTGGTATCGACTTCCGTTATAATCGGAAGTGCCATATGCTTGTAATTACTTTAGTTGGATTGACCACACTCAAAATTTTCTGGTGCGTACTTTACCCTATATCGATCGATGCAGTTCTTGGTGAGACACCCTGTATACTGATGTGTATAAATAATCTACATTATTTGATAACAAATTTTTACGTTATAGTATATGATTGTTTATTTTGTGTTTCATATTTATATGTATATTATTATATTTATATAATTTTATATATTAATAACAGTTTGTGTAAATAATTTAGTTTTATTTCTAGAATATACAGGGTGTCCCAAAAGTCTCGCATCACTCTGTAGGCACGCTATATGGTAATACTACGAATAGCAAACAAATGTTTAAAAAAACTGTACTTTATTTTTTTAAGATAAGGGGCTTTAAAGGAGGGGGTACAATTGCAGTCATAAAATTAATGGTCGTCAGGGTTATTTCATATCAAAGGTTTATTTTGTATGTGTAACTCATTGCATTGAAAATTTTTACATGAAAAAAACAGAATTATGGCTCTGAAGGTTTAAAATCATGAATAAAATTTTCATTGAACAATTAGGATATGGCTGATATCGTGATAGTCCAAGAAAAAGAGACAATTTTCCTTTGTTAAATCGACAATAATTAGGTAGTGATTGAAAATATTTAAAATTGTCAGAATTAACAACTGAGTATAATGATTGAAAGTTTCATATTCGACTGACAGGACAAGTATGCAAAAAAAATTAAAAAACATTTTAAAAAGGTGCACCGCGACCCTTCACCCAAAACGCTAAGAGAACCGTAATATATTCGTCAAAATTTTATATGATTAAAGCTGTAAATGACAAAATTCTCTAAAAAAAATGAATTGAGACAAAATTTTTGCATACTTCTCCTTTCGGCCGAATCTGAAACTTTGGATCATTATACTCAGTTTTTAATTCTGACCACTTCCAAATATTTCCAATCACTACCTAATTATTGCCAACTTCTCACCTCATTTTCTTAGACTATAAGTTCCGAAATGCACCAGCGTGTGAACGAAAATTTCGTAAGAATAGCCACCGTGTTCCTAGGTACAAATGGGTAGAATTTTGACCATATGTTATAATAAAAGTAAGTACTACATATTATTGTTAGTGTGTGGAATATTTATTAAACAGTGTTGCATTTTTTCTGTTTTTAAATTGCTTATACTTCCTTTAATGAGGGACAAACAATTTTTTTAAACATTCCTAAAAAACGTACTTTCAACGCCCTGTATGTATAGTAATTTTCAATAGTAGAATACAACGTAAACATGTAAAATATACGTAGGTATGTTTTTTAAAAACTTGCAAAAACTTTAACAAATTTATGAAGCAGAATTTATTAATTTGGTGGACATAAGTACCAAGGCTGGGAATTTTTCAGATTTAGTGTTCGAATATTCCTTCGAAAAAATATTCGAATATTCGAACTATTCGATTATTCGGATTAATCGAATTATTCTAATAGGTATTCGAATTATTCGAATATTCGAATTATTCGAATAGGTCGAATAATTCGAATATTCGAATACTCGAATAATCCGAATTATTCGAATAGGTATCCGAATAATCCGGATCCTCGAATATTCATTATTAATAGGTATAGCACTGAATACTAGTGAATAGTGAATACTCTATTTGAGTATTTGGTTGGATAGACCACAATAATAGTCGTGACGTAATCCACTAAGCAGGCAATTTGATTTGCTTTCCATACCCACAATAGGGTATGTCTCCTGTATATGTGCTTTAAGGGTCAGAATTATTTAGTTAGTATTTTATTTTAGGATTGAGGCGCTATTGTTCACCTTTAACTATTGAAGCTTAATAAAAACGAACACAGAGCTAGTTTATTATACTTCTGTGTCATAATTATTTTTCCTTTTCGAAAAAAATAAAAGCGCTCTAAAATTAGAATGTTTTTAAAAAAAGACGCAGATTGTGAAGGTAAAACAAATACATGAAAAGTCAATAGTTAAATATTTACAGGTTTTCTAAAATTTAAAATTTAATTTTAACCCCTGCCTTAGTACAGTAAGAATAAGGTCGAGGCGAGAAAGAGATGGAATAGTTTGACTGGGAGTAAAACGTGCCACTAATGTGGTCTATTTATATATTTGGATTTTGGAATAGGTACCTAATATACCTACTATCTACTTACTTTGGTTGGATGCATACTGCATACCTATTCGTACATAATTTAATAATATTATTTTAATATTCAAATTTACTCAAATATACTTAATCGAATATTTGAATAATCGAATATATTCGAGTATTCGAATATTCGAATATATTCGAGTATTCGAATATCTCGAATAATCGAATAATTTCCCATTAGAATAATTCGTATTCGAATACTCGAATTATTCGTATTCGATTCCCAGCCTTAATAAATACCTCCATTTTCAATTCAAGGGTTTATTCTCTATGCCACTCCGAGCATTTTTATTACAATCAAATATTAACAATTTCAAGTTAGAACTAGGAGCGCTAGGTACCTATTTAAAAATATGTTATGGAAAATTAAAAATGCTTTACTCCCAGGTATATTTTACTGAAAATTTAAACAAATTTCTTTTTATCAGTTAAAAGGTTGCTGACTATTTGTACTTCCATACTTAGTTGTTTATTACAGATACAATTATATTGTTCTTACAAAACTGTTAGTAAATAAATGTGTAACAATGCAAAGAACGCAATGAATCATTTTGCATTATAAAGATTAATGTAACATTTATTATTCATTTTTTGTAATATCTAAATAACATTATTAAATAGATTAATAATCTTATTTGCCTAGATAGCTTCTAAGACATTAGCATTTACAATACATTTTTATATTTTTTAGAAAGAAAGAGTTCCATAACGCACAAAAATTGTTTTAAAAAAGTAATATTTAAGAAGAAAATAAATCTCGTTCAAGGAGGAGATTTAATCCTAAGATCCTCGCTTCGTTAATAGATTTTGTGATCTCATCTAGGGTCTCGTCTCGCTATCCTCAGTTGTGTCGAGTTCCAAGTCTTGTCTCGGATTTCACACCAGATCTCGATCTCAAAAATGATATGATCGGGATTTTTTGGAAAACTCCAACTTAAAAGGGTTAAAAAGCAGGATAGATCCTTGTAAACTATATATTTAAATAAATATAGTTTAAAAAAACTAAAAAACACGCTTTTAAAGCACATCAAACTAAAAAGTGAAAAATAATTATTAATATAAACTGAAAACAATAATGAACGAAAAATACTAGTATTATTGTGAAAAAAGCGTGGGGTGCTCGATATACGAAAAATATTGCACAAAGCACCCCACGCTTTTTTCACAATAATACTAGTATTTTTCGTTCATTATTGTTTTCAGTTTATATTAATAATTATTTTTCACTTTTTTAGTTTGATGTGCTTTAAAAAGCGTGTTTTTTAGTTTTTTTAAACTATATTTATTTTTAACTTTTTAGTTTGATGTGCTATGAAAGCGTGTTTTTTAGTTGTTTTAAACTATATTTATATTGCTTATTGATGCTGATATTATAACATATTACGATCCAACAGATATTTCTGAAAAAAAAATATTTTTTTATTTCAGCCGTGAGGTTCGAACTCACGCCGGAGGAGTCCGTCGTTTCGCGTCGACTGCCTTAACCCACTCGACCACCGAGCTAATTAAGAATTACTGAATCTACTCACATATTAAGCCTTTGCTTTCACGCAGGGATACGTGAGGAAAGGATTGGCGATCCTGATCAGGATAATGATATAAACTTATCAAATTATTGTATTGTTACCGGTTCTTCGTAAGTGTACAAAGTTTCAATTAAATCTGTCCGTTTAAAGTGGGTCAAAATCGAGTCCAAAGAGTCGGTTACAAACAAACAAGCAAACAAACAAACAAACAAGCAAACATACAGGTGAAGCTAATAAAAGCGTGTTAAAAAAAACAATTTACTTATTTAGATATCTCTTTATATTTTGGAATATACAATCTCAAAAAATGCTTAATCTTTGAACAAACATATTGTTATCAAACGCGTTACAGAAACCAGTGCCGCATAATACAAATTTATCCCAAATTCAAAAAGGTGTAACAACCCAAATTATATATAAAAGTGTATAACATTTACAGACAATTAGAGTTCGGCTTAAAATACTAACCATATTCGTATTCAGATGGGCAACTATAAACTGCGCATACCGCTAGTCGTGTATCTAATGGGTTGGCTCGTTTTTGTATAATAGATAGTAAAAAAAATTAAAACGTGTTTAATTAGAAAATGTTATTATTACACGCCGGACAATTTACGTGCGCACAGAGCAGACATTTAGTGTAAAAGACAATAACATAATCTGAGTATATTATAAAGTGTTCAAGGAATTAATATAGATTGCAAGGCAAGGGCCAGACAAGTTACATGAATCATATTGGAATATGTGGATCGTAAACGCCTTAAATAACCTAATTAACCTAAGACTGCCTTCTGCATTCTGACTGCCAACCAACTGACTAATCTTTGGCGGTAATATAGTCTGCAATTCCAAGAGGCAGTGTAGGCTTCATTCTTCCCAGTACACCGCTTAATTGTAAACAGTAAATGTATGAGCATCTTCGACCACTGATGGCAGATCTTGGAATTGGTATCAGACCTCTCTGTACATATCACATGGCTCAGATATTTAAAAAAAAGATGGAGTCATCTTGATAGGTAATAACATCATATCCCTCGGCCCCCTACTTAAGCCTGGCTGGCAGTAAAGGGCATCGGCAGTGTCAGCCTTATCGATAGATCCCCTAGTCCTACACTGTTGTAGATAGAGGCCGCATTTTAGTTAGTCATTCTAGTTACGGATTTAATAAATTTCCCTCAATTAAACCCATATGCATTACCTAATACTAAATAACAAAGCACTAAATTAAATGTAGGTTTTGTACGATCGTAAAAGGTCTGATATAAATTAAAGTCTCCTATAATATGGCGCAGTTCAAATAAATAAAAAAGCAGACATACGTGTAAGACAGAACCCTCAGCAGACATCGGCATTGAGCATTCATGAATCCAACTATTCATGAAAATTTTACTCCATGAATTCCCTCAACCACACAGAGTCTTGAGTGTCAACCAACATCACAATTTTGTTTAGTTGACGCAATGAATGTTGTGTACGATCTACGCCAATTTATTTTCCAGTTATCAGGAACCACAGCGGATCATGTGAAGGAAGAATTTCAAATGGTTTTGAATGGTTTGAATAATAATTCGGGATTTAATACTATGTGTTATATATTGGACCTTTTTATATACAAAAGCGTAGACATCTCTGATACTAATGTTACGTCTATAGACGTGGAAAACGGTCGTTTTCAGACAAATGAATTTTTTAATAACAGGTGCTGGCTTCTAACTCCAGATCATTTAGAATAATTATTAATATTATATTTTTATTTCAATGCTACGAAATAATTGTTATAATGCAATAGTGTTTCTTAATGCTCAGTGTTCATCTAATTTTATATATTACAAAAATCACCCATCAAAAGCATAAGGTAAGATATTGTCTATTTTGTATTATATATCATTTTTGCACATGAGAACGAGTTGATTTCTCCCCTGATATTCCCGAAATGACTATCTGAGTTGCGGTCTCTAGTTAAAGAGGACAGGGTCAGTGGTTTAACAACATGTCATAATAGATTTCGTTGTTCGAACAGATTCAACATCTGAATTCAAATACACCTACATCATCTGTGACTTTGAATGTTACAACTCCAACTCTGCGATAATTACTTTTATTATTATCATACAAACGGGAACTTTTTTTATATCAAATACGAAGTTTTGGTTGTTTATATGAAAACTGTTTCATATCGTAATCGTCTTGAATTTTTGCTGTATACATGTTTACTTAATTTCGGCGTTATTCAAAGGATGATCGTAGTTAATTTTTCCAATCGGAAAAATTCAAACTGTATTATCATGCTAACAGTTCTAATTAACATGTCTCTGTTATTTTAAATCGATGTAACACTTTGAAAAAATATTGACAAAACAATTACTCACTATTTGCTTGCCTTTGTTTTCGCGTTAATTCTAGAAAAAGGCGTTCTATAGGTTATAATTGCTTTATTAAATGCCTTGGATTTTTCAACTGTACAAATTAATTATGTTTACATATTTAGTTAAGAGACTACACGAGTCAATATTTGATTTGGGGTCGTAAAATGTTTAAGATTACCATATTTGCTACCATGCACATTAAACTACAAATATCTAGCCATAAAACGCAATGAAAAAAATATTTAAAGTAAATTTATTTTTTTAGCAGATTTGTTAAATAAATAGTAAGGGTAAACTCTCAAAGAATAGAGCAGAAAAAGTAACTGTATTTGATGTGTTACAACATGGGCTGTATACTAACTATATAGGGTGTCAATTAGAAAAGTGCCCACCCCAATTTAATAAGGATGGTAATACTTATTATTGGTAATTATTTACAAATAACAACATAAAACATGAATTTCAAATAAGTACAGGTTAACTTTAATTTAAAATTAATCTTTGTACAGTTGATTTCAATAAAAACTGGTACACTTTCTTTTAGCTATGTAAATCATTCGTTCTTTGATTGATATTAATAATCTTACAAATGTCACTTTGACGTTAATCAGTGGCGTCATTATTAAAAATGGTTCGACATCTAACAGATATTCAAAAATTTCGAATTGTTTCTAAAATTGAAGATGGTTGGTCCATAAGAAGACTTGCTGCTGAATACAATGTGAGTAAAACCACGATAATGAGTGTTAAAAAAACAATGGGAAGCCAACCAAACGGTATCCCGTAAAGTTGGTTCCGGTAGGCCCAGAAAGAGCAATAATCAAGAAGATGAAAATCTTATAAATTACCTAATAGAAAACTCTTTTCAGACTGCAGTAAATGCAATTTCAGAGAAAAATTTCCCTGCTTCGGTATCTACTGCTTGCAGAAGAATAAAACTACAAAGCGACTTTAAGAGTTGTTCAGCGGCTAAAAAATACAAACTTTCAGAAGAAAAGAAGCAGGGTAGGATTATTTTTGCACTCAACTATATAATCAATGATGAAAACTTCTGGGGACAAGTTGTCTCTTCTGACTAAAAGGTTTTTAAATCCTGTAACGATGGACATGTTCGCGTATATAGGCCTCCTTCCACTAGATACGACGAAAAATATCCTTTCGATCCACAAACATCAGGAAGGTTTTCAGTCAATGTCTGGGCTTGGATGAGCCTAAATGGGTTAGGTGTGTGTTGGAACAGTGGTGGTCATCTCAATTCCATTAAATATATTGAAATATTAGACAATATTATGTTGCCGTCAGTAATAGAGGTGTTTCCGGAAAATAATTTTATTTTCCAACAAGACAACTGCTCCATACATACGGCCCATCGTGTCAGGCAATGGTTTCTTAATAAAAACATAGAGTTGTTACCGTGGCCATCTAAAAGTCCGGATTTACATCCAATTGAAAACGTATGGGGACTAATAGTGAAACATATAAGAAAATTAAATAACCATCCAAATAATGCCCAAGAATTGGAAGGGATAATTGAAGACGCTTGCGAGAACTTGTCGAAAGAAGTTGACCTTGCAAGAAATCTGATTTTGTCCATGCCTGCAAGACTTCAGGCAGTTTTAGACGCTAATGGAGCAATGACAAAATATTAGTTAATTCTGTATTACGTAATTGAAGTTCATTTATTTTATTTTTTTATTGTATTTTTATGTTCAGTTTGCATTGTTTACATTTTTTTAAATCTCAAGTGGTATTTTTGTGTCCTTATTTTAAAAATAGAATTATCATTATTCAGTTGGTATTTTAATTACAACCATTGGTAGAATTATCCGTAACAAATATTATTTTTTTAAACAATAATATGGCAGGCTTGAAAATGTTTTGAAAAAGTTATTTTCTAATTATTTTTTAAAATTCCATTTGAATAAAATAAAAGAGAAAGGTTTAATAAGTTTAAAAACACAAAGAAGACCGATCTCCTGATTGATTTAGAGGTGATTTACCCAGGTCCGGGGTAAATCACCTCTTCTCCATCCCCCTCTCGACATGCCTGGCCAGCCCTATTTACAGACATATGCACACAACTAAACTATTAAGATTTTCGATTACAAGAGTTGTACCAGTTTTTTTTTGAAATCAAGTGTACCTATCTAGAGTTGTGAGATAAAACATTATTAAATAGTAGTAGACACGAAACCATTTTCAAACAATAATATTCTTAGTTCATTTCATTACATAATTTATTTAAATAAATACATTAAAATTACATAAAAATGTATAGGAAATAATAAAATTAACTACCGTGTAAGAACTGTGGTTTAGCAGAATAAACAAAGTGTATTTTGTTGTATTTATAACCCAGTAATAAATGGTTGTTTTTGATTATTGTCAAATTGCTGTTTGTCTCAGAAGATGCCGCTATCTCAGGAGGTGATAGCCCACCACCACACGCTGGTGATTAGTTGAATAATTTCTAGCTATTTTTGTGTATACGATTTGACTACAAGAATTTAATAAACCGTTCTTTCTTATTTCAGAACAACAATAGCAAATGAAACCTATATCCCAACACTCAACGTAAACGACACATCAGAAGTGCCCACAAACCAACCATCACCTTCAGTTATTCAACACATACCTTTAAATCCATCGGTTCCAGAGACACACCTCGTTTCACAGAGCCCAGTTGAACCATCCCAAGCTCCAGTAGCAGTAACTACAGAAAAACCAGTGTCTACAAAAGAAGGAAGACCGATTATATTGGATGAAATAACAACAGTGAAACCTACAACTGAAGGCAAAATCACTGAACCAATAGATAATTGTCCCAAATTGTCGACGTTGCCTACTGTTGACAACTTGACTCAAGATGAATTCATTACAAAATTGACGGATAGTTGTAGATATGATAGACTTATCAAACCTCCTACTGAGGGCCCTTTGCTTGTGGAAATCCAGATTGACATGAAACATATTGAAGCATCTGATCACTTGGTAAACTGACTAAAATTTTAGTTTCTTTAACACTAGTTACATAAAAACAAATTAGGTTCCTCTTCTTGATCATTCCACTCTAGTTACATAATATTTAGTTGGTATTTCTGTCTTTTATCAAACCTGTAAAACAACAATCTGTCATGCAAGGTGTTTTCAATTTAAATAGCAGTACGCAATTGGTAAAAAAAATATTTTAAGCAACAAAGATCCTATAAAAACTGTTTGAAGATATACAGGGTGTCTCACTAGGAACTGCATCGATCGATATAGGGAAAAGTACGCGCCAGAAAATTTTGAAAATTTAGAGTGCTACTAAGGGCAGTGTGGCCAATCCAACTAAAATAATTACAAACATCTGGTACTTCCGGTTATACCAGAAGTCGATACCAACTTTTGCTTTTTGACATGCAGAAAGACCATAAGGTGAGCTACGTTATACAGTTTAAAGTTATTCAATAATAGTATACCAAGTGTTCCACTTTTGATGTTACATTTTGTAAACTTCAAATCGCGAAAACTTGCTTAAGTCAAATGGAACACCCTCTATTTTTTTTACATCAAGTGTATAATTAAATTCTTTTTTTCTGACATTCTGGGGGTTTAAGTTACAACTTTTTGAAATATTTGCGTTTTCCATAGAAATTCAAGAATTTTTAGTAAAAATTTTATCAAATTAGCCATGATTAGAAACAATCAGTAATGTCAAAATTATGTCCAAAAATGCCACCGCGTTTAAATTACACCCACGAAGACTTTTTTGAATTTGTTTATTATTTATGGAGAATGTGATAAAGTAATATGAAAAACTTGTAGCACATTTGCTACCAGATTTCCACAAAATCGGATAATAACCCTAAACACTGTAACATGCCAATTAATTGGATTGAAGACAGTTTGCATAAACTAAAATAGCTGAAATAAAATTAACTAAAAACATGATTCCATTTTAATTTAATAATTGTTCAAAATTCCGCCCTCGAACCTCTACACATTTTTCGCATCTTCGGATTAGTTCTTCATGGGTAGCTCTTCTAATTGAATCACGTGATAAGTTTTGAAATGCATTTCTTACTCTCTGCATACAAGTTTCAATAGTTGTTAATGGGCTCTCATAAACTTTATTTTTAATAGTTCCCCAAATAAAATGATCTAAAATTGATAAATCGGGCGAGCGAGGAGGCCAAAGAAAGATCCATTATTGGTGACACATAGTAAAAAGTTTCTTGTAAAAAATTACTTATCAAATACGCGTTATGTGGGGAGCACCGTCGTGCTGATAAAAAATGTTTCTATGTTCGGCGAGAGGTAAATTTTCTAAATAGTTATTATTCAAATTTTGTAAAATATTTAGATATCTTTCATCTAAAAAAAAACAAAAACAAAAACAAAAAAATTAACTATACATATTAGCAAAAGACGAAATCTTTATAACTTACTGTTTAAATTTTCCTGATAAAATTCGAATGCCACCACTATATCGTCTCTTATGACACAGTAAACATTAAACTGCAAACTTTCTTGAAAATTTCGGTCCCTGAACAAATGAGGATTCGAGTCACTCCAATAATGCGAATTGTGTCGATTAAAAAGTTCATTTTTGGTAAATTTAGCATCATCTGACCATATATTTCCCAAATAAGAATCGTCGCCTACAGATCTTATTAGAATAAATTTACAAACATTTTCTCATCTTAGGAAATATGTTTCTTTTACTCGTTGAACCATTTGGAATGAAAACGGGTGAAATTTATGTTTAATTAAGATTCTGTGAACTGAATCCTTGCATAGTTCCGATTCCAGAGCAACTTGTCTTAATGACATCATTGGAAATGCATGAAAATTTCCCAGAATTACTATTTCTACGTTTTCGGCACCAACAATAGGCTTCCGCTTTTGAATTCTTGCCTCGACATAGCCATAGTTTTTAAAATTATCCAGAATGCGTTTTACAGTGTTTGGTGATGGTTTCCGTTTTTGTGGATATCGAGTAGCAAATGTACTACAAGTTCTTGATATTACTTTACCACATTCTCCATAAATAATAAACAAATTCAAAAAGTCCTCGTGGGTGTAATTTAAACACGGTAGCATTTTTTGACATAAGAGAATGACTGAATTACTGATTGTTTCTAATCATGGCTAATTTGATAAAATTTTTACTAAAAATTCTTGAATTTCCAAGAAACTCGCAAATATTTCAAAAAGTTGTAACATAAATCCTCACAATGCTTACATCAGAAAAAAAGGAATTTAAATATACATAACTTGATGTAAAAAAAGAGAGGGTGTTCCATTTGACTTAAGCAAATTCTCGCGGTTTGAAGTTTACAAAATGTAACGTCAAAAATGGAAAACTTGGTATACTATTATTGAATTTCTTTAAATTGTAGAGCGTAGCTAACCTTATGGTCTTTCTGCATGCCAAAAAGCAAATGAGTATCTTTTACACGAAGAAAGTTATAAAGGTGATTGTAAACCAATACGCGACAAAATTTTTTTAAAATGTCAAATATCTCCGAAACGGCTGGATTTAGGTATAGGGCATCATTGTCTTTGACTCACAATTTTATACTTTTTTCGAAAACTCTAAAATCCATTTAAAATAAGCAAGTTGGTTATCGAATTTCGGTATAACCGGAAGTGCCAGATGCTTGTAATTGTTTTAGTTGGATTGACCACACTGCTATTAGTAATTTCCTAAATTTTCAAAAATTTCTGGTGGGTACTTTTCCCTATATCGATCAATGCAGTTGCTGGTGAGACACCCAGTAGAGTGTATACAAATGTTTGTAATAAACGATTTCCAAATAGATCATGGCCAGCTGATGATAACGGCTTTAAATTTGATATCTTGCACTTCATTTTTTAATATAACAATCATTCATTTATGACGATTTATAGGTGTAGAAGAGACGCATGATTAAAATCAGACATGAAGTTGAACGCTTTCTTGCTCTTGCGAATGTCTAAATTTTTCCCCATTTGTTTTATGGTTTCAGTACATTTTAAATCAACAAGAATATCCATTCGACATGAACCACCCTTTTTTTGCCATAGGAAACCTCTCTGTATAAAATAACATTTTTCAGCAATTCAAATCACATATACTGGTGCAGCTCCACTACAGGGACCAAAGACTGAATTATTCCAAAATATCCCCCGGCCGAGGAAATATCTTAGGAGAATTACCTCTGCGGAATAAAATTTGGGTTCCACATATTGTTATTTATAATGAGAAGGACTCATCTCTCATGGGATTAGACGGGAAAGATGTCTTTGTCCAAATAAGTCCTAGTGGGGACGTCAGGTATTCGTACCGGATGACTACTACCTTCTACTGTTGGATGAACTTGCAAAAATTTCCTTTTGATCACCAAATTTGCTTGATAAAATGGGTCAGCTGTAAGTATAATTGTTATAATTAAAGACTGTTGAACGTGCAAATTCTAGCGGCGCTCCGGGTTACCGTGGTCATTTAATGTAAATATAATTAATTAATTATATTTACCTTGTAATTACAAAGACTTACCTTTTATTTTGTGCCGATAAATGGTTGTTTGCAGTACTCAGCATACACATTTTTTAATATTCTGATTTTTACTTAACACGTCTTGAAATTTCTTGGCAACACAAACACCAGTCTGTTAACGTCTGCAATGCTAAGTTTACTTTGTCCACTATTTCCAAATCTTGTGATACTTCGGAATATTTCGACAGCATCTGTTAATATACTGTAATTTTTATTTATAGTGAGAAAATCTTGTTTGACCTGTGTATTGTTTACTGCTGACTTTCCTTTATAGTGTTAGAGTCTTGGGGTTGAATGTGAATATTATAGATTTAGCGTGTTCGAAATATTTACTATAATAAAACGCGCCGTGCAACCGTGTTCCCCATTACTGTTTTCCAACCTTTTACTGGTCGACAAATATGAGTTGGACGGTCCATTTGGATTTAAAATTCAAATTAACACATTGCCTCTTGCCTTCTTGTTAACTCTCGCATCAGGAGTTTCATTACAGTTAACTGTTTGTTTATCACGTACTTCATTCTTTATATTGTTACGCCAAAGGACTGTGTATACGGGTTAGATGAGACTGGAATTGTACGAAAACGGCCGGGAATATTCTGAGATGTTCTAGATTGCTAATTAGTAAGTAAAGAAGTGAGTAAGAGTTATCTGGACTTTCAGTCAACGAATCTACGAGTATAGGTGTTTGTGGGGAGAGCAAACACGTAACAATATTATTCTGAAGTCATTTTTAGCATGTGGAAATTGCGACCTTATTGTTGTCTCGTAGGTAGTGGCCACTCAGAATTATATATTTCTAGAATGAACGAAAATGTTCTTTCTATAATATCTATTGTGGAATACCACACGCACATAACATGACAATTAAGTCGAAAATAAACGCCTAGGAAGGATATTTTAGTTCACTATTTCGTATATGATTTATACTCGCGATATGTCGCCTACAGTTATATGCACTCCACCCACTCAAACGGTGCTGGCAAACAAAACAGTATCACTATTCCGGTACACGTACTGTAAATCGGGAAATTCAGATAAAAATTTATTTATACTCGATAAGACAGGTAATCATCTTATTTTTCAATAAATAAACTATATTTTGGGAGAAAATGAACTGATATAATGTGTTTACGTAAACCCGCATAATCGCGAGTTTGTGAGAGATTGCGCAGGCGAGGCTCCCGCAGTCTCTACATCTGAGTTTCGCACATTCAACCGTCTTTAGTTATAATGTTTTTAATTTATTTATAATATAAATTTTATAATGAACGTGCTTCACTTACACCAAAGCTTACTCAAGTATGTTTCGTATGTTGAGGATAATTTTATCTCTCTTACGCCTCGCGCGTATTTCTTTTCGTGTTCTGCCAAAATGAAGTAGTTTACTGAGTTTGCTGTTTCTCTCCAAAGATATGCTGAGGAAGAAGAAGAAACATGTTAACTAGTGATTATTTTGCAGTATTGGCGTGTTGAAACCGCACGATAATAAATGAAAACTTTCGCTTATTATACAAGGCTTTCTAAACTACTTATTCTCATCTAGATTTTTAAAAATCATGTAATTTTTAAATGTCTACTTTTCAAAATAATCGGCTACTTCCATACTATTGGAAAGCTGTTCAGTTCAATTATTTTTCAGCGTTCGATATAGTTTTCATAATATCTTTAAATTTTGTAGGGGCCTATAACACGAGCAGCTTGCATTTAAACTGGAAACAACCGCAACCGTTTCAAGTTGCATCCAACCTCCATTTGACTGAGTTCGTTTTGGAGGACAGATGGTCAGAGGAAACACTTGTACCTGCATCCTTCAACACAGGAGGATTATGTAAGAAATACTTACACTTTCTTGTTATTTGTAGAAAATATACAGAAGATACATTTGTATGAAATTTTTTATGATCATATTTTTTTTTAATTTCTCAGTGATATATCAGTGAACCTAAATAAAATTCACCGTGATTCACCAAGTTACCATACACTGTTTTTCAGTGTTTGCATTTGTAATTTTTCGCTAATAAAAGCATTGAACAAGGAATTAGATTCATTCCTGTAGTCTGTAATTTTTTTATTACAATGAAATATCCAACAGGCAAGAGCCCAATTACAGGACAAGTATTACTCAAGTAGCACGCCGAGTTTCAATCCTATCGCGCCAATACCATGACAGGTGTCACAACGTTGGCGCGACTAAACCAAAACTCGGCGTGCTACCTGGGTATGCATACACACATACACGCATATATACATACACATACACAATATCTACATATATAAAGAATAGCAAAGATATCTAATACATAATATATAATCACAAAAAACACACGAAACTTTTTTTACATCACTGAGACTGCAAGATAAAATATCTAATGTATTTTCAACATTAAAGTAATTAATTAACATTTGATATAATGGCGACTTTAGAAGAAGACTAGTGTGTGCAAAAGGTAACAAGAATAAGCTGTTATGCCTGCTATTAACCCTAGGTACTTGATGCTTAAGTTCGGCTGTAATTGATTCACACTTTATCACTGAATTAATTTATGAAGAAACACTACTGAATGCAGTCTGCCTTTAATAAAGAGACTTTGCAGTTCAAATATTCCAAGAAACTGCTGTTGGGGTACACTTCTTTCAGGATAGACTCCATCTAATAAAAAATTATCAGATTTGAAGAATCTTCTGTGAACTCTCTTTAGCAATGTTACATATGTTGGATATATAGGACTCCATATGATTGATGCACACTCGAGCTTTGATCTTACAAACGTGATAAATAATAGACACAATGTTGAGGCATTTTTAAAATTCTTAGAGTTACTCGTAATAAAACTAAGATTTCTATATGCATCCATCAAGCATACATCAATATGTTGTGAAAAACTAAGGTCAGATTCAAAATAATCTTCTAAATCATCGACGTAATCATGCCTCTCCAAGACTTCACTGAAGAGTACATAATCAAACAAAAGTGGGGATTTTTTGCGACAAAAGGATATAACATTACCCTTAGCAGCACTAAGTGGCAGTTTTTTGTTATGACACCGATTATCAAGCGTATTAAGGTTAGTTTGTAGATTTTCACGATCAGGGAAGGGTAGAGGTCTTCTACATACAGAAGGTAGTGAATACTTATGTCATTGGCAATGGCATTAATGAATATTATAAAAAAGAGGGGTCCTAGGATTGATCCTTGAAGAACACCACAAGTTTGAGGGAATGAGTCATACCTAAAATCTTGATATTGTACAAATTGAGATCGTCCCGTAGGGTATAACTGGCAGAGATTTACCATACCGGTGCATAGCCCGACTTCATCAAGACTGTTCAATAGAAGAGCATGGTCGTCGATCGAACGCTTTGGAGAAATCAGTGTAGAGTGTAGATGACATCTACCTGGCTTCCCCCCTCAACGACTTCAGAGATAAACTACGTTATGCACATAAAGTTGGATACTGTCGACCGACCCTGTATAAAACCGTGTTGATCGGGTATAATGACATTTGAAACATGAGGTGAGATGAAACTATGTGGAATAAAATTTTGCAGAAGTTGTTAAATATTGTTATAGGTGTGTAATTAGCGTATTCATCTTTATCATCTTTTTTTATGAACATGCGTAATGCTGGACAGTTTCCAAACATTGGTAAAAAATCCTGAACTTAATATCAAATTAAACAAAATAAGCAGTGGTTTATAGAAGACTATTGCTCAGTCCCTGATTAGGAATGCAGGAATTAAATTATAATGGGCATATTTATTTTTTTAATTGCGTTTAAAACGTCAGATTCGATACCCTCCTTAAGTTCAGTACATTCATATTGTTAGCATTTACATAATTTGTTAAGTTGACCAGATGTGATAAATGCATCAGAGAAGAAATTGGCAAACGTGTTCATTATTATTTGTGGGCTATCAATATCCTGATTATTATTAACTGTAGAAGATGGAATAGCCGTGTGGTTTTTCTTAAAATTGAATAAAATTATGTAAGTCTAGGAGCACCTGAGTGAGAGTTGTATTACTTAATAAGAACTTTGTTGGCTACTTTTTCTTCCTCGAAATCTCCACATTTCTTCCTCCAAATCTACACATAAGAAGTAAGTTATGCATGACCAACAGGTCAAATGCGGTGCTTAAAGATATATAAATCTATGTTACTATATCTTTTACAGAACTGGCAAGGGGCTGATTGGGTAAAAATGATTTCATAAAAGTTAGAATCACCCGTAAAAACGTCAGAAAATTTTATCATTTTAGAAAACACTTCCCTTTCTATACAATTGTATAAATTACTAGACGTAGTAATATAATATAATGTTTCTTCTCACCTTCTTTGTATATTAAGTCACTGTCAATAAATTATTTTAAAAAATTGATAAATAAACCTCTGCATTAAAAGGATCAGTGAGAGGTTGGTTTTTCCTATCCGTTTCCCGCCTAAAAAAATATATTAATCTGAAAAAAGAAACGTCAAATATTTTAAGATGATAAAGAGTTAACCTTTCGCAATACTGTCTGATTTTGTTCTCAAAACTAGAGCATAATTTTTTTTGATAAAATATCGTCTTTGCAGCAAAGTCAAACTTGACAGTTTTTGTTTATTATAAACAAAAACAGTCATGTTTGACATAATAGTTTTTGTTTATCATAAACACGACCCAAACCGCACAAAGTCATCCAATGGATGTACAATGTATCTACGCAATGAATTTATGGTACATCCAGTGGATATTCATTGTATCACCTAAAAGCAAACAATGGATGTTCAGCCCAATATCACAGAGGTGTATGTCCAATGGACGTCATACGGTCCAGTGGACGTGCAATGTTTTCTTATTAAACATATAATGGATATTCAGTGGACATACAATATTATCTCCAACGGACATGCGCGATTGCGACGTTAATTAATTGTATGTCCACTGAATTTACATCATATGTCCAATAAGAAAATACTAGACGTACACTGGACATCCAGTGAACCTTCCCATATCCACCAAACAGCATTTTAACGTTGTATCAACTTCGCCTGACACATCCCGATGTTGCTGGACAATATAGTTTTAAAGTATTTATCTAAAAACATTACTGTTAAACTTTTGCACCAATTTTGTTTACTGGACTCAACACCACAATAATTGTTCTCAGTTCTCATCTAAATTTGAAATATGGTATGTAGAACTTCATCTTCATTGTGATAATTTCAGTAGATTTTAAGAGCGTTTTTGGTACAAAAAATGTACACAATCGATACTTTATTAGTGGTTTTAAACTTAAAGTAGCAAAATCAGATTGACAAAAAATCTCCTAAATTCACATTTTTTTGCCAACATTACAATAGGGGACGGCAGTGTTCGTTCTCGAGCTGGTTTTAAAAAATGGCGGAGTTATGTAAAGCAACCTCGGCCGTGGTTATGTACGAATTTTTCTAAAATATGCGCCATATACTACGATTGCTTAGATGTAAAAAGTGGTTGAATAATTGAATGACCGGTCTCTTTCCATTGGTACTGAGAAGAAAGAAAATCACAAGAATAATATAATAACAACAAAATATTATAGGTTAGGATATTTGGATATCTTTATCATGCACGCATTACATCACGATGCATCGTAATTTTTCTATTGGATTTGCTGATATGAATATCGAGTGGACAACTTTTCCACATTTATCCACCGGACATCCTAATGTAGACATCTAGTGGTATTCATGATATATGAATATCCTCTGGATACCTATTTCATGTACCTTCAGTGAATGTATATTGCATGTCCGTTAAATGGACAACTTGATATATGTTTATCACCAACCATGTTATGAACATCCAGTAGACACCTATTGATTGTATATGCAGTGGATGTATTGATATGTACGACAAATGAACAACCTTCTAATACATGTACTTCGTCAACCATAATATGGACATCAAGTGGATAACCTTCTCATACATATATCCCAAATTGACATCTTGGTAAGGCCTTCCAGTGAATATTCATATGGTTTCCATTGAAGCTTGGACGGATATAAAATGGAGGTGGAGATGTTTTGTGTTGTTTGGGGATCTGTAGTCTACCTAGGATGTTCGAATCCATTGCGGCGCTCATGAAGACCTTCTTCAGATCACCTTTACCAACATCTTAAACAACGATTTTCAACTTTTCTAAGTGAAAATATGGTCCCCTCATACCAATAATATGACCACGTTCAAAGCCACTTAATTGACGATAATTTTGAACTTGTCAAACTTAGGTATTGTGGATAATGTTTGCGACAGAAATATAAACGCATAACTGACAAGAGTTTATTCATTTTTACGAAGAAGTCTTCGAAATATACATTTTTTTACGTAAAAACCACAGTAAAACCCAAGATGTTAGGATTTTTATTGAAATTTTAATCGTTTCTGTGTTACATTAAAGTAGTTTTTTGAAAAAATTTCAAATAAATTGCTAAACTAAAATTATTTGTTACTAAAATCAGCATATAAGGATTATTGGAAATAATAGCAGTCTTTTGCATCAATGAAAAGAATTATCAAGTAAAGGGCATAGGAGGAGAAATTATCAACTCCAAAATTTTAAAATGTAAAAGAATCCACTGGAAAGTACAAAAACGTACTGTATTACAGAAGAACCAGTTATGTAAGTTCGCATGAAACTGAAAAACAAATAGTTCAGTGTAGTGTCTGTTATTACTAAATTTTCTGGTTTTTTCCTTTAATTCTGAATATATTTTATCGGTGATTATTTGGACTTACCTGTATGTTATGTACTCAATAAATAAAACAGCATCATGCATATCTTTATTAGGTTGTTACTACTATAATGACGAACTACTATAATGACGAACCGCACAGAACAGGCTCACTTGTATTAACCATGACCGTAATTTGCTTAAGAAAGTTGGTAATACGCAGGAACAAAAAGAGGAAATATATGGATTGAAAATGTCTAAAAATTCAGATGGGTTATTGTTTCTTGTTTTTGATTCACCTCATGATCCAACATAAAATTAACCCAAAAACATGATTTGTGATAATTTAACATCTCTTTCTATACCCTTCAAATATAGCTGAAAAATGTGATAGGATTTTAGACTTATATTTGTTACGCTTTTAACGAATGATATAGTACAATAACAAATACAACGGTTAAAAGACATAAAATAAGAAACTGTATGATTTCGTCCTGTCTTCGTACTCTCTTTAACGCCTTTCTCAAATCTTTAAAGTATTTATGTCTGTCTGCATATGCCATACGAATTAATTTGTTCATAAACCACTGAAAATATGAAATGTCAACGTCTGTATAACATAAGTTTCTTGTGGGTTTTTTTGTTATATTTCGAGGGTTTCCGGTTACCATTTAGTGTTACATGATTATTATTATTTTCATCTCTGTATTCAATTTCTCGTGTTGGTGATGACATGTTCAAATATTTTATGGGGATAGAAATAGTTTACACTGCTCATTTTGTTAACATTTTTAGGGATTATAGTTCTAAATTTGTCTGTATGACAGATCTGTCACCACAGAACCCTAATTAATTATTTCGATGGCAAGCCTACAATTTTCAAGGTTTTTTATTTTCCAGTAATTATTTTGACACTGTCATTTTGGCGTATTCGTTTTTAAATTTCAAATCAGTTTAAAAATCGATAAAAATTGTTGAATTGGATAAATCAGTTGTTTAAGTGATGTTGGTGTTAGCGGGTAAGGAATCTTATAAAAAATTATAAGCATTCAATATTCATGTAAAAATAAGAATTTTTAACACTTACGGCCAGTATTGGCTACATTTTTAAGCCAGTAAACCTACTTTTTTATTTAAATTATCGGATTGCTATCTGTTATAAATGTTAACAAAATGAGCTGTGTAGACTATTTCTATCCCTACAAAATATTTGAATATATCATCATTAACACGAAAAATCGAATACATAGATGAAATATATGTTGTTTGTAATACCCAACGGCGGTTCGTGGGTCAAGAGATAGGGAGGTCAATTAGAAAAGTTCACTGTATTACCTACCTTTTAAAGTGATTTAAATTCCAAGTCGATCCTCCGGTCTTTTTGAGATGCAAAGTGGTCAATTACTTTTTCATTAAAGTCTTTTATCTTCTTTATTAATGCCCTTTCTATGGTAAGCATAGCTAAAGAAGATAACCTTTCCTGACCCATGGTATTTCTTAAAAATATCTTTATTCTTTTTAAGGTGGGAAAACAACGTTCACTTTCGACGGTAGTCATAGGGAGAGTACACAAGATTTTTAACAGTTTGACACTCAGAAAAAGTATTGCACAAATTATTGTTAATAAGCAGCTGTAACAAAGCAACTGCACCTCCACTATTGGAAAAATCTTCTCGGCTATATAATACTTCTAATTCAATTTTGAGTTTCAAATGATTTATGACTGGATACTCCGTTTTAACTAATTTAAACATATCTTGAGGAAAGCTTTTTTTATAATCTTTAAATCAATCTATGTGAAATAACTGATACACTGCTAAATGATTACTGAAGCCAAAGCTGTTTTAGATCTCAGATGTAATTATATCACAAACTTCTAATGAAATTCTCCTTTTTGATTCTTCCGTTTTACATGATGTCTGATGTCTTCAATTTTACTATTAAAACGCCAATACACTTATTTACTGTTATGACATCGACATTACATTTTTGTAATTGATTGAACAATATATCACAATGAGGCATAACTAAATGAAAAAAATTTAACCAGTAAAGAAAATGTTCATTTTGTAAGTAGTTTTTTAAACCAATAGCTTGGTTTAGAGTGTTGTGTTCTGATTCATTTTCAATGATTTTTTCTAAACAATCTAATAATTCTGTTCGATACGTATAAACAGTCTTTATGCACTTTGTATTAAAATTCCATCGTGTTGGAGCCGCTTTAGGTAATCTCACCTTAACAACATTATCTAACACGGCTGTTCTTTTTGGCGAGTTTCCAAAGAATGAAGAAAATCTACCTATGTAAATTAACAAAAAAAAATGTTTATGCTTTTATCCTGACTTGATGCTTTTTGTAAAATTAAATTTAGTTGATGAGCCTAACAATGAATAAAATTTGCTGAAGGATAATTTTTTTTAATTAAAAATACCTATTAACTTCTTTTTTTATTATCAAGAGATGTTTGCTTTATCGTCATATTAGGTTTTGGACAGCCACCACCTTTGAATTTCACTCGGTCTTCCTAACCCAACTTATGTCCATCTTTCAGTTTTAATATATTTTGTACAACACTCATATTTAATAGTAAACACCAAAAACACTGTTTTACTTAATTTCACGACAAGTAGAGATTTACTAATAAAATGTTCACAAATAAAAACATGCTGACTGGCGACTGCTCTACTAAACTTTCGTATGTTACTGTTTCCGTAAAATGTCAGGGACATTGTCCCCGCCAGTGTTTTCTGTCTATTTCACTACAATTCGTTGTAAATTCGGTCCGTAGCTAGCTTTGAGGACACGTTGTGGGATTGACCCAAGATTTTCAAATTCTATAAATGAATAATGTGATGAATATGAATGTAGAGGCTCGGTGCTCGGAGGGGATACGAAATCCTGCAATCTGGATATTTGAATAGTATTGTGCATAGAATTAACTAGAAACTTTAATATAATTTTTAAGTATATTAAAAATATATATATTATATATTTTTAAACTTCAGAAAATAAATAGCTCTATTTTTTTATTTGTATGTGGGAGGTCATTGACCAAATGACCCTATAGAAGAACCGCCAGTGGTAATACCTAAGACCCCCTTTAAATTAAAAGTCCCTTTAAAATGTTGATAATTCCGGTCGTTAGTGTATTCCCCACATTCGTTTTTAAGACTATTTATCTTTATTGTTATTTTTGTGTCTTTCTTATTAAACTTATGTTTTATTTTTTCTGTTTTAAATTCAGCTGGTAACTTTAGTGCAGTAGTCTTCAAATTCAAGTTAAGAAGAGAGGTGGGTTACTATATTATGGACTACTTCTTGCCTTCTATGTTACTGGTTTGCACGTCATGGGTGACATTCTGGCTTCAAGCGGATGCTTCAGCTCCTAGAGTAGCTCTTGGTAAATATAAATATAAATAATAACAAAATATATATTGATATGCCAGTAAAATAAAATTGTGTGGCGTTGGCTCTCCACGAATACGGGACCAATAGAAACCTCTACATTTGATCGTACACCTAGTGCGAATCTCATTTTATTGCGTAGAATCAATAATGAGCAAAAAGATAAGGGATTAAAATTCTCAACAAGATCAATGAAAATAGTTTTCTTATCGAAATTTGCAAAAAATTAAAACATACCAAACATTAACCAAAAATATTAAAAACTAATTTTTTATACCTGCATGCTTGAACCCAGTGATTAACAGGGATTTTAAATTTTATAATAAACCGGCGAATTCAGCAGATTTACGTGATATGTTTACATTTATTCATGGTGGAAACAATTGAAACGTTATTATTAGAGACCACTACATGTAAAGGTTCCCAGTGCTGAGCAAAGCATTTTTAAAGTGTTTTCAAGCCTTTTGTTTATTTTTAATTTATTTAATTTATTTTAAGTACTATATCCAATTATTGAATAATTCATCTAGATTTTCTTGTAATTTTAAACAATCTGAAATTGATATAATTTCGGAATGTATTTTAAGGTCATCAGCGTAGAGCAGGTAACTGACATCAAACAATTGAGTTTTATCATTAATAAAAATGACGAAAAGCAATGGCCCAAGACTCGAACCCTGTGGAAATCTTGATGACTGTAAACCCCTTTTTTAGTATTAAACAAATTGATATCTATCATTAAGATAATATTTAGGTCAAAATATTTAGAGGAATCAGTATAGACTATTTATTTTCAGATATACATTGGGTTTTTCCACAAGGTTTGAAGTAGTGAAACGTTCAGACATAAAATCATGCATATGTGGATATTAAATTTTCAGTATGGTAATTTCAAAACTTTGCAGATATATTGTTCAAATTATCTTTATTTAAAAATGCATCAGAAAAGTAACTGGCATAAGCATTAACAATATCAGTTGGTTTATCTAGATGTTTGTCCTTATAGTTCATAGTGAATGGTACTGTTGAACCAGGTCTTGAATTTATATGCCACCAATATACTTTAAATAATTTTTATAGGCTGCTTTTATTAGTGATTTTACTTCAGACCTCATTTCCTTAAAGTTATTGCAATCCTCATCATTATCTGTATTTTTACATTTGTTCAAAAGTTTATTTTTTATCCTCATTTTCTTAATTATATTTGTTGAACCATGGAGGGTATTGCTTAGAAGTTAATTTTCAAGAACATGTTTAACGAATAGCGTACGATATATTATAGAATTCCTTAAATATTTCATCTATATCTATGAGATTAGAGGCCAGACCATTCAGTTCACATTATATCATGATATTCATGATACATTTAATTAAAATTAGAGTTTTTGTATTTGAGATAACTCCTGCAGCCAAGAGGAAATGTTTTATTTTTTTTGTTTTCAAGTTTTAAATTAATAATAAGTGCTGAATGATGGGCGTCTTTTTTAAAAGAGTGTCATCAGCTCGAGATACAGAGCAACATTTATAGTTACTATATATTAAGACCAATATATATATATATATATATATATATATATATATATATATATATATATATATATATATATATATATATATATATATATATATATATATTATTAAATATGATTTGAAGGAAACAACTACTCAGCGGGCAAATACCCCGACCTGCATTGAATTACACCTTCAAATCATGATAGATGGAAAGCCAATATCATTTGTCAATTCCTAACCAGACATAGATCGATTTCGAACTTATTTGTTCTCTTCAGTATACCATAGGTTATGGAACAGACAAATGATAGTGGCCAACCTGCTAGTTATATACTAACTAAGGTGAAGTGAATAGTGGTGAGAGGTATGAAACTTCTCATATGGTCTGAATGCTACTATCCGACCGACATCCTAGATGTCTCTGTGGCGGATAGCGACTTGCATCACAGCAAGTACCGAGAGCGGCGACCCCTAGCTCAGGTGGACTAAACTAATGTTATTAAATATGATTTGAAGGAAACAACTACTCAACGGGCAAATACCCCGACCTGCATTGTCATTTGTCTGTTCCATAACCTATGGCATACTGAAGAGAACAAATAAGTTCGAAATCGATCTATGTCTGGTTAGGAATTGACAAATGATATTGGCTTTCCATCTATCATGATTTGAAGGTGTAATTCAATGCAGGTCGGGGTATTTTCCCGCTGAGTAGTTGTTTCCTTCAAATCATATTTAATAACATTAGTTTAGTCCACCTGGGCTAGGGGTCGCCGCTCTCGGTACTTGCTGTGATGCAAGTCGCTATCCGCCACAGAGACATCTAGGATGTCGGTCGGATAGTAGCATTCAGACCATATGAGAAGTTTCATACCTCTCACCACTATTCATATATATATATATATATATATATATATATATATATATATATATATATATATATATATATATATATATATATATATATATATATATCATATATATATATATATATATATACATATTATGATTTAAAACATGATTTCTTTGCTCTAAATTTAAAACACTCCAAGCTCTTTAAAGGGTCTTCAGTTCATTTTACCAGGATTTGAAGCCCTTTCAAAACGTACTGGTAAAAACACTTTAAAAGTGTTCTGCCCATCTGGTCCCGTCCTTCATGAAATTTGTGAGGCTGAAAAAGGTTAATTTTATGAAGTTAAGTAGTTATTTAATTGTCCTGCTATTTTCCAGGCACTGCAACGATGTTATCATTTATTACCTTAAACGGCGGTTTATCAAAAAATCTGCCAAAGGTATCTTACATTAAGGCCAGCGAAATTTGGTTTTTGGGGTGTTCCACGTTTATATTCTGCTCGATGGCTGAGTTTGCTTTTGTAAATGTTATCTGGAGAAGGAGGTAAGATTGTTTTTTTATAACAATTCTTCTTTACTTGCGATTTTTTTAACAGGAACTTAAACACAAGTGAGCGCAGCTAAACTGTCGTTAAAAGCTAAAGGAGGTTTTCAAAAAGATAGACATTTTAATTTTGAATTTTATTTATATTACACAGACTGTGGTTGTGAAATCTCTATTTCAGATATGTCCAACTTCAAATAAGTTCTCTTTGGCATGTCTTGCCATGCATGCTTCGTGCGAAGTTTCGTGACTCCACTATTAAAAACAAAAAGTGAGCACGTTTCTATAGCGACAATTTAACGTACGCATTCGGTTTTCATTTATCCAATTTGGACTTTGGTTTTGAATAAACTGAAAAAACTTAATTTTTCCTCAGGGCCCACAGCTCGGAAACCCCTAATCCAATCCTGCCCAATACTAGACAACAACGCACTCTTTTAAGGTATAGTCTAGTGTACAAATAATTTGGTGTTCGTCATTAGATGTAAGTAAGTAAATCGAATTTTTTTATTCTTGTAAGAAATAACTCATTCTTTGTTCAGGACCAAATCCGAGGCATACTTTTTTGTGCGTAATTTTAGTAATTATCTGAATTGATGCTAGCAGGTGGTAGACAATTCTTTTTCTAAATTTTTATTATTGCAGCAACGTATATATATACGATTTTTTTAGGGCTGTGCTTAACAAAAAAATAATGGTCGCAACTCACTGCATTAAATTAATTAAATGTAATAAGTGCTAATTACGAATTCCATATTTACTTTAAATTACTTTTTTAGATTCAACGCGATACAAAAAGGATATGTGCCGCCACAAAAAAATCGGAATGATAGGCGCCATTTTTTTCATTCTAGTCTAGTTGTGAAGAAAACCAAATTATCTGTATTCTATACTATATAAGCTTGACGAGTTTGATTGAGTTTCTAGACTTAATCAGTCGATTGGTATTTTCTAGAGCTGGCAACTGGAACCGGTTTTCTGGATAACAGGTTAATCGGTTTTGGATTTTCGCGTTTTATACAAAATCGAAAACCGGTTACTCACTTAACAGGTTATTCGGTTAACCGGTTATTCTAATAACCAGTTAATCGTAAACCGATTATTCAAATAATCGGTTATGTGGATAACCGAATATTCGAATAACCGGTAATCCGTATAACCGGTTATTCAAATAACCGGTTAATCGAATAGCTGACTATTCGGACATACAACTAATATGTGTTACTTTTCTTTCAAATGCTGTTGAAATCTGAAACTACAGGCGGGCAAGTGGCCACCGATGCCTGTATAGTTTAGAATTTACATGAAACCTGATATATTTTGTTTTTTGTCAATTTTGTCGTAGTTTGCGATTATTATTAACACGATAATACTGTCCAGCCGCGAAAGAAGACCTGCGCGGCATGGGAAAGTATTGCCGATAACTGATAAGTCGCCAGCTTTCTGCGAAACCATATACTAAGAATACAATATCTCTCCCAATGAATAAGTGCGGATGCAAACGATCGCAAAAATTTACCATGCACTGATTCATTTATTTCATTTACCCTTAATTGCCAATGGAATGCAGAAATCACATTTTTTCTGCGGGTGCTCTTTCCCCGACTAGCAGTACACAACCATAACACTAAAAAAGTCTAGCTAGACCGGTTTTCGGATAATCGATTAATCGATTTTCAGACAATCGATTAACCTGTTTTTGGAAAATCAATTAACCGTTTTCGGATAATCGATTAACCGTTTTCGGATAATCTATTAACCGGTTTTAGGAAAATCGATTAACCGGTTTTCCAATAATCGATTAATCGGTTTTCGGATAACTGATTAACTGGTTTTGATCTATATTTGGATATCCGGATTTATCCGTAACCGGTTTCACTTTTTTTTCAGTTTTTGCCAGCACTAGTATTTTCTAATTGTATTCTCCTCGACATTTGTCCCCAAAGATTTTTGAAATAATGTAATACATATTTTTTTAACTTTAACAAAAACGATTCCCGTGACTATAATATTACACTAAATATTAGGTTCTATTTCAGACACTGTCTATACCTACATGTTTCTCTATAAAAGTTTCCTTAATACTACTTTCAATAATTTGTTACATTTTAGGAAGAAAGTTGAACTGAAGAAGCAAAACAGCAAACACATTCTGAAAGGAGCCTTGACACCCAGTTTGGCAAGGAAGCAGCTGAGAAAAGCGGAGTCTATGAACAGTCTCTATAAAACCAGGTCTTGTACGAGTCTAGACGGCGAGCAGAGTGCCCAAAACACTCAGGCCAATTATCTAACTGTACACGTGAGTCAACTTTTTTTCCATTAGTCCATCATTAGTAGAGCTTGGCAAATCTAACGCTGGTCATAGACGTATGAAAGTAGGCAACACTATATGTATGCGCTTATGCGGCAGATATAATTGAAATCTCTGCGAGCCGTATTCTAATTTACTTAAGTATTTAGTGGCGCCGCGCCGTATAAACTGATAAAAGTCACAATGCCACGCAGAGGGCGGATTTTAAGATTTGCGTCATAGATTTTTAAGCATATATACAAATATAACGATAGAATAGAATGGAATAGAATACCTTTATTAATCCAAGCGGTCATACATATACAGGGTGATGCAATAGTGCGCCCGACTTCGATATCTCGAGTTCTATGATAGCTAGAAACTTGATTTAAAAACATAAATAAACTAGAAAAAAAGTCTATAACCGGAAGTTGTTTTCGATTATACAGGGTGAGCCAAGACGATACTACAGGGTCAAGTAACATTTTTTTAAATGAAATGCCACGTATATCAGATCATTTTTTAAAACCTCTTTGTGGCCTCCTTTCACTCCTGTATTATTATTGACTTTCTCCCAACCACTTGGATGTAATGATTTTTTTTGTTGAAATTATACCATTTACACGTGTACATTAAAAATATCACTACAATCACAGCTATCGATTTTAAGAAAAATTATGTTAATATCAGTTATGAGACATCCGTGTGATGATACTCAGCCATTTTCACTTCCTAAAAGTATACAGGGTGGCCAAAAAGGATTTTTAAATTTACAACTTTTTGAACTGAATTTTCTCAATTTTTTCAAATGGATCACCTTGTATATTTTTGGACGATATGATGTAGGATTGAAGAACGAACATTTTTTGTATGTACATTCCTACGGCTGTTTGTGACAATTTTCAATTTATTGAATAATAACTGCAAAATTCAGCAATAAAAATTAAAAATGAGGGTTTTTTCAAATAATTCAAGAGAAGATATTATAATAAGCGTGTTACATGATGTCCATAAAAACATCACACCAACAACAATCCAAAATTTGAAGGAAAGGATAATATATGCTTTTAGAAATATCACTCCGGCAATATTATGAACAGTAGAAACCTCATTCCAAAGACGCATAGGTATGTATGTCAATCAAAATGGGCAACATGTGGAGCATTTTTTATAATATCTTCTCTTATATTACAAAAAATATATATATTTTCAATTTTTATTGCTGAATTTTGCAGTTATTGTCAAATAAATCGAAAATGGTTACAAATAGTTTAAAAACAAATTAAGTTCCTCTTCTTGATAAAAGTTAAAATATAGAGTGGAATAAAAAAAAATAATATTAACTGAAAATTTTTTGTTAATTATTATTTACTAACTTTTACAAATCTTATCACAGATAAGTATAACATACATCTTTTTAAACAATTACTTTCCCGGCTATTTGCCAAAACGCTGAAACTTGGATTACAAAAAAAGATAATATGCACATTATGTTCAGTACAACTGACTCAATAATGTTATTTTTAATTTTAACTATTCTATCTAGTAAAACCAAAAATAAGTAAAACACAAGGTACTCACCAGTTGACACTATCTTTAAAAAACTTTAAAATATCTACCGACACGTGTTTCTGCTTGCCATAGCGACATCAGGGTAGCCAGCACATTTAAAGAATCCAAAGTAAGGAAACTTGTAAACCTTAATGTAATAAACATTAATGGCTTCAGAGAACAGAATAATTGAAATTATATAGTGGAAATACCCCTTGGGGTCAATGAAAGTGAGTGTCAACTGGTGAGTACCTTGTGTTTTATTTATTTTTGGTTTTACTAGACAGAATAGTTGAAATTAAAAATAACATTATTGAGTCAGTTGTACTGAACATAATGTGCATATTATCTTTTTTGTAATCCAAGTTTCAGCGTTTTGGCAAATAGCCGGGAAAATAATTGTTTAAAAAGATGTTATACTTATCTGTGATAAGATTTGTAAAAGTTAGTAAATAATAATTAACAAAAAATTTTCGGTTACAAATAGCCATAAGCATGTACGTATAAAAAATGTTCGTTTTTCAAATCTACATCACACCGTCCAAAAATATACCGGATGTTCCATTTGAAAAAATTTAGAAAATTCAGTTCAAATAGTTGTGCATTTAGAAATTATTGTTGGCCACCCTGTATCCTTTTAGGAAGTGAAAATGGCTGAGTGTCATCATACAGATATCTCGTAACTGATACTAACATATTTTTTGTTCTAAATCGATAATTGTGACTGAAGTGATTTTTTTAATATACACGTGTAAATGGCATAATTTCAACAGAAAAAAAATTATTATAGACTTTTTTATCTAGTTTATTTATGTTTTTAAGTCAAGTTCGTAGCTATCATAGAACTCGACATATCGAAGTCGGACGCAATATTTCCCCACCCTGTAAATGATATAGGACAAATCATAGGTACATTCGCAGAGAGGTTTAACTTACATAAGAAACACATTCGAACACAAGTATGGACATACATCACATCACACATTTATTCATACACAGAAAATATACGTAAACAAATAATTTAGATAAAATATTAATAATTTAAAAATTCTTCCACGGAATAAAAGTATTTGAAATAAGAAGCGTTATTACAGTTGTAAAATTTTTTTATACTAACTATATTTTTTATATTACTACTTAAATTATTATAGAGCACTGAGCCCATATAATACGGATTAGATTTGTACAACTCTAACATACGTAAATCATACTGCAAATCGGAACCATGTTGAGCACATAATGGTGTTTTACAAGATTCTCTAGGATATAATCCGAGCATGACCGTATGGCTCTTTTTTGTAGTATAAAAACTCTGTTAACGGATGTTCAGTAGTCCTAGAAAATAATCCCATATCGAATCCGAGATTCTAGGTTAAAAAAACAATATGGCTTTAAAGTATCTGCACTAGTCACGTGGTGCAACATTTTTAACGTGAAAGAGTTATTTGCACAATTATTGCATATATATGTTACATGTGTTTTCCAGTCTAGAGCTAGGTCTGTAAAAATACCTTATACTTTGTGGAATATCACTTGTTGAATGGATTTGCTCTTATGTTTAATTAATAATCTTGAAGTATATTTTTTTCTAACAGGATGAAATTGCATGATGAACGTTTTATCTTGGTTTTATCTAATTTTTTGTTATTGAAATAGTCACATATAGACTACAAATTTGTGTTTAAATTATCAGACGAATCAGTGATTTATTTTTGACTTGCAATAATGAAAATATCATCGGCAAAGGCACCATAAAATACAGATAAATAGTTGTCCAAATCATTTGTGTAAAGAATAAACAATAGTGGACCTAAAACACTATCTTGTGGTACACCAATATCAACACGTAATTATTTAGATCTAGCACCTAAAAAATCTACAAATAATAATAATAATTTATTTGTCCACTGGATCATTTACATGATATAGGATATGTCAAAAATATATCTGAAAAGTCAGACAATATAACATTAATTTTAATTAAATTAAATTAATAAAATGTAAAATATACATGCAACACATTAAATAAATAAATAAAATATATATATATATATATATACATTAAACATGATATAAAACAGAATATAAAACAGATTATAAAACAGAATATAAAACAGAGGCCACAAATTAAATCATAACTTAATAATTCTAAAATTTATAGCAAATCATTTAGGTACTCATCAACAGAATAATATGATTTAATTTTAAGTAAATTCTTAGTTTTTATTTTAAAATTTCTTTCGTCTAATATTTTGTACGATATGGGTAGTTTATTGTATACTTTAATTGCTAAATATTTCGGACTACGTTCACATAATGTAAGTCTATGATAAGGAATTTCCAGGATATGGCTATTTCGCGTATTATACAAATGGTTCGAAGTAATGGTATTGTCATGTAATTCTGATCTGGCATATAACAATAAACTAAGGAGAAACAAGCAGGGCAGCGTAAGTATTTCTAGTTCTTTAAAGATATCTCTACAACTAGTTCACCTTGTTACTCCTGCTATTATGCGCACAGCCCATTTCTGTAATTTAAAAACTCTCAACATGTCGGGTAAAGAACCCCAAGCAATTACGGCATAATTAATAATTGACTGAAAATGTGCATAATAGTAAGTAATTAATACTGCCTTACTAATTATCTGTCGTAATTGACTCATACAATAACATATTGGAGCTATTTTTTTGCAAATTTCATGGATATGTATTGTCCAAGAACAGTTTTCACTAATATGTAAACCTAGAAATTTGGTGGATACAACTTGTTCAATGGATCCCTCATTTGATTTTATTAAGAGACTGTGGTCATTACTAATTTTACTTATATTGAAACGAATAAATATTGATTTGTTGCTATTTAAAACAAGTTTGTTTTCAGTAAACCAAGTATGAGCAATACCTAATTGATCGTTAGCGTTTCTGACTACATCTATAGTTTTTTTAGCGGTGATAAGCAAAGAAGTATCATCAGCAAAAAGAATTGAATTTATACTCTTAAAATTGTTGACATAAATTATATAAAGAATTGGTCCCAGGACTGACCCTTGTGGCACACCTACTGTAAATTTCCATTTGCTGTTGTTTCCTGTTATTTATATAAGATTCTAGAAGTTTACCATAACACAATACTTTTTAAAAGAATATCACGATCTACGAGATCAGAAGTTTTTGATAGATCAATGAACAATGCAATTACCTTATTTCCCTGATCTAAATTTTTATAAACAAAATCCAAAATATTTGTGAGCGCTGTTCTCTAAAACCATGTAGTTTGATGATAAAATGTTTGATTCCAGAAATGCTTTTATACGTTTACATAATAGTTTTTCGAATATTTTCGATGGAACGATAATTGCAGATTATTTTGCGATTTTCTTTTTTATACAAATTTTGAAAACCGGGAAATGTACCCTCTTTGAAGCATTGATTGATAATATGCATCAATCGTTCAGCTATCTGATGTGAGCATAGTTTAATTATTTTTATAGAGATATCATCAGGGCCCACTGAATTTGATTCTTTTAGATTATTAATTGTATCAATCATTTTAGTCGTCGCTGGTTTCAGATCAATCGAATTTTCACTGACAGATGTTAAAGGTTCTAAAGTGTTACATTGTGGTATATTAAGAGATTTAGGTAAATTCATGAAATAAGAGTTAATTTCGTTTGCAATTTTGGGCTTGTCTGTTATTAGTTGATTATTTATTTCAATTTCAACACTATTATTAAGTTTATGTGTGTTTAAATCATTTTTTATTGAACGATTTATTATTTTCCATGTTATCTTTGTTTTATTTACTGAATTTTTTTAATATATTGTCAAAATACAACTTTTTAGCCTGATTTGACTGTTCTCGTAATGATTGACTACAGCAAAGCATTCGACACCTTAAATTATAAGCTACTGTGTAGTAAATTCTTATATTTTGGTTTTGATACGGAGACAGTGAACTTTTTAAATACATATTTAAGTAATCGATCCCAAAAAGTATCCCTTGAAGGTAACACTTCAGATTCGAAAATAATTAATAAAGGTATCGCTCAAGGATCTATTTTGGGACCTCTGTTTTATTTGCTCTATACGGCTGATTTCTCTAAAACCCTAATGTATTGTAAACACCATGCATATGCAGATGACTTCCAAATCTACAAACACATAAGTGCTCATGATGTAATTCCGTCAATTAATATAATAAATGATGAGCTGCAACAACTTATTTCATTGTCTCAAGATCACTGTCTGAAAGTAAACCCAAATAAGAGTTATGTGATGGTATTTGGTCCGAAAAAAATTAAAAATCACACATCTCAATGATATCGAGATCAAAATAAATGGTTCACGCCTGCCAATAGTTATTACTTATAAAAACTTGGGTCTGCTTTTAGATGAGGATCTTCGGTTCAAAGAATATGTCGCTACGGTAATACGCAAGGCCTATTGTAGTTTAAGATGTTTGTATGCTAATCGTTTCTTGTTGAACACTAGTTTACGGAGGATGCAATGTGATAGTTTGGTATTATCATTATTTAATTACTGTGATGTTGTCTACACGCCGTGTTTAGATCAAATTACTTCCATGCGAATTCAGAAACTTCAGAATGCATGTGTTAGATTCATATTTGGTCTGAGGAGGAGTGACCATGTGTCTTGTAAAATTAGAGAGTTAAACTGGCTGAAAATGAAGGAAAGGGCCAGGTTGCATCTTTCAAGTCTTGTCCATTCTGTAATACGTCCTACATATCTCTTTGACTTACTAATATCAAATTTCTCAGTACATAGTCGTGATACTAGATTTAATTATAGACTTACAGAATACCTGCACACAGAACCTCAATTTACCAAAGATCATTTAGGTATGCTGCTGCGTCAATATACAACCATACCCCTGATGAAATAAAGGATCTATCTAAATGTACTTTTAAGTTTCGCTTTAAAAAATGCTGCTTCAAACGCCCACCTCATAATGCCAAATCTTAATCTTTATATGTATTTATGTTTTTTTATATCGTCTTTCATTTTGAACAAGTGTTAGAACCAGTATTGACATAGGTAAGGAAAGTGGTATTCAAATGATGATTCTGGTGTTCAGTTATTTTTATATATAATCAATTAATTGCATGTGTTTTTTTTTCTCTATGTAGTATGTACAGTTTAGTGGTAGAACAGCTTTAGCTGAACTACGCTGTAAATAAAGGCGATTTATTATTATTTATAACTCGATTGTGGATTTTCTTGTATCTATTATATGTATTATAACGTAAACAACTCTTTTAGGCGAATAGATGAAACTCTTGCACCAGTAGTGATCGAATTATTTTTTTCCTCAAAATCAAGATTTTTGCTAACAAATTTAAAACATAAATAGTAATGATTATGCAGTATGTTATGAAATGCAATGTATTTTTTTTTCTACTGGTCGATTATTAAAAACTTACTCCACGTTTCTAAGTTCAAAATCTCTATAAATTTTGAAATATTGTTTTTGCTAAGGGATCTAAATCGATATCAGTTTATGTTCTAAGGGACATCCACATCAATAATAATTTTTTACCCACAGTGTAATATAAAGTGTAATAAGATAGATTTATTGGGGTTCAAAATAAAACAAAGGTTTAGTGCCACATTCCCTAAAAAAAACAATTATGCAGCTACGGACACGTGTTTCAGAGTTATTGCCCCTCATCACCGTAGCGTAGCTAAGGAATTGGATCTACGATGGAACAGTACTTTCCAGCCTTATTTTAGTTCTTGTTCCTGATCTATCCCATCGTAGATCCAATTCCGTAGCTACGCTACGCTGATGAGGGGCAATAACTCCGAAACACGTGTCCGTAGCTGCATAATTGTTTCTTTTTGGGGAATGTGGCACTAAACCTTCTTTGTTTTATAAAGTGTAATGTGCTACGTTTTCACTAGATTTCACAGTTAAAATCCATAAATCGCTATTAAAATTTTTCTGTTAGAACTATCTGTTTGATATTGTGCTAAAAAGGACAATTTCCTTTTTTTTTTTTAAGTAGACTGTAATTTCTAAAAAAAACTAATTTTGACAAAATATGAAATTATTCAACAGACTTACCAATTGGTTGGTAGCAACTAGCTTTAGGTTCCAATCAGTTTTTCTCCGAGTATTAATGGGGGATGGGGGAGAAGGATACAGAGAAAAAGGACATTAAATACTACGAAAGCAAAAGTCACTTCCCGGTCGTTCACTTGGTTAATTAATTAATGATAAATTACAATTCAACAAATATTTATTTAGGTAATAGGCACTATAATATTTTATTTTCACTTATTCAAAAACAATTGAACACATGTAAACTATATCGTTACAATTCTACTAATAATAATCCTAAGAAAAAACAACAACAAAAAAATCTCTAAAAAACTCCTAATCAGTTCGTTTATATATGGCGTATTCACCGTCTTATGATAGGCAATCAGCACACATAAGCTTGAGAAAAAAGTGTTGCCTATTGCGGCCGGGATAGGGCGAAGGCATAGAATTATACTATTGTAGATTTATTATACAGGGTGAGTCAATAGTGTGTTCTCCTTCGATAACCTTTGAACCGTTAGTGATACAACAATTTATTAAATACAAAAGTTTTTTGGATCGATAAGATCTATCATTTAAAATTATTGTGAAACCTACAGGGTGCTTAAATTTTCTGTTACACACAAAAAAATATTTTTTTTTAATGGAACACCCTATATATTTAGGCACCATTTTATTAAATGAAAAGAATATTATACAGTGATATTCTGTTTTTTGGTTTTGCATGCAACGTTGCCAAGTTATTTAACATTTTCTGGAAATTTAAGGATTTATATAAGGGTCCGTTTAATAATTTTTATTTACCTATGAAAACAAGCAGGGTAAGCAAATATTATACTATTCTTAGTTCATACTACACGCTAAGTATTATTACCTTTTTTACATTATTCTATTTTACAGGGTGTCCATGCCGGCATGTCAATTAATGCGATTTTCAAATAGGAAAAACTGTTTTTTTAAATGGAACACCCTGTATTTTTTTTCGTGGTTGGATTCCTCCCTCAAATTCCTTTCTTTTTTGTATAACACTTTCTATACCTAACTGTTGAAGTTTTTGAGAAAATTAAGGTTTTCTCTTTAACCTCGCAATCGTACTAAAAATTAATACAATTTTATCAAGAATGGCTTTGGAAAAACAAAAATTGCGGTCAGGCGAAAAATTATTTTCTATAAAATCGTAAATGAAACAGTAAAAGTAGCAAATTTATTGAACTTGAATGACAAAATTTACACCTCACCTTAGGTATGTACATAACAAAATAAAAGTGTAATTTTGTAAACGTTAACAGTAAATAGAAGAGAAAAAAATAAAACAAGTTACAAAATATGCTCAACGTGACCTCCTAATTGTAAATTACAAATTCTGACTCTATGAAGAAATGAGTCACTTACATTTTGCAACATGTTAGGCGTGATGGTGTCGAAAGCTAGTCGAATTCTTTGCTGCATGTCTTCTCTTGTAGTTGGTGATGTTTTGTACACTAATCCTTTAATGTACCCCCACAAAAAAAAGTCCAATTTTGTCGAATCTGGCGACCTTGGTGGCCATTGAACTGGTCCTCCTCGACCTATCCAATGTCACCAAATGTAACATTTAAAAAGTTTCTTTCGGCAATACTATAATAGGGTGGAGCTCCGTCGTGCTGGAACCACAGCCTCTGTAAGACATTTTGAGAATACCCGTTAACAATCCTCCCAGTACATTTTGTAAAAAATCGAGGTACATCCCAGTCAAGTGACCATTAAACAAATGCGGTCCAATTACATATTCAACTACTATCCCTGCCCACACATTGAGTGACCATCGGTGTTGATTACACAGCCCCACAAAAAAAAAAATTTTCGGACCTAGCAACGAGACGTGTATATCCATATGTATTTTTGATCGCTGATTCCGAATCCGGGGGTCAAAAAAAGTCATACACCCCCAAAAAAAGAATTTTAGAGCCAAAAAACACTCCCTGAATAGGGATATGAGATAACGCTCTGAAAATGATGTTATCATTTTAATAATCGTTTTGTTTAATATTTTCAGGAAAATTTGAATGTATTACGATAAAAATAAAGGTAAATTACAGCGTTCACCCTATCGGTATGAAACGCACCCTCATAGAGGGTGAGAACCACCCTCATCTGCCACCAAACCAATTGATAACGACAATGACTGAAAAACATTTAAAAATCTTTAAGTTTCATTAGGTTTGCAATAAACTGACGTAGAATTCACGTAATACCCCTAAATTACCCCTATAGCGTTATGAAAAACAACCCTTAACTTCACATGATAGCAGACTACTGTTGGTCTCTGAAAAGAGACACGAAAGAACAACACAAACGACAGTCAGTAAGAAGATCGTTTGAAAATAAAGTTAAAAGATACCATAAAAAAAAAGATTATAAAAAGAAGAATTAAAAGCTACTAACGTAAGGGTACTTCTCACCCCCTTCAGGGATGCGTTTTATACTCAAATGGTGTTAAGATTGGTGACAAATGACTGCTAATATCCTAGCCATAAGGATCTCTGCAAATAAGAACATCCATATAATGAAATCGTTATCAAATTTTATGTTTTTTCCTTTCTTTTTTCTGTAATTGAAGTTAAGGGTTGTTTTTCATAACGCTATAGGGGTAATTTTGGGGTATTACGTGAATTCTACGTCAGTTTATTGCAAACCTAACGAAACTTAAACATTTTTAGATGTTTTTCAGTCATTGTCGTTATCAATTGGTTTGATGGCAGATGAGGGTGATTCTCACCCTCTATGGGGGTGCGTTTCATACCGATAGGGTGAACGCTGCAATTCACCTTTATTTTTATCGTAATACATTCAATTTTTCCAGAAAATATTAAACAAAACGATTTAGGGGTGTTTTTTGGCTCTAAAATTTTTTTTGGGGGTGTACGACTTTTTTTGACCCCGGATTCGGAATCAGCGATCAAAAATACATATGGATATACTCGTCTCGTTGCTAGGTCAGAAACTTTTTTTTTTTGTGGGGCTGTGTTATCTACAGTTCTCGTAAAATGAGGGTCATGGTATCATAGTAGTGTAAGTTATGTCTATTAACACAAGCATTTTTATGAAATGTGGCCTCATCAGTGAATAGCACGAAATCAAAAAATTGCGGCTGTTGGTGAATCTTATTGAGTGTCCACTCACAAAATGTTACCCTACGTTCGAAATCATTTGGCTCTAGTTCCTGAAGCAGTTGAATATGATAAGGATGAAAGTTTTGTGTCCTCAATATTTTTGTTACAGAGGATTGACATATCAAGTTGTCTATTAATTTCTCTCGTTTTTATGCGGATCTTCAACGACACTTAATGTAACTTGAAACACTTTTTCTTCATTTGTTGCTAGTTTTGTACGTTCAAATTTTTCATAATTTACATGTCCAGTTCGTTCAAACCTTTCTCGCAACCTTTCAAATGCAGAATGGTGAGGATGTCTTCGTTCTGGATAAAGCTGAATATAAATTCTTGATGCCAATAGTGTAAAAAATTCATAATTTATTTAACAAAAATAATTAACTCAATTAGGAAATACAGAAGAATCACCACCAAGTAAAATTAATTACTTGTAAACCACAAAATATCAGTTTGACAGTACAATTTTTGTTTTTCCAAAGCCATTCATGATAAAATTTTATTAATTTTTACTATGATCGCAAGGTTAAAGAGAAAACCTTAAGTTTCTCGAAAACCTCAACAGTTAAGTATAGAAATACAAAAAAAAAACAATTTGGAGGAGGAATCCAACCACGTAAAAAAAATACAGGGTGTTCCATTTAAAAAAACAGAGTTTGTCCCATTTGAAATTCGCATTAATTGACATGCCGTCATGATACCCTGTAAAATAGAATAATGTAAGAAGAAGTGCTAATACTAAGCGTGTAGTATGAACTAAGAATAGTATAATATTTGCTTACCCAGTTTGTTTTCATAAGTAAATAAAAATTATTAAACGGACCCTTAAAAAATCCTTAAATTTCCAGAAAATGTTAAATAACTTGGCAACGTTGCATGCAAATCCAAAAAACAAAATATCACTGTATTCCATTTAATAAAATGGTGACAAAATATACAGGGTGTTACATTTAAAAAAAAAGTATTTTTTGTGTGTAACAGAAAATTTAAGCACCCTGTAGATTTCACAATAATTTTAAATGATAGACCTTATCAACCCAAAAAACTTTTGTATTTAATAAATTGTTGTATCACTAACGGTTTAAAGGTTATCGAAGGAGAACACACTATTGACTCACCCTGTATGTACGAATTCATCCATTAAAAATAACAAGATGTTATTTGACCAGCGTAAACACTATCAAAAAAACGAAAACAAATAATTCATCCTAAATACCATATAGATTAAATATATAAGGTTTCTTCTTTTTTAGAGTTTTCCAAGTTACCTAAACGTGCCCAAAATAACAACCCAAAGTCAAGACGAGCTGATAGGCAGCGAGGAAAGTGTGACGACTATACCAATTCCTGACAACACTTCAAGACCTCCGACTCCCCCAGCGTGGACAACGATGACTCCACAAGAAGTTGCCATGTGGATCGATAAGAAGTCTAGGGTTGTATTCCCAGTGGCCTTCATAATTTTTAATTTGTTTTACTGGTCCTTTGTTTACGCGCTGTAGAACTCTTCAACACGAAAGGTGCGAATCGACCTTTCTAATGTTTAATCGATTTGGAAGTTTTAGTACAACCAGAGACAACTTACGCATCGTAGCATGGCCCCTTAGATTTAAATGCGCAATGGATTTGGCATCTACTGTCTCTACCGCATACGGGCCACTTCTTTCTAACTTGTGCGCAATTCGGGGGCCACTCTACGATGCGTGACCTGTAGCAAAGAAATCTACCTTTATATTTGCTTAATGTTTTTGCTTAGTCGAACGGTAAGAACTTTTGCCTTTTTGTTAGGGAGCGTGGTTTATTATCTAGCAGTGGCGGCTCGCGCTTTAGAAATTTGGGGGTTGCAATATTTAGACGTACCAGTTATTATAATAAGTTACATTACATAGGTAGGTTAAAAGTGATCACCTATGAATGTATTCTAGAAAAACATCTACTTTTGCAGAGTACTTACCTTATAATAATATAACCTAACTTTCAGACCCACCAACATTAATTAATACTTTTATGCACACCGTTTAATGACCCGCTCATGACTTTTTCACCATCATATGTCTGAGCGATACGTTTTGTTTTGTCAAAAATGCGAATTTTTCACATCACAACCACTAATCTACGTATGTTCATTACAAATGTCTGTATTAAAGGTTCGTTTTTTTACTGGAAACGGATTGTTTTATGTTTAAATTCGAAGTACGTCTTCTTAGTCTTTTTATTTTAATTTTGTTGGTGGAAGATCGACTACAGAATGTCCCCACTATTAAACGTTGTCAGAATTCATTTTTTATGGTAATAAAAATGCCGTTCATACGCGTATACGTACAAAAAAGCTGGAGTGGCTGAAGCGCTGAGCCCTGAAGATACTATTAAGCTACTAAGTTTGCACTTGATTAGCAGCCTGTTAATGCGCAGGACCACAATGGAACTAATTGGTTTGCTGGCTGTCTGCAAACCAGCGTCGATGTCTAACGTAAACCGGAGTAGTAGCGATGACACCGAAAGTGATAGGAGTGGTAGCAACGGAACTGAAAGTCGTGTCTCCGGTAAATTATATATTATAAATTATAATCAATTAATCGAATATATTGCGTTATTAGTACGAAAAATTAAATAAGTACAATTTTTTTCGTTATCGTTTTTGGGAGTTGCGCAAACCTGCAATTTATAGCAAAAGCCGCTACTAAGTTCGAACTGAGATTCTTTTTAAAACATAAATAGATCCTAAGTTTAATTTGAATATTGTGTGTGTATGTGTGTCCGTTGTCTGTAAATGTGTAGCGTCTTCCTATCCAAACATAGGAGGTGGCATTTGTGTTTATTTGAAAAAAAAAAGCGAATTGAAGTGTATGATGGACGTTCAAAGATACTTCTCGTAAGTTAAGGAAAAAATAATTTGATAATCTCTGCTTTAGGAATGTATTTATTACTAATGGATATAGAAACTGATTAGAATAGAAAATAATGAGATTTATTGGTTAACGTTTGTTGGATTAACACTGTTTTTTCTCATAACATTAAATTAATACGAAAAAAAACTTTATGATGATTATCGAGTATTGTCTTGTTGTTTTATGTTTTCATTTTATTATGGGCATTTGCTTTTAGAAATGCCCGTATTTAACCGCTGTTTGTAACAACTCATCGGAACGAGAGTTTTACTGTTGTATACGACACTTACTAGTACTGAAGTAGTTTCCACAAACACAGTGGCGGAACTAAGGGTGGGCCGAGAAAAGCACATTTACAGTTTTGCTCCCTATAGGCAAAGAAAAAATTTTGCCGCCCTTTATATCTGAAGAAAGGGGGGATTCAAGTTCGATTTTCAGGCCTACGAGAAAACTACGAAAAAAAATTTGCAACGCGGCAGGCGCACAGAAATACTTGTGGGCACCCAGCGGCCCACCTTTTAAATTTCAGCCAGTTCCGCCACTGCACGAACATCAAAACACTACGTGTTTCAACAACCAAGTTGGCATTATCGGGATATGATCGAACCTTAAATTTTGATTATCTCCCCCGATGATGCCGACTTGATTGGCGAAATGTGCGTTGAGTATAGTTTCCAGTTTTTTGTGGAAACTATTGTGCTAGTGTCGTCACATTAAAGGTGCTAGCACATTCAGAAACGTTGTTTACTGTCATCAGCAAGTTAATGACAACAAATATTAAACCGTACTGTATACATCTCGAAAGCCCGCTTTCAACTGAGGCACCTCCAGAGGTAAACGCCCATAAAACAGCATGACAGTGCGCGAGAAAGCATCGTTTTTAAATGTTGTTACTTATTTTATAATTTATTTCTTTCGTCTTAGGTACCATGTGATTAAAGTAGTAAGTAGGAAACATTATTTTTATGTTAAGTATACAGGGTGTAATAATTTTATAACTATTTGTTTTTCATTTTGTGACGGCTAATCAAATTAAAATGAACATAACCTCAATGTTTTACGCTGCGCTAAATATCTCAATCTACGATAGATCATATCGTAATAGACTTCTAAACACTTTACAAACTTGTATTATGTATTTGCGAGAATTTGCCACTTCGATTTCTACTCGTACTATTAGAAAATCTCCCTCCATTATTTCACTATGATGGAAAATTTATTTGCTTTGTAGTTGTAGGTGGCAACTGAATTTATATCACTTCCATCACCGATTTTATTGCTAGTCTCATTCAAATCTGTATCTTTTGGTACACCAAGAATATTATCTTATTCCAAATCTGATTCTGATGATTCAGAATCTTGATTGGCAACACCCTTTCCCGCTTGAACTTCCAAAGTGGTTTTCTTCTTTGTTGGATTGTTGTCATCTTGGTCACATTTTACACGGTTTTCTATTTACCAGATTATTGCGTACTGAATGTATCTCGCTCTTTATTCCTCTGATTTTATTAAGAAGAGATCAGGACACATTTAGTGAGAGAAGAAACTACTTTTTAGGTGTCACCCTTGTGTTCCTCCAGATCCGTACTCAGGAACGAGGGTAATTTTTACAAAAATATAATCACGTACCGTTACTATTTTGTGCCAAGTGACGCTGGCTTATTATGTGACCCCATTTCACGGTATTTGAATTTTTATTCACCCTGTATACAATTATCACTCAGTAGCTACTCTTTTAGTGTTGTTTTGTAGGCCTATTCGTATTTCTATGTGTGCGTCTTTTTTGTATACATTTTTAAACGTATTTTATACTTTTTACTGTTAACTAATATCTAGTCCTTTTTATACACGTTTCATTTTAGTGTTAAGGTAAGAAAAATACATATGTGTTACCTATAAGAGTATTATAGAAATATTAGAGCTATATCTACTCTTAGCTTTAGTTTATTAATAATTATTTATACAAATATTGATGTGCAAAGAGAATTTGCAAAAAATATTAGTGTTAAAACTTTTTATTCAATTGAATGTAAGCTTAATAATATTTATTGTAAGATTTACCAAAGATACAAGATACATTTTACAGAAAAAAATAAAAACAAATGTTTTATTAAGAAGCCACTGCTCCTGGACCACTTATTAGGTCTTCACTCGTTGCTCTCCTCATCGAACTAAAAAAAAAAATACATCCATAAGTCAAGTTGACTACTTGGTATGTTTCAAAAATACGCAACCATGCAAAATTAAAACATCATTATATGGGAGTGTCAAATTTTCTGTGATAACCCAATGATGTGTCTATAAAACTCATAAAATGGCGGCTCTACAGAAGGCATATGTAAAAAGGCGGTGATGTATTTTTCATAACAATAGATGCCTTGTAGGAAACAAAAATATCGACTTACTTATTTAGTGTGTGACAAAAAACACATAACCAGATGAAGCCGTTTAAAAATAAATTAAAATACCATCTGAAAAAATTTAGAAAATGTTTTTTGAAATTTACTAAATTGGCAATTGTGTAAGAAATACCCGGAATAGTATAAGTAATATTTGGTGGTTGTGTCATTTAAGTACATTGCTTGGCCACATAACCTCAAAATATTTCTCCTTATTTAGTTGTAACACTCACACAGCAAATTCATTTTTTAAATTTGATCCTGACCAATATTTTTAAATTTTTTTAAATAACTCGGAAACGTCACAATCAAAATCAAAAACCCGGTGTCGTTGGAAAGAGAATCTCACACTGAAAATAAAAATGTAAAAAATTTAAAAAATGACATTGAAGGTACCCCGCTGTAGCGAGTCACCCTGTATATTTCAAAATATTTTTAAAATGAGCACATTTTGACTACACCATTTCCATAAAAAAAGTGTGCACAAGAATTCTATGTCCCACACTGTTAGTATAGTACGAAAGTATTTAAATGAGGTTGTGATTGAGGTTCTCGAGCAGCCAGTATGCAGTCCAGATCTTAATCCAACTGAACATTTGTGGGATGTTCTTGGCAGGCAACTCGTTTTCAAACTCCATCCGTTAACCTCAACGAGGTTGAACAACGTTTGGTAGAAATATGGAAAAACGTATCAGGTGGAAATACCCGTTACTAATTTTTTTCACACTTTTGAAGTGTTTTTTTTTAATTTTTGTGTTAATTTTCAAGAAATAAAAATTATTTTCTAAAGCTAATTATATGTCTTGATCTTCCCTACTACAAAGATACCTGCTTACTCCTGTATGTGAACGAATCCTTAGCAAAAGTAACATTTGAAGGAAAAATTCCTACCTCCAAAACAATTTCAAATGGCTATGCGCTTTTTGGCACACACTCAAATAGGTTGAAATCGTAAATCAATAATTTTTGTTTCCTATAATTGTTAAGAGAGCCCACGGCTCACAGTTTCCTTTGCGTGCAGATGTAGTTGCTCTATCTGCAACTTTTTCAATTTCAAACTAAATTTGTCACTATTTTTCACGTACCCGTTCGATCCCATTTTAGTCAATCTCACTGGCGGACTAGGCGGTAGTGGAGGAAGTTTCATACCGACACCAGGTCGAGAAACTGGCTGTCCCAGGACTCGATCTATGCTCGAATCGCTTAAATTTGGTAGTCCATCTTCACCAGATTCTGCGGAAGAGGGCGGTGAGGGCCCGCTAGCGTCACTACCACTCATGTCAGCTGTAGCGCCTCTTCTGAAAATTGGGTCACTGTAACTGAAAATGAGCTAGTTATTTGAACACTGATAGCTGCTGTGAACAATTTCCAAGAAAGGTTAAAGATTTGTGTAAAGAATGAGAAGATTAGTTAATCCATCAAAGTTTAAATCAAAGTTTTGAGATAAAATCTTCGTATAAGTTCAAAAAGTTTAAGTGTTATAATAATTTCCTTACAACTTATTTTTTTAACTAACTTTGGAACTTAACTTTGATATTTGACTTTACTGTTATATTTACCTTCAATAATTGTTAGGAGGTTTACTTTACCGATAAATCGCAGGATATTGTCATTAAGATAGTCTGAGCTGTTTTGTGGCGAATCAGTGGATCAATTAGATTCCGTAACCTTAAGGTTATGGACGGGGTCTGATTGGCACCTAGAGATTGGGCTTAACAATTCCGACACGGAAGTCAGTGTTGCCACCAACAGGGGAACATTAAGACTATGGCAAAGAACCCTGATCTGATTGTGAGTATTTCCAATTCGGGACGTTCGTCATTGACCAATTCTTAGGGCAGAATTTAAAAATTATGACGCCTATGGGAAAAATCCTGACCTAAATTTAATTTTCGTGAAAAAGTTTTGACGTTCAAAACTATTTGATAGAAAATTTTTTTTTAAGGATTTATCTCAATTTGTTTACAAGTACTATCATTTTATATACTTACATTTTACTAATAGGTGGTAATTTATCAGGTGAAAAGGACTTTTGTGGTAACCCAAAGTCTGTATACGTTGCCGCGTGAATTTCTTGCTGGTACATTTGGTATAGTTCTTGTAAATCTGGAGGCAGTTTAACTTTACCTTCTGAAATAAATATACATATTTGTGATACTAAAATGCCGTTTAGATTGTCAGTGTAAGAGGAGAATTTACTAAGTGCATAGAAATATAATCGAAATCACCAAAGAATGTCGTTACGTCAAATATTTATTTCTAATCTACAACGTACGCTGTTCAAGCGTTCTTTGTTTACAAATAATAAAACGAGGAAGACAGCGTAAGGAAGTCCATGATATGTGACTGTTAATATCTCACACTAACGTAGTTATACGAAAACCTAACTTCAGTGACGAAAAAGAAAAAGAGGGCCAGATTTCATACGTCTCAGTAACAAACGAGAATAATATCGATCAATTTGATCAAACTATTTTGACTAGCGTCGTTGTCACATATTTCATGGTTGACTGTTTCTGCATGTCAATTGTCAAATTTGGATTTGTTTATTTTTGAGTTTCATTGTTAAAGTTTCCTTTATTTTGTTGATTTTTGTATATGAAAAACAAATCTTTTTCAGAACTGACGATAGTTAATTTTCAAAACAAAAGGAATGTTCAATATGTAATATTAATGATTCTTAAAAATTCAAACAAAATCCTTTTTCTAGAACGCCATTAGAGAGTTTTTTTATTTTTAATGATGTTAATTAATTTAATGATATAGAAACATAAAATTAGTTCAAATTTAAAGACTGAAGGACTTCTAGCGGACAAACTGAGGTTATGTTTTTATTTCTTCCCCTGTCAACGAGTAAAGTTTGTTTATATCTGGACGTCATATCAACAAGCATGAATTTGACTAAGGCAGTGCTGATTTGGTTCATATGAATGAGGGTTAACGCACTTGAATTTACGTCTTATGTCATTAAAGTTAGGTTATATCATGAATGAGCATGATGAAAACAACGAATGTACATGACTCACGATTTTCTGTAGTAGACTCCTTTGGTAACGCATAATCGTCAGGATTAAAATGTTTCTTACAAACACACGAATGTTTCGAATGAGTAAAGTTATCTCTATCAACCACTGTTTTAGGCGAGTTTTGTCTCTCGGAAGCATATGTCCGCCTTTTGTTTCCGAACAAAATGGAACTGCACAACACTGAGGCACAATTAACAAGGTTTTTTATTGGCTGGTGTACGAAATAATTATAATAAAACACTATAAACTTTTTCCGCGCCTAACAATAACTTTGACATGACAACACTCGCCAGTGGCGTCAACTGGTGAGCCTGAAAATGTTAGCCCTCATTATAACGATAATGTAACGGCATTCTTTCGTGATTTCAATTTGTATATCATTATTAATGTATATTCGATAAATATAAAAAATTAAACTGAAATTGTATTTATCTTTTAAATCAATCGGCATAGTTGTTAAAGTTTTACCAATAATCGACGAATGTTATCATTAGAATGCGATTAGTGTTTTTTCCTAGCGGTAAATGCCGATAAATTAGAGTATGAACGTAAATATTATTTCAACAGCCGCAAAACATGTCAATACTGCAAGAGAATAAAAACTTTATGGGTCATTACTTAAAATACCTATTTGTAATCATAATGTAGCCTAAAAACTGTCAAAAAAGAATTAGTTTCGTATAGTTTAATTTTTATAAACCATATTAACTCATTATGAAATTATTATTCCTGTCTCTTTACTTAAATACTTAGCTCGGCTTATTATAGTTGCTGTTATCTGCAAGTTAGCCATATTTTTACCAGCCTTGTCACTTGGCCAGCTATGTCAATATAATTTGTAATAGTACAAACAGAGCTCATACATTTTCGAGTACGTGTACATTTAAAAAGCAGTTCGAGTACAGTTAGTAAGAGTCTTTTTGTAATCGTATAATATGAGTAATAAAAAAAATATAAAATAATACAAGTCATTTTTCCAACTTTTCTTATATTTTCGGCTATAATTGTTTCTTCCCATTTACTTTTGGAAGACAAACGGTAAACATAAAATTTCAAAATGTTATATGAAGTTTCCTCAACTTTGTTGTTTAATTCTGAATCTGCATTATACATCTACCACGAGTAACAAACCACATGAGCAACTAACTACAAATGCAATAATCACAAATTCCAATATTTTCTAATGCTTTCTCATATGTACAAATGATCACAAATAAATTTATATTCCATTTCTAATCAAAGTAGAACATTGCCCAGCCAATTTGAAGTTTGAAGATCGCCTGTTTAGTCACCAGTCGCTTTAATACAAATTTTAGTCGCAAACGATAAAAAAATTTAGCCAGTATTGCGAAAAATCGCCACATCTGGCAACCATGCAGTTGCATAGCACTGTAATATTGTGAGTACAATTTAGACTACATTTTCGAGTATTTCGATTACATTTCAAATTGACACGAGTACGTTTGAATATATATACCCATAAATACAGATACTCGAGTACATCAAGTACTCGAGTACCATTTTCGAGTACTTGTAATCGAGTAACGCCCAGCTCTGATTACGAAGTTTATTTACTTGAGAAAACATTCGATCAAACACTTCGAAGTTAAATAATTCGTTCCACAGTAATAGATTTACGTGTGCGAATAGTTCATGTGGCTGACTTATACATACCTTCCAAAATTTGCCTCTGCCTTGTAATTATTTCTTCGCATAACTGCCTCTGTCTATCATATCTTAAAATAACTAAATCTCTTCTTCTTAACTCGTGCTGTCTAACAAGCCTTTCGGATTGAAGTGCCATTTTGTCAGCTTCTAATTCGTGGACTCTACACATAAGGGCTAAAATTTCTCGTTCGTCATCTGAAGAGAGCAACGATGGAAGTTTCTGGAAATGATGGTAAAATAATGGTAAAAATACTTTTAAATGAATTACATAGGTTTTGTCTAAATATGATTCTAATTGTAAATTGACAGTTTTTGTATCAAAATTTACATTGTCAAAAAAAAATTAAGGCTCATTAACAAGCATTCAAATTTTGGGATGTATTTTCCGTCTAATGATTTATTTGGACTTACATCTTCTAAGGTGACACCACGTTGTCTACAAATTTCCAATTTTTGCTCTATATGCGTGCGTAACTCTGACCATCTATCCTGCTCCCTCTCTATATCTGCGAGCTCAGCCCAAGCTTGTTGGACTGCTACTTCACCTTCCGCATCTCCATCTACATCAGATCCATCATCTTGTTCGTTTCCCGCCGATCGAAAACCATCGGCAGTTACTATTTTCCTTCTTCTGAAAAACATGCGAAAATGAAAACCAATGATTTTAAAACTGAACTGAAAACAAAACATGCAAATTTGCTAGTACCAAAATGATAGGAACTAAATGTAGTAATGAACGGGTAAAACTAGTAAAGGCAGCTCAGTAGTTAGTGTAACTGGACGTACTTAGCACTGTAAGTTCAATTTCGGCTTAAAAGGAAAGTAAAGGTAAAGATAGAAGATAGAACCATCGTTATCAATCCTCACAGATTTAGATGGGCCACAGAAATCCGATGACGATAATTTTGCAAAAAAAGTTCATTAACGTCAAACTCGTCGACCGTAGAGGACAAGGAAGGCCAATATTCCGTTGGACAGGCAGAATTCAAGGCGTCGCGTCAGAAAGATTGTAGCACCCAATTGGTGAGCGTAGGCCAAAATTAAGATGAATGGCGAGAACAGATAAGAATGTCGAGGACCATCTAGTAAAGCTAATAAAAAAACTTTGGATCTGTGAAACTGAAGTAGTAATTATCATGTGATTTAAATTTGCAGTATTTCAGTATAATTTCTTATTAAAACAAATCAGTACACTTACCTTATGCTTTGCTGTGTTCTAGCTCTAGATTCGTTTATACTATTCTTGTACAATTTGTTATTTCTCGATTCCCAGTGCGAAATAATAACATGCTGCCTCTCAGCCTCCATCCCGAGGCCCAACATATGCGAGTCTATTTCCATTAACTTCCTCCTCAGCTTCATTTGCGTCTTAAAAGTCTCAACAATTTGCTCTCTCAGCTTTCTGACTTCGCTACTCCTTTCTTCCGCATTCAGCTTGTTTACGTCCGCCGACCGAGGCCTCTCTTCCTTCATTTTCGTTTGAAGCCGTGAAATTTCATCCCTCAATTCAGTGATTACTGTTTGATATTGAGTAACTTGGTAAGAAACATCCAAAACGTTTCTTTCTATTTTGTTTGTAATATTATTAGCTCTATCTGCATAAATTAGGGTGTTTCTCGATTCGTCCTTTTGGCCAGCACTTGGAGAAACGTGCGCAATCATTACAGTTCGACAATTCCCACTCAATGCCTCCTTCAAAAGCCTTGTTAATTTAGAATCTCTATAGTTAACGTATCGAGCACCTCCACTTAACGCGTTGATACAGTTACCGAGTGCTAGTAGCGATCTGTTTATGTGCGCCCCTTCCTGCAATCTTTTTCCTCTGTTTTTCGTCTTGTTTGCTCTTTCTGATCCCGCTAGATCTATCATGAAAAGTCGGCCTTGCTTTATCCGCATACGAAGGTGGTCTTTTTGTCTATGGGCACGCTGTGACGAACAGTTACGCTGAGAAGGGCGTGGCTTCTTGAGGAGGTCTTGTTCATTGCCGTTGGTTCGATGGTTCTAGCTTTGTTGCCCTTTTGAAGAAGAAGCATTACCTGCAAAAATATATAAAATTGTTTCAAATTTTCCACCAAAAAGTTTACTGATTGGGAATCGAGCCTGACATCCTTGTCCAAGGGGTTAGAGCACACCGCACCGTTTAGCAGACAGAATATATATTTTTATAGAAAATCCTATTATATTTTCCAATTAGTAGTTTAATTTATAAGGAAATCAGCTAATATTTTCCTTTAATATGATAAATTTACTGTGTTACTATTGAGAGTAATAACGTACTTTATGAATTATTTACAGTTAAAAACAATTACTAATAAAACACTTTTCAGGATTAAAAGAAACATCAATTTATCAAATGGATTGTTGACTGTAAATACTGAAGTTTAAACAAGTGTTAGATCAATAAAAAGCTACCAACAAATCAAAATATTAAACTCATTTCTTAATGGTCTCTATTTGTAGGATTTGATTTATATACAATATTGATCATATACAGGGTGTCGCTTTTAAATGTGATACAAACCTGTAACTCCATTGTTTCTACCGATTTAAGAAAAAAATTTAAATAACAGATGATCCGAATTTGATAAAACTTGGCGATAAAACGTTTTAAGGGATGATGAATAAGAATATGTATCAATTAAAAAAAAAATTGTTAATAGCAATTATCAGTTTTTGACTAAAAAAAGAGCAGGATGATCACACGTAGATAGAGTTTTTGTTACCCTATATTCTAAAAAGAAAGTTTTTAAATCTGCCAAAAAATAAAGATGTTACAGGGTTGTATCACATTTAACAGCGACATCCTGTATGTCTTGGCTACTAACTTCAGTGTGGAAAGAGTACCTACCTATATTAATTGTTTATCAATTCAGAGCAAAACTTTACCATATTTTGACAATTTAAATACTCTAAAGTCAGAAGTACCTGTAACTGTACATGGCTACGTTATTAGCTCAATTTTAGTTTTAATCGCATCTTGAAGATGATATCAGCTTGGTAGATAAAACACGTATCGGGTATAAGTGTGCAGTGTGGTAAATACCTACTATATTTACATAACCTAATATAGGCAAAAAATGCTTTTATTATTTATTTTATTACCATGTATAATAATACCCCCAATTATTTGTTTAACACTTCACGCAAAGTGGGCTTTTGTTTGTATAGTAATTTGGTTCGTTTCCGTAACTATTAACACAAATTAACAGTTTGGTATTTGTTAGTTACCACTGCCTATTTATTGATTTCGTCTATGTATAACAAATGAATTGACACAGTTATAAATACAAATCCATATGTTATGAAAAGTTAAATTTTTTAATGGAAATTTAAAACCCTCTTTATCTCTCTTGGCATTTACCAGGAAATAAATTATTATATACAAAACATTTATATAGAAATAAACATCAATTAAACGTACCACAACACCCATATCATTAAGAGTAGGTTATCTTAAAAGTGGCGTCCATCCTCTTGGGGATCAATTTAATATATAAAAATAAATCAAAATCGGGAATTTATTCTAAAAAGGACAGAATTTATAGAAATCGTTCAAATACGTCATCTTCACGTTCGATACAAACGTTTGCCCTTTGTAAAAGTGGCTGCAATATGTCTTGCATTTGTTAAAGCCAGAATGGCAGTGTTACTTAAATGGGAGGGACTATTTCATCATGTGCGTCAATTGGTTTTGAATGATTTTTAATATTTTTGCTTTTTGAATCAATAGCAAGGAAATCATGATGCAATCCTCTTAAAAAACTTAATTTGTTATCAAAGTAAACACCTAATTCTTTAGTTAGGTTTAAGTTTAGGTTTTTTGTGAATGAGTTCTTATGGGCTCCCCACTGCTGTTATTAGCAGACTCATTGTGGCTCACTCCTAATTATATTTCAATCAAATCTCTGTCTCCAGATTCTCTGGCAGCAGTTGCCCTTTGCCAGATATTAAGACTCGGATCCTCTTCATAGCGGGACAGGTGCATAAGACATGGTCTGCCTTCTCATCATCCTCGAGGAATAGGTTTTCCAGCAGGTCGAGTTTATGCAGATGATAGTTTAATCGGCAGTGCCCAGTTAGGCCTGTTAATATTTTAGGTTTACCCTGGCAGGAATTGTATCTGAGGGCATTCCCAGGATGCTGTGACTTTCTATATCATCCAGCAACCTGTACCACTCCATGGTACTAGTCTGCGGTATGTTAATGGCCGCTTGTTGCAGTCTATGCATTGCCCACCTGACCTCTTTCTTTCCAAATATATATGAAGAGGGGGTAAATTTTTTAGTAGTATCTCTGCACACTAGAGTCTGCAAATCTATTGTAATCTATACGTAATTGGGTTCACTTTACGCGAATATGTAATGACTTTACAAACTAAGACGATTTAAATTGCACCAATGCATCACCTCGTTCAAATCGACTTACTGTGGCTGTCCTCAACAGAATTGATTGAAGTATAGATTTTTAAATCATTTACAAATAACAGTTTATGGCATCCGATAAGGTCGTTCAGATCATTTATAAATGGTAAAAAGAGTAGCGGACCCAGGTTTGATCCTTGCGGAACCCCCGATGTAATTTTATAAACTGCTAGATTTGAAACAATTATATGTAACAAACGGGTAACGGTCGGTTAAGTAAAAATGAAACAACTGAAGTAACAATTCGGAAAATTCGTATACTACGGTCCATGCGAACAAAGGCTTTTGAGAAGTCTCTGTATATCACATCCATCTGTCTGTGCTCATCAACAACTTCGGAAATAAATTGCGAGAAACATTAAATTTGTGTTTGTTGGGGGTTTTTCGATAAAACCGTGTTGATTAAATGATATGACATTTTTAATAAGTGGGTTGATGCGGTTATACACAGATACCTATCTTAAAAAGCTTCACGAAATTATACAGTAAAGTGAGAGCCCGATAGTTCGTTACATTACAGATATTACCATTCTTTAATATGGAACACTTATTGGCAGTTTTTAAATAGCATCTCTCACATAAATGCGATGCTTAATACTAGGTTTTTTCGTATTGTTAGTACTTATTCGTTAAAACTAATAGTCCAAGAGCTGGCGTCCAAAATGTGCAAGAGTTTTCTCAAAGCTAATTTTTTGAGATTAGGTTACTTTTTAGTGATGGAAAGTAACTGTAGAGTCAGCACTTCCGGTACCGGGACACCTGGCGCTGGGACGCTCGCAAAGGTGTAATATTAATTAACGTCTCTAAACTGTTTTCTCAAAGCTCAAAATTTATAGAGAACGAGCAAATATAATATAAAACAAGAATCCAACAGTCAGACAGCAAAATATAGGGACACGTGGCGTCAGCGCTACTTCATACCTGTCAAAAAAATGACGTCTGTCAAAGTGATTTCTCCAAGCTGAAATTCTCCAAAACATTAATTAAAACTATAAAGTTAATAAAGGAGACAGTCAGACTCATTTATGATAGAACCTCGTCAGTCAGCAGTCGATAGATGTGAGAACGGTAACTGCGTGCATTAGTACGCCTTTTCTCAATACATATCATTTATTTTATATAAAAAAATAATTTTAATTATTTCTTAATAATTGTAATTGTTATATATTAGTTATGTTATAGATATCAGTTATTTTATACAAGAAAAAAATAATTTTAATTATTTTATAACAGAAAAAAAAAGAATCATTGATTCACTGAAAAAAAAAACATCTAATCGACAGAATCATTGCCGTCGTCGTGTTCTTCGCCACTATCTTCATCAGAATAAAACGCGATTGCACCATATTCTTCGGCGTCATCAGTGGTGGTTGATTCCGAATGTAAGTACAAATCAAAAATTCAGCGTTAAGCAATACATTACATTAATAAGTAAGGTTTTGAATCACATTTGCGAGTCGATTGGCAAAAATTACCTGCAGGTGTATCATTCGGTTGAATCAAAATGTCAGAAATGAAATTAGGTAGCTGATCGTCTTCGTACCAACTGAAATCATATCGGCCATCGATCAACAGCCAACCGTTTTCCTCTGGAATCATTGCAGTGGGCACTTTTTCATCAGCATGACTCCAAACGTTCGATATATACGCAGCCCTTTGTATTTGTATAACTATTTCATCTCGAGCTGAAACAGTTAAAAATCTTGGCGAATTTCCTATATCTGAATAGTCATAACATCGGTGTATTATCATTTTCATTTCCTTTGGTTATTTTATCATTATTTTTCGTAGTTTCAGTTTCCATTTCAGCTTCAATTTTAGGATATTTAGCACAACCAACGTTCTCATTGTCGTCTTTAAGCACCTGCACCATTACACATTCTTCACCGCCCTTTAATTCTTCAAACACTTCACTGACTTCACTTTCGCTTTCACTAAAATTTATTTGTGGTTCATTCGAAGACGAAGACGTCGAAATTTTTACAAACTTTGACATAAATGCCGAACTTTTTTCAGAGTTACCATTTTTCTTTTACGATTTTGCGCCCCAGACCATTTCGAAGACATTATTATTTTTTGAATTATGTCACTATTATAACGTCAACAAACACAATACACAACGCAAATTTAATTTTTAATAACTAATATACAAAGTCCGAAGAAAGCTAGTACAAGCTGGCAAGCTGCAACAAAAGATGACACGATATGTTATATCTATTATACATATAGTAATATGCTAACTGAAGCACTGGAAACTTAAACGCGTACCGTACTATACTGTTATAGTAATAATATTAATATACTAGACTGATTTCAACAATTCGCTTCTTTAGCAAAGAGTAGTTTATTCTTTGCTTTTAGTTAGAGAATAAAATAAATAATAAAATTAAATACAGAAAATTCAGAACTCGGTCAAAGAAGACCGGCAATCGGCGCTCTATTTAAAAACGATAAAACGTAAACATCATAGCCACGCCAACACTTTGTACTCCGCCGGCCGGTATTACTTTGATTTTTTTTTATCATAGTACAGCACGCTTATCGATAGGCAGGCAGGTGCGGACTTATTTGGAGAGCGTGCTTTTGATTAAAATTTAAATTTAATTATTCAGAAACTACAACCGACTTGCGGCAAGTCAGCGCCCCCAACATTCAGCGCCCCAGGCGACCGCCTGGCTCGCCTGCCCATCGGGCCAGCCCTGGTAACCCACATTCCATTGAGTTATAAAATAAATGATATGTATTGAGAAAAGGCGTACTAATGCGCGCAGTTACCGTTCTCACATCTATCGACTGCTCACTGACGTGGTCCTATCATAAATGAGTCTGACTGTCTCCTTTATTAACTTTATAGTTTTAATTAATGTTTTGGAGAATTTCAGCTTTGAGAAATCACTTTGACACACGTCATTTTTTTGACAGGTATGAAGTAGCGCTGACGCCACGTGTCCCTATATTTTGCTGTCTGACTGTTGGATTCTTGTTTTATATTATATATGCTCGTTCTCTATAAATTTTGAGCTTTGAGAAAACAGTTTACAGACGTTAATTAATATTACACCTTTGCGAGCGTCCCAGCGCCAGGTGTTCCGGTACCGAAAGTGCTGACTCTACAGTTACTTTCCATCACTAAAAAGTAACCTAATTTCAAAAAATTAGCTTTGAGAAAACTCTTGCACATTTTGGACGCCAGCTCTCCGACTATAAACTGAATATAAAAATAAAGATATAAATATCTGATGAGTTAAATGATGAATAGCCACGATACAACATTGCACTCTTTAGGTAGGTACTTATTGGTCATTGCAGGTTCATTTAAATTATATAATGAAATGGACTCTAATCAAACGTACCTACTAAATTACCTGCATTACCAGGCTTTACTAAATATGAAAGGAACCGCATTTGAAAGAAAATATCCTGTTTAATTATTCTCTGTAGTTAATGAGAAAAGAAAACTTGCCTGTAATTATATTTTCCATTAGTAATAAGGTGGTTTTTGAACATTAAACAACACTAAGCGAGAATCAATACTCACCTCATCAGTGGAAGTGGTGGAGATTTCGGATAGTCCTGCTACTTGAATATTTCGTCCTCTCGAGTCTTCTCGTAATTCTAAGTAGCCTGAGGCTGGATTCAAGAGATCCCTGATTTGTTCGTTGTATATTTCTAAGTAAGACATAGTGACCTGAAAAGATACCCCCAACATTATTTGACTGAAATTCGTGAAGTTTTTCTGCAATATTCACCAGTTTTTTCAAAATACGTTGTTAGTGGTATCATAAAGTTTGCTAATAAGAAAAATCTGAATTAATTTGTTTATAAATTCCACGCAGCACATTCAAAACAGTATGATGTCTAAGATAATTTTAAAACTGCTTTCTGAGTTTTATATATTGCTTTGAATTACCTTGTATAGATATTGATATTTCTAACAATCTTAATCAATCGTAAGTACTGCTATGACTCATAAATTATATATTGTTTCTTGTTTAAAATATTTAAGTAGATACACACCCCATAAAGAAATTAATATGTTCACCTTGAAGAAAATGCAGCTCGGCTTTGTGAATCCTTAACCTTGCGAAAGTGGGTATTATGTTGTCAATAAAAGGATTTATGGATTATTTATCACCAAATAGTGTTCATTATATTAGGTATATTGTCCTTTTATAAATATCAATAAAAGTCGGCATTATGAAAGGCTTGAAATATAATATAATAATTATAAATGTCTACTACAGAGAAACGTATTGAGCTAGAGCTTACTGGTTAATTAGAGATCACTCATATTTTTAAGAGATCGCTCATATTCATTAGAGATCTCTCATATTCATCATAAATTAAATTCATTTTTAAATTGTCACTCTATATTGAAAAAACCGGTAGCCTGGAACACATACAGAGATAAGGTACTGTTTGTACGCATTTTGAAGCAGTTTGGCTCTCTTAGTTATGAACAACACTGATTGTTGACAAAATACCCTTTCAAATTGGTATAAATTCAGACGCCCTGAGCTCGAAAAGACAGTGTAGAATTCCTACAATCGATATAAATCACCTGGACTGCTAAGAACTCCTATACATTACTAGTCTTCACTGCAGCTATTCGAGACCCTATTGTCCGCTAATAGGGAAAAGTGCTGTTCCCTAAAGGGAAAAAACTCGTCGCAAGTCATGAAGATAAAAAAAATAATAAAGTAAATATAAATATACTCAATTGTAAAATACCAAATAACAGATTTTTTGCTCAACTTTAATAGCTGTTAGTCACGAGAGGAAGTCGGTTTAAATAAACAATAAAAAAAATATTTAAATCGTTTCCATTGAAATGAATATCATGAAATCTTACAAATCAATAATAAAAGATAGTGATGAATACAAATACCAAATATTTATATACTGGTCGTTTTTCTTTTAAATTGCAGGATTTGTATGCTTCGCATCGAAAAATGTTTGTAAAGAAACAATTTTGATCAAAAGATTTCAGTTTTAAAATTGATCTCTTATACAGTAAGCATATTAAGGGTCATCCAGTATCACAATTATTTATTCATTACGCATCATAGGCCTCGTAAAGGGGGAGCCCCCTTTCTTGGGGGCTAGAAATCCGAGCTGGGAAGTAATCGATATCGATTACGTAGTAATCATATTACTACTCACATTACCTTTTTCCAAAAAGTAATTCAATCAGAATAATCAGATTACTTCAAGAAATTAAGTAATCGTAATGTAATCATTACATTTTATGTTGGGTAATCAGTAATGATTACCTGTTGCGAGTAATCAAAGTACTTTCACAGTATTGAAGATTATCTAATAATCTTGATTACAGAGTAATCAAGGTTATCCAATAATCTTGATTACTGATTGTATATCTCTGTTTTTACCAAACAAATTTTGTCTTTTTTTTGTCTACTAGCCGAAATAATCCTTCAGTACGTTAATAAACTATAAAGGAAGCTCAGCTATAGGTCTGAGGTGACACTATAGCAGTAATCAAAAAGTAATATTAAAAATGATTACTAATTACCGAGTAATCAATAATTTGATTACTTTTTCATTAGGGTATTCAATTACCTAGGAATCTTGATTACTTTTTACGTGAGTAATCGGTAATCGGTAATCGATTACTTTTTGTCGGTAATCTCCCAGCTCTGTTAGAAATATTACGTCACTGGATGATACACAAAATCGGTGCAATTCCTTAAATACTTTCTGAAAAACCATCACGAATTATCCTTATCAGACTGATAAGAGTCGAGTACTATAAATACTGCAACTGAAATCAAGAACATCACAATTCCTCTGAAAGATGTCCGATACCTACAGTCAAAGAAGACTGGGGTAATGATTTTTAATTGTTATTGGATACTGTTGTCAACCAAAAGAGACACGCGTGATCAGTAAAGACGTTATCGATCCATTATGTCACTTTACTGAACTAGACCAGTAAATATGTATTTTCCGCTTAAAAAAATCGATCAAAAACAGTTGCAGAGAAAAATTTTTAGATGAGGGATATCTTTGTGTCCTTAGAAATATTAATTGATGAGAAGTTCACCGGGATATGATAAAAAGAGCTCTGAAGAAGACTAAATTATAGTCAAAACGTTAGCGATTGACTCTGAATTAGATTATTTTTTATCTTATCCCGGCGAATTTCCCATAAAAAAATATTGTAAAATGTTAAATTTAATGTAAATGTAAAATGTCACTTACTAGCCTCTGCCTGTAGATAAAGTGACAATTTGTGTCAAAAGTGTTTAGAAACAACTAATTTTCCGAATGCGCAAAGAAAAAACAAATTAATTCAACTTGCGTCAAAAAGAAGTTGAAAACAAATTAATTGATATCATATTCTGTTCCAAAAATTGTGCCCTTTTTTTTCCTTGAGATATTCGATGAAATTTCTTACTAAGATTCAGCTTTTATTGGTAGTAGACTATTTAAAACTTCTTAAAAACACTTTAAAAAAGTTCCCTGGACACTAATCCCCAAAAAGTCCGCCAAGATCCGAGGCATTTTCAGAATTATATTTTTTTGATAGTCTAAATATTTAAATCAGCCTAAATCAAACTCCCTTAAAACAAAAACAGTGGAAATGTTCTCAAGTCTTACTTACGGTGTATTCATCTTCGTTGTCCTTTACAGCTTCAAAAAGATCGTTTAGGGCTCTGATCATAATCCCAGGTTGAGTCCTATCACCCACCATCGTATGTGTTTTTCCAGCACCGGTGGGCCCGTATGCGAACACCGTTGCATTATACCTGGAATTAATTTTTTTTAATACATGTATAAATCTACTTGCGAACGATTAGAAACATATGTTCATCATATAGATATTGTCTGTATGTTATTTGTGGCATTCTGTTTATTTTTCTTATTCTTTCTTGAGACACTACCACATGAACAATTCATTTAAGCTTGATTATCTAAAAAACAGAAAAGTTTTGCAAGAATTCATACAAACTCGAAATATGCTAGTCTATCTACATTTCAGTGGCGGTTCGTGAGTCAAGAGATAGGGAGGTCAATTAGGAAAGTCTACTGTATTACATACCTTTTATAGTGATTTAAATTCCAAGTCGATCCTCCGGTCTTTTTGAGATGCAAAGTGGTCAATTACTTTTTCATTAAAGTCTTTTATCTTCTTTATTAATGCCATTTCTATGGTAAGCATAGCTAAAGAAGATAACCTTTCCTGACCCATGGTATTTCTTAAAAATGTCTTTATTCTTTTTAAGGTGGAAAAACAACGTTCACTTTTGACGGTAGTCATAGGGAGAGTACACAAGATTTTTAACAGTTTGACACTTTCAGAAAAAGTATTGCACAAATTATTGTTAATAAAAAGCTGTAACAAAGCAACTGCACCTTCACTATTGGAAAAATCTTCTCGGCTATATAATACTTCTAATTCAGTTTTAAGGTTCAAATGATTTATGACTGGATACTCCGTTTTAACTAATTTAAACATATCTTGAGGAAAGCTTTTTTTATAATCTTTAAATCGATCTGCGTGAAATAACTGAGACACTGCTAAATGATTACTGAAGCCAAACCTGTTTTTGATCTCAGATGTAATTATATTACAAAGTTCTAATGAAATTCTCCTTTTTGATTCTTCCGTTTTACATCTCTGGGCAGACTGCATGGATGTCTCCTCCAAATAGTTATTTAAAATTTTATTTCTGATGTCTTTAATTTTATTATTAAAAACGCCAATACACTTATTTACTCTTATGACATCGATATTACATTTTTCTAATTGATTGAACAATATATCACAATGAGGCATAACTAAATGAAAAAAATTTAACCAGTAAAGAAAATGTTCATTTTGTAAGTAGTTTTTAAACCAATAGCTTGGTTTAGAGTGTTTTTTTCCCGATTCATTATCAATGATTTTTTCTAAACAATCTAATAATTCTGTTCGATAGGTATAAACAGTCTCTATGCACTTTGTATTAAAATTCCATCGCGTTGGAGCCGCTTTAGGTAATCTCACCTTAACAACATTATCTAACACGGCTGTTTTTTTGGCGATTTTCCATAGAATGAAGAAACGCTATGTAAATTAGCAAAAAAAATGTTTATGCTTTTATCCTGACTTGATGCTTTTTGTAAAATTAAATTTAGTTGATGAGCGTAATAATGACTAAAATTTGCTGAAGGATAACTTTTTTTTAATTTTGGCTTGTACACCTCCAAAAGCACCACTCATTACTGATGCTCCATCGTAACTTTGTGCTATCAATTTTTCAGGACTTTCATTAATTTTCAGACATTCTAACTCTTTTAAAATTACATCTGTCAAATGCTGCGATGTCGTTCCTTGAGGCTGAATAAATTTCCAAAATCTCTCACATACAACACTGTCTAAAACGTATCTAAACACAAAAACTACTTGTACTTTATTGGAACTATCTATTATTTTATTTAAAATATATCTATTTTTAGGACCGCTTTCGTTGTAAGCTTTTAAACTTTTTTTATAGGCATTGTCTAACTGCATTTTAATATCAACTGTACCAAGTGTTGCTAGACTACAACAGTTATTCATATGACTTGATGTGAGCGAATGTTTCTGTACTTTTATTGTTAAATGTTTCAAGTCAGTTACACCTATTTTGGACCATATAGGATCAGGATCATCACCAAATAATAGGCATGGGAACCAAAAAATGCATTTTTTACCTCGCATCCGCAAATTCACTCGGATAAATCTTACATTGAATTTCGAAAATACCTATTAACTTCTTTTTTTCTTATCAAGAGATGTTTGATTTATCGTCATATTAGGTTTTGGACGGCCACCACCTTTGAATTTCACTCGGACTTCATAACCCAACTTATGTCCATCTTTCAGTTTTAATATATTTTGTACAACACTCATATTTAATAGTAAACACCAAAAAACACTGTTTTACTTAATTTCACGACAAGTAGAGATTTACTAATAAAATGTTCACAAATAAAAACATTAAAAACAACGCGACAGAATTTACCGACCAACGCGTTCCTAGTCAGTATTAAGACTGCTCTACTAGCGAACTTCGTGCGTTACCGTTTCCATAAATTGTGTCAGGGACATTGTCTCCGTCAGTGTTTTCTGTCTCTTTTGCTTTCTGACGATTCGCGCATAAGTCTATTTCACTTTAATTCGTTATAAATTCGGTCCGTAGGTAGATTTGAAGACAAGTTGTGGATTGAGCCAAGATTTTTAAATTCTATAAATGAATAATGTAATGAAAATGAATGTAGAGGCTCGATATTTGAATAGTATTGTGCATAGAATGAACTAGAAACTTTAATATATTTTTTTAAGAATATTAAAAATATATATATTATATATTTTTAAACTTCAGAAAAATGAATAGCTCTATTTTTTTATTTGTATGTGGGAGGTCATTGACCAAATGACCCTATAGAAGAACCGCCTGTGCTACATTTTAGTTCTACCGATGTCCAAATGAAAAAAGTATAGCATTAACTTATCAAAGACTGCGTGACCCTAACTGTTGAACAGCATTCTTACAAATAAAGAAAAAACTATTTTTTAGAGACTGCGCTCATCTTTAATTTTATTGTTTATTGCAGAACAGTATAATGCTATGTCGCTATAATAGTACCCTGTTAATATTGTAGAACTAGTTTATCATTATTTTACGATGTGGGAATAATCCCTTATCCCTTATCTTAAGTTCACATTTGCAAAAAAAAATTTATTGTTTCATTAAGTGCTCTAACTTTTTCCCAAAACATGTTACATACGTTAAAAGATGAGACATAACTCCTACTTGTCTAGGTAGAACAACCGATATTATGTTTAATAAAACAAATTGAATTTTATTTTGGTTCGAATCTTTTCGAATTTTATTTCTGAGGTCACACGACAAAACTCATGACAATTCGTGATTCGACTGGATATACCTAGGACATATTGAATTAATCCAAACAATACTAGGCTATCTATTAATCATAATTATCCCCCAAAGTTCATCATAATCAATTATTTACTGTCTAATGAAATATTAGACAATTAAGTGAAGTTTATTTTAAATCTATTCTCATAATTTGTTTACGAACACGTTAACAATAGACCGAAAGTTCAATTAATAGCTTTGTAAGCAATAGTAAAGTATAATAGTAATGAAGTAACCTATAATAATTTGAATTTGATGGAAAAATCGATTTAAACAAATGAAAAGGACTGCGATATTAGAATTACCTGCCTATGATAATTCATTATTAACAGTGGAACGTTAATAGTACTCAGTTTGATGGATAGATAGAACACTAACATAAACAAATTGAGGTAAATAATGTTTATATAAGAGGTAATTAGACTGTTTTCTGTTCCAATTTCTTGTGTAATTTACAGAAAAGTATACACTAGAAATATATTCAATTGTATACGTTTGTGGCGTTGTATTTATTTCCAGTTATTATTACTGTATCGTTGTATCAGTTACACGCATTCCCAAAAGTCTAAAATGTCTTTGATTTTACAACAAATTACCTGAATAAATATAAAAATCAAGTTTCTATTGATAACTTCTATTAATAGCAATTTGGATTTTCTGCGGCCTCAGTAGGGCGTTAGACTGCGTCAATTACGTTAAATTGTAAATAAATAAAAACAGTAAATTATGAAATTAGAGAAATTGCTTTAAAGTGGACTAGTTCGTTTATAAATGGCAGGAGCCATTATGCGGTGTTAAAAACCGTTAGTAAGATCAAGTAAAACTGAAGTCCCACAAGGCTCAATTTTGAGCCCTGTGTAATTTTATTGTATCCAATAAAGTTATAGCTTGGACCTGAGACACATCTTTATTATATATGCAGAATGTTCTAGTCCCATCCTTGATATTTTTTAATACATGACTCAATTTAACTAGTCCTGTGGATGCTAATAATAAATATAGCGAAACATCGGTTAAAATTAAAAAATTAGTTTTTCTGTTTTAATTGACCTAATTCCCACTAAGTTGTAATATAAGGATATGTATAATAGGTCACTAAACATTCAAGAAATTAATATTAATGAGTAAGCCTGGCCAAGGTCATTAATCCTACAGAGACGTACTGGGTATGCATTATATCATAATACTTGAATAAGTACAATAATAAAAACAAAAATATTTTATATATTGTGATGTATGTTTTTGTACTATGTCGTTCGCTTTAAATTCTTTTTTATGTATTTCCTTATATTTTGTAAGCTTAGTGCTGCACATTATTATTAAACTGTTAAATGACGTTCACACATGTACATTGTATATCTAAGTGATAACTAATAATAAATAAATAAATAAATAAAATAAATTTTATTAATACTGGTACACTTTATAAAAATATGTACAAAAGTCACCTTCTTAAGCAGATTTATGAAGTAGCTTGGTTGTCGTTCACAAACTGGAGCACTTCTATAATAACTGTGTAGCATCAGATATATTTCTACAGTTGTCTCAGTAAGCGATGTTCGCTGTGGTGAAAAAATATGTTTGTATTTTGAAAAAGACCGTTCGACATCTACGGAAGTAATACAGGCATTAGTAAAACACTCTGTGAACTCACTTAACGCAGCTGTAGATGCACCATCCCAAATTTGTCTTAATTTGGTAAAATCAAGATCTTTCCGTAATACACTCTTGAATTTTTCAATAACGGGCTTATTTTTTGCGTCATTTATAGTTTGTAGCTCTGTATTTACGTCGTCCACTATTTGCAGCGATTCCACTAACGACAACGAAGTATTTTGCAATTTTTCTATTGCGTCGTGTAGTTCTCTATAATTGTTATAAATAATTTTTAAATCTGTTTCAAGGGAAACATCTTGAAAGCTTGTCTGGCTTTCCTTAATAGCTGCAGCCTCGTTAGGGTTGAACTGTAGTATCACAGCTTTTATTTGTTGAAAATATTCAGCATAATAAAAAGCTGCCCTCAACCACGTTCCCCAACGTATAAGAATTGGTTCTGGTGGTTCCGGAATACCAGGACACAGTGTGTGAAATGCTCGAAGCCGTTTAGGAGATTTGAGAAATACTTTTTTTGTATTTGCTATTAATGCATCTACCTTTGGAAAACATTTTCGAATCGTTTCTGCTACAAGATGGAACGCATGCACTTTACACGTAACATGTAAAAACCTACAATCGTCTCTTTGAAGAAAACGGCACACCAAATGCATTGTCGCGGCACCGTCGGTTACAAACATCAACACTTGACTTGTTGACAGTTCAAATTTTTCGAAAGTCTCCAACACCACCCGCGTAATTGTTTTGCCAGTACACGCAGTTAGTCTTTTGCTAGCTAGTAAAAGTGGAAATGTTAGTTTAACAGGGTCGAGCACACGTACTATAACATTTAAAATAGATTTTTTTTACAATCTGTCGTCTCGTCAACACATAACCACAGCCGTGTATTTTTTTAATGCACATTTAATCCTATTTACAATGTCTTCACGAACACTTGGTACATATCTACGTAACGATGAACGACTTGGTAAATTCACCTGGGAATTGTATTTATTCCAGAACTTCCGAAATGCTGGTTTATCCAATATGCGCAGGGGAACATCACAGGTAATCAGCATTAACAGTAAATCAAACATAAACTGAGGTTCCAAAGAAGACACGTCATTTTTTTAATTTTTATGGCGGTTACTATTGACATGAATTTTGCAGCCGTATTTATTCCAGCACATTAAGTCTTGATCACAAACTTTACAAATTATTTTACATCCACCATAGAATAAATCCGGAAATTCACCGATAAATTTATTCACTTTATCAGAGTACGGTCGTTTTCTACTCTTTACGCTCAACATTATTTATTATTTATTAGTACTCTATGCATCGACCGACAGATAACAACTGAAGTGTGTCGTGTCATCGTCATCGTAAACAAGCGCGCGATGGCATGGGTTGCGCCCGACCCTGAATCTACCATCACTTGGCCAGGCTTATTAATGAGACATCAGTAATAGACCAGGTACTGAATAAAAATATAAAGAAAAATAAGATCATAGGAAACTTTCTTCAACGTTAAATCGGACAAATAGGTTAGGTTAGGTTAAAAACTGACGCAAACGCTACTTTTCCAAAGTGACGGCAAGCGAGTTGTCCGACGATTGAGAAGTATTAATAATGAGTAGTTAAACTAGTTGCCTTCTCCTGTAAACTTGTCAGACTAACTAGAGTAATTTAATTATATATTTTTTTTGTAAAGTTGTAATCAAACAAAGAACAAAATGGAAACATACTAACAAGGAATTGCTATATTATTTAAATAAAATCATTCAGTAATTTTGTAAATATTGTCTCTGCCTACAACGCATTTATTGAACTCATCAATACTGAATCCATTACAACACTTTCATGTTGTCATTCCAATTTGGCAATTACGATTTTATAAAAAAGTGCGTAAATCATTGGAAAATGCTATTATCATTACTATTTATCATTTAATTGAAATAAATTATTAAACACAACAAAATATCATGTATAATTTGAGAGATCTAAATCTACAAATGCAATAGAAATAACTAGGGTAATGTATTCTTTACCATACGATTACAAGTTATTACTCGTAGACACGTACAGTCTTTAAAAAATGTCATTAAACTTGTGGTTGACTATTGATTTTTCAAAATTTCAGTTAGAATATATGTTGATGAACACTATATTATTTTGTAGACAATCACTAAGTCAGGGGTCTGAAAAATCTGGGAAAGCTCCCAGATTTGATGCGTGCCACAGTGTTAATTACTGCAGCTCCGTAAGGGTAGATTTGGATAATACAAAATTGGGTTAAATAGATATTAGTGTTTAAATAGAATATTGTTTGGATCCAGACTCCATTAAGGTTTCGACATACCTTTTAGAAACAGCCTGTATGTTATTTCAGTATTTTTTTTCTCATGTTCTCAACATCTAGTTATAAACTCACCCATTTAAAATGTCTTTAACTAAACTACTGGTTGTGACTTCGTACACGTCTTCTTGCGTAGAATCTTCTCCAAACACTACGTCAAAAGAATACTGCTTATCGACCCCCCTTTTATGCCTGAGTACGTCGCTTTTATCTGTGTCTTCAATAACGATATTCTGTAAAAAAAAAGTATATTGAAGCGTTGAAAAATGTATAATTTATTGAAACAGTAAATTAAATGTAATAAGTACGTAAATCTTTATGTCTGTTAGAAGTATTGTATTATTCAATGAGACTTGGAAAGCATGCGATAGTTAATAAATTATTTAATATATTTTAAATGTCAGAGACCTCAATATAAAAAGAGGTTTTCAATTTAATTTTTTTGGCATACCTACATATTTAGTATTTTTAGCATGGGAAATTCATTTAAAAATAGAAATCGGGACGTAGCGATTCCATGGGACTTCTGTAGATATTATATTATACTGTAAACATCTACTGATGAAACATTCCCAAACAATATGAAATGATAATTGGGACTGCAATAAATCCATTTTCTTTATAAAAATGGGAACAAAAGATTAAAGATTTTATCAGATTGTGACGTACTTCGTTGTTCTACACAAGAGCGGAAGTGTCACTTTGACGCCCAACACTACGGCGGTGCTCACGGTACGGATATCTCGGGCGCCAGTTTCTGTTTAGAGTGCAGAAACACCACTTTACTCTATCGGCGGGACGATAAAGGCCGGGCAACTACAGTGAAGAAACGGATAAGCCAGGGGTCGAGAAAAGGTAACTTACACACTACAGTTAATGAAACGACTCTCATTCAATATATTTACATTTATTCTACACACTAATTATTATTTACACTTTATATACACCTTAGTAATTACAACTTATACTACAAACGGTCTTAACTACGGGCGAGCGGGGACAGTAAGCGGGCGTACAAGCGGTGCGACACGGTAATACGGAGATTAAGCGGTGAAAAGGTAACCAGCAACAATTAAACGGCCACAAGCAGACGGCGGACGGATACCAGGAGGGGAAGCAAGCGCCAATACAAGCACACTATGACTATCTATACCGGTTATTTACTATCGCTTGGCTGATGGTTGGTTCCGGACTTATGATATGCCGAATCGAGTACCTCCAAGTCACCCTGCCGAATATGACGTGCTCAGCTGGCCTGGAGGGCACGCGGTGTAGCGCGGTTACGCTTTGGGGGGGAAGGAGTGGCAAGCCGAACAGTTGCAAATTTAAGACGACGACGGTAAGGTCAAACTCCAAGCTACCCTGCAGAATTTTTACGTGCTCAGGTAGTCCGGCGGACCTGCGGTTACGGACGATACCTCCAAGTCACCCTGCAGAATTTTTACGTGCTCAGGTGGCCTGGCAGGCACGCGGTTACGAAAGTACCTCTAAGTCACCATGCAGAATTTTTACGTGCTCAGGTGGCCTGGAGGGCACGCGGTATAACGCGGCTCTGGTTCCAACCAGCCAAGTAATACCGATTATTTACCAAACCTTTATCAAACCTTGCTACCTACTTCCGTATCCTGGGCTGCTTCCTCTCTGGAGCGGTCGGGGTCGGCACGTCTGGTCGGTACGGGCGGCAGCAACGGACTGTCCTGGATGCTTATGCTGGTTGGCATGGTTCTTCAGTCAGCAGCTAAACGGTAACTTGTTTGAAAATTCCTCAAGTTACTAAACTCTGCCAAAAGCAGAAGTAGGATGAGACGCGGTAATCATGCGCGGTATATTACACTTGTTTACTGACTTAGAATAATTCCGCATTAAATTTAAATACCTATATATCTTTATACTCACGAGTTTACTTACTGTCCTAGTCGGCGTGGTGCTTCGGTTGGCGGTCAGACGGGAACTGATTTGATTGTTTCCAGTCTCGGAGACCTTTACGGTAGGACGGACACAGGAGTGCCGGGGGCAATATGCGCGCTTCGCGTTTCGCGATTCACGTACTGCCCGCAATTTGGCATATTTGGAATGTTTACACAAACAGATCAATACTACCTATCTATAATTAACAATTAAACTATTATTAATGAGCAGCTGACAATACCACTATTAAGGGCGCAGTACTATAATGTTTAAAATATCTTTTGAAACAGACAAATAGCACCTAGTTACCTAATTTAATTCTATAAAATAATCACTTCGTTACAAGATAATTAAAAGGCTAATTACTGACCGTCATCTTGACGGAAATGCTCGTTATTGTCGAGTGTCCAATAGTAACGAGAATGCATATATTGATATACATGATTCCGCTTTAACTATCACGTTTACGCCGACTGCCCCATGATGAATACACTCTAAAAACGTAATATTTGTATGTAAATAACACGTAGATACGTAAACAGTGCGAAATTAAAGACAACAGAAGTTAACTGTTTTCAAATGTCTTGTTCAATTCTTTCAGATGAAAAAGTTAACTTGTGGATTAATGACTTCCCAGAGTTGCAATTTAAGGGCACAGAATTATATTGCACAAGCTGCAAAAAAATGGTTTCGTAGAATTTCAAAACAAATATTAAGAGACACATTTTCTCAGTCATAAAAAGTATGTGAGTGGTAATATTTAGAATGTAACGAAATTGCAAGCCAGTTCATTCCAGTTTGTTGTTGTCCGCGAAGAATTAAGTTTCTGCCAGTCTAGTCCAGATGGCGTCACTGATTTCTACTGGAATAATTGGTTTGGTATTGTTAAATATGATTTGAACGAAACAACTACTCAGCAGGCAAATACTCCGACCTGCATTGGATTATACCTTCAAATCATGATAGATTGGTAGCCAATATCATTTGTCAATTCCTAACCAGACATAGACCGGTTTCGAAGTTATTAGTTCTCCTCAGTATGCCATAGGTTATGGAACAGACAAATGATAGTGGCTAACCTGCTAGTCATATACTGACTAAGGTAAATTGAGTAGTGGTGAGAGGTATGTGAAACTTCTCATATGGTCCAAATGCTACTATCCGACCGATATCATAAATTTCTTTGTGGCGAAGAGCGACTTGCGAAGCAAGTACCGAGAGCGGCGACCTCTAGTCCAGGTGGACTAAACTACTCTTGTTAAATATGATTTGAACGAAACAACTACTCATTGGTTTGGTAGATTTTTGCGCTTATAAAAATGCCTAAATATCTATCTATTTGTCTTTATTGCTCATACTGCACTTTCAAATGTTTGTCTCTTTCCAAACTATATTCGAGTTTAGGTAGCAGAACACTACGGTGCTACTTCCTTCTTACTAGTGTAATTTTCTGAAGACAACATCTGTAGTTTAACAGTCTGGTAAAATTTATATGTTTTCTGGTATTATCGTGTAATTTTATGATTATCATTATTTAAAAAGTTGCTATATTGATTTAACGTACCTTTGAGTTAATTTTCATAATAACATCGTACCGTAATTATCTTAATTTACGCCTTGGGCGAATTTGCTTTTCGGTGATCAGTTCACCTTGGTTGTTCTTGGGAACAGCCATCATTAATATTTTATAACAGTTGTGGATAGTACTGGCATTTGTTTATTTATTTGTTTTATAGAATAACGCCTCTTGAAAGATGTATATTGCATTATAGAGGCTGTCGTAACTGCGGGAAAATTGTAGAAGATACCTTTGATGGTGAATGGTGCCTGGTAATCTTGTCTTAAAAAGACCTGAGGAGGATCTAGGAAAAACATTAACCGCGAATTAATTCATTGACTTGTCATTTTTGTAACTTTTTTTGAGAACGTGGACGGCAGCATTTCAGGTGGACTGAAGTTAACAATCTTGAGGTATAGGTCATCAGCAAAACAGTGCATAACACTTGATGCTCAGAAAGTAAGTCATTAACATAAAAAAGGAATAGAGTTAGCCCTAAAATGGATCCTTGCGTAACACCAGTATTGCTATAGAATGCTCTGACCACAGCACAAAAAGAGGGGTTAAAGAGGAAGGTTCCATAAAATGCAATAGAACTGGTAATCCATGGATAGGATGGTAACTTATTTAAAAGGCCTTAACGATATACTTTATTAAAAACCTTAGATTTAGTGTCTGTGAATAAATGACGTACTTATATACTGTCCGTATATACCGTCTGGCAAATGTCAATGTTTAAATAACATTTGATCGGATGATGTTCATCTGACATTTTCGATGTCACAAATCATTAGTGAAAAAATGCTTTAATTGTATGGCTTTAATTACGCTAAATTGGTGAGTGCATTGAGTTTATTATTTTACTGTTTCTCTCGTGGTTTTGATAAAAGATAAATATACTCAGAGCTTGAATTAACTGTTTACATTTTATTTTTGATTAAAATACAGGGCACCCAAAATTGTCGATGTTTTCCAATATGGCTGAAGACTCAAAGCAGATCTCAATAGGATTAAAGTTAACCCGATTCCAAAATCTGAGGTAAATTTGAACTTAAAATTACCTAATTTAACTAATTTTTCACGTCAGTTTTTGAAAGTTCCTATTTTATCGTTTAATGTTTTCAAAATTTGAGACACCTACAAAAAGTACTATTTGATCAAAGTAAATAATTAAGCACCTTCATTAGTTTTATGCTTGATAAAACTTATTACATTATTAATACAGCTTGCGTGAGGCTTTCTAATAATCGATTATTGTAATTATGAGAAATAGGTGCACATTAAAAAAATGCATGTTATTTTCTACAGTGTTTATAATTAACAACTTGGTATTTTGTTTAATAAAATAGTGCATTTATGTTAAAAAAATATCCTAGTAGAATGCTAATAGAAATTTGTTAATTATTTAGTAAACCAAACATTTAAAAAATTATACAAAATTTTTCGAAAATGAATTCTGAGCTGCTTCTTTCGCCTTGAGAAATAAGATCTTGATCCAAATAGCTGAAATAGCACCAATAATAATGAAGTATTTGTCAATTACCCAACTTCTATTTGTTGTTTTCGGATCAAAACCCGTTATGATTCTGTGATCAGAGTCGAAAGAAAGCGCCTCTGGACAATGGCGTCTTCCTAGTAGACTTTACTAAAACGGTGATTCTGTTTTCGTAAAGTAAGGAATGTTTCGTGTACATTTTAATATCGATTGAAGTGTTCCTCGCAGATAAAATTTTCTTTCTATTCTGCTGCTAATGAAAATAATAGAAAACTATCTTAACCAATACTGGTAGTGATACTTTGGAACAGGTCCGGTAGGTTGGACTAATGGAACTGATCTCAACTGATAATTAAATCAGGTACCAGTATTAGTCCCAGTCCTGAGAGCGCACGGCGATTGATATAATTTTATGATGTGGACGGCACGATCGCGCACTTTTCCATCATCTGGAACTTGTAGACTGATTGCAATATAGTACCTCTCCAATCCTTTGCTAGCCGCTAAAATAGCGCACCCACTCAAAGTGCGAATAGGCTGGCCCCGACTAGGAACTAGAACTAATCTTTAGACTAGGTATTTGACTGGACTGGATCAGATTGGAACTGATCTATGAAAATGTTTGGATCAATCATCCCTAGAAAGAGTGTATATCTTACGTATGGCTGAATACGTGGAAGAGTAGAAACAGCTGTGTTAAAAATATTAAATCTGGTGGCGCGTAAAGCGTTCTTTTGAAGATTTTTAATGGTCTTAAACAATAATCAGAATACTGTGAACGAACTCCTAAATCTCTGATCAAGCTATTGCTGATCATTGAAAAATTACATGTAATTGTTTGGTATGGTATGTTTACATTCATTTCAAAACGGATTTTCCATCCACCGGGCCTCGTATGTCAAAATCATCATCTAAAGTTACTTTAAAGTAATCACTAAACATCGGAGGATTTGGTATTCCTGACGAAAAGACAGGTCGGCTAAGGAATCTATATTTTGTAAGTGTGAAGTGTGAAACAGGTACCTGTACTTGGGTCTCCGCACGTAACTAACCTGCCGCAAAAGCAAAAAGCCGCCACGTACCGTGCAGGTAACAATGAAATCAGATGTTTATCTTATATTTATATTATAATTAATAAATCATTTAGTTTATTTAATTACTATAGAAAAATAATACGATTGTAATGGCGGTTTCTGAGAGTATACTAAATTTTCCAATGTTTAGGAATAGAAATCCCATGTGGAGGCTTACAGAAACTCGTATATATTTGTGATATTAATTTGCGTATGCATGTTTCTCCGTCTTGATAAATGTATTATCTTAACTTGCCATTTTGACGAATCTATTATTTCGGGAAATAATCGGTGCACCACTCTGCGCACGATACTAAGTTTTAACCCACGAAAACCGTTGACTAACAGTATTTATTTTTAGACAACATTAAACATCCTTCGTGCATAGAAATTCATTTGCATATAAATTGGGCAAGCTTTAATACACCATAGTTCTTTACAAATATAATCATATAGTATGTTTTTTTCTTTGAGAACAACAGGTAATTCCTTTATTAAACAAGTTCTTATTGTGTTAAATTAATAGCTTGTATTAATTAATTTTTAAAATATTAAAAATTAATAGCTACCCTTGTTTTATTTCAACTCACATTTCAAAAAATTACCATAATTTACTAAAAACAAAAACTTAAATTTTTGCATGTCGTAGTCAGGCGCAGAACTTTTAATAAATAAAAACTGCGAACTGCGTGTAGAAATCAAGCTAGCTGCTAAATAGTTTAATATAAAGCAAGCATTATCGACGTTGCAAAACCTAATTATATAAAATGATTGTGTTTTGTTAACGTAGACCTATAAAAAAGCAGCTTTTTCCAACGTTCATGTTCCTTAACTCTAATAACAACTATTTACTTTGTTTCACCTACGTAATTTATCCACAAGACACTTTTGGAAAAATGGAGAAATATGTATGTTATTAAGGCATTTGAGTATATATTCTATAACGTTTAGATTACATTAAAATAAATGTAGCATGTTTGTCCGCGGTATATTCAGTTATAATTGAATTACATCATGCTTAGGTCAGTAAATTAACAACACGTTATTTATTAGTAAAGAAATTTCTGCAAGTGATAGTCAAAAATACAACATTAACATATTTTACAATTTTTTTTAGCAAAAAATTAAAAAAAAGGAAATTCAATCTATATTTCTTGGAAACATAAAGGGCTGTTGCCACAAACTTATAAGTTTGAGTAATTTGCTTTTAAAGATGATATCCCAACATTCCTCATGGAAGTGGCGGTTATTCATAGTATATATGTGTTAAAAAATTTTGCATTTTCTGCACCATGGTAGTTCATCTCACTTAAACAAAGTTTATTTGAGTTAACGGCATTCTTATTCATTTATACCACACTACAATGTGGGAAGTTTTTCAGCAAAGCTAATTATATAGCGTAATGAAAATAGGTGAGTATATGAAACGTACATTTACACCTTTTTTCACAGTGGGCATACGCCTTCTTGGAACTGGTATCATAAAAAACCAATAATAATTTTAGGGATATACGTCTTTTTCCCGAGTAGCTGCTGTTGTGCTGAACAACGGGCATTAATTATCTCATTTGAGTAAAATAGACACCTGTTCATTTTGCTCCAAGCTCCAGATTTGTTGTGTTCTGTTTTTTATAAATCATTATATAACAGTTTTTGGGATGTGAGACCAATACTTGAAGATGTTCTAATAGATAATTTTTTTTAATAACATCCTAAACGCGATAGTGAACTTCAGTTTCTTAAAAAATGATGTACCTGCTACCGTCCAGGAAAAGTACGTAGTAAATAAAATCTACTATGGTAAGTGGATAGGTGTATGAAGCCTTCATGATCTCCCGATATAACAAACCCGATCTAACAAACCTAGAAAATTATCGACCAATTTCACTCCTATCCACAATATCAAAACTTTTAGAAAAAATAATGTATGATAAAATTATTTATTTTGCAACACAATATAATATTTTATGTCCTGTACAACATGGTTTCAGAAAAAAAATGTCTACAGCAATCTTAGACTTCGTGCAAAAAGTTTGTGATAATTTAAACAATAACAATAGAATTATTGGAATATTTATGGATTTCAGCAAAGCATTTGACATAGTTGATCATGTTTTGCTCTTAGATAAATTAAATAAACATGACCTAAGAGAAAAAATATACACCTGGATAGATTCGTATATTTCAGATGTGGAAATTAATAACATACGGTCGAAACACCTAGAAATAAAATTTGGGGTCCACCAAGGATCAATTCTTGGACCCTTATTATTTATTTTATATGTAGATGGTTTGCCGAGTATTGACAACGATTCACTAGTCATGTATACTGATGATAATAGTTACTTTTGTATGGATATTTCCCTACCTAAGGTTATGAAAATAACACAAACAATGTTGGATAAATTTGTAGCTTGGTTTCATCAAAGTAAGTTGCATTTAAATTCAGCAAAAACAGTTGTTATTAACTTTACACCTAGAAATAGCCATATCAACGAAAGTCAGTTATTGAAAATTAATGGAAAATCAGTACAACAGGTAACTAATGTAAGATTTTTGGGAATATACCTGGACAGCTCGTTAAACTGGGAAACACATATTACTAACTTATGTAATAAAGTGTCACCAATTTGTTATGCAATTTACCGGTTAAGAGAACTTACAAATGAATGGATTATTAGGTCTTATTATTATTCTCACTTTGTATCAGGAATATCTTACAGAATTATATTTTGGGGAGCATCTAGTTATAGCAATAGAGTATTCAAAATATAGAAACGGGTTATGAGAAACATGGTAGGCGCATCACGATTGGCATCATGTAGATATATATTTAAACGGTTACAAGTTCTAACTCTGTCGTGTATATAAATTTTAGAAATTTTACTATATGTACAAAACCATATTGAGGAATTTACAATAAATAATTTTTTTCACAACTATTTCAAACGTAATGGTAATGAGTTATCAGTTCCTCCACATAATTTAACGACTTATAAAAATGGCCCCTATTTCATGGGTATAAAAATTTATAATAAATTACCTTCCAACTTAAAAAGAATTATTCATAATAATAATAACTAATTCAAAAGTAATGTATACAATTTTTTAGTTGAAAAATCACAATCTTGACGAATATTTTACTTATCAATAAACTGTTTGTTTTTTATATTTTGTGATATGTAGTTCCTCACTAGTTATCTATTTTTATATATTTACTTGGTTTTTTATATTTTATTTATTTGTTTTTACATTTTCCGTTTATATTGTACTTGTTCATCTGTCTTATTCGTTTATTTATTTAGTCTATATTTTCACTGTTTTTTTTATATTTTGTTATACGTAATTCTTTATTAGTTATCTATTTTTTGTATATTAACTTGTGTTTTTTTTATATATATTTATTTGTTTTTATATTTTCACTTTATATTGTAATTAATTTTAATATACTCTTGTTTGTCATTCATTCATTTATTTAAACCAAATTTTCATGTTTTTCATGAGGATTCTCCCTTTTTAACGAATTCAATGGCATATTTGTACTGTTGTTTTGTTTTGGTTTAATGGAAAATAAAAACATCCATCTATCTAACTCCGCCAGATTTTTACTGTCAAAAACTATCTTGGGAATAACACTTATAACAGTCAAAGAGATGATGGTTAGGATAAAAGAAGCGACACGTGAAAAGCTACATAAGTTAATGCTATGTATGTTACAAGATGAATAAAGTTTAGGACATTGTGAGATGGTCAATGGGCAACAGTTTGACAATTGCCTTTATTTAGTAGCATTGGGTAATTTTATTAACTTTGAAGTAATATCTCAAACAATTTCTTTTGTCCATAAAAACTTTATTTACAAAATACTCTGTATCGAATGATTTAATAAAGATATAAGGTACCATTAACAAAATAGTCGAGAATATTATAACTAACTGATATGATAATAAAAGAGTAGCAACATAGTGATTCAAAAAATATCGAGGAACCCGAGAACTGATTAAAAAACATTGATTTCATTCCTGTTCTTTCACACTATACATTATTATTACAATAATGTAAATACAATTTCTCACCACTAAATGTGTTGCTAATACATAATCGACACAAAAGCAATCATTGATAGTATTTACCTTTTTATCTGCAGCATACAAAACTCTTGTGGACTCATCAGGTCGCAAGGGCCTTATTCTCACTGCTACCATTAACCTTTCCTCAGCAGTTCGTATAGGAGGCCTAGAAGTGTCACTTCCTGAACTTGACGGTGTTTCAGGTGTCATTTCTTAGGTTTAATATCTCCAGATAATATCACATGATTATTTAGTTCGATAAAAAAAATCACGCAACGAATAAATCGTTTATTAACAGTTTTGGTTTAATGTCGTAAGATTCACGCTGCGTTAGTATCCGAGAGGAAAACAAAACGTACACGGCAGGGGCGAAAATAGTTCTGGCTTCAGGCATGCTACATTTGGCATTCGTTTACCACCAATCACCATACATAGTAACCCTAGGCAACCAGTTCGATAATATTTAAATAAGAATACTAGAGGTACTTTTCAGGGCCAATTATAGACCAGGTGTTTTAGTCAATCAGCTATCTTATGCACGTTTAAATAAATTATTAATATTTGTATACTATTTCACGTTCAACCAAAAATTTTGTGTAAAATTAAACCTATAGATAGATAAGCACTAGGTAGAATTCTTTAACCAAAATCTACTATATCTTTTTAATCAGCATGCTTCTATAAAAACAGCTACTTTTAAATCTAACAAGCGCCAAGAACCATGGTTTACAGAGACTCTCTGAGATAAAAAAAATTAAAAGAAAGGCCTGGTTAAGATATAAGAAAATTAGGAGTGTTGCTCATAGGCAATATTATTGCGAAATTCGTAATTATTATAATAATGCCGCAATTCAAGAAAGAAACGCGTTCTAGTCTTTTCATGCCCGCAATACAAAGAATAATCCAAAACAACTGTGGGATAATTTAAAGTCATGGGGAGTAGTAAAGGATAATATTGTTACGTGGTTGCTCTCCACACAAACACCTATACTCGTAGATTCGTTGACTGAAAGTCCAGGTCACACTTACTCACTACTTTATTTACTAATTAGCAATTAACAACAATAGATTAATAACTGTCTTAATTATAATCACAATTGAACACATATTATTATTACTTCTTTACTCGTTCACGTTTAACTTAAGACTGAGTCTCGGCCCACCGTGTGTCTTATTTATACATCCATTCACACGATCTAGAGCATTCTCAGAATATTCCCGGCCGTTCGCGTACAAATCCAGTCTCATCTAAGCAGTCGACACAGTCCAGTGGCGTAACACTGCCCCCCTCCTTAAGCCTGAACGTCCCAATCAGGCAATTCATTGTTCCCTGCATACTTGGCTAGTCTCTCTACATGCACCACCTTCATCTTGGATTTTGGATTTTGCTGAATTCTATATACAACGTCGTTTAGTCTGGTGACGACAGTGTAAGGACCTTCCCAGGGCAGATGAAGCTTCGGGGATCTGCCTTTTTTTTCGTTGTGGGTTATATAGCCAAACCAAATTTCCCACCTGGTACCTTCCTGAATTAGCCTTAAGACCATTCTGACACGGTCTTTTGGAAAGGCCATATGGTATATTCCCCGAAGTACTAGCTCGCCAGTTTTCCTGCGGCTTCTCCATTACTGCGACATGTACCCTCTCAAGACTGCGCTGACGACAGTTACTCTGAATATGGCCCACACTGACACACTTATAATGAAAGCGCATGCATCCTCCACTTTGTCTCTCACTACATTGCTGTCGGTTTTGTCTCGGCTGGAGATTCGAGTTTATCAGTAGTTGCATAGTCTTTCGTACTTCGGAAATTACATCTTGAATGTTGAGCTCATGACAGTTCCTCTTAATATGACCCACTTTGTCACACCTATAACAACGGATGCCTCCATTCGGCCTCCCACTACTTTGTTGTTGGTCTTGTCTCTGCTGGGAGGTCGATTTTGTCAGTAGTTGGGTCATCATCTTGTGTAGATCAGATATCAGGTTTTGTGTTGTGTTGTCTAGCTTGTGTTCCTCCACACTCACAGCTCGTACTCTCTGATTTAATTGTGTGGTATCCTTATAGGCAGCCTCAATCTCCAGTGCATGTACTAAAGCCTCACTATTAAGCTTATGCCTGGCCAACTTAAGAATTCGCTTAATTTGCTGATCCCTTACTCCATCAATAAATGTACCAACCGCCAACTGTTGTTGAAATTCCATTGGTGCATCAGGATAGGCTAGATGGGCTAATCTTTCTACCGCAGCTTCGAACTCCTGGAGGCTTTCTCCCCTTCGTTGTCTGCGTGATTTGAGCTGAGCTTGATATACTTGGGTGAGATGTTGGTCGCCATACCTTAATTTCAACGCTGCCTCCAAAATGCTTAACTTTTCTTGCTGTGCGGCAGGAATTGTTTGGAGCAGGTCTAATGCTTGGCCGTTTAGTGCTAATACCAATGCTGTTGCTTTTTCCTCATCGTTCCAGTTATTTGAACGTGCAGCTGCCTGAAACTGTCCCTTATAAGTTGACCATGAACCTTGACCGTCAAACGAAGGTGGTTGTAACCTAGTACCAGACGACAGTACCAACTGGCCATCCTTCTCTCTTAATTGTTGTTTGAGTCGGACTACTTCTCCTCTGACTTCGGTTATTTTCCCTTCAAATTGGCTGACTTTTCCCTTAACTTCACTGACCTCTCCTTTAACTTCATTAATTTGTCCTTCGACTTCACAGACTTTCCCTGCGACTTTCTCCATAACATCTCCTTTAAATTTTTCAGTGAGGGAGAAAATGGCTGCCTGCTGTTCATCTAGGCTTCTTCTAAAGTCTTCTCTTTCCTCGAGTCGCCACTTTTCTTGATCCTCAAACATTTTTCTTAATTCTTCCTGCCGTTTTCTTTCTTTTCATCGTTTTCGGCTTGTTGCTTCTTTTCTTGCTCTTCCATAATTTATCTTTGTTCGTCTTTCTCTTACTGTCGTATTCTCTTTTGTTCTTCTCTTTCTTTCTGTCGTCTTCTCATTTGTTCGTCCATCCGTTGTAATAATGCTGCAAGCATGTCCTGAGTTTGCTTCTCCGCCATACTTCTTGTTGTTGGCATTAACTCACGACACGTAAATCGATTTCAGAATAAAGTTTATTACACTATAAAGTCCGTAAAATGTTGATATCACGTCTATTTTAATAATGAAATGTTCCAGAAAAATCTCGAAATAGCACTAGAAAGTCTTATTTAGAGTCAATACTTCTTTTGTGTTGACAAAATTCACTTATCTCCACTAATTGTGCAATGGAATGTTCGAGAATTTTCACGAAATATCACTAATAAGTCTTGTTCTGAGTCTATAACACGTTCCTGTTAACGCAGTTTACGTATCGTCTGTGGTTTCCAAATCGAATGTTCTAGAATTGTTACTAAAAGTCACTTATAGTCTTGTTTTTAAGTCCACAACACGTTCCCGTCGACACAATTCACGTATCTCCTGTAGTTTCCAAATAGAATGTTCTAGAATTTTCCCGAATTTGCACTAGTAGTCATTTTCTCAGTCTACAACATGTTATTACTAGCGGCATTCGCGTATTTGCAGCTATTTCTAAATCGAATGTTCTAGAAATTTCTCGAAAATCCACTTCAAAGTCACTATTGAGTCCAGAAAGTGTCCTCCAAACACTGTCCAGTACCTTAATTCACCATGTTACCACTAATTTCTGAGAAGAACACTGTAGAACCTTTTCGAATATTCCAGAACTTTCTATTCCAATCCACTTACGACACCAAATTGTTACGTGTTTGCTCTCCACAGAAACACCCATACTCGTAGATTCGTTGACTGAAAGTCCAGGTAACACTTACTCACTGCTTTATTTACTAATTAACAATTAACAACAATAAATTAATAACTGTCTTAATTATAATCACAAATGAACACTTATAAGTATCTTTTTTTATTTCTTTTTTACTCGTTCACGTTTAACTTAAGACTGAGTCTCGGCCCACCGTGTGTCTTATTTATACATTCATTTATACAATCTACAGCATTCCAAAATATTCCCAGCTGTTCGCGTACAAATCCAGTCTCATCTAACAGTCTACACAGTCCAGTGGCGTAACAATATTACACAAAATCTTCCAAAAGATCTTTGTAATACTGATAATATCAACAACTATTTTATGGATTCCATCCTAAATTTAAAATCGAACAATCAACATAAAGATCAATTTTTAGAAATAAAATTTATTGATGATATTATATTCACTCTCAAACCTGTTGCTGTTAAAAAAATTGAAGATATCATAAATAAACAAAAAACTCACACCTTAGGCCCGGATGGAATATCAGATAAAATGCTACAGCTTGCTTTACAGTGGATTTCGGCCTCACTGACACATATTATTAATATGTCGTTAGAACCAGGTGATTTACCTCCAGAATGGAAAATATCATGTATTAAACCAATACTCAAGAAAAAAATCCGGAACTTAAAGATCTGCGACCTATTAGCTTATTTTCGGTACGTTTTTATTTTACATTGTTTAAGATTGGCCGTGTTTTTATATGTATCTTTGTATATGTTTATATTTTAAATTGTTAGTTTATATATGATTTTAATGTTAAATGTATTTTCTCTGACTTGTCTCATATCATGTATCATGATCCTACAGACGAATAAAGATAATAAAGAGATAAACAGTTTATTAATGTGAATACGGGAAACTCGATACACACATCACAATATAGGTCAGTTGAATCCGGTGTTCTAAAAGGATCCATTTTGGGACCACCTCTCTTTAATATATTTATTGTAAATATATCGAGAGTTCAGCTACATTCAAAACTATACATATATGCTTATGATATTCAGCTGCTATATAGTTTTTCTCAAAATATTGTTTGTGGAACTCCCTCGGCAAACTTAATATTCTAGTAAATAATGAAGTCATTGCATCAACCAACAGCGTCAAAATCTTGGTGTCGATTTTGATTCGTTACTAAGCTTTTCAAAACACGTACAAAATATTTGCAAAAAAAACCTTTTATTGTTTAGAACAGTTACATTCATTTACTATCTTGACACAAATACTAAAATATTACTTTCTGAAACTACAGTTCTATCGCACTTAAACAACGCAGATATTGTATACGGTCTTTCATGGGATGACAAATACCGAATACAAAAAATTGAAAAGTTCTGTGTACGTATTACAACTGTACCCCAATCTAGTCATATTACTCCGCATTTACGTTCATTCACTTCACTGAATATGTGTAAAAGGAGATTTATACACATTGTGGGATTTGTTTCAATGGTTTTGGGAACAGAAAAACCAAATTATTTCTTTAATAAAATGCAAAAGCGCACTGTAATTCACAATAGAGATCTTAGACAAATTGAAACTAAAGTTTGTATTCCCTCTTACAAAAATTCATCTTTTTGATCTTTGTTTTCATTCATAGCAGCATATATTATTAATAATTTGTCTATCCAATATCACAACATATTTACCGTTTTGTTGTTATTTGCAAAGGTATTGACAAAATTTGTTTCAATTAGAAAAATGTTGCATTATAATATATTTTGCAAAAAAAAGCTATTGCACCACAGAATATTTAGATACAAATTGATATAAGTACAAGAAAAATAATCTTATCAGGATTTTAATTTGTTTTGTTTAGGAGTAAGATCGTTGTTTAAAGTGGTATCTAATACAGAACCTTCTCAATATCTTCAATACCCTTCCGATTCAGTGTTTTGATCTTGTTAAAAAAAATAATTTGTTGATACCAGTTATAATTAAAATAAAAATTGAAAGAAATTGGTTTACATTAATTTATTTCGCAATAAAAAAATTAACTCTTCTTTTTTTTGGTAAAACATCATGGAAAAGTAGAAACTCTTAGTCATAAAACAAGTGAATTTCTTTTGGGTGAAGAGTCTGATACAGGTTAATCCTCAAAGCCACTCGATATCCAGCACCTCTTTCATGCAGGAATATGTGGTGTATTTAGCTTTTAGGTTTCTTATATACCTACGGCGGTTCGTGGGTCAAGAGAAAGGGAGGTCAATTAGAAAAGTTTACTGTATTACCTACCTTTTAAAGTGATTTAAATTCCAAGTCGATCCTCCGGTCTTTTTGAGATGCAAAGTGGTCAATTACTTTTTCATTAAAGTCTTTTATCTTCTTTATTAATGCCCTTTCTATGGTAAGCATAGCTAAAGAAGATAACCTTTCCTGACCAATGGTATTTGTTAAAAATGTCTTTATTCTTTTTTAAGGTGGAAAAACAACGTTCACTTTCGACGGTAGTCATAGGGAGAGTACACAAAATTTTTAACAGTTTGACACTTTTAGAAAAAGTATTGCACAAATTATTGTTAATAAAAATCTGTAACAAAGCAACTGCACCTTCACTATTGGAAAAATCTTCTCGGCTATATAATATTTCTAATTCAGTTTTAAGTTTCAAATGATTTATGGCTGGATACTCCGTTTTAACTAATTTAAACATATCTTGAGGAAAGCTTTTTTATAACCTTTAAATCGATCTGCGTGAAATAACTAAGACACTGCTAAATGATTACTGAAGCCAAACCTGTTTTTGACATCAGATGTAATTATATCACAAACTTCTAATGAAATTCTCCTTTTTGATTCTTTCGTTTTACATCTCTGAGCAGACTGCATGGATGTCTCCTCCAAATAGTTATTCAAAATTTTATTTCTGATGTCTTCAATTTTACTATTAAAAACGCCAATACACTTATTTACTGTTATGACATCGATATTACATTTTTCTAATTAATTGAACAATATATCACATTGAGGCATAACTAAATGAAAAAAAATTTAACCAGTAAAGAAAATGTTCATTTTGTAAGTAGTTTTTTAAACCAATAACTTGGTTTAGAGTGTTGTTTTCTGATTCATTATCAATGATTTTTTCTAAACAATCTAATAATTCTGTTCGATAGGTATGAACAGTCTCTATGCACTTTGTATTAAAATTCCATCGTGTTGGAGCCGCTTTAGGTAATCTCACCTTAACAACATTATCTAACACGGCTGTTCTTTTTGGCGATTTTCCAAAGAATGAAGAAAAGCTATGTAAATTAGCAAAAAAAATTTTATGATTTTATCCTGACTTGATGCTTTTTGTAAAATCACATTTAGTTGATGAGCGTAACAATGAATAAATTTTTTTTTAATTAAAAATACCTATTAACTTCTTTTTTCTTATCAAGAGATGTTTGCTTTATCGTCATATTAGGTTTTGGACGGCCACCACCTTTAATTTCACTCGGTCTCCATAACCCAACTTATATCCATCTTTCAGTTTTAATATATTTTGTACAACACTCATATTTAATAGTAAACACCAAAAACACTGTTTTACTTAATTTCACAACAAGTAGAGATTTACTAATAAAATGTTCACAAATAAAAACATTAAAAACAACGCGACAGAATTTACCAACCAACGCGTACCTAGTCAGCATTAAGACTGCAGTCCACTGACCTTCGTGCGTTACCGTCTCCGTAAAATGTGTCAGAGACATTGTCCCCGCCAGTGTTTCTGTCTCTTTTGCTTTCTGACGATTCGCGCATAAGTCTATTTCACTTTAATTCGTTGTAAATTCGGTCCGTAGCTAGCTTTGAGGACAAGTTGTGGATTGACCCAAGATTTTTAAATGATATAAATGAATAATGTAATGAATATGAATGTAGAGGCTCGGTGCTCGGGGGGGATACGAAATCCTGCGATCTAGATATTTGAATAGTATTGTGCATAGAATGAACTAGAAACTTTAATATATTCTTTAAGAATATTAAAAATATATATATTATATATTTTTAAACTTCAGAAAATGAATAGCTCTATTTTTTTATTTGTATGTGGGAGGTCATTGACCAACTGATCCTATAGAAGAACCCAGTGTTATATACCTATAACAAATAACAATTGTATATGTGTATATCAATAAAACAAATAGCTTCCGGACTATATTAATGTTCACTATACAATTTTAAATAAAATGAAAATATTAATTAAAAACTTGTAATTAAAAAGATGCCTCAAAAGAAAATTAATCGGTACTATATTATTAATTGTTTTCAATCATGCACGTTTCAAAGGCTTATTATTCTTCACCATTATTATAAAGTGACAGCACAACTTACTGAGAACCACTTTGAATCACTTGATTTCATAAAACAGCAACTCTTTTATTATCCGGATTGAGACCTTGACAGACTTTTTGGAATATTTCACTGGCAAAAGGAATTCGTGAAGCGAATCCATTCACCCCTGCAGACAATTAACTCAACAATACAAAAACAGCCTTGAAACCCTCAGCCAAAGGAGCATGTGATGACTTGTAAGTATCTTGTGTTGAACTTGGTGTCAATAACGAACAATTTTTCATCTAGACGTGACAGGTTTTGTCCGCCTTATATTTGATGAGAAATTTATAGCCCAGTATGTGTTTACTTAATAACACGATTTGTAAATCCATGATAACATTATTAGAATATTTCCAAAAACAAGGTGATTTTTTCTTATCACTGTCGGAGTTCAGCATTAGGGTTATAAAAAAAATGTGACCAAAAAAGGCAAGGTGTGCGCCGAAAAGGGATGGGACATATTAAAAAAATTAGATAAATGAAGCAAATATGGCGTGCCTTCTGGATGCACGAATTTCACTGATATTCAAAATGGTTCGTCCTTTCTACGATTTTTTATTTATTTCTTTTTTTTTTTAACGAAAATTTAAATTTTTGATTTAGAGTGGCTGTGATTTACAAAAAATGTTTTTATTGCAAAAATTTAGTTACTGTTTTATAATAAATACTCTATTACATAGGCGCCTTCATCAGAGTGAAAATTGATTTTTTCTAAAAAATGCATATTTGTCAAATCTCAAAATGGTGGCTCATCACGATATTTAGAAAATACATCTTTTTACGATTACAGTGATACCCATATCTTAGCAATTCAATAAGAATTTACAGTAGAAAAATCTATATTTTTCGGATTAAACGTTCGTATTCATCATAATCTGGAATTTAGTTTTAAATGCAAAATTATGTTTTGTAATTTTTCATAATACTATGATGAGAAATTACAAGACATAATTTTGCAGATATCGATACAATTCAGAATTAAAAAATATATATCAATATCCTTGTGTTATTATTTATAATTTATTTCTTTCATTAAATAATACTTCTCTGCATATTACTATATTATGTATTTGTATTCATCAGTAGAGCTGTCCGATGTGGCTGGAGTACAGCCACGGTCTTGCGATGGCGTCACACGTGCCGATTTAGAAGTGATTTACGCTGCAGTCTTATTTAAAAGGTTAATGCGTGAGGTTGTACCTATAAATTATACATAATGTCAAACGCGCCAAAGGGTAAAAAACGACCGTACGCGGACACAGTGAAAAAATTTATCGGTGAATTTCCGGATTTATTCTATGACGGATGTAAAATAATTTGTAAAGTTTCTAATCAAGACTTAATGTGCTGGCACAAAACAGATTGCCGTCGTCATCAACACCGTGCAACATCAAAATAAAAAAAATGGCATGCCTTTGACAACTCAGTTTATGTTTGATTTATTGTTAATGTTAATAGCCTATAATATTCCGCTACACATACTGGATAAACAACCATTTCGGAAGTTTTGGAATAAATACAATCCCCAGGTGAACTTACCAAGTCGTACATCGTTACGTAGATATATTCCAGCTGTTCGTGAAGACATTGTAAATAGGATTAAATGTGGATTAAAAAATACACGGCTCTGGTTATGTATTGACGAGACGACAGATTGTAAAAAAAATTCTATTTTAAATATTATAGTACGTGTACTGGGCCCTCTTAAACTAACATTTCCACTTTTACTAGCTAGTAAAAGACTAACTGCGTGTACTGGCGAAATAATTACGGGGTGTTGGAGACATTCGAAAAATTTGAACTTTCAACAAGTCAAGTATTGATGTTTGTGACTGATGGTGCTGCGACAATGCGCATGGTAGGCCGTTCTTTTCAAAGAGACAATTATAGGCTTTTACATGTTACGTGTAAAGTGCATGCGTTACATCTTGTGGCAGAAACGATTCGAAAATGTTTTCCAGAGGTAGATGCATTAATAGCAAATACAAAAAAAGTTTTTCTCAAATCTCCTAAACGGCTTAGAGCATTTCACAGACAGTGTCCTGGTATCCCTGAACCACCAGAGCCGATTCTTACACGTTGGAGAACGTGATTGAAAGCGGCTTTTTATTATGCTGAATATTTTCAACAAATAAAAGCTGTGATACTACAGTTCAACCCTAACGAGGCTGCAGCTATTAGGGAAAACCAGACAAGCTTTCAAGACGTTTCCCTTGAAACAGATTTAAAAACTATTAATAACAATTATAGAGGACTACACGACGCAATAGAAAAATTGCAAAATAGTTCGTTGTCGTTAGTGAAATCGCTGCAAATAGTGGACGACGTAAATACACAGCTACAGGCTATAAATGACGCAAAAAATAATCGCGTTAGTGAAAAATTCGAGAGTGTATTACAGAAAGATCCTGATTTTAGCAAATTAAGACAAATTTGTGATGGTGCATCTACAACTTCGTTAAGTGAGTTCACAGATTGTTTTACTTATGCCTGTATTACATTCGTAAATGTCGAATGGTCATTTTCAAAATGCAAAACATATTTTTTCACCAAAGCGAACATCGCTGACGGAGACAGCTGTAGAAACATACCTGATGCTATTATATTATAGATCTTCCCCACTTTGTGATGACGACAACCAAACTACTTCATAAATCTGCTTAAAAGGGTGAGTTTTATACAAATTTTTATAAAATGTAACATTATTGTTAAAATTTATTTCCATTTACTGTACTTATTCAAGTATTATGATATGATGTAAACATATGAATCATATGACGGCTCTGTCGGCCAGGTGACCTCGGACAGCTCTATTCATCAGTTAACATTATACTCGATATTATATTATAATCAGACGTATTGGAATACAATTCATAAACCCTCTCAGTTCAAATCCGTTGTCACCCTGAGTTCACTGACTTCTGTTATTATTAAATGCATTTATGCATGTCGCTTGTGTTAATTCTAATTCATTTTCCGCTAGGCAATGTAGATACAGACAAGGATATGATATACCCCCCTATTAACAAGTACGATATGTTGTTATTGTACAACACGATCATTGTTAAGCTAGTCCAGTTAGACATTGATAATAAGAAAAAACAAATGGGTTGATTGTTTAAACTCTTTTTGTTTGTACAGGATTATCACATTTAGAATAAGTTCCCACCCTAGTTTTGGGGACTTAAACAATTGGTTACCTATGTGAAATTTATGGTTATTTTTATGGAGATTCTAAATATGAAAAAACAACAATGAATCAAACTTGTGTTTATTAATTCACATATACTACATAAATCAACTGTGATGTGGCATAATTTTAATCTAATCTAGTTCGATCTTATAATAACATTCATATTCGTACAATTTAAAGAAACGGAGATATTCACGAAAAAAACAGTTTTTTTACCATCTTACGCACCGTAAAAAATTGTGCCTACAACGGATCGCCGGGGACTTTTGAAACTCCGTTTAGAACGACGAAATTAAAGTGTAAAAGAAAATTTAGCTTTCTTGGATTTTTTACTTTCTTATACCTAATATAAGTATAGTAATCGAGATTTTTTTCGACCTCGATATTTTGATTGATATACACGTTTTGAACCCTCCTGAATCCATTCTGATTATTTTCCGAATGATGTCTGTCATGATGTGTGTGCGTGTGTGTGTGTATGTGTATCCGCCATAACTCAAAAAATACTAATGGGAGACTACCCAAATTTGGTAGCTAGAGAGAAGAGATATTATGAATGAAAGAAGAAAAAAGGTACACTTTCGGGAAAAAAAATCATTGCTTTTCTAGACGAATCTAGACGAATTATAATGAAAAAACAACTTTATGGAAAAATACATCTGTCTGCATGTCCGTAGTATCGCGATAGCAGTCACAGTTTTTGAGATAAAGTTTTCAAATTTGGGACACATGTTCTAAAGGCCAAAGACAATGATAAATTCGGAGATGAGCAAAATTGGCCACGGGACCCAAACTTTTTGTATTTGCCTTTACAAAAAAATATATTCTTGATGGAAGATTATATATAAATCATGGCTACAATATCAAGCCAAAAAAATATATTTTCCAAGCACTTAAATAAACAAACTAATAAGTTCGAAACCGGTCTATCTCTGGTTAGGAATTGACAAATGATATTGGCTACCGATCTATCATGATATGAAGGTATAATCCAATGCAGGTCGGGGTATTTGCCCGCTGAGTAGTTTTGTTCAAATCGTATTTAATAACACTTAAATAAAGGTGATGTAAACTGAACTATTTTACACATTTGGCCTCACAGAATGGGGTTAGGATAAATTTAACAGTTTGACATTTGAAAGGTCTAATTTAGTTATAATGTCAATATCAATAAGAAGAAATTATTAAAATATATGACACGAATTATTATTGACAGTATCGAATGACGCTGATAATTAACTATTTAAACATTTTAATGAAACATTTCAAAGTACGCTATTAAAATTTAATTGAGGTAAGTAAAGAATGAAATAGAATGATTTTTTTAGATCAGAATGATATATACTAGTATAAGAAAGTTAGGTGCTGGCCACATCAGATATTTTACTTAACGAATACTAAAAGCATTGGACCAAAAGAGGAACTAGAAATTTTATTTTATCCCACCAATAGAACCAACAAATCTCAATATCAATATACCAATCAGTGGCGGTCCGTGGGTCAAGAGATAGGGAGGTCAAATAGAAAAGTTTACTGTATTACCTACCTTTTAAAGTGATTTAAATTCCAAGTCGATTCTCCGGTCTTTTTGAGATGCAAAGTGGTCAATTACTTTTTCATTAAAGTCTTTTATCTTCTTTATTAATGCCCTTTCTATGAAAAGCATAGCTAAAGAAGATAACCTTTTCTGACCCATGTCTTTATTCTTTTTAAGGTGGAAAAACAACGTTCACTTTCAATGGTAGTCATAGGGAGAGTACACAAGATTTTTAACAGTTTGACACTTTCAGAAAAAGTATTGCACAAATTATTGTTAATAAAAAGCTGTAACAAAGCAACTGCACTTGCACTATTGGAAAAATCTTCTCAGCTATATAATACTTCTAATTCAGTTTTAAGTTTCAAATGATTTATGACTGGATATTCCGTTTTAACTAATTTAAACATATCTTAAGGAAAGCTTTTTTTTATAATCTTTAAATCGATCTGCGTGAAATAACTGATACACTGCTAAATGATTACTGAAGCCAAACCTGTTTTTGATCTCAGATGTAATTATATCACAAACTTCTAATGAAATTCTCCTTTTTGATTCTTTCGTTTTACATCTCTGGGCAGACTGCATGGGTCTCCTCCAAATAGTTATTCAAAATTTTATTTCTGATGTCTTCAGTTTTACTATTAAAAACGCCAATACACTTATTTACTGTTATGACATCGATATTACATTTTTGTAATTGATTGAACAATATATCACAATGAGGCATAACTAAATGAAAAAAAATTAACCAGTAAAGAAAATGTTCATTTTGTAAGTAGTTTTTTAAACCAATAGCTTGGTTTAGAGTGTTGTTTTCTGATTCATTATCAATGATTTTTTCTAAACAATCTAATAATTCTGTTCGATAGGTATAAACAGTCTCTATGCACTTGGTATTAAAATTCCATCATGTTGGAGCCGTTTTAGGTAATCTCACCTTAACAACATTATCTAACACGGCTGTTCTTTTTGGCGATTTTCCAAAGAATAAAGAAAAACTATGTAAATTAGCAAAAAAAAATTGTTATACTCTTATCCTGACTTGATGCTTTTTGTAAAATTAAATTTAGTTGATGAGCGTAACAATGAATAAAATTTGCTGAAGGATAACTTTTTTTAATTTTGGCTTGTACACCTCCAAAAGCACCACTCATTACTGATGCTCCATTGTAAGTATGTGCTATCAATTTTTCAGGACTTTCATTAATTTTCAGACATTCTAACTCTTTTAAAATTACATCTGTCAAATGCTGGGATGTCGTTTCTTGAGGCTGAATAAATTTTCAAAATCTCTCACATACAACACCGTCTAAAACGTATCTAAACACAAAAACTACTTGTACTTTATTGGAATTATCTGTGGTTTCATCCACTTGATCTGCAATGAAGTCGTTGTAAGCTTTTAAACTTTTTCTATAGGCACTGTCTAACTTCTAATATCAACTGTACCAAGTGTAGACTACAACAGTTATTCATATGACTTGATGCGAGCGAATGTTTCTGTACTTTTATTTTTAAAAGTTTCAAGTCAGTTACATCTATTTTGGACCATATAGGATCAGGATCATCACCAAATAACAGGCATGGGAAACAAGAAAATGCATTTTTTTACTTCGCATCCGCAAATCCACTGGGATAAATCGTACATTGAATTTCGAAAATACCTATTAACTTCTTTTTTCTTATCAAGACATGTTTGCTTTATAGTCATATTAGGTTTTGGACGGCCACCACCTTTGAATTTCACTAGGTCTTCATAACCCAACTTATGTCCGTCTTTCAGTTTTAATATATTTTGTACAACACTCATATTTAATAGTAAACACCAAAAACACTGTTTTACTTAATTTCACGACAAGTAGAGATTTACTAATAAAATGTTCACAAATAAAAACATTAAAAACAACGCGACAGAATTTACCGACCAACGCGTACCTAGTCAACATTAAGACTGCTCTACTCACAGAGAACCTATGTAGTCTGTGGCTCTATTGACTTCGTGCGAATCGTGCGTTACCGTCTCCGTAAAATGTGTCAGGGACATTGTACCCGCCAGTGTTTTCTGTCTCTTGTGCTTTCTGACGATTCGCGCATAAGTCTATTTCACTTTAATTAGTTGTAAATTCAGTCCGTAGCTAGCTTTGAGGACAAGTTGTGGATTGACCCAAGATTTTTAAATTCTGTAAATGAATAATGTAATGAATATGAATATAGAGGCTCGGTGCTCGAAGAGGATACGAAATCCTGCGATCTAGATATTTGAATAGTATTGTGCATAGAATGAACTAGAAACTTTAATATATTTTTTAAGAATATTAAAAATATATGTATATATTATATCTTTTTAAACTTCAGAAAATGAATAGCTCTATTTTTTATTTGTATGTGGGAGGTCATTGACCAAATGACCCTATAGAAGAACCGCCAGTGATATCAATGTCTTTTTCTCCGTACTAATACTGTAATTAGTGAATGATTAATAACTCATATTTAATCGTTTCCAGATTATGCCAATTTGTTTAGCGAAAGGCATTTTTTGAAAAAAATTGAAAAAAAGTATGACATATTTCAATCATATAATAATAACTGTATTCTTCTTGTGTAGCTCTTTCAGTAGTTGTGAAAATATACAGAGTGTACAATTTAAAAATATAGCTTTTTCTTGTCCCGCGCGTATTTATTTTTTTTATTAATTCCGAAAAAAAACTATGTGAAAAATTACAAGATACTCTTCTTAATTTGTTTCTACACCTTAACTGGCGGTGTTAAAACTCAAAGATATACATAGTGTACACCTTGTACATTTCGTTCGTGGACTTCACACGTGTAGAATTTATAGAAATTTATTCATATAGGTACGTACATAATTTTGACCACGCTTAAATAATTTATTACAATGTTTTTTTCGTGATATGGAATATTATGTCACAGGTTTATCACATAAATGTCATAAAACTAAATAATGATTACTATATTAATTTTTTATAAAGCGTTATATGAATTTTTTTACTTAGGAAAGCCACAAAATACATATTTCACGAGGGTGTAAATTAGGCACATATTATATGTACCCAACCTTCCAATTTAGGTATTATGGCAATATTCAGTCACGACATATATTAGGGATATTTGTACACTAAATTAGGTAATAAATTATAATCATTGAAGCATGCAGTAATCACATAAAGGAAAAAAGAGATCATTCTGATTATATACTATGCGAAAATAAAGTTTTCTCATCTATTACTAAACTCAGTGGGTCAAAACATGACAAAAAAGAAAGAAGAAAACAAACTCAGTTTTAAAATTATACAGAGTGAGTACTAAAACATACGTCAAACCTTCCCGTTAAAACTGAAGTGGTTTTCCACAAAACAACGACGCACTTGACGCGCATTTCGTCAACCAGGTTAGCATCATCTGGGGATGATTAAAACTAACCTTAGGCTAACAATGTATCCTATTTATATCTAAACTCTTGTTACGGTTCGGTGAACTGTGACTCACTAATCAATAGAGCGAATTATATGGGTTGACCCTCTGTCACTATTCATACTATTTTTACACTTTGTAATTTCCAAGCTTACAAATGCATTCAGCTGTCTGGTATTTATTATATTCTTAATTAATCTTAAATTGCTAATATCTATTTTATAGTTGTTCTCAAACGCATGTTGGACAACACTGGACATCTATTCTACCATATTCGAGATGAGCCATATGTTCCTTGAATCTAGTTTGAAATAATCATTTAGTTTGTCCAACACTTCTGATTATAGTCCTTACAGCTAATTTCGTAAATCTCCGACTTTTCGTTTGGATTCTATCTCTCATTTTGAAAGGTCGAGGAATTTCGACTCCAGTTAAACAAAATGAAAAAAATTAATAACCCAAAATAGCTGTTGTAATTTACGACATTTCTTGACTTTTAAAATGGCGACTCTGGTTTCAAACTTATTTATCTAACCAAATGTAAAAACTTAATATCACCGAGGTACATTAATTGCTAATGTTCGCACATTAAATATGGCAACCCTCAGGGATCAATATTAGGTCGACACTTTTTTCTTTATGTATATATATATTAGATCTTTCTGATGTCATAAAACTTTGCAAAATTCATTCTTATATAGGATGGGGCAATAGTGCGTCGGACTTCGATATCTCGAGTTCTACGATAGCTAGAAGTAAAAAAAAATACAAGTAAACTAGATAAAAAAGTCTATAACCGGAAATTATTTTCGATTATACAGGGCAAACCGAGACGAAATTACAGGATCAAGTGCCTTTTTTTTTAAATGGAATGCTATGTATATCAGTACATTTTTTGAAATCCTTGTGGACCCTCCACTGCGGCCATTAGCAGGCCTATTGTGGCTCACTCCTAATTATATTTCACCCGATAAGTTTAGTCTCTTAATGAAACTGATAACTTTATTGGGTGAGAATGTGTCCAGATCCTCTGGCAGCAGTTGCTCTTTGCCAAATATTGAGAATCGGATCCTCTCCACAGCGGGACAGGTGCATAAGATGTGGTCTGCCTTCTCATCATCCTCCAAGTATAGACGGCACTCGGCGTTTTCCGCTAGGCCGAGTTTATGCAAATGATAGATTAGTCGGCAGTGCCCGGTATATAAAGCCTGTTAGAGCTTTCAAGTTTACCCTGTTTAACTCTAAAATTTTCTTAATTCTTGATTTCAAAGAGTATCTTATAAACGCCTTCGAATGAACTAATCCTGGTAACTCTTGCCAATACTGGAGAGTTTTCCTTCCAGCCCAGGTTAAGTTAGCCATCTTAGCAGTACTTGAAGATATGCCAAGTATCGGTTCTGGTCCAATGATTCGTGATCCTGCTCCTTCTCTGGCCAAGGAGTCGGCTATTTCGTTACCTTCCATACCAGAGTGACCGGGTATCCAGACCAGTCATTTTGTTGTTTTTGCTCAAATGATTTAGAGGCTTCTGACAGTTCCATACCATTTTGGAGTTACAGCTACTTGGCTATCTGAAAAAATTTTAATTGATCTGCGTGTAAGATGCATATATTCCAGCTTTCCACACACAGTTCAATGACATGAACCTCGGCCTGAAAAATAGTTGCATTAATACCTAGGCTTAAGGATATCCTCACCCTTGGTTTGTAGCTATGTACTCCGGCTCCCGTTCCCTCAGGAGTTTTGGAGCTGTCTGTAAACCAGGAACTGTCTGCCCTCAGTAGGTCGGTTTTATTCCGATCCCACTCATCTCTTTCCGGAAAAAGGATGTTGAAGGTCAGCCCGTAATTGGTCATGGTAGGCATAGTATACGAGGGCATTCCCAAGATGCTGTCACTCTATATGTCCTCCAGCAACCTGTTCCGCTCCATCATACTAGTCTGCGGCATATTAATATCCGTTTGTTGCAGTCTATATGTTGCTCACCTGGCCACTCTCTCCAAATATATATGAAGAGGGGGTAAGTCCAGGAGGATTTCCATTGCAGCTGACGGTGTGGTGCTAATTGCCCCCAATACGGTCGAGCATGCTAATCTCTGTAATCCAGAGAGTTTGGCATTGGCCGTCCATTGTAATCCTTTCGGCCACCAAACAATGGATCCGTATGTTATCATTGGTCTGATGACCGTGATATAGATCCAGTAAATTTGTTTGGGACCCATGCCCAAGGATTTACGACAAATACGACGACATGTCCATAAGGACAGTTTTACTTTGCGTATTACCTTTTCTAGATGGGAGTTCCAATTAAGTGATTTATCCAGAGTGATTCCTAGATATTTCACCTCCTCCGCAAATGGAATAGTTTCACCCATTAAGAAGGACGGTCTTAAGTCCTCCAGCTTCCTTTTCCGGGTGAATGGTACTATTACTTTTTTTTGAGGGTTCACAGACATCTGTTCCCTGTCACACCAGTTACCCACTGCATTCAGTGTCTCTTGACGAGTATTAGATATTACTCCTTCAGAGTTTCCTCTGACTAATATGACTAGATAATCTGCATATTCTAGAACCTCAACCTCCCACAGTGTGAGAATAGCCAGTAAGTCGTCCACAAGAAGTGACCACAAAAGGGGGGAAAGAACCCTACTCTGCAGGTACCCTCTTGTGGCACTAAAGCTGATTGTTTCTCCCTGTAGAGACGTCTCAAAGCATTAAGCACAGATTTTAAAAAGTTCTTCGAGTGCTTAGACTAGCACTAGGCACAGTGCTTTGGTTCAGCTCTGGTGTTCGCCTAAAATCGCCTTGTAAAATTTTACCGTTTTTCGTTAATTTTAATTCTAGTTTATTGCATTTTACTAATAAAAAACGAAATCGCAATTAGTGGACAATACAAATTCCAAAGCATTAATAAGTGAAATTATTAATAAACAAGTCAAATCGATTTTAATCTGTCACGTACAATGAAACAAAAATATGACCTTGATGCCTTGATAGTATTAATATGAACACGCGATTCCTTCACATTTATGATGCGACATTTAACTTATGTTATTCTTCGTTAATAAAGGATAAAAATTTAATAGAAAGGGGAGAAAATATAATTTGTAAGGGCAAACGTTCATTGGGAAACGCAGTTTACTCGAGAGAGTATTGATTTTAACAAAATTATAGTTTTAGTTGTGCCAAGTACCATTATAGAAGAATATTTTTTTCTCACTTTTAATTCTGCAAATTTTTTTATTACCTCTGTTAAGTTTATTTGATCAGCAATTTCATGTTCAATTGCTAAAATGACCAAGTCGTTTAGTCGATTTTGCGTAGTAGTTGAGTGTAAAAAGGTTTTGATTAATTTTAATTTGGAAAAACTTCTTTCTCCACTAGCTACTGATATTGGAATAGTCAGTGGTATTCTTAAGACAATAGTAAGATTTGGAGCAAAATTTAGCATTGTTATTATTTTAAAAACATCACTTGGACTTTCTTTTTTGCCCAAAACTGCACAAAGTGCAGAAATTTCCTCTCCTAATTCTAGACCGTTAATGTCAGATGATTCACCATCAGACAAAATATTTTCCAAATCTTTGCAAATCTTTATCAGTGTCTCTTTAATCATGGTTTTCAAATCATACATATTATAGAGATTGAAAATGGTTACTATGGTGAATCAGTTGTTCAAATCGACTATCTAGTGCTTTTAATGCTTGATCAATATTATAGAAGAGAAATTCTGTTTTGTATTTCTTCTTCTTCGATTGGTTCTTCCCTTGCTTCATATGAAAAGTTGGTCTTCAGGCCTTTTTTCTTCTTACGCGGTGTCGCGGCGTTGTTGATTCAAAATTGGCTTCCATGTTAATTTCATCAGCCAATTCTCTTGCGTCAACAATAATTTCATTGAAAGACTTATCTGATCGAAGATTTTTAAAGAAATGTTTGCAGTTCTCTAGAGGATCAAGTGTTTTTTTCAGATCAAAATCTTTTGTTTGCATAAGCTTGCTTATGAAATTAATACAGTTTAAAATTTTATACCATATGACTATTGAACATAAAAATTTAAATTGTTTAATGCAACTTAGCAAACCCGAAGCCTCGTCTCTTATTGAGATATCGATGTCTTGGTTTTCATAAATGCTTAGCAAAGCGTCGTATATTTCACCAAGTTGAAATCTTAAGGGCGAGTTAAAGCTTCTATCCTGCTTTCCCATCGAGTGTCACTCAAAGGCTTTAATGTTAATCCTTGGACATGTTTTAAAAATATTACCCATCGAAAATTAGAAGAAGAAAAAAATAAATATATATTTTGGATCACATTAAAAAAATTGGCTGCTTCCAAGGATGCTTTTGCCATATCATTTACCACTAGATTGAGAGAGTGGCTACTACACGGAAGGTAGAATGCTCGTGGATTTAAATTCCTAATTCTAAATTGCACTCCTGCATTGTTACCCCTCATGTTAGCCCCGTTATCATATCCCTGTTCTCTTATATCTTGCACATCAAGTCGAATTTCATGAAGTTCCTCAATTATAATTTCATATAGTTGTCTTCCTGTAGATCTTTCCACAGGTAAGAAACCTAAAAAGCTTTCGTAGATTTTTATTTCGACGTCATTTGAATCAGAATCAGACTTATTGATGGAAACGTATCTAATTATCAGGGTCATTTGCACCACCTTACTAACATCAGAAGTGCAGTCTAATATTGTGGAATAGTATTTCTCTTTTTTTTATTTCAGCAATAATATACGATTTTACACTTTCGTGAAGCAAGTCTATTATCTCGTTTTGAATGTTTTTTCCAATATGGTGAGCTTCGGTTTCTTATTTTTTAAGCACTCTACGCACGTGTTCCTCCATGACGGGGTCAAATTCAGATTGCAATTCAACTATTTTTAAAAAGTTGCCGTTATTATGCTCAAATAGATTGTCGCCTTTATCTTGAAAAGCTAAACAACTTTTACCGAGCATTTTAGTAATTGCTACAATCTTTAGAAGCACCTCGTACCAGTGATTCGTTTCAACGTTAATAACTCTTTGGAAGCTGTATCTATAGCTGTACAACACTTTAACCTTTGACTGAGTTCTAGCCAGGATTTTTGAGTCTTAATATGATTTTTAGAAATTTTGTGATCCTTAAAAGTTTCAACGATGTGCTTCCAGCTTTTAAAATCTTCTTTTAAAAGGAAACTTGACACATGGCCGTAAATTTTGGAGCAAAAGCAATATATACAGTTTTTTGAAGTGGAGTACACTAACCAGTCTCTTATAACTTGCTTTCCATATCTTAAAATTCGAGAATAGTAATTTGCGCTAAATTTTCGACCAGTGCCATCATAAGGAAATTTGTAATTAAACAATGGTTTAGGTGGACCTTGTCATATTAAAAAACTTCTTTCGGCATATCCTAAAATTCTGGGCCACAATACTCTAAGTTTGTACAGTGCATTCCGTAGATGGTAGGGTGGGGTCAGTTTGTAGAGGTAGAGTGCTACTAGTGCTAGCCAGGGTGTCCTCTGTAAGTGCCAAGGCGATGTCAGTTGGTAGGCTGTTTTCATTTGGTGACAAAACTGGTTTAGAAATATCGTGTATTGATTGGTCTTGGTCACCAACACTCTCTGATGATTCCGTGTTTTCCTTTTTATCTGAATTTTTGGAGATATGTGTTTTGGTGCTAATGGTACTACCGGACCTATCCTGTAAATAATTGTGCAGAGTACCAGCTTGTTTTTGCATTTGGGTTTCCTTCTCTAGCCTTCGCTTTTTGTACTGATGGCGCGTCAGACATTCTAAAACAACAAATTAAACAATCCAAAATAAAAATAAAAATTGGAAAAATCTTCAAATCCAATTAGTCAGTGACTTAGTCTGCCTCACAGTTTCGAAAAATAAAATGCTAGTTTTAATTACCTACTTAAACTATTTTTAAATATAAAAACGAATTTCTTAACGTTTCGTGATAATTTTTTTTTTGGAAAAAAAAATAGTTAATACTTTTAGTAAGTAAAACTAGGCATTTCATTTTTTTAAAATGTGGGACAGACTAAGCCACCGTCACCGACTAATCGTATTTGAAGATTTTTCTTCTTTTATCTTTTTATGCAACGCATTGGCTTATTACTACACAAAATTATAATTTATTAATTAGTAGGATTTTTTTCAAAGATTTTTTTTTAGCTGTAGTGCATATGAACAAAATGCACAAATTGCGAAACACCACAACGAACTAAAAACTAAATATTTAAAATAGATACCTATCTAAAATGTTTGATTTTTTTAAGAAGAATTTTTTGCTTCTCTTTTTTCGCGGCGAAAACCCCAAATAAATTAATAAAAATCCGTCACATCAAACATACAGAAACTATTTAAAAATGTATAAGTACCTATTGTGGAAAATGTTTTTGAAAATAATTCTTTACCACTTAATAAAAGTATTTGCAGAAGTACTTACCTTTAGAAACTGACAAAATACACAAAAGTCACTATACCGAACTAAACTGTTAACTATTTTTAATATTTATAAACTTACTTCAAGGATATGTTATCACCAGCACTGACGCATTTGCATTAATAACACAATTGCGCTTAGATGACTCTTCATATAGTAAGGCGCGAAAACATGTCTATGCATGTTATGTCTTGCAGTTCCTATTTTAAACAAGTAACTATATACCTGCAAAGAGTCCGTCCGTCCCTGAGATCGCACGTCATAGATCACGCAAGCCTACTTGGAATAAATATAAGAAAAACGAAAAAAGTAATCTACTAAAAGATTATTTTCGCTATTAAATACTTACACATCAATAGTGACCCCACATATGATATATAATTTGAAAGAGAAAAAAAATGTCTTTTTCAACCAAACCATAGCCAACTATTATTCCCATTTAAAAAGATACAACTTTATGCCACGACTCGGAAATTGCACCTTTTTTTAATTTTCTCGACGCCACTGTAATATAGAGAAAAAAGTGCCTCAAGAATGTAAAAGTTGTTTTTTCATAACTTTACATACAACCCAGTTATTGACATGTGTCTAAAAGTCTTTTGCTTATAACTCGAAAACAAAAGACGATAGCAAATTTTTGTTTTCAGCAGTGAATTTGTCAAGATATTGACATGTTTCTAAAAGTCGAAATTTTTTCTTAAAAGTAAAAGTAAAATAGGTTTTTATTTTGTTTTTTAATTTAAAGAAACTTCACTTCAACGTATTTTACATAATCGACACAGGAGATTGATATGTAGCAGTAGTGACGCAAATTATGTTATTCAGAAAAGAAGGGATTAACGTGAAACTTTATGCAAATTGAAAATAAAATCGCTATATAGTAGTTAACAAATGGTAATTTTGTTTCTGCGTCAAGATTTTATCGAAATTGTTCATGTCGGAGAAAAATAGCCACGTGTTGGATCAAAATAGTGCAAAAAATGATTGTTGTGCTTACCCCTTTGTTTCGTTCGAAAAATTCTTTCATTTTAAGGCAGCAGGTGAATAATGCATGTTTATGAAGGCATAAATTAAGGTGCTTTACATGCATGATAGCTATGTCATACATAAATGCATTAAGTACCAAAATATATCATTGTCTTATTTCAGGAATTAAAAAATTATGAAATTTAATAATTTCCGGCAGTGGTGTAGTCGTAAGAATTAAAAAAGGAGTACCGGTGCGCTCCTCTGGCTTTTGGCCAATAAAAAAATATGCGATTGATGCCGTTATAGTTAAAACACACTTGAGCCTCTACGCTAGCATGTGCGCCATCTGCGGGCGAATGTAGGGCGACATGACGTAAATAACAGAAGAGAACGCGCGGCGAGTGTTCCTTCAAACAAATTTTCATTTATAATGACCTCGTATAATTTATTTCAATTTATCCTTACCTTGTAAACTCCTTCGTAGTTTGTTTGAGATGAAAGTTTGGTGGGTGTAACACTAATACAAGCAGTTTCTTTAAAGGCAGTTGAACGTTCTAAGGTGCATACTAACACACCAATACTGCAAAATTGTCGGCACCAGCGCCATTATTAATGTACAATTACCGCAATATACTCAATTGAAACTATGTAATAACAATAAAAGAAATGGAAAACGGCTTTATCTCGCCACATATGCAACAGTGTTCAACCGCAGTCGATTCCAGACTGAACAGAACGATCAGGTAACCAATACAAGATCAAGGCAGTCGCCGCTGTTGCCAAGATTATGCATCCTTCCCCACATATTATATAATTCTCGGCGATCTGCGACTCCTCTTCAGTGCCAGTTTTACGTGCAAAAAGTTTGTGTGGAAGTAAACTAAAACTGTCAGAAACTACCATTTATTTTACTATTATACAGCGCGGTTTAGGTCTTTGGGATGTTGCCTAGAATCGAGCCTTTACGGACCTCGGCCCAGAATTTCTATTTCTATCTTCTATCACATTGTTAGGAAATTTTATTCCATAGCCTACTTACTGTGAGAAATTACTCAATTAAAAATTACTTAAAACCTTTAAAATTAACATTAGTTATTAATTAAATTAGATAAAATCACACACACGGGAAGCCGTTTGTCGCTGCAGTTGAATGACTAACATGTTTACAGTGCAACAGACAATATGTTGTTACAGAGGCAATTATAATCGCCTGCGTGGAATTGCCTATCCGTTTGTGTATTTTATCCTTGTTATGTCCTTGGCAATATTGTCTGTCGCCCTGTAAACACGGGATATTTCAATTGCAGCCACACAGTGACTTCAGTCATTGCAGCCACAAATAAGCGACTGGGTTCCTATTTGTGGTTTTCTTTGTGTCGTTTTCCTAAGTTGTGTCCATTCTTTTAACTTAGCGATTACCGTGCCGATGAGGACTATTAAGTCTCACACATGTTTCCATAATTTGCCTCATTTATGCGGGCTTCACCAGTGATGTATGTTACTTGTCATATACAGGGTGTCCCAGTTTTAAACCGACATACTATTAATAGAAAAGATAATGTGAAAAAAAAAGTTCCTATGAACCTATACCCGCAAAAAGATTTATAACCGAGATACGGGGTGTTAAAGTTTAATTTTTTTTTAAGGTTTTCTACGCCACTGACCTATGTTTCAGTTAAATAGTTGACATTAACTTGGTGAGACTACAAAAAAAAATGAGACCCTCAAACTTTGTTGTATGATAGCTTTTTCGAATAAAACATTTTGTTTTATCAGGAATTCCCCTCGGCAGCTTATGGATGCATCCATATAATGAATTCTTTGCTCAAAATCTAACAAACTAATGAAGTTTTTACAACAGCCGATGCGATACAGCAGTCTAACCACATACCTCCTCGGGGTATGTAAGTTCAGCTGGCTATTATTGTAGCCAAGTGGTTCAGTAATTCCCATGTGTGTAATACACCGTCGGCCAATATTCAATGGATAATAGTAAATTGCGCGTACTAATGACAATGTTCGCTATCTTTACATCTTGAATTTTAGGGTGGCGACATCTCCTAATTTTTTTACTCTTTTCTTTATTAGGATATGTACGCCACTGGCTATTCATTTTCTGAAGTTTAAAAATATATAATATATATATTTTTAATATTCTTAAAAAATATATTAAAGTTTCTAGTTCATTCTATGCACAATACTATTCAAATATCTAGATCGCAGGATTTCGTATCCCCTCCGAGCACCGAGCCTCTACATTCATATTCATTACATTATTCATTTACAAAATTTAAAAATCTTGGGTCAATCCACAACTTGTCCTCTAAGCTAGCTACGGACCGAATTTACAACGAATTAAAGTGAAATAGACTTATGCGCAAATCGTCAGAAAGCAAAAAAAGACAGAAAACACTGGCGGGGACAATATCCCTGACACATTTTACAGAAACGGTAACGCACGATCGCACGAAGTTCAGTAGAGCAGTCTTAATACTGACTAGGTACGCGTTGGTCGATAAAGTCTGTCGCGTTGTTTTTAATGTTTTTATTTGTGAACATTTTATTAGTAAATCTCTACTTGTCGTGAAATTAAGTAAAACAGTGTTTTTGGTGTTTACTATTAAATATGAGTGTTGTACAAAATATATTAAAACTGAAAGATGGACATAAGTTGGGTTATGAAGACCGAGTGAAATTCAAAGGTTAAATTTATACGTCGTCGTAACAACACGTTAAGTTTTATTGCAAGTACATAAACGTCATTAAACAGTTTGTGTGTTGTTTAATTTTTTCATCCAGTTAGTCAAGAGCAAATATAAATGTATGTGGTTTAATTAACTCACAACATATTACATGGTCCTTCTAGCCGATATGGTATGAAGACAAGAAGAATTAATTAATAATTGTAATTAACATCAGTTAATACAGTGATCTTATTCAACAAACATTTTAAATAAGCACAAAGAATAAGTGTCGTAGTGATTCATCAGAGCATTGTTCCATCAGGTGTCGCATCAACCATCAGGGTATCAGTGGCGGCGAGTTCAGCAAAAAATAAGGTCAGATCCATTTTATCCTATATTCCTGTTACTTTTATAAAATAATTCATACAGGCAGATTAAATTTCTACCTCGTCGCAACAACATGTTAAGTTTTATTGCAAGTACATAAACGTCATTAAACAGTTTGTGTGTTGTTTCATTTTTTCATCCAGTTAGTCAAGAGCAAACACAAATGTATGTGGTTTAATTAACTCACAACATATTACATGTTACAGATAAATATTACAAGATAAAATAATAGACTGTGTATTATTCTGTGGAGCTTTTGAGCTAGCACTACGCAGACATGACGAAACTGAGTCCTCTAATAACCCGGGAATATTTCGAGGTCTAGTAAATTTTGTATCTGAACTAGTTGCCTTTTTTTAAAGACCATTTGCAAAACAGTACTGTGTTTAAGAGCACTTCGAAGGCAATCAAAATGAACTTTTAGATTCGATACTGGCGATTATTCACGAAGAAATAAAATCTGAAATTAATCAATCTGACTTCATTGCAGTTCAAGTGGATGAAACCACAGATAGTTCCAATAAAGTAGTTTTTGTGTTTAGATATGTTTTAGACGGTGTTGTATGTGAGATTTTGGAAATGTATTCAGCCTCAAGGAACGACATCGCAGCATCTAATTTTAAAAGAGTTAGAATGTCTGAAAATTAATGAAAGTCCTGAAAAATTTATAGCACAAAGTTACGATGGAGCATCAGTAATGAGTGGTGCTTTTGGAGGTGTACAAGCCAAAATTAAAAAAAGTTATCCTTCAGCAAATTTTATTCATTATTACGCTCATCAACTAAATTTAATTTTACAAAAAGCATCAAGTCAGGATAAAAGCATAAACATTTTTTTTGCTAATTTACATAGCTTTTCTTCATTCTTTGGAAAATCGCCAAAAAGAACAGCCGTGTTAGATAATGTTGTTAAGGTGAGATTACCTAAAGCGGCTCCAACACGATGGAATTTTAATACAAAGTGCATAGAGACTGTTCATACCTATCGAACAAAATTATTAGATTTTTTTAGAAAAAAATCATTGATAATGAATCAGAAAACAACACTCTAAACCAAGCTATTGGTTTAAAAAACTAATTACAAAATGAACATTTTCTTCACTGGTTAATTTTTTTTCATTTAGTTATGCCTCATTGTGGTTCAATCATTTACAAAAATGTAATATCGATGTCATAACAGTAAATAAGTGTACTGGCGTTTTTAATAGTAAAATTGAAGACATCAGAAATAAAATTTTGAATAACTATTTGAAGGAGACATCCATGCAGTCTGCCCAGAGATGTAAAACGGAAGAATCATAAAGGAGAATTTCATAGAAGTTTGTGATATAATTACATCTGAGATCAAAAACAGGTTTGGCTTCAGTAATCATTTAGCAGTATCTCAGTTATTTCACGCAGATCGATTTAAAGATTATAAAAAAAAGCTTTCCTCAAGATATGTTTAAATTAGTTAAAACGGAGTATCCAGTCATAAATCATTTGAAACTTAAAACTGAATTAGAAGTATTATATAGCCGAGAAGATTTTTCCAATGGTGAAGGTGCAGTTGCTTTGTTACAGCTTTTTATTAACAATAATTTGTGCAATACATTTTCTGAAAGTGTCAAACTGTTAAAAATCTTGTGTACTCTCCCTATGACTACCGTCGAAAGGGAACGTTGTTTTTCCACTTTAAAAAGAATAAAGATATTTTTAAGAAATACCATGGGTCAGGAAAGGTTATCTTCTTTAGCTATGCTCACCATAGAAAGGGCATTAATAAAGAAGATAAAAGACTTTAATGAAAAAGTAATTGACCACTTTGCATCTCAAAAAGACCGGAGGATCGACTTGGAATTTAAATCACTTTAAAAAGGTAGGTAATACAGTAAACTTTTCTAATTGACCTCCCTATCTCTTGACCCACGAACCGCCACTGATGTACGCACCCAATTATCGTCATTAATATTTGATTGAATAGAGCGAAATTAAATAAAACTTACCGCTCTCAATGAATTCCAGAAAATACAATGTGATGTCTTACACACGTAATTTTTGTACGTGTGGACCAGTCGACAACCGGATCTAAATCAAAGGCAGTAGTTACTTTGATAAAAACACAGATACAAAAAACTAAAAAACTGTTTATTATCAAATCTCTCAGTAAAAGACAATAATATACTGTCTTGTTTAAACATAAATATATTTATACTGTTTATATAAAAATACAATATAGAAAAATTAACAATTAGCAATAGCTGAATAAGAAACTAATAATCAATGATCAAACTATTGGCCTTGGTAGCTGTACAAAAAGTCAAAACTTTAGTTTACTATTTATACAAATGGTAGATTGATTCTCCTGGATGGAATGTCTTAATTCCTCTATCAAAAGCTTTAAAGTGGTACTGACTTTTTTCTGACAACCTCTCAATAGTAATCAAACCTGTAACATCGGTAGACCGTCCTGTTTTCAAAGGGGAAACATCTATGTGTACGTCGGCGATATACTGAAGATTACTGGAAATAATTTCGTCAATTTTTGATGACACGTGGCTATTTACGACAACAGAAATCCCGTCTGTATTAATCAGATTAACGCAATAATTAGCAAAGTTAACAATAAGGCTGGATTCTACACCTAAATCCAATAGGTGACTTAAGTCATCTATAACTAGGTAGGCTTGACTGTCACTACCACCTAACAACTCGTCTAGACTCTTTTTAATATCAAAGTAAAGGCACTTTACGACATTTTCTTTGTTTTCTTGAAGATAGTTCTCCTCAAACCCAATATTTTCAACAATGTCCTTTATTGGTTCTATTAGTTTTACTTCATTGGCTTCTACAGCGTTCAACAAATCATATCCTAATTTTTTACCAACATTTTGGTAGTGATCTATAGAATTGTGAAAGCTTACTAGGCACAGCTTGTTCTTTTCATAAAGAATTTGTTTGATTAAATGGGTCAAAATAAAGTTGGAATCAGCATGCCCGTTTTCTTTAACGGAAATAATTCTGTCTTCTAATTTTATCTTCAGAGCCGACAAAACAGGATTAGAGATCCTTGGGTCGCCCAAAGACATCATTATATTCACCTGAAACAAGGAGAATCGCAAAGTTTATCAAATTTCAAGTCCAAATTTTATTTCTTTCTTCTACGGGTGCTTTAAAAAATATGGACCTCGTTTCAGAAGCGATTGTTTTTTTACATAAAAACAAAATGAAAACTCCTTATAAATAGGTATTTCGTCACATTCCTAGATATACAGGGTGTTTTTGAAATAAATGCATATAATCAAATCGGTAAATATTCACATTATCCTGATATTCGCAAAATATTTATTTTCAAAATATCTAAAAACAATCAAGAAATCCCTTGACGAATTAATAACCGGCACGAGGCGTTGTTGCCATATGATTTACGTCTCACTATGTCAGTATTTACTAGATCTTGTAAGTGGTGTGTATCTAAGTAAAATCATGTTATTGTTGAAAATTGTTGTGCTTTAGCTTGTTAATGCATTCAACAGTTTGTGTATTTGTATTTTTAATTGCACTTAACTGCTACATATGGCGAATTTTTCGAATACTGATTTCTTTATTAAAAACATTAATTTAATATTTAAAGTGCCAACTTTATGTGTGGTGAATTAAAGAGAGAAGAGTTGTATTTATTTTTCACGATTTCATGAAAAGGTGAGTACAAAATTATTTTAATTTTTTTGAATTTCAAGTGTGGGGTTTGCTTCACATTTTCATAAGAACTTACAGATTTGATTATACGCATCTATGTATTTCAAAAACATCCGGTATATATCGAGAACACTTTTTTTATTTACTTAAAACTTACCAACCAGTGACTAGCTAATAATTATTTAACACAATGAAACTGATACATATACAATTGCTTTTCAGTGAAATGCTCGAAAATTGAGGGTGTCGAAACACTTACTTCATGGTAATATCATATATAAGGAGACTTCTTCACTTTGTTTAAAATTTGTCCATTAATTTGCCTTATACCGGTTCAAGTCCCAGGAGATTCCTTGTTACTCCCGGGTCACCCTGTGTAAAGAATTTATCAAACATTGAAAAGAAAAATTACAAGTGTAATGCCCGTTAATAATAAGTATGAATATTTCTTGTGTATTCAATAATCTGTTACGCAATTATACTTGAAACAGGACAGTACTTTACATTTATTCACAGGAATAAGAAGAGAACTAAGAAACCGTTATCGTAGCAATCATGATAAACCTATCGGATGGTTAAGGTACATTTATAACCAATTCACTACAGGCACAATTTACTAACGGATTCTGAATTGTCTGAGATAAAATTTAGGTCATTTATAATGAGTTACGAGCTGTCATCTGTTAAAGTTTTTTAATACTATGTGTGTGTAAATTCAGTTTGATTAAATAATTACAATTATTTAACGTAACTTCTAAAAACATCATATTTTCTAATACCAAAAGATCTAACCTTCAAATTTCAAATTACAAACCGACTTTAAATACTAACAATAAATTTGTGTCGTAGTACAGAATGTGCCCGTAGCAAATTGGTTGTAAATGTACCTTTAGTTAGTTACGTGTACAATGTCGGGAGATACAGAGAGTCTGAGACGGCAGTTAGTACGACATGGATCGTTGTTATGAACGTGGAGTGATAGATGTATTATAGTTAGTGCCAAATAATAACTTGTGAATGATATGTGACTCCGCAAGTTGTAGTGAATATTTATTACCATTCCTTAAACATACAGCCATCTATATGTGCGCTTAAAAAATTAAGACAAATGAACTGACTGGATACCTACTTGTTATTATTTCAACTATTACGTGAGTACTCGTTCAAAATTGTGTTATCTGATGACGGGTTAAAAATTATTGTTTAATTTGTTACACTCCATATTATGTTTTTCTGTATTATTATGCTATTTTAGTAGTCAGTATTTTATATGTAGTATTATGTTTAGTTCGGTCTTATTCCAATATTATTGTTATTATTACATTTAACAATTCCTTCGTGAATTCTGGTTATCCATGGTACTATAATGGATACTAAATGATATCCATATATGTACAATAAATGGATATACATAATACAATATGTATATACTTTTAACAATGAGATATGGATATTATATATTCAGTAATAATTGTAGATCACATAATAATAGCCGTTTTACACGATCCAATAAATTGACTGATTTTGTGACTTTCAATTTATTACTGTGTGCAATGCAAGAAAATCTGCGGATTTATGCGTCGAATAAAATTGTTCAATAAATTAAGCAATTAGAACATATCCTATTTTTCGATGATGTTATAGGGGCTTTCTAGTAACATTTCTTATTTCACCGTATTACCAAAATTCAGAATTGTCAGGTTAAATTAGTTTGACTTAATATTCCTAATACAAATATACGCACAAACACAACAAATATAATAACAAAATGTGAACAGAACAGAAGACACTGAAAACAGAATATGCGATTGGGAATGTCAATATATCACGAATCAGGGCGACAAGCCACAACCGAACGGCAATGGCCTGGGAAATAACTAAATGGACAGTTAGCGCACTTGATATACCTAACAAAAATAAATTGAATAAAAATCAATGCTCCTTTCTTCATTTATATTATTAACTTATCGATTTCAAACTAAATATGTTGACCAATTTGTCAGCCGATTTATCGTTTCGTGTAATACGGCTATAAGGATGTCGAGTAGATATCGTTCATGTCCATAGAATATCCATCGAATACGTATCATTTTTTAATTTTTATTTAAAGTGACTTTAATTTCGCAGTCATTTTAAATCAGGGTTGCGACGATTTAAATCAATTTTATTTAAATCATGACTTAAATCAAATGATTTTTTTAAATTTAAATTTGATTTAAATCATGAAGTTGTGTAAAGCCAGTAAATCAAACTTCAGAAAATTCAAATAAAACGTATAGTTTATTTAAAAGCTAGATACAAATTAAACTGACAACAAAATAAAATAAAAAGAAAAGAACAGTTAGGTTACACATATAAAACAAAAGTTACCTTCTTAATTATAAATTAGGTGCCTACTTAAAAGCAGAAACATAAAGTAAACAAATTAAACAGAACCAACTCTAAAAGAAAATAAAACATTTACTCCAAAATAAAAATTTTAAATTAGGTTAATTATTGTAGTTTGTACAAAAAAAACTAATTTAGCTGCTTTTTAGATCCCTAAACGATTTCGAATCTTAGAATGAATCAAACCAAATGTCGAAAATATTCTCTCAACCGAGGCTGAACTAGCTGCAGCAGAAAACAGTTGCTTGATAATCGGGAATAATTTGTCAATAATATCAATATTTCTTTGGGATTTCTACCAGTCCAAGGGTTTTGTGTTTTTAAGAATTTCTTCGTGAAACATAATATCAGCAAAAGGCTGATTTTGCCAGAAATTTAATAATCAGTGGTAGTAAACCACTTTCGGGATATAATTCATTAGCGGCTTTTAAAGTACGATTCTTTTCGCTTTCTGTTAATTTATGCTTTGTTTTCGTAGGGTCTAGAATGAAGGCTAGCAAATGGTATGAGGTGATACACTGACCGTATCGGTATCTAAATGTTTACATTTGCCTTAAGTTAATTTCAGTTTCGTCAAAATGCGACTCAAGAATTTCAAATTTTTCTACGACGTCTGATAAAATTGCATCGTTTCTTTGAAGCCTATCAAGTGCAACAGATATAAGTTTTAGTAGTGATAAGTAATTTTCAGCAGTTCTTTTTAAATAAATGTTTGATATTTTCTGTCTTACTATACTGTCAATTTCATTTTTATGTTCCTCGCTAATTTTAAAAAGTGTGGGCCATGATTTAACTAAACCCTCTAAGCAGTCGGCAAGTGAGTTCCATCTTACGTCAGAAGGTAAAGTAAGTTTTTTTCCTCCTTCTTTTGTGTATGTGGCAGAGGCAAAATGATTGTTTCGGAAGTATTTCTCACAATGAACGTAACGTGTTCCTTAATTTCACTAATTTCCAAATCCTTACATAACAAGTTTAAAATGTGTGGAGCACAACCGTAAGTAATAACATCTAGTTTTGTTGACTCTTTAATTTGGTTTCTCATAGCATTCATATTGGCAGCATTATCCGTCACAAAACTGCTTACTGTACAGGTATAATCAGTGTTTAGAGTTTTAATTAAGTTTGTTGCAAGTTCTGTTAAATATCTGTGTATGTGGATTTCCAGATGTGTCTATCGTGTCTACCAAAAAGGAAGACCCATTTTCCGTAGTTGCACATATTATTGGTTCATTGTGTATGTTGGACCATCCATCCAATGACAGACAAACTGAACTTCCTGATAAATCTTTAAAACATTTACTATTTTCCTCGTTATACACTTCATCGAGCAGTCTGTTGGACACATCATGTCGAGATGGTGGTACATATCCAGGTCGTAAAAGCGTTATTGCCTTTTTTACTTCAGGTTGTTCAATACACATGAAACTGCTGTTTGTCGCATAAAGAGCTCTAGCAATTTGTTTATCTATTTCTTCTTTATTAGACTTGGTCGTACGTACAACAAAAGATGACAAGGATCCAGAACTGGAGTCAGGCACTACTTTTCTTTTTTTACTTAATGACGTAGAAGATAAGAGCGGCTGTGGGGCACTATCTTCCTCTGCATCTTGTTGTAACGTGTTCAATTGTAATTGTAATGAAAAACAAGATTGTTACGTTGTTTAAATCCAGTTACACACAGACAGGCATAGATACTATACTTTGTTCTTCAAACTATGAGTGAATGAAAGTCACATTTGCACAGGGAAAGTTACTAGAAATCTAGAAAATGCACTAGATCATTTTAACACTAAATTTGAATCTAACACTGACGTAGTTTTCCACGAAACACCAAAACACTATACACTGCACTCGACGCGCGTTTCGCCAACTAAGTTGGCATCATCTCGAGATGATTAAAAACAGTTTTAATCATCTCCAGATGATACCAACTTGGTTGGCGAAACGCGCGTCGAGTGCCGTGTATAGTGTTTTGGTGTTTCGTGGAAAACTACGTTAGTGTTATCTTCGCATCAAAGGTTCCAACCTATTCCAGGTCGTAGAAATAGACAGACGTTAAATAAGTAAATTAAAAAAAAAAGGTTCTCTTAATGTTTTGTCTTACTAAGAAGTAATAATTATAAATAAAATAACACTATACTTACATTGGACACTGTTCCTGATGTAGAGGGACCTTCATTATTTGTTTCTACACTTTCTACATTACGCGAAGCACATTTTTTTCCAGTGGACTTTCAGTCGGTCCACAAGCCCTTGCATTTCTATATTACACTTTTACATGTAGCTCTACTACCACTTTATCCATCAAGCTTACTTGATTTTTCAATAAAATATTGCCAAATAGCATCTTTTTTCCTTCCACTTCTATTAGAGGACATGTTAAAAAATTATTTAATATTTAAATACTATAAATATAATCACTCAGACTCGCTTTCTCACTTGTTACGCTTTACGTGGCAGATTAGCAAATAATGGCAATTCGCATCATCCCCGCGCATTATAAAGACAGGCGAATTTTCAAGTTCTGACAGGAATTTTCATGTATGCTCTAGCTTATTTTACAATTATAGATACAAGGTACACAATTTATTCCATTTGTAAGTTTAAACAAAAACTATTTTTGTTAATATAAATACTAAATACATTGTAAATGTCATTTATTAGGATGTTTATGTAAAAAAAATAAATAAAAATCAAAAAAATCATAATTTTTTGATTTTTTTTTAAATCGTGATTTTTGATTTTTTTTTAAATCATGATTTTTATCAACCCTGTTTTAAATGTCTCGTGTATGATTATAGTATGACATCTGATTTGTAAATTAAGATAGAATCTCTCAATTATTATCTAAATCAGATACATCACGAACTTATAATCTAGACATAATTATCCCATAATTTATTATCAAATTTGGGAAATCTAAAAAAAAAAATATATTACATAGACAACCGATAATACCGTATCTTAAATTCGCGCTGATTTGTTGAAAGTTAAGTATATTTTGATTATAATCATTCAAGATTGATATAATAAATTAAAACACATTCAAATTCATTCAATTCAAATTTATCAAGACCTTGTTGAATCTAAAGGATGCGTCCCCAATAGTCGAATTTGTCTGGATACAGAATGGTCCAAGCGATTTCACTGGCTGACGGCGGCTCCGATTTCGTTCAAGGGCTCTTCGGAAAATGTTGACTACATTTCATTTTTTACCCGCATACCCCTACTATTCCGTCAATCTGGGTCCGGATTTACGGAATCGTGGGGACGTACAAAACTTTGGTTTTCAAATATAGTTATACTATTTTGGTAATTTGAGCAAATTGTATCAATTAACTGCAAATTTGACGATGAAAGGTTACCGTCTGCGAGTCGGCAATCAAAGAAAACATATCAGTACTATACTTTTTCTTTTGAAATTTTTGGTAAGGCAACCGGATACGGGGGGAGGGACATTTTTTTTTAATCGAATGGTTACCGATATTTACCCGCATACATATGTAGGTAGTTAGTATACCTATGTACCCACTTTACATATACCAATTACGCTGGCAGACAAAACTTCCGGTCGGCGCACGTTAACCCGAATTTGAAAAAAAAAACTTTTATTTACCGGACCAAACCTAGCGCAAAATGTTTGTTTTGGTGTGGACAGTACTGCACTATAGTGGCAGATATTTCTATCGGTCGGTTTTTGAGCAATTTGCCATCAAAGTGGCGAAAAATTAATCAAAATTTGAAATGTTGATAAGAAATAGTTAGAATTGAAAAAAACGTCTGCCCAGCCAGCTTATGGTTCACAAGGCACTAAAAAACCCTAACCTTGGCTGGCAGACATTTTTGCCAAATTTAACCCCCAAACCACCCCTTACAGGGTTAAAAAAGCTAGTTTGTCGTATTTTCTACTGTAATAACATATCCAAAGGACGTTTTTTTAATATTTATAAGAAAAAGTACAGACACGAAAATCTGAAAATTTTTGTTTAATCCTATAAGGGGTGGTTTGGGGTGGTTAAATTTGGCAAAAATGTCTGCCAGCCAAGGTTAGGGGTTTTTTTAGTGCCTTGTGAACCATAAACTGGCTGGGCAGACGTTTTTTTAATTTGAACTATTTTTTTATGAACATTTCAAATTTTGATTCATTTTCGCCATTTTGATGGCAAATTGCTTAAAAACCGACCGATAGAAATGTCTGCCACTATTATAGTACAGTACTATAATAGTACTGTACTACACGTAGGTATTTTTGTTCAAACGGAGGAAGGATCAAGCAAAAAATGACAAAATAATCGATAAATTAATGTCAATAAAAACGAGACTATTGGATTTGTAAGCTATTTCTCAGGAATAAATCGAGTGGGTAAATCATAGACTTAGTAAATGACAAACTTATTTGCCGACTTCCGTCTTTCCGTATTTTTAAGAATAAAAAATTGTTTCTCATCGAATTTCACACACGATGGTACACAGTATTAGGCAATGTCAAAGCTTGACCTTGTCTACGCACGATGCGTTCAAGCGCCGATTATTTGTCACGTGTGACATTTTATGGCACATTTTGCAAAGAATATGGTGTAAACACAATATATCAAAATTAGGTGCAAATACAACTTATAGTATATAGAAACCGTATAAATATCCCCTCTATTACTGCACCTTACAATCGATAAAAATAATGGCTAGAGTTATTGGGATTGGGTCAAGGTAACAAAGACAGTTTTTAATACAATTTTCTAAATAAAAAATTTGGTTTTACCCTACCAAGACTGTAATTACAATGCAAATAAACTGTTTAACCTTGGTAGATATAAACAATTTAAGTGAATTAGGGGCATTACTTCCAGTAGTTCGAGTAGTCATTGATTACTTGCGTGATATGAATATGATCTTCAAAACAATATTTTTATAATAAATCTAATAATAATTCTCCTACCTGCCAAATAAAATAACTTAAGAATTATTTCAACTACTATAAAGGTAAGAACTTCAAAAATAACTTATTTACACAATAAAAAAACACGTTTTTTTTTCTTAATCTAACCTACAAACACCGCATTTTGACAGTCAACTGTTTGACATCTAAAGATGCCGATAGAGGCGTTGGATACAAGCGGGTACTTTGAAAACTCCATTATGTTGTCCACGAATTATCTACATAAATTTTAATTAAAGATAAAAGCCACAATAATATTAAGTAAAAATGATTGGAAATAGTGTAATGTTTGATTTTGTATTCAGAGTAAGTACTAACCGTTTTTCATGACCAAGGTTATCTAAAGTTATTTTCACAGCATTTTTTATTTCATTTTGGCAGCGTATTTCTCATTTAATAGGTAGATAGCCAATTTATTGAACGTTATGTGATTAATGCAAAACACTAATTTAAATTCAGGTTTTAGATAATATTTCGTTAGTTATATGTACATAATGTCTGACAAAGAGAAGAGGTTGTCAAGATGGTATTTTGGAGGAGTGGCCTCTGCAGGGGCAGCTTGCTGTACGCATCCCTTAGATTTGATAAAAGTACATTTACAAACGCAGCAGGAAGGAAAAATTTCCATTATCAAATTAACAACAAATATTGTAAAAAAACAAGGTATGTTATGTTTAAATAAATTTAATTTTTTTTATCGAAAATAGAAAATAATTTGTATAAGTATGTATTTACTTAAATATAATATACTTACTGTTAAATACTAACAATTATAATCATTCTAATCCATTAAATAATCCAGAGTATTTATGTATATATCTAATACAAGCTAGTTATGTGTCTAAGTTAAGCGGTATAACATAAAAAAACAGATATTTATTATATCAACCACTTTTTATGATGGTTATATTCTAAAATATAATTTGTGATATATTACTTTCTTACCCCCTCAGTGAGGAAGGTACCTATGTATTCGTGGAAAAATTTTTGAAAATTTTTATTGCATTTCTGGGCGAATCTCGACGAATTATGACGATACACAAAATTTCAGACAAAAAAAAATTCTGTGGTTCGCGATAGCAGCTACAGTTTTTGAGATAAAGCTTTCAAATTATGTCAATTTTTTTTCTGACATTTCAAAAATATTAGAGATTCCACCAATGTGACTTTTTTAAAACGTTAAAAATTACTTTTATTACAAACTCCACCACACATCGAGTTTTTTTAAAATGTCAAAATATGATTTTTTGAAATGCCAAAAATTACTTTTATTATAAACTCCACCACACGTCAAGTTTTACTACGGTGAGGAAGTTCTGATCCCCAAATAATTGGCAGCATTTTTTTTTTATTTTCTAGGATAAGCATGCATATTGCCAAAAAAATACCCCAAGCATAATTTTTCGATTTTTGTTTTAAAAATTCAATAAAGTTAACTGTTGTACAGAGAACATTAAATTTTTACCGCTGTTTATACTTACCTTGAAAGATTTGATAAGGAACGTAAGTGTATAATTTTTTTTTATTGTACTCTTATCAACAACTTAAAAGTTATATATTTTATATTTTACAAAATACTATACAGATTTAAACACAATTTCATTTTAATCAAGCAAATATGATTCATGAGAAAAATCATGCTAATAATAATGTGATTATTTGTTATCCAAAACCAAATATTTTATATGTTCTCATAAATTCTACATATAACATTGAAATGACCTTAAGAAATAAAAAATTATTTCACAAGTAATTTTTCCTGCCCATGTATGATTATCTAATTAACAAGTTTGTTATATAATGTATAGTATATATTACATCTATTTCATATCTTGTTTGAAATCTTTCTAAGTTAAAAATAAGTAAAACATTAATATGATTATAAAGGGTGTCCCGAACGAGTCTGCCATAAATTAATGAATTCCTTCGTTAGAAATAATAAAAAAAAATATTGTAAATGTTGCCTCTAAGATGCTTCATTTTAAAGTTATACGATGTCAAGGAGGCGCTTAACCCAAGAGCTTTTCACTTCGAGCATGCCAGTCTGCTGCCCAAAAGTTAGATTATGCATAGAATCAAATGGAAATACCTTAGAGCATTTACTGTGGGAGTAATAAGCATTCTGTCTTTAATTTTTGCATGAATAAAATCCAAAAATTATTATTTTCTTTTTTAATCATAGCCTATTTTCACTACCAGGGCCAATCACCGATGTCAGGAGACGAGCTACCCTCAACCTGGAAATTTTGCTGAACCTTCTCTGTCAAAGAGTAGGGATTTCTTACTTGCCTAACATTTAATAGACAAGAGACCAACTGCCTTACATCCCTTCCGAAGAATGGTATACCACCTACACAACCCGCGCCCAAGATTACATAGCTATGAGGGCAGATCTACGCTCACTCTCCAAAAATTTAATTTTACTGATTTTTCTTTGGAACACGGTGTGTTTAATTATGTTCCACCTGGACTATTTACGTCACTGATCATTTGTTTAAAACAACTGAAACGTCATTCCAAAAAGAATAATAAGGTGTGTAGTTATGCACAATTTTCAATTATTATTTCCTCTAGTCGCTCATGAGAAAAATTTAAAATCCTTAAGTTAAGCGCATCTTCAACACCGTATAACTTTGAAACAAAGTATCTTAGAGGGAACGTTTATAAATTTTTTTTTATTATTTCTAACAAAAGAATTGATGATTCCCTATGGCAGACTAATTTCCGGACACCTTCTATATACAAGATGTCTAGTTTATACTGTGCATATTCACGCACATGCCTTTTTGCCCCAAACTGATTTTCAGACAACCATAAAAACATCATTTATAGTGTATAGTATACAATATAAAATTAGTTACAGCATACATATTTTTGTAGGACTCGATATAGTGGAGAACTGCTTTAGGCTTGGCCAGTCATTGCATTAAACGCCTCAGTTATGTATGATACTATTTTTAAATAGTCTCGTATTTTAGGTTTTTTTGCTCTCTATGCTGGTCTCTCAGCCTCGCTATGCAGACAACTTACATATTCAACGACACGATTCGGAATCTATGAGGTCGCTAAACAAAACATAAAAAGTGACACTTTTGCTTCCAAAGTTGCAATCGCAGCAGTAGCAGGTGCTGCTGGGGGATTTATTGGAACACCAGCTGACATGGTAAATGTTAGGATGCAAAATGACATAAAACTTCCTCCAGAGAAACGAAGAAAGTAAGTAAATTCCTTAATGAAGGATTATAACAGCATTTGTTCTTATTTCTACAATTTCTTAGTTATAAACATGCAATAGATGGTTTAATAAGAGTTTATAAAGAAGAAGGTATCAAAAGATTATTTTCCGGAGCTTCCACTGCTACTTCCAGAGCTGTTTTTATGACTATCGGACAGCTGTCATTCTACGATCAAGTGAAAATATTGTTGCTTCGAACGAGTGTGTTTAAAGACAATATGACAACTCACTTTGTATCTAGTCTTTGTGCTGTAAGTAGTTTTTTATATCACACATTGTAACATGGGTGTTTGTTATTTAAAATTAGTCCATTTAAAAATACTTAATCGTGTATTGAAATATAGCTGAGATTTAAATTTAACCCTTTAATCAATTTGCATGCATTTGTCTACATTTATCACTATAAGAATAAGTCAGTTGCCACATTTATCCTGGAATATTAGATAGATTATACCTACTTATTTATCAGTTATAATGAGGGTTAACGTGCTTGAATTCACCACGAGAGGTACTAGTGTACGGAAAGGTCAATGTCACTGAACGTTAATGTTTACTATGGCTTTTTAACGCGAGTTTTTAGCAATTTTTATAAAAATTAGCTGAAAAACATTTAACACTGATGGTTGAAGGAGAAAATAGTAATTTACTTGCACACTAGGGAAATTATTGTACTTTTCAGAAGTGTTATGTCATTAAAGTTAAGTTATATCAAGAATGAGTATGATGGAAGCAACGAAATATACATGATTATTACTCACGATTTTCTGTAGTAGACTCCTTTGATAACGCATAATCATCAGGATTAAAATGTTTCTTACAAACACAGAATGTTTCGAAGAAGTAAAGTTATCTATCAATCACTGTTTTAGGCGAGTTTTGTCTCTCGGAAGCATATGTCCGCCTTTTGTTTCCGAATAAAATGAGGCACAAGGTCTTTTATTTGCTGGTATACAAAATAATTATAATAAAATACTATAAACTTTTCCCGCGCCTAACAATAACTTTTGACACGACCTTACTCGACCAGTGGCGCCAACTGGTAAGCCTGAAAACGTTAGCCCTCATTAATAAGTGCTTTATTTGTAAACAAGTATAATATTGACCAAAATAACATTAAAAGAAGTTTGCAAGATGCAAAGAGAGAGAACCGTCTTCATGAACAAAATTGCGGCCTAATTATGTTTCCCAGGCAGATTTTTGAAAGTTAGTTGGAAAAATAACTTGTAACAGCATAAATGAGAGTGAAACTAACCATAAAATGGTGTATTTTTTTTGTGATTAATTGTTCAAGCAGAGTAGGACCTGAACGTCTTACACAATTATGTGAAATGTTTTTGCTAATTTGTTTTTTGCCATAGCTATTGCTTACGTTACTTTCAGAAAAACTGTAAGGCAGCAGGGCTTGATTGTAGATAGCTGCTTTGGATCGAGGAGACTTTTGATGTTATTTAGGTTGATATCCACACAAAGAAAATCACTTACGCTTATAGTGCAGTGAGCTAGTTATGTTTTTTAATATGTCCTCAGCGACAAAATTAGTAATGAATTTTTTGTCACTTTTTTCATAGGATTGTTGTAATTGCAAGCAACCCATAAAAGTCCTTATCGAAATGAAAAAAAAATCATTGCTAATTTTGTCGCTAACAGATGCTAACTCGGTTGCCCTATTATTCCAGATAAAACATTAATTCACTTGGTCCGTTTGTAGAATATGTTACATTAATATCTAAATTGTGTTTTTTTAGATATGTGGTCCATATACATATTTTTAATTGTAGGGGGCTATTGCCACATCTTTAACACAACCACTTGATGTCCTAAAAACCAGGTCAATGAATGCTAAACCGGGAGAATTTAAAAATTTGTGGGGTATAGTTCTTTACACTGCCAAACTTGGTCCTCTGGGTTTCTTTAAGGGTTACATACCTGCGTTTGTACGTTTGGCGCCCCAAACTATTCTGACGTTCCTGTTCTTGGAACAGTTACGTCTCAATTTTGGGATATCACCAAATTAGAACAATTAATTGTTTTTATTTATTTTTTTACTTGTTATGTTGTTTTTATGTATTGCAGCGGTTGTTTTTGTTGTTGTAAACAAAAAATTTTAAAATTGTTATTTATATACATGCAAATTCTTTTGCAGAATATGAACGTTAAAGAATATTTAAATGACCTATATTTTTTATATATTTTAAAATTGTAGACAGAATTTTATTGGCCTTTATTTTTTTAGGATTTCTTTGTTTTTTCTTTGTAAGTGGTAATGAAATGTGCAATATTTATGTATACAATAATTTTAAAAAGTAGCAAAACAAGCATTCAAATGATGTGTAATATTATGTTGCCTACATATATAATGGGCCTCAAATGTCCGGTGATTAGGTTTTTTTTTTTTAAAGCAATATTTAAATATATGTTACAAATAATTTGTTTTTTCAATTTCCTCCTATTCCACTTTTTGCAGAAGTCGTTGACGAAAATAACACATTTATATAACTCATATAGAAAAAATGTTTATAGGGTTGCATATGTATGTTGTTGACACAGCCACTGGACATTTTAAAAACAAGAATGATGAATGCTAAACCTGGAGAATTTAATGGCCTCTGGGACTGTATAAAGTTTACAAGCAGAGGTGGTCCAATTTGTTTTTATAAAGGCTTTTTACCATCTTTCATTCGAATATTGCCAACGACTGTATTATCTTTAATGTTCTACGAACAGTTAAGGCAGAATTTCGGATATATACCTAATAAGAAAGCAGCGGTATAGCGTGTGCTTCAAATAAGAAATAATTTTTTAATATTTACTCTTGTACACGTTTTTTAATTGATAGTAAACATTATAAAAGGAAGGCATTAGATGTTTATTTTGTATTAACTTAGGGATCACAATATGTAGTATAATATAAAAATGAAACGAACAAAATAAAGAAAATCCTTTGAAGATTAAAAAAATCGTGATTTTTATGATTTTTTTTTACAAAGTGCTAAACAGAAGAAAAATATATATTTTGGGAATTGGCAATTTTGGTCTTTTTTTTCATAAAAGAGATCGAAACCAGCTGAAAAAAAAGTCATAAATAGTCATTTCTTTCGCAAATAACCTCCCGATTTGACATGGTTGTCCACCCAAAAAAAAAAACGCGTAACATTTTCAAGCTCAATGCACAACACTTATATAAAAACTAAAATGTTTATAGGCTTGTGTAAGTACGGTGATATCACAGCCGCTTGATGTGTTAAAAACAAGAATGATGTCTGCTAAGCCTGGAGAATTTAAGAATATCTGGGACTGTATAAACTCTACAGGCAGACATGGCCGTGCTGCTTTTTATAAAGAATTTTTGCCTTCTTTTCTTCGAATACTGCCAACAACTGTACTAGCATTTCTGTTTCTCGAACAGTTAAGACAGAGATTCGGATATATACGTTAACTAGTAGTGATAATGAACAATAACTTTTATTTTTACTTGTATATATTTTTTAACTTATAGTAAAAGCTATGTAAGGAAAACATCGATGTTTATTTTGTATTAGTTTACAGATTGTTTACCTATAAAACATATTTATTGGGAAATTGTATTGTGTAACGTTTCCACTCCACATTTGGGCAAATTTAAATGTTTGTATTATGTTTAAAAACTGTTCTCTTCATTCAATCTATCCCAAAATTTTCATTTACCACCAATTTATGAATAAAATTACCTACTTGTGTATCCAAGATACGATAATTTTGAAATTTTACCCATAACTAGAGTTGGCATATCGGTCCGCAAGTCATGGACGGTGCCAAGTAAAGAAATACCCAAATACGTAAGTGAGACTTATTTACTATTTTAGCAAAGACTAACATTTGATTTGTCTATTGTTATGCCACGTGGTGTGTACAACATAATTTATTCCTCTCCGTTGTAGTGTTGATAATTTTATTTGTTGTATTTTATTCTTGATATTAATTTAATAATGAAGTATGTCAGACCTGCCCAAGGGTAAAAAACTGCCATACACTGACAAAGTGAATAAACTTATCAGTGAATTCCCTATTCCAATTCTAAATTAATCAGCTTTATTTCCTATTTAACACGCTTTTATTAGCTTCACTTGTATGTTTGCTTGTTTGTATGTTTGTTTGTAACCGACTCTTTGGACTCGATTTTAACCCACTTTAAACGGACAGATTTAATTGAAACTTTGTACACTTATTAAGAACCGGTAACAATACAATAATTTGATAAGTTTATATCATTATCCTGTTCAGGATCGCCAATCCTTTCCTCACGTATCCCTGCGTGAAAGCAAAGGCTTAATATGTCAGTAGATTCCAAAATTGTTAATTAGCCCGGTGGTCGAGTGGGTTAAGGCACTCGACGCGAAACGACAGACTCCTCGGGCGTGAGTTCAAATCCCACGGCTGAAATAAAAATTTTTTTTTTCAGAAATATCTGTTGGATCGTAATATGTTATAATATCAGCATCAATAAGCAATATAAATATAGTTTAAAACAACTAAAAAACACGCTTTCATAGCACATCAAACTAAAAAGTTAAAAATAAATATAGTTTAAAAAAACTAAAAAACACGCTTTTAAAGCACATCAAACTAAAAAGTGAAAAATAATTATTAATATAAACTGAAAATAATAATGAACGAAAAATACTAGTATTATTGTGAAAAAAGCGTGGGGTGCTCGATATACGAAAAATATTGCACAAAGCACCCCACGCTTTTTTCACAATAATACTAGTATTTTTCGTTCATTATTATTTTCAGTTTATATTAATAATTATTTTTCACTTTTTAGTTTGATGTGCTTTAAAAGCGTGTTTTTTAGTTTTTTTAAACTATATTTATTTCACAGTAATACTAGTATTTTTTCGTTCATTATTGTTTTCAGTTTATATTAATAATTATTTTTCACTTTTTAGTTTGATGTGCTTTAAAAGCGTGTTTTTTAGTTTTTTTAAACTATATTTATTTATATTCATTTGTAATTAAGACTACTTTTTATTTTATTTATTTCATATATGAATATATAAAAACAAACAAACTAAACACAAGGGACAAAGTTGACAAAAAATGATATTCAACCAGGATGACAATACCGTCCAGGTATGGCTGGGCCCTCCTGGTTGCTGGTGTTGTGGCAGCTCAGTCATTTTTCACCTTTTATCATTCTGCACAGAAACAAACAATAGAATGCATTGTTTGTTCATAAAACATAAAATAAAAATTTAATAATTAAAAAAAGTCAGGTTACAGAGGACAGTGGGTGATTGTATGTACACAGGAAAAATTCCAAAAAACCTGCTCAAAATAATGATTTTTTTTATTTTGAAAATAAAAATTTACTTTATGTCCGTGGAGTTTGAAGTAGGGAATGCGTGTCTACGCACTGTAAGGCGTGAATTTCTGGATATATTCTACAATGGTGCTATAATAATTTGTAAGGTGTGTGGGACAGCTCAGATGTGCTGGCACAAACGTGATTGTAAATGCCACGTAAATTCTGTGCAACATAAAACTAAAAAAAAAATTGCGTGCCTTCGACAACACAGTTTATGTTCGATTTACTCTTAATGCTGATTGCCTGTGATGTTCCGCTGCACATACTCAATAAAGAACCATTTCAGGCATTCTGGAATAAATACAATCCCAAGGTGACGTTACCAAGTCGCACAACGTTGCGTAACAATGTGCCAACTGTAAGCGAAGACATTGCAAATAAGATCAAATGTGTATTAAGAAATATACGGCTGTGGTTATATGTTGACGAGACGGCAGATTGTAAAAAAAATTCTATTTTAAATGTTGTAGTACGTGTACTGGACCATCTTAAACAGAAATTTCTACTGTTACTAGCTAACAAAAGACTAACTGAGTGTACTGGCGAAACAATTACGCGGGTAGTGTTGGAGACTTTCGAAAAATTTGACCTGTCAAAAAGTCAAGTGTTGATGTTTGTGACCGATGGTGCTGCGGCAATGTGTTTGGTAGGCCGTTCTCTTCAAGAACACGGTTGTAGGTTGGTACGTGTTACATGTAAAGTGCATGCATTACACCTTGTGGCAGAAACTATTCGACAAGATTTTCCAGAGGTAGATGCATTAATAGCAAGTACAAAAAAAAGTGTTTTTTTAAAGCTCGTAAACGTCTTCGCGTATTTCATAGCATACATGAAGCTGCGAAGTTTTTACAGATCTTTTCCAATTTGTGATAACCAAGTTAGTTAAAGTGAGTAGTTTGTGCATACATTGTTATAAATTGTAACAGTTTGTTGCTTTTAATACTAGTTAATTTCTATTACAATTAGTATGATATGTACGCCTATGTCCTATGGCACATTTTTGCCAACTCTACTCATAACATATCTTTACTGTTTATATACCACCTAATACATCATTTGCTGAGTTCGAACAATTTTTTGAACTATTTGAGAATGTTATAAGTGCTATGGACAACGTAATTATTCTTGGTGACTTTAATGTGCCACATCTTAACAATACAGCAATTAATGACTTCAAGTCTCGATTAGTTAATAATTTTTTAAACCTCTGTAACTTAAACCAAAATAATAATGTAGTTAATATTAATGATAGGTTGTTAGATCTAGTTGTTGGCAATGTTGAGTGTAAAATTCATAGAGACCTTCTGCCTTTAATTAAAGAAGTTCCATATCATCCGGCACTGTCTGTTAATGTAAATATTTCATACCAGTGCTCTGAGAACTTTCCAAACAATCTAAATGCGAAAAAAAAATTTAACTTCCGTAAGGCAAACTATCCTGATCTCTATAGTTCTTTATTGGCCAAGGATTGGTCCTTTCTTAAATCATACAGTGATGTAAATCTCGCATGTGTTAAATTCTATGATGAACTATCTGCAATTTTTTGAGAATCACGTACCTGTTTATAGTACCAAAAGACATAGCTATCCAACGTGGTATACGAGGGAAATTATTAATAACATAAAACTCAAAAACTATTATTTTAATAGATATAAGAAAACCAAACACATCATAAACTTAGATAATTTTAAGAGGCTAAGATCGCTAATAAAATCACAAATAAGAACCGCTTTTAATCTGTATCTAACTAAAGTACAGCAATCCATTATAAACGACCCTGCTTACTTTTGGAACTACGTTCATACTAAGAAGAGTCAAACTAGAATCCCTGCCAAACTAAACGACAATGATATTGTTTTTGATACACCACAGTCTATAGTCGATGGTTTCTGTGATTACTTTAGTGCGGCTTACTCTCACTCTGATCCATGTGTAACTACAACACCCGTTTTTAATAATAATCTCCCACATATAAATATCACTGAATTTACGGAAGCCGACATTTTAAACGCTACTAAGAAAATAAAAAACAAAATGACTGCTGGACATGATCAAATCCCCAGTTTCCTTATTAAGGACTGTAGATATGCCCTCGTTGAACCATTAGTGATATTATTTAATCTGGTCATTAAAACGAGTACATTTCCTGACGTCTGGAAAATGGCTCGTGTGTGCCCAATTCACAAGTCAGGTAATCCTTCCTTGCTAGTCAATTATAGGCCTATTTCTGTATTGTGTAATTTTGCAAAGCTCCTGGAGATATCATTGTATAACCACATCTATCCAAACGTAAAAAATCTAATATCACCTGCTCAGCATGGGTTCATGGGAAATCGCTCTACTGTCACAAACCTGGTGTACTTTACTCAATATGTGTGTAATATAATTGATAGTCAAGGTCAGGTGGATGTGATCTACACGGATTTTTCCAAAGCATTTGACCGCATAGATCACAACATAATTCTTAATAAGCTTACTAACTTTGGATTCAGTAACACACTATTAACACTTTTCACGTCATATCTTTCCCATAGAGCTCAATACATTACATATAATGGCTTTGAATCTAAACAGTTCATAGCTAGTTCGGGAGTACCGCAGGGGTCAAATCTGGGCCCCCTCTTGTTTCTTCTATTTATTAATGACCTGACTGATGTTATCGATTGCGAAAAACTTTTATTTGCAGACGACCTTAAAATCATCCATGCCGTCAATAATATTGAGGATTGTCGATTTATTCAGAGGCAGCTATCTAAAATTGAGTCATGGTGTACATCAAACAAATTATATATGAATATTGACAAATGCAAGGTGATCAGTTATACTTTAAAAAAACAAACTATATCTTTTACATATGTACTAGAATCAGCCGAGTTAAAACGTTGTGAAATTACCAAAGACTTAGGTATTTTATTTGATAATAAATTTTCATTCAATGAACACATCAATACGATAACATCATCAGCCTTAAAAATGCTGGGTTTCATAACCAGGAACTGCCGTAACTTTAATGATGTTCTAGCATTAAAGACGCTTTACTTTTCGTTTGTAAGATCTAAGTTAGAATATGGATCCATTATTTGGTATCCATATTATGATCTTCAGAAATCAGCAATCGAGAGAGTACAGAGGAAATTTTGCAAGCTCTTATACTACAAAGTTAACGGAGTATATCCTGAAATAGGGTATAATCAATATATGTTATATGAAGAACTCGAAATGCCATCTTTATATTTAAGGAGGATATTATCTACTTTAGCTTTTGTTTTCAAATTAATACATAACAAGATAGACTGTATTCCTATAATGTCAATGCTACAATTTCGAGTACCGAGACCAGCCTCTAGGCAAACTGAGTTACTTCATTTGCCAATTGCTAGAACTAACATACTTTTAAAGTCACCATTGCATACTATGAGCACTAATTTAAACCAAATAGCTAGTCATAGTGATATAAATAATATGTCTCTTGATAATTTTATTAGAACAGCAACGCAGCATCTTGGAAATGTAATTTAGTTTGAAATACGCTCTTTCATATCTATAACATCACTATTAGTTATTTCATACTTTTATATTTTATATTTCATATTTGTTTTGCATTCGATGAAAAATGTTGATAGTTTAGATAGTTAGATAGATATATAGTTTAATTTTGTAATTTTGTACTTTTTAATTTAATACGCATTGATTGCTACTCACTGCTTACTACTTTTATTTAGTTATTTATAGTTTTCATGAATATTTTATATTATATTATATTATATTATATTATATTATATTAAGTTATAGTTTTTAAGTATATTTTTAATTTAACTTTTTTTTAACTATACTGTTGTCCTGTAATTGGATTCTGTAATCTGTTGGGCAAATAGATCAATAAAATAAAATAAATAAAAATAAAATAACTAGAGTCCGGATCCGAATATTAGATTCAAGGAATGGATGTACTCACAACAGGAATTATCGCGTATTTTAATCCAAAATAAAGCTGTATAAATTTTAATAACTTAATTTAAACTTTTGATGTTCTCATAGAAATAATCCGATCTTTTTACACGTCAAAAACTAAACAACGCTGTCCCTATTACAACAAAGTAAACAAATAAGCAGATGAAATCAAAATTATTTTAGGTATTTAGCACGTGTACAATTCATTAGGTGTTAAGAATATAATATTAATCGTCGTTACCTCCCAATATTTACATTAATGCACAAAATAATATTAATTTACAAATAAGCAGATGTAGAAAATAAAAAAGAGGGCAAGAGGGTATTTTTATCTAGGTCAACTTAAGAGTGCTTTTTCATCAAGTATCCAACAAAAATTGTTAAATTTTTTCTGTTAATAACATTAAAAAACAAAAACAAATAATCATTCTAAATACCATATAGGCAATACCGACGCGTATTTTTTTATTAATAAGAAATACGATTATTAGGTTTCATAAAATGACACTAAATAAAATATGCATATTTCTTATTAATAAAAAAAAAAAATGCATCAGTATGGCTTATAATTTCATATATTAAACTCATATGGTATTTAAGATGAATTATCTATTTTCATTTTTTGTCCTCATCGACAACAATTTTAACAATTTAAAGTTTTATATTGATAATCGTGGCGACGAGGGCGTGCCCACGCAGCCTTGCTGATGATACATCAAGTGCAATTTCTGTAAATAGTATGGTCACTTTTTGTACAAATGGCTTAACTACTAAAACTGAATTTATGATTTTTTCTACCAGAGAAATTAACCAAAGTGCTCTTGTAAAAACTGATAGTAAGAGCAATCAGCAAAAAAATTCTGTTAAGTTTTTGGGGCTATATCTTGATTCACCTAGAATGAACTTTTTACTAAATAAATTAACAACACATTGTTTCGTAATATTGCAACTGAGAAACAGAGTTAACTTGGAAGTTTTAAAATCATAATATTTTGCATATGTGCACTCAAATATTAACTACGGTATTATATGTTGGGGGAATTGCACAAGAGTGATTGATATATTAATAATGCAGACAAAAATTATTCGTACGATGTTATTCAAACAAATGCATACTTCTTATAGAGAACTATTTAAAAAATTTAACATATTAACTGTTCCCTTGTTATATATATTTAATTCGCTGATTTTTGTAAAATCAAACCATGAAAACTTAATTCAGGCCCGATATGGGAGTGCTTGCTATGGTCTCAGGGTGAATAACAATGTAAGTTTACCAAATCACCGATTGTCACTGGTTTCAAAAGGCCCTACTGTAAAGGTTATTAAACTTTTTAATAAGCTTCCTACTAATATAAAGAATCTGGAAAGATTAAATAAATTTGAAGCTGCTGTAAGGAACTTATTAATGAGGTAAACATTTTAATGTCAGTAAATTAAAGAACATATCTTATGCTATATGACCTTACGGTTCTGAGCAGAGTATAACACAAGGAAAATTTGATGGACAACTAATTCCTTAACTTTGCTGATCTTTACAGAGAATAAGTGATTCTCTGCGCATAGAAAAGATTGGCATTACCGGAAATATGATGATTGTCCGTAAACATAACACTATGGCACTATACGAAAAGGAACCTTTTCATTTAAAAACACGAAAAATTAATACCTTTGTAGCACTTTCGCATTTAGCAATATGTTTTCTTTAGAAAACAGTGCTTTTATAATACTTTTTGTTATAAAAGTATTATAAAAGCACTGTTTGTTTCTTTAAATTACAATCAGTCATGTTCGTGTATATTATATAATAAACAGACACAAATAATATACTCTTTATTTTAATAACGTGAGAACAAAACTTGTAAATACATTATAATAAACAGTAAATATCATAAAATTTATCTATACAAGTACAGGTCACAATTATTACTGACTGGAATATTTTTAGTAACACCTTTTGGTGTGAGATTCAATATATAAATGGAAATTTACCGATACCGTTGTGTATGTAGTTCTGTGCATTGAGTGAAGGAATTAACAAGAAACGCAACCTATCGTGGGTCAAGATTTTAGTAGGTATTGTGGTTCTTTGCTAAGTTTTAGTGCTATGCAGCCAAATTACACACATCTTCCCATTACACTAACAACGCCCTCAAACTATTGGCAAAAAATACAGTACCTACTAAAATCTTGACCCACGATAGGTTGTATTTCTTGTTAATTCCTTCACTCAATGCCTATACAACATTCCATATGTTTTTAAATTAGGGTAAGTTCCTGAAAAAAAAGAACTTCTTGGCATAATTGACACTCAGCAGTGTTACTGAGGTTAGGGTTACCAACTTAGGTCACACAAAATAGAGTACAAATCGAAAACCAAATATATACAGGGTATTCCGCTGTTATTGTTACAAATTGAAACAATTGATACAGGTGATAAAGCATGTAATTTTAAGACAAAAGTTTTATATAAACACATCGAAAAATACTTTGTAAGGGAGTTACAGCTTCTCAAAGAGGTGCCTCTGTTAATGGGTTTTTTTAATATTTCAGAAACCGTTAAAGATAAAATTACGATATTTGGTACACTTTATAACATGTCTAAAAAAAAAATTACTTTAAAATAGCATTAAAATCAATTTTAAATCTACTACAAAGAAACTACAGAAAAATAAATGTAAAGAAATATTTTTCTTTATTTAAATTTTGATCTTAGAAAGCGTTTAAACCCATGAAGGTTATAAAGTGTACTAAATTTCATAATTTTATCTTTAACGGTGTCTGAAATATTGGGAAAACCCATTAACAGATGCACCTCTTTTAGGGGATGTAACTCCCTTACGAAATGTGTTTCGTAACATGTTTACAGAAAACCTTGTCTTAAAATTACACATTCTATCAACTGTTTCAATTTATATCAGTAGAATTGGATCACCCTGTATATATATATTATATTATGACAAAACCATATTTTTTATATTATACAAAATATCGAGCAAAATACCTACACTAGGTGTAAATAATTTGAAATAAAAATTCCACCCACTGAATGGAAAAAAATTAATGGACCGATGAGGAAGAAACTACTATCTACGTTATAAGATTCACATTCTCTATTTTTTTTTTTTTAACATAGAGTATCCTTTAACAACTCATTGTAAAATTGCATTTGTGATGGGACTTGCCTAATTAAAACTAATGCTAGTCTTCACTCGCCTCTGCATACTTTGTTTCTGTATAAACGCTAGGCGCATAACCAATAAACTGTGATTAACTGAATAAAAATCTACAAAATAAGTTTATAATCTTACCTGTAAGAGTATGATATTTAGGTAGTTACTAAATATTAGAATATTCTACACCAACGCTAGAAGTTACATTATCTAGATCTCTAGAACTTATTAATTAGCTCAAAGATAGTGTGAATTCCTTCGTTTTCTGTGAACAATTTGTTGATAAGTTTATTTCATGATTTTGTTGTATTCGAAAAAGTGTACATTCAGGCTTAAAACAGAAAAGTAAGAGTAGTTAATATTTTTGACTCTTAAGAGTATACAAGTACTCTTTAAAGAGTACGGTTTTGAGGTTATGTTGAAAAGTCAAATAGATTTGCATTGTTGCCAGACTTGAAAAATTCTCTTCTTTTATGGAGAAATATTTTTTATCACAATAATTAAAATATACTAGCAAGGCAATGCGCGATAATTTAAGTTTTGTGTTCCCTAAGTAGTCACCTTATTTTGTTTCACTATAAAAGAACCCGGCGATTCAGCTGATTTCAGTCAAAGAATACTCTCTTTAGTACCTAATAAAAAAATATCAATACCTACCCTAATTTAAAAACATTTGGACTGGATACCAATAAAAACTGATTAAATGATTTTTGAAAACAAAAATAAATGTGTGTGAAAGATCTGAAATATTTTGGCACACAGTATACACAAAAATTAGAAAAATTAACTCTTGGTTCCTTTTATAATGAAATAACCAACTAACCAGAGCTCTAAGGAATGAAGGAAGACTCTGATTAAGTAACAATTTTCAATGGCTCTGTACAAATAATAGCAATAAGAGTTTATAAGATAAGGTTGATATTTAAAAACTTAAAAAAGAAATTAAAAACCTTTACTTGTAAATGAACAATATTAGGTTTTAGGTTTTCTAGAATGTTTGTAATAGATATAAATATACACCCTGTCCTTTATAGTAAAAATCTTTGGTACTAATGGCAAGCATGTTTGCGTCTTTAAGACAAAAGCACCGTTAAGGAGCATAACAAGATTTTTCTGAATTTATTTCGTTGGCAGTTTTCTTATATTAAAAAATTGAAAACCCTTCAATGGCATGTATAAATATCAGATTGTTACATTTTCGTTAATAAAAAGATTAAATTGTAACCAACAGTGTATATTTAATTCTTTGTATGATATGAAAAGTGCGGTTTATAAAAGCTTTTAAATATTTAAATATAACTAAGCTTTGAATTAGAATTCTGCCAAATGGTCAGTTAAGTGAGAAAGTTTATTGAATTTATGTAAAGGAAGCCATTGTTCTAATAATTTTTTGGTTTTCAAGAGTTTTGTATTTGTTTCATCATTCACCCATTGATATAACAAATCCAAATATTGTTTGCTTTGATTATATTCAAAAATGTTTTCAAAAAATTGATAGAATCGCTTATAATATAAAATCGGCTTGCAACATGCAATTTAAAATCACAAAATATAAAAAATAACAGGTAAAAATAAAATAAATTTATATTTTAGTCACCCTTTAAAGCATTTGCAAAATGCATTATAATTAAGTTTTATAAAATTATTAAATTATTAATGTTTTTTAGAGTTTATATAATCTTTCCACTTTCCAACTAAATTATTATAACACTTAGATGAAGGTAAACACGTTTTAAAATTATTAAGAAATAACGATAAATATAAGCACATTTTGCACCTGCGTGAATGTACCGGTTCACAGTTTACAACAAATAATTCCGTCATATACATTTAAAAATGTAACAAGGAAACACAAAATACACTTAATAAATGCAAAAGTGAGACACCATTAACAGTAAAGATCAGATCTTCTTATTCTGATTAATGAGAACCGGGCATCGGTTAACAAAAGTAATTTTTAGCTTACCAGGACTCTGTTCCCATGGCTCACCGTCTATTTGTATCGGAGCTTTTTCCTTCAGCCGTATCTAGAAAAGTTCTATTTACTAAAGATGATAAATTACATATATAATTCATTCCAGATATTTTTAAAATAAAGTATTGTATTGACAACAATGTAAAACAAATTTACGGTGATATTTTCTACTTTTCACCATAACCTTTGTAAGTAAAACTATCACCGACTGTCAGTCATGTCAATAAAAAAAAAAAGATTTTCCACAACGTATCTAATTTAAAAACACCTGGAATATATATACAAGGCTTGTACCTCTACAGATTTTGCTTGGCCCAGTCTTAAAGGGCAAGACAGCCCAACTTGCAACTGGGCTATATGGAATGATGAGTATATACCCACAACTTCTAATACACCGTCGTGATAAGACTGGTTGAGTTTATTTGGACAATCACCACGAATTCCTAGAAAATAATATACAAAGTTCATATCATCAGTTCAATATCACTTAAGGCAGCGTTTTAAGAGATAAATCAGTAAATCACTCATTTTGGTAAAACTCACTAAATAAAAAGGAGAAAATTTATATTACAAACAAATAAAAAAAATGATGTGGAATTTCAGCTAGTCTAAAATTGTCATATTTGAAAGTCGTCATCTTGAAGCATTGTCATTTTAATAATGCAACGATATTCCCTCGAAGAATGTTTACTTGTTGTGAAAACCTATTATCAAAATGGGAAGTGTTACGGAGACGTCTCGTAGGTCACATATGCATTTTGGTAGACATAATTGTCTGTCTCGTAAAATGATGGCGTCGAATTTCATCCTTCAGGTTTTATATCGTTTGAGGATTATTGGCGTAGACTTTGCGTTTTTAAAAGACCCCAAAAAAAAGTCTAAAGGCACTAGGTCCCATGATTTTAGGGGCCAATTTTTATCTTAAAGCGAGAAATTACACGACCTGAAACTTTATCTGTAACACTTTCCCCATTTTGATAATTGGTTTTCATAATAAGTAAATGTTCTTCGAGCGAATAGCATTGCATTATTAAAATGGCAATGCTTCGTGATGACAGCTTTCAAATATGATGACTGCATGCTTGACAACAGAAATGATGAGCATATCAAAATGCAACCTCTTATTGAAACACCCTTTATCCGCAATTGATTTTAAGTTTACTAATTTCAATTTCTGACTTGACTGATTTCAAGGTCACTATGTTCATGTGTTCTGAGAACAGTATTATGAAAGAAGGAACCAAAAGCAGAAGTTCTTACCCCACAAATTTACTCCAGCTCCCCATGATGAGATATTAAGTACAACGATAGATTCTAATTCGGGTAAACTTATATGGTTGCCATCTAGGTACAAGTCAACTCGTTTTTCAAGATTCTTGCAATCAGCGGTGACCACTTGTTGGGTTCCAAAACACAAGTATAGTAACTAGAAGAAGAGAATTAAGTGGTTTCGTTACAACACATGTTTGACTCTACCTTATTAAATAATCTGCTTCCATAAACATAAAAAGCACTATCTCTAGTCCTATGAAAATTTAAAGCCACCTGAGCGTCTACACCAATGCTCAAATAGTTGTACATAAAGTAAGTTTTACTTGGCAATTTCAAACCCAAGTGCCTTGTTGATGTCACCTCCACTTTCCATCTAAAAACATAAATATGACTATTAATCATATTATAGTGAACACTTTGAATACTCAAGATTTTAAAAATGAGAAATAAAAATAATAACTTAAGCGATGTGCATATTCCATTCCAGATATTTTCAAATTATAATTTTTCAGATATAGCAATGTAAGATTATATTATCGAGTTTGCAACATAACCTCACTATGTAAAATCCCCACTGAATATGATTCATGCCAACAAAACTCAGTTTTTTAACAGCATGCCATAATTTAAAAGCATCTGGAATATAACATTGGGTAATTTTTTTACATTTCGGTCCATCACACTTTAAGTGGTTTTTCACGAAACGTGTCGTTTTTACTTTTAAACCCCCTACCAATTACGTATTTTGTTGGTGGATGTCCGTTTTTTATAGGGATTACGGGTGCAGCGAGAGAATAGGGATGCTGGGTAGGGTAAAACGTATGCGTGGAAATATCTTTTGTGCTAAAGTGGCACAAATTGTCACGTTTTGCGTTAGTCTGTCAATGGTTTTTGCATTTGGGGAAAGGGTGGTAGTGTCGGAAGTGCTTTGGGAAAAGTGCAATTTTTCCTAACTAAACTCGTTTCTACCAAACAAAAGTGAACTACAGGACCATGAGGTGAGTACTATCCATTGATACCGTATTCATTGCGTAATTTGGATGGATCGTATTGTAAAAAACCACCTAGTATTGAAAACTAATTATACGCAAACATTTACAAATCAGCTAGTACTCAACCTGTCTAACTCTGATGTTCTAGCTTCCTGTATATTTGTTAAAATTTCATCAACATTTAATTCAGGGGTATTTGCTTTGCCCCAACCTAAAACTCTAGACAAATCATTTCCAGTACCCAAAGGAATAATTGCCAAGGGTGGTTCAGGCTAAAAAACAAAAACTACTTTTAATATATAACTTTGTATACTACTTTATATATACTACGTCAAGATCCAGTTTATGTGATGTAGTCAAAACCCAGGATATCGTTCCGTCTCCACCACCAACGAGTATCTGCACAACTTTAGGAGCAAGTAAAACACACCACTGAAGGGCAGCGGCAGGCTTCCTCTCACTCAGGTCTATGACTTGCACCGGATTTAAATACTTCCTAAACTCAGACAGAACTATCGTTCCATCACTGTTCCCAGATTTTTTATTAGCTACATGGAAATCACTACTGTTACAAATTCGAATTTGAAAAAAAATAAGGTAAATGTATTTACCTATGACAACTAATGGAGTCCATCTTTGCCAACCTGGGTCACGTACACCTCTCAGCAAGAGATGTTTATGCAGGGCACCTTTACGTCTGGCTACTTGGACACACCATGGTGGGACTATCATATTTTTATATGGACCAAAATCGCAAACCTAAAAATTGGGGATGTTAATCTGTAACTTTCCAAAAAGGAAATGTGTTGTTACTTTTACAGATAATTTTTAAAAGCTATTACCAAAATCAAATATTTGGGCCATATTGTTATGCTTATCGTATCAAATACTTAATTCTTCTTAGACCTTTTCCACAAATGAGTTCACTTTTTAAATATGTCTAAACTTACTGGTGATGTTTCTATACCATTTATAAATTACCTACCGATAATATCACATCACCATTAAAAATTATGCTTATCAAGTTTGTACTATAGCTTAAGTTTTAGTGTGTGCTATTCTATAGGTCATAAGTTAAAATAATTAAAATTTGTAAACTTTACAATTCTAATCGAGAACGGTAATATCATTTAGCATCATTAAAAATCTTGTAAGTTGTTATTTTTAAAATAATTCTTACCTCCCCGACTTGTGGTAAACACTCTATATGCACCGTTCGCTGACACCAGCAACATTGATAATCTATTAACCCTGGCTCCATAGAGCAATCTTCTTCACAAATGATACAAGTTGCTCCCAAGGGTAAGTTACCTAAGGATAAGGTAGTATAAAATTATGGTAAATAAGACACTATCACTAAAAAAAAAACAAGATTAATTTATTCGTAATAGGATATTTTTCAAAGGACTCATATAAGCAAAAACAATTTACGGCTGTACCAGTATGCAAGTGGATAGAAAATATAGGTCTTTACCTTTTACCCAATGATGTAGATGATTCTCATTGTTACTAGTCACAATTTTACAAGTTAATGTTAAGTTGGCATTTTTAATGCATTCGGGGTCAGCACAAACTCCACAACAATCACAATAAACACCTATACCATGCAGTAAGAGAGATTCACATATTGAGCAGTACCAGGCCTAAAATTTTCACTGCATAAGATGCAGATACGTGGATGAAAATCGACTTACTTTAGCTGTTACTTTTATAGGAGTCCAACTGTGATTTCTTGTAGAATCCCTGACAGGTACGTTGCTATCAACACTCAACTTCTTGAACACGTAAAAACTAAGAATACATATAACAACGGCACTAATAAAACTTGTGAAACCAAGAGGCGGAAAAAGTTCTCCAAAAATCCACATTTTCGGGTTTATGTATTTATTCAACAATTTGCTAAAAACAGCCATTGGATTAAAAATAATTCGGTAAATATATATTTTAAATCGGCACTTTTATTTAACATTATGTCCTCTTGAAACAGCTGTTTGAGTATAAATTTGCAAATTTATTATTTACATGTTTAATTTTGTCTTGCTTGTTTACCTGCTGTCATATCATTGTCAGATTCACGGGTTAACTAGGTATCTACATCTACTTCTGTGATAATTCAAAATTTGTCATTTTCATTTACTTAATTCAATTTACTTTAAACTTTAACGTTAATGACATAATTTAATAAATGAAATCCAGAGACCTGTTGTACAAGGTCTTTCATAAAATCAATTTTTATGTATTTAATTTTGTCTGTATTCTTTATACAGTATCGCTATCTATTGTCTATATTACATACTTTTTTGTATTGCTGCAACCTTCATTACAGCTATGAGTACCGAATTTGCCTATATTCACAAATCTGAGAGTTTCCTTTCGGATGAATGAATTTTTATTATTGTACTCTATTATAAAAGGTAATTCTTAATTATGGCAGAGAGGTATAAATATAGGTATTTGATTCAGTGATTATGGTAAAAAATTTATATCACCTGTAGTAGGAAGAGAGACGAAAGTATTTTTCTATTTTCAAGGGGTTACAAGGGTCTATTTATATCAGATTTATTCAATGTAGATCCAAATTTAAAAAATCCCAATTATAACATACGGAATTATTGAATCACCCGGTATTATAAGAAATTAGAATACACAGGGGCCTAAAATTATGGTGGGACTTATTAAAATATAAAATGTGTTATAACGTCGCTGTCAAGTGCTATGTGGATATTACCAAATTTTACAGGAGATATGAAAAAACATAGCGTAGTTATATCTACTTGCGCGCATAGTAAATTTTAAAGTCGTAAATAAATTCGGTTAAGAACGATTTCACACATAGATGGTTTTACTATAGCACGCAGAAAGGCTAGATTTGCTAGATGGCACCCATCCATGTCACAAAAATGGCAAAATCTCCACATAGCACATTGTCTTGATAGCTACGATATACTCCAGGAAATTATAACAAAAGTAAAATTACTTAATTACCAGCTGATACTTTATATTTCAAGCAAGAAATATCATTATTACATTATATTTGTTACATTTATGGGTGAGGGAAAAGCAACATTTTACCTCAACAAATTTTTTCTGTCTGACATTTTATTTTGAAACGTTATACATTAATTATAAGTGAACATGTTTTTGAAAATCAAATGTAATTTTTAAAAAACGTTAAATACTATGTATCAGGCCTGGATTGACCACAGGGCACAATGGCAACTGCCCAGGGGCGAAACGAATAGAGAGGCGAAAAAATGGTCATTATGGAAAAAAGACCTGTCGATATAGTCCTGTAAAAGATGAGAAAAGTATATGGATATTAAACTCCAATGTACAATAATCCTAAATAAGACAAACATGTCATAGGATTTAAGATAGATTTTTTTAATAAATTTAATATACAGGGTGTTACAAATTTTAGGTCCGTAAATTTATGTGACGAAAAAAAGAAAAAAAAGTAAAGTTCCCATAAACATGGGTCCGGAAATCCATAAAAGCAGAGGTATAGTCATTGAAAGTTGTATAAAAGAAATTGCCCAAATTTTGGAGGCATTTTTTTATTATGGAACTACGAAATGATGATAACCAGTTTGGTTCAAGGTAACCAATATGGTAGATATTGGGGAAGTCGCACACTTTTTGCCTCCTATTTTCTACACCACTGAGGATTTTTTAAAAATTGATTGTAATTTTCGTATTTGTGACTTGCTATAAACATTATTTTATGTAAAGTAGTTAAATAAATTTATCTATCTATCTATCTATTAATTCAATTTAGAAGAAAACGATACTCTTACAACATTATTTTTGTGGCTTCATTTTTGAGATATTCAAAGTTCAAGAATTCATTGCACTTGCAGACAAAAAATAAATAAAATAAAAATAATAAATATGCTATGCAGTACAGAAACAGTTCTTATCAGTTCCTGTCAATGCGCAAGAGTATTTCGATTCAACATCTTAGTTAATCCATTTTCAAAGATGCCCAGAATTAAAAAAAAAAAATAAAAATAAATAAAAATACACAACTAAGATTTGTTTTTCATATTTTTCAAATTAACATTTGTAGTAAATAGATAATATTCTACTAAAAGAAAAAGATGAGAACTTTCTATCAGTACCTACGAGCTTATTTTGTGTTTTATAGCTTTATACAAATTTTGGGGTACTTGAAAAGGACAACGAATTTTGAAACATTTTCACCTACGGGGCATCCTGGGGCTGCGCTGCAAGGTCCCCATGCCTGTGCAGTTAGCTCTCAATGTGCACACCTCTTGCATTAAATTTGTCCTCCCTACACGATATATCACAAGCACCACCGATTCATTTAATAGGGTGAGGAAAAAATAAATAGTGCCCAGGGTGCCAAATGATCTTAATTTGGGCCTGTTATATATTATAAACCATAAAAGAGAAACATGGTTAATATATGTGGTAACATAGTTAATTTGACCATGATTATTTTTAAATATGAAATGAGATACAATATCACAGATGAAAAGCTTTTCAAACAACCCTAAAATTTAACATTTTGAGGCAACATCTATTTCTTAATTGCGCTACTTCAGTTTAAAAAAAAACTATAAATATTCATTGATTATATCTCACCTTTATTTAAATATAATATAGGTTAATATTATAGACAATATAGCAAGTTAATTATAACAAAATATAATTACAAAATCTCGGTGTAATAAAATGCAGTTTAACAATAAAAATAAATTAATTTTAAAAATCACTATATGCATCAAGAACTGACATCGGCCAGTACATTAACAAGATTATTTACTTTAACAGTTTTATTTTTTCTAGCAGCCACAGGCGATTTATTCTTCTCCGTACCTGAGTCGTTGTCTGAACTTAAACTCAGTCCATTCCTAGCTTTACCATCCTCACTAACACTTTTACTCTCACTCCGACTCTTCCTACGTTGACCTTTATTGTCTTTCAAAAATTCACTTAACTGGTGAAACCTGTGTTCCCAAAATAACTTCTGTTTTTGCACTAGATCACTATGTTTGTTAATAAAGTCTTGATCGGTGGGCAGATGTAACTCCCAGCCTTTATTGTGGCTGCGTAACTTGGATATACCCGTGAAAATTTCCTTTATTTCTTCCGATGGAATTTTCATCACCGAGGACACCTTTTTCCTCTCTACGTATTGATTTTTTTGTAAAAAGATACAACTGTAAATAGAAAAAAGATTTCTTAGAATTACTTAAATTGTTATTAAATATTTATAAATTTACTTCCCAATAGTATGATGGGACGATAGAAGATACTTTTTTAACATTCGACGCAGAAAAACGTTCCGAGGAAAAATTTTGTTAAAACTGTTTTGAAATAAATTTGGATTTATAAATAATTTGTTTGACTGACATCAAGGAACACTTACCACATAATCTCTCGCTCTGCACATCAATTCCGCAGGTACACCGCTTATTGCAGAAAAAGTGTTAGATGGATACAAAACGTCTGATTTTACCACCCAATTGCCCCTTACAATGACAGCAACTTTTGGCAGGGTTTTAAGTAAAACATCTGCAGTTAGGCCCTCACCCCCTGCCAACAGCATAAAGAGCTGTTGGAACTGAATTATTTGAGCTGAAATTATATTAAAAATAAAGTTAAAAACTTAGTAACTTTGTTAAGAATCAAAATTATATTTTTAATTGTGAATTGAAAAAATTGACATAAAAATAAATAACAAGTATTATAAAATATAGTGATAAACTGTGAATTTATAAAAAGTAACATACCATCTTTTAATAATAATCGGCACTGTTTAAGAATTGGCAAAGCTCTCAGCGCATGTAGAGAAAGAATATGTGATGGCAGAGAAGGTTCTAAAGGTGCTTGTTCCTGGTCTTCAGGCACTAGAAGTTTCAGGTATTCTGCATCTGCTAGGTTTGTATCTTGGCCAATATCGTTTACATTGTCAGATATTAGCCTCATACGTTCTAACTAAAAATTGTTATACTATAAGTATTGATTTCTTTATACAATTGTCCTTCTTTACTTACATTACTAAGAGTAGTATCGCTTTCATACCAAGTACACTCAGTCCATGGTTCATTTTCGCTTTTGGCTTGTAGTGATTTATAACTAGTCTCTCTAGATTTCTTCCACCTATCATCATTTTGTTTGAATTTTACAGTAACCTGTTGGGCAGAACTTGGACCAGCTTGCTCTTCATCTGAGTCATCTTCAGTTTCTGCTTGTTTTTTACGTTTCAAGCCCTTCTCCATATAAGGAAAATTAGGTCGAAATTGAAAAATACCTGCAAAAATATTGTTAAATAATGTATAATACATATTGCAACTACTAACTTTTTAAAGCAGTTAAGTGTATTTCACTGCCATTATAAGTAGCCACAGCATATCTATTAGCATCCTTAATTGTTTTGGAAGATTGTAGAAATACTCTATCTACAATTTCACGTTCGAAAAAAACTTGTTTATCTTTCTTTGAACTATCTGTGTCCCCATCAACTTCATGGGCTATTATTTCAGCCCTACCGGCATCAAAATTTGGGGACTCCACATTTATTGCTAGTTCTAACTTTACTTCCTGATTTTCTGGTTTGTAAAAACATTTTTTTATATTGTGCTCATTCGTACATTGTTTCCGTTTTAGTGGGTATTGAAATAAGTGCAAAATATCTTCTATATGTTTTGAATGTATAATGGGTATCTAAAAATCAGAGAACGTGCGAATTAAATAATTTAAAGTAACAGCATGTTGAATTAACCTACAAAGTTTATATATTTTGGAGTTTACATTGTAAAAATATTTGATAAACTACCTCTCTTACTACAGGATCATCACTGTCATCAGTCTCAGAAACAACAGGTTCATCCATATCTCCTTATTATTGACTAAAACTGGTTAGAAACTAAAAAATTCATAAAAAATACTGAAAGGAGTCTCCAAAGAAATAACGAATTTGAAGCTAGCCTTGAAAGACAACAAGACACGTGGATTGTCAGTTTTAAGTGCCAAAGGTTATCTGCAATAACTGTTACTTGCCACAGATCACAATAATATAATTTTGTTTGGGGAGCATATAAGCATCCTTTACAGTCATACGGAAATGGCAGTATTTCTAGCAATTTCATTGGCCGTTTCAAGGCCACGGCATGGCGTGCTCATCAGAAATCATTTTTAAAGGGGAATTTGGCACCGTGAAAATAAACAAACTATAATAAAGGGCAAGGAAAATAAACAAACTATAATAAAGGGCAAGAAAATCTTACTAACGAACTAAAAAATACTTATTTAAAAAAAAATAATAATAAAAGGTTTGTGAATCGAACCCTGGACCTACCGCGTGTTAGGCGAGTATCTACTCTATCGTCTGAGTTCCTTGTTGACAAACGATTCCAAAAGGATTTAATACACTTTGACATGTCATGTAACTGCGCATGCCCTGCGGCTATCTTAAAACGGCCAATGAAATTGCGATTAATACTTCCATTGCCGTACGACTGTAAGGAATGCTTATATGCGTTTGGGGAATTCTGAAATTAATAATTAGGATATAAGTTATATCCTTGGTTTATGTAAACACAGAACTAAAAGAGTCCATGCATTTAACTAGCTTCTCCGTTTCTTTGTCATCTATGTAATTATTATACATATAAGTCCATGTCCATTACACTGATGAGCAAGAAGAATGTTTAATTTTCTCGACTGGTTAATACTTCTGAGTGGTTATCTCTGTTCTGAGTTGCTTTAGTTTGTGCCAATGGTTCGTGAACATAGTGAGCATGTTTTATTTCACTACTTCTGACAGTTCTCTAATTACTGCACTCATATTTGAAAACATGATTTATGATCACGTAAACATGTTTGTATTTTCTGGCACGAAAAAAGGTAGTTTTGAATATAACTTTTTTGTTCCTCAAACAGGAGCTGCATTCGTTCGTGCCAAAAACTCGTGAACATGCAAAATGATCATGATTCGTTTCAGTACTTCTAACAGTTCTCTAAATACTTTGAATATAGAACTCATATTTGAAAACATGAACATTGAATTTTCTGGTGCGAAAAAAGCAACTAGAGATGGAACACATAGAATTGATAGGAATACTTCTGACAATTTTGATGTTCTGTGGACAGATGGACAAACCCAGCTCGCTGGAGTCTGTGTCGCTGGTGCACACGGCACGTATGTCACACGGCATACACACAGGTGCAACGCAGACTCTCACTTCGCCGCCAGCGCCAACGTGAACGTACAATGTACCATTTAAATTTTGGGTGTTTTTACTGTTTTCATGTCGTTGTGTAGTTTATCTTAAATTTAATACATCAGACACAATCAAGAGGTAAGAAATTTAAATGCGGTTTTATATATTATAGGAAAAAAGGGGTAATGTTGGTTTAACTTATGAAATTATTTTTCTATTTGTATTAGGCCTTGTTAAATTTTATTATTTTATATTTTTGGTTTTATATAGATTATCCTTTTTAAGCGAATACGTAATATATGAAATTTTGTTCCTTAATTATAGAGTTTTACTGGCCTATCACCCTCCAACTTTCATCCCCCTAATTTTACTAGGCATTTGTGAAGCCTTAGGGGCCCACGTCAACGAGGGATTGGTGTAAATCCAAAAACCAGAGGCTACCCAGGTATAGGTCTGTAGAAAAGGTGGTAATCGGTTTGTAAAGTAAATAAATAATTCCAAATTTTTCCGTCTGAAGTAACCTAGTTACTGACGTCGGTGGTGGCAGCGGGCAACCTACCCTTTATTCAGTTTTGGTAACCGACCAGTTTTACACAGATCTATACATATTTAAACCATATATAAAACACACTAACGAGGGCATAACACCCCAGACCAGCTGTTGTTACAGATGCATTCAAATAAATCCCCGACAGTAAATCACCGACAGGGAATCCCCTCACCTCAACAGTGAATACCCGGTCTCCGAAATCATATTATTATGTATACTATGATTTTAATTTAATTTAAAAAAAAGTGGATAAATTGACTGAAATTTTAAAAAATCTCAATATAAATAAAGCTATTTTATAAAAATCCTTGAATGAATATAGAGTATGATAACAGCCAATTTTTGTCGAATATTATTTTTGGTGGACACAAATTCCGCTACTTAAAAAAAAAAAGGTCTTGTCGCCGCTACGCCGCTACAAGGGCTGAAAATCCGCTACCGTATCGGAATTCCGCTACGGTTGGCAACACTGGTTCACACCACGATTTTCGGGTTCATTTTATGGACCTGTAAGGGTACATTTACAACCTTAGATAAGAAAAGAAGTCTAAGTACCAATTCGGTACGGGCACAACCTGCTGGTTGATTGAAAATCGGCTTTTAAGCATATCTGGTTGAATGTATTTGTTTACAATAAAATTTTAAGTCGGCACGACCTTGAATTGTACTTTAGGTTTGAATTGGATGCTTACAAACTTCGATGTTTATGATCGAAGCCACAGAAGAGGGGATCCCCTCTTCTGTGCCTTAACTCCCTGTATAAAAAGTTAGAAGTGTCAAAGATACAAAAGATAGGTTAAGATTGGTACTTACTTATTATTATCAGAGACAACCACTCTGTTATTATTATTATTGTTAGTTTTCAGATAAATTTATTTAATTGTTATATCTTCACTGATAGTGATAAATTTTCAATAAAGAGCCAAAATGACTTCTATGTTCGACCAATTTGAGCAGGCCTTCCTAAGAACAAAGAATAACAACATTAGTACTGCAGAAATGGCATGTTTTTAAATGTATTTCAACCTGTGTTGATTATGTTTTAACATTACTTTTTTAGAGCACATTGGGATATATTAATATGATGATGGAGCAGGACGTCCCAATATTTAGTAAAAGCAAGAAGGATTTTACTCCATCCGATAGAATAGCACACATTGCCATTGCAAATAAACAACTAGCAGTAGCAATGGCTAATGGAGTATTATTCAGAATGAATTTGCACAATCCTCAGCAGCACAGCGGTAGGGTTCAATAGAAAATAGGAGTATTTATGAATAATTGATTATTTTTCTTCTAGAAATATCGTTAATAAAATACACAAGTAATTCCAGATTAACCAATTTATTCCTGGATCCAACAGGCAGCCATCTATTGCTAACGTTTGCTCAGAAGAGCTCTGAGAGTGGACCAGAGCTTTTATATTTATCCAAAAAAAACTGACAAATTAAAATCAACAGCAAAATTCCGTGGTCACGAGTTTACTGTGGTAGCCTGGAATCCATTAAATGATTTGGAAAGTTCGACTGGTTCAATTTTACTAGGTAAAGGATGTGAAATCTTTCTGAGCAAAATATTTTCATTAAAATTGTTTTAGGGACATCGAAAGGTTTAATTTTTGAGACGGAAATTGTTTCGGAGGGCGACAAATTTTTCACGTCAAGTTTGGAGCATTATTGGAAACAGGTAAATTTTGAACTGTAATTGCCTTAAACATAAATGTACTATATTCTTAATAGTATTAGTAAATTGGTAATAAAAAAACTTGCAAGCCGTTTAAGTTTTGAAATAAATGCCCAACTTAACTTTTTTTATATTAAATGCAGATTTCGGTAGTACATAATATTTTTAACCTATAATCTATGTGTTTTATTCCAAGCTACCAAATTATCTGCCTTTGTATGGAAACAAAGAAGCTGATGGACTGGTAAGATTAGTCTTTATAGACATAACACTTCTAGTTTACCCTTTCCAAAAGCATTATTTTTCCTTACACAGTGGACCCCAAAAGTCACTGAACAGTTTTTAAACACAAACCCTATAATTTAGCAACCATAACATATGTAAGTTTATATTTGTGATTGCAATTTAAAAATATAACAAAAAGTCGCCTATGTATAAATAATTATTCTTTAAAATGATTGATATTATCACCGAAGATTTTTATGTCGATGACTTTTCGAGTCCATTCTTTGTTGTTTTCCTTTCACAATATGTTTGTCTCCAAAGAGATGTTTCATATATATTTTTTAAAGGTTTTCGACATAGGAAAAAACACTAACATACCTATAACTGGCCTGGAATATTATAAGGTTCCTACTTCTGATAAGTACATAATTTTTGCTGCCACACCATCGAGGCTATATTATTTTGCTGGCAGAGCAGATATAGAAGAAAAACCGTTACTTCAGCAAGTTTTCAATAAATATTTGAATATACCAGAACCAGAAACTTACATTGAATGTGAGAGCAGTTTGAGGTATTCTCGGTTGCAGTTTTGGTCAGAAAACTTGATGACACCTGATTCTTTTGCTTGGATCACAGAAAAAGGAATAACTTACGGTCAGGTAAACAGTTTAGTTTAAGCAGCTCACATGCATTTTGTTTTTGAAGCTATAAGTTATAAATCGTAAATCTATGTAAAACAAATATATCGCACAAAAATTCAAATTCTATAGTATATATATTTTCTTCAACTTGCTTTCGTAGATTAATCCTGTCATGGATGATAACATCAAATCGATCAAGGATAAAACGAAATTACTAAGCTATCCAAAACCTTTATATGAGGATTATTCAGTTTCCCCAAAATACCCCATAGCCATTGCCTTAACGCAGTTTCATGTTCTTTTGGCATACACCGACACTATTAAAGGGGTTTGTATTTTGAATCAAGAGGTCGTTTATGAAGATAATTACAATGAGGCATTTGGAAAGTTGATAAACATCATTAAGGATGTTCGAACGGGTAGGTTTTAACATTGGCTTTATGAAAAAATTATTGCTTATCTTTTTAGGAGAAATATGGGCCATAACAGAAAATGCTGTGTTTCGATTTAAAATAACTCGAGAAGAGCGCAACGTGTGGCAAATTTTCTGTAAAAACGAAGAATTTGACCTGGCCAAAAAGTACTCCATCAGCAATGAGGCATGTTATAATCAAGTGTTAATAAAAGAGGCCGACATGCTTTTTAATAATAAAAAATACGAGTTAAGCGCTCAAAGATACGCTGAAACTCAGTCAAGTTTTGAAGAAATTTGCTTAAAATTCATTCAAGTTGATCAACAGGATGCTTTAAAGTTATTCTTAAGGAGTAAATTGGACACACTAAAACCACAGGATAAGACCCAGATCACGATGATCGTTATCTGGGTGGTAGAACTTTATTTAATCAAGTTGGAGGAGAAGCGACTGCAAGGGCTCGAACAAAGCGCAACGTATTCTGATATACAAAAGGAATTCGAAACTTTTTTGGCTCTTGAGGAAGTTTCCGAATGTATAAAGAACAATAAGGGCACCATTTATGAGCTAATGGCGAGTCATGGTGACAAAAACAATCTTATTATGCTCACCATCGTCAATAAGGATTTTGAGCAGGTATTATATATAATATCATTCTACAAAATTGTTAAAATTTCCATGAAACAAGTTTTGTATAGTTAAAGGTAGGTTCTTCATTTTTTAGTTGATACGACAGCACATATTCAAAAACAATTTCCACGAAGCTCTCGAGGTGCTAAAAAGCCAAAATAATTACGAATTATACTACCAATTTGCACCGATTTTAATCCAAGAGGTACCCAAACATATGGTCAAAGTTATAATGGAGCAAGGACGAAAATTATCCCCATTGAAGCTCCTTCCAGCTATGGTGTCGTGCAGTGGGGAAATGCACTCAATGGAAGTTATCAAGTATTTGGAATTCTGTATTGAAAAACTTAAAAACACAGATAGGGCTATACATAACTTTCTGTTGTCACTCTATGCAAAATATGACTCTGCGAAGCTAATGGAGTATTTGAATTCACAAGGGCCAGAACTTAGTTTGGTGTGAAACAAAATGTTGCTAATTGTTCTGTTATTATAGTACTCTGTTTCAGGTTAACTACGATGTTCATTTTGCTTTAAGGTTATGCCACGAAAATAATTTAACTGAAGCCTGCGTTCAGCTTTCGGGGTTATTAGGGCTTTGGGAGGCAGCTGTGGACTTGGCTCTTACAGTGAACTTGGAATTAGCCAAAAAAATGGCTAACATGTCTCCTGAGACTGATTTGGAGCTAAGGAAGAAGTTGTGGCTCAAAATAGGTAAATATTATTTTAGTTTGACGTTATTTGTCCCATTGATCATTTTTTTTTGTTATTTTAGCTCATAATGTGGTGAGTGGGAAAGACGATATACAGCAAGCTATGGCTTTTCTACAGCAGTGTGATTTAATTAAAATCGAAGATATTTTGCCATTTTTCTCAGATTTTGTGACAATTGAACATTTCAAAGATGCAATTTGTGATTCGTTAAGGGTAAGTCGATAAAAATTTCTTGAATATCACTAAAAATGTTGAATTTATAAAAGATCGGTTTCAACATAGTTGAAATTGTGACACTAGTATATATTTTGATCATGTTGCCGATAATTTCAACTCTTACAGTAGCAGTATCAACTTTGATGTTTGTTGTTATTGGTTTCAGAGAGATCTAATATAAAACTGTTTAAGGTTCGTGTTTATTATTGAAATAAAAATCAGGATTTAAGTAAAACTGGCAAAATGAGGGTACTGTCTTCCCTTTCATTGGCTGCTTTTATTTTTTTATTTAATTTTAATAATAATAATAATAGCTTTATTACCCAACAGTATAAAAAACCATTTACAGAGCAATACAAATAATTATATATTTTTATAGTTATAAAAGTAGTTAAAAAGTAAAAAAAAATAAATTATAATTTATAGAATACAAAAGAAATATCCATATTACATGTAATAAAAAAAAGGTGCTTATACCAATTCCTTGTAAAAATTCACAGCCTTACTAGTTAACTCATTTAAAGTACAGGTATTGATGTCACACAAATGGGAAATGTTAAAATTTCTGCCCTAACATATATTGGAGATTTATCAATATATTTGTCCTAGCTTGATCATTATAAAATGTAATGTTTTGTCTAGATTGTATTCTAGGTACATAAAAGTTCATTTGAGATAGCAAATCAGGCCAGTCAATTTTGTTATTTAATAATTTGTATAAGAAACACAACGAGGCACATTTTCTCCATATATCTATACTAATATTATTAAACCTTTCGGTCAAGTAGTTATAATCTATTCCCCTTATAGAGTACACACCATCCATCTTAAATGCTAGATACTTTAAAAATCTCCTCCATACTTTTTCTAAGGCCTCATTGTGGAAATTATAGATAGGGTACCAAATTAATGATCCATATTCAATTTTAGAACACATATGAGCAATATAAGATTTTAAAGGCGTCGACTTCTGTAAAATTTCGGCACTTTCTGACAATAAAGCCCAGAAACTTCACTGCCTCAGATATCTTCTCAGTTATGTGACCCGTAAAGGTGAATTGTGAATCAAATATTATGTAAGTCCTTAAAAGAAGTGCAGCATCTTAACATAGTCACGTTGATATGGTAGGGATATTCATAAACTGTTTTCTTGTGAAACTTATAAATTTACACTTGTCAGAATTTAGATGTAACTTATTAATAGTACACAAAGATTGAATTCGGTCTAAATCATTCCTCAATTTTTTACAATCATCCAACGTTGTTACTTCAGTGAATATCTTTAGGTCATCAGCAAGAAAAAGTTGGTGGCACTGTATTGTAGAACTTAAGTCATTAACAAATAAAAGAAACAGCAATGGACTCAAATTAGACCCCTGAGGTAGCTACATATTTAAGCGAGATATCCATTATAGGATACATACTTAGGTCTCTTGCAAATTCGATTTAAGAATTCTTTCATATGATTGTTAAAGCCAAATAGTTCTAGCTTTTCAATTAAGACGATGTTATCAATCCTATCGAAAGCTTTTGAAAACTCTCGATTCTTTAGCTCAATGTATCAATCATTTTTAAAGGGGTGGGGTGGTGACAAGCCAGAGGCTCATATTTTGAGACTAATAAAATCACATGACGGAGAGTTTGGTTTCATATGTTGATCTAACAATATTTCTGTAAATGTATTATTGTAACAGTGTCCAAACCGACAACCCTAACTGACCTGATTTAATTGCAATTGACTTATGTCACCAGTTGCATAAATAAATGCTTTATTTATGCAACTTTTGTTTTTAGGAATACAACCAAAATATCCAAGACCTAAAGGATGAAATGGAAGAAGCCACAAAGTCTGCGGAGCAAGTGCGTGAGGAAATCCAGTCTTTCCGGAATTACTACACTATAATAAACAGCTCTGACACTTGCGAGGTGTGCAATATTACCTTGATGATAAGACCATTTTACATGTTCCCATGCCACCACAAATTCCACACGGATTGTTTGTTGAAGGAACTAAGTCCTACCTTAGGTAAGGTGACATAACCCCACTATTATTTTTATATGCTCGTTTGATATTTAGGGCCAGCGAAAAAAAAATAGATTAGCAGATTTGGAAAGGCAGTTGAAGATACTGAACAACCAGACCAATGTGGACAATATTAGTACTGGTTCTACAGGAATGTCAGCAAGAGACCAAGTGAAATGTGAAATCGACAATATTCTGGCGTCCGAGTGTTTATATTGTGGGGAGAATATGATAAGGAATATTGATAAGCCTTTTGTAGAGGATTACGAGTACGAGCATATTATGAAAGAGTGGGAGTAACTTGAAATGTTTATATAGTCTTTTTAGTGTAAGTAATAAAACTAGTGTATCCTGTATAATATACATTTCTTTATTTTTCCATACTCAACATGAAATAAACAGATTTTTGTTTATTTATTAAATAATTGAGTACAAAATTAATTATTAACAACATACACTTAATATATACAGTTGTAAGATACAATAGGCAACTTTTTATTACTTTTAAACGGTAACAATTTTTTAGACAAAAAAAAATTATAATAATCTTTTAAAATTTTGTAAAATACACCAAATATACATATATAGTATACATAAAATATAAATAAATTAGGATAAAACAAAGCACCGAGAATTTTATATCAATAATTTTAGATATACTGAGTACATTTGAACTACTAAATAATTTTGAGGTTTTTTTTTACAAATATATCTAAAAATATTGATTTTCTTTCACCTAAATATGACATCACAAAATAACCTTAAAATTAAATATCCTAAATAAAATTGATTATGATTAATATGTACAAAATGGACTTTTTTCATTGGTGTATTAAAATCAGTAACATTATTGTATAATAACTACTCCGACATAGAATATGTACGTTACTATACTAATATTGATAAATACACCTCTAAAATTAATATCAAAAGATAATTATGCTCTACATAAAAAAGAAAAAAAGCCATAACTGTCTTGAAGTCGGGCCTCAACAAGCAACAATGCAGTAACAACTGAATGTCACTTTTATGTAATAAACAATTTGTTAAATTGTGAAATAAAATGTGTTACAAAACAAGAATTATATTATTTCCGTAAAAAATTCAGTAAAAAAAATTCTGAATTGTTATGTACAGGGTTCTAAATTTTTCTGAAATTGTGTATGGGAACATTTTTGATGCATATGAAAAATTGACACATCATCCCTGGCTGGTAAATCTTAGTGGTTACTCTAGAAACAAAGTGACAACAAAATAATTTATATTTTTTTAAAATAATAATGGCATCATCTGCCTCAAGTCTCATGTGTGCCTATACTAACTCGATACCTCAGCTGTGAAAGAAGAATGTTGATAAAAAAAAAAACAAGCTGAAATAACAAAGAAAAAATACCACTATACCTATCATACTCACCTAACTTCCCGAACAGCAACCGAGTCTGACAGTTGTCAAATAAAAATATTGGGAGGATTTGCTCCAAAATGTTACCACAATCAGAAGAGCAACAATAAATATGACCTTAACATGACTTTTTTGTTCAGTAAAAACTTTTTGATTATCGGATGAGTACATTTCAAAGATGGCACCTGTATTAGTAGTAGGTAAGTATTTTTGAGGACATTTAAAAAATATCCGATGGATTAGTAAAAAAAAATAAAGTTCCAAAACGTAAGGAAGGGCAGATAGGATTCACATCAATCTTTCCTACCTCTCTAGCGTAACTTTTAAATTTAAAAATGATAAAATTATTATCAATTCACTACATTCCAAATTCTGAAAATGGTATATCAGTAAATAGGTGTTATCATAATATTTTTGTCCAAACGGTAATAGGTTCATATATAAATAAACAAGGGGGCCTAATATGATTCCTTGTGGTACTTCAAATCCTGAAAAATCCCTTTTTACTTCAAAAAACAGTTAAAAAATAATTATTGACTAATTTGATGTAGCATCTATATTTTTTGAGAATAAATTAAATGAATAAAAAAAATTTTACCCCTTGTAATTTCCCTATGAAGCAAAACAAAAATATGTAAATTGTGTAATGTAACGTGTTAGTCTTTGTGAAGGAAATGTACCGTAGTTCTTTATAAACTAAGGAAACAATCCGAATTCCTGGAAGAGACTGGTCCGAATTAAAGACAGCTGTGACGAAACACATTTAGAATGTGTCATTCGAAAAGAAGTTGGAAAAATTATAAATAATATCTCCTAACTTGGCTTAACTTATGTAATTAATATTTCTAACAGGACTCTTCACTATTTTACATCACCTGAGATGTTGACTGAACAACTATATCTATCAATGAAAATTATATTAAAACATAATTCCGAGAACCTCATTAATATTCTACAACAACGATTTACAAATAATTTAATCTATTATTGTCATCAATTCACTACAGTGGGCTCATGACAGGACCCTGGGGGACAACCAGCGTTATACGATTCGGCATTTATAAAAAGTGCAAGAGGAAGTTATGTGAGAATTTTGACACGCAAAAATATTAATGAGGTTCATTCGATCTATAGTAACTTTTAACAGGGGGACATTAAAAAAAACATACTTTCAGTAATAAAAACTGCTTCACTGCAGGTTGGTTGTAAATGCACTGATTCCGTTATTGGCCATCTCATCCATGATCTCCGTCACGTAAGCAGCCACGTCCACCTCCTCTTTTTGAGCCCGTAAAATAAATGGATCCTGCAGCAGTTGCTTGTATTTTGGCCTTTGGTGCTCAGGTTTGATCAAACTAAAAACGTTGACCGATTAATATGTTAAATTGCAGTGTTTACAAGTTTCTTTCACAGAACTTTTGTTAGTAATGCTAAATAATCATATTTATATAAATAATCAGGGATGGACTCTAACGTTTGACCCACCAGGACAATTTAAATAGGGTGCCAGACTTGTAGACAGGCATCACTACACAAATATTTAAAAAAAAAAAAAAGAAAATCAGTTTTCTTTACATGAAATGGTATGTGTGCCCGGTGAGGCGGGTGACCAGCCCGGTTCTGTGCATAACATGTAATTTACACTGGACCTCCGTGAATATCTAAAAATAGATATCCTTAAAGCAAATCAATACATACCAAGTATTTACAAAATGAACAAATTCAGCTGTAAAACTGTTGGCGTTATGGTTAGTAGTTAGTCGCGGTGGATCCCCATTTACCACCTCGTGGAGCTGATCAAAAACGCTTGACCACTTTTTTATACGGGAAATGTCCTGTTGCAACCTCCATTAACGTTATCCCTAATGACCATACGTCACTTCTGACATCGTAACCTTTTGCAGTCTGTGGATCTATTCTTTCAGGCTGAAAACGATATTAATTTTTTATTGGAAAACTTTTTGATACATTTTACAAATATAATTTTCATTTTAGATCATGTGACAGCATGCAACTAAAAAAATCAATCATTTTCAAAATTTGTACACCAGCTATTTTCTAATAAAATAATTAATAAACAATCTAAAATTGAACTTGATCTAAGAGCGATTACTGTAAAAAAAAACCAATATAGTCCATTTCAATATCATCGCAATTCGAATGGGAATTGTAATTAAAACTTTTTTAACAACCAACTTGAACTACTCACTGCCATGTATGGTCTGCACCCTGCATCTTTAGTCCTAGCAATGGAGTCTACAAGTTGACCAGAAATACCAAAGTCGCATAGCTTAATATTACCACCCTTATCTAATAAAATATTGCTTGGTTTAACATCTCTGTGTATTATTTTCAGTTCTTCTTTCAGATAGTTTAAGGCATTTACTGTCGCCAGAGCGATTTTCCCTAAAATCGGTTCTGGGATCCGCTTTTTCAGTTTTTCGTAGATAAACTTATAAAACTTGTCTAACGAGGTGTCCATCAGTTCCATACATATCCAACAGTCACCCTAAAAAAATACACAAAAATGACGCTGGAGCAGAAGCCTATATTTATTAGGAATGTTAAAGGCAACATTTCTATTTTTGGGATCCACTGGTAAGTTACCGCATTTGGCATCTACATGTGTTTTTGGAATATCAAAATATTTTCAGCAAAACTGCCATAATCTATGTCTTATTCATCAATTTCATCATGTTTTACTTTATCGTGGTTTGTGGTACAAGTTGATTTGTAACTCGGAAACCTTTAGTTTAATTTTGCTCTATTATGCTCACTTAACATATTTATACATGTTTTTTGTGACATGCACAAATATGATTTTAATTTACCTTATTTATACTTTTAGTTTCTGAGAAAATAAAAAAAAAATACAAGAGCCCATTAACTCAGGAACCCCCACCCCTTCTGGCCCGACCCTGCACAACATCAATATTTTTAACACACTACCCTAAGTTATTAGCATGCAAATTTGGACAATAGTCCAATTTGCCCGGACAATTTAAATTGTCTCGCTTCATTTTTTAGCAACTTTAATACTCCTTCCTATTTCTTACCTCCTTGAAAAGTGCCCCATAAAACTGTACAATATATTTACTCTCATTACTCTTCATTATAACATCCAGGTCCATGAGCAGCTGTTTCTGTTCCTTTTCATCTACAGTTGACCTTATCCTCTTCACCGCGACTACCGTACCAGATTTTCGATGTATCATTTTGTTGACCGTACCAAATCCACCTCTACCAATCTCTCCTAAGTCTTGCAAGTCTTCCGAGGTAAAATCGTAACTGGCACCATTGATTTGAAGTTTTCCAACGGAGTTCATAGAAGGGCATGTTTTAAACTTTGTTTCCCTGAAATTATTGAAATATGGGGTTTTAATCTAGCCTAGATGCCGAGACAGCTTTTATCATGCTAGAGCTAAAAATATGACTAGACAATTAGGGGTTCTTCATTGTTAAAAGCGAGTTTTGCACCTAATTATGCAATCGTAATTTTAAATTAACATGCCAAATTTTGTTGCCATTAAAACACATTATATTTTTACACACACATATATTTTGGCATAACAATAAGAAAATAAATAATTAAAAAAACACTGTTTTCTACTTGTTTAATTTTCAATTTATTTTATTAGTTTTACAACAACTTTCATCCTACTCAGACATTTTCAAATAACTAAAAATATACAGAATTATCCTTTAGATATAAAAAATGCATTTGCATATTTTTCGTTCCTTTAAAATGTCCAAATAGGATGAAATAATTTAGAATAAAAATGTATTTTGTTCATTTTTGTGTAAATTAAAAAATAATGGGGTAAGTTTCTTCATCGCCAAAATATGCATCTAAAGATAAATGACAGGCCTGTACAAGTATACTTTATACATTTTAAATCGCAATAAATTATAGTACTCAAGTGTATTGGGAACTAAAATCATGACAGCGCCTATGGCGCTGCGATCAGACGAGTAATGATCAGATGATTCTTGGTTTGTTTACATTTATTTTATTTGCTTTTGTGGGTTCTTTCTTATGTAGAAAAATATAATACTACATTATTTGACCATTGGTAAGTAAATTCAATAAGTTTAACCTATTTTGCACTATTTTTTATTAATTTGTAGGTGGACTTAACCTAAAAATTTCCTTTTAGAAGTTTATATAACTTTTATATTACAGTACTCTGGCTTGAAATGGAAGCATATTGCTGAAGTTAATGCTTTTCCATCAATAATGCTTTCTCTTATACCTTTTTCTAGCTATTTTCTCAACGATACCACAGCTATTGTTGCTATAAACAAACCCCAAGTCTTTTTTGAGAAAATAGTGAACGATTGTCCTATCCACAATTTTTCTTGTGACAATTGCATACACGACAAATCGTATTATGGAATGGTTTCCTCAGCATATTGTGGAATAAACATTGAAGAAATAAAAAAAAACTGTAGAGAAACTGACAAACTATACAAATGTGGTCAAATGAATGTAAACAAACAGCATTAAATTTCGTTAAAGTGCGATTTTTAAACAAGCGAAGTAAAGGCTTACATACGAGATAAATTTATGTTGGGATTAATACATAATTATTTATTTCAATGTATTGAATATTAATTATCTTTTAATTACATGATTACTTTTAATTAGCAGTGTAGTAGTAGACTGAAAAAATATTCCAAACTTGAAAATATTCCAATCTTTTGCAAAACATTTCATGTTCTCCCAAATAATAAATAGAACTTCTTAAAACCACCTGGTGCTTCAAATGAACGGCATCAAGTGTCGAAGCCGAGAACAATAATATAGAGAATCGAGTACGCCTATACCACCACCATAAGAAACCCACCATAGCAAACTAAAGAAACACGCTAAATTCCACTATGCAGGTGCATGCTGCACACATTGTGATGTTTTAAGTTTTGAGAATTAAGATAATCATCATCGAGCTTCCCTGTCGAGTAAAGTAGTAATGGCAATGGCAAGGCCATATGCCGAATCCGATATCCGAATGGTATAGTATAGTATCCGAACCATCATATCGAAACCTGAAATTACTGATCTGATAAAAGCACTTTAGTATTCGAGTACTTGACTCTAAAGTTCTTGAGTACACCAAGTATAGATTCTTGCATTCGAATACTACCATCACTAGTGCATTGTAATGTTTTCAAGAATGCCACTGTCTTAAACCCCAAATATCTGAATGAATAATTTTTTTTACATTATCCTTTAAGATATACACTTAAAATAGATATTTTTAATAGATAAAACTCATTTTTTTATTAATCTTTAATTTGGAAGCCATATTTTTTAAAGCAAAGCACACATTATACCGTTTTTTAAAAAGATTAAGAATATAATATATAACAAACCTTTTTTTTAAACAACTGTAATTATCTTTCATATTCAATCTAGTATTAAAATAAATGATAAATCTTATGTAATAGAAAAATTTTTAGACCGGCTTATTAATGGTTGGAAAAAGTTTTGTTGGGTAAAGACCCTTGTTACTTTACTTTTAAAAAACAATGTCATATATATTATATATATTTTTAAACTGTAAATTTTTAATTATGTCCGATTCGCAAATGTTTTTAAAACATTTTTCCAGGAGAGTATTACTTGGCCCCAAAATTTGCTAAATAAACTGGGTGCCGGATGATAATTCTAAACAGCTCACTTGATTTAATGGCATAATTTTTGAGACAATAAAACAAAGGTTATAATATAATCTAAAGCAAATATAGAAATATAGTTGAAAACCAAAGTTTTCATCATCAGTTCATCAGTGATTAAAAACAATTTCATTAAAAGGTTGGTCATTCGCCCCCATCTGCTTTGGTTGATGTTCAATTATTTCATAAAGCCAAGAGCCATTTACAACGATCATCTTATACAATAAATTGTATGCCCATTTTTTGCATTATTATAACAAACAGTGTTAAACAAAAAATTGCAGAAATTTCTGAGCGAGAATACCTCATGCAATGAATACAAAAAAAAATAACAAAAACAATTATAGAATTCTTCAAATTATTACCTTGTTTTGGTTCTTTCAACGGGTACGGAACTGTGAATATTAAAAACAAAAGAATGATGACATCATTATAATAAACAAATGATTTATTTGATATTTACAGCAGTTTGAGATAATAAAAAATTTAAAATTCTCACCGTGAAAATATTGCTGGCTCTTTACTTTTAGTTACTGGGGGAAGTGTCATCTTAGGTCGATTTAAAGCTGTGGCAACTCCTATTTTATCAGTCGGTTGACTAGGTAATGGACGAAAAACAAAAGGTGCAGGACTGCTTGCTTGAGAAAACTCTATCCTCATTAGATCAGGCCTGCGAACTAAACAGCATTTTATTAGTAATAACTACAAAACAACATACATTTCTTCAGCGCAAATTGTACAAAATTCTGGTGTTTAAACGATGAGCAAGAATGAATTGCTTTATTAGATAACATATAAACAAATGTAAACAAGTCATTTTTGGCTAGAAGCCTCATGTGAAAACTAAAACCCACATTAACTAGCAGGCTCGATAAATAAATAAACGAAAAGCAAAAAAAAACAAATACCTTGATTAGACTGATTGCCTATTTGATCTGCCATTTTGCCGAAATTTCGCCAAGAATTTATGAATGTTATTTAGGTAAAATAAAATTGCAGCACTAAATAAACTGTTGGTAAATAAACATAACAAGTTTATTTTGCCATCAGAAATTGTTAAAATCGGTAAACATTTTCACTTGCTATTATTTTCCCAAATAAATAGTGTGAAAAATCACTAACACACACATAAGAAAACACTGAAATTTTGACATTGTGCGCATGCTTCAAAAATGGCGACGATTAAAACGCTATTTGATGTATGTAAAATTTTTAAAACAAAAACACCGTTAATCAGGTAAGAACAAGTTAAATTAAAACAAATACCAAATTTTCATTAATTTTTGGAATGATCATTGAAGCCCATGGAGCAATTGTTCATTTTCACAGGTTTTTCTTATCTAACCACAAAATTAACTGTCAAAATTTTAGCATACTCGACGTACGTCATACGGATAACAAAAAAATCAGTGCTCAAAAAAAATGTTTTTTGTTGATATTCCAGTGATTACAAAAATATTATTTTTAGTGTGTTTATGCAACAAAATGGAATGTCTCAATACCCATCTTTTTATATTCAACCAGTTTACAAAAAAAGAAATGCAGGAAGATTTAATTAAAAGTGGCGAAGCTCAAAAGTTAGTGCATTTTCCTACCAGAGCAGCATTAAATGATCAAACCAGTTCACCAACTCAAGATGCCTTGATCAAGTGAGTAATGAAAAAGTAATGTAAGTTCTGATCTAAAGTTTTTTTTGTAGTTTGTTTATTAATTATTGCATGAGAGATGGGAACAAAATATTAGCAAGAAGTGTAATAGAACAAACATTTGAAAATATAAAAAGATTACAATTAGAAAAAATATCACAAATGCAAGAGTGAGGAAGAAAAGAGTAAAATTGAAATAAACCCTAAAGTAATATTTTACAGTGCAGTTGAAAATTGTAAACCAGTTATGCATTTGACACCAATTAAAAGAGGAGGAGTCAGATATCAGGTAAAAATAACAAAGGGTATAAGTTATTAACAGTAATTATTGTTTCCTAAGGTTCCAGTTCCAATTACCGACAAAAAAGCTCAGTTCCTTTCCATGAAATGGTTGATTGCTGCAGGGAAAGAAAAGGATAGGAATGCACGATTTAACTTGCAGTTAGCTAAGGAATTGATAGATGCTGCAAATAACACAGGGAGAGTGGTGAAAAAAAAAACAGGATTTGCATAAACAGTGTGAAGCAAATAGAGCTTATGCCCATTATAGATGGAGTTAATTTTTATTTTTATTTTGTAAATAATAAATTTTTAAATTCAGTCCATAAATATACAGTTTTTATTATTTACCTATAATTATTCATAATCATTACAAAATATTTTTAATTTTTTCCTTGTCTAATATAATTCCATATCTTAAACTAAATTTCAGAGTTTCGTTTGTAGAAAATCTTCGAAATGTCAGAAATAATCCATTTAAAGGTGTAACGGGTAGTTCATCGATCGGAACTATGTCATTAGCTGGTATTATTATATCTTTCCTGGAACCCCAAAAATCGACGTACGATACTTTGGCTGTATGATTCTCTTCATCATAATAAATAAAACCAATAAATTTGGTAGTTAAATACCCTAAGCCATATAATGTTAAGCAACCAGACGTACCTAAAAAATATTTTGTATACTTTTACTGGTTTTCTTTGGTTGTATAACAATAATGTATAAAATACATATAGTTCCAAATGAAGATGTAGCTAATATATACATAAATGGTAAATTAATGTGCTAGTCCTCTCCTAGGCAGGGAGATCGTAGTTTACAAAAATATTTAAAAAAGGAGCAAGTTTTGTTAAATTTTCAAACACGAACGTTGGAAATAAAGAAAAATGTGAAGAAATGAGAGCTACCGTTTTTAGGCTCACCAGTTGGCGTCACTGGCGAGTAAGGTAGCTGTCAAAAGTTATTGTTAGGCGCGAAACAAGTTTATAGAGTTTTATTATAATTATTTCGTACACCAGTAAATAAAAAAACGTGTTAATTATGCCTCAATGTTGTGCAGTTGCATTTTGTTTTGAAACAAAAGGCGTGTATATGTTTCCAAGGGACAAAAACTCGCCTAAAACAGTAGTTGGAAGCGATTCGCAGGGATAACTTTACTTCTTCGAAACATTGGCGTGTTTGTAAGAAACATTTTAATCCTGACGATTATGTGTTACCAAAGGAGCCTACTACAGAAAATTGTAAGTAATAATCATGCATATTGTTTTCATCATGCTCATGCTTGATATAACCTAACTTTAATGACATAAGACCTCTGAATTAGCTGTTCTTTAGGCCCGTTCCTCTACTCGTACCGTATATTTCCCATATTTCATCAGAAGTATCACAATATTTATAAAAATCACAAAAAACCCGCGTTGGAAAGCCATAATAAATATTAACGTTCAGTAACATTTGAAATTTCTGTACCTACCCTACACTAGCGGCTCTCGTTGTGAATTCAAGCGCGGTAGCCTTCATTATTCGCAAATGTGTAGTAATTTCAAATATTTAGTGCAATGCAAGTTTAAAAAATACTACTTACCAAGTGCAGCTGCGAACTCTGCTAGGTCACTAGATGCATAATCTAGATAATTCAAAATTACGGTTGCAGGTACACTGGTTACAGTGAGGACCGTCTGATATATTTTTAATCGATTTATCAAAGAAAATTGCCGTATATAGGGAAATTTATATACTGGCACAAAATTTTCTGTTCTGTTTTCATTTTGTTTGCAATTATTAGCAAATAAGCTAATGCATCTTAAACTTCTTATAATGCTCGTAGACCGCTGTGTTATATGCCTAGTAATATTCATTACACACCTGAAAAATAATACTTGAATTAAACCAAGCAATTAATTACTAGGACTTCCTTCGTCCATCTTTTATACAACAATCAACTTTTAAGAAACAGACTATACATTAAATTAAAGATCATTAGCCCCGTTCCTCAAGAAAGCGTTTATTCGTACTGGCACACAGACCCTTGAGCTGAAATTTAGCTCTGTAATTGGTTGGGAGAGTTGTCTGTGTGTGCCAGTCTGATTAAACGCTGGTTTGGGGAACGGCATTTAACTTTGCAAATTGCTGCTTGTTCACCAAACCGGTAGTGTTAATAAAGTATAAACACAAACGCATTGATAAATATATGTGTGCCAAAATCTCGTGTTATTCGTTTTCTGTACGCTTTTGGCATACACATATTAACGTATTATGACTAATAAAATTAAATTAAAAGAATCGTAAGTACCTTTTTTTTTTCCAGTAATTTTTTCGTAGAAATCTTATATTTTCCTGGTTAGCGGTTGAGGTTAAGTTAAAAACGTGTTCTTCTCTCGTACAATAGACGTGCGTTATAATAAGTTTTCCTAAAGTTATAGTGCGATTCTATTAAGTTGCAACTTTTATTTTCCAGATTCGATGTGGAATCAAAACACGGAGCATTTTACACAGGAGGCAACGTAGAATGGCTTGAAGATACGCTTTATTGTCAAACAAACTCAAACATTTCTTTGTTGAACGTAGAAAATGGTCTTGTTGAAAAAACTGTTGGTCAAGAAAATTCCGAGGATGCAGACTTTATTCAAACATTTACTACAGATGGACAACGGATAATATCTTCACATAAAAGTGGATTATTAAAAATGTGGAATGAAAGTGGGGAAATTGAGAAGATGTGGAAATATATCCACAAGGGACCGATCGCTAAACTGGCGTTAAATGAAAACAAGTTAGCTAGTGGTGGTTCTGATGGTATTGTAAGAATATGGGATCTGCAGTTTCAGTCTTGCCTTTTGAGTCTCAGAGGTTGTCAAGGAGTTATAAACGTTGTGGTATTTGATCCAGTTAGAAATCTAATTTTTGTATCAGGTGATGATGGAAAAATCAACTGCTTTGATCTAGAAAATGGAAATTTAACTTTTATTTATGACGCACACTTCAGCAAAGTCACGTCGGTTGTTTTTTGTCATGATAGTAAGCACTTTGTTAGTTCAGGGCGTGACAAAGTTATAATTTTGTGGGAGTTAAACACAACCACAGCGCTGCGTACTATACCTACATACGAAGCTGTAGAGGTGATAGTTAGTTTGCCCAGCAAATTCAAGTTACCAGGATTCAAAGCTGATCCCGAAAGCGTTTATGTAGCATCTGCTGGGGAAAAAGGAATTGTAAAAGTGTGGGATGTCAGAAAAGCTAAAGAAGTATTTGTACAAAGTAACTCTTTTGTTTCGCCATCATCCGAAGAGGGTGGTTTAGCTATTACAAACTTATTATTCAATAAAAAATCAAAGGCTTTAGCTGTTGTAAGCACAGAACACAACCTCATTATTCACCATTTAAAGTCATTTGCTTGCCTGAAGCAATTTATTGGATTTTCAGATGAAATTTTGGATGTTAGTTTTGTCGGCAAAAATGACACATTCTTAGCTGTAGCCACAAATTCAAATGACATTAAACTGTACGATAATGCCACGATGAACTGCCAGCTATTGAAAGGTCACACAGATCTGGTTCTTTCTTTAAATACAAGTAAGACGAACGCTGACTTGCTCTTGTCTTCAGGGAAAGACAATACAATTCGTCTGTGGCTCCTTGAAGGCAGTACGATGAGCTGTATTGGTATTGGCATGCGACACACTGGATCTGTAGGTTCTGTATCCTTTAGCCAAACCAGCACAAACTTTGCCGTGTCTGTTAGTCAGGACACTTGCTTAAAACTATGGGAAATCCCTTCTAACCGAGAAAAAAATGCTAGTTTAAATTGTAATTTCACAGAAGTAGCACATCAGAAAGATATAAACTGCGTTACTGTATCACCTAATGATAAAATTATTGCCACGGCTTCACAAGATAAGACAGCGAAGCTTTGGACTGATTCGCTAACGTTAGTAGGCATTCTACGAGGTCACAAACGTGGTGTGTGGTCCATACGCTTCTCTCCCATCGATCAGGTTGTCGTTACATCTTCAGCTGACTGTACTGTAAAGTTGTGGTCAGTAGCCGACTTAAATTGTCTTAAAACACTTGAAGGGCATGAGTCTAGTGTTTTAAAAGCAGAATTTCTGTCTGTGGGTATGCAGATTTTAAGTGCAGGGGCAGACGGGCTCTTAAAGCTTTTCTCTATAAAAAGTTCAGAGTGTGTTAGTACGTTAGACCAACATGAAGCCAGAATTTGGGCTTTAGCTATTAAGAGAGATGAATCAGGAATTGTTACAGGTGGTAGTGACTCGGTTTTAATTAAATGGAAGGATATGACAGAAGAACTTAAAATGAAACGGCAGAAAGAAGCAGAAGAATTAGCGTTGCAAGAACAAAAACTAAGCAACTATATTCACAATGATGAGCTGCTCAAAGCTCTAAAATTAGCTTTAAAATTGGATCGTCCTGTGCAGGTATTGAGGATTATTCAGGGAGTGATTAAAAAGGGAGATACAGGCCTAGCTGACACTATTAGAGCTTTGCGTAATGATCAAAAGGAAAGTTTGTTAAAATGTGCAACAAATTGGAATATGAACAGTAAAAATTGTCAGCCTGCTCAGTTGGTATTGAATATTTTGTTAAACGAATTACAGACTGGTGAATTTAGGCCTGTAGGACTAAGTTCTTCCATTGAAGGCGCCTTACCGTACACAGAAAGACATTTTAAAAGGTTGACGCAATTGTTGCAGGATTTGCAATTTATTAATTATACCGTTAACTGTATGCAGCCTCATGCTAAAAGTGTAGATTAAGTTGTTATTGGTTTTTAAGTTTTTATTTAATATATGAATAATCGTTAAACAGTGTCTTTTTAATAAATTGTACTTTTGTAACAGAATACCTGTTATAAGTAGCCTAAAAGTATTAGTTTAAAAAGAAATATCAATGCAAGAAATACATTGCTGTTTGTAGTAAGAACAGTGTAAATATTTCATAAATAAGGAGCATTTTGAAAAACTGAAAATGTGATTAAAAAAAATATTTTTATACAAGTCATATTAGATGTATTTTTTCAAACCAAGTAAACTGAAAATAGTGACTGTAATGAGCCTTATTGCAAAATGCAATAAAGCTCAGTAATATCAGTTAATTTAATTCACCATCAGTTCGAAAAAATGAGCGACGCATAAATATACCTATTGTCAACTCAGTAAGTTATGTATACAAATCTGCAATTAGCCGTATTATGGGTTGCCTAAGTGACGAGCAGTAGAGTGTAATAAAATGACCGCAACGACTTCAGTTTCAGTTGTTGCAATAATTATTAAAGTTGGCTTTGAAATTTTTTAAAATTGACTCGAAACAAAACTGCATGACAGACTTTTATATGCTTTGTGGTAGCGATAGTTGCTGAGCGTGTTATTTAATTATTATAGTGCTGTGATTATACGTATTTTTTGATTCTATAGGTACAAATACACATAATATAATTTAATGTTTCTCAATCTTTGTATGAGGCAAGGTCTCTAGTGGGATAATGTATTTAAAAATTTGGCAAAGTGGGAAACCATTCCGGTATGAGCATGACCACAGTTTAAATTATTTTTTACTGTGTATAGGTTTCAAATGTATTGCAATGATCGATTTTAACGACGAAGTATTTGGAAAAGATTTCTGCTCTGATTTTAAACGAAGTCACATCAATATGTTATCAAAGTAACATTTTATTTTCTTGCAAATATTTATATATGGTGTCTGAAAATTCGCTTCTGTGCGCCTCATGGTAGATTATATCAACTCAAATATGACAAAATTCAAAGCAGGTATACTAAAATTTACTAACGAATTTACGGTTAGGTAGGTTCTTACAATTAATATTAATTATATTAATTTAAAATTTAGATAAATAAATGTTCCAGAAATTCCATTTCGCTCTATTCATTTATGCAATCGTTGAATAAAGTTATTTGCTATTGTGTTAAGGGTTTTCTAGGAATTTTTTTGTATTCCCAGCTAACATATTCTACAAGTATTGTTAAAGAAGTTTTTTGAGAGTTAAAACTTCCTTTGCGACTCTTGTGTGGGGATTATTCCGTTAGATTTGTGAATGTAAGCCATAAAACAACTCTTAGATAATATGACCTCCAGAAGCAACTGTTAATTTCTAAAATAATGGTATTATATCACTACATTTAAGTACTTTCTAAAAGATTGAATAATACCTCTTATAAACTTCACAAAGAATACATTTTTTATTATATACGTTTACATATGTAGTTCTTATATCTATCTATTTTAGAATTCTCCAGAACATTGGTAACCTCGCATGGGTTGCTCCATAAATTCGGACAATAATGCCATCTTCGTCATTTACTTATGTAAAATAAACCGTGTTCTTCGGATATCTCCAGAGCCAAAAGTCGATTGGTTTAAGGTCAGTTGACCGAGTTGGTCTAAGTACCGGTCGACCGCGTCCAATTCATCTACACGAAAACTTCAACTTAATATCTTGGAAAGATAAAACGGACACGTACAAGGTGAGATAAACTTCCGACTCCCCAGGCCTCCTTATCAGAAACTGTTGAGGATATTTAAGAAATTCAAAATACGCTGATTAAATACTTACCTATGCTATTATTTTTTATCAAAAAGAAAGATTTTTCAAAACGGTGCTTTTACCCTTTTTTCTGTTCTCCCTTTGAAAGATTATATTTTAGCTATTAAACACTGTTAGTAGCATTTTTCCGTCTTTATTCGCTTGGAAGTTGACGTTTATTTATTTCGAAAAATTAAATGCTTGGAATTTTTGTCAGAACAGGAAATGAAAGAATATAAAATAAATCATAAAAGCTTAGCAAAAATTAGTTTTACTAAAGAATCAAAACAATAAAATTTAATACAATTATAACAAGTATATGGGCATACATACATTTATAACATGTAATATGACGATTATTTACATCAAACAATAATTACAGGCATTTCAGATTTCATTTAAGTATTTGTAACTTTTTTAATGTGTCACCATCTCATTAATTCGCATTTCCACTGGATATTCGTCTTTAATTTTTCAAGATCTGCCTACCTGCGATGATATACCAGAGTACCCCAAAAGAAGTCCATTGGTATGAATGCGATCGTGGTGGCCACCATGCGTTCCAATCAGCTTCCGCAGATAAATCGCTCAATTTTATCTTTCCGCATATATCATTTCTTTATAGCAATGCTGCTAATTTTGCCACTTTTACTCAACAGCCACCACTGGCGGTTCTCCTATAGGGTCATTTGATCAATGACCTCCCACATACAAATAAAAAAATAGAGCTACTCATTTTCTGAAGTTTAAAAATATATAATATATATATTTTTAATATTCTTAAAAAATATATTAAAGTTTCTAGTTCACTCTATACACAATACTATTCAAATATCTAGATCGCAGGATTTCGTATCCCCTCCGAGCACCGAGCTCTACACTCATATTCATTACATTATTCATTTATAGAATTTAAAAATCTTGGGTCAATCCGCAACGTGTCCTCAAATCTAGTTACGGACCGAATTTACAACGAATTAAAGTGAAATAGACTTATGCGCGAATCGTCAGAAAGCAAAAAAACAGAAACTACTGGCGGGGACAATGTCCCTGACAAATTTTACGGAAAAGGTAACGCACGAAGTTTAGTAGAGCAGTCCAGTCTTAATGCTGACTAGGTATGCGTTGGTCGGTAAATTCTCTCGCGTTGTTTTTAATGTTTTTATTTGTGAACATTTTATTAGTAAATCTCTACTTGTCGTGAAATTAAGTAAAACAGTGTGTTTGGTGTTTACTATTAAATATGAGTGTTGTACAAAATATATTAAAACTGAAAGATGGACATAAGTTGGGTTATGAAGACCGAGTGAAATTCAAAGGTGGTGGCCGTCCAAAACCTAATATGACGATAAAGCAAACATCTCTTGATAAGAAAAAAATAAGTTAATAGGTATTTTTAATTAAAAAAAAGTTATCCTTCAGCAAATTTTATTGATTGTTACGCTCATCAACTAAATTTAATTTTACAAAAAGCATCAAGTCAGGATAAAAGCATAAACATTTTTTTTGCTAATTTAGATAGCTTTTCTTCATTCTTTGGAAAATCACCAAAAAGAACAGCCGTGTTAGATAATGTTGTTAAGGTGAGATTACCTAAAGCGGCTCCAACACGATGGAATTTTAATACAAAGTGCATAGAGACTGTTTATACCTATCGAACAGAATTATTAGATTGTTTAGAAAAAAATCATTGATAATGAATCAGAAAACAACACTCTAAACCAAGCTATTGGTTTAAAAAACTACTTACAAAATGAACATTTTCTTTACTGGTTAAATTTTTTTCATTTAGTTATGCCTCATTGTGATCTATTGTTCAATCAATTACAAAAATGTAATATCGATGTCATAACAGTAAATAAGTGTATTGACGTTTTAAGTAGTAAAATTGAACACATCGGAAATAAAATTTTGAATAACTATTTGAAGGAGACATCCATGCAGTCTGCCTAGAGATGTAAAACAAAAGAATCAAAAAGGAGAATTTTATTAGAAGTTTGTGATATAATTACATCTGAGATCAAAAACAGGTTTGGCTTCAGTAATCATTTAGCAGTGTCTCAGTTATTTCACGCAGATCGATTTAAAGATTATAAAAAAAGCTTTCCTCAAGATATGTTTAAATTAGTTAAAACGGAGTATCCAGTCATAAATCATTTGAAACTTAAAACTGAATTAGAAGTATTATATAGCTGAGAAGATTTTTCCAATAGTGAAGGTGCAGTTGCTTTGTTACAGCTTTTTATTAACAATAATTTGTGCAATACTTTTTCTGAAAGTGTCAAACTGTTAAAAATCTTGTGTACTCTCCCTATGACTACCGTCGAAAGTGAACGTTATTTTTCCACCTTAAAAAGAATAAAGACATTTTTAAGAAATACCATGGGTCAGGAAAGGTTATCTTCTTTAGCTATGCTTACCATAGAAAGGGCATTAATAAAGAAGATAAAAGACTTTAATGAAAAAGTAATTGACCACTTTGCATCTCAAGAAGACCGGAGGATCGACTTGGAATTTAAATCACTTTAAAAGGTAGGTAATTCAGTAAACTTTTCTAATTGACCTCTCTATCTCTTGACCCACGAACCGCCACGATAGCCACAATTAATAACAACAACAACATAGAAATTTCATGGATATTAATTTTTTCTTCGAGCACGTAATAAACGATACCAACATTTATTTTAAAGGAGTCATACCTCGAACCATCCTACAAATTTTATCGAAATAAACTGAAAATAGAAAAATATTATAAACATTATTTACTCGCAAAAATATAATCTTTCAAATGGAGAACAGAAGAAAGGGTGTTTCTAAGAAAAAAAATTATCAGCAGCGTTGCATCGTTTTGAAAAATCTTTCATTTTAATAAAAAATAGTAGGGTATGTATCAGCGCATTTTGAATTTTTTAAATATCGTTTTTTGAGAAAAGGCCTCGGGCGCTGAGTTTAGCTCACCCTGTACAAGAAATAAACAAATTTCTCTCAGATTTTCCTTATGAATATGCCACGCCAGTGGGGAAACTCTTGATTTAAGAGATTCCTCAAACCGTCCGTCACTTCCACGAAATATTTTCACAATAAAAATATTCTCCGGTAATAAAATTCCACTGAAAAATTGTTTTGTTCTGTTACTGGAAATTCTTTGGTTCAGAATGAATTCGCAGCCGTGTGCGATTAAAGCACTACCTAGCCTATTGTGTTGATCACATTTAAACAGCACGAAAGGGATGCTCGATTCCAGGTGGTTGGTGTTTTTTATTCATTAATAACTGTCTAATATAATACTGAAACAAATAAATATTAGAAAAGTGATACTCAGTATCTTTTGGAAGTTGTTTGCATAATGAATAATAAACTGTGTTGGTGTATATTGTGGCTATTCATAGTCTTAAAGAAGAAAAACGTTAAACGTATATAAATAAAGTATAAAATTAATATCAGATCGGCGGAGTTTTCTTAATAGAACAACTAATTTCTGTAGGGATGCCCAAAAATGATATCCGGATTCGAGCGCACCACGCTCTTTACTAATTTACTAAAAAGAAAGACAAATCCGTATTTATCTTAATTATATATACAGGGTGTCTCATCAGGAACTGATATAAGGAAAAGTACGCACCAGAAAATTTTGAAAATTCAGAGAATTACTAACGGCAGTGTGGTCAATCCAACTAAAATAATTACAGCATCTGGCACTTCCGGTTATATCTAAAGTCGATACCAACTTGCTTATTATAAATGGAACACCCTATATATTTTAGGGTTTTCGAAAAGACCATATAATTCTGAGTCAAAAACATACCCTATGCCTAAACCCAGATGTTTCAGAGATATTTGACATTTAAAAAAAATTTGACAGGTGCAATGGTTTACAATAACCTTTATAACTTTCTTCGTGTAAAAGATACTCATTTGCTTTTTGGCATGCAGAAAGATCATAAGGTGAACTACGTTCTATAGTTTAAAGAAATTCAATAATAGTATAACAAGTGTTCCATTTTAGACGTTACATTTTGTAAACTTCAAACCGCTAAAACTTGCTTAAGTCAAATAGAACACCCTGTATTTTTTTCATCAAGTTATGTATAATTAAATTCCTTTTTTTTTTCTAATATAAGCATTGTGGGGGTTTAAGTTATAACTTTTTGAAATATTTGCGATTTTCTTAGAAATTCAAGAATTTTTAGTAAAAAATTTATCAAATTAGCCATGATTAGAAACAATCAGTAATGTCAGTCATTCTCTTACGTCAAAAAATGTCACCGCGTTTAATTTACACCCACGAAGACTTTTTGAATGTTTATTATTTATGGAGAATGTGATAAAGTAATATCAAGAAGTTGTAGTACATTTGTTACTAGATATCCACAAAAACGGAAAATAACACTAAACACTGTAACATGCCTATTAATTGATTTGAAGATACTTTTCATAAACTAAAATAGCTAAGATAAAATCAACTAGAAACATGATTCCATTTTAATTTAATAATTGTTCAAAATTCCGCCATCGAACCTCCACACATTTTTCGCACCTTCGGATTAGTTCTTCATGGGTAGCTCTTCCAATTGAATCCTGTGATAAGTTTTGAAATGCATTTCTTACTCTCTGCATACAATCTTCAATAGTTGTTAATGGGCTCTCATAAACTTTATTTTTAATAATTCCCCAAATAAAATAATCTAAAATTGATAAATCGGGCGAGCGAGGAGGCCATAGGACAGGTCCATTAATGACGATCCCTTGATCGTAAAAAAGTTTCTTGTAAAACATTATTTATCAAATACGCGTTATGTGGGGGAGCACCGTCATGCTAGTAAAAAATGTTTCTATATTCGAAGAGAGGTAAATTTTCTAATAGTTATTCAAATTTTGTAAAATATTTAGATCTTTCACCTAAAAAAATAAAAAAAAATAAAATAATTAACTATACATATTAGCAGAAGAATAAATTTTTATAACTTCCTGATAAAATTCCAATGCCACCACTCTATCGTTTCTTATGGCACAGTAAACATTAAACTGCCAACTTTCTTGAAAATTTCGCTCCTTGAACACATGAGGATTCGAGTCACTCCAATAATGCGAATTGTGTGGATTAAATAGGCCATTTTTGGTAAATTTAGCTTCATCTCACCATATATTTCCCAAATAAGAATCGTTCCCTACAGACCTTATTAGAATAAATTCACAAACATTTTCTCATCTTAGGAAATCTGTTTCTTTTAATCGTTGAAACATTTGGAACGAAAACGGATGAAATTTATGTTTAATTAAGATCCAGTGAACTGAATCCTTGGATAGTTCCGATTCCAGAGCAGCATGTTTTAATGACATCATTGGAAATGCATGAAAATATCCCAGAATTGTTATTTCTACGTTCTCGTCATCAACAATAGGCTTTTGAATTCTTACCTTGACAGAGCCATGGTTTTTAAGATTATCCAGTATGTGTTTTACAGTATTTGGTGTGGATATCAAATAGCAAATGTACTACAAGTTCTTGGTATTACTTTATCACATTCCCCATAAATAATAAAAAAATTCAAAAAGTCTTCGTAGGTGTAATTTAAATGCGGTGGCATTTTTTGCCATAAAAGAATGACTGACATTACTGATTGTTTCTAATCATGGCTAATTTGATAAAATTTTTACTAAAAATTCTTGAATTTTTAAGAAAATCGCAAATATTTAATAAATGTTGTAACTTTAACCCCCACAATGCTTATATATATATGAAAAAAAGGAATTTAATTATACATAACTTGATGTAAAAAAAATACAGGGTATTCCATTTGACTTAAGCAAGTTTTCGCGGTTTGAAGTATATAAAATGTAACGTTAAAAATGGAACACTTGGTATACTATTATTAAATTTTTTAAAACTGTAGAGCGTATCGTAGCCTTATGGTCTTTCTGTATGCCAAGAAGCAAATGAGTATTTTTACACGAAGAAAGTTATAAGGGTTATTGTAAGCCATTACAGCTATCAAAAATTTTCTTAAATGTCAAATATCTCTGAAACGCCTGGGATTAGGCACACGATATCGCATGTTATTGATTCAGAATTTTATGCTCTTTTCGAAAACTCTAAAATATATAGGTATAACGGTATAACCGGAATTGCCAGATACTTGTAATTACTTTAGTTGGATTGACCACACTGCCATTAGTAATTTCCTACATTTTCAAAATTTCATGGTGCGTACATTTCCCTATATGGATCGATGCAGTTCCTGGTGAGACACCCTGTTTATAATCACTTTCCGGTTATGTTACGCAAATAACTATTTAAACCTTCATCTATTTCCATTGATATTCAAGTAATATTATATTTCCTAATTTACGCATTTTAACTGAAAAATCACGAATTTGTTTTAATTACAAGTAATTTCTTTACAAAAAATAAAAAAAAAACTATAAACAGGTAAACAATTAGTGAAATTTTAATAAATCCGAAACCATTAAAATATAATACATTTTCTCTCAAAACACCGCGTTGCGTCTTGTATGTGATCAATTGATTTGTTATTTGTATTTATAACGAAGTACAAAAAATCAAAAAAAATGTAAGGCAGCTATAGTTTTTTTTTGATTAATTGCGGCACTAACCAAGTTACATTTTCATACTAAATTCAAATCTGGGCACTGCAGGGCATTTTTCGTAACTCAACTTGAAATATTGTATACTGTGCATAATTAAACCAATTTACACTGAACATTTCAATAACCTTTTCGTATTAATAAAAATGGCAAACTCATGAAATAATTGTTCCTAAATAAAGAATTTACCTTGAATTATAATCTCCGTGTATAATTCAATAAAATGCTTTAATTTAAACGCGATACCTTGATATAAATACACACAATTTACACAACATTTTTAACACAAACTTTGCGGACACTATAACTGAACACTTCAACTACCTTCAAGTAAGTTAAGGAGTACAGACCTGGAATAAGATTTCTCGCCCCATAAAGAGAGATTATTAACACCATCTTATGTACACTTGATTTAAAAAAAAACTGGTACAACTCTTGTAATCGAAAATCTTAATAGTTTAGTTGTGTGCATATGTCTGTAAATAGGGCTGGCCAGGCATGTCGACAGGGGGGTGGAGAAGAGGTGATTTACCCCGGACCTGGGTTTTTTGGAGGAGATCGGTTTTCTTTGTGTTTTTAAACTTATTAAACCTTTCTCTTTTATTTTATTCAAATGGAATTTTAAAAAATAATTAGAAAATAACTTTTTCAAAACATTTTCAAGCCTGCCATATTATTGTTTAAAAAAATAATATTTGTTACGGATAATTCTACTAATGGTTGTAATTAAAATACTAACTGAATAATGATAATTCTATTTTTAAAATAAGAACACAAAAATATCACTTGACATTTAAAAAAATGTAAACAATGCCAACTAAACATAAAAATACAATAAAAAAATAAAATAAATGAACTTCATTTACGTAATACAGAATTAACTAATATTTTGACATTGCTCCATTAGCGTCTAAAACTGCTTGAAGTCTTGCAGGCATGGACAAAAACTTGTCGCAAGGTTAACTTCTTGCGACAAGTTCTCCCAAGCGTCTTCAATTATCCCTTCCAATTATTGAGCATTATTTGGACGGTTATTTAATTTTCCTATATGTTTCACCATTAGTCCCCATACATTTTCAATTGGATTTAAATCCGGACTTTTAGATGGCCACGGTAACAACTCTATGTTTTTATTAAGAAACCATTGCCTGATACGATGGGCCGTATGTATGTAGCAGTTGTCTTATTGGAAAATAAAATTATTTTCCGGAAACACCTCTATTACTGACAGCAACATAATATTGTCTAATATTTCAATATATTTAATGGAATTGAGATGACCACCACTGTTCCAACACACACCTAACCCATTTAGGCTCATCCAAGCCCAAACATTGACTGAAAACCTTCCTGATATTTGTAGATCGAAAGTATATTTTTCGTCGTATCTAGTGGAAGGAGGCCTATATACGCGAACATGTCCATCGTTACAGGATTTAAAAACCTTTTCGTCAGAAAAGACAACTTGTCCCCAGAAGTTTTCATCATTGATTATATAGTTGAGTGCAAAAATAATCCTATCCTGCTTCTTTTCTTCTGAAAGTTTATATTTTTTAGCCGCTGAACAACTCTTCAAGTCGCTTTGTAGTTTTATTCTTCTGCAAGCAGTAGATACCGAAGCAGGGACATTTGTCCCTGAAATTGCATTTACTGCAGTCTGAAAAGGGTTTTCTATTAGGTAATTTATAAGATTTTCATCTTCTTGATTATTGCTCTTTCTGGGCCTACCGGAACCAACTTTACGGGATACCGTTTGGTTGGTTTCCCATTGTTTTTTAACACTCATTATCGTGGTTTTACTCACACTGTATTCAGCAGCAAGTCTTCTTATGGACCAACCATCTTCAATTTTAGAAACAATTCGAAATTTTTGAATATCTGTTAGATGTCGAACCATTTCTAATAATGACGGCAGTGATTAACGTCAAAGTGACATTTGTAAGATTATTAATAATCAATCAAAGAACGAATGATTTACATAGCTAAAAGAAAGTGTCCCAGTTTTTATTGAAATCAACAGTACCTGCTTTAGGCAGTTTTTTGAAACTGTCAAATTTCGTATTATGATTGCATTTTCAAACTTTAGTCCCACTGTGCGCTGTCGTTACCTTTTTATTTTGACAGCGCCAAAGTTTACAGAATTGCTGCAATCTTTGACAGCGATGTGCTGTTGCAGGCGGCGCGATACAATAGTCAAATTACTTTACTTACATTATTACTTTTTGAAACTGTGAATATTTGCCGCGTGTGCCACGTTACCACCGGTGTGCTATGCACCCCTTGCTTCCCCGGGTAGGGACGGGCCTGTCGAGGAATTGTCCCTCCGATTTTCGACACGATAGTTGGATACAATTGGAAGAGTTGTAAGAGAATGGTTAAAATTGTCCACAGCGTTGGATTGGTCGTTTAGGAGTAAATGATATGCATCATGAAATTATTAATGGCGTTGGATCAGTGGTCAGGCCACGCAGGTCACCGGATCTCAACTCACTAGACTTTTATATTTAGGTATATTTAAAAGAGAGCAGGGTTATAAAGAAGGGTTTATGCTATTCTGGTGTTAAAGAGAGGAATTAGTTTTAAGGACTGAGCAAACTTGTAATGAGATGAGGCAAAATCCAAATAAAAACACTGCCGCGGTTAATTCATTGAATCGACAACGTCAAGAATGTATTGAGGTAGGTGGATTACAGTTTGAACATTTTTTTTTTTGAGAACTTTTAGTTTTCATTTTTACTTGATGTGGATTAGTTTACTTTCTGTTCTGTGAAAGAAGACCCGTGGAAAGAATATGACTTCTGTATTCCATTCACAATTAAACGTAAATGAAGTAACCGACTGGACAGTAAAGAGGATACCACTTAAAAAAAAAACGCGCTGTATACTCTACCTCTCAAGATGGTGTAGAAATGAGTATTTTCTTTTAAGACGATGATCTTAAACGTCTGCATTAAAGATTTTCACTACAAATAAATCGGAAACAGCTTGTCCATTCAACATTTTAGGAAAACACATTTTCTTCAGAATGCCATTGGCAATTTAGCAGTTCACAATTTTTTCTAAAATATCCAGTTGCGTACTACTTATTTCTATAAAAGGGATATGTAACCCCCGTATTTACGCCAATGGCTTTCTCTTACTATTTTTGACTTGAAATGTAAATGCGGCTTTACATAGAAAGGCGACAGTCCAAATTTGAACAAATTTGAAACCGATAGATTTTGTCTTCTCTTAGATTTTATATTATAATTTTTTTTTCAATGAAACTTCAATACCCTGTATCCAGTTCATTATGTTCATACTACACACATTACTGAAGTTTGTGCCTCGGAAACTGGACCACACTGTATGCTCACACACTAGTAGTAAAAATATATTCAGATCCTTAATTTTGATATATTTAATAGTAACTTGTTGACATCGAACATATTTACCAAAAAAATTGTACTTGACAGTTAATTCCTATCCTTACAGAGTAAACGAAATGTTGAATTTATGGATTTATAGAAAAAAGTGCCGAAGTCGCCGGTTAATTATCATATTTGCATGCCGTCTCCAACACCCCACAATAAAATAATAAACCCGTTGAATTCCATTGACAAATTCTTTGAGAATGCTCGCTGTGAATCTGCGCGTCCTCTCCTATGTTATACAGCATGTTAAAATGGCCAAATTCGAAATCGGGCGCGATATCGACTAGCTCGTACGGGGGTGGTTCAATAACTGCGATTACCTTTGTTCTACGTCGTTTATAGCTTTATAATAAAAATAAATGTGGATTGCTGAAATTGTTATTATCGAGAGTGCTTTTCAATTAATGAAAGTAGTACGTACATATCGTGGTTAATGATCACCACTAAAGTCAAAGGAAAATATTAATCAAGGTTAGCGATTATGTTGTTTGACAGACAGAAGCAATAATTTAAAAAAAGTATGTGTATAATAATAGAGTTACGTATTTTATGTTTTCCTTTTTTTCTATAATATACTAAACTATAAGACAAAGAAGGTTTAGTGCCATATTCCCAAAAAGAAACAATTATGCAGCTACGGACACGTGTTTCGGAGTTATTGCCCCTCATCAGCGTAACGTAGCTAAGGAATTGGATCTACGATGGGATAGATCAGGAACGAGAACTAAAATAAGGCTGGAAAGTACAGTACACAGTACTCAATTAGTGTTTTCTTGTTCCCATGTGTCACATTTGGGGCATCGATGAGCACAGTCAACACACAGAGCTCTATGTGTACTGCTAATTTCCACCTGGCACATACAAATAAAACAAGATAGATTTATTGGGGTTGAAAATAAAACAAAGAAGGGTTAGTGCCATATTCCCAAAAAGAAATAATTATGCAGCTACGGACACTTGTTTCCGGGTTATTGCCCCTCATCAGCGTATCGTAGCTAAGGAATTGGATCTACGATGAGGGCACTAAACCTTCTTTTGTTTTATTTTGAACCCCAATAAATCTATCTTGTTTTATTAAACTATAAGGTTGATAAATGCATTTTAACAGAATCGAGAAAAAGTTTGGAAAACCGAAGCAAAGCCGAGTTTTTTCAATTTCCGAGCACTTAACAACTGTATAGGTTATACTCGTACTATTTTTTGCACAATTACAGAATCCTGCATGAATTGAATTAAAAATATACAAAAAAAATTAACGATAGATATCATATACGAATTTCAGTCGATTGAAAATCAGTGAGAATGCTTTGGATGCTGTAGCTATAAAATTATTATTCTGTTGCTGTCAATAAACAAATTCTGACACGAGCAACTCCATTTTGTACCTTTTTTGTAATTTTTTTCATTAATGTGGTCATGGAAGGTAAAAAATGTATCCCTCTAAGTGTCAGTGCAACTCCCCATCACTGATGGGTGACTAAAAGTGACCTGCAAAGCAGGTACCAAGAGCTGTGACCTCTAGCTATTATCATTTGTCCTTTTCATCAATTATGGCATACTGACGAGAAAATAACAAGTTCGAAACCAGTCTCTGTCTAGTGAGGAATTGACAAATGATCTTAGCTACCAAGCAGGACTTGCATGTTTAATTCAACGCAGGTCGGGGTGTTTGTTCGCTGAATAGTTGTTTCCTGTACATCTTATTCGTTAATGTACTGTTTCTTATATTCGAGATATACAGGATGATTCGCGAATAATGTGCCATAGCCTAATGTCAGATAGAACATATCAAGGCAAGTCTAGATCTACAAGGAAAATATTTTTTGTCCGCTGGTTAAGAAGGTATGCATTTGGTCTGAAGATTCAAAGAGCCATTCTCTGCAATGAATTGGATGTAATCGAATGAAATTTACCAGGAACTTTCCTCACCTGGGACTTGTCAGAATGGCATACTTGGTTTTGAAAAATCCCGGGCCGGACTCGGTCAAAATCTGCCCTCCTTGGTTTTGCCAAAAAAGTACATTTCTGGAAAATTATTAGCGGATTCGAAAAGTTCAGAAAAAATGCTATCAGAATAGAGATACAATTTTGACGGCACACAAACCGTTTCGGCAGAAAAATCACAAAACAATTTAGCGCATCACAACTAACACTTTAACTGGACATTAATTGGAGGAGTTTGATAGAGTCTATTCAAATGCTTCAGATTCATATCCCTTCTGACACATAGCAAAAACATAGCTATATATAAGTCCATATTATGTAATTTACTACAGTTTCATGAAACACGTCAGTTAATTTATATTGTTACGCCACTGGACTGTGTAGACTGGTTAGATAAGACTGGAATTGAACGCGAACGGCCAGGAATATTCTGGAATGCCCTAGACCATGTGAATGGATGTATAAATAAGACGTACGGTGGTCCGAGACTCAAAGTTGACTGTGAACGAGTAAAGAAGAAGAAGAAGAGGGGGGGGAAAAAGAGACTTTATACAGTGTTCAAGTGTGATTATAATTAAGACAGTAATTAATCTATTGTTTTTAATTGTTAATTAGTAAATAAAGTAGTGCAAGTAAATGTACTTGGACTTTCAATCAATGAATCTACGAGTATAGGTGTTTGTGTGGATAGCAAACACGTAACAATATTACTTTTTACAATAATATTACTTTTAGTAGCATAACAAATTCAAGCAATTATTATAGGTAATTCTTTAACTATACATCATGTACTACTAATATGTAATATAGCTAGGTTTCTTTATATCTTAATGATTTTATAAGTTTACATTATACTCATTTTCAATATATAATCTACGACCTACGAAAGTTTGATGTAATTATATCCCGGCAATTTAACTTTTTAAAAAATATGCCGGAGTCGCCGGTCATTAGGTTTTTGTAGTGATTCGTGAATATTTTATTGGGTAACTATTGTGTACAATTTTATTACGATGACAAAAGTGCATCCATCAACAAGACCATATCGTTCTTGATCACTGAAAAAACTATAAAAATATATATACTATATTTAGTGAATTCAGTAGTTCAAGGTTAATATAACTAACCTAACTACTGAATAAGTCTTACAGGAAACAACTACTCAGCGGACAAAAGCCCCTACCTGCATTGGATTAAAGCTGCAGGTCTTGTTTGGTGGCTAAAATTATTTGTCAATTCCTCACTAGACATAGACCGGTTTCGAACTTGTTATGTTCTCGTCAGTATGCCATAAGTAATTGAAAAGACAAATAATAATAGCAAACCAGGCTAGTCTAAAGTAGGCTAAGCAAGACAGACATAGTGAATGATAAGTGTAGATAGATAGATAGATAATTTATTGATCTGTAAGCCAATTACATTGGATAGACAGGTCAGTACAATAGATAAGTTAATACAAATAACTGGTATATAAACTAATAATATACATACAGGGTGTTCCACATAAGAGGGATTCCTTCTGTAACTATGTAACTGTAAAATTTATAGAAAAATGGTTTTAATAGAAGTTGTCTGGAATTATGTGGGCCATGTAAAGAAAATATTTTTTGCTTTACAGGGTATTCCATTTCACGTGGGCGCTACATAACTTTGTTATTTTAAATTGAACACTCTGTATATTATTGCATTTTTGAATTTCTTGGTTAATATTAGGTAGAGTTTATTAAATGTATATGGTGTTTAAATCTTTAACCGTTTTCGAAATATTCAGTTGTTTTTGAAAAAAATCACGATTTCAGCTCTCTAAATGAGGCTAGACAGCATCTAAACCGTAAGAGATAGAAACGTGAAGTTTTCACAGTTCGTTTTGGCATAAATTACTCTATCTTGTCATCTGTGAGCAAAACGTGTACGTTATTCAGACTCGGAAATACTGAGACCTACATTTAATAATCTTACGAGTTGAAAAACTTTTTTTTTTAAACGGAACGACCCATATTAATTATCATGGATGAATGCAAAATTGAATGCCCTTTCGACTGATATAAGATTGTCCATACTTATCTCTAACAGTTTCCAGAAAAAACTGATTCTTTTCTAAAGTCCGAAAAAGTAGCTATGTAACAGCGTCAAAAAGGCCTTGCAAAACAACTTTTCCCTCACATTTTATCAGGCTTGAGACTGACAGTGTCAATATTTACTGGAATATTTAAAAAGTGGTTTGACAAATAAAAGTAAACCACTAACAACAACTGAAACAAAACTCAAAACGAAACAAACTGAAACCCATAACACAACAAGTAGAAGAATACTTAGACCGCTGATTTACATCAACTGCTCGAAGTGTCCTCCATTTTGATTAATACACAAACGAATTCGATTTTTTAAAAGACTGTTCAATATTGGTCAGCATGTGTGGCGTAATTTCTTGAAATGCTACTGTAATGCGCTGCCGCATATCTTCTGCGGTAGTTGGTGCTGTAACGTAAACTTTACTTTTTATAAATCCCATAAAAAGAAGTCGCAACTTGTCATATCTGGACACCTTGAAGGCCAACTCACTAGTCCCCCGCGCCCAATCCTTCTGTTGGGAAAAGTTTCGTGTAAAAACTGACGAACCGCAGCGGCATTGTAAGGTGGAGCACCATCATGTTGCATCCACATTCTTCGAAGTGTAGCTAAAGGAATGTCGCCTAACAAATCTTCTAAAGTGTTTGTTAAAAAGTTTAAATAAACTGCTCCAGTTAGATGCTGGCCAAAAAGAATGGTTCAATGACATGGGTTCCCAAAATTGCTCCCCACACGTTCAAAGACCATCTGTGTTGATTATGAGTTGTCCGGAATTGGTGAGGATTTACTGTGTCATAATAATGGCAATTATGACGATTAACGAAACCATTTTTATGAAAAGTAGCCTCATCGGAGAACATGACCCGTTTAAAAAAATCATCATCTTGATTTAACATCTCAAGTGCCCACTGACAAAACTCCAGCTTCCGCTGAAAGTCTACTTCTAGCAACTCTTGATGTAATTGGATGCGATAAGGATGATAACTGTGCTTTTTTAAAATCCTATGTATCGACGTTGTACTAATATCCGTTGTGTGACTAATATTAACCAAGGAATTCAAAAATGCAATAATATACAGGGTGTTCCATTTAAAGTAACAAAGTTATGTAGCGTCCACGCGAAATGGAACACCCTGTAAAGCTAAACATATTTTCTTTACATGACCCACATGATTCCAGACAACTTTTATTAAAACCATTTTTTTTATAAATTTTACAGTTACATAGTTACAGAAAAATCCCTCTTAGGTGGAACACCCTGATTTCAGATTATTTAGAAAAAAAATATGTACAAATTTAATATTTGTAATTAATTTATGACATTTATTACGAAATAAAGAAAAATGTGCAGGTATAATATGTATACCTATGTACATATACACATACGCACACACATCCAAATATTTTAATTTATTAAAAAAAAAAAAACAAAAGAAAAATGGGTGTATGTGAAACTAAACAGTTTACATAATTAAAACCTGCTGCCAATTATTTGGGGATCAGAACTTCCTCACCGTAGTAAAATTCAACGTGTGGTGGAGTTTATAATAAAAGTAATTTTTGAAGTTTAAAAAAAATCACATTGGTGGAATGTCACTAATATTTTTTTTTGAAAAAAGTAATTTTTGACGTTTCAAAATAATCACATTGGTGCAATGTCACTAATTTTTTTTGACATTTCAAAAAAGTCACAATGGTGGAATGTCACTAATATTTTAAAATTTGAAATGTCAAAAAAAAATTTGACATTTCAAATTGACGTTTCAAAAATGTCACTAATATTTTTTTGACATTTCAAATTTTAAGAACTGATTTTGCTCATCAACGAACGCAGTGTTTTCCTTGACCTCTAGAATGTACCAAATTTGAAAGCTTTATCTCAAAAACTGTAGCTGCTATCGCCAACCACACAGACAGACAGACACACAGACAGAAAATTCTCTTTGTCTGAAATTTTGTGTATCGTCATAATTCGTCGATATTCGTCCAGAAATGGAATAAAAATTTTCAAAATCTTTTTCACGAATACATACCTTCCTCACTTTCAGGGGTGAGGAAGTAAAATAAGAATACAACTTCTAAATTATATTTTATAACTAAGCACCTGCGATAAAATTATTCTAATAAACTATTTAATTAATTTGCTGTGAAAAGTTTATAAATTCCTCAACAAAATAAAAAGACATTTTCTAGCAGATAATTTTTTTAATTTTGATTTAAAACTAATCAGTGTGGTTGCGCTACTTATATTACTCGGTAACATATTAAAGAAGTAGCAGCCAGCATACTGGGGCGATTTTTGGAACTTGCATAATTATATCTTTCTAAGCGTATTTGATTGTTTTTTCTGGTTAAGTAGTTATAAATAAAGCTGGCTGAGGTGGCTGGAGTACAGCCACGGTCTTGCGCTGGCATCACACGTGCCGATTTACAAGTGATTTTCGCTGCAGTCTTATTTGAAAAGTTAATGCGTGAGGTTGTACCTATAAATTATACATAATGTCAAACGCGCCAAAGGGTAAAAAACGACCGTACGCGGACACAGTGAATAAATTTATCGGTGAATTTCCGGATTTATTCTATGAGGGATGCAAAATAATTTGTAAAGTTTGCAATCAAGACTTAATCTGCTCCAACAGGTAAATACGCATAGACGAACTCCACAGAAACACACAAATAACATACATACGAGATTACATCACAAAAATCACGCAAAGATTGTTTAAAATGAATATTCACGCCTCCAACGTAACTAGACATATAACAGACATATGTGGACACCACCAATAAAACACATACACAGACTTATACACAAAACCCCACACTCTACCGCGACAATAATTGACAACAGCACAACACACAACGACAGACACACACCTTAAATCCTAAACCACATCCTATAACTCCAATATCACACTACACCCTCTCCCCCAACTCTCCCTACTTGAGTAGGTACGTCTTTTCCCTCCATTACTCCCCCGGTACACATATTCTAAAATTTTAATTCTCTGAAGCAGGTTTTTTCGCAGTTCCTATACATTTTACCATACCTCAACTTATAAAGCTCATTTAATATTTCAATTATCATAAATTGCTACAATATAACACTAAAACGCACTGTATTGTTCCCACAGGAAAGTGCCACTACACAAAGCAACACAAAAAGGATGAAAAACATAGCAGTGGGCTAAAACATTGGCCACCGAGGACTAACACCAGCATACCTGGTGGGAATTGTTGCCCCGGCGGATTATACTGTATTCAATTCATTGTTTATATGTGTAAGCCAATTTTGTATCGCCTGTTCATACATATATTTTATTTTATTATGTAATAACGAATCAAGTGTATTAAGTAGTTCTTAAGTAGAATTATATTTAATATGGTAAGGCAAACAGAAAAATTCTCATAAAATTCCTTTATTTATTTTATTATTATTATAATTAATAGGTAATAAATATTTTAATTTGAAATATGTTTGTTTACGTAGTAAATGTCTTGAAAAGTGTGAAGACAAATTCATTTTATAGAGCAAAAAATTATTTAGGAATTATGCACATAAATAATTTTCACACTTATATGATAATAATTTTTTGCTCTACAAATACATACTAGCAATAAGTAACAAAATACCAGTTTTTTTTAAATAAATTCATTTTATTTTACACACTGGAAAAGTCCGTCTCTGGAATGACGATCTGAGATCCGGAGTCTAGTAGTAACCAACTTTTTTCTGAAATTGTGATACATCGTTGAAAATGAAATTAAAAATTAGTTTGAGTGTTTTGTGCCGTCACTTTTTAAATATGCCGGAGTCGCCGGGCATTAAGGTTTGTTATTTATTCGCTCATATTTTATTTGATATTAAACTATACAGTCCTTAAATACAGAAAAACGTGCAATAAATAAAGTTGCGCATCAAAATCATACGAAATGTTTGTCAAACTTAAGAACACCTCATAAATAAATTTTGACCGATGCATGGCAGAAATATATGTATCAAAAGACCCTCGTATAAGGGCGGTAGAGAGAGAAACATTCGCATAGAACTCGAGACTCGCGCACCACGGTGGCGTTTGAGATGTAACCACCCCCTATTTACTGTCAGTTGGGCACCCCTCGTCACCCTAAAACAGGGCCTAGCCTACTTTCTTCTACTTATTAACAAACTGTTTTTATAATTATAGTGTCCGATTAACTGTACTTATGCTTATGACTTTTGTGTCTGTGTCCTTTCTGTGAACTGTGTGTTTCATCTTTCTTAACTTCATTGATTTTTTCTTGTTTTTTTGGCGATTGATTTCGATTTTAACACAAAAGGTAATTGGCTAGTATTGTTGTTAATTTATAGAACTGCTATCTTTTCCTTTATCTCTTTTTATTTGCCTTTCTGTTGCTCTTAGAACGTTTCTTATTTTGTTACTTTCATTAGTTTTAGACACTTAAGTAATCCGTTTTGCGAGAGAGAACTGACTGACATAAGAAATGACAACAATTCTACTACGAAAATATGTAATATCGCGAAAGAAAATATTATCATGAACATTCTGTTTCTCGGTGAAAATAATTAATTAATACTGCTTTTAGGAATCCTTTTACGTGTATATTATGTTTAAAAATACGTATTATTTGTTATTCATTTACGGCTGTTAGCTGTTTAATTTTTTTGCTGTTCGGAAATTTCGCGAGCCAGGAAAATTATTTAACATTGGCCATATACGACATGCGTAATATTTTTTCAAACTAAAAATATTTACAAACAATATTTTAATATGTTAGGATTGGCGTAGCAACAGTCTGCCAGCAGTATTAGGTTACTGGGTTAATTATTATTCACTGATATCAAAATAATTGAAATGCCATTTGCGGTGTTATTGTTTATAGATTACCTATTTGTATAAAACATTTTTTTGCCCCTTTCACAAAGAATTACTTGTATTTGATTGTATTTTCCTAGACGATTTGTCTTAATCGAGTGTACAAGAAAAGTTGACATTTTATTAAAGTGAAAGTATTTAAAAAAGATACATGTTGGCTTATTATTCTACCAAGAAAAAAATGTGGTAATATTAATATATTTCAAAATAATTATGATTCTGAAAAGGTACAGTCTTTTATGATTAGTTTTTAATTTAACAAGAATATGTTTATTTTTAAAAAAAAGTGGTCACTTAAAAAATAAATTGTAAAGATTATACGATGTCAATGATTTTATTTTTTTTATATAGTGAGCTGTCAGAAAGAAAATTTAAGGTTAGGAGTGTTTATTTAAAGTGTTTTACAAAATTACTAATAACTATGGTTGCCTAGAACTATTTTGTAACTTATGTCAAAATGTATTGTACAAGAAGAAAGACAAGGAAATACAAGAATACAAATATGTTTTGCAAGAAATAAATGTGTATAATACTTTTTAAAATATGCTGACGCCTAAATTGCAAAAATGCTTTCCTGTTTCGATATTATATAAAAAAATTAAAGAAGCTTGTTTTTCGTTGTATAAAAGTTGTTTTTGCTTCTTCTTATTAATTATTTGGTGTACAATAAGATATGATGACAGTTAATTTTAGTAATTCAAATTGCAAGAAAAAGAAATGTTTTCAAAAATGACCTATGATATTAAAATTTTGTTACAACAACAATTTTGCACAAATTTGAAAACAAAATTACTATTTAATACTAACATATTTCGGAGTACCAGTAATTATACGTATATCTGTAGACTATACACATAATTTTGTTAACTGTTAGGTGCAACTAAATTAAAAAATTACGAGATAGTAAAAACTGTCCAGATTAGTAGCCTATTGAGTTTTTTACAATGAGAACTTTTACTAGAATGAATTTCTCTAGTTTACGAAATATTTTGAAAGACTGTTATTTCGATGCTGATTTATAAAACACAATTTTTTTATTGTCTTAATATTCGTGGTAAATGGGATCGACATAATTTTTTTCGTTCTAATAATTTTTATTTCGCTGTTGATTGTATGTTGTTAAAAAGCTTAGGAACCTTTTGTTCTATAGCATAGATGACATTAAGAGCTTGCACATATTAACAAATACTTCATATGGCATACAGGGTGAATCACGGTGAGTGGCCTATTTGACGTTTTCCTCCACAAATAATTTGAAACTGAAAATTTGCACCTAGAGATTTTCAGGGGTGTTCTATTTAATGAAAATAATGTCACATATGTGACACTTCCGGTTATACCGGAAGGCGACATCAACTTCGTTATTTTAAACAGTATACCGTATTTTTTATGCCAGAATCGAATTCTGTTCATCAGTGGTCAGATTTGTTGAAGGTCCACCTTGTTTTCTGGGCATCCTCTACATTTTGGAGCATTTGTAGTTCGAAGAAACATTGGTTATTGGAATTTATCATAGTGGAAGTTAATTTTCAACTACAGCTACGGGACAGTTTTTCGCATAAGATTTTATTAAAATCGAAATATGTCAAAAACCATTAGTTATTGAAAGTTACCTTAAAATAATGAATAGATTTGATATGGTATAAAAAATATGGCATGCCATTTAAAATAAGGAAGTTGATGCCGATTTCTGGTATCACCGGAAGTGTCACGTACGTGGCATTATTTTAGAGAACCCTTGAAAATTCAAGTTATTTGTAGTTTCTTGAAAACGTCTAATTGGCCACTCACCATGATGCATCCTGTATAATAATACCAGTTTTAATACGGCTAATTTTGTTTTCTACAAATTTTAATTTCCATGGTTATACTGATAATATTTTATGAGTTATTGTTGGCCAAACATGTTATTAGAAGTTTTCAAATTTTTTTGTTCCGTAAAAAGTAGCTAATGTATTATCCATATTAATAATTAATTTACTCCAATAGAAATGTGTATATACAATATTCACCACTTGTATCCATGACCTTCCGTGGCAGTCGGAGAAATATTGAATTGAAAGTCAATACCATTTAATTGTACACTGTGGGCCAAAAGATTTTGGTCCTTTGTTAACTCGATTAAATCGTTAAGATCAGATACACAATTTTAGAATAATTTAAAAACAAATTAAGTTCTTCTTCTTGATAAAAGTTAAAATATAGAGTGGAATGAAAAATAATATTAACTAAAAATTTTTTGTTAATTATTATTTACTAACTTATAAAGAGGAACTTAATTTGTTTTTAAATTATTTCATTGACCCTAATAAGGGGTATTTCCACTATATAATTTCAATTATTCTGTTCTCTGAAGCCATTAATGTTTATTACATTGGGGTTTACAAGTTTCCTTACTTTGGATTCTTTAAATGTGCTGGCTACCCTGACGACGCTAAGGCAAGCAGAAACACGTGTCGGTAGATATTTTAAAGTTTTTTAAAGTGAGTGTTAACTGGTGAGTACCTTGTGTTTTATTTATTTTTGGTTTTATTATACAGAATGGTTGAAATTAAAAATAACATTATTGAGTCAGTAGTACTGAACATAATGTGCATATTATCTTTTTTTGTAATCCAAGTTTCAGCGTTTTGGCAAATAGAGGGGAAAATAATTGTTTAAAAAGATATATGTTATACTTATCTGTGATAAGATTTGTAAAAGTTAGTAAATAATAATTAACAAAAATTTTTAGTTAATATTATTTTTCATTCCACCCCAATTTTAGAAGTCTAAATTCTGAATAAATAACATGAGTAATCAAATGTTGAAATCCGATAGGATATAAATGTTGGCAGTTTAACTAAATTTATGTTTTTCATAAATTGTTATATTTTATAATTGTATATCTTACCGTGCTCCGAAGAAGGCATTAAATTTATCGAAACATCGGCAATTTGAACAACGAATTTTTATAAAAATTGCCCAAAACTCTTTCCAAGCAGTTAAAAGGAAAGTTCGGATTAATTATTCGTTCGCCTGTCAACTCACGAAATTGCAAACTCAATTGTAGCTTTCAATGAATTCTTGGACCCAGTGAATTATGTAAGGCTTTAAAATTCTTTGGACAGTAGACCATGAAACATCCCATCAGCAATTTTCTGGTATTCAGTGTATGGTCCATAATAATGTGGTTCAGAACCGCCATTTCTATTGTTTTATTACTTATAGCATTTCTCTTTTGCGACAGACCTGGTGTGAAGAAATTTTGCCTCTAATTCCAAAATACAAGGATGATGGACATGTTTATCTCTTGTTGAATAAATTTGCTGTTTTTCTAGCATATTCATTATTTTTAAAGTAAAATTAAGTTATTTTAACTCTTTTTGCGTTAGATTAAACGATTTTGCTTATATTAAAAAAATAAAACGATAAAAATTTGTCAAAAAATTCACAAGTCACTATGAGCGATAAAAATAAACCCAGACACTGTTCTGAAATAATTAGTGTTACTTTGTAAACATCGTTAAAATGATGTTACCATTTTTTTGCACCGAATCGTTTTTCTAACATGTTTACATTTTAAAAAGTAAAATACTATTGTAAATAGAATTTAACAATTAGTTAGAAGATTTACGTCAACGTATCACACGCAATTTCCGTCAAATTACTCCAGAAATGTTGCGGAATATCCGACAACATTTTGAACAAAGGACCTATAATTGACAAAAGTTGGTAGAGAATATCAGGTAGTCCAGAAAAAACCAGAACTTTCTGTTTTTAACAGTTTCACTAATTTTTATCAGAATTTCTCGATCTTGGATTCAAAATTGTAACAAGAAAAATACCATAAATGCTTTATAAAACCAATTTAACTTATAACTAGAAGAATGCTATATTTCAAAGGACAAAATGGCGGATGATTTATAAAAATGTAAAGTGATGTAAATGTAGCTTATCGGTAATATATATGAAGATTCTCACGAGTCTTGTCGTAATAATTGTCGTACAATTAGTACCTAGGCGTTTGTCATTGACATAATTGATCAATGTAGTTTTGTACAACGAAGACAGAGTAATAATTAAAATCTTAAATAATAAAGGATGGTCAAAATTTAAAATCTACATGGAATTTGGACATACAAGAAACCTAAAAAAAGTACTTTTTATGATTTTATAGCAAAACTGAAGGAAACGGAAACGTCGGACGTTGTCCAGGGAGTGCCGGCTCAAAATGGCACGATTACAAATAAGTTAACTTATAATCGAAATTGTATTATACAGGTTTGAATCTCTGTTGCTGTTTCGTCATTATTTATCACGCTGCTCGTACAACAGTAGAATGTCTACGAAACAGCATACCACAGTTCATAAAACCAAATGTTTGGTATTCAGACATTCCCGATCTTAATCCAGTAGATTACTTAGTTTGGGTAAATTTGCAAGAAAAAGCGTAAAAAATGGGAGGGTTTCATATTCAAGTTATTACTTGTTCCGGCATTTAAAATGCCATTGTTTTTCTATTGTTTGTTACAGGGTTTCCAGTATATATATATTTATATTATATGCATAGTTTCAAAACCAGGTTTACCATTATTTTTTAACTCTTAGTTTATATAAAGTGGAAAACTCTGATTATAATTGATATATCAAAGATATTTTTGTTAGTTTGTATCAAGAATGCAGATTGCTCTAACTACTTTTGAATATTAATTTATTTAAAATTTCCGCCATTTTGTTCTTTGGTAGAAAATTGAATTGGGTTTGCAAAGCATTTGCAATATACTACTGGTTACAATTTGAGGCCAAGATCGAGAAAATCGGAAAAAAAATTAGCGAGGCTACTGAAGAAACAAAAAGTTTTATTTACTGTAGTAAATAAAACGTGTACGAAGTAATCTACTTTTAGGCACTAATCGCTCAATTTTAAAACGTAAAATGCCCTTGCAAAGAGACTCTACCGAACCTTAAAACAATGTGTCACTTGACACCTTTTGCCATTTGAAGTGTTGGGGGTAAATATCACCCACATTTAAGGATTGAAGTGGTACTAACGAAAATAGTCCATCTAAGCCTCCCTCTTGAAAATAAAATAAAACCGATCTATGCAAGCGTTTTGTCCAAAATTGAGTTAAAATATGACAAGTTTAGAACAGATGGCGAATATTATACTATTGATTTTCCTCAATACGAACTTCCCACAAATTTTGGTTTCGACTTGAGCACAGACGCATAAAAACTTATCTGATATTTTTGCACAAGACCATTCATAACAATATAAACTGTACCCAAAAAGGTATGTTAAATTCATACTCCTAGAGTTGGGGTATGACAGAGATTTATTTTATTTGTCAACTGCATGACCGAATATATATATATATATATATATATATATATATATATATATATATATATATATATATATATATATTTATATATATATATATATATATATATATATATATATATATCTCCTCTGCACAATATGTGTAATAATTACCAGTGGCGGTTCGTGGGTCAAGAGATAGGGAGGTCAATTAAAAAAGTTTACTGTATTACCTACCTTTTAAAGTGGTTTAAATTCCAAGTCGATCCTCCGGTCTTTTTGAGATGCAAAGTGGTCAATTACCTTTTCATTAAAGTCTTTTATCTTCTTTATTAATGACCTTTCTATGGTAAGCATAGCTAAAGAAGATAATCTTTCCTGACCCATGGTATTTCTTAAAAATGTCTTTATGTATTCTTTTTAAGGTGGAAAAACAACGTTCACTTTCGACGGTAGTCATAGGAAGAGTACACAAGATTTTTAACAGTTTGACACTTTCAGAAAAAGTATTGCACAAATTATTGTTAATAAAAAGCTGTAACAAAGCAACTGCACCTTCACTATTGGAAAAATCTTCTCGGCTATATAATACTTCTAATTCAGTTTTAAGTTTCAAATGATTTATGATTGGATACTCCGTTTTAACTAATTTAAACATATCTTGAGGAAAGCTTTTCTTATAATCTATAAATCGATCTGGGTAGAATAACTGAGACACTGCTAAATGATTACTGAAGCCAAACCTGTTTTTGATCTCAGATGTAATTATATCACAAACTTCTAATGAAATTCTCCTTTTTGATTCTTCCGTTTTACATCTCTGGGCAGACTGCATGGTTGTCTTCTCCAAATAGTTATTAAAAATTTTATTTCTGATGTCTTCAATTTTACTATTAAACACGCCAATACACTTATTTACTGTTATGACATCGATATTACATTTTTGTAATTGATTGATAAATATATCACAATGAGGCATAACTAAATGAAAAAAATTTAACCAGTAAAGAAAATGTTCATTTTGTAAGTAGTTTTTTAAACCTATAGCTTGGTTTAGAGTGTTACTTTCTGATTCATTATCAATGATTTTTTTCTAAACAATCTAATAATTCTGTTCGATAGGTATAAACAGTCTCTATGCACTTTGTATTAAAGTTCCATCGTGTTGGAGCCGCTTTAGGTAATCTCACCTTAACAACATTATCTAACACGACTGTCCTTTTTGGCGATTTTCCAAAAAATGAAGAAAAGCTATGTAAATTAGCAAAAAAATTTTTTATGCTTTTATCTTGACTTGATGCTTTTTGTAAAATTAAATTTAGTTGATGAGCGTAACAATGAATAAAATTTGCTGAAGGATAACTTTTTACATCTGTCAAATGCTGCGATGTCGTTCCTTGAGGATGAATAAATTTCCAAAATCTCTCACATACAACACCGTCTAAAACGTATCTAAACACAAAAAACTACTTGTACTTTATTGGAACTGTCTGTGGTTTCATCCACTTGAATTGCAATGAAGTCAGATTGATTAATTTCAGATTTTATTTCTTCGTGAATAATCGCCAGTATCGAATCTAAAAGTTCATTTTGAATTGCCTTCGAAGTGCCCTTAAACACAGTACTGTTTTGCAAATGGTCTTTAAAAATGGCATCTAGTTCAGATACAAAATTTACTAGACCTCGAAATATTCTCGGGTTATCAGAGGACTTAGTTTCGTCATGTCCGCGTAGTGCTAGCTCAAAAGCTCCACAGAATAATACACAGTCTATTATTTCATTTAAAATATATCTATTTTTAGAAACGTTTTCGTTGTAAGCTTTTAAACTTTTTCCATAGACACTGTCTAACTGCATTCTAATATCAACTGTACCAAGTGTTGCTAGACTACAACAGTTATTCATATGACTTGATGCGAACGAATGTTTCTGTATTTTTATTTTTAAATGTTTCAAGTCAGTTACACCTATTTTGGACCATATAGGATCAGGATCATCACCAAATAACAGGCATGGGAAACAAAAAATTGCATTTTTTACCTCGTATCCGCAAATCCACTCGGACAAATCGTACATTGAATTACGGAAATACCTATTAACTTCTTTTTTCTTATTAAGAGATGTTTGGTTTATCGTCATATTAGGTTTTGGACGGCCACCACCTTTGAATTTCACTCGGTCTTCATAACACAACTTATGTCCATCTTTCAGTTTTAATATATTTTGTACAACACTCATATTTAATAGTAAACACCAAAAACACTGTTTTACTTAATTTCACGACAAGTAGAGATTTACTAATAAAATGTTCACAAATAAAAACATTAAAATCAACGCGACAGAATTTACCGACCAACGAGTACCTAGTCAGCGTTAAGACTGCTCTACTAGCGAACTTCGTGCGTTACCGTTTCCGTAAAATGTGTCAGGGACATTATCCCCGCCAGTGTTTTCTGTCTCTTTTACTTTCTGACGATTCGCGCATAAGTCTATTTCACTTTAATTCGTTGTAAATTCGGTCCGTAGCTAGCTTTGAGGACAAGTTGTGGATTGACCCAAGATTTTTTAAATTCTATAAATGAATAATGTAATGAATATGAATGTAGAGGCTCGGTGCTCGGAGGGGATACTAAATCCTGTGATCTAGATATTTGAATAGTATTGTGCATAGAATGAACTAGAAACTATATTTTTTTAAGAATATTAAAAATGTATATATTATATATGTTTAAACTTCAGAAAATGAATAGCTCTATTTTTTTATTTGTATGTGGGAGGTCATTGACTAAATGACTCTATAGATGAACCGCCAGTGATAATTACAACTATCTAAATTACACATTCGACATGTCCTGCAATATCTCGTCAATTAAAAAGTTGAATTTATAGTTGACTCATTTCTTCGCTTTTTTTAGTTGGTTCTATGTTATTATATTTTTTCCTGGTATTTTTTCTTGGTATTTTTGGCATATTCCTGATTTTACTTTTTCTCTGTGTACACTTATATTTAATATTTATCTTGTCAAACATCAATGTTATGTGGATTAATATATATTTAATCTCCTTTTTTTGTATTGTTCCTATTTTGTAATTGGGCTTTTCGATCTGTTTAATATTATTAATAAAATAAATAAATAAATATACCCGTGTAGACTGTATTTAATAATTTTTGTTGGTCACACATTATATTGCTCACATGAACAGCCAATGTCGAGTGCCATTTTGGAAGCAATTTACAATTGTACAGATCTGAAATAGTTTTAAAGTAGTTCTCTTGTCATCTTGTTCTTCTTGGAGCTTGATTTATCTGCCTTGAGCGACAGCAATATTTTATTTAAAATTATTGGCTGCAGTACCATCGTTCTCCGATATATTATGGATATTATTGAGTACATAATAAAATTGTGAGATATATGGTGACGCTTATAACAATAAAGGAGCTCTGATAATATTACTCATACATGTCGCAGCTGGACTAGTATTAAATTTTATCTACACGAACATAACGAGGCTATAACAAAGGCAGGGTTCTAAAATAGAAATTGTATCTGTGTTTAATATATTGCCTTTTTACTCTTTACTCGATTTCATTAAATCGTTAATACATCATTAAGTGGCAGAAAGGACATTTTTTTATACGCATTTAAAAAATAAACTAACTTAAGGTTATTGTGTTTATATTAGAATTCGATAAAAATGAAGTTACAACCAATAAAATTGTCTGACGTTACGTTACAAATCTTAAATACGTACAACAAATCATGCTGAAAGAGAATAGGTAACTATGAAGTTGTGATGTCAATATTTAATATAGCCAACTATCGCGTGATGAAAATAATCAAAAGTAAAGAAGTCAGACCACCGAAAATACGAATTATCCATCCCTTCTACACCCCTTTTTTACCTCGTTATGTTCTTGTATCGTTTATGGATTAACATAAGAGGCGCAGATGTAGCGTTCCTTCATTTAACTTTTCTAACGGAACTACATGACAATTTAGACAATAAAAACTAATTATTAGATTTCAATAAAGCTGTCAATCTTTTATATGATGAGTGACTTTTACATTCGAGGTGTATCGTTAGAAAAACAACTTTAAATTCAGTCATATGTAACTCTCATTTGGGGTGCCACAAGGGTCTGTGCTTGGACCTCTACTTTATTTAATTTGTGTTATAAACTTCACTCTTTTTGCTGTTGACGCTTGCCTGATATTCTTCACCTAACATAGGAAGGTTTTTAACTGCAGAAAAGAGCTGTGTGTATTTTGCCAATACTAAGCAAAGAATTGTGAATACTTGCATTACCTACCTCAAAAAGGCAGTATGTTGGATACAGGTCTAAAAATGTAAAAGTTTTTGTATGGCAAGAGGTTATCAAATTTTCACTAGAAGCTCCTGATGAATAATTTCTTACATTGCTTCTATAATGGACCTATGTTCTGTACCAGTTTTTGTTTGTTTGATATATTATTGATTATGAACAAGAAAAGCACAATTTAACTGTGTTTTTATTAGTTTAAATGATCATACGATAATTAGGTGCATATTAATACATAATATACAGTAAATTTCTAGTTCAAACAATAGTTATGGCATAAAGTTGTATTTTTTTAAATGAGAATCATAGTTGGCTATGGTTTAGTTAAAAAAGGATTTTTTTCTCATTCAAACTATATATCATATGTGGGGTCGCTTTTCATGTGTAAGTATTTAATAGCGAAAATAATCTTTTAGGAGATTATATTTTGCGTTTCTTTATATTTATTCCAAGTAGGCGTTGCATTGCATATTAATAATTTTGTTTTCATCATAATTACACCCCATTTATTCGTAAGGATGATGACGTCTTACGAAAATTACGAGAAATATGATATGCTTATTCAATGTCATAACAATTGTGATATTGCATCCGAAATATATTTCAATCACTATCCAGAAAGAAGACAACCTAATAAAGCTATTTTTAAGAGATTGAAAAAAAAATCTCATTAATTGTGGGTCCTTTAACAAGCCAAGACCAAAAAATTACAACACTGAAGATGCTGAAGAAACTTCTATAACTGCAATTGGAATGGCGGTTGCAAATCCTTCAATCTCAAGTCATCAAATTGAAGCTGATTTTAGGACTTCAAGACGGCGAGCTTTGGGTATTTTGAAGACACACAAATTCAGGCCTTATACAATAAGGAAACAAAATCACCTGCAACCAACTGATCTTCAGTGACGATTGAAGTTTTACATATGGTATCGTCAAAAAAGTTCCATTATTCTCTGAAAATGTAGTTTGAACAGATGAGGCCTACATTAGCAGTACAGGAATTTTCAACAGGCATAACGAGCACTATTGGTCTGATATGAACACTCACAGTACCGTTGACGTGCGATCTCAGGCAAGCTTTGGTTTAGTGTCTGGTGTGCTCTACGTGGCAATCGTGTTTTAACATATCACATATATCAAGAAAATCTTAAGGGCCAACGATACTACGAAATCTTAAACCATAGAATTATTGAGGAATTTATGGACAATCTACCCTTAATTGAGGCAAGAAATCAGTTCTTCCAACAAGATGGTGCACCAACTCATAATATCAGAACTGTTTCAGAATTATTAAATACCAATTTTGGAAATAACTGGATGGGAAGTAACGGACCAGTGAGGTAGCCACCACGATCACCTGACTTAACGCCATTGAATTTTTTCCCTTGGGGCCACATTAAAGACAAATTATACAAGAAAATCAGTACCGACATAAATGAACTAGGAGAACATTTTATAGACTGTGTGAATTCCATTTCAAATCTTCATATTTATAATGCAATTCAGAGTGTTATGAAGAGGTGTAATTTATGTATTGAACATAACTGACGTCACTTTGAACATTTACATTAATTTGAATTTTTATTTTGTAATTATAAAATTAGATATAAATATCTGATTTTTTGATCTTGGTGTGTTGAAGGACCCAAAATTAATGAGATTTTCTTTCAACCTCTTAAAAAATATCGTTATTAGGTTGTCTTCTTTCTGGATAGCGATTGAAATATATTTCAGATGCAATATCACACAATATGGCTCCGTGGTCTAGAGGTAAGTACTTGCCTCAAAACTTCGGGGTCCCGGGTTCGATTCCCGGTCGAGAAACTGGGATTTTTCTGTGAGAGAGATTAATCGTAGTATACTCGGACATTGGGTGTGTGTCATTGTCTCTAAATGTGTAGCCCTCTAAAGTCAGCTTAGGGATAAGGGGTTTGGTTTTTTAATATCACAATTGTTATTACTTTAAATAAAATATTCTAGCATATCACATTTTTTCGTAATTTTCGTAAGATATCTTCACTCTTACGATAAATGGGGTGAAATTATGACGGAAACAAAATTATTAATATGCAATTTACTGACAAACGAATAAACACTGTCATAGATGACACACGCCTACTTGGAATAAATATAAAAAAACGCAAAAAGTAATACAAATCTAATAAAATGTCAGATTTTTTATTAATAAATGACTGTTTCTGTCCTGTATTTAATGGTTGCGCTAGTAATTATCTCACTAAATATTCTATGATATTTATTTGGTTTTCACTGAATTTGTACCGAATTTTTGTGACAAATATATTGAAGAAATTGATTTCTAGTCCATCCGTTTTGTATACTGAATTTCAATGATACGTTGATCAACCGGAATATTTCCTTTAAAATGTATATCTCATTTTTCATATTTTGTACAGCAGTAAGTAATCCGTTATAAAGTAATTAAACAAAATTGTAATTTGTCATTTGATATCATGTTTGTTTTGAAAATTATTTCACGGAAACATGCTCTTCAGATTTTCTTCAATGTACACCTTGAAAAAGAAGTACCCTGTGTACAATAAATATAAACATAAACGTAAAACATGATCATATGGATAGCGGGTGCAATTGTATTTAAAATGTAGTAAATAATTGGAATAACAAATATGCATGATATTTATGTCTAAATTGAATATTTTATAGCTATTGGACGCGTTTTCCCATTAATGACAGAACATAAATAATAATCTATTAAAAAGAATAATGCTCTGCAAGTATATGCACATCAATATTCAATCATGTAATATTTATTTATTTATTTATTTATTTATTTATTTATTTATTTATTTATTTATTTATTTATTTATTTATTTATTTAGCATACACCATCCAACAGTACTTAAACCAATTGCAGGATGGGAAAATACAACAGTAATTATACACAATACATAATACACTAATAACTAAAAGTAACAAAGAAAAAGAAAAACATAAAATTTAACAATTCAAATATGACACAAAAATGAAAACAGAAATTAAACTCAGCTAGACACATACACCTTTTTTAAACAACTATAAGAACAATTAAATATGTCGATTCTATCTTGCAGGTTGTTACAATTTTCACACATAAAATGTAGGGGAGAAAATTTCAATAAATTAGTTCGTGGTACGGCGAGATAAAAAGTACTGCCAACACGAGTTTCAACTCTAGGCACACGAAAACTAAGTTGTTCCAAGAGTTGTGGACAATCAATTTTATTATTTATTAACTTATTTAGAAAAAATTAAAGCCTGTGTTCTTCTGCGATTATGCAGAGTTAATACTGAAAATCTATTAAGTAAGTGACTTTGAGGTATTCCAACAGGTGGGTATTGACCATCTAATTTAAAAGAAAGATATTTCAAGAAACGCCTTTGTAAATTTTCCAAGCTTTCAGCATAGACACTGTATCCCGGCTGCCATATTATAGCAGCATATTCCAGCCTAGATTTTATAAGTGCATTAAAAAGAAGCATTAGTACTGTTGAATCAGAGAATCCTTGAGAGGTTCTGATAACAAAACCTAGGCTTCTGTAAGATGTTTTTTTTTTTAACAATTTGATTAACATGAAGATCGAAAGAGAGTTCGCTATCAAATATGACTCCTAAGTCCTTGATTGATTCGGGCCGATTTAAGGTAACATTGTCTAATTTATATTTATATCGGATGGGAAAATGTTTCCTAGAAAAGGTCATAACATTGCACTTTGAAGCATTCAGAGGAAGATTATTCAATATACACCACTCATTCAAATTATTCAGGTTGCTTTGCAGGTTCATCAGTCTGTACGTCATTAATAGGGCAGAAAATTTTTACATCATCAGCGTACAACAATTAATTTACATCTAGATTATTTACAATATCATTGATGAATATTATAAACAGGAGTGGCCCAAGTATGGAACCTTGGGGCACTCCTGATGTGACAGAAATATCTTTGGAAGCAAAACCACGACATTCGACATATTGTTTTCTTTCAGACAAATATGATTTAAATAGTTCAACTAGGGGTAAGGATAATCCCACGCTCCCAAGTTTTTGAAGTAAAATTTAATGATCTAGCCTGTCAAAGGCTTTAGAGAAGTCAGTATAAAGCACATCAATATTATTAATTACACTATATAAGGAGTATCCAAATACTCATCAATAAAGTGAGAACTATTTTAAACACAAATTAAACATACAATAAAAGGGTACAGAAATATGTGACAAAAATTAGTTTCTACTTCTTCTGTCTGTATCATGTATCTTGTTAACATCACAAAAAAAAGCCATTTACGACAGTAAAAAAGGAAAGACCATAAATATTTATATTAAGCAGATGAACTCGATATCGCATTCGACATCAGGCGAGGTCAATTTTTGAGCTTCAGCCGAAACGCCTGAAAATGTGAATGAAAGTTGCCGAACAGGAAAATCTGTTTTGGCAGCACATCGATAAACTCCAGTATGGTGTCTTCCATTAGAACATAGACTAGGTTTATCGACCAGGTTGACATTCGCCCTTCTAAAATTAGCAGGACTTAATTCGGAGACCGAGGAATTTATTGCGGACTGTTAGAAAGTTGTTTCAACACTTCGGTTCACTGTAGCCGCGTGTGGCGTGTAGAGGCTACTGATATCCATTGTAGGACCTGCTGTCAGGCGCCCGAATCGCTCATGAAGTTACTTTCTGCATGCCGCATGTATGTGATTTTGGCCGACATAACGCGGAGTTACGAGTGCCATATTACTACCTAATGGGTAGACCAGACAAACACCAGTCCTGCCTTACATTCCCGGAGATATTGAATCCGTTGTTAAGAACGGAACTGAAGCCATACCGGCTTGTCAGAAATCGGCCGACTGGCTGGCTGGTTTTCTCTGTCTGTTGGCACATGATTTTGGGATCTACAGGCAATAACCAATCCTGCGGGATGAAAGAAGTGGCTGTAGGTACTGTGCTAGCGCTCCGTTGAAGGCCACGATAGGACTGTTCAACATTGGTAAAATCAAAAATTGGATTTAAAACATAGCCGACACTGGCCGACACAATTTTTGTAACATAGTTCACACTACTATTTTTGTATTGTTAAAACCTTCCTATTAACTGAAAAAATCCTAATACGTATCATTTTTTGTGTGAACACAATAGACTCTATTATATTGCCAGGTAATAAATTTTATGATGGGTCGGCAATTTTAGAACAGCAAGTTAAAGTTCAGTATCAGTCTTGTCTTGAACTTCCAAGTGCCCAATTGTGTCTGTTAGAAAGTGTCAAAACAACCGCAGAACTTCTTGGTTCCCGACTTAAAAGTAGCACTTACTGGCTAAAGAAACAAATATTACGACTTTTAGAAAACGAAATGCAACATTTTCCGCATTTCATAATATGGAAAATTCACTATGCGCATGTATTGATATTGATGGTTTAATGCAAGAACTTAATATCGACCATTCCCTTTCTGAGTGGAGCTGTTTCATAGATTCCTCCAAATACAGTTTAAAAGCTGTATTACTACAAGGAAAGAATTTGAATCAGGAACTAGTAATGTTAAATATGTGTCCTTTGCAGCCATTAAAAATGTTCTTTTGTTACTTCTTCATATTAAATTGGGCTAATGAAAAATTTTGCGAAGGCTATGAATAAGGTGGGTGAAGGATTTAAAAACTTTAGAGAACCTTTTTCCCAATTAAATGATGCCAAATTTAAAAAAGGCATTTTTATTGGTCCAAAAAATAAATAATTGCTTGATGATGCAGATTTTATAGGAACACACAACAGACAGGAACTCAGAACTTATAACTCAGTTGTAAGCGTAGTCAGGGGATTTTTAGGGAACAAGGAGGATGAGAACTACAAGCAACTAGGAAGCGAACTTTTAGATTATTACCAAACGCTTAGTTGCCGCATGTCTTTAAAAATTCACTTTCTGCATTCCCATTTGCATTTTTTTCATGAAAATTTGGGTATGGTAAGCGACGAGCAAGGAGAAAGATTTCATCAAGATATCAGGACAATGGAAATTTGTTATCAATGATGATGGGATCCAGCCATGATGGGTGATTTCTAAGCGAGACGATTTGACCCCTCTGAAAAGCAAAAAATGAACTGAGCATATATTTTTCAAAAAACTATTCTCCATCTTTGTCGATATATTTATATGTCATATAACTTATTCATCACATCACATTTTTCTATTAGGTGCAAAATATATAGTTTCTGTTGAAATGGCTGAGATTTCTTTATTTTCCTAGTCTAAGCAGGAACAGTATGTTTTATAGTTTCAACAAAATAACATTTTTTCTTAAACCAGCGTTGATGCTGGTTCTAACAACACTGAAATGGTATTTTAACCTAATCAATTCAAACGTGCTGAAGTTTATGGACTCGATTTGGCCCTATCAGGTACGAGGTGAACTTGGAGTAATAAATTTAATTCACTTTACCACTTGGCTTAAATTTACGCAACGAATTCATTTTAACACCTTGTTTATTTATCTGATTTTGAAATTAATTACAAGTTTAACTGAAAACTTCATTAACTAAAATATATCACTTTCTTATGTTTATCGAGTAGGTACATATATCTTCTTTCTTTGATATTAAAAATACATTTAAAGCAGAAAATGCGATTTTATTCCGTCATGTATAGAGTGTCAAAAATCATAGGTTCTTGAAACCATAAGAGATGGAAAAGCAATTTAACATTACGAAAATGTGTGTATTTATCTTTAACTTTCCTAAAAATTAAAAATTTGGTATTGATTTTGTTGGATTATCCTCCTCAATTTTGAGAAAAATAATTTGAATTTTTTAAACACATGGCATACCCCAAGGTCTAGTTTCGGGTCTCTAATGTTTTAAACTAATGTGAATGTTTTTAAAATTTATGATATAAGATCTATCATGTTCGCAGACGATACCCTAGTCCTCTGTGGTCAGACGGAAATATTGATAACTTAATAGAGATCTCTCCAGATAATGAATCACAAGCTCATATTAAACTCTGCAAAAAACACATATATAGCAAACATTCAAAATTTAACTAAGTGTGAGATGTTATTTACCTAGACGTTTTAGTTGAAAAAAATTATACCAAATTTTTGTTACAGTTTAATTACTGCTTACCACACATCAACTATTAAAAATTAGCGACATTAATATCGGGCACGACTTTAAAAAAATTGATTGTGATATTTCTTGGCGATTCCTCGCTTCATATCATGCAGAGACTGAGTGGATCCTATAAACGATGTTGTTCAAATCACCCCATAAGAAATGGATCAAATGATTTCAAATCAGATGAATATGCTGGCCATTCAAATGATCTCCGCTTTCCAATTCATCTTTCAATATATCTCTGGCATAGGCACTGTCATTCATACTGGATCTTGCAATGTGAAAGAACACCATCTTCCAAAAAAATGGCCGGTCTTCCAACTCAACCTCATTGGATCCAGCAACTTGCACAATAGAAAATCAACCGTGTTCAGAAGATATAAGGATTTAAATCAAAACCGTATCGACGTTCTGTGAATGACCCAAAAACTACACTTTTAACAAACACATTTTCTACATTCGGAATTCTTATGATTTCTCAGCACAGGTTCAAAGTAAATTCCAGGGGCTTTATCAGTTTTAAATTGTACTATGTGATTTATTCTAAATCAATGTCATCGAGTCTGTTTGTGAAGTCTGATGTCAAAAATCTGGCAATTTATTTTACAATATTCTTCAATCTGAAACGTTCAATACATTTAATAAATAAAATGTTCGCTTCTTAGCTGCGAAGGAAAGAACATAAATTTACGAAACATCAGTTCACGAGAATTTGTGTTTTTTGTGCACTACCTGTTATCTATCTAATATAACAAAGTATATATCAAAAATGAAATGTAGGTTAAAATTATGTTTATAAATATGGTATAAATTTTGGCTGTCCTTGTATGGCCGATATTATTTAGGAACAACTATTAGGAACGTCTCTAGTCATGTATCGAACTGGTTATTTTTTATTGTCGTTAGGTGGCAGGTAGACAGAAATAGAAACTACTCATTGCGAGTTTTAATTAACTTTTACGAAAATAGCAGATGTAATTTATTAGGGACAATTTAAGCCATGATCGATTGTGATTATGAATTAGCAAATAGCTTGTTGCGAGGAGATCCAGAAGTTTTAAAACATGGACATACGTAATAGATATAATTAATATATGTACACGTCACATAGGTTGCAGTGAACTGGTACAAAATAAAAACTAGCCTAACTCATTTAATTTCGTAAAGTTCATATATACCGACCTCAATGTACATACCAATAGACAACTGTACGTCCGTGCCGTCTGTAAGGAACTGGTGATAATTATTTCGCAAAATACCTGTTATTGTTGACCATTAACTATCACACATCTATCACTGTTCGTTCAAGACAATGATCCAAGTTGTAATAATTACCATCTCGGACTGCCTGCTTCTCTCGCTATGTTGCATGCGTATTCCACTAATTAATCACTCGATACTTACATAAATAGCATAGGTTTATCACCTATTACAGCAACACTTAGGGGCGTATTTCTGCGAATAAATTTAAAACACTAACCTATTTCAAGTTTAATTAAGTAAGTAAGTAAGTAAGTAAGTAAATTTATTTATACAGTTGCAGATACAGATATTGTTCGCCAATTTACATTAGTAAAATTTAAAAATAACATTGTATTTCATAATTATAGTAACACGAGTTACTTCAAGAGTACACCTAGATAGCATAAAACGATCTGTTCGTGTAAATTACCTGGCATATTCTTAAACACAGAAGAAATAATACATACCGTATTAGAAGAGTATTTAAACGTGTTATATAATATGTTATTTTCAATATTTTTTGGGTAAATTACTATACTAGTGGCAAAGTTATATCATAAGTGTAGTCACAATCGTCTGTATTTTAATTGTTTTATTATGAAAGGATTATCACGTTTCGTTTGAATTCATACGTTATTACAAATTGTACATATTACATTTCAGATTTTAATTTAATTTTAATAATGGTGTTTCGTTTAAAATTTTAATTGAAATTAGATTTATCTGTTTTTCATCTGAACAAGAGAGATTAGTGAATATATTTTAATATTAATATAAATTGTTTTGTATATTTATAGTGAAAATATTTACACAAATTGATAATAAGGTGCTATTTTTTCGGGCATTTGATAAAGTTATCGTGTTACCCATATTTGTTTTAAATGGCATACCCCATATATGATACATATATCATTTTCAAAAATTACTGGCACTTAAAACAATCGGCAGAATGCAAGTCAATACTAAAGAATGATTTTTAATAGTGATTAAAAATGTTAAAATCATATTTTCAAATGATAAGGAAAAGAAAAGAACTGGGAAGAAAAAATGAACAAAAAGCAGCAAAAATGCAAAACAAATGATTCTATACAGGGTGAGTCAATAGTGTGTTCTCCTTCGATAACCTTTGAACCGTTAGTGATACAACAATTTATTAAATACAATAGTTTTTTGGATCGATAAGATCTATCATTTAAAATTATTGTGAAATCTACAAGGTGCTTAAATTTTCTGTTACACGCAAAGAATACTTTTTTTAAATGGAACACCCTATATATATATTGTCACCGTTTTATTAGATGAAGAATTTAAACAGGGAAATTTTGGTTTTTAAATTTGCATGCAACGTTGCCAAGTTATTTAACATTTTCTGGAAATTTAAGGATTTATACGGGTCCGTTTAATAATTTCTATTTACCTATGAAAACAAGGTAAGCAAATATTTTACTATTCTTAGTTCATACTACACACTAAGTATTAGTACCTTTTTTTACATTATTCTATTTTACAGGGTGTCCATGACGGCATGTCAATTAATGCGAATTTCAAATGGGAAAAACTCTGTTTTTTTTAAATAGAATACCCTTTATTTTTTTAGGTGGCTGGATTCCTCCTTTAAATTGCTTTCTTTTTTGTATAACACTTCCTATACCTAACTGTTGTTATTAAGGTTTTCTCTTTAACCTCACAATCATACTAAAAATTAATACAGTTTTATCAATTGGAAAAACAAAAATTGCGGTCAGGCGAAAAATTATTTTCTATAAAATCGTAAAGAAAATAGTAAAAGTAGCAAATTTATTGAACTTGAATGACAAAATTTACACCTCACCTTAGGTATGTACATAACAAAATAAAAGTGTAATTTTGAACGTAAACAGGAAATAGAAGAGAAAAAAATAAAACAAGTTACAAAATACGCTCAACGTGATCTCCTAGTTGTAAATTACAAATTCTGATTCTATGAAGAAATGAGTCACTTACATTTTGCAATATGTTAGGCGTGATTGTGTCGAACGCTAGTCGAATTCTTTGCTGCATGTCTTATCTTGTAGTTGGTGATGTTTTGTACACTAATCCTTTAATGAACCCCCACAAAAAAAGTCCAATTTTGTCAAATCTGGCGACCTTGGTGGCCATTGAACTGGTCCTCCATGACCTATCCAATTATCACCAAATGTAACATTTAAAAAGTTTCTTACGGCAATACTATAATGGGGTGGAACTCCGTCGTGCTGGAACCACAGCCTCTGTAAGACATTTAGAAGACACTCGTTTAACAATCCTCTCAGTACATTTTGTAAAAAATCAAGATACATATTCCCAGTCAAGTGACCATTAAAGAAATGTGGTCCATTTACATATTCACCTTTACAACAGGTGCCATCGGTGTTGATTATCTACAGTTCTCGTAAAATGAGGGTTCATGGTATCATAGTAGTGGAAGTTATGTCTATTAACACAACCATTTTTATGAAATGTGGCCTTATCAGTGAATAGCACGAAATCAAAAAATTGCGACTGTTGGTGAATCTTATTGAGTGTCCACTCACAAAATGTTACCCTACGTTTGAAATCATTCGGCTCTAGTTCCTGAAGCAGTTGAATATGATAAGGATGAAAGTTTTGTGTCCTCAATATTCTTGTTACAGAGGATTGACTTATATTAAGTTGTCTATTAATTTCTCTCGTACTTTTATGCGGATCTTCAACGACACTTAATGTAACTTGAAACACTTTTTCTTCATTTGTTGCTAGTTCTGTACGTTCATGTTATTCATAATTTACATATCCAGTTCGTTCAAAACTTTCTCGCAACCGTTTAAATGCAGAATGGTGAGGATGTCTTCGTTCTGGATAACGCTGAATATAAATTATTGATGCCAATAGCGGATTTGTCTCCCGTTCTCCCAATGCATAATTCATGTCGATCAACTCTTCGTGTGAAAATTCATAATTCATTTAACAAAGATAATTAACTCAACTAGGAAATACAGAAGAATCACCACCAAGTAAAATTAATTACGTGTAAACCACAAAATATCAGTTTGACAGCACAATTTTTTGTTTTTCCAAAGCCATTCTTGATAAAATTGTATTAATTTTTACTATGATCGCAAGGTTAAAGAGAAAACCTTTATTTTCTCGAAAACTTCAACAGTTAGGTATAGGAAGTATTATACAAAAAAGAAAGCAATTTGAAGAAGGAATCTAACCACGTAAAAAAATACAGGATGTTCCATTTAAAAAACAGAGTTTTTCCCATTTGAAATTCGCATTAATTGATATGCCGTCATGGACACCCTGTACAAATATTATAATGTAAAAAAGGTACTAATACTTTGCGTGTAGTATGAACTAAGAATAGTATAATATTTGCTTACCCAGCTTGTTTTCATAGGTAAATAAAAATTATTAAACGGACCCTTACAAATCCCAAATGCAAATCCAAAAAACAAAATATCACTGTATAATACTCTTTTCATTTAATAAAATGGTGACAAAATATATGGGGTGTTCCATTTAAAGAAAAGTATTTTTTTGTGTGTAACAGAAAATTTAAGCACCCTGTAGATTTCACAATAATTTTAAATGATAGATCTTATCGACCCAAAAAACTATTGTATTTAATAAATTGTTGTATCACTAACGGTTCAAAGGTTATCGAAGGAGAACACATTATTGACTGACCCTGTATATTTTGTGTACACTGAGAATGTTTTTCATTAAAAATATACCAATGTTTCTTGTTGTTCCACTTTTTGTGTCGGTCAGTGTACTTACACCATTCGCTGGGAATTAGTGAGAAATTTACATTGGAATGTAGCTGTTAACATATAAACGTATAAATTCATTTAATTAGTAAATTTATGTTGCTTTCTGATGGATAAATGAAAAATAAAACTTTTGAGAGTGAATTAAAAAAAAGGATATCAATTAATTATTTTCATTAATGCTCTCACCGTCTGCCACGCTTTTAATCGGATTGTTTCCGTTGCAACAAGTAGGTACTCGTGCCAAAATTGCCAAAATTATTGAAAAAATCGTTCACATCATTATTTTGAAAATAATGATTCGATTATAGACAGTTACTGAAATTACAAGCAGTAAGTTCTACACGAATGTTCAATTTGTTTTTATAATCAATTTAATTCGTCTACAAGTGGGTCGGTGCCTGGTTGATCAACCCACTTTTTATTATTAACAGAAAGTTGTGCTATTTATAGTCGAAGAGCTGGCGTCCAAAATGTGCAAGAGTTTTCTCAAAGCTAATTTTTTGAGATTAGGTTACTTTCTAGTGATGGAAAGTAACTGTAGAGTCAGCACTTCCGGTACAGGGACACCTGGCGCTGGGACGCTCGCAAAGGTGTAATATTAATTAACGTCTCTAAACTGTTTTCTCAAAGCTCAAAATTTATAGAGAACGAGCAAATATAATATAAAACAAGAATCCAACAGTCAGACAGCAAAATATAGGGACACGTGGCGTCAGCACTACTTCATACCTGTCAAAAAAATGACGTGTGTCAAAGTGATTTCTCAAAGCTGAAATTCTCCAAAACATTAATTAAAACTATAAAGTTAATAAAGGAGACAGTCAGACTCATTTATGATAGGACCACGTCAGTCAGCAGTCGATAGATGTGAGAACGGTAACTGCGCGCATTAGTACGCCTTTTCTCAATACATATCGTTTATTTTATAACTCAATGGAATGTGGGTTACCAGGGCCGGCCCAATGGGCAGGCGAGCCAGGCGGTCGCCTGGGACGCTGAATCTTGGGGGCGCTGACTTGCCGCAAGTCGGTTGTAGTTTCTGAATAATTAAATTTAAATTTTAATCAAAAGCACGCACTCCAAATAAGTTCGCACCTGCCCGCCTATCGGTAAGCGTGCTGTATGATAACAAAAAATCAAAGTAATACCGGCCGGCGGAGTACAAAGTGTTGGCGTGGCCATGATGTTTACGTTTTACCGTTTTTATATAGAGCGCAGACTGCCGGTCTTCTTTGACCGAGTTGTGAATTTTCTGTATTTAATTTTATTATTTATTCTCTAACTAAAAACAAAGAATAAACTACTCTTTGCTAAAGAAGCGAATTGTTGAAATCAGTCTATTATATTAATATTATTACTATAATAGTATAGTACGATACGCGTTTAAGTTTCCAGTGCTTCAGTTATCGTATTAATATATGTATAACAGATATAACATATCGTGTCATCTTTTGTTGCAGCTTGCCAGCTTGTACTAGCTTTCTTCGGACTTTGTATATTAGTTATTAAAAACTAAATTTGCGTTGTGTATTGTGTTTGTTGACGTTATAAAATTGAGAAATTTGTTTGTCAATTATATCGCTTGAAAAATACTTGTGATGTAAATGAGGCTCGCTTTCTACTTTTCAATAAGACTTACGCATTCGAAGACACCAACGACCCTTTCAAAATTGCCACGAAAAACGTCGATGGTTCCAATTTACCGCCATGCAAGACGGAATTGAAAAAACAAATACAAAGGGCTGCGTATATATCGAACATTTGGAGTCATACTGATGAAAAAGTGCCCACTGCAATGATTCCAGAGGAAAACGGTTGGCAGTTGATCGATGGCCGATATGATTTCAGTTGGTACGAAGACGATCAGCTACCTAATTTCATTTCTGACGTTTTGATTCAACCGGATGATACACCTGCAGGTAATTTTTGCCAGTCGACTCGCAAATGTGATTCAAAACCTTACTTATTAATGTAATGTATTGCTTAACGCTGAATTTTTGATTTGTACACAGATTCGGAATCAACCACCACTGATGACGCCGAAGAATATGGTGCAATCGCGTTTTATTCTGATGAAGATAGTGGCAAAGAACACGACGACGGCAATGATTCTGACGATTAGATGTTTTTTTTTCAATGAATCAATGATTCTTTTTTTTCTGTTATAAAATAATTAAAATTATTTTTTCTTGTATAAAATAACTGATATCTATATAATAACTGATATATAACAATTACAATTATTAAGAAACAATTAAAATTATTTTTTTATATAAAATAAATGATATGTATTGAGAAAAGGCGTACTAATGCGCGCAGTTACCGTTCTCACATCTATCGACTGATGACTGACGTGGTCCTATCATAAATGAGTCTGACTGTCTCCTTTATTAACTTTATAGTTTTAATTAATGTTTTGGAGAATTTCAGCTTTGAGAAATCACTTTGACACACGTCATTTTTTTGACAGGTATGAAGTAGTGCTGACGCCACGTGTCCCTATATTTTGCTGTCTGACTGTTGGATTCTTGTTTTATATTATATTTGCTCGTTTTCTATAAATTTTGAGCTTTGAGAAAACAGTTTAGAGACGTTAATTAATATTACACCTTTGCGAGCGTCCCAGCGCCAGGTGTCCCGGTACCGGAAGTGCTGACTCTACAGTTATTTTCCATCACTAAAAAGTAATCTAATCTCAAAAAATTAGCTTTGAGAAAATTCTTGCACATTTTGGACGCCAGCTCTTGGACTATTAATTCCATTTAATTATTTACAAATATAAAAAATGTAAATTTTTCATTATCAAGTTTTTCTAAGTTTGGATTATTGTAAAATAATTCTAAGTATTTTAAGTTTTATGAGACTGACAATATCGATAAGAATAAGTGACATAATTTATTGATTAGTTTCCTCCTATAAGCACTTGCTGAAAATGCTATCCATCGTTAAAACCAGAAAATCACGTAACTCTGATCGCCTGAAAAGGAGTTTTTACCTCGTTGTTAGCCAATAACTGCATCTGTATCGTTGAATAAATCATTTTACTTTATAAATTTGTAAATGGGAAGCGAATTATTTAAAATAGGCCACTTGGACCAATGTTGGTCTGGAAAACCTGGAAAATAAAGACATTTTTGTATTAGAATTTGGTGGACACACGAAAGACACATTACAGCGCAATGTAAATAAATACCAGTAATAATAATATTAACAGTAATCATTTATTCAGAAGTGGGATTAAAAAAATTCTCTCATTTTTTTTACCTGGAAATCTACATAATTCCTGTGTGATGAGAAAACTGAAATGTCTTTATGAAAATTATGCAAAATTTAATTATTTTCAAGTAATTTATTGAAGAGATTCCACAGGATTACAAGCATAATGAAATGAGTTGGATTAAGCCGATGGATGTGATAAATTATCGTGAAAATTTAAGCTCGAAATATGATATTCGAATAAGCCGGTTGTCCAACCTTACCACATGGACGATTCTGATAAACACAACATTGGATGAAAGTTATTTAGTGACATTTGTAATGAATAAATAATTATAAATTCAAGTAAACAAATCGTTGTTTCTAGGGTTCTGTCTCTATTAATTTTTAAATAATGTTAAACGACCAGTAGGCATAGTCAAACACAAGATATAAGAAAGAAAAAACATAACTATAAGTTTAAATTGTTTGTTGATATCGAAGGTAAATTGTCTTGCGACAATGTAACAGAGGCGTCTCACAGTGGTCGAAAATCCGAAAAGAGTTTGAAAATCATAGCCTCATAATGAAAACTATCTGAACGGTAAAAATTCGTATGCGTACGTCGTTTGAGTTGTAGAATTAGATTATGGGGTTAATTTTATAATGCACTAAATATTTCACCCTTAAAACAAGAGTTGCGTGAAAAAAAATAATAATTTGTGCAAATACAAGTTAAATATTTAGTCATCCACATTTAAGCTCAATAAGTTCAAATTTAAATATTGATAGACTTTGTTTAAATTATTTTCGGCGATACATTATACGTTGTCCCAGGAATCATCTTCAAAAACAATAGCGGTGTCATCAGCATACGATATGAGGTGACCCTGAAAGTTTTTTTAAATTTGCTATATTATTTATATATACAAGGAACAGAATTGGACCCAATACAGTGCCTTGTGGTACGCCCCTGGTAACAGTTTGTGGTTCACTCAAAATATTTTCAACTTTTACTCTTTGCTTTCTGTTTGTGAGATAATTTTTTAAAACATCCAAAGCAAGACCACGCACGCCAATATTTTTCAGTTTTTCTAAATCCAGAAACACTGCCAAGCATTTTTTCCTTGAATTCAAATTGGAAATTGTTTTGCTGATTAAATCTAGGACGGCATGTTCAGTGCTTTTGTTTTTGCTAAAGCCGAATTGTTTATTCGTCATCACATCATACCTATCAAAAAAAATTATTAATCTATTTTAAGACACTGTTCGAAGATTTTTGCAAACTTATTTATGACTGATATAGGCCTATAATTACATACATCTTTTTTATCACCTGATTTGTAAATTTGTGTAACTATAGACTCTTAATTTAATAATAATTTATAAAAATGATTAAGCCACATAAAAACCAGTTTAAAAATACTTTAACATAAACCATGTTTCATATTTTTCAAGTGACTTCCCAAACGCCTTGTATGGTTAAACGCCACGGAATCATAAATTTAAAAATGCTACAAATATTTTAAATAAAAAAATGTCTAACAATATATCATAGAAGTGATAATATAGAAGATAACCTTCATTTCTCTTTATGTTTTATAGCAGATTAAAGGAAGTCAAAAAAGCAAGAAGAATAAATCATCCTGCATCGAACGTGGTAAAAGTAGGCTATAAAAGGATTTTCTCCCCACACCGCAGAGTGAGAGAGACAGGGAAGGGAGAATATGGCGATACATCGGAAAGTTAGAGACTTGTGGTAGGTTGGAAATCTTCCCGTAACCGTTAACCTGATATTTGGGAATGGAGAGACGCCCGCGAGGGTTCTAGGTAAGTGATAGTTGATAATTTGGCTAGTTCTATGTTAGTATATTAAATTTATGGGCTGGGATCTTACTGAAAGTAGCAGGAAAACGGGACCCTTAAAAAATACTGTGTATAACGGAAAATCAAATTGTGGTTTTTAGTAATTTTATTTTTTAAGGTACAAACTTAGGTTTCAACTTAATACTAAACATTTCAGGAAAATCAGACCAATGGGCGTACCTGAAACGCGGCCATTTTACTTTTCTAGAAAGTAAATTTTAAAACGTTTTGTTTCTGTGCCTTCTACTCTCGTTTAAAACAAAAGCATAGGCGTCGGTATTTCAATACTGCAAGGGGGGCTCAGTCCAGTGTATGATTAAAATAAATTCTAGGCAAAAGATTTTCTTTGTCGTGATGTACGTCTAACTAAAGTCACACATTACAATTACTAAGATTATGATTTTTTTTGTTACGAGTAAATTAAACCATTGGAAAGTCACCATGAACATCTTGGTGGCGTTTCAATACACAATTTGTTTGTACCGGTTTTAGAAGATCTTGATACGGGCTGTTGTGGCATTTCATGCAGGGGTCACGGCTCCGTTAAGCTGTTTGATTTTCTTCTCTTGAGCTCTCGTGGATAGCGACAGTGTTTGGCTGATTCTGTTTGTTCGAGACTGATTTGTGGCGATACGAACACGGTGCTTAAATTATTAAAATTGTGTAAATCGGTGCTCGAGGACCTCTTAAGTGTTTATTTTTCTTCCTGCGACAAAGACAAGGATTTTTCTCCAAGCGTGCTTGCTTCTTCTTGTGGCTGAGAGACAAGGCAGTTGTTAAAAAAAATGGCGACGGTGCGGGGGTTTATCATGAAGGGACACCCATTCCCAGACAATATCGGAGGACAAACTGGTAATGTAATATATACATATGGGAACCGGTTTCCACCAATTGTAAAGTCAAGCTGGTAAGCCCTGGTTAAAGCAGCCAGTTTACCATTTGTTAAGTGGGCAGTAGGTGTATTTACGGTTTCACAGGGGAGGTGTAACTGATTACAAAATTCGTTTAGTCGGTTGCTTATGTAGAAGCGGACTGCGATGTCTATAAGTACAGAAAAATGCGACCGTACATTTCTACGAGTACATGTAGTTAAAGTTATGGTTTATGGCACTTAAACCTTTGGAGGCAGTCATGGCGGAAATCTGCACTGACTACGGAAATGTCCTGTTTTCCCGCAGCGCCAACAAATGTAATCGCGGAGAATATTGTTAGCAGCGTAAGACGACAACGCTTGACTTTCGGGTGTCATAATGGCAGGCAGGCGGCGGTGGAAAACCTCTGAGATCGTGCGGGTGGAAGAGATGTTATAGTAGCCACATTTACTAGATTTTTGCCAGAGGTGCTGCTGGGGCGGACTTCTGATATATCTGATTGATCTCTTGTCGTAGCATTTTGAACTTCTTGATATATTGACGAAAATCTGGTAACAGGTTGCGGTATAGCCAATGTGGTTCTTGTTTCGACGAGATATCACCATATCAAGGAATAAGAATTTGTAATTCAGTCATGTAGCGAGTGGCTGGTTCATCTGATTTTTTGGAGACGACCGCGAAGGCTTATTACGGTTTTCAAATCCTCGAGATAATTTACTCGAAATAGAACGTACGAAAATCCCTGACGAAATTAGTAAGATAAAAAATGATTTTTTGGATTGGTATAGGAATCGGGGGGGGGGGTGAAGTTAGGTTTGGCAAAATGAATGAAAACATCGATATATCGACACCGATAAACATTGATGCTTGGACATCAATGCGGTCGATACATCGAAGGAAAACATCGATGTTCTTTCATTTCAAATGTTCTGATAGATTTTTTTCCATATAAACAAAAAATGAGATTGTTATAGAATAACAATAAATAACAAGATTTTATTCTCTTAGAACTTTTTTTTAAGAAACGACAGTTTTTAAGTTCGATTTATTACATAAAAGTAACGATACTACGAGTACAGAAAAAAACATATTCCTTGAGATGAGTATAATAATAACAAAATAAACCTATTCAAAATATTTACCTATTTATCATTATATTTTAGAGAACATATTATATAATATGTTCGGAGCGGATTTAGGCTTAGACCTGTGAGGCCCGGGCCTAGGGCGACAAAATTTGAGGGGCGGCAAAATTTTTAAAGACGACTAAAATTTTAAACGCTACTAAAATTCAAAATCAATTGGGATTTCCAATTACTGATCGGACAAATTTTAGAGCTTGTTCTCTCGCTTTTATAATTCAAAGATTACAAGTATATAATCACTAAAATCTAAAATATGGATCAAAAAGTCCCGATCTAATCATATTTTTTTTACAAATAAACAAATAGCATTATCTTTTTTTTTATCGTGTCAACTAAAATGCCACTAACACGAAATTACTCGATACTGAATTTGACGGGGGTGTCGCAAACCAAGTCGGAATCATCAGGAGATGATTACAATCTTTTAAAAATTTAAAACTTAATCTTCTCTAGATGATACCAACTTAGTTGGCGAAACGCATGAACTATATCACGGTGATCATGATCAATTAATATAATATAGCATGTGTCCAGAACATGAATTTCGTGGAGCATGATTTCGAAATTTTTTAAATCAAAATAAAAAAGAAAATGGTGCTATACATAATCTCACTAACACCTCACATATACTTTAGAGACATGAATAAATCTTTTTGCTTTGTTGTTGCACAAAAAAGTTTTACTACAATTCACATTTCAGACCTGTAAATCATTTAATAGATCGTTGTATTTGTAACTTACTTCCTGCTACTTTCAAATGTCAGACTCTGGCCTAATTTGTTTCTGATTTTTATTTTACCTTGAACTTTACATTATAGAGCATGGCATATTTTGGTTTGCTACGTGCCTGAAATAAACAGCAACATTTCAACACATTTTTAGTTTATTAGGGGTTTTAAAAAGTGCTATATTACGATTATTTCGTATCGCTGTTTATAAAATGAAATAACACTCTTTACAGATACTTTTCCTTTTATCATTTATTACACTGACAAAATATTGTTGAATGTGTTCATATGTTACATTACTGACTTGTACTGTCACAGACAATTTACAGCCGGCATTATGATTGATGGTCGTGGCCTTTCTATTCTGATACTTATATTGAGAACATATTTTCAGAATGTATCTCTTAATAATGTTGTATCAGATCAGACTAAATGGTCGTCAATACAGGAGTCCCACAAGGCTCCTACTTGAGACCAACATTTTTGTTGTCATATATTAACGATATGCTTGAGGACATAGAACATCTTTAAAGTGTCGAAGCATCCTATGCAGATGATACATATACATATTAACAACAAGGCATCATATTAATGATGCCAAAAGCTATGCTATTGACTTATTTATGTATTAAAAAACGGTGAAGCTGATGCATTAATGTTGGAAAACAACCTGTAAAGTTAAGACACCCCAATCAATTATTGTTCCGAACAGTAACATAGCATTAGATATTTCAAACACCCCTGAATTTAGCATGTTTGGTTTTAAAATCGGCTGCTCTCTTAGATGATCTACTCACATTTAATGATGCATATAAAGTTAAAAAAAAATGGAGGTTGCAGATTATTGCAAATTTACAATGAGTGAATCTTGGAGCATTGAAAGCTTTAACAATTCTTATTTTGATTCCGTATATATTAAAGAATCGTTTGTATTATACAGTGTGTCCCACTTAAGATGGAATCAACTGAATATCTCCGCGCACGAATTCATATTAACAGTACAGAATTATTTTGGGGTATTTTTATCTTCAGTTAGTGTTGTAAAATTTCGGTAATTTATTGATTGTTGCGAATATTCGGGACTTTTCGAGAATTTTTGAGAATATTCGAGAATATTTAATTTTTTTAGAAAAAAATTGATATTTGATAGAAAATATATAAACTGGATCATATAATACATTAGGTACATCTAATCGACTAATTTAATTATAGGTTGATTCGTGTAAAAATAATGTTTTATTTCAGTTAAATTAATGTAGGGGAATTATTAGAAAACTAAATATTCTGTGAATGTTATTTGTGTATTCCCTAAATTTCTCTTTTTCTTTCAAGGGCTTACTACCACATAAGTAATTTTTGGCTATTTTTCCACTATCATACTTTTAGATGACCAAGAATTATCCATGTGGTAGTAAGGCCCAAGAAGAAAAAGACAAATTTAGTAGAATTCTGTTAATAAAAAAATAAAACTTTGACTGAATAAAATTTACAGGAAACAACTACTCAGCGGACAAAAGCCCAGACGTGCGTTGAATTAAACCTGCAAGTCTTGTTTAGTAGCTAAGATCATTTGTCAATTAGACATAGAACGGTTTCGAACATGTTTCATATTATTTAATATAATAAACGTTATATATTTTAAGTAAATACATTTTTACATTAAAAAATAAAACAAAATAAAGCAATTATCTTATGCAGCCTTCTTAATATCTGAAAAGATTTCTCTGCTCATACTACCCAACGGTTTTGATGTTTTCACATATAACATATTTGTATAGTTTTCTTAACAATATTTACGACTAGTCCTGTAGTGAGTTGGAACTTTTGATGTCAAGATAACCCTGACGTAGCTTTCCACGAAATATCAAACCATAAAGTTAGCATCATCTGGAGATGATTAAAACCTAGTTTTAATCATCTCCTGATGATGCCAACTTAGTTGGCGAAACGCGCGTCGAGTGCAGTATATGGTGTTTTGTTGTTTCGTGAAAAACTACGTCGGTGTTATTTACGATTACTTTATTTTAACTAATTGTTTTATACATGTTTTTGTTATTTCCATGTATCATGACGTAAGTTATTATTTACGAATTGAAATAACACGTATATTTGGGGATAGATAAATCTGCAACTTTCTAAAGCTTCCTGTGTTATGTTTTGTATGATAGTTTGATATTCATTGTTCTACTCCTTTTTCAGATTCCCTTCGTTAAAACTTTCTGTATATTAACCAAAGGAAAATGTTGTATAGACTTGGAAGATAGGTACATAATTTGACCATTCCCTAATATAAATTATTGCCATTGCGTGCTAATAACTGACTTATTAATTAGAATACTAACTGTTTCGTGTACAATGTACATTATAGTTATTTATTTGTAACAGTTTTTCTCTGTTGAAATATGTTATAAAAACACATTTTAAAATGAACTAGAAAATATAAATAATTTATTTACGGGTAAAATATACAATTTTCAAACGCAATGTAAGCACTAAATAAACAGATCACCGATGATGATAACAGTCAAAAATCGGTCTGCAGATGGTGTGGTGTAGTGCACCTGCTCCAAACGGTAGTTTTCTTAATAGCTCATTACAATCATATTATGACAGTTTCAAGTATATTTCGCAGGAAAAAATTGTACTCCTATTAAATCAAACTGGTCTATGACCTTCCCAGGTAACACTAATGCTCTTATTAAGATCTCCAAGGTCGCTTTAAAATTATACAATAAAACTTCGAATAAAACCAAATGATCTTCAAGACAAGCTTAGGATCACCATAAAGCAGCTTCTAGCCAAAAATGGCCCATCCTAAAAGAGTCTTGAAGACTAAATTTTAAAACTATATTAAAAACCATTTAGTTTTAATTTCATATTCTTAAAGAGTTCTTCAAGGCAACATTAAATTTATGTATTAAAACGTTTTGCATTTAAAATAAAATTGCAGCAGACTAAATTGCCTTGAGAATCATTATAATTAATCCTAAAAGGGTTTTATTTTGTTTTAAAGTCGGACAACTTTATGCGTGAAATAGTTAAAACAACGCCAAGTCTCTGATGGGGCAGAGTGGTAATATTTTAAACGTAACGCATATAAAGCTGATCAAAAATAATATTCAAATGCAAACTATTCTGGTAAAAATTACCAACGGATGGCACTTTTCTGACAAAATATAATAAAATACTTCTACATAACTCGAGCGCCACCAATATAATGTTTTTTTTTATTATCTAAAAAATTTTTTTAAAAATATCGTCAATTTTTATTTTGCATCTAAACATCCAAATGCATTTTTTTTATTAAATTGCATGTTTGGGCACACCGTCCTTCAGTTATTTAAGAGAATGTAAAGCGCATATATTTCAATAATATTTTTTTCTTTGGCTATTGAAAATATTCATCATGGCGGGTCTGTATCTTATATAAAAAATGGCGTGGTCTAGATAAAAACTGATTGCAAGTTAATAGAACATTTTAAATCTTACAAGACTTAAAATAGCGTTTTATTTACCACTTTAAGTACAATTACTCTCCCAGACATTTATTTACTCTTCCTTTTAAAACTGAGTTGCTTTAATATGTTCAAACTCGTGGCCTTATTGATTTAAAGGGATCTGGCGCGCGTATGAAATCCTAACCTTAAAATTGTGCCGGTTTTGTGATTGCTGGATTTAGTGACTTCATTTTAATTTAAAATACTTGTCATTAATATTTTCCATTTTAAATATGTCTTCTAGTTTTCATTCATGCATAAAGTAGGTACACGGACTGCACTGGTTCACTAAATCAGCAATCAGTTTATTGAACAGATGGCGTGTATTCTCCGATTATGGTGGGGGTAGAATTAGTTTTAATAAAGTCATCAAAAATTCAACAGGAATTTCTTTTAATCAAATTGACTAAATTAAAACCTTTGAACTTTAAAATATTCTTAATTTACTCTTTAAAAAGTAAAAACTATGTTTTAGGATTTAATGTGGAATTTCATTGAGCATATAGGCTTAAGATAAAATAGTTTTCTTAATGGGTTTTAATGACTACATCAAGGATACTCCATAAAACTACATTAAAACCATTTGTTCTAAAATGGATTGTTTTAAAACCAACTTGCTATTTAATTCTTTAAAAAGGCAAATTAGTTTTAAAATAGCCAATGTCAAGAGTATTATAAAACTAGTATAAGATCAATAGGGCATTAGGAGCAAACAGTTTTTTTATTTTAATTTAAAGAGTGCATTAAATCCTTTGCATAAGAATCAGTGGTCTTTAAGAACTTTTAGTTTATCTTAAGGTAATTTTAAAACCACTATCATTTTATTGAACATGTTAAAGCACTTTTAAAACCTAAATAAATCAAAAGTATCTTAGAGTTGTTACTTGGGTTGCTACATACGATTTTGTCAGACATTTGTAGTTCTAGTTACATGTT